>OY720383.1:14736328-16053828 GCA_963082945.1 Cerastis leucographa | reverse complement strand
TAAATCTGATTTCTTCTTTACTTCCGACAAGACTAGGAAGTAACGTGAAAAATAAATAAACGATTAAAATCCTTCGCTTCTCCGATAACTAAGACGTAAATTAATTTTCGCTCTGTTTTAATTTCAAGGCGGCCATGTTCGTGAAAACAAGTCTCGCGATAAAATAACATCTTTGCAATCCATCTTCAAATTCTCGCGTCGAAAGGAATAACATTGAGAATTGATACGTCGTGTGTCTAATTTCAATGTTATCTAATTAGGTTCGGTTGATACATCAAAACAATGTATAAAGACAGTAGAATTTCTGGAATTATGAATGAATACGAGCGTAGAGCCGCGGACAAGGTCCCTACTTGATGGATCGAGGCCTTTCCTCCGCGATAAATGAACATTATAAACAAGAATTATAGTTCGTTATACGCGACATAATAATTTGTTAACACTACATCAAACGGCCCGTTGTTCTGTCTCACAAATGACTAATTGAGCGTTGAACCTTACAACAATTTTTTATGTGACTTGTAATTGGCTGAGCCCTTCATAACTCCATCGTCTGCAGCCATAGCTGTTCCAGAAACCTCGTCCAATGACTGACGGTCTATAAATATTAAAAATATTTTTATTAGCCATGAAGTTGATTTCAATTGAGATCGTAGTGATTTACAGGTGTTTGTTTTCACAATGTTTAATATTCATAACAAATTCGATATTTATTCTTAATCGGACGAACCAACATTTTAAAAATATTCAGTTTTTCGTAAAGACTGCTACGTAGGTCTGGTGGTTATATGCGCGACTGCTGAGTGCGAGGTCTTGGGCACGGGAAAAGTGTTATTGGGTTTTTCATGAGGAATTTCTAAGTAGCAGCCACGGAGTCTGGATTTATGCCCGGTTGATGGCAATAGTCTCGCCCCCTATTCCATGGGACTTGAGCATAACTGGCGAAATGTTGGTGTACTTGTTGGTACACCCATGACTAACCCTTGGAGGATTACAAGGCGTCGTGTTATGTTATATTAAATTGTTATGGTAAAATCGCTGTTTGAATACATCTTTGTAGAAAAAGATTTTAAAACTGCACGTTTTCCGTAAATGGAAACAAAAGCTCAAATTAATTCCCAATGCACCGAGCAGTAAATATTTTTGCAAAACAACAAGTGATTTACCTTTGTCGAACGAATCCCTTGCTTGCTTTTATTGCTGACTCCTTCTTGCCACGTACATAGGTACCTGCGTGTCTTATGCATATTTTAAATACATATTTCCCTGGTCATTGCTTTTGAAGAGAGTAAGTACCTACCTTGAAGTGCGACAGTTTCGCATTGACACACATTTAGTTCATTTACCTTTTTACTTTTTATTAGTCGCGTAGCAGATTACATTTGATGTTTTGACTAACACCTTGATGACTCATTTCTCCATGTCAACAGATTGAGAGAAACGCTTTCCTACTGCCGTATTGTAAAAAACACTAAAATATGGCCGAATTGTGTCACATGCTGACATATTTCGAACACAGATTGAAATAAATCACGTAAAAGGTGTTATTATGAATGTGATTTATGATCATCATTATTTTAGGCAGAGTTATAACACCAATTAACCCGTTGTTGCTAGGGCGACAACAACAGCGACTATTGGTAAACGGCTCGTTAAAGATATTGTGTAACAGAGCGGCGGAGCGTGGCCGGGTGCCACCGCGGCTCGTGAATTTATCGCATCGTAAACACGTAGTCTGTGACCATCCATGACGTAAAGTAGTGCAACACAATACTTGAATGAAGCCAATGAAATCACAGATCAAAGACTAAGCCCGCAGTACCGACATTCCTTAATCATCAAATTATTTATAAGTTTAACTAATGAAATGGTTTACTGATCCAATAATGCTCATTTATTTGTAGAAATGTGCAGATTGAGGGAATGAGCCTTCGCGATAAAATAAATTCATTTCCTGTTAATGTTTTTGTTTACTAAGATATGACTTATATTAAGTGTTCGCAGAATGACTGTATACAGTTCCCCATTTTTCGGAATGGGAATCTCGTTCAGTTTATTTCTGATCAAAAGTAAACATTTATTCATAGGAGCTATAAATAGCGAGCTTATTTTTACTCTCATTAGACTGACAGTTAGTTACGTCCGGCATCGAGAAAGAGTCAGAACAGTAAACATAATGACGAGCACCCATCAAGGTGACTTCAGGTTTATGCTTCAGTATCAAGTTACGAGCCTTCAACAACAATATCTTTGTTTGATTTATGTTCACAATCAACTAATTTCAATTTTCAAGTCTCTTCAGCACATTTTTGTTAAAAATCCGCCGCCTCAAACCAACATTTAACAGAACCCCTGATGATAAAGTAAACAAATTCCTTCTCATTCTGCTAATGTCTAATCTACTATCCATAATGTCAGTCTGTAACCTCATTTTGTTTAATTTGATTACATAACACTCGCAGAGTGAACATTTATGAATGGAATCTGGTGAAGCATTTGTTTTATTTAAATATACATATTTTCTTATATTTTATAAAGACCTACATTTCGTTAAGATTATTTTCTCTAACGTGTCGGTTAACAGTTATGTAGAACAACTGAAGTCTTTCAGAATACTGCAAGCTTGCGAATACAAGAATTAGGTCGAATGTGTTTTAAAAGTGTGTCCTATTTAAAAATTATGTAATATCAGACATTATGTGTGTTAAAGTGTTTACATTGGGCGACTAATGTTTGAATTTTCTAACATGACTCATATTTTGTGGGAAAATTACTGTAATTTCTATGTAGCGTTTCGTAGTTAAATTCCACGTAAGTCTAAAATCGCAGCTTTACAGAGTGAAAATTGCATAATTATATCTATGTTATGATACCCATTGTATAATTCGTCACTTCAAATTATTTGGTTGATGCTGCTTATGATTGACTGAAACAAAGCGTCTTCCGATTCGTTGAAACTGATGATTAACTGAAACTAGGCGTTCTTCGATGCAAACTGCATCAACAATCAAAACCAGCAAAAATTGACTTAACTGCACGCGTAGCATGACCACTGTAGAAACAAGTTTTGTCTACGGAAGAATCGACATAATGACAGATAGACAATGACGATGTGTCAGTTGGTCGATTCTTCCGTCGACATAACTCGTTTTACGGCGGTCATGCTACGCGTGGTGGTATTAAAACTTCAACGAAGCTTTGTCCTTTCTACAAAATATTTATCTGATAAGACCTAATATCCTAGTCACCGTTAGAAGTAACTACTCTCAAAACAAAAGTTAAAATGAATGATAGCTAAAGGTTGTTGTACGGAACCCTCCAGTAACATTATCGGCCAGGATTAGATACCTAGGTGTCATTGAACTGAAGAGTTACCAGACTACCGAAACTTTAATAGTAAACAACCATTACTTTAGTAACATTGATTAAGATCAACAGTTCCGGATTTAATTAAACATAAATCGAAGTATCGGAAGTGTATATAAAGTGCTTACGATATCGTTTTACAAGTGATAATAGCATCCCACGAAGTTTGACTTTGAAACGTGACGTATTGCGTAAACGGAAACCAATTTTATTTAGACTTTTTCTAAAAATAGTCATAAATATATTGATTTGTAAAGTTTCAGCCTTCAATTTTCAGCTCGTGACTCATTACTTAATGGGCTTTTCCCGTGGGCAACCACGTGCTAATTGGCTATTTCTGTAATAATCATAATTATTATTCCTAATTTTCAACACAACAGCCTTAATTTTTTTGGTACGCATATTATATTTGGACTGGACTATCCCATTGCTGTAACAAGTAGGTTTATGTTTTTGTGTTTATTAACATCGGTCACTATGAAATGACTAAATTGAAAACCATTTAGCCAGTTTATTATGACCAATCTCCAAGAAAAGCGTCAAGATCATCCCACGACAAGATAATCAAACGTAAACAATTAAAATTAAAAATACTGAAACGTAAATCAATACAATTTTCTTCGCTCATATCTGTGGAGATACGTTCGGACTAAGAGACCTTAGAACGGACATTAGGAAGTTCATAAAAAAATTCAAATGTTTATTTTAAACAACGGCTATTTAGATTTAGTGCTCTCTTAAAGCAACAATGACCATGGGAGATATTTGTGAGACCGATAAACGCCATGCATTCCGTCGGAAGGACGCTTTATATTAGAGCCTCCAGTCTGGGATTAATGGCTGCTATTTGATCTGTGTTTCTTTGTTAATTTTTTTTCATAACGCGTGTAGCTTTGTGCCGTCCAACGCGGAAGCGTAGTAAAAGGGTCAGTCAGGCTATTTCGACACTGCAATCCACTCATAACAGTCGCATTTGAGTGTTGTTACAGCTGGAAGTGGTCAAATAATCATGTTATAGCAATGTAAATCGATTATCAGTTTTCATTGTCTTAGTGTTTACAAAAAAATAAACTTGAGCAATTTAAAAAGTCTATTTAAGTTACATAAACCTAGTTGTATTACAATTGACATCGCTGTATTGCCCAGTAAAACATAATTTGTAATAATTTTATCTTTCAAAACCATGTCTACGTTTCGTCTGGCCAGCTGGTCTTTTCTGCGAATTGTCCCAACATAAATTCGATGTAACGTCAAAATATATCTGTTGCTAGGAATATAGAAAACATTATCACAATTGTATTAATATTTGCAATAAAGTGTAGTGTGTAGATTCAAAGTACTAATTCAGTACCTAACCTTTATTTAGAAAGTCCTTCTCAGCACTTTTCTTAATGCAAATTAGAAATTTACTAAAGTGTGGTTATGATGGGGGCTTCTTAATGAAGATTAATTTACAAATTCCATTAATTTATTCTTTAAATAAATTCACTCTATGGATATCTCGAGGCCCAAAAAATAAATAGGTTTAGACTTGAAAGCTTTTTGTCAGTAATATTTTTTCTAATCGTAGCAGATAACAAGTCACTGTCCCCATACCACTGTGATGTGATCATGTCTCATGGTAGGTAAGTAAAGGATCTATTTGGATTAACGATGAACATAAAATATAAAGATACATGGTGAAAGGAAGGCAATAAAAGGAATTTAATATCTACGATACGAACGTTTTATTGAGTAGCGTAGTAAATGGCACATAAATATGAAATGTGCACTCTTTCAACATTTTGACCCAGGTTAAATTTTAAACGTTACTGAATTTGACCTACATATATTTAAATACTTTATTTAGTATGTCGTAATAGGAAAATACTTAACAATCGGTAATGATTCGAGTTTTAAAAAAAATGTCAAGAAGAATAAACTGCATGCAAATATTGTCCTACATCATTCGAATCGTAGTCAGTGGCCGAAAGTCCGACAACTAGTCTTACCAAGGGGTATCGAATTCCCAAGTAATAACTGGGTTGTGAAGGTCAGATAGGCAGTCGCTCCATGTTAAATACTGGTATTCAGCTGCATCCAGGTAGACTGGAAGCCGACCTCAACATAGTTGGGAAAGGCAGATAGTGATGGTCACTGAGGCGTAACATTTAAATTATTTGGACTCTCCCATTAGGACATACGAGGACGATAGATAACAGATACATAAACCCAATATATAACATTCTGCTGTTGTATCTGCTTATAAAGTGTATGTACATATATCACAAACATTTCCAGAAACGGTAAGTCTGTGTGGTATTCTCGATGATCGAAGGGCTCAGAAGAGACTCGAAATAGACGTCGATAGTGGACAAGCCGACTCGCCCTCGTTCTTCAATACCGTACCAAAGGTCGCCAGTCCAGACAGTTACGTAAAAACTAAATTATACACTTTCTGGATCAACATTTTTATCGAGTTACCGTGTTACGATTTGCGTGATTCCAGATAAATAAAGTTATGATCAAAACTCAGTTTATCTAGCAACCACATAAATCGTCGTCATCATACATTATTACACTTTTTTGAAAACTTCCTCATCCAACACATTAACACACATACTTTTCTTTACCATTCTTCCGCAAATACATAAATCTTTTTTTTTTCGGTTAACCATCGCGCTGGAGTCATAAAAGCATACATTACTACTAATGTTACTTACCTAATGTTCCCATGAGGATTTCTAGTGTAATGCATTTTGTAATGCGAGAATCTGCTTGAAAAAACAATAACCCAAATTAACCCGGAAACATCATGTGTGATTGTGCAACGCCACGACGAATGTTTCGACATCCGGGCGCTGAATGAACGCCGCCCGCCCAACGTGGCCGCCTGTTGCCAAACAACGCCACGCGGTGTCGCACGAGCCGCCCAGCGCCGACGCCTGGCCTGTCGGTACACCATGCAACATGCATTATAAAACCATGCTACCTCACTACTCAGTGACATACACTCTCAATACCAACGTTTTAGTTAAGCATACATAGAGAACATTCAGCAACAGCTTGACTGCGCAAATGCTACTATTCTCGTTTTCTTCTGCAACCAATATTTCAAACACATTATCGACTTGACTATTGAGTGGCATTTGCAGAGCTACTGTTGGAAAGCTGTCAAGGGAATACAATGAAATCCACTCGTGCCTGATTATGCAACGAAAGGAAAATTATCTGCAACATACCTACATATCCAACGTTTGGTTTTACATGGATTTCACTGCACGCTCTCTCTTCTAATACAGGATGTGGATCTGTTCGAATCCAATCGCTTTGCTATTAATAGTGTTAATAGCTGTTGAATTTAAATTGATATAAAACTGGATAGCTACACCATGTAAGTAGTAGCATGAATTTAATGTTATTATTCTTGTGTCTACTCCGTATGATATTATAACATTGAATTTGCAGAACAATGCATGAAAAACAAAAGACGGTTCACTAACACGAGTTGGTAATTATTATGCATAGGACTGATTCTCCGCTACATGGTTGTTCTTTTCAAACTCGCAATTCTTTATACACGAGTAGGTACCTATAAAACATCAGTCACCGTCAATAAAACAAGAATATGAAAGAAAGTTATAAAAATGCTGTAAAACTGCAACACAACAATAATTCCGTCGTGGCGCCAAAATATTGTTCATGCGTTTCAAATTAGTTGGATAATTGTTGACAGCAATGATTATTTATAGCAGCTATTTTTTAAAGGGGCTCAGACAATAAGATTGATTTCTAACATTGTTTAACTTCATGTGAATCATTTGTTGGTAAATAACTACTGTCAATAAGTCCAGTTAATTTCGCAATTTACTTTTAAAAATAACATTTTGAGACGGCTAAAGAAGTAGAAGTTTTTTAAAGAATTTTTATGCTCGGAGTGTATCTTTTAATGGTGTTAAAGTATATTTATCAAGAGGGCATTGATAAGTGTTGTAAATGTCTGCGCCGGCGCCGGCTGCGCGCGCGCCGCCACTGATACTTCATAGTGATGCTACCGACTATGGAGGCAGCTTTATTCACAACAGCCATAAAACCTATAAAGAACTTTTCAACACACTTGCTCATAAAGTGGCTTTATGGTCACTGCAATTAGGCACAGAATGACACCCATTATCAAACTGTGACTTTTTCATTGC
The DNA here is from genome assembly GCA_963082945.1 of Cerastis leucographa. Lineage (NCBI taxonomy): Eukaryota > Metazoa > Arthropoda > Insecta > Lepidoptera > Noctuidae > Cerastis > Cerastis leucographa. The sequence continues at coordinate 16,046,287 of OY720383.1, read as the reverse complement.
TATAACTCACTAGTGAGTTATAGTTCTTTTTTTTTTAATTTTATTGGTTGAGGTGCTTTGTTCTTAAAAAAGTTTTTATTCAAAAAAAGATCGTTTCAATCTATTGCTTGCTCATTTCATGCAACTTCTTATTTAAATAGATAATTTTAACTCGTTCGTGTTTAATAAATAAAACTTTCACTCAAATATGACTTTTGTTTTCTCTGTAATAAAAGAAAACTTTAAATTCCCCATTTTGTACGTGGCAGAATAAGCGCAAACCCTATGCGCGGAAAATAAAAAAAACCTCATCCCTTTAGTTTGTGGCTGATCGTAATGCGCGCGCATAGGAAAACTGATTAATTCTTCCCGCCATAGCGAATCATTTTTCACAACTCGTTTTCACTGTTGAAATTATAGTTATTTATTCATAAAAATGTCTACAAGTAGGTACTAGTTACGAAGAAAATGATTAATGTTGTACACCGCCCGATATAAACCCGATATGTGAAGCCCTTAACATTATGGAAAGTTTACTACCTGAAAACTCCAAGGAAAAATATCTATTATCTACTTAATAAAATGAGTTTTTATTGTTATTTTATTCACAAGTGTGTTGAAAAACGTCGTATGATACACGTGTGTATTGGTGATTATCGTCCTCGGCTCTCTTAAGACCCTCACCTAACGGCTCGGGTCTCAATGGCGCCTCAGCGGTAATCACCAACATTACACACTAGTACCATAATGTACTATTATTTTGTTTGTAATTTTCATACTCAGGTTATACACAGTGACACATAGGCATTTTTGAACGTTTCATGCGCATCTTAATAAAATGATGTAGATACTAAACTAAAAGAAAATGTTTGTCGGTTATCGTCGTTTCGTTTCATGGAAAGAATAACACATTCGACATTTTATTGTTTTTTTTCGTACGTTCAACAAACAAACGGAAGTTTACTGAAATGTACACCTACATTTCTACCGGTTGACCGTCACAGTTTTCTTTGAACGTCAGTGCTGAAAAATGAAAACAATTATTGGTCAATGAATAATTTTTACTTCTGGGAAGAATGGCGACGACATGTGTAGGATACAGGTTGTAAAATGATAATTTGATAGCGGGTTCCACAATATGCGAGCTGCGTACGCGCATAGTTGGCGCGGGGCCAGCTGCACTCGCCGGATGCCGGCAGCCCTATAGAATTCGAAACAGGCGCGTCGCCTGCGCACCGCTCCGGACTAGCTACCGCCGCGTACCGGGTGCCCAAGAGATGCGCAACAACATCGCAGACATCTAACACGGCTCACATCAAACTATTGAAAAGTTGATTGCCTGACAAAACTTTTTTTGTGTTACATTTTATTGCATCTTTACATAATTTTGAAGTTGAGTCATTTGTCAAGCATTTTAGTTTTTTTTTGTTCAAACATATACATCGTAAATTACTATATCACAAAATAAGCTTTTATGAGTAGATATTAACATTTTCATTCTTTTCATCTGCTCTTTCAGCATAAGTTAGGTACTTACTTCGATGTTTCAGTTTTTTTTCACATATTTTATTGAAATTCTCCACATGTTTACAGTTTTATATTAAAATGTTAAATTATTGTAACAATGTTTAGGTAAATGACCATGTAATAATAGGTCAGGTGCAGCTGTGTTCATTGAAATAATTTGTTTCAATTACTGACTCATTTGCGTGTACTTTTGCGGCTACATATTGTTTCTGTGACCGTTTTACGTTATAAAGGTACACACTGGTATAAAGATATAAAACGTACTTCATACAACAATATTCTTTAGTCACCAACTCATTGTCCATCAACTTCTAAGAATTGACATGATTGAAATAAGTCTCAGATGACATCATACATTCTTTATGGAAATCCGACGAAATTTTAAAATAGTCAGCACTAAACGCAGATCAGTCAAGTATTCATGAAACATGACATGATTACAAATACCGGTCGAATCAATTCACCAATCTAAACCGCACTTTGTGAAAATGCGGCGCAAATTTCAAATTTTCTAGAAATTATTTACTCGTTCAGTGAGAATGTGACATTCGCGGACGGATGTCCACTACTCTCTGCCAGAGCGCCGTCAGCCGTATCTGGCATTGTAGCATGCTTTATTATAAAGATGAACATGCTCGAATTATAACTGCAATATATCTTTGAGTCATGTAGTGCATATGAACCTTGCAGGCCAAGGTTTAGAGCACTGATGGACGAACGAGGTTGTTCCCACTGAAAGTACTATTGATTGATTGATTTACACATTTTGAAGAATGCCACACACAGTACTTGCTTTGTGACAGATATTAATAAGTAGAAGTGGCTAACCCTGAAATGTACAGGATGTGCAACTTTGTTTCTCCTTAGCTTAGTCTTATTTCCTTTAAATACTTCGTAGTGTTAGTCAGAGTATCAATTTTCGAACACACCTAATTTTAACAGTCCTTTATCCAAGGTTGGTAGTTGTTGCATTCGTATATAACGGTATGCAAATAAGCTCAAGGAAGTTGGTTTTATATGAACCATTTCAATAAAACAGTGAATAAAAACTGTGAAGATTTTAGATGTCAATGACACTACGAGATGTTGTGGAACTTTTTAATTGACGCTGTTTGCCCGGCAGAGGCCGAGGAGTGGTGAAACCCATCTGTTGGTGTTGGCTTACAGATAATTAGCGCGGAGAGCGACAGCTGCCGGTAACCGTCCTCTCAAGACCACTTGACAATGCCGTCCAGTTCGGGATCCAGCGGAAAAATGTAAATGACGCATTAGTTCCTACATCATTACCTGTATTCTTTAGAATATTCGGTAAAGCATACAAATTGATGTTTTTGCATTAGGTGTTCGTAGACAGTATACGAGCTATTGGCATAAGGAATTTTCCCATCCCTGAATCAAAGATTGAATCGGAATCGAGTAACCATAAACATGCATAAATGTTAGTGCAACATAGTTTATGATACAATTCCTACCTACCAACGAATCAGAATCCAAATTACAACCATACATCAAATCCGAGCTGATCGATCTTGAGCGCCTGGCCTCAGACATTCCGACTCGTGTACGAATCCTTATCCCGATTCCAAATTCCCTAAATACATGTACACTGATGTGTAAATCCCTTATTGTTTACAAATAGTATGTGTGTAGTACACGTTATCACGGGCCGTGTCGTTCGGCCTTCCCCGAGGCCGCGCCTGACCTGGATTTCGCCACGCGGCGCCCGCGCATGACTCATTGTTTTGGTGCGCCTGCGCCGGTACCACCTCGCGTATTGTGTTACGCTTCACTATTATACGACTCGTAGTTTAGGGTTATGCTATAAAAAAGTAGAGCACGGAAAGAATTTTGTTTTATACGATCGATAAAATAAATGAGAATATTGAACAGCTTTGATTTGTTATGCACGAAGATATAATATTCAATTTTTGTTACCGGTTTCTAGGTTAGCACACACATTCGTTATTCATTGTTATTTCAAAACTATACAAGCACATTATGTCTGCAAATTGATTTTATACGTTACGGGAAACAATGCGGGAGACCTACTTCAGGAGGTTTATGGGTTTTTTTGTAAATGCCTGTTTATTTGGTAACCGAACAACATCGCCTAAATTAAGTTTTTAATTAGCTGATGTTTGTGAATAAAATAAAATAATCTTAGCAGACAGACAGCAGAAGTTACCTTCTTATTAACGGCGGAACAGTTAAATAGTAACTTGCTCATGGATAAGATACTCAAAGAAACCTCCCTGAATTCAATAAGGCCCTTATCGTCAGTAGCATGACATGGAGTAGAGGGTATCGACCTCACGTGGGTAAACGCTGTTATAACGTAAAGTTTTCCAACAACTTACTACTAAGGAGTTCGAATACTCCAGCCAGCAGGACGTTACCCAGCACAGTTCACTAACTTAGGCATAGATGACAAACCATTGACATTAATGATAAGATATAAAAGCGGGATAAAAAAGTTTGATTAAAGTGATCATAAACTCGCTTCAAGTTTTTCACGAGATTCGCAAATAATAGATTAAGATGAAAATTCTTTTAAGAAGAAAAAGTCTGACCCAGAAAAGTGTCGCTGACTTTTAATAACGGTAGGTACTTTCCAACAATGTTTTGCCAAATGTTAGCAATTTGTATCACCGGGGATCTGTCTTAAAAGATTAAGAAATTCTTCCAGCTCACACATTTATTTCTATGAACAAATGGAACTGTTAAACGTTTTGGATTTGTGGAATATTACTAGTGTGAATTAGCATGTTTTTCACTTCATCTCGAGTCATTACCAATATAGTTACCTATTTAGTCATGCATTTTAATCAGTCAACAATGCATTCGAATGATTCAGCATGGATGTCTGGAAAACATGTTTTTAATGGTAAGATCCCCGTTTTTACTGTGTTTATTTATTGTACTCCTGATCTATCAATCATTTAGATAGCAAATAACAAAATAACGAACGATTCAACGAACTTTTGCCCGCTTTCTTCCACCGCGCCATACATATAGAGTATTCAGTGATCTATCAAATTGTACTAAAAACAGCCGCCAGGCCTAGCTACAATAAAATAGATTACATTCCTGATTTGTAGTGATCTTAAGAAAATAAAGCAGATGACGCAATAATTAATCTCAGATCAGTGACTAGTGCATGTACTAGGTCATGCAAAAGCCGGGTTGTTTTAAGTAACCGGTTTTTTCGGGTGTCTTGTTTACAAAACCGGATGTAACCGGTTAAATCGGTTTTTTCGTTTTTTTTTCAATCTTTATTAAAAAATGTGTAGAAAAATATTAAAATGCTAAAGCCTAATCAAAATATGTAAAGGTCTAAAATCTCAGAATATACAGCAAGAATCCAAAGGGGTTTGAGTCAAAGTGGCATGATTTTTCTAAGTCTACGGCCACTAATTAGATTTCTTTACCTATTAGTAATAACACAGTTAGACATTAATTTTCTTCTAAGAATAATATTTCCAAAATGCATCGGAGCCGAGCTATACAGGGTGAATTTTTTAACTACTGGTAGGCCAAATCCGAAACGGTTTGTGAAAAACAAAATTCCTAGCCAGGAATCGAACCCGTTAATTTGAAAAAAAACACACCCACATTACCCCATTCGATAGTGTCGCTGCTAAGTATCAAATTCTGGGAAGTAATAACATAAGGCAAACGATAGGAAATAGTTAATTTTTGATAAAATACATAACTGTATGCAAACTGCTAGTAGGAAGAACACAACTTTGCAATCAGATATTTCGGCTCCGATATAATTTTCGGCAAAATTATTTTAGGAGTCATTATTATCATATATTCCACTATACGTGAGCAACAATTATATTCATGGCCGCTGTGGAAAAAAAAACATGGCACTGGTCCATACAAACTTACCCAATGCCCTTTAAGTACTTGGATCTACACTACTACACTGGGTCAATGAGAAACAAAATGATGATATGGACATGTATAGGGAGCGCAGGGCATTGTCGGTAAGGGGTAATATGCTTTCTCGCAGGTTTGCGCTATGCTCACGTGATACTATTTAAAAGGGTTCCCTATCCATTTGCATAAAATTTTAAGACCTAATATAACTTAGCATAATGTCGTTTGGCATAATTTTATTTTCGCATAATATAATTACGCATAACAGCTCACGCATAATTTTTTTAAGCATAATTTCTCTAACCATAATAATGATTAAGCATAAATTTCTAAAGCATAACTTTTTTATAAGCAAGCATACAGCATGCAAGCAAGCATGCAAGCAAGCATGCAAGCAAGCATGCAGCAAACAAGCAAACATGCAGCATGCAAGCAAGCATGCAACATCCAGCAGGCAGGGTTTCTGTCACGGCTCTGGCGCTGCGGGCCTCCGGCGGCCCCACGCGTGCAAATCGTCGCAGACGGCTTTCGCTCACCACCGCAGCTTCAGCTTGTTGGCCGGCTTCGCCGGCCAGACTCAGCCGCAGCGGCTCGCTCGCAGCCACCTGCTCCTGCCCGCGGGCCGCCTCACCCCTACGCGCCAACGCGATTTTAAATTACACTCTAGGGGCAGGACAAACAAGACTACGTGGAATCGGTTTTGCAGCAATTCGGTTCTGTCACTAACTTTTGTTGCACAGCATATTAAATTTTTAACCTAGTTGGTTAAATTTTTAGGTCTACTAACGTTATGCGAATCAAATTTATGCCAAAACAAATTAGTCTTTAAGATGATTATGCCAAAATAAAATGTATGCCTAAAAAAAATATGCCGAAATATTATTAGGCCAAAACAAATTGTGCCAAAATCGTTATGCCGAAGTATATTAGGACAAAAAACATTATGCGAAAAGAAGGGATCCCATTTAAAAGCTAATGCCAAACGTTATACACGTGCAACCTGTGGAGCAATTACACCTAAAAAAGCCTGCAATTCTCTGCGCGTCAGGGGTTTGTTGGGACTTCCATGGCGGCGCAGTGTCTCCGGCATGTTCGCCGACCACAGCACGGACGGCTTCCAGGCGGTGCTTCCCAGAAGGACGGCGTCCCTGCAGTCTTGGGTAAAAAGTAGCACCGACACACTTCTGAGCGTGGTATCGGATAGAGTGGACAGCCAAATCTTGAGGCATTGGTCGCTTATGCATGTTCAAAATAATAATTATTTTAAATTTTACTAACATAACTGTAAGTATCTGCCTTCTCACATAACATGGAATGACTTTTGACAATTAATGTTTGCTTCGTCTGTTGTTTGGGAAAATTTAAGTATTATTAAATCAATAAGATAGATAGATCAATAGGAGAAACATAACTAATTGATCAATATTTATAGTGTGTAATTTATTGTTTTCCCTAATATTTATTTATTAAAAAAGATATAACCAAAAAAAAAGTCTTAAGTCTTAAAAAAGTTTTAAAATCAGTCGGTTAACCGGTTTTTTCGGAAACCGGGTACCCGGTTAGCATGCCCTAGCATGTACCTGGGGTTGGATCTGCAATCGTGCGGTCATAGTTGGGTGGTAAAAGGGGTTAAAGCTAGTAGGGCTTGGGTTCCCGATGATAACGCTACTACTCTCATTACAAGATAATGCATATTTTTCGAGATATTAATGAAAAATGTTTCTATCCTCAAATCGGATAAAAAGCGAAAGCGGAACGTTAAAATGGGCGATTGACAATCAAATCTGTTGCACATATTGTCTATGGTGCAAAATGACGTGAAAAAATTGCTAAAAGGAACGTTAAAAAAAAAGTATGCTAAGTGTCACTGTCATTCGTTTGTTTTTCATTCCGTTTCTCCTCGAGTTGCGTGAATGTGTTTCCTGTGTGTCGTAGTGTTTTTCTTGTGGCTTTATTCCTAAAAATCCCCAATGTTGCCCCACTGATTGTATGTGTGTACAGAAGGCAAAGTTACTATGGCTACCATGAGAATTTGGATGCAAGAGCGAGCGAAGCGAGCTCTGGACTTGGGGCACCCCGACTCGGACAGGTTAGGTTCGAAGGGGATGGCGGGGTCTAGTGAGCGAGCGGAGCGAGCGAACTAAGACCCCGACATCCCCTTCGTGTTAGGTTACTGTAAACCCTGCAGGCAGAAATAGGAGCCCGTCGGGCTACGTCGACAATGCTTTTTAGGCGAATATAAAATGTTTTGAGGTTAGGTTACAATAATTGTGTTTTCTCAAGAACGGTGCATTACCTTGTAATGGGAGTGGTACCAGGGGAGAAGGGACTACCCTCCGCCGACCGCAGATTTATAAATTTTTACCTGTACCTGTCTGCAATTCTGCATCCATATGACCAAATAAGGTTTCATGGACGAAATTCTTTCAATACATCAGAGGAAACATGATGGCCTCCAAATAAATCAAATAGGTACTTTAGACCTACGTAAAAGTAACAAAAAGAATTCACGTGCACGTCCAAAGAATTTTTACGATCGTTCTGCACGAGCTCATATAAATGGGGTGTGAAACTACACAATTGTCGTGTTTGCCCACGAAAGTGACAATTTAAGTTAATTGATGGCAATAAGTGTATGAGCTTTATGTTTGCATAACTGTGGGAACTGGTGTAAATGAATGAGTCACACAATTATTGGTATTATTGTAGCACGACCACATAGGCTAATGCTGTCACTGGACGATGCTGTCAGCCGTTCGCTCTGTTTTTGGCTCTAGGAAATGGCAGTTCTTCTGAGCGACGGAAAAGGGTAAGTGAAAAGTGCGACTCCATGCTGCTAGATGAGGTAAGGGTTGACCCTTACCGTATTACTAGCTTTCACACGCGCTTCGTCCGTTGAGGTCGGATATTATCCCAGAGGAGCGTAAAACCGGGATAAAAAGTACACTCTGTGTTAATCAAGATTGTAAACTATCTGTGTGCGATATTTCATCCAAATCCGTGCTGCCTTTTTTCCAGGATTGAATTACAATCACACTTTCACTTTTAATAGTAGTAGCATTTGGTAGTATACTAGCAAACGATCCAGCCAATAGTAGGACTTAGCACGAGCATGGGCATAGATGGCTACTGCAAACTTTGGTCTTTGATTGCAAATGACCTCTAACTTTCACACTTCGTAGGTAGGTAAGTACCAATATAAAATAGCACCAATATGGTACACTTAGTTCACAATAAACATTTTGACTTTGAACATCACGCCTATAATTATTATTAACTGTGTATTATTATTATAATATTATTATTATTATACCCGATTCAGTAATGTTTCACCAAAACTCCTTTTACAAATTTTTTGTTTACAACCAACGTTTCAAGTACCTACTATTTTTTTAAACTAATTACTAACTAATTCCGCAAATGTTTTATTTTATAAACACTCACTTTACAAACATTAATTTGGCAAATTCACATGATAATTAATCACTTATACATTTTTCATTAAATATTTTGATGCTTTCGGCAAAATCACGTTTAACCTGTGGTGATTTTAATATTAATATTTTAGACAAAAATTCTAATAGTAGTAGATTATTACACCTTTTTAAATCATTTAATTTGTTAAACGTGTTTTCGGAACCAACCCGAATTACTACAAATACTGCTACATGTATTGATAATGTTTTTTGTTGCTGCGACTACTTAGATAAATCAATTGTAAATTACCTCCCTTCTGATCACAGTGGGCAAACCGTTGTTTTCGAGTCCTACACACCATTACAAAAAATCCAGATAAACTCTAGACAAATAACACCCAGCAATTTGAATAAATTTAATAATAACTTAATTAGTAATTTAGGCATTCCGGGCCATATAATTGAAAATGCAAATGAATTTTATGAGGAGTTCTTTTCGGTAGTTCATGTAGAGTTCAATAATACATTAAAAATGAAAACAAAATCTATTTACCCTAAGTTTATGTTCAGTGACTGGGCAACTAAGGGTATTAGGATAAGTAGGGAGCGATTGTTTGAGTTGTACGGCCTTAAGCCTTACATCAACTCGGAAACTTTTAATAAATATGTTGCAACCTATTCTAAAATCTTTAAAAACACTTGCAAAGTAGCCAAAGCCTTATTCATTAGCAACAAGATTAAGTCCGCCGATAACAAAATAAAGACCGTTTGGAAAATTATCAACAATGAAACTAATAGAAATAAAAAATGTAATAATGATATCAGACTAGAGACTTCACGTGGTCTTCTAAGCTCTAAAAACGAAGTAGCTCAAGAATTTGTAGATTTCTTTACCAATATCCCACTTAAAACTACCGAAACCTTAAATTCCTCACCCTTGCTTTCTATTGATTTATTAAAAGCGAACGTTTCAGCCTGTCCGGTTGAGTTTCAATTTAAGCATATAAACCCCATAGCAGTCATTAAAGCTTTTAAGGAAATCAAAATCAAATTAACAGAAGATCTATGGGGAATGTCTATTAAAGTGTGTCAAGCTATTATTGACACCATAGCACCGTACTTAGCTTTAATTTTTAATTTGTGTGTGGACCAAGGAGTCTTCCCAGACCTTATGAAATACAGCAAGGTAATACCACTTTTCAAATCTGGGGACAGTAAACATACGAATAACTATAGACCCGTATCCGTGCTGCCGGTTTTCAGCAAGGTGTTTGAAAAGGTAATGCTTAATCAAATGCTCACCCACTTTAACACTAACAAAATCTCACACGAGAAACAGTATGGTTTCACCAAAGGACGTTGTACGACTGACGCCGGTGTCACTTTATTAAAACACATATATACCGCGTGGGAAGAGGCACAAGATGCCATAGGAATCTTCTGTGACCTCTCGAAGGCATTTGATTGCGTAAATCACCAAACATTGCTCTTGAAACTTGAGCATTACGGTTTAGGTAAACTTGCGCTCAGTTTAGTAAGATCGTATTTGAATGATAGACAGCAGCAAGTACAAGTAAATGGTGTAAATTCAATGGCTTTGAAAGTAAAAATGGGTGTACCACAAGGTTCGATTTTGGGTCCTTTCCTCTTTTTAGTATATATTAATGACATACCCCATTTATTTAAAAACCAACCACAAATGGTGTTGTTTGCTGACGACACTTCTTTAATATTGAGGATAAGCAGACGTGCCACAAATCTTGACGACGTAAATAACGCTCTAATGCAGGTTCATAAATGGTTTACCGCTAATAATTTAGTATTAAATGAGAAAAAAACTAAGTGCATAAGATTTTCTCTACCAAATGTCAAATGTAGTGACTGTGACATAGTATTGAATCAAGAGAAACTTGAATTTGTCGATGAAACTGTTTTCTTAGGGATCACGCTCGACTCAAGGCTACAATGGGGTCCTCATTTAACATCGCTTGCAGGACGGCTGAGTTCAGCAGCATATGCTGTCAGAAAAATCCGTCAATTTACTGATGTAGATACCGCGAGGATAGTGTATTTTAGTTATTTTCATAGTATTATGTCATACGGTATTTTACTATGGGGACGGGCTGCAGACATCGAGTCTATATTAATTCTGCAGAAAAGAGCTATCAGAGCCATATATAATCTACGTAGGCGCGATTCTCTAAGAGAACTGTTTAAGGAAATTAACATCATGACGGTACCTTGTCAATACATCTATGAAAACATCATGTACGTTAGGAAAAATCTGCATTTATTTAGTAAAAGAGGTGACCGGCACCACTATAATACTAGAAACAGGGACCAACTAGTTCAGCCAGGTTTCAGGTTAGCTAAAGTAGACTCATCTTTCATGGGGTACTGTTTAAAATGTTACAAAAAAATACCTCCCCACATTCTGCAACTGAATGAAACGAAATTTAAATCTTGCATAAAACGCACACTATGTAGGCAAGCATATCATAAGTTGGGGGATTGTATTGATGATAAAAATGCTTGGCTTAATGCTAGTCCTGCTCCACAACCGTAGGGGCAATCGGAATCATCTGAATTACAAAGTGAAGTTATTGTGAAAGCTGCAGAAGATTGTAAAAATATATTTGCATTGTATAGATTCAATCTCTTAGTATTATATAATTGCATAGCACATGTGTGAGTACTATGTACTGTAAAGCCACCGTTTAATGAGTACCTACATCTTTCATTGACGCGAAATTACCCTGGTGGTTGAGTGAATGTCATGCTCACTTAAATGTCACGCTGATGGTGGCGGGTGTGTCGGGTCGTTTAGTTCCCTTCAAAATGGTTGAGTTGAATGATGGCTGATACATGCATCATGTTCGTGAACGGCGCTGTCAGTTGTGACTGGTCATCTCTTAGCTGCCACGGTTTATTTTAATTAAGTACTTTATATTATTTTTTTATTACTGATTTAATCTTTTAATACTCTGGACGCTCTTAACCTGCCCGTATTTCTACATCGTTCTCACATATTTGTAATTCTTAACATGAATGATGTAACCAAGATTTTGTAACATATTTTGATTTAAAAGAGTGTCCATGGAGTTTCTTGCCCATTCTTCTCCATAGAGATCTACGCTACGGAATGGGCAACTACAGTACTTTCACAAGTTATTATGCCTTGTGACTGGGACTGTAGCTTCGCGTTTTATTTTGTTTTTAGACTTTCAAAAGTGCCTGTAATGGTCTAATTGAAATAAATGCTTTGACTTTGACTTTGAACCTAAATATCATTTTATAATAAATCTACTTAACCAGTTAGAAAGTGATACTTAGGGTACGTATTAGAATATCTAAAATTAACTTTCGTTCACTCGCTTCGCTCGCTTACTAGACCTTATCTTTCGGAGTCGGGGTGCCCAAAGACCCTAGCTCGCTTCACTCGCTCTTGAATCCTGAGTATTTGTTGTTTAATTAATTACCCTATTGCCTAGTTAATGAGTATTTTTTTTTAGAAAATTACAAATTGATGCAATTTGTAAAACGTTTTTATTTCAAACATTGTTTTACGAGATAACATGAATATAAAATGAATTGTTTGTCAAATAATACGTTATCAAATAAAAGTTGATATAATAATAATAATATCTTTATTTCCCAAAAATACTAAATATAATAATTGATGGGGTAAATATTTTATTTCCTACGTGAATTATTTGCCAAACTTGTTTTTGTAAAATTATGAAATAACCTATCATATTTTTGCCAATCGTTGGTTGTCAAATGAAAATTTGAAAATTATTTTTGGGAAAAAGCAGGAGACCAAGTACACCCACATTTCGCCAGTTATGTATTTTAAGTCACTTGTAATAGGGGTATTAGGGGGCGAGCATATTGCCAACAATCGGGCACAAATCTAGACACCGTATACTGCTGTACTGAGAAATTGCCGATGGAAAAACAAATAACACGTTGCCAGACCCGGGACTCGAACCCAAGAACCCATGCTCAGCAGTCACGCTTGTGACTACCAGTTGAAAACATCCCAACCTATTCAATTCCGAAAAGCTGCCTAAATTGGTAAGAAGGTAGTATTTTTCCAGACCCCGTTCTACGAATTCTATTACTGCTTTAATCATTTCCTCATTGGCTCAAATCCTATGATTTTCAGAGGGTTATGGCTATTAATCCTGCTTATCAGAACTTCTACTAATCAATAGGTAATCAGGGAAAGGAAAAATATTTTGTAATATTACTACACGTGCCGTGATTCCACGTGCAAGACTACCTTTGATTTATTGAAAATTCATATTACCTGTGCATTGGAAGAGCTTCTTCGTGTAAGAAATTTCCTAGATTTATTTACTTAGCTCGTGCAACCTTGTAAGGTTTATTCAAAGTACAGAACTAAACTTTAAGTTAGGCTTGTCTTTCTTCATAAATTTATTAAATTGCTGTAAGTATAATATTCTGCTTGGTGTATATTACAGACTTGAATTTTTGAGAATTAACACCAATTAAACTAGACTCACTCGTCGGTCCAGAAGTCACCATCGCGAATGATGAACTTTTCCATCAGGAATTTCTTAGTAGCAGTCACGGAGTCTGGATTTGGGGTCGGTTGATAGCAATAGGCTCGCCCCCTTACATGGGACTTAAACATGACTGGCTAAATGTGGGTGCATCTACTACTAGATACAACTCAGCCTAACCCTACAGGGATAACAGGCGTGGTATTATGTTAATTAGCAATTAATAGGTTGTAATGATTAGTTGTTCTAATTGTTTAGTCCGATAAATAGCTTTATTTCTGATCTCTTATCACGCGGCGCTAACCAGCACGTCGTTCTACGATGACCTCTTAACTTCTAATATTCATGCCCCTTGTCATTTCGTTGAACTATTCCCGGGAAGTTTATGACCAAAGGAAACGTGTTGATTGGCTGTCGCGGAACGTACGCACGTGACTGCGGCGGGCTATTTCACCATCGTAAAACAATGCTCTAATATCAATGATACAACTCGTAAATGATCGCATACATTTATTATACACGTAAAGTTTGTTTGTTTGGCTCGCGGTGAACCATAAATTCTTTCTTTATTTGCTAATATATTACTTTCTTTACTCGCATATGCAGGTTGTGACGTATTGTGGGTAGGTATGACGACAAGAAGGTAGATATTTATTGGATTTCACTTGTACAATTTATTTTACCCACTTGTATCATAATCATCCTAGGTCAGCAACATTTAGAAACACATACGAACATTTAATATGTTCAAGAGTGATAATATTTTAATAAATAGGTGAACTATTATAGGCAAAATCGGTTGCTAGGCAACCGCCTACTTAGTCCCGTCGTTACAATTTTTCTCCTTCAGTTCTCCTTCATCTAACATGGTATGGTTCGATGATGATCAATAATACAACTCGTATTTCATTCATTCTGTGAAAATAATATTATATTTATTTTCATTTGACGCCGTCCCACACGAAAGCGTATAAAGCTCTTTCATTCATTAAATATTTCGTGAATGTGTTTTACAAAAGACGTCCTTATCGACCCTAGTATTTGTTCAAGGTAAACATTAACGTCTCTTTACAAAATACAAGCGCTAGTCTCCAAGTTGTTTAAGACAAAAATACACTCCCAGTACCTAAGCGAAGAATAGTTACCTAAATAAAATAGTCGCCAAGGAGATCGTGCCAATTAACTGGTTACATCACCGTACTTTATAACCCTGTAAGTATGTGTGTTTGTAGTGCACACGGATTTATTCAGGCTATTCATATAGAATAAATACGCGGGCATTTAAATAATCATTAAAGGGATCACACTGCATTCCTGAAATTCCACGTGAGGAGATATTAATGCGGTCCTGAAAGCCGACGTTGATTAATTCGTATGAAAATATACGTAAGATATAGTTTGATTTTCATAAAGTATGACTAATTTCATGACATCCTGATTGAGGATCTGTCTGGCCTTCATATAGAAGTTTAACTCTAAAGTGTAAGTAGAGAAGCCTTTTGTTCCAATCCAGCACCATCATCATCATCTGCCTAGCCTTTTCCCAAACTATCTTGGGGTCGGCGTCCAGTCTAACCAGATGCAGCTGAGTACCAGTATTTTACATGAAACGACTGCCTATCTGACCTCTACAACCCAGTGAACTGGGTAATACGATACCCCTCGGTAAGACTGGATGTCAGACTTTTGGCTTCTGACTACTCGTAACGACTGTCAAATTACTACAAATGACAGCCGGGATCAACGGCTTAACGTGCTTCTGCTGCCGGGGCACGGAGGAAACTCGGTGTGTAAATATGGTCACCCATCCACGGACCGATCTCGGCAAGCACGGCTTAACCTTAAAAATCGACCCGTGCGGCTGTTTTTATTTAGCCACGAGATCTAATCCACCACCATGTCACCATATAATTATACATCCTAGCGTTTTGTATTAATCTTTTAGATAAAGTTTTACATAATAAATTTCAATATCACAACGTAGCCGCTAAACTTGTAACAATACTTATCTAATTTTAGCCAATTCTTTATTTCAAATCCGAATTTAGAAGTCTCTAAATAAAATCTATTGTCTACAATACGTCTCAAACCGCCACTTACTTCCCACTTCCTTTCCTTACGACAAAAGAGAAGCTTATTTACTGAGTACCCTTTATTAGGATGTCTTTCACAGAGGTGAATGAACATCGGGAATGAAATTTTCCGCCACGCGGGCCTGTTTTAAGTAAACGAAACTACTCGTCAGTAGCCACAATGTGTACTTTTTAAACTTTTCACTTTATGTCGTAATAAATGACATGAACACGTGTCGCAGGAGTACAAAGGAAACTTTTTAGCTCGGGATTTACTGAGAATTCGTACGTACATTGTATACAAACAGCAGCTTAACTTAACAGATAGGATTTGAACATTCATTTGTGTGTAATACAATGTATGTTTAGAATCATTTTATAAAAAAGGCAGCACTACTAAGAAAGAAAGAAGCTAATACATGGTGTTGTTTTGCATCCTCGTCAAAATTCAGGTGGTTGTCACAAAAAACTTAAATAATTAATTTAAATTACAGTACCTACTTAATTATGAATAAATGCTGCTTTTTTGTTGTTGTTCAAATTTGACAGTATTTCAGAATAACCCCGTTAACGTGGTTTAGGGAATAAGAAATTATCAAACAAACTTTTGAGATTATTTTTATGTGTGAAATCGCATTTATAGGGTGAGGAACAGACGAACCGCATTTAAAACAGGGGTGGTTACCACTTACCAATTTCAGTAAATATGAAAAAAAAAATGCTTTGCGATGCTTTCATTATTGATTCGGGTCGAGACTCAGTAGTATGGTTACCTCCAAGAATTTGACGAGGACGCAAAACAATACATTGTATATTAATTTACTAATAGCTTTCTGTAGTCTGTTTATGTATTTAAATGGAAAGCTTATCCTTTAATTAATCATAGCAAACAATCTAAATGACAAAGTGTGGCAAAATATTGCAAATTCTTTGACTTACTCGTGCGTCATTAGACAATACCAGAAAGAAATAGCACTGTGTGTTTAAAAGTACAAACCACGTAGGCGTTAGCTAACCTTTGAAACAAAGGTAGCACAACAATCAGACTTAGATCATTGAAGTTAGATTAAGGAGACTTGAATCTAACTGTAATGAAACTTCTTCAAAGAAGGTTCTCGAAAGAAAATAATACATGAAGGAATAACGAGTTCTAAAAGGGTGTTAGCAATAAAAAATGTCTTAGTAACTTTACTTTATCTACTATTTTCACACTAATGACACTAACAGTGCCAAAAAGGGTTGTTGACCAAACCTTCAGTAAAGATGTCCTACACGGGACAGTTCCGAGAGGCCGTCTGCAGGAATACAAAAGAAGTAGGGCGAAGCTGATCCTACAGGTGAGGTGCTTGACCTGCAAGTGACGAGCCGCGGCATTCCGTGAGGCGCCCAAACTAATTAAGACGAACAGATTAAGTTGTCGTGTGACATGGAGTAAATTTACGAAAGTGGAGTGCTTATTAATTCTCTTGAAACAACTTATTGGTAATGTTTGGATCGATGCGGAGGTTAAATCTTACTATAAAGTAAAATAAATTCTGATAGAATAATCTATTAGAATTCATCGTAAACTGAGAAAATTGGCTGTCTGAAACTTCAGACTATACAAGGTATCCGAGGATAATTCTCTGTGAATAAAAACAACTATGTTAAATTAGGTTACGGTGAATAAAATTAATTAATAATTTTTAATATTAATTATATTATCTTCATGTCATTGAGACATGAAGTTCTCCGTTTTATGAGGTGACATTTTTTTAAGGCCATTTTGTCTTTTACTTATTCCGTAACAGCCTGCCTACTCAGTACATATGTCAAATATGCCTTTGCCTAACACCGTTGTTTATTCTGTTTCCTTTCTACTCCATGGCACGTAAGAATCCGGCATCACCGGAGGAACGACCCGCGGACGCCGTGCGACGCGGCGCGGCGCCGCTTGTCGCGCGTTTTTCGCTCAAACGTATTTCAACGCATCTCTCGCTGAAATAAACGATTTCCTTTATTTGTACGCTATAAAATTGAATTAATGTGACGATTTTTTTCGTCCATAATGTGCTTTCCTAACATAAACACTCTTAAACGCACACATTTTTATTATTATGAGTGAAAATAAAATAAAACAGAATGTGAGTGACAACTATTTCTTCTGAAGTCGTAAACCTCAAATAAAAGTAATTGTTTCTGAATACGCATTACCGAAAGAAGGCGCACAGTTTAGGTAGAAACGTCCGAAGAATGAATACTTTTTCAGTGCTTTCGTTCAATCTTTTTTATAATCCGTTAGAATCATTTAAAAATAACTACACCCACTCTATACAATTTGAGATGAAAGGTTTGGTATATAATTCAATAAAAAATGTAACATGAAGATGTTAACCAATTAACTGACAATACCTACAAAACATTTTACCTAAATCTCAAAATAAAGTATCACTAATTCAAACATTATTCAAAGTAACAGCTAATCTCATTAAAATGGCTGGCTGACAAACTACTCACAAGTAGGTATTTGTAAGCAGTGTAAATGTCATTGAAATGTACATACAGATACCTGGAAAAGTAGTTTTTCATAACGACACATATGTCGCAGTGATTCAGACATTCGGTTCAAAACCGTGGGCGACGAATAATCCGATTTATTTTTACAACTTGACTTGTGATTCAATAAAAATGCTAATATTAGTAACTTTACACGTTTCTTCTTGTCTTTTTATTTTAAAACACATTTTCAAAAAATTTAAGCTCTTTTTGTTCAAGAAATATCCTTACACTTCTTAAATTACGGACGTATACAAAGTTCTTTAACGCTTGTTTGACAATGTGATGCCTAATGTAGGAACGTGTTCACATACGTTAAGTCTCATTTAACGTACTGAAACAACATCCAGACACTGATGGAAAAAGTACATTTTACATAAATTGCGGTTTATCAACATAAACAAGAGCTTTCGACGCGCAATATCGACGTAAATTATATTGTTGCAAACAAGATCATTATCAGGCGGCACTATATTAAAGTATATTATTGCTTAGGGATAAGACCTTTTCACTTTATTGTCAGCTGTTGTTTCACGTTAAATCTAAACGAACCACAACAAACTGCCTAACCAAACTATGTGGATTTAATTTTAGCCCTTTAACGAGCACGAGTAATACCATTAGCTGTGTACAAAACCGAGGCAAGCCATTCCTTGATGGCACATACTTGTAGAGATTCTTGTTATAGAAAAACGAACATTTATTTCGTAAGAAAAAGACTACTTTGGAATTGACCCTAAAATGGACTGTGCAAATTTCATTTTATTTTTTGGAATGGCATCTCGCAATCCAACCTAGGAGGTTGTCGTCTGCTTAACCGGCCTATCTTGTGGGTGCCTTAAGTGTAAGGCCTCCAGCCAGGACATAAAACTACTTACAAACTAAGCGACTACGCTAAGGACGACCTCTGTGGGGTACGAGCCTCGGCTTAGGGCGCCGCTGGGGGAGGACAGCAAGGGAACAGGCTGGTTCTAAATGATATTATTATTTAAGGGCTGATTTAAAACTACTGGCACAGCAGCGCGGGCTGGCTCAAGCGAGGGTCGGGATGGGCAAGGACCGGGACGACGAGACGGACCTCGACGGCCAAATTTCATACAACTCATCTCGTAATTATAAGTCCTGCACATATCGCAAGCGCTTATAATAGACGACTTTGAGCTAAAATTCCGACCTATTAGAGTAGTTTTTACAAATTGTGATACAAATAGACAAACTTTAGCGTCCCATCACTTTGCTAATTAATTGATAACAATTAGTCGATTAGCATTTCCTGAGATCTTCAAGTCGCTCGTATTAGCAATAAATATTTATTTCAGCTAGGTGTGTAAATAATTACCTATTCGAATTGTATACACTTAACACCACGCCTGTAATCCCGAAGGTTTAGGCACAGGTGACTGTATGTGTAGCTTATAGTACACCCAGATTTCACCAGTTATGTTTTAAGTCCCATGTCCCCACATGAAAGCCTATTGCCTATCAACCGGGCACGAATACAGAATTCCTAGCTGTTTCTGTGAAAAACCCAATATCACTTTGCCCGACCTGGGAATCGAATACAGGACCTCATGCTCAGCAGTAGCGCTTACGGCCACTACACCTACAAATCGAATTGAATCGAACCAACGAATCGAATCAAATCGAACCAACGAATCGGATCGAATCGAACCAACGTATCGACTAAACAGTAATAGGCTACTTTTCGACTGCTACGGTAACGGGGGCTAAATAATTGGGGACAGTTTTTCTATTTACCAAAATACCTAGTCTTTCAGCTTAGCGACTACTAATTGTAAACGTTTACGACATGCACATGCATAGGGAATATAGCTATGGCTGTATATCATGACTCATGGGCATCAACATCACTGCAGTCACAAATAGATTGTCCTTGAATAGAAGTGCTGCGATTTAAAGGGAATAGCAAAATATTCCAACTGTGTTGTGACTTGTATGAGGAAATCATGACGCGCGGGATACTGTTTATCTATTTTCTGCATCTGGTAATCATATTGATTAGCTATGGCTCACTAAGTATAGCGCGCTCAACAAACAGTCTAGTAGCGTTAGCGATTGATAACCATACTCACAACAAACAGTAGGTACCTACTATTGTGGCTGGTTTTTTTAATACAAAGACAAGGGCCTTATTATGATACAAGTTGCCCCACACTAGAAATATATTGTACTGTATCGTGGGTGCGTTTACAAACATTTAAACTAACATACACAAACAGACAGACTGGAACAACTATCCGTAGGCCGTACAAATATTTGTTTCGTGCGGGGATCGAACCCACGATACGCAACGCAGTCAACCGTGACGGTAAGGTACATATCAAAGAGTTTGATGGATTGATGAGTTACGCCTACGTTAACTCATCAATGGTTTTCAGAGTTTCAGAAGTGACTACGTATTATTAGCAACATCCGGTGCATCACAGACTTAAAGCTCTGCAACCAACATTACTGACTAACTAATCTTTTCATTACATCTGCTGTGAGACTGATATTCTAACAAAGAGCGTCCCGAAACGACAAGAATTTCGTTACATTATAAGTACTTTGAAAGTGAACACGATGAACATACGGACAGATGTCAAATAAAACTAGAAAAACCATTTCGTGTAAGTGCTATCTGACCTACATACTAAACTTTAAGTGAAGCATCTCTGCTTACACACGAACGAGTTCGTTCGCGAACCTTCTCCGAGTGCATCGGCGAATACCTTCTGCTTTACACGTGTACAAACTTTGTCTTAGCAAAATCTTAACAAGAGCATAACTTTCCAACTATTTACACATACTCTTATATCAAGTTATCTGCGATGTTTTATAATAGTTGCTTATGAGATATGCATAGTTCAGGGAATATTGAAAATAGACGGAAGTAACTGGATATACCAATAAGCTTTTATTGTGGTCGTGTAAGGGTGTATTTACACAGGGCCTGTGGACGGTGAGTAATGGGCTAGCTCACCGTCCGTCAAAAAAAAAAAAATCAAAAATCATTTATTTGCTTAAATAAGGTACAGAAGGTTCTTAACATAAGTATAAGTATCTCTTATTCTGCCATTTATTTCGGCGTGCAAATTTTACATAAAAATTATTTATAATATGAATGATGAATTGGAATAATGCATGCAGTTAGTAAATTTTAATATATTCAAATTCAATATTTAATAATAATTTAATTCTAATTTTTAATAATTCATATTGTGACAATCATTGACACTACAATTCATGACCTACAACTTATAATCTAGGAACTCAAGTACACTATAAAAGCATTTATCAATTAATATTTTTGTTAAAATACGCTTAAATTTAAAAAATGGAAGTGTCGTTATGTTACTTGGAAGTCTATTATACATTTTAATACACATGATGTAGCTGTTGTTCGATGTGAGTGTCAGATTCGTCTTCGGTTTATAGAGCTTGTTGGTATTGTGAGATCGAGGGGCATAGTAACAGCTTGCTTGATGAAAAAGACTCTTGTGTTTGAACACAAATATACAGGCTTCCAAGATATAAATGCACGGTAAAGTGAGTATCTTATACTTTCTAAAGAATGGGCGACAAGAATCTATTTGTTTCAACCCAAATATAGCCCTTAAACACTTCTTTTGCATAACAAAAGCTTGATCAATTTCCACACAGCGACCCCAAAGAATGATACCATACCGCAAAATGGAGGCTATATACCCGTGATATGAAGTAATTGCAGCGCTTCTTGATATCTCGCTGCTTATACGCCTCAGAGGGTAGACAAAACTATTAATTTTACCACAAACTTCATTGACATGGCTTTTCCAAGAGCAAAATTTATCTAAGGATATTCCAAGAAATTTAATTGTGTCAGTTTCAGTCAGGACGTTCCCTTTATATACTATATTTAGGTTCAACGGTTTTGTTCGGTAGGTATGAAATTGCATAAATTTTGTTTTACTAATGTTGACCTTAAGATTGTTTGCTTCTAGCCACTCTATGGATGTTTGTAGGACCGAGTTTATTTCCTGCTCATAAGATTTTTTGTCCTCACCTTTTATTATAATAGTAGTATCATCAGCAAATAGTACACACTTATGATTCAAAATATTTACAAAATCATTAATGTAGAGCAAGAACAGTGGGGGGCCTAAAATACTGCCTTGCGGCACGCCGTAACTATTTGACAAAAACGAAGACTGAAATAATTCTCGCGTTTTGGATTGATCATTATAACTCGATACTTCCACTGCCTGTACTCGATCAGCTAGATATGACTTCAACCATTCGTAAGCTTTACCTCTTACTCCGTATCTGTAGACTTTTTCTAATAACCGTTCATGACTGACATGATCAAACGCCTTACTCATGTCCATAAAGAGTACCGAAACTGGAATTTTATTATCAATAGACTCCGTAATAGATCTTATTAATTGAAAGGCTGCCAAAGATGTGCTTCTAATCTTGCGAAAACCATTTTGTTCATCCTTTATAATTTTGTGTTTTTCAATGAAATTTGTTAACTTGTTACAAAAGACTTTCTCAAAAATTTTAGAAAATATAGGTATTAACGTCCGTCTTAATGACGATAGGCCGTGAGGACGGCGCGTTCGTGTTCCACGCGCGCCTCAAGGAGATGTCAGCAAATCGGAAGGGGTCCAAGAGGGCCGGGTTGCGAGACTGTTCGAAAGAGATACCGTGGCCGCGCCCAGAGCGGGAGGAGTCATTTGAAGATTTCCAATCCGAAAAAAAACAAAAAAAAAAACATGTATTTACACTATGTTAACCTCGACATGGACCTATCATATTTATAAGGCTAATAGGCGTGCGACTAGTATATATATTTTTTTCCATTTTCAAATATTTTTATTTACCACAAAAACAATAACAAAATGCACTTACCCTAAGCTACAATAACACATTAAAATGAAGTCACTTTATTTGGCTAGGAATAATCCTTTCAAAGCTTATAAGAGATAGTTTCAACTGGTAATTATACAGGGTTTAACGGAAAGGGTATATACAAACTTAAGGGTGTGCTACAGACCATCAAACTGAACATGTTTCGCGTCGTAAAACATGTTTTGCAGCAAAAAAAATATCAGCTGCCCCATACATTTGGGTCGAATAAGATAATAATATTGCAATTTTCTATGGGCCAGCAGATATATTTTTTGCTAAAAAAAAAATTTTATGAAGAGAAATCGCCACAGATCATAATAACAAAATGGCGATCGTAAAATGTATTCTTGCAAATGACTAAATATTAATCAGATGATTTATGTTCTACTCATGCCACATGTTCTAATGACTTTGTTGGAAACAACATAAAATGGGTGAACATGTCATTTGTGCCTTCGTAAATGTATTATACTCGTAGGTTACAAAGATCTGTACCTACCTAATATGTTTAAATCTTATGTAATAGGGGTTGAATGAATTCTTGATGGAAAAATAATACTTGGCCTGCCATGGGAATCGAACACGGGAGCTCATGCTCAGCGGCGACGCTTGCAGTAAATTAGCTTGCCCAATTATTTCATCACTTTTTATGCAAGAGTCAAAAGATCAATTAACTAATTACTAAACTTTTTAACGTTGGCGTTGTCAGATTGATGGATTAACAATAAATCCACTTAAGAGCTAGAATTTAATTAAGCGCCATCAGTGGTGTAGACGCACCTTAACTTTGTTATCAGTATCCAACTGAGATAAGATACGAATTGTTAATAACATTGATGGCTATTTACAATAGTAATATATATGACCACAGACATAAGTAACCCTAGATATGTCCGGTTAAGCAGACGACAACCTCATAGGTTGAACTGCGAGATGCCATTCAAAAAAAAAAAAAAGTAACCCTAGATATATTAATATTATATCCAAAGGGTTACGATGACCGGTTCGTAACCCAAGCTACGGGTAACTGACATAAATTCCCAATAATACAGTTTTTGAACTAGTTTTTCCTTCAATTCATCGTACCATTTCATTTCTTTTCTGTAGATTTAACATAGCCTGTGTCAAATAGGTTAGACCCTATGTAGGCTGTCTCGTCTGAATAAGGACGCGTCATGGTATGTAATTACACCTATCATACCTATAATCTGCAAAGGCTTGGCAGCTGTCGTACAGTCAACATCAAAAGTAGGTGAGTAATTTCTGCGCGAGCTTTAGTAATGCTGATTGGATAACGCAAAAGAAATAGATAAAATGTTGATTGAGTGTATAATTAATTAATCTTTGACTCGACTGCGTGCTCAAGTTTGCCGCTGCCGATCCAATTAGGCAAGATGGGGTATAATTGACCCATCTCGGACACAATGCAAGTGTGGAGCCCCAACACAAGATATTACACACCTTCAGTCCTACTGGTCCTGCACAACTAATTGCACACTCTAGGACTTGTACGAGGCAAACGACGGGCTATCCAGGTTGCTCAGGTCAGACAAAATATGAGTCATCCATTAGAGAAGATGAAGTATAAAAATAATTTAGATCTGTTCGTGCCATTATTTCATAAATTATTACAAAGTCAAAGTGTTCATTCATACTTCGTATTCACAAAATTTAATATTTCGCCAACTCTAAATAACAAACAGAAAGCTCTGCTCCAAAAACAGACCAGCGACGTTTAAAATAATGTTACATTAGAACTCGACACCATCTTAGTCGCTGACAACTGACACGAACTCATTAACCATACGAATACATCGTGACAGTCGCCAACACTTCGTAAATTAACAGAACGAACGAACTTACCTAAATACACCGTAAAAAGAAATCTCATCTAGGTAAACGAAAATGTGTCATAAAACACAAAAAATGAACTGTCAGAGTTTTTCATCAACTTCTATAAATAATATTGGAACCAGGATGAGAACTGAAGGGCGAAATATTAAAATAACTTCCTTCATCCTGCAAGTGGGACAAAGACATTGTATGGACTGGTTACGGACGATGTTTACATTGACATTATGTACAAAATGGATGGTAAATTGTAATGGTTATAATGATTCAAGGAACCACTTTGTATTTCCTCTGTCTGTACTGCTATTGTAAGTAGTAATTATTTGATTCACGATACTTTGTAAATCATAATTAGTTTTATTTGGATTACTAATATTGCTATCACCTTGATTTATTCATCATCATCTGCCTAGGCTTTTCCCAACTATTTCGGGGTTGGTTTCCAGTCTCACCGGATGTAATTGTAGACCAGTATTTTACATGAAGCGACTGCCTATCTGAACTCCACAACTGAGTTAGTAACTTGATTTATTTTTGCCAAAAATTTAAACTGAAGAGTGAACACCTAATTCGATGTTATCCTAAAGCTGAATTTAAGAAGAAAAAAGTATTAATGCAATATTCCTTAGTGGTCTCTCATTTACTTACTCGTACATTACATACTGAAAATATGTTGAGCCATCTCAATGGTGTGCTTCAAGAAATAACTTCATAAATGCGTATACATTTATGCTTTCCTTCTACACGAGTAGGCACCAGGCACGTGTTCTGCTCGTGTAGATTTTACACGTGAAGCGTGTGCCTGCACAAGTATTAATACATTTTTGATCAAACAAAAATGGTGGCGAAAAAAAAACACAATCCTTTAGTACTCGAAGCGGTTAGGTCGAATCCCGTTAAGTCATTTACTAAAGTGGGACAAAGATTTATTTTATCCAAATATATTTTGTGGGTGAAAACAAAGATGGAACAAAGTCAATTATGGTTATATTGGTTCTATAAATAAAGAATTGGAGTGTCGTCGGGCCGATACCCAGCGCCCTCTTGACGCCCGTGACTTTGCATACAATGACATAGCCGCCGCGTTAGGTAACTAGGCTCTTCAAAACGAGCACCGTCTATTTCGGGCCATCAATTGTATTTTAAAACAATTTAATTGGAGTTGTGGAGTATCCTAGCCTCTTACTTAACTGACTGAAGTCAATGATCGAGGATATTGATAAAACCGATCAATCCTTGGTTTAGAGTTAGATCCTAAACAATCGAGAGTAATTAATCAAAACAACTTAAGGTATTCATCGTTTGCCTACAAATGATAGACTTCGTTTGTTTGGTCTAGTACTCGTAAGCAAAATCGCTAAGCTCCGGATCCGAACTTTCAATCAGGTAAAGTCTTATTGAGTTTTTGGAACGAAGTTCCTTATCGCGCGTTGTGAAAGGGGGCTAGACGGAAAAAATTCTTACGAAAAGTTGTCACGACACTTTTTGCTATAGTAAGCTATTGTAAGCTTTATTTCTTTAGAATAAAGTTGAAATTTCCTTAAATTACGTACAATTGGGGTGTGTATGTTAGTAAGGATAGATATGATTATTATTTTGAGTGACCGAACTACAAAGTACAAATTCGGTTGTGCAGTTAAGTGAGACGTATTGCTTCGAATTAAGGATTAATCTTCCATAAATTAAATATTTTATTTTTCGAACACTAACTTAAATCTAAAATGTATTGATATTATGTACGTGAAAGGAACTTCGTTCCATCCGGGTGTCCCTTGACACCTCTCAAGTTTTTTCTTTAGAAAATTCTCACTAGTAAAGTTGAGTTGGGTTTTTGGCCAGTTGATGATAATAATAGACTCGCTCCCTACTAGATGCTGTACAGCTACAACCTCTGTCTAGCCTTTTGGCAAGAAGGTATTAGCGAGATGGTAAATAATACTTTATCGTTTCCAAATACAATTAAGGTTTTGCGAAGGTTTGTCATCAGAGGCGCTAAACATAATTCTTCAAATATTAAATCTTGGTAATCTCATTAATTTCAGCCAATTCAATTGAGAGTCAATATTTCAAATGACAACTCACTTATAGACGAAAGCTTGTGTTATTCCATGAACAATGTCAAAATGTTATTGAACCCCATAGGACGGTGAAATTTACTGATCAAATTATAGCAAGCGTTATCCCTAATTAACAGAGTTGGTCTTTTTAAACTTTAAATGTGGTATAAAGCAAATTGAGACTTACAAATGATGAATGATGAAGTAATATCGAATCGCGCCAGATTTTTTTCAGAGTATGCTTGTATCTGGTTTACCATACTAATAGTTGATTGGTTTTTAGGGTTCCGTTGGCGTTTAGGGTATGTTGAGCATTTCTGCAGTAATAACATTGTTGTCCATACTATGAAAAAATAATTTTGTTTTGCTGTTGAGAGGAAATTAACCTATGAATTAACGTTTGTGTGCTTGCACCACCCGCGCTTGCCCGGTTTTTAAATTGATGAAATCAATCAATACCACGAAAATTAACAGGCTTTGTGCTAAATTGCCTATTGTCAGGGAAAAATAACACTACATTCTGGAACGATGCTCCTTTCCAGAATCTGGATCTAAAGCTGATCTATTTTACTCACATCTAGTTTAAAACCGAGACTCAACATTGTATTCACGACTGAAACTGTTCTAGAATACCTTTTTATCTCCGAAAACATACAAACCATGCGAATTCTGAATGACTGATCGACAGCACCGATTGGCTATACATACATACATGTAATCGTGATCGATTGGCACAGTCAACGGAAGCTTACCACAAATGTCAGTCGTGCCAAGTCAATAAAGCCGGGTAACGATCATCTGCGTGCAATTATCTCGTGTTTAGACAGCCGTTGATCTACCTACACCATGACATTTAGCAGCTCATTAAATGTCACAATTAGGAATTCAATATTTATTTTTGTAACATTTAATTTTATCAACTTTCTAATAAAAATACAAGCGTGCTAGTTGAAAACAGTGGAAAGTTTTGTTTTTATAATTATTAAGATAAAAACGGAATAGCGTCCGTCTCAGTGAAATTTAATTTATCTGCGGGCTAAACCCAATTGCTGGCGGCGTTGAAGCATGAAATCAGGAAACGCAAGTAAATAAACAAATACAACTCTGCAAACCCGTCAGGGGAAAAGCATGATGCATTATGTGTTTAATAATCTTCCACGGAAACCTGAATAAAGAATTCATATTTAAATAATAACAGAACACCTGTAAATCCAGAAGGGTAAGGCAGACGCGTATCTAATAGCAAACCCACATTTCGTTAGTTATGTTTAAGTCCCGTGTTATAGGGGGCGAACCTATTGCCATGAACCGGGCATAAATTTAGACTCCGTGGCTGCTATAGAGAAATTCCGAATGGAAAATCCCAATAACTCTATGCCTGACCTGAGAATTGAACCCAGAACCTAATGCTCAGCAGTCGCGCTTGTGACCACTAGAACAACGAGGCAGCAAGATAAGGTCATAAATACAAACTTTAAAGGCCTTAAACAACATAACAACAGAACAAAGGCCTTTACTATCTAATCACAATTGCTAATGAATATATACTTAACCTTATCAAATATGACTGCACCTGTAACGGCTCTGGCGCAAATCACTGTAGGCGTACGATTGTTATTTTATATCCCAAGTTGTCCCATTATGTAGTAGACAGGCTGGGGGCCTGACATTACCTAATCTTAGTGTGCGAAAGAGATGACGGTAGACGTCCTGTATAGCACTATCTCTTTTCCACATTGTGCAAAAATAATTGTATACAGTGGTGGTACAGACACTGGTTTCGAATACTTTGTTACTTCTACACTTTGACCTGTGAACTTAACTCTTATGAAAGAGCAAGTAAAGTTCAGATTCCTTGCATAATGAGACTCGTAACTTCTTGCTACTGGGATTTTATTTACCTCCAGATGAAAACCTTTCGAGGAAAAACCTGGTCAGTAGGGTAGTTCATTAGGGGTAGTTCATTAGAGGTGTTTTTCTACTTTATTTGCCAGCGTAAAGGCCGTATTACTTGCCATTCTATGCCGTTGTTATGCAGAGATTTAAAGGTCAATTCTAAGGAAAAATATACATAATGGCTGTTGCCCGCGACTTCTTTCGCGTGGAACTTTGGAGGTGTATTTAGGAGAAAAAGTAAATAAAACGATTGCCTATATGCAAGGATATAATCTATCTCTTTTCCAAATCTCATTACGACCCGATTAGCCCTTTAGTCATGAAAACCTAACAAACAGAGTTTTCGCATTTATAATATTACTAGCTGCTGCTCGCGACCTTGTTCGCGTGGAAATTTTGATGGGTTTTAGGGGTATGAAAAATAGATGTTCGCCGATTCTCACACCTACCCGATATGCACACAAAATTACATACAAATCGGTTCAGCCGTTTCGGAGGAGTTTGGTAACAAATACCGCAACACGATAATTTTATATACATATTTGAAGAAGTATGGATTATAAAAAGGGCAACGAGAAACGTGACAACGAAATTAGAATGTAAAGCTGCGTGTTATATATTCTATCTTGGGCTTTTCATTCCTAGTAAAACCACTTTTTGGTCCCAATTATACGCGCAGATAACATTACGCTTGTTATCCCCGAATGGTTTGACAGAGAAGCATATAGGTATAGCAAACCTACTGCGTCAATTTTTGTCAAATTTCATGTAATCGAGGCTTAGGCTCGCCAAGGCAATCGACCATCCACCTAGCATAAATCTTGACTAAGGGCTAAAGATAAATTCCTGATAGATGAACTCACTCGCTCTGGAAATGGAATCCAAGACCTTTATGCTTAATAGTAGTTCTTGCGACTACTACCAAAGAGGCAGCCACCGAAATAATACTGAAGTGAAATTGTGTCACGTCTCCGTACAAGGAGGATATATATCTTCATTGTCTATGCCAGGCATGTCATATCGGCCCACGCTCCTTGTATTTCATTTCGGGTCCCGCCCAATACATTTCCCATAGACATAAATATGGCAGCTATTTCTCACAATATAACCTTTGAAACAGAGTCTCTGATTAAATTTTATATTTTTATTAGAGCAGGTAAAATAACACTCTCCTAATAAAAAGGAGATTTATTTAGAAAACGCCGGTTCACAAAAACTGTAAGCAAAGTTAATTCTGATTCGTCTAATCATAACGTTTATCTTTGGTAAAAGGGAACCTGTAAAATGTACAATATCTTTCTAGGTTAAGTGATATTACCGGAGGAAATAGGTTTGAACTTTCATATTCCCAGTCGATTTCGCAATTTCTACAATTTTATTCGTGTTTCTGAGTTTGCTGATGTAGGTTTATGGTTCAAGGGAGATCTAGGTCCTGAAAATTACATAATTCTGATGTTATCGCTTTAGGTGAGTTTATCCTCAGCCGGCTGTATAATATTTCGATCACAGCGATATTTTTTAGTGTTCCGTACCTGGAAAGGAAAAAACGGAACACTAATAGGATGACTTTGTTGTCCGTCCGTCCGTCTGTCTGTCTGTCTGTCTGTCAAGACCCTTTTTCTCAGGAACGCATGGAGGTATCAAGCTGGAATTTATATCAATACTCAGGTCTACTGTCCCTTGGAGCTGCAAAAAAATCGAACTTCTAACCCAAAGCAATCAAAAGATAGGTACAGCCGTTAGTGCCGCAAATTTTCGACACTCGCAGGAGAATCAAAACCTACAGGGTACTTCCCGTGAACTCAGAATATTGAAATTTGGTACGAAGCAACGTCTTACACAAATAAAGGAAAAATTGCCAAAAACTGTAAATTTTTAGTTAAATCATAAAATAAATATATTTTTAATAATTACGGTTTTAAAAGTACGGAACCCTCGGTGCGCGAGTTCGACTCGCACTTGGCCGGTTTTTTTTTTTAAATCCTTCTACTTACAAAATATCTACAATTTGCCAATCATGATGACTATACCAAATTACTCTTTATATCATCACGAAACTATGATTTGCAATCATTTTAGATCTACTGATGATGTTAATTGATTTCAGATTTACTTATAAACTTACACATGACATAAAATATTATGAAAATAAACGGACATTCGTGACGCAACTATACGAAGAAAACACCTGCCACAAATTCCAATAAATTTCAATATTCCGCATAAAAACACGGTCATTGATAAACAAGCTTTATTAATTGAGATTTGACGGGAGCACGTTCCTCTAACAATAAATAAGTGAATCTAGATATCCGGGATGCGTATTGCCAAACTGTATACTGACTGACCCAGACACCCGTAGTCTGTACTGAACTACATCGTGCTCATTAAAATCACAAATAAGTTGGAGCAAAGTGCATACGAGCTCAGAGCAATCTGAGAAGGTATACATTTTGCTCGCAACAAATTGGAGCAAAGTACATACGAGCTCAGAGCAATCTGATAATTTAATGTATGCATTTTGCTCGCTTGTATGTAATTCGCTTATAAAGCATAGTCGACGTAGCCCCCCTACGCGGTGCTCCTATTTCTGTCTGCAGGGTTTACAGTAACCTAACACGAAGGGGGTGTCGGGGTCTTAGTTCGCTCGCTCCGCTCGCTCACTAGGCCCGCCATCCCCTTCGTACCTAACCTGACCGATTTGGGGTGCCCCAAGTCCAGAGCTCGCTTCGCTCGCTCTTGCATCCAAACTCTCCTGGATGTGTATAATACAGTACTAGGTTTTGTCCGTGCAGTTTCCCATATCCAGGCAAAAAGCTAGTCCATTTGAGTCAATTTTTTTACTGAGATAGTGAGGTTTTGGCGAGTAACATGCATAAACAAAAGCTCATCTATTAGAGTCTGGCTCGTGACTCAAATAGTATAGCCTTTGTAAATTCGCCGTCTGGACTCGTATGTATTTTGCTCTAGTATTTTAAAGCAAAATGTATATTGATTCAGACACTCTCTGAATAGGTATACAGTTTGCTCTTCAACTACAAGGCAAACTGCGATCAAACTCAGAGCAACCCCGGTCTGGGTCAGTATACATTTTGGCAATACGCATCCGGGATACGAGGACGTTAATTGCCCGGGAGACGCAATTTGTTGCCGATCGGAACCGTGTCAAACTAAGCCGAGATTGCGTGTAGGTAAACTATGTTACGACTACACTATCGAGGCTAGCGAGCGATCCTTGCTGCAAATTTATATGTTACCGAACTAAATTGCTTTCAATATTGACCTTCTTCGACTTTATTGCTTCATAGAAAGTAGGAAATCTTGTTAACGTAAGTCAATCTAATAAGAATGAATTTGGGAACATCACAGTTTTGTGAACTATATGAAATGAGGCTGCCACCTAAGTATTATTTTCACTAGTTATTCTTAATTCAAGAATTACATTTTCTCCGCATTAAAACGAAAACGTGAAGAAAATATAAAAATCTTGTAGACACTGACTTCGTAGCCAATCTGCTACGAACTACGGAGGCTCTACGGCTACGCGCTACGACACGTAGGCAGTAAAATATTGTGCTACAAGATTGTATCTCCTCTTTATTATTTTCAAATAGAATACTGTTATGTATTTGAATTTAATTTGAAATCGCGACTGCTGAGTACGAGGTCCTGGGTTCGATGCCCGTGTTGGGCAAAGTTTTATTGGAATATAAGTTTTTAAACTGACATGGGCACTAACACTATTAATAACACTTACTACGGGATATTTACCATGTGTATTATTTGTTTCGAGTTCCCGATATTTCGGAGCTGTTGCAAACGCCATGATCACGGATAAACTGAAGTTATTGCGGGTGGGTGTTTATGTGCAGACAAATCGGTCTACCCTCTTCCTTGTTCGTTTTTTGTGGTCCGTACCACTACCACTGTCACTCACAACTCGATTCTGTTCCCGACACACGAAACTCACTGTCACAACAGGACAACTTTCCGTTGGAAAAACCCGGTGTTTATAAAGTGGATTGCAGTTGCGGCAAGTCGTATATCGGTCAGACGAAGCGTACGGTAGCTTGTCGAATAGCGGAGCACATCAGGGCGGTAAAAAATAATGACACCCAAAAATCGGCCATAGCTCAACATCTCATCGAATCAGGTTCGAACCACTGGATTGAGTTACATAACCCTCAGGTCATCTCGACAGAACGCCACTATAATATACCCAGACTGGTAAGAGAAGCGATTGAAATAACTAAATATAAGAACTTCAACCGGGAGGATGGGTTTCAATTGTCGAGAGCCTGGAATCCAGTGGTTCAACTGTGTAAAAACCGAAAAAGGGCCTAAAAAGTTCGCGAGTGGACACGGTGAGTTTCGTGTGTCCATTCATTCTATTTCCGTGATCATGGCGTTTGCAACAGCGCCGAAATTTCGGGAACTCGAAACAAATAATACACATGGTAAATATCCCGTAGTGTTATTAATAAAGTGTTATTGGTTTGTTCCATCAGAAATTTCTCACCACGGAGTCTGGAATTGTGTCCGGTTGACGGCAATAACATCGCCCCCTATTACATGGGATTTAAAACATAATTAGCAAAATGTGGGTGTATACTATTAGGTACAACTCTGCCTAACCCTTCGCGGTTTACAGGCGTGATGTTACGTGAACCATTTTTTTCAGTTTTCAGGCTTGTGGTAAAACGTCGATTTCACGGGAATTTCAAACTGCATTGTTGGAGCTTCAAAAGCGTTGTCGGTGAAACAAGATAGTTTGCAACACAATACAACGGTTTCCTCGAATAGCCGATGTATTCCCCACAGTTCATTTTAATGAAATAAAAGATGCTTCTACCGTAATTGGATTTTCATTGGAAAGCTTTTTTTCCAGGTATGTCGTTGGAAACCTAGACAGTAAAATAACAAACGGGGGCCATGTTTTATTCTCTTTCTTTCAGCAAATACGTATTCATAGGAAATAATTCCTATGGTTGCATGTTTCGATAAATTCTAATGAATTAAATAAGTTGACATCTATATGTCGAATTGTCAGGATTTATTCCGTTAGACTCGGTCATCTTGTAGGCAGAACATGGGTTTCGTGCTATGAAAACACATACTACACACGGTACACTGCTTTCATCGAACTAACAAAAAAAAAGGATTGTGTGGTTTAATGAAACCACGGTAAAAGTGAAACTTTTTTTCACACTATAGACATTTAACTAAAAAAAATTGGGAGCGCCTTTCACTTTATCCCTTCTCCGCGGCCGACCGTCACGCGACATGCAACACACAGACGAAAATGTTTGAGACGATGTAATAAAAGTTCCACTTTAATAACTTAACATTATAATCCCACACAATAACACTAGCTCTACGAATCGGGTAGATTTCGGTACGTCTTGACTCCGCTGCGATCAGACAATCATTGTCATCCTTGCTGCGAGATCGAAACATCACGACTCTGTAGAAGTGCGCTTTAGGTGTGGGTAGACTGGTAAGTAGTCGTGTGATGCACTAGTGCGCTTGCCGATTCATTTTCTGTCCGTACTAATGACCGGATCCGACATCTATGTATTATATAAAATTCTAAGTCCTGACTGACTGACTGCGATATCAATGCACAGCCTAAACCGCTGGTCCTAGAGACCTAAAATTTGGAGGTTGTATTCTTTGTGGAGAGTAAGAATCCACTAAGAAAGGGTTTTTTTGTAATTCCAATATGTAATAATAATGTAATAAAATGTAAATATTAAATATTGTAAAATAATATGTAATATATTTTTGAATTAAGAAGAATGAAATTAAATATTGACGTTTCTGGGCAAAACTCATGAATACGTATTTCGTCGTTTTTGGAAATTCAACCCCAAGCAGGAGAAAAGGGGTGGAAACATTAGTACAACCAAAATGGTCTGATCTGCTTGAAATTTACTATTTCTGTTTCTTGATTGAATTGATAAACACGTATTTCAACGTTTTTGGAAATTAAACCCCTCAGACGTTTTTACACCATTATCTAAATCGAAAAGCGTTCATGGATGACCGGGGCATTTCAGCTACGCCATCGTAGCTCTGAAGAAATGTTTAAATAAATTCTGGTTCTACCGGGTTCAACCCATTTAGGTCACTAACAATCAACATTAAAAAAAACGCCGTATTTTTTTCTAAGCAGAATGAATTCTCTGGCTTCTTACTTTGAAAATCACAGACTTTTACACAACTAGGTATATATCCTACACTTACACTAACGCGCGAGCGAAGCCGCGGCCAACAACTATTATCTATAACATTTAAATGACTATTTTCTACATTACTTTGGGTAACACACACGTGGACAATTGCCGAACTCCACACGGAAAGAAGCTAGTTTATGAATAAACGCATTGCAGTACAACTATACATCATGCATTTCAGGACATAAAATTGTGTGGGCGCCAGATTATGGCACAACTCAACTGGCTTAACTTTGCAAAAACGTTCATGTAGGCTTCTGTACACCCCCGAGTTTCGCCTACGACTACGTACCGACACAACTATACAACAAAAATATAATCTTGTACACTTTTCACATCATATTGCAATAGCCAAAAAGCGTTATTTACATTTAATAAATGATCCTTCATTTCTGGCAGAGCGTGGGAGCTAAAAATTAAAATTTAGAACGGATGAAAATGTTTTTTTTAATTATTCAGATAAATCCCTGTCCCGAAGCGAACCATCATCAATAAGTGTTCAGCTTAGTGCTAGTAAAGGTAGCGGAACAGAAATACGCCGAGCACCTGCCACTCAACCCACGCGCATCACTTGTCTACAGAAAAATAGGCGTTCATAACCTGTGCAAATGACAAGCGCGCAAGGACACCGGTACCTGAACAATACAGATAGAGATAAATGCTACCGCAACATCTGTTTGTGTACTCAGAGAAAATAAATGTGTTATCGTCAAAGAAAATGTTAAGGACAGAGAACAAAAAAATGTTTACTGGTTCGTATTTATTACTATTCCTATTGAAAGCTCTTCTTTCTATTTGGTTTTCTCCGCAAGTAGAAAATGTGACAGGAAAACATGATACAATAGTTCTACGGAAAGTTGTTATTGTTTTAGAACACTTCAGTTTTCCTATAATATTTGAATATTTATTACGTAAATTCCGGTTAATTTCCGTACAGTTGTTATTAGACGTAAACACGAGGTGGCGACGGCAGCAAAGCGCCGCGCGCCGGGTTTGCTACTCACGATATTTCCCGGAACCGGCGCGTTATCGCTCTCCGCACTTGACTCACAAGTTCACAATTACTGATCTTGAAATGTTTTCATGAACATCGTTGTCTCATTTCAAAGAATCTTGCAAGAACTCTTGCCATATTAGCGAACTACCCACATTAGGCCGCGGTGACGCTTTATCATAGTTTATTTATACGCCTACGATATAAAGAACTTTGCGGTGAGTTTAGTGTTTATTCTTAAATCAACATCTAAAATACGTGCTCAAATTCTGATACAAAAACAACTGTAATGAGTATTTTATACAGAAAAAGGTATCCAATGCTGAATGTGTATTCGAGAGAACTACCTGGCCATTAGAATATATTTCAAAATAACTCAAACAGAAATCAATAAATAAATACCGCAATGCAGTTCGTTATAATTTACAACAGGTACCTATAGATAGATAGCAACGGATAAAGGGTAGCTTTTGAATGCACGTGTTGCGGTACAAAATCATTACATTGTGAATCCGTCCAAAAAATTGACTGTCTACGTAGGACGATGGTAAGTAAACCCACTTATCTTTGCGTTACCAAACTAACATTATATAGTTCCCCCAAACATGTTCCTTTGATTATGTTTATGATGCTTCCATAATATTACGTGATTTGATTGGCAAATTTGGCAATGCAGCCTTTACGTAACTAATTTTATGATACCTACGGCTAGTATTTTAATATCGTTAGACAAAACGTAACAATCTTTAATAAAAACAGTACTGCTTAGCCATGGTTCGTGATGGGTACCTTACCTACAGTCATAGTTGGTATCATAAGAATGTGTTCACTAACATGACTCGTTCAACACAACATAGTGTGGTGTTAACGCACTGGATAATTCACTGAGCAAGGTACAATCATTTCGTCTTGAGAGTACAACGCACTATGATTCGAACTCCGATCAATATTTTTTTAACTATATTTAAAGTCCAACAAGCTCTAAAATGTCAATAGTCCCAGCCTTTGTATGAACGACGATAATAATATTCAAATGAGTATGTTTTCACGTCATATATCAAGATTACTTCTGGGATTAAAATCTTGAAACGTTTACGTGGAGCTTTTTGAAAAGAAACAAACATTTGTATAGCGGAGTTTTTAACTAAAGCTTTCATCATCAATCAGAGACTGTAGTTTACAGAACTATTCTACAGTTTTTAATTAAACGTAATTTCATTCATGAAAGCGTTTGAAGGTCTTCCTATCATAATGTTCGCAGGAAGAGGATAGTTTTGCGTGTTTCGCGAATATTTTGTAGACATGCTTGAATAAAATTGTAATTATTAGACGTTGTTCTAACAAACGGATGCGTCGATCGTTTCATGCGGTCACGTTGGGCGGAGACGTCACATCTTGGGGCAGCTGGTGACATTGTGACAATTATTATATTTAGCTTAGAAATAATCATATCCTTAGTGACTCTTTAGAAAGGCGGCTAATTTCTCCGGATGCGCATGAGTATTCGAAATTTTAATAAATGACGTACATCACTTGTGATTTGAGTTTTGGGGCAAATTAATTGGTCTTTATTAGCGTCGTTCACTGGCATTCGTTTTTTGTTTTACGGAACTATTATGAGTTAAGGCTAATAGCGCAAACGCCTTGTGACTCAAAGAAAACTAAACATATAATAATGTTAAAACTTTGCAGTGCAGATAAAGACAAAGTTAATTTAAAATAAACAAGGACTTTCAAGTATGCTTATTGATGAAAACAAATTACAAACAGGAAAATCCAAATTGTTATTGAATGAAATATTCCTCATATCAACAACAACTTCACTTAAAATCAATCTGCTGGAAATAAAACACTAAGACTTGTGTGTAGTGTGTATGCATTCGTGGATCCGTTCGAAATACTAACAAATACTAGTGATTGACATTTATAGAGCAAAATATTCTTAATTAAATCAATGATTGAAGTTTTTTTTTTACATTTTATATTCAAATCAATAAGGAAAGGAGCTCGTGGCTAAATAATAACAGCCGCACTGGTCTATTTTTAAGGTTAAGCCGTGCTTGCCGAGGTTGGTCCGTGGATGGGTGACCATAATTACATACCGAGTTTCCTCCGTGCCTCGGAAAGCACGTTAAGCCGTTGGTCCTGGCTGTCATTTGTAGATCTTTGAAAGTCGTTACGAGTAGTCAGAAGCCAAAAAGTCTGACATCCAGTCTTACCAAGGGGTATCGTATTACCCAGTTACTGGGTTGTTGAGGTCAGATAGGCAGTCGCTTCATGTAAAATACTGGTACTCAGCTGCATCCGGTTAGACTAGTTATAAAAAAGGCTTCTTCTATCTGAAAAGCTGCAGTAACTAGCCTGGAAACATACATTAATTGTTCTCGTTCAACATTAAGATCTTTAACCAAGGTCTTTATACTAATACAACAAAAGTTTTATACGTCGACCGCTACAAGGTATAGAGGACAACTATAACTAAGCTTTGAAATCCTTCACTACAATATTAATACCGGAGGAACAATAAGCTACAAGTGACCTCATGTTCCTGTCAGTTTCAGTGGCTTTCTTATTGTCTGAGGCCATTATTCCGGTGTGCCTTAGACCGATATTCCCAAGTTATTTTCTCTCAACTCACTTTTGACGAATTGAACGAAAACTTAAAACAATACGAATTATACGTACACTAAAACAGTCATCGCACTCCTTGTGGGTCATAGAGGGTGCGTGGGCTCACAAGCGAATCTGAACAGAACTGGCACAAGACTTACGTCCTAGATCCTATCGTAATCCTCCTTTAGTAATAAAAAAAGTTTTGTGGTCCGCCGGATTATGTAAGGCCAGCAATATCCACTTGTATCATAATACTTCGATCGCCAAACGGTATGTGGTGCGTAGAAACCTCTCTTATTGTTTGTAGCCGTTGTCTATGAACCATCTAATGTTCACTCGCCTACATTCAAAATCAAACGTAATATTTAAACTGAGCCTATATCGCACATTTTGTTTAGCGAAAGTTTTATATGAGTCATCGATACTTGACAAGAAGATATACGTGCCAATAACAATAAAAGTGGTTCGGAAATCCAATGTTGTTGCGGGGTATCCTTGAACTGATTCCATTTTACATGCGAAAGACTTTTCATAGCGATCTAACTACTTTTTTTTTAATATTTCGGTATGAAACGATTTGTAAATGTTTGTTAATTGTGTCGTCCGACAAGTGAGATTTTAGTAGACCATTTGTCTTTTCAACAAAATCTTCGAAAACTGCGCAGAAATAATTTGTTCAAATACGAAAAATGAAAGAGCTGCTGTTGAGCCTGAAAGTTCGTAATTAATTGTGTTTTATTGTTACAATTATCGCCCTAATAAATAGAGTTGTAACGATAATTCAGTTCTTTTGTTTTACTTTTTAGGTTGGCGTTTTTATACACTCGTAAACTGTTTTATATTTATTGTTAGCATTAACATGGTTACTTGCAAAACCCGTCGTTTTCTATCGCGAACATTCATAAATTATACAAGATGTGGTTTTGCATCCTCGTCGAAATTCGGGATGTGGTCACAAAAGACATAAATAATCAATATCAATTACGGTACCTAGTTATTATTAAAAAAACACTGCTATTAAAATTTGTCAGTATTTCAGAATAACAACCTTAACGTGGTCAAACGTTTATTCGATAATTTCTTATTCCCTAAATAAGAAATTATCGAATAAACGTTTGAGATTTTTTGTGTGTGTAAGCGAGGTTATAAGGCGAGGATCACACTTACCAATTTCCGTAAATAAGGATTAAAATATTACATACCCATTTTATTATTGATTCGGGTCGAGAATCATTAGCATAGTTACCTCCTTGAA
This sequence comes from Cerastis leucographa, assembly GCA_963082945.1. Taxonomy (NCBI): domain Eukaryota; kingdom Metazoa; phylum Arthropoda; class Insecta; order Lepidoptera; family Noctuidae; genus Cerastis; species Cerastis leucographa. The sequence continues at coordinate 16,006,549 of OY720383.1, read as the reverse complement.
TTTGACGAGGATGCAAAACAACACCTTGTATTGCAATAAATTGTTTCTAGCATTAACAACATAGTGCAAGAAAATCTAGTTTTCTCCGTTTTAGTTTATTGCCGTTTCTGGCAGTTGTACGTGAAAACATAAAAGGCAGGATGTTAGTAATCCAGATAAATATCTAATTATAATTAGAAACAGCTCCATCCTACTCCAATTAACACATTAATAAGACCAAAGCACCCGTATATGGCTTTGAACACATTCGGGATATGAGTAAGGAGCCGTTAAGCCGTCAGATTAAAATAATTTGGTCAAGTGTCACAGATGCAGGCGAGGAGATCAACGCTCTCATTGTGTCGGCATAAAGCAGTGACAGAGAAAATTAGGCTCTGAATTCCACCGATATTTTTGCATGTACGAAGAGCGCGGAGGGCGGGCGGCGTTGCTAGCTACCTACGTATATATAGGATGGCTCGAAGCGCGCCGCCCAGTCGCTCGTCGATGTTCTATCGTGCTCCACGTCGCTTTTAACTTCAGTGACTAAAGCATTACTCTTGAATATAAAACAATTTCTTTCGCTATTCCTTGGACTCAGAGGACAGTGAATTTATAAACGTTAAGTGTTGTGTATAGACTGGTTGCTATTGCGTTCACTGTGTGGTGTTTGCCGGCAATTCAGCCGACCTGTAGCTGTTGGTCCCGGGACGTCAGTGCTTTGGATCAGGTGAGCTTTCATTCAGTTGTTGTCTCCTTCACAGTACTGTAACGCATTGTAGTCGCGGTGCATGTCATTTATTTACCAAGAATCCATTGATTTTCTGTGAGACTATTGTGTTTCGATTCATTACAGTGATTGTATGTGACTGTAAATATTTTAGATTAATTCATCCGGTGGAATATATAATTGTAATATTGATTAGATTTTGTCTAGACAAATCATTGCATCATTGTTTTCATGCTTTAATTGCACTTTTGATTGTTGCAACAACATTAAGATGTTAGTTTCATCCCAGAATGCAGACTGCTTCAATAATTTTGCACATATTTCGTAGATTTCATTCGTTCATTACCACTTATGCTTTCGAGTGGGCTTATCATTTTCATGATGCATGTAAATTGATTAGACGAATCGTTAACATGTGTGGTACGCAAATATTTGAGCGTTAAATGGAAATGATAAGCCATACGACATTCATTTTTAATATTGCATTACGTAGTATAGTAATTATACAACTGATTTTACTGTATGCTGATTATTACGATTCATATTCAAAAGAGGATTTCCAGTGCGAACATGAAGAGTTTCCAGTTTTCAATTAATAAGACGCAGATATTGGTAATTTGGTTCCCTGCCTTTTGCATTATTATCTGAATGATATGAGGGTCATCATTGGGTCGATATCTCGTCAAAGTAGCATACAATAATTTAACAGCATCTATTGGTAGAGCAATCAATTAATTGCTCTTCTAGTCAAAATAATTAGATATAATTTTTATAATTGAAATTACCGACAGATTCATTATTATTATTAACTGGCTCGTTGGTCTTGTGATTGCAAGAGCGAACTGCTGAACATAAGGTTCTGGGTTCGATTCTCCGGTAGGGGAAAAAAAAAAAGGGATTTCCTTCAGAAATTTCTCGATTTATGCCCGGTTGATGGCATAGGCTCTTCCCTATTATAAGGGACTTAAACATAACTGGCGAAATGTAGGTATACTATCAGGTACACTTCGGTCTAACCCTTCAGAGTTGACACGCGTGAAGCTAATGTTAAGTAATTGAAATATTATATAAAAACTAGCTGTCCAGCGCAACTTCGTCTGCGTCACATTTACCCCGTTTTCGCAACATTTGTCATTGCTGCTCCGCTCCTATTGGTTGTAGCGTGATGATATATAGCCTATAGCCTTCCTCGATAAATATGCTATGTAACACTGAAAAAAAAATATTTAAATCGGATCATTAGTTCCTGAGATTAGCGCGTTCAAGCAAACAAACAAACAAACTCTTCAGCTTTATAATATTAGTATAGATAAAACTATAGGTTGGCTTTCACAGAACTGGATGTGAATCAATTCAATTTAAATCGACATCATATTTCAGCGAAACGTAGTTTATAGAACCAAAGAGCTTTCAGAATTTCACGAAAACCAATCATTCACCTGCAATCTGAAAGAGCTATAGAACGAATATATGGTTCTGCTGCAGTTCAAATTATCGGAAACGGGCGAAGGGCAACATATTGAATTTCATGGTTAACATAGATACTTGTTTTATGTATGTACATAACTACATACATTTTTTTCTCTGGTCGAATCATTGCAAAGAGCGGCGTGTCTTTAATAAAATTCTCTTCATACAATTATTAAAGATAACTGAAAATTTTAAATGATATCATTATTTATTAGAGATCGTCAATAGCAGTTAATAACTTCTTTAAATCGAGTCCTCTAAGAAAACTACCTATAATAGTAGATATTTCTAATGCTGAGTGACGAGAAGAAAAATGATCACAGCACACGTGCAAAACTTATATTCGTAAAGAAAACGTATAATAAGTCAGACAGGCAGTTTTCCTTGACAATAAATAACATCATACCTACTTTAGATCCTATGAATGCCTTTCAGTAAAAAGGACCCCGGCTTCGTTCAATTTATTCGATTGCTACAGATTCATGAATGGATAACAGATACATTCTAGTATCCATTGTGAACATCGCAACTACTTAACTATATTTTCGTATCATCAAAGCTCACATTATTGGGACTAGAAAGGAAAATACCTATTCACACCAACGAACATAGTATTTTTAGACTGGATACTGAAATAATGTAACGGAATAATAACATAATAATTACTTGAAAACATTCCACACATTGTAACAAAAATCGCGTACGTATAACATATAGGATTACTCGGTCAAACCGTGTAATTAAATTCATCTTAATTAACAAACTCGTAGCCTTCCGTTGCCGAGTGTCCTGTGATATTTTCCGAGACCAGTAATTGGCTCGTCATAACAGAACCTTGAAAAAGAGCCGAAAAGCCAATTAAACATATAACGTCCCAACCGGTTGCCATCCAATTTAGTACGGAAACCATCCGTTCTCATTGTATTTTAAGCCGGACTAAATACACATGTCCACTTCAAATAATTGGACGGAGTAATTTCCCCAAATATTTTGTTTCACATGTAATTAAGATCAAATACCGCTGACATAAAGCTGAGAGCAGCGGTGGCCCAGTGGTGGCAGCCCCGACTTACGAACAGTAAGCCGTGGGTTTAAACCCAGGCAGGCGCATTACTTTGTGTAATTTATTTCATCACCGCTGCCCTCGAAAACGCTGAAGGAAAACATCGTGAGGAAACCGGCATGTCCGAGAACTAGAAATTCGAAGACATGTGACATCTACCAACCCGCACTGGGCCCGCGTGGTGGATTACAGCCCACTCCCTCTAATAAAGAGGAGGCCTGTGTCCCAGCAGTGGGAACATTATAGGCTAATGATGACCGCTGACATCCCATTTCCTTAGGTCAAAGTCGCCTTAATCAAGACTGGAGACTGAACACTTCCCCCGAATCTGATCAATTCCGTACTTGACATTGCCAAATATTCCAAACGTTGTGATGATCACTCATATAATTATAGTTCATTTTTACGTAGGCATACGCGAACATAAATATTTTGCATGTCCAACTAACGTCAGAGCTCACTATCGCTCATTCTCACGTGAATGAAAAGTTTACCATTATAACGTCTCGTGGAAAGCTTCTGATGTAACGTGGAAAAATTATGAATCAAATCTGAATCGTTGAGCAGTCCACGCGTGGTTGAGTCTAAATTCAAATGAAGCTTACTGATCTCTTTTGAAAAGGAGATTTACGTAGACATTTATTTGATTAGAAAAATCTCCTCGTACATCGTTAGCACAATGTTGCAACGATAATGCCCAAACTGTTGGTGTACTTGACCCAATAATATTTTGTTCAATGTAAACGGTAACAGCTGTAACGATCACTTGCGAAACCGTTATTGTTAAACACACAGAAAAGTTCAATGTTAATCGAAAAAGTTTATTTATTCAAACGCGGTACCGTAAAAATGAAAACAGATGAATTGGAAATAACGCATTATGATCTTCACAAAGTTTAAACTTGACCCAGTTTTCGTTTTAACAATACTACTTTTAACCCAGTTATGAAAGTTGCACAACGTTTGGCGACTTGCATATGTTACCGTCAAACTGTGAATTGGGCTAATGAGCGATTCGAGTATCGCTTGATCATTTTTGTAATGTCGTCCTTCGCCTACATAGGTAGCTAGCGATCGCGCCACATACCTCATGCGTCGTCGGAAGCCATGCAGCTTCAAAATAAAGTAATGGACGATTCAGTCTTTAAATAATTCAGTAATATAGCTTGTGGAATTTTACAATGAATCCGGCACGATTTGATCACGCCTTAATTCCTCTACCTATTCAAAAGCACGTAGCAACAGACGTGTTTATTTATGATAAAATATACAGTGTTCGTTGGAAGGTTCGTTGAGTTAAAGTGGGAATAATATTTTTCCACAAGGCATGGAAAAATTACACTAATAGAACACAGATAATATTGTTCCATCTGCACAATTTCACTAGAAAACTACTGAAACTTTTAAAAGCTTACCGAATTAAATCACTTACACTGGTCATAAAGGTATCATTTGTTACAGCATCTTCACTCTTTCAACACAAGTAAAATGTAGGTAGATACATATCACATAATGCTTTTAAAACATCATTATCAATGATTTGTTGCTTTCAGTAAATGATGAACGCGTAAAAGGTTTTAATTTTACGTTGATTGATTTGTAACACGTGTTTGAAATAATGGAAGCACTTTCAGCTAAGCAATTCTCGTAAATAATCAAATGATAAACAAAGTAAATAAATACAGTTCGTTAATCATCAAAGGATTGGAGAGCAGGCATTTCGTAACACGGTCCATACCTGGCGTATAATCAGAAAATGTAAAACTATCCTAATTGTTTTCAAGATAAGGTTCAGATTAGTACCTCGATTAAAAATATCTATTGTACAAGTTTTGGCAGAGTGGGCGCCAGGTGTAGACGGGCAAGTTAGGAATAACATTAAAAAAATCCTATCGAAGGACTGGTGGAATGCTTCACTCGTACATCTCTTAGTATTGATGCAGACGGATAACGGCGCAATTGCACTCTGTAGGGTTTTATTAAGTTTATAAAAATAAATAGTTTCACATTCTCAATAATCCGCCCACTCTACGCTCTTAAAGAGCACTGACATCGTCCATTCCAGAAAGTTCAAGTATCATGTGTTAAGACGTTTCTAGAAAACCATCGTTTAAAAATAACCGTATTTTGTTTAAAATATTGAAAATATCAGGATTTAGTATGTCATAAAGCTAGATTATCTACGTTCTAATAAATAAACAACTTCATACACCCAATAATATTTCACTCAAATATAAATAATAATATTGTTATATTCGATATCATAATGCTGTAGATTACTCAATTTACATACAGGACGGAGTTGGTATTTTAAACAACGAAGGGAAATTCCTGCGTTATTTTCAATTCTGTATTATAGCTCTGTAAATGACACTTTCGAGGAGAATTGTTAACTATCGCACTGCACTCATACATAATACATAAGAGTGAAACCAGTTCTGTGTTGATCCAACACGACGTGTAGTGAAGCTATTAATTGTAACTTCAGCAATATTTGAGCCACGTGTAACCTTGGAACAAAAAAAAAAGAGTTTGTTATCGGATGTTGTGAGTGCGAAAAAAGCGGCACGTTTTAAGCCCCGATCTCTTCTCATGTAAATATAGCAAAACTTTACAATGTATTCAACAATAAAGTTCAAGTAAAACTATTTAATGTGAAAGCAGCCACACAGAACTTATATTGATAATGCGGTCTCTTTGAACAGATCGTAGTTTTTAATATCAACATTCTATAAGCTTATAACTTGAATAAAACTATGTCAGCGGTATCTTTAGGTTTCAAGTCAGGTATACGTGCCACGAAGCTAAATGACCCGGTCACTGCTAGGTGCGGGTCAGAAGAGGGTCACCGAGATCCTGAGCCCGTGCTCGTTACCGGGCGTGAACACGCTACCTTATTACACGAGATAAAACGGGACCTAAGAGAAATAATTAAAGTTTAATTTGGTATCGAACTCAATTCACAAGAAATGAAAAAGTCGTTCAAACATTTAAGGATATTAATGACTCATAAAAATAGCAAATCATATTTACATTTTCTTGTATCACACCTTCTATTGATTGTCGATCAAAGTCGTTTAGAGTTTTTCTACGTTTTTACAGTTCAATGATCGACCTTAAATGACTTATGTTTGTGGCGGTCTCTGATCGCCAATACAATTTAACTTCTAATCACCGAAATCACAATATTGCTAAATACAAAACAATACATCAGCAGGTGGGTTGGGGCACACGTGTAAGAGAGAAATCGATCTGTTTATTTCAATACCAAAAACAATTGGTTCGTATTCCAGCTGCGTCTTCACTCGGCTATTTATATTTATTTGAATAGAATTTTATTCAGGAATTTGACCTACCTTTCAGTGTAAATGACGGCGGACTGGCATTTTATTGCAAATAAGCGGCAAGAGCTTTTTAGTTTTAGAATCATGCTGTTTACATTACAAAATTCAAACAAAATCCCTAGAACCTGGGTCTTGGCTTAACCCTGTTCTAGGTGAACCGAGCTATAAAAGGATCATAAATGTACACAAATCGTATAATTACTTAGTTAAATCCTAAAGCATTAATGGATGCTCGTTTTAGAGAGCTATCAAACCTATTTGGCCGAAATACTCCACACCGAAGCAACGACATAGAAGTCAACGGCCTCATTAAGAGACAAACACAATTGTAGACATAAACACTGAATAAGATCCGTAACTGTCGAATCCCTGAGGCACCAAATAATTGATTGTAAACCACTTTCATATTTACTTTTCCAATCGCTTATAGGTACAGACTTATCACAGGTACCTACGTGCTACGCCGTAGCAAATCTGTGCTACAGCGTAGTAATTTTGACTAAAGATTGAAAGGTTTATATAACAGTCACAAATATTGTTTTCTTTGTTTATTATCTTCTAATTTTGTTCACATAGCATCTACCTTATTGTATGTTTTCATACATTCATATTATGCTGTATATTCCTCGCACGTGTGGACAATTATTAGGATAAATACGTTTCAATGGCAACAACCATAAACATAGCAATTGTACTAATTATTTTATTTATATGACCTGCGCAATATTGCTAAAAGCTAACATTGTGTACAACATTGCAAAATAAATATAAAAACGTAAGGTGGTACTAATTTCTCACGGAAATGATGTTATCTCACCGAAAATATTTCTCTCCTATTTCAAGAACTTGGTCATGAAAATATTAGCGCAAAGAAAATATTTTTATGAAAAATGGGACTTTTTGACATTATCTCATTTGATGGTAGGCTAGATAACCAGCCCAGACGGAGCAGACGTACCCAGAATGTAATCGTTATGACTCGACGAGATCTTATGAATCTGCTCTACATTACAAACTTTGGCTGAAGTTTCTACCTATATACCGGCGCGTATAAATAGAGCACTTTCATCTCACATAATTTTGAATATATCTAATTAACATTCCCTAAAGTACCTTGGTAGTCAGCACTTGGTACTTGCCCAGAACGTGATCAATGAATAAATTATTTGAGTCATGAACTGGTATTTGAGCTGAAACTCGTTCACTAGGTTTATTATCGACTTGTTTGTTGTTGTTGCCTGATATACCACGAAGTGGCCAATCAAATCGTAAAATTAAATGCCCAGCTTTGTGGCAGTAACAACAGCTCTTTACTTTTATGTACAAAAATTAGGTCTGTTTGCAGTAAACACATCACTGAACTAGAATGTGAACACATAACTTTTGTTACAATTCCACCGTGAAATAATAAACTAAACCAACTGTGTAAGATAATACGTAACGTACTCAAGTGCGCAACAAGTTTCACATGTGAAGCTTCGTCCTTGTGCGGTTGCCGAACGTGAGACTCTCGGCAGCCAAGGACTCGACCTTCGTGTAAATGACAATTGCTTGTCAATTTCTTGTTTCGCTGCGAAGTTATTTATCATGGCCGACATCAGTGTCAACAGCCGTAGGGGTCCTTGGCGGACAGCCTTCTAACAGGGGAAATTAATAGCTGTAATTCTCGTGATCTAGCGATTTTTTCCCAAGGTCATGTCCTTTGGTCAGGTCCCGCGGGAAGCGCGACCTTGAATTGATACCGGTACATGCACCATTTGGCGGTGAAGGCCGCAGGGCCATACGTCATCTCAAGGACTCTTGTAAATGTGTTACATAACGTCGCTGTAGTGCTTGATCAAGTTGCAAGGGCTTTTATGAGTATGATTTATGACTTTGCAAAATCTATAAGAGTAGTCGGGTCTTACTGCATAAATTATTAAAGCCAAATAAAGTTTCATTTCAATGGAAATAACGTAACTTTGTTAACTTTTCGTTCTGACGGATTTGTTACCATATATGAGAGCAGCGGTGGCCCATTGGTGGTAGCCCCGACTTACGAGCAGTAAGCCGTGGGTTCGAACCCAGGCAGGTGTACTTTTTTGTGTAATTTATTTCATCACAGCTGCTCTCAAAAACGATGAAGGAAAACATCGTGAGTAAACCAGCATGTGTCTAGAACTAAAAATTCGAAGAAATGTGACATTTACCAACACGCTCTGGGCCCACGTGGTGGATTACAGCTCAGTACCTCTCATAGGGAGGAGGCCTGTGTCCCAGCAGTGGGACCATTATAGGCTGATGAACATATTAGATAAACTTAAACTATTAAGTCTTGCAATGACTTAGGAGCGTGATATTTGAAATGTAACGCTGGCACGTTTCATCCCACACATTTGGCTGTAAGCCTGCAGGGTACAAAATGAGAACGTGGGCAGAGCACCTACTAGAACCACTTCCTAAATTGAATGTCTATGTTTTTAGTGTGAAATTCGTATATTAATAGAATATAGTGTTTGGTGAATACAAAAGCTTTTCCTCGGCTATTTATACCTTACTCATCAATACCGGTGGGAGTTATCGGAAATGGCTGTCTGAGGCTTGCGGTTTCAGTAGTAACTTTGCACTATTGAAAACTGGATCTGAAGCAGAAGATTATACAACATCCATGCTCAGCAGACCTTGCAGAATATTTCAAAGTTTCTGAGAGTTTACTTCTAAAGCTGGTAATAGTGAAAACATTCCCAAACACCAGCATCTCTAGGCAAGCGTGTTCTAGGCCGCATCATCGCTTCACAACAGGCGACTTGCGGCCAAACGCAGGCCTATCTAGTATAAAAAACCTCGATCTACTCGAGATAAAAGTCTCGTAATAAAATGGCAATAAATATAACATTGCAAAACCAATATTGGAGACCTTCACAGTGGGTGAGAACAAAGTCAGGCAGCTGATATCAATTTTCCATACTGTTCGATAGTAAACAACGACACCAAACACTCGCCCACGGAGCCGAAAGCGGTTTTGATAAAGCTCATTACTTTCTGCGTAAAAATACATTGAGCTTATTGCAGAAGCTTATCATCATGACAACAACTTCACGTGACTAGCAGCAAACCTAATTCATATTAAGTGGAAATACTCACGTATTATCGCAGCTTAAAATGAGCGCGGTATTGCCAATAAACTGGACATATTTTCTACCACCTTAGGAACAGAACGAATTCCAGGTAGATATGTTTTCATTGCGCACTTTGGTATCTTTTTTTTTTAATCCTCTTGTTTACATCGTGATGTATACTGTTTATGATCATTAGTGTAATTATTTTTACTTTATGCAACAAAATTTAAATAAATATGATTGAGTTTCCATTTAAAAAATCTTGCAATGTCCCGCATTCCAATTATTTTTATGTAATAACTACCTACAGAAATTATTTATAAAATACGGAAAGTTAATTTAAAACTGGATATTTCTTTTGGCACCACGGCGCGACTGAACGATATTATTTGGCGCCAAAAGTAAATAAAAATGGCGACGTGTCGCCACTGATACATAAATCAGGATGAGGTATCAAAAATGTAAAATGCTACGTTCTTCAAACGCGTGGGGCCTATGTTGTTTACTCACGTCGGGATGCGTTTTCTTTTGATATTAGATATTGTGTATTTCCTTTAATATAACAATATTTAAAATACAAATGTAGGTATCGTTCAAGAAAGCCGATACCTACGAGTTCGACATATTTTAACATGTTGAGTGAGTACACGATGACAATGCTTACTGAGATCTTCAGTTCATCAGCACAAGCTCAGAAGTGCATTATTTTTGTGTTCAGTATGTTGCAGAAATGTATGGTATTATAAGGTTGGGTAATGACGAATAAAAATACTTCATGAATCCGATACACAGTTGTTATTGTACCAATTTTAAATATTATTTTTTTTTACGTTAACTTGTGTCACAAGTTCAACAGTTTTGTTTTTATGTAATAAAATAAAGTTATATAAGCTCGACGAAAATGGCATTGTAAACAATCGTAAGCTTTAAACGAGGCCGGTGAGGCGACAGGCATCACAAACATTACATCAAGTGCATGTTGATGGTATTATAAACTTTATTCAATGAAGCATGCTACGTCATTGCGTGTTGTTTACGATACCTACGACCATAGACACCGCTGACGTTGCTAACACCTGCTTATTGCTCATCTACTCTAGACATCCATGTGTTTCACTTTAACGCGTGTGTAAAAATTACACGCTACTTTCAAATTTCTAAAAGCAGTCCAACTCAAAATAAACTCTTAAACAAATAATGCAGTTTCTTGCCAAAATGAAAATAAGAATATTTTAAAAAGCTCTCATGTTTATAATTCGATCTAAAAATAATTATCAACAAAGAACGCGTATCAAAAGATGTGCCCGATGAATTTATGTAACTAATAGGCGAATGTTTTTGTTTTCAATTCCGTATTGTTGTCAACATAGTGGTGCGTTTCAGTTAACATCGGATTGCGTTCTAGGGTTATTCAACTAGTCGGTGGGCAGCTGCTGACGCATACTGGCGAACCCAATCTATAAATATTTCAGAACATATCTACATATCGTCGCGCTAATGGCGTTATTGTACGCAGTTCCATTTTGTCCTACTCGAATTCAAATAAACAACAGGGTTGTTTTGCAATCACACTGCTAGGACCCAATCAAAAGGTTGTACTTTTTCTCAAGGTCAGCAAATAAAACGTAGAACGACGTAGAATTCGCAATTTGTGTTCTGCGTTTTATTTACCGACCTTTCTTTTGTTTGCCGGTCAACCGAAATCTTTGGCAGATATTATAATTCAGAGTTGTGTAACAAAGCTGTTGAAAACAATGTTTCCTGTCATTTTTCAAATGTCAGTGACCATCTGTTTAATTGATGGCAGAGATGAGTTAAAGGAATTCTTTAGTAAATCTTGCATGAAATCTAATCTAATCTTAAACAAGTGTTCGCTGACGTGCTCTGCGGTCATTAGCTGTCGGACGTTATAGAGCGGAGCGGCGCGGCGCGCGGCGTGAGGCGTCCGTAGTGAATGAAACTGAAGCTCGCTAACTACCCGCCACGTGAGCTTATCTCACCGTTATTAAGCGCTAGAACCGACACAAATGATCATTAACACCAATTTTGTAGAACAAAGGTTATCTCGAGGGAGAACGTTGGAATAGGTTGGATCTTATAACGAGAAAAGTATTAACTATCAACTTTGGTTTTTGTTTGCAACTTATTTTAAAACTCCCTGGACTCGTGTACCTATCATGCTTGAAACTGTTTGTTGCAAACTGTTTTTATTAATATTTCTTTGTATTGTTTCAGATAAGTCGTAGATCGCCAAGTATGAAGGACGAGCGTGCCAGTATGCCGCGCGTCCGCATAGCCGTCATTGGCAGCTCTCGAGTTGGCAAGTCCGGTAAGCAAATATAACATCCAGCGAAACATCTTCATGCTATGTAACATTTTAATAGACAGTATAAAAACTTTTTTGGGACAGGAAAATATTTTGCAAAAAAAAAAGTTTCGGAAAATTCCGTATCATCTGATTTAACTCTAGCGAGCGACCCAGATGTTCGAGAGTGCCTGTCATGATTTGATGGATTTCGTTTTCGGCAAGATCATAATCCCGATATTTTCCGCTTACTTGGGTGAAACTTAATTCCTTACTTTTCTATTTTCAATTTAAAACAAATTGTATGAAACCCAATATTCTTTCAAAATTCCCCTTAGAATACAGGAAAATGTTAAAATAAAAACAACTGACATAAATGAATTGGCAGGTACTTACTTTTTGTTTAAAAAAACAAACAGTTTATTTATTTTATTTATTTAACCACATTTCTACGTTGAACATCGAAGCTTTTGACACTCCAACGTATATATATATACAAAGTACTAAGATTAAACAATAAACAAAACTCCAATTACAGCAGATACCTTGACCGAATATGTTCAGGTCTCCGACCTAGATGACGTTACATAAGCCGAGCTGGGCAACAGCCCGCTGACCTATTCTCCTTGGTGATGTAACACTAACATGTTGTACTAATACATCAATGTGTTACTGAACACATTTGCAGCCACTCAAACGCAGTAACAAGAAACTGCGACTGAATTTCTGATTCTCCAAACATTTGAATACTACCATTTGGGAGAAACAGTTGTAAAATCTCTCGAATAAATCCTAGATGGTTTCGTAGAAAAGTTATATTCAATTCATTTATTTATGTCAGACATATTGTTAGTAGGTACACTTAAAAGAAAATGTTAGTAGGTTATCAAATAATCATTGACAATTACACATCACACAATACTATAATAATTAAATACGTACATCAAAATAACATATTAAATAAAATTTAAAACTAATTAAGTAGCTCAATCATTATTTTTTGTGAAATAAAAATTTTCAATGTCCACAGTCATTAAAAAAAAGTTAAATATAATAATCCGTTTTAAGTGAATTTGAGATCTACATAACAAATATTGAAATATTCAAATCACAATATAGTGTTCATATTGTAATTTTAGTTAAAAAAAACGAATAATTATATTTACGAGTAAAAAATTTCACAATTTAATTTCTTTGTTACAGCTCTCATCGTCCGCTACCTAACCAGGCGATACATCGGCGAGTATCACTCAAACACAGGTTAGTTCCATTCCCCATTTATCACAAGATAGCACTGCGTAGGTAGTATCCTCCAGATTGTTCATATTACGCCTTCATTTCAGATCTCCTGTACAAACAAACGGTGCCAATCAACGGCACTCCGGTGGACCTGGAAGTTATTGATGTATCCGGTTCCAATTCAGATGAATTCCCAGCTGACCAGGTAAATAAATATCTTATTCACATGTTTTATTTGCTTTCAAAGTCTGGCTCTCAATAAATCTTCAGAGCTACCTGTGAGAGGTATCTTACGAACATCATAAAAATATTTTTAAATCATGTGCATTATGTTCTTAAGAATATTTACTATAGTTTTTGACCCTCTACTGCTATGACTAACATAATTTTATGGTTGTGATCATAACACGGACCATCGTAAACTTTAACCTTCGCTTTGTCCAAAGCACAGTATACTCAGTTTCAAAGGTACCCTAAAATAACACGTGCAATATGGTTTAACCAGTAGCTGGCTGGTATATGAATAGGTTAATACCCCGGGACCTTGCGCATTGCCCACTAATCTTCACCTTCACAGAATTAAAGTATAACCTAAACAACCGGCCGGCCTTTAGTTTCTAAACAATAATAAGTACACAAATCAGTGAGATTAAGGATGTCGAGTATTTCGTAAGAAGGCCACATTTTTGTAGCTATTTTAACTGAATTCCTGTATACTTTTAACTCGATTGTAATATTTTATTACCAGCACTCCAGATTTACCTATGAAATCATTCGAGGTTCGTCGGTACATTTTCAATTGAACCATCATGCTTCGGATATTAAAAGCTTTTCCAACAAAGCAGATTCTAAAACACTCATAACTCTAGTGTCCTCACAATTTAAATATTAAATGACGGCAAAGGAAACGCTTCACGGTAATTTAACACCACAATAACGTGAAAATTAGACACTGTCGTGTTAACCACCCACAGTACATCAAAGCGTTTAACCCAGCGGTAGATACCCTTCCGCAAACACGCGCGACTACCGGTTTTCTGAAGCCGCTTCATGTTCCGACAAATGGGTTAATGTCTCAAATAATGCTAGTAGTAGCATGGAACCGCTCCAGGAGCTGCTCCGGTGACCTGCACCGAACATTATGACTCATAATGTTTACATATTACACATATTAATAGCAGCACCACGAGCAGACGAATGTAGTGATTGTCAGTTTAACATTTTTAGAACTCGAACGACGACCGAACTAATCTGGAACTCCTTCTGAAGTTTACATAAATATTGTTCTAGACATCCTTAAAATAGCTATTTTAGGCAAAAGAAAGTAAGCACAGCATCTAGAAAATTTTAAAAATTGGTTTTGACTGTGGGTAGAGCGTGAATGGACGAGATTCGGACAATCTTGTAGGAGGATTTGGCTTGATAACTATCACAGTTAGTGAAATATGTTATAGGTTCTTGTGCGAATGTCAAAATTACATAAGTATGAGCGGAGAGTAAAACATTTTCAACTGTGTTCCACGTGCAAAAGTAGGTAAAGCAATAAACTTTGACCTTGTAAAAAGCCCTGCCTTTATATTTCAGTTAAAACTTTTCTTTTACGTTTAATGTCCTGACTAAACAAAAAAGTTAGCGAATTGAAACCATAAAATTATGCTCTGACAGATTATTTCAATTAAAAATGCTCAAATACCAACTTATGAATTGAGCTTCACTTTGATTCTATGGTGAAAGTTCCATTTTCTGAACGCAAATAAGTAGGTTTATTAATTCTTGACGTCAAATCAATTTCCTGTTTAGTGATCCCACAGTTTCTTCCGATATAAGCAATTTTCTGTGGGTATGCCGACAACAATGAGCGTCTATAGCCAACGCGACGTGGGTCGTGTCCCGGCGACGTGGCGATGACGCGTGGGAGCGCCCGTGAATCGCTGCAAGGCTAATTTTAAGCCGGAATGTTGGCTCTGAAAGTCTGAAGACGCATTAATTAAACACATTCTTCTTCGTCTAGTCTCCTTTGCGCAAAGCTATGAGCTTATATCAATTTGTTTGATGAAGACTTAAAAAACGCTTTGCCAAAATAAACAGCTTTGTTCTTCAAACTTTACACCAAAAATGATTTTATGTCCACCTTTTTTTAACCTTCTCATGACGTACTTTCACGGTTACGAGACGGAAATTATAAATCATTACAACTTAAAAGGCTGTCGTCTATTATTTTGAAATGAGCCAAAAATGACAACTCGAACTCACACACAAGCGCTGAAATACGAGATATAATTAGCTATTAAACGTTAATAACGGTCGCAGATGTGACCCATTAAGATCTTCCGTAACGATTGGCTTTAAATTATATCGATTTATTGCACCTCTTTTGAATCTTCACGAATTTAACGTAGTAGGTATGTGACATACATATATGCTTTCACACACCACTTTTACATACCAACTTCCGCCATCTAACATTTGCTATTATCATGTCAGACTAATTTAGACAGCGTCTTGGCACTTTTTAATGTTGTTGTTGTTCCTTGTTCTAGATTCAATGGGCCGACGCCTGTCTGCTGGTGTACTCGGTGACAGACCGCAGCAGCTTCGAGTACGCCACTGAGGTGCTGAATGCGTTGAAGCGCGCGCCGACCGCTGGCAGCCCAGCGCACGGGCCGGCCGGCTCTTCGGCGCCTATGCCGCTCGCACTGCTCGGCAACAAAACAGACCTAGACCACTTGAGACAGGTCAGTACCTCATAAATTACAACCCAATTCGATAACGCTTTCACAAGCTTTCAACCTACTATATTTAGTAGGTTGAAAGCTTGTTAATAACAGTGCGTATGTTCTCATAACGCACAGTACGCACTTTTTCTGTTGATTTCGTCCGAGCGTCACGTCTCGTTTACAGTCACGTTGGTATTTTGTCTGCGACACAAGTCAGTGAAACAAGGGTTAAAAGTGCACCTTAGTGAGCATATTTATCAAAAATCCGAACAATAAAAGAGAAAAGATCTTCAACTCTCTTGAAGCAAGACATTATTGGTAATAAATCGAGAACTTACGAGTGCATGTGTACCGAAAAATTTTCTTTATTTTAGTTTCTATATTTAAAACGAAGTCATAAATCTCTATGTTTATTGTATGTAAACACGGAATAATAGAAAAGCTCAACTAACAGCAAACACAAATCAAAGCGTGAATAAGAATCTCTTACTCCTTTCTGCGTAATATATTCAGTTATTTCTAGATTATTTGTCGAGATCGTCCTTCACCTTTCAACAAGACGTCAGCTGATATGTAGGATCAATGTCACGATTACATAACAACGCGTACATTAATAATAGATTGGATGATTGACACGTTTTCTTTATATTTGCCTAGAAGATCTAGTTCTAGACTGCTACTGTGACAAAAATAGAATACAGTTTCAGGGGCAAATAATAACTCCAAACAATGTTTCTAAGTTTCTACCATAACATTGAATTTTTTCATGGCAAGTTACACGTGGAGAATTTTCAACTTTGACATTATCACAAAGTAGAACTACTCAGTCTCCTCAACGTCACTTTAAGAGCCTGTGTTATGAAGTTTCGACGTTGTTGCCTTTAGAACAAAGACGCGGAACAGTCTTGTCTATAACTATTGAATCTTTTGAGCTCGCACTCAGATGACATAACAGACTGCTTTTGTCATGTGTATAATAGACACCCAGTTGGAAACCGTAGGTAGAGCAGAAACTTGTATTAAAGAAAATGTATGTAATTTAGCGGCACTAAGGAATGAAAGGCGATATGAATTAACCATACAGGGTCATACATGCTTACAACATCCACACTTTTCCCTAAAGTAGTCAGTAGTTCCGCTTTTATATGAGGAAATGTTTCCTTCAAACACATAAATAAAACGTATAGCGTAAAGCTCCCTAGTGACAGACCAAGAGACAAAGTAGGTAAACGAGATAATAAATTTTCCTCGAACGAAAGCCGATAGATACTTAAATAAAAGTACTCAAATTAAGTACAGAACCTGACCTTGTTTCGTTTTGTTTACAGAATTTACGCAATCTGAACAGCTTTGTAAAGTTTACTTTGTATTAATTAATCAGTAACAACGTCCCCGATATTATCCGATGTTCCGATTTTGTCGTTAGGCGCCTTAACATCGATCAGATAAAAATAACTTTTGGTGACGTTATCTCACCTAGATATTTATGGCTTGGAGTTGCTTTCGCGAGAAATTGGGGGCGAAGGTTGGATGCCTAGAATCCCCTCTAACACCATAACCTACTATAACCTGTGACGTAGGTAGACGTGAGTGTTAGGAATTATGTATCTTTTCACTTTTATCAATCATATTTTATTTGTCTGCAGGTGTCCACCACAGAGGGCCTGGCCATCAGTGCCGCCCACGGAGCCTCCTTCAGCGAGTTTAGTGTCGCTGACAACTCTGGCAACCTCTACCGCTGCGTGGACCGCCTACTAGCCGAAGTGCGCACACCACAGCGCACGCGCAAGTTCTCCGTCACGAAGATGCTCGGCTCCCTAATAGGTAAACATTCATTTCCTGTTTGACCGAAGTTCGCTCGTATATTTCCATGATTACGGTCTGACTCGTCTATTAACGCCTCTTATTATTCGCTATTCAAGTCAGCAATTCTAGATCGTAGCAACAGAATTTTCAAACCTAATGCAACAATGAAATAATACTACATAATATTCTGTTGTGCTGAGTATTCCTACAAACACAATACATTTTTTTTTTTTTTTTAAACTCTTGCGATAGTTGAAACTGTGTTGCAGGAGCCACTCCTCTCCTAATAAAATTATACATTTTCTTATGGCGAAAAAAAAGCAAACAAACAAAAAATTATGCTTTTATTAAAAAGAAATACAAAACGTGTGCGTGAGCGTATGTCTACTAATGTTTTACTTTTTCTTGTTCCAGGCGGGAGTGGCAATAGCCAGACCATGCGAAGCGGTTCGATGGTGGCGTGCCCGCGCGTGCCCGCGCCATCGCGCCCACAGCTGGCCGCCGCGGGTCCCTGACCGGCAAGCGCGCCCGCGCACCGCGCGCGCTGATGCCTCGCCGGCGCCGGCGCAGTCTGGCTCGCCTGCCTGCCCGTGCCCGCACGCTTCGCACGGATCTCACCTCTCACCATCATATGAACACTGAACAGTGACTGACGTGCGTGATGCTGCGACTATACCCTGCTGATCTTGTGTGGAGCTCGTGGACTTATCAAAGAACAAAAAACACTAGTCAATATTATTATAATGTGCATGTTCCGAGTGCACGTTGTGAGCTTTTATATGCTTGAATATCATTGTGTCAATACATCAAGTGAATCAGTTTTATGAATTTTGATGTTGAAGGGAGTTTGACAATAATTGCTAGAATATTGTAGATCACGATGAAGTGTTTTACTCAGGTATCGACGTGCCAAAGATCCGCTAATATTTACTGATTGGTGAAAATATTACTTACCTACATAAAACTAAGAATTATGAATATTAACTCAGTAATTGAATACTCATTTGCATAATTAATAGTAATATCAAGATATCCGTACTTTGTCTGTTGTATGTTGATGTTTATGAAATATCTATAGAAAAATAAATTACACTCAAATTATGTGTACGATGTAATATTAATGTGTAAAGCGCATGAGTACCTTCCTGAATATTCACATCTTTACTATAAGCGCGCAGACTATCGCTATCTGTATACTATATGTACCTTCCTACTTGTATGTATATCAATTTGATATCTACGGCCTAAAATTTTCTACTTTTTCACAGTATTATTAGTTAAAATAAGTCTTGAAGTGAAAGCTAAGAACTTACACTTTTTATAACTCCTATTTCACCACGTCCTAAATAGGTTTTTGGAAAGCCTAAACATATTTTGAAATTGGCCTTAAGGCCTAAGGAGTGGTGAACTGTATAATTACTATATCACATTTTAAATTTTGATAATAATAGTTGTAATAGAGTGTACCTACAGTCTTTATAAACTTCTATTGTTACTACAGATTTTACCAAAAATTTTCAATGTTTAGCATTGTTGTACACAGTATTGCTAAACAACTATTATTTATAATAAATCTATAGTCATTTTCTAGTCATAGAATAAGGGCTGTGAAAAGACATTTTGAATGTTTGGAGGAGTGATATAAGGAGACGGTCTGAATCAATGTAAATGTATTTTACAAGACAAATATCTACGTGTATTCTGTCAAATGGAATGTAGTAATAAATAAATAAGATGGATAGTATGATTAAACTTGTAAATAATATGAAGCAATGATTTGGGGGGTGTGATATTGTAGTAGATTACGCGAAGCTGCCGCACTCCGATTGATGTAAATTACTTGCAAAATTAAGACTATCAACACTTAAAGATATATCATACATTATGATATAAACTTGTAAATTAGAAATTGTATAGTATTGTTATAAATTAAATTAAAATTATTTTTTTTCGTGCGGCGGGGAAGTTGTAACGTGAATGCCTTACCTTGATTTGCAAAATTATTACTAAGGCAGAGAGTGTACTAGGCAATTGTGTGACGCGTAGAGCCTGCTACGGCTGCTACGAACGCTACAGCTACGAAACCTTCGCTACGCCAGATTACCACCTTTTGATCCTAACTGCCTAGTACGTTTCCAGTCTTATTGTTGACTATTCCATATATTATATTGAAGAGAGCAGAATTGAAGAATGTAAATAAAAATGTATTGCACATTGTTAAGGGGACTCAAATGTCGGAACTGATTGGAATAAGATGTAAATAATTTTAATTGAATTAGCTTTAATAATATTAAACGTTTATAATAATAATATCATGTTTGATTTTTTCTCCCATTGTATCAATTAAAAGATTGGCACACAATTCTTTTCTCATACGGGTTCGACTTCTATGATGCAAGTGACCTTCACATTTCTTATGACTGCGGTGGACAACGAAAAAAACACATAACTTTTAGCACTATAGTCACAGTAAATTCCACGGGTTATTAATGAATACCACACGCTGAAAGAAAAACCATAAATAACCAAGAATACACGTATCGGACACTCCGCACTAGAACGTGGGTACTAAATGGCACGCAAACATTTAGAACATCCTCAAAAACCCGAATTTATAAATCAAAACACAATCAAGGTCGAAGAACTACTTAAAGTGACCTATAATTACAATTTAAAATAACTATTGGTAACACAAATCAATGCTTCAGTGAATTAACGAGAGCATTGATTGATACCCAAAATAAACCATTAGGTGTTAATAAAAATAAAGAGGAATTGCTTGTAAACTACAAATGTAGGTGAACATAATAATATTTCTTGGGTAGCACGAGTTTTCCATGACTCAAAAGAAAAGAGTGGTCCATTATACATACTTTTAAGCAATTTTATTACTGAAATATATCTATGAATAATGAGACATTCTGGCCCAATAACTACTAGTTATAAAAACAAACACTTACGTATCTAGTTCGTTATAAAATTATCACAAACATAATAGAGGTTGATCGTCATAACTCACAGAAAATTATCTACACAACTTCTTAATTTATACTTCCTCTATAGACAAACTGACAGGGAAATACCGTTACCTAACATACATATATATATAATAATCTAAAAGGATTATAAATCCACTACGAAATGATGTATGCGAATGTTTTTATCTCTCGTTTGGTCGTATTTAGTTAACCCAGTTGCCGATACGCCATATAAATTATCTTTGCGGAGAATTAAGGCGCGGACATAAGGAAAGGAAAATAAACAATAGATCAGAAGAAAGATAAACGATTTTTGAAGATGCAGTTTTATACATCGATAGCAATATATACAGGGTGTAACGGAAAGGGTATATACATCCTTAAGTGTGTGCTACAGACCATCAAACTGAACATGTTTGTCAACATAAAAAAAACTTTTGCAACAAAAAAAAAATATCAGCTGCCTATACATTTGGGTCGAATAGGTATTGTAATTTTCTATGGGGCAGCAGATATTTTTTTGCTGAAAAACATGTTTTTTGATGAGAAACATGTTCAGTTTGATGGTCTGTAGCACACCCTTAAGGATGTATATACCCTTTCCGTTACACCCTGTATAATATCTCAATACTTTTATGACTTGGTAGAGTTGTTTTATAATCTTGAGTTATTTAAACTTAGAATAACGAAGAAGGGTGCTTATTCTATGTGTCGCTGGCACGATAGTTTTTTTTTTTATACTTGGCCTTGACTTTACTACTTCCATACCGTCGTCACCAGCGCAGTGACCACTTTGAATGCATCATGATTTGGGGAGTTTGTTCCCCAGGACAGGATAGGAGGTGGAACAATGTTTACATCTCAGCTCCTCAGTCACACCTAGGTTTGATAAAGTTGACCAATGCCTGAAACTTGTTTAATAGCATTGACTTCAACCTCTCATAAAATGACGTAAAGTTTTATGTTGCTAAAATTCTGTAAGTGTTGTTTCTCAAAACTAGAACTAATTATAGTTTTACGAAATAAACTGAAAAATATTAAAATGCCTTAGTAAACAAGTCTAACTCAATACCGTCTTATTTTTAAATATTCTGGCAAATTATTTTAAATAAAAAAGAGTGTTGAGTTATTGCTGGTAGCAGAACAAATAGAAATTACGCTTACATCGATTAGTGTCATCGCGTAGTATTTAGAACACTCTTTTTAGCATGAGTGCTAAAAGATGAAAAAAATCTACATGTTTGATTTATTACTAGCAATGGGTAACAAAACTATATTAGTTTTGTGTGCGCAGCTTTAGGATTCAGTCGGACAGGGATTAACGATCAGCAGTCAATGAACCCTGTTCCGTTTAAGGCTACCGTTCTATTTGGTGCATCACCTGGATATCATTTATGCATGTGAGATGTGCGCTTTTCCGGAGTAAATAAATACTATGGTTGCTATAAAACTTGCCCAGTTTTTCTTTTTGTTTTGTTTATTTGGATTGATCTATTTATTTTCGACTGTATATTGTTCTTGTTCTTGGAGCACGTCTCTCTTTATCATCAATTTGTATATTGACTTTTTGCATTGCTCGACGAATGGGCAATCCAATTGCATAAAAATCATAGAGAGAAGTTAAATAAAGTGAATAATAAAGTGCTATTCTTTTTAAATAACTGCAATTTTGTTAAAATGTATGTGAATGGATTTTAACTACGCAGCTTGGCACTGAACTGTAGTGCATCATAGTTAGTATTAATAATAGTTTCAATTATCAGCTGACATGCATTAATAATCGTATTTTACGTTGCCGGCCGGTCGCACACGCGCCGCCGAAATAAATCACAATCGCATCTCAGAACAATGCTCGCTCCTCGCTCCGGCGAGATGAGAGGGGTGCGCACCCCTGCGAGCTGCGTGCCGCGATCGATCGTGGACCACACTCCAGTCCGCCACTACACGACACATTGTCTGTCAAAGCGGCTCCAACTCCAAACGTCCCTGACACCGTCCCGCAACTAAATATTGAAATCAGTGTTTTTAATTAGTGTTATGTGTTAATTTTTATTTTTTAAATAATGGAGGGGCGGAGGTCTTGGGATGGAGTGCCTCTTGGCGAATCTCACTCTCCACCACAGTCAGTTCCGGGCCGCAGGACGCCGCTGGGGGCCGTGGGGCTGGGCGGGTTCTACATGCAGGGTGGCCAGCCTCCGCCGCCTCCTCAGCACTGCTACCCGACAGATGAGAACCAGCCAGAACCAGGAACCAGCTACGGACAAAGGTTAGATTTTCGCCCAAATTCTAATAAGATCATGTTATTTCGTTGCACTTTGTTAACGTCAGTCTCTTCTATGAATTGGATTCATACTTATTGCAAGGTTTCCGCTGCAATCCGGCTTTTTAATCGGCCCGAATTTCTGTTTGTAAGCAAAAGCAGATGTTTTTTCGCGCATGCGCCTCGACACCGTGACAGTAGACAGCTAACAAAAAAAATGCGTGTGTATGAATTTGACTTTTAAAATGAATGTAAAAACCTTATAACATTGTCCAATCATTATCGTTAGATAAGATATGCAAAATGAGTACATCAGAAATACAGATGTAAAAATCTAGTGTCTAGATTCTGATTCCATAATTTAACATGAAAATTCTGACCGATGCGGGTGGTAACCATCGATACCTTTCATACTCAGTTTTTAGATGTCTTATTAATAGTTACTTAAACGCATCTTGAGAAAGGTATAAGTATCCCCGGTTAAAAGAGGAATCCAAAAAGAATTTTTAGAGCAGACTTTATTATCGTGTCACACAAAAATAGGCCTTAAGCAGTTTGAATTCAGTTGCTAATTAAGTTACAAATGCCTATACGGAAGAACTTTCACCTGGTCTTTGATTAAGAATTGGAACTTGAGAACTTGTCAGACCTTACTTTACCATAACTTAAAGTGGTTCATTCGTTAAAATTCAAAATAACTTTCGTGAAAAGAAAAGAAATTTTGATTTACGCGGGCAACATTAAAGGAAAAGGAATGTAAAAATAGAATAAGTAGATTTATTTCCACGTACTGTTTTAAATGAACTATCTGAAGATATACATCTTCAAATAATACGATCATACGATCAATTGTATCAGAGTCTTCTTCTACTTCCTGATTAACATTGCTATCTATTTCAAGATTCACCATCAGTTCCGCAGGAACACAGTTTCATTTCACAGTAGACTCAAGAAATGTAACATCTCTACTTTTTATTACTTTACAAGTTCAAATTCTAATTTAAAAAACTGGAATATCGACTCGAACTTGAACTTACAAAAAAGCTTTACACATTCGTGACGTTTTATTTAAAAAAAAATAACAATAAATAAACCGTGAATTCTGGAACCGCACATATGGCATTAATACAAAAATAATCTATAAGTAATGCATATCGTGTTACTATCACAAAAGCACACATGTTCACAATAATAATCAGGACAACACCAGCACTAGGGCAGCATCTGTGCACAATACTATGCTATAGTATGCTGTAGTGCACAATGGTGATCTATTGTTCAATCACCCTCCCTTGCGACAAGTATTTTGCTCCCGTTGACCGCTATTATGTTTACTATAGACACTTTAAAGGGTAGATTTAGACGAGGCAGTGGTGATAAGTAGCTGTGCCCGCAGCAATCATTTTTTAATTGATTTACTTAATCGCACTAAGTCAAAGTCAAAGCATTTATTTCAATTAGACCATTACAGGCACTTTTGAAAGTCAAAAAAAACAAAATAAAACGCGAAGCTACAGTCCCAGTCACAAGGCATAATAACTTGTGAAAGTACTGTAGTTGCCCATTCCGCAGCGTAGATCTCTATGGAGAAGAACGGGCAAGAAACTCCATGGACACTCATTTAAATCAAAATATGTTACAAAATCTGCTTATATCATAGTGATAAAATATGTATTAAGGTGCGTATATTTTTTTCTAAAGAAGCGTTAAAAAAACCGGCCAAGTGCGAGTTGGCCTCGCGCACGAAGTGTTCCGTACCATTATTTATAAAAACGACTTTTTGTATGAGAGCCCCCTTTAATATTTATTTTATTCTGTTTTTAGTATTTTTGTTATAGCGGCAACAGAAATACATAATCTATAGATATTTCAACTATCACGGTTCATGAGATACAGCCTGGTGGCAGACGGACGGACGGACAGACAGCGAAGTCTCAGTAACAGGGTCCCGTTTGACCCTTTGGGTACGGAACCCTAAAAATAGTTCTCAATACTGAAAATACAGATGTTATTTTTTGGAATAAGAAAGAGAGCATGGTATAAATGATTTAACAACCATGGTTTAATACTCTGCAAAGATCCAAAGCCAACAGAGTGTTACCAATCACATTAAATTCTGATCCAGTATTTGAGAACATTTCAAAGCATTTAGATATATTTAGCGTAGTTTAAACAAATCTAAAATAAACGGGCGATTACCTCATAAATTCAATCACAAAGGAACGTATACCATGAAGGTACAAATTTCATCGGCATGTACCGATTGTTTGACACTGTAGATATTGCAAATGCATTAATAGGTAAACGTACTTATACATATAACACTAACTTTATGTATCATTAACCCGAAATAGAAAGCGTATATTTAGTGACTACTGGTTCTAATACTATTTGCTGTTTGTCTACATGCTATCCAGATCCCATAACTGCGAGTAATTTATATATCAATACTAAAATAGCCAATCAACGTCTACAGCTTCTCTTAGAGCTGGTCGGTTCATAAGATTTCAATTACGATAATTATGGTTTAGTTGATTATTGGCGCGTCTAAACATTCTAAGCACCACAGGGTATCAAGTACGCATTTCGCATTAGTATTCCGTGGGCAAAGCTCCCGAGGTTCCCGTGTCACCCCTCTCTCCCCTCGTTAGCGTCTGATATACTCGTACAAGCCCATTCATCGCGCACAAAGATTATTTGCCACTTGTTCCGCTCTGCCTCACCGCCAACCCTTACCGAATCCTAAGTAAGGGGACGCTGTGCGCAACTGTACTTCCCGATTCCATTGCCCGTCAGCAATACTTCATAATTCGACCGCTTCTGAATGCCATACGAGTCATCGGTTTACAATAGTTTCTTGAAATATATTCTGTCATAAATAGACCAGGAATAATTGTAAAGCTTTTACCGTCTATCATAAAATGATGAGAATAGTGTTCTAATTTTAACACTTCTGTTAGTATCTATATTTATTGTTCACAAGGTATCTCTAAATAGCTCAAACGTGACGAAAAATCTTCCTGGATTACGTTTTGTGAATATTTTCAACCTGTTGTTGCATAATATTGTATAACAACATGCTTCCCAGACTTCCCAGTTATCACGTTAGTTAAATTTACCGGTTATATACCGTAAATCACCAATTTGATATTTGTAATCCGCAGCTGGCTCCAAAACTCGAACTAAATATTATTTGACTGCAATATGAAGTACTTAAATAATATTTAGGAATCATTTAGAGTCTAAAATTGACCGATAATTTATAAATTACAGATCTATTAACGAATCGAAATCAAAACAGAAGATGCGTCAAGGCAAGAATGTACGGCTGAACATAAATGCGAGAGAACGACGCCGCATGCACGATCTTGTAAGATAACATTTATTACTTTAATTTGGTTACACTTTAATATATACAAAACAGGACAAAATATCATAAAATAATTGAAGAAAGGTAAGTATAGACTGCGATTTGTCTATGCAAATTTGTCTGATATGAGTTGCCCTTAACATTGTAAGCCACAAATCTGGCATATCTCAAGCGTTATTACTACACAATAGAAATATCTATTTATAGATTTACAGTAATTGTGCAACAGAATTTCTAGGAAATTGTTCACTTGTACTTTGTACTAAGCCGTTACACAATTTGCTATGTTGTTCCAGAATGATGCATTGGACGAGTTGCGTGGAGTCATACCATATGCTCACTCCCCTTCAGTCCGCAAGCTGTCCAAGATCGCCACGTTGCTGCTTGCCAAGAACTACATCCTGATGCAGGCTAGTGCGCTGGAGGAGCTCAGGAGGTACCACGTGGCAGTTCTCATATGTCAACATGCTTTCATTCATGCGGATCCCCAAACTATTTTAGTTTTCGTATATAAATAAACAAACAAGACTATTAATATTATTTCTGAGGAAACCAAAGATAGTTTGTCCCTCATCTGCGCTTTGAACCCGAGTTCAAATATTTTATTTGATCATGATCCAAAATCGTAAAAATAAAATCCTTACAACATAGTTGACTCGGCTAATTGCGTGGAGCAGAGAACAAACAAAATAGTTTTTCTATCTGCAGATGTGTGACGACCATTAAAAACCTTTTTATTGTTTTCAGATTGGTAGCATACCTTCAAAGTACAGCAACCGCCGCCGGTATCGTCCCACCTCCAGGGTTCGACTTGACCGGGTTCCCTGCCGCTGCGAAGCTACTCGCAGGTCCCCTTCTTGGCCCGCCCCCACCCCCTGACCCACCATCTTGAGAATCAACCGTCAAGCTAGAAACCCTAAACGACTAGGGTCCCTAGAATTAAAGACAGTCCATACGATACAGACTGATACACAGCTTAGGACATCTGAACATC
Organism: Cerastis leucographa; assembly: GCA_963082945.1. Classification (NCBI taxonomy): domain Eukaryota; kingdom Metazoa; phylum Arthropoda; class Insecta; order Lepidoptera; family Noctuidae; genus Cerastis; species Cerastis leucographa. The sequence continues at coordinate 15,979,196 of OY720383.1, read as the reverse complement.
TTAAGATACGAGTATGTCCGAAAATCACTGTATCGTGTGGACTGCGCGCTACGTTTTTATCTACGAGTAATTAATTAAAATAAGAAATTAAAATACTCTTCATAAATTATTAATTTATAAGTTTTATGAATAGATCTCAAATTAGTTTGTAAGGAGTGTAAATAATTCGACATTTACCTAAAAGCAGTATTATTCGTAATTTACATTTATATGAAGCGACTTTCTCGTCGTAGGCACGCGATGTTTCGGTATACAAGAATCTCCTTGACTTCTCACTATGTACTTGTGGGAATGCCAATACCATAATAGGGATAATGACTGGGTAAAGAAAACGATATTCTATTTTGACCGTCAGTCAGGTAATACAAAAATATTTAGGTAAAACGCATTCCAGTTGTAGAGTGTCACAACTAAGTATAAAACTCAACCCTGACGTCTTGCACCAACTCAATATATCTCCGTAATTTTAAGATTTACGTGTAAAAAGAAAAATATCTGTCCAAAATTCTTTTTAATAATCTACCTGACAGACAAAGGAAAAAAAAATAGTCACCTTCCCTTTTGGCGTAAACATTGATGATTCTTAGTCTTACATAATGACGATAAAATTGCCCAAAACGAGCGAGAAACTCTATCCATTTAAATTAGGATTAAAATAAAAAGATAAGCCAGTCATAGTTTATAGTTACAATGTTTTATCAATTATCATATTTAGCAATGTTATAGAAAAAAATGTTGTTTTGGAAATCCCAAAAAAAACAGTGGGAATCCCCCCTTCAGAGACACGTGCGTATTTGTAATAATTTATTTAGAAACGAGAAGTGGCTAGATGTTTTTAAAAACAAGACGAGTGCGAATAGAATTTATTACGGAAGATAATATCATCCTACGTCTAAATGTTTTTGAGGAATGTTCAGTTCATATATCTGAGTTTCGACTTATAGCTTTTTAAACTTATGTTTGGCTTCAATTGGTCTCGAGGAGGAGCTCGTGGCAAAATAATAACAGCCGCATGTGTCGATCTTTAATGTTAAGCCATGCTGGCCGAGGTTGATCCGTGGATAGGTGACCATTAGTACATACCGAGTTTCCTCTGTGCCTCGGAAAGCACGTTATTAGCCCGGCTGTCATTTGTAGATCTTTGACAGTGTTTACGAGTAGTCAGAAGCCAAGTCAGACATCCAGCGTTACCAAGGGGTATCGTATTACCCAGTTACTGGGTTGAGGAGGTCAGATATGCAATCGCTTCATGTAAAATACTGGTACTCAGCTACATCTGGTCAGACAGGAAGCCCCAAGACAGTTTGGGAAAAGGCTGGGCAGATGATGATGGCTTCAATTGGTCATAAATTATTAATAAACATCCCGATTTAGATAATATTTACGAATAACTATTAGTTACCGGATTTGTTTTTAGGCTTTGTTATTGGCATAGAATAAATGTTAAAAAAGTAGTCACTCCACATAAATTACAAACATTACCTATATATATATATATATATATATATCAGTTGAATGTCTTTCTGGACGTGTGAAAAAACCATTCGTTTGTAAGTATCCTGCTATGTGAATAACATAATGCGGCAGATTTTATTGGAAGCTAACAGAAATTGCGTAGCTACAGCAAAATAACACAACCCCGGGAAATCATTTCCTTATTCATAAAATACTTATAAAGTATTTAATTTAAATCATTGATATGGAGTAAACTGAGTGATCTTGTGTTATATTAGATTCTAGGAACTTTTAAATCTTGTTTTTCCACTTTTTTTTCATGAGGGTTCTAAGATTTTTCATAGTATTGGTATTTAAACATTCAATCGATATTATGTAGGTATAATTATTTTATATTTAGGATCTAAATTAATTTTATATAGATTTAACGTTGTAGTTTTAGAAACTTTCTCTGTGAGTAATCCAGAGAACAATGTGAAACATGTGCCAAAAATATGAAGTAGATTTGTATTATATACTTAGGAAAATATTGTATTATTTACAAAATAGGTATTTAAATTGTCGTATTGATTTTAAGTAGATATAAGAACATTGGTGTTTTGTAAACTTCCTCGTGACATTTTAGAACTAGTTATTTTTAATAATAATATATATTATTTAGTGTCGAGACAAAGTAAACCATTATTAGAGTAGGGTATAGTATGTGTGATTTAAATCGTGTGATTTTTTACTATTTATAGCCATAAAGTAAAATAATTCTAATATTTTTTTTTATGTATGGTTCGAATATTTTATAGGTACAGCGACTCTAGCTGCACTATCCTTCGGGTTAAAAACTATCCTATCTTCACTCATTTTCATTCAGAAATCAGTTAGGTGGTTTCGGAGATTAGCGTGTCCGAACATAATGAATCGTGATTTTTACATAATATTAAGATTAACAGAGATTGGAATAGGTAGATAAAAACTCGGAATGAGTTTTGAGTTCCGAGACTAAGCTTTTTAAACAGAGGGAGGTATGTCCACAAGTTACTTACTAACTTAAAGTTTAGGAAAATGTAGGTACTCTAATTATTCCTATATGTGGTTATTAAATATGTTTAGCTTACCAATAATTATCAAATCATTGCTCTATTTATTAAATATTATTAAGCTCACTATCCATCGATATTTTAAAAATTTGCCTATTTATCCGTAATTACTATTAATAGTATAATCCTTCCTTAAATATGTTAAGAAATAAAATTTAATTCAATACAATTTATCACAGGAAAACCTTGTGAAGGTTTGTTTAGCGCTCAAGAAATTGACACAGACCAATCGTAAATCGCAAAGGATCTTTAGGTGTATCTCAGATCTAAAATCAGTTATCACAGATTACAAGCAAGATTTCTGAGATAGTCTCTCAATAGCTCAAACTCAAAGTAATAGCATTTATTCCAATTAGACCGTCACAGGCATTTCTGAAGGTCAAAAACGAAAGGATGAAGCTACAGTCCCAGTCATAGGGCATAATAACTTACGAGTATACTGTAGTTGCCCATTCCAAAGCGTAGATCTCTATGGAGAAGAATGAGCGAGAAACTCAATGAACACTTTTAATTAAAAATATTTTTACAAGATTTTGCTATACATTCGTTCAAATAATCGATTTCTAAGATCATTGCTGACCAATACATCCTCGAATAGACAACTCCGGTTAAGATCTCGAATACCTCAGGAACCGTGCATAAGATCTAGGTCCGGGCATAGATGAGGAGGCTCATACTACACCATGGTTCAAGAATGATAAGACGAGCATAAGCTACATTATAAATAACCCAATTATAACTTAAGTTAAATAAAATGTGATTGTTATTAGCAATATTTTTCTTTTTATGTGAGTGGTAAAGTGTCATGTATTGAATATAATGAATTGTAATCTCATTTACGTTTTTCTGAAGTATTGCTCTAGTCTGTAACCTACGGTGAATAAATAATACTTGTAACTAAAATAGACTGTTATTCTATATTTTTTTTAATAATAAATATTTATTGGTTTTAATTTAAATAACTACTAAGTATATTACAACGATTAACAAACTAATATTATAATAACTAAAATAACAATAAACTATAAAAGGGCGTCAAAAAACTCCTCCGCAACGCTGTCAGCTGGTAATGTGCCCAAGAGACTGTTTTTTTTTTTTTTTTGTGAATGGCATCTCGCAGTTCAACCTATGAGGTTGTCGTCTGCTTAACCGGACTATCCTGTGGCTGCCTTAAAAGTAAGGCCTCCAGCCAGGGCATAAAAACTTACAAACTAAGCGACTGCACGCTAAGGGCACCCCCTGTGGGGTACGAACCTCGGCTTAGGGCGTCGCTGGGGGAGGACTTCATGGGGACAGGCTGGATCTGAATGGTATCATTATTTAGGGGCTGATTTAAAACTACTGGCACAGCATCGCAGGCTGACTCGAGCGAGGGTCGGGGAGGGCAGGGACCGGGACGTCGCGACGGACCTCGACGGCGAGGTCGGAAAGACGGCGGTTTGAGTCGGAACTTTTTAAGAGTGCTAGACTCTTTGCTACTCTCCTGGAGGAAGGTGATAGCATCATCTGGAGTGACGAGGGTATGCTAGGACGGCGTATTGTACTAATGCGCGAGGGTTCGTAACGGGCGGCCGGCCCAAGAGACTGGCAGCATTGCCACGTTTTATAGCAATTCTTAGTCTCTGGCCAAAGTAAAAACCAGCCCTTGGGTCACGGGAATCGTGAACTAGGCGTATTCTTTTTGAAAGAACTTGTTAAAAGTTCATTTAGAACTTACACTGCTTTCTAAGTTTACCTTGGACATCAGTGAAGGAAAAATATACATACATAACACAACATCACGCCTGTAATCCCCGAAGTGTTAGGCAGAGGTGTACCTAACAGTAAACCAACATTTCGATAGTTATTTGTAAGTTTACTTCTAGGTGGCGAACAAATTGCCATCAACTGGGCACACCCAGACTCCGAGGCTGCCACTGAGAAATTCCGAATGGAAAACCCATCATAACGCAACAACAAAATAACGCTTTGCCCGTCATGGAAATCGAACCCAGGATCTCTTGCTCAGAAGTCGCGCTTGCGACTAGACAGATGAGGCAGTTATGAAGTAGTGAGTTGTGAAGGAAAAACATCATGTAAAAACTTGATAATGTGGTTACATTATCAGTTACAATACTTTGCTCAAGCCTTCTCTGTCTACCCTTGCCCTGCAACGGTACAGTAAAAGACTGGTAATTATAGGTATGTACCAGTAAACAAGGTGTTGTTTTGCATTCTCGTCAAATTCAAGGAGGTAACTATGCTAATGATTCTCGTCCCGAATCAATTATAAAATGGGTAGGTTTTTTTTTTTTTTTTTTACGGAAATCGGTAAGTGTGATCCACCCTTGTTTTAAATGCGGCCCGTCTGATTCCTGCCCTATATCCGCGCTGCCACACATACAAACAATCTTAAACGTTTATTTGATAATTTCTTATTCCTTAAACCACGTTAATTTCGTTATTCTGAAATGCTGACAAACATAAACAACCAAAAAAATCAGCGTTTATTAATAATTAATTAGGTACCGCAATTTTAATTGATTTTTTATGTCTTGGATGACAACCTTCTGAATTTTGACGAGGATGCAAAACAACATCTTGTATAATAATACCATAAGTACAAAATTTTAAGTTATTCTAAATTCATCTGAAAATATTTAAACTTCAAACAAAAATTAATTAAACTTACACTGTCACTTACTCTATATCTTCCGTGATTATTAATTATTGGGAGCTCCCGTTTCGTGGCATGTAATAAATTGTAGAGTCAGTTACACAATTTGCTTTATTACTTGAGAGGCTGTTTTAGTAGGTAGTTTATTTTGTTTGTGCCACACAGTGGCATCAACCGGTACTAGTTTCTACTAGAGTTCACATCAAACATAATGTAAGAAAGTGAACAAGCAGTCGTCCTCTCAACCAAAAAGTTCATAGACTCTCCAACAGATGGCGCCAACCTCTTGAATTAACAAAATTAATTGCAACATTACCTACTTCACGCAAAACATTACACAATACCCCATCAGTTTTAAATCTTGCAATATTAAGTAATAGTATGCAAAAACATCATATTTAAAAGTGTCAATATAGCAACACTGTATTGATGAGTGCGCGTTCTCATTTGCTAATGGCTCCGGAAAAATGGCCGCCGTTGGCCTCGCTACAACGTGCATGGATGGATTACTTAGTATTTTGATTGACCTCTTATAAACAAATTGAGCGATGGACATTGATATGCGAATACACTGGAACCTCCGTGTGCAAGAGCTATCTATACTTATGTAGCAAGAAGCCAATGGTCATATATCTAAATATTTATGTAAAGGTTTACATAGTGTGTACGTATATCGTTATCTGAAGGTACCTTCGTCTAATTACGTTGCAAACCGTCTACAGCATACGGTGTAGTGTAGGAAGGTATATGTACCACCCTGTTGAGACCCACAGAACATAAATACGTATTATGTGCTAGTAGCTAAACCAACTTACAGAGGAGCTCGTAGACGTGGCTAAATAATAGCAGCCGCTAGGGTTGATCTTTAAGGTTAAGCCGTGCTTGCCGAGGTTGGTCAGTGGATGGGTGACCATAATTACATACGGAGTTTCCTCCATGCTTCGGAAATCACGTTAAGCCGTTGGTCCCGGCTGTCATTTGTAAATCTTTGACAGTCGTTACGAGTAATCAGCAGCCAAAAGTCTGACATCCAGGCTCACCAAGTGGTATCGTATTACCCAGTTACTAGGTTGTGGCGATCAGATAGGCAGTTGCTTCATGTAAAATACTGGTACTCAGCCGCATCCGTTTAGACTGGAAACCGCCCCCAAGATAGTTTGGGAAAAGGCTAGGCATATGATGAGCTATACCAACTCACTATTAAGAAAGACAAGAACTAACAAAACTACATCAAAGTATTAAGTATATATTGTTGATTTAGTCACGTTGATCTACTGGTGAAGGCGGTACAGTGACCTTGATTAAATAAGGAGCATTATTTTCCTTGATGAGTCGGTTATTGATCGAGGTTTATAAACCTACTTCTGAAAAATAATGGAAATTAAAATGTTTATCTCCTTATATGGTTCCGATGATGGTTGAGGTGAATGACCAGATGCATGAGCGTGGATGAAGCGAAAATAGTGTGTTCCTAAGGAGTTTCGGCCTTCCTCTTGGGAAAACGGCGTTTGTATATGAATGTTTGTGTGTGGTTCCGGCATAAATCTACACCCGTCAAGGGTTTCGGTCCCAACCAGGGTTTAAAGGAACTTACATAAATCCAAATACAGTACCTTTGCAACTGAGCACTGCTCGGGTGGAAATAGACAAAACGAATTTTCCCAGATAATGAGTGAGACCTAGCTAGATCGATTTTTCCCGCGTAAACACTTTCATCGCAATCGTTAGAGCCGTTTTCGAGAATGTGATTACAAATATTTCTTTTCTTTCTCATTTAAAATAAAGTATAGGATACAGAAAATCCGTGCTCGTAAATGTACCTATGTATATACGTATAGTGTGTAGAATAGAATGGCAGTAGATGCTTTCAATGATTCTTAATAAACTTTCAAGATTTATATTCATAGAACTACTTTCTTTTAGAAGGAGAATGTAGACAGTTAGGTCCATAGCTTGCATTGGGAAGGTGATAAAATCTTTGGCATGAAGTGAGAGAAAATGCCTGTAATGTTAAAATCTAACACTAATAATAAAGCTGAAGAGTTTGTTTGTTTGCTTGAACGCGCAAATCTCAGGAACGACTGGTCCGATTTAAAAAAAATATTTCAGTGTTAGATAGCCCATTTATCAAGGAAGGTTTTAGGCTATATATCATCACGCTACGACCAATAGGAGCGGAGCAGCAATGAAAATGTTGCGAAAACGGGGAAAATGTAACGAAGACGACAGCTAGTTACATAATATAATACGGGTTAGGCAGAGGTGTACCTAATAGTACTCCCACATTTCGCCTGTAGGGGGCGAACCTATTGGTACCAAAAGGGCACAAATCCAGACTTCGTATATAGCTGCTACGCAGAAATACCTGATGGAAAAACGACTAACCATTCGCCCGATCCGAAAATCGAAAACACGATCATTCATGCTCAGCAGATTAGTAAAATCACCTTTTCTCTGGTAAATTCCCCTTTTACTTTAACTTTATTTATTGCTATAGTGGCCATAGTTGTAGCGACGTTGAAAGCAACTTACTACAAAAAGTACTACAGCGCCATCTATGACACGAAGGAAGAACTAACATCAATTTCCTGTATCGCGAGAGCAGAGTTTTCATCGACTTAAGACTATATAGAGAAACCCGACAACAACTGACGGGCAGTTGCCCACCAGACATAACATCTGTCTGGTCGGAGGATCCTCCCTTTTCTATAGAGTATAAAGAACTTTACACCCGGTTCCTCATACCCCTAAATAGCTAATAATTATACACTCTCTGAAATTTTCAAGTGTCTACCTATTACGATTCAGAGGATACAGCCTTGTGACAGACGGACGGACGGACCGTCGGCTAATACGGTCCCGATGACACTCTTTGGGCACGGATCCCTAAAAACTAGACCCTAACTTACCAGATTCACATTAGTAATAATGGGGTACATACGTAAATATGTGATGAGGACCTAGGTACTTTTTGTTCAAACCCCAAGATCTTTTTTTGTGTTTTTATGGAGTTATGTTTGTGTAATTGTAGACTTAAGTACCTAATTCTCTTTTCCTAGTGTGCGTGACTTGATACTCGTGCCCTTATATAATAACACGCTGTACTTTGACCTTTATATAAATTGTCTCGAAATGTAACACTTGAAAGTGTCAAATTGTGTTGGTCGTTGTAAATCTCTATTGCTGTATCTGTTTCTGAATGGTATAAGTATAAGATGGTATATTTACTCTTACAGAAACAAACAATAATGTCTTGCAAAGAAGTATTAATTTATAAGAGCGATAAGTTAGACATTAGGACGACTTAGCAGCTATGACATAGCTGCGTCAGATATTCCACTGAAAAGAATTTCAGCAGTGCCTTTAGCCTGCTTTTAGTAATTATTTTTCGAGTCAGGGAAGGTGCAGGCAATATTGTTCACATGGTTTTAATGTAGTTTTCATAGAAAGAAAAAAGAGTCATTCTTAATGAAAGACTCTTTACCGCCTACCGCTTGAGGTTCTCCGCTCACTTTATTTTCGAGCCGTTTGGGGTTTAAACTCTCAGGTCGTGGGGTCCGAGTGCTCAGAGCCTTTTTTAGGAGCTTTCGAAACGCCTATTTGACGCTTCCGTGACCCAAGGGCTGACTTTTACTTTGGCCAGAGGCTAAGTATTACCATACAACGTGGCAATGCAGCCAGTCTCTTGGGCACTTTACCAGCTGACAGCGTTGAGGAGGAGTTTTTTGACGCCCTTATATAGTTTATTGTTATTTGAGTTATTTAATTTATTAGTTTGTTAATCGTTGTAATGTATATAGCAGGTTATTTAAAATAAAGTAATACATTATATTCTTTTAAACTCTTCTCTCTATCTATTAAGTCATCAAACAAAACCTCATAAAATTAGATATCACAACCCACGTGCGTAAGCAAATACAATAATAATTATTGTTATCCATTATCACTATTTATTTTCAACGAAAAACGTCACTACAACATTTCTTAATGCAAGAATTTAATATCAGTGTTTCACACAATGCATATTTTATGATAATAGTACCCCAAGTTTCCCTATCTCTGTACCTATATTAGTGATAACTGTGACAATCAGTGTTGTAAACATTATTGGCAAAGAACTTGAAATAGGATCGATAACAAATCGCAATCAATATATTAACATTCATGAAATAATTAGTTGTTCACCAAAGTATTACTGCGAACAGCACGACAAAGCAAGGTCCCATTGGATATTGGCATAACTACTTCTCAGCATTTTCTAAACTTATACAAGGTGTTGTTTTTCATCCTCGTCAAATTCAAGGAGGTAACTATTCTAATGATTCTCGACACGAATCAATAATAAAATGGGTAGGTATTTATTTTTTTATGGAAAGTGTGAACCAACCGTTTTTTAAACACGGCCTCTCTGACCCTCCATTTTTTTTTTTTTTTTTTTTGCGGATGGTAAATCATCAAATGACTTCTCCCGCTCTGGGCGGAGCGGGAGGGAATGTCAGACTTGTACTGACTAAAACCCACCCATGTTCCTTCTAAGCCCTTTGTGTTAGGGCCGCGGTATCTCTTTCGAACAACCCGCAGCCCTGGCAGGCATCGGCCCTTTCGGACCCCTTCCGGTTTGCTGACATCTCCTTGAGGCGCGCGTGGAACACGTACGCGCCGTCGACACGGCCTGTCGTCATGAGACGGACGGACGGTGAGCTAGCCCATTACTCACCGTCCACAGGCTTGCGCCTACGGTGGCCGGGGGCCACTGGTTGCCCCCCGACGCCCGGGGCGTCTCCCGCGGCGGCTGGGACGTGAGGTTCTCTCCCTCGTCTGATCCTCCCCTTATAACTCGCTTACACACATAAAAAAATTTCAAACGTTTATTTGATAATTTCTTATTCCCTAAACCACGTTAAGGGGGTTATTCTGAAATACTGACAAATTTAAACAACAAAAAAGCAGTATTTTTTAATAATTAATAAGGTACCCCAATTTATATTGATTATTTATGTCTTTTGTGCCAACGTCCTGAATTAATATATTAATATTTTTTTATTAATTATATTATTATAATTTTGACGAGGATGCAAAACAAGACCTAGTATAGTATTTAACTATCTCCTCGAATATACGAGTTGAAACCCAAAATGATATTCTAAAACCTGAAAATATAACATTATGTATAACGTTCCCCAAGGCCACCCACACTTCCTGAAAATGCCTGAAATAGGAAGCATTTTTGTGTAACGAGTTCAAAAGTTGAATCAACTAAGCATATTATGTGACAGCGCTGACAATAGCTTTCCCTGGTGACTTATTATCGTATCCAATGAATCCCAAGAGGTTCATGAACACATAATACATTTTAGATTCATTTACATGATGCGTGGTTATGAAAGAAAAAGGAGTAAATGAAAGCTTGACGGATGACAGAGGAGAATGGAAAAAAAAAACGTGTTGCGCCGACCCCAAGTAACATAGGACAAGGACAGGAAGATGTGGTTCTTTTGTCGGTTGGACGACATTGTCGGGAGAGCGCCATTTTGTGTGTTTTGTGGAAAAACAAGATGGCGCCGTTAGTTCTGATTAAAACCACGCTTCAGTAGATTCAAGTACAGCTGCACCTACTTCATTCAATACCTTGTATAGATTAGATACGCCCGCGCCATTAAGGCAGAAATACGAACAATTTAACTTTTGTTTCCATTGAGGGAAAATTTTGTTTGACCAAAGTATCTCTTTATCATAAAGATAAAAAACAGTTTGATAGCGGGCATTTCAATAAGTCGACGAATGTTGTCGAAATTTGTGCTAAAACCAAAATGGTACTGGAAAGCCAGAAGGACTAATTTTTTATCTGAACAATCTTGGGATCGGCTCCCAGTCCAACAACATGCAGCTGAATATTACTATCCTGCATGGAGCGACTGCCCTATTATTTCCAAATACGGAAACACCCACTACCAAACCTGTACGAAAAGCCTCCACGTAATTAATCAATCCTAAGTAGATCCCCATGGCTGCAGCTCTCAATGGTACGAAATGGTTTGAATGCCGTACTAAAGCCTCGGTACATAAATATAGATAACGTGAAATAGCAATCTGTTTTCGCGGAAGTCTGCAGCCACATACAAACGTTCATATAGTGAGGTATATCACACCCTGTTTGCGTATGAAGGGGTCGACTGCGTTGCGATGCGGCGCACCCCTTAATCTCCGCCGTGATTGAAATTTGACAATCATACTTGTGATTTATGCGTAATTTTCTTTTGGGTTTGCAGATTCTATAAAACAGGTAAATATGTGTAACATATGACGTAAAAGTTGTGGGATTTCAAACTAATATTTATTATGACACCATTAGGTATATTGTACTTTTATAATTTTAACTTATGCTCGAATGGTTAATTGCTTTGTGCAACGGATGAATTTAAGATTTCTTGACGCTTGAATTTATAACATTCTACTTTTATATTTGTACGCCGTTCAGGCAAAACATGACTGTGACATAATTTGATGTAACCTCTTGCATGTTTTAGACAAATAAAAATTATGTAACTTATTGAATCTTAACTAGGAATATAACATTTTAAACTGATAGGGTCACTAACACTATCATTAACACTAAAAACGGGATATTTACCAGTTTACTTTTTATTTATATTTCCCGATATTAAACATGGTAAATATCCCGATTTTAGTGTAATTTTAACTATAAGTCGAAAATTTTGATGCATGGCATAATATTATCACGTTCCCCAGACTTAACTCCGTTAGATTTTTACGTCTAGGGACGAGCCAAATAAATTGTCTACGCCTTGGAAATCGAAACAAGGGAGGATTTAGTCCAACACATTGATGTGGCTTTCGTGACTATCAAAGCAGAAATACGATTACGCACAACTACAGTCGAGATAAGACGAAGATGCCACGCGTGCATTCGCAACAGTGGCGGACAACTCGAACAAGATTTGTGATTTCTGAATTAAAGTTTTTTTTTTGAATTTCAAATTCTTAAAAAGTTGGTTCCTGTTTAAGAAAAAGATAGGACACTACGCACTAGTGACATAACAGTATCTATCTACTTACTTGAGGCATGTTATTTGTGCTAAAACTACTGTTCTTACTGTAATTTCGAATATCGGCCTTGTGTCTCGATTAAACATTTAGTTAAAATTGAAAAGGTATTAAACGTTTTTTTGGGCATATTGCAAACCGTCGGAAAGGGGAACTACTAGAGAACTTTTTAAAGGTATTCGAAGATCCCGATCACTTTCAGTATTTTTTTATAGCCATTTAAAGTTGAGCTCAACTTTACGAGCTATTAAAAAAGAAAGTAATTGTTCCTAGCAAGTAATTTTGAATTTGATAGAATCATACAACAGTACACATCAAAATTAAATCGAAATTTTAAGATGAAACAATTTTTTTATTTTTTTATTTTTATTTTATGACCTCTCCTTTCGGTCTATTCGATTTGGCAAACGATGCACCAAACACCCTGTATATGGTTTAGCTTGGTGGCTTGCGTGAATCAGCTACAAATAACTTCACATGGCTTATAGTACGATCAGAGCAATTGCGCAGCGCGGCTCCGGACACCCGACTCTGACGGATAATGTATACTGAAGTACCTGTCAACGTATCAGCCCGTATCCGTCCATACCAGTCTATCTGTACGTCTACCATGAGTTGTCATAGTTAGATCGCTTGACGTAACTGCAATAGTTCCGTCAATACGCAAATACTACAGTTACCTTTTTCAATGGTATCATGAGCTGTGTTGGTGCTAAGCTACCAAATTCTAAGCAAATGAAGCCCAAACTACAGTCGCTGTAGTTTAGTTTACTACACGATGACGTAGGATAGATAACTACAGCGACTCATACTGCCGAATACTGCGCATTTTAGTACCCAACTATCCGCTAGAGGCGCTGTAAAAGTTTTCATACATTTTTTTAACTACAGACGCTAGCGAATATAGATTGTTAAAACTCATGGTAGACGTACTGAACCCTTATGTGTAAGCCTAGATCAGCAATTGAGTCAGCCCAAAATTTGGCAATATTTTGATTGACTTGGCTAACTAAAACTTTGGTCACATTTTAGGTTGTCATCTGTCATAAATAGCTTATGGTTTTCCCTACAATTTATTAAGGTTCAAAACAGGGAATTAAGTACATTGAGGCTTTGTTTCTAATGTCGATATCTGATCCTTTTCCACATATACTTTGTCAATTAAGGGTTGGTCAACCTTCACGGATAATTATAGAAAATATTTTCGAAGAAGGTAATATAATAGCGTTTGCAAAGTAAAAAGAACGCAGTTAAGGGCGTGGTTGCAATAGCTCCCTCGTTTAATAAGCGAGACAAAGCCGATAAGGTAAGTTGTATAAGCACGCCTGTTATGTTTCTAAAGTTAGGTTAGGATCAGGAGGTGTTCCTATAGTATACCCCCAAGTTATGTTTAGTACCGTCCAGCAGGAGGCGAACCTACTGCTAATCTGAACCAAATCAAACGGGAACGAATCCTGAAAAAAAACCTGATGGAAAAACCCTTTGTCACTCTGAATAATTCATGTTACTAGTTGTGTATTTAATTCTTTATTCGGATTAAAAATGAACGGCTGATTAGAGCTAGGTCACACAAGAGGATTTCGTAACGATCGAAGCAAGTTCTCCGTATTTTCTAGCAAGGAGGGATCATTATTCAACAGAGAAAATGCATGTTTTTAAAACACGATGATGTAAGAATGTCGTATTTCTGTAGTACAACAGAGTCTTTCGCATAATTACTACAATTATTGAAGCATATTAATAGAAGTCATGTGAGTCAGCCGCTATAGAATGCTGGCGTACGCTTGCTGCTCAAACTGACGTGTCTGGGCACGCGAAGAGCTCGAAAACAATAGAGGAAGCGACTCAAATAATTAAATATGTATTCATACATTTTTGACACAATATTTAGCCAAAAACGTTTTCATTCTAGCGGAGAATGTGAAGTTAATGAATAAGTATGTAGAGTCAGAATTATTTGAAGGGTAATTCTGTTCTAATTAGATTATAAACTATGAAACCTCGAACTTCTTCTTCCATACATATCAATTAGTTGTGCACACTGCACGACGGGTGAAGGTGTGTCATATCCTGTGTTGGGGCTCCACACTCGCATTGTGTCCGAGATGGGTCGATTATACCCCATCTAGCCATATTGGATCGGCAGCAGCCAACTTGAGCTCGGAGTTGGTTCAAAGATATCCATAACGGCCACTGCAGTTCGTGACCAGGGGTAGATCAAACTGATACAATGAAAAGTCTAGTAGTCAAAATACAAGGCGGGCCGCGTTTAAAACACGGGTGGTTCACACTTGCCGATTTCCGAATATAAAAAAAAAAAAAAAAATACCTACCTATTTAATTATTGATTCGGGTCGAGAATAATTAGTATAGTTACCTCTTTCAATTTGACGAGGATGCAAAACAACACCTTGTATATGTTTTAACTATGTATATCCCAAATGTAGACAAGTGGGTTGTGAACTTCTGATAGCAAACGACCCCTTCGCACATAGTCTGGATAAAATTATCTTGTGAAACTCAATGCTTACATTTAGAAGTCAATATGGCCTGATTACACTTAATAAATATCACCATAATAGACTTGGTAGTAAATCATGTACTACGATAACGCATGCCTTCGTTATAAGGTACCATAAGTTATGGCACTGGGAGCATATGGCGAGAATCACCGCATTGGCATTACAGAAATTGATGCATATACATTATACAACCTGATCGTTGTGTATAGGTGTTGGTTTCCAGCCCTTAGTCTTATGCCCAGATCGTGAATAAATAAGTACAGACGTACTGCTGGTTCGATCGATGCTTATAAGCTTACCAAGGTCGCTCCGTGGATGGGTGACCAATTAAACATTCATTACATATGGAAACTCTTCCGCATCGCAGAGAGCACGTTAAGCTGTTGGTATAGGTCTTTTGGTCCGTCATTCGTTCGATCATTGGTCCGGCTATAATTTGTAGATCTTTGACAGTCGTTACAGGTAGACAGTCGCCCGAAAGTCTGACAACTACCCAAAAACTGGATTGTGGAGGTCGGATAGCCTCTAGTTAATATACTTACCAGTATGTTACATAGGGCGGCTGCCTATCAGAGTGCTCAGCTTCAGCTGCATCCTGTTAAACTGGAGGCCGACCCTCACATTGTTCGGAAAAGTGTAGGCAGATGATGATGATTTATATGCCCAATCTACCATGTGAATAGAGGTCTGGCCCAAAGAATTTTAGAAAGTAACGAATATGTAGAAAAAAGCCTGGTTTCTAACAAAAATCCATTACCATGTAGAGGTAAGTCGTCCATCATAGTTTAAAAGCTTCGCCCCAGATTTCAGTATTGTGCCACAAATGTCAGTAGGTACAAAATCAAGCCTATGTTTACTGAACTGAATGATTAGTGTTGATATGAACCAAATCTAAAATCTTCATTGAAGTTTGTTGGCACCTACTTTTATTTGCATTCCAATTTTTTTTTTTTTCATATATTTTCCCTGGTTTCTGACTTAACCCGATTTTCAATTTACCCAATCATTCGCTCTGTCTATGGTACTAAATACCTGACATAATTAAGGTTTACTTTAATTAACTGCCTCCTTGGTCCAGTGGTCGCAAGCGCGACTGATGAGCATGAGGTCTTGGTATCGATTCCCAGGTCGGGCCAAGTGTTATTGAGTTTTTCTATCAGGAGTTTCTTAGTAGCTGCCACGGAGCCCGGTGGCAGACTCGCCCCGTACATGGGACTTAAAATATAACTTGGGAAATGTGGGAAGTGTGCCCTCCCCGACCCTCGCTCGAGCCAGCCCGCGATGCTGTGCTAGTAGTTTTAAATCAGCCCCTAAATAATGATTTCATTCAGATCCAGCCTGTCCCCGCATGCTGTTCTCCCCAAGCGACGCCCTAAGCCGAGACTCGTACCAACAGGGGTGCCCTTAGCGTGTAGCCGCTTAGTTTGTAAATAGTTTTTTTGCCCTGGTTGAAGGCCGGTTAAGCAGACGACAACCACCTAGGTTGAACTGCGCGATGCCATTCACAAAAAATAACAATGTGGGTGGTGTGTGTGTGTATTAGGTACACTTCTTCTTAACCCTTCCAGGTTTACCATGTATGTATATTAAGATCAAATTCCCCTGCACCTTAAAAGAACTAGCAAAATATGGGTTTCTCTTACTAGTATATCTATCTACCTGCCCCATCAAAAAATACAGTTATTGTATTGTATTATGTTAGATATTCTGACAGGAACCCTAAACAACACATAATCTTGGTACTTATTTCCATACGTTCCACATAGCAATTATCGATTTACAGAATGTATCACAGAAGTTGGTAACTGAATCATTCTAAATTAATTGAAAGCCCACGTTGCCTAGTCGGCGCGGTAGCTCGCTCCGTAATGATGTATCGATTGATGCTTTTCTGTAAACATATCACATGTCTATCTGTTTAATTGATAGAACATGAACATGCTATGTCTATCAGTTTAATATGACATCATGGTATCTATGTGACTTCAGGATATAGGATTATGATTTTACGGCAGAAGCTAGGTGGCGCTTTTTGCTGAATAGGGTAGTTTTCATAATATAAAGTTTTTGATCAGGTATTGAGTTTCTGCGGAGAGCTCAGAGAAGGGACTTGAAGAGACTGTTAATTATAAGTAAAAATATCTACACATTATTATTTATTTATGTGAACACAAAATATTCAACAGGACATTACATTGAGATAGAAGAGCTCAAGTAGAAATATAGACTAGAGAAAATTTTAATAAGAACTTAACTCAAAAAAATGTAAAAGAAAGTGGAGTGAAAGTGAAGAGGAATAGCGTTCACATAATTGACTAACTTCACTGATTAAGTATTTACAAAATGGGACTTTTCTCATACATATAAAACAAAACAAGGAAAAGCAGACGAAAGTATTGATCCATCCTGCGGAACTACCTACTTATTCCAAAGTATCCCACTAAGTAAGTTCACAGGGCCGGTTAGAGACCCTTCTAAAAAACTGCTTTATACAGTTCCCAAGACATTCACAACTACAATATAAATCAGCCTTGTATTGTTATACACGGAGGACGGAATAAACACAGCTAAGGGCGTGGCTGTACTTTAAAAGCATGGTTGTAGCGACCATCGTGGGAGAAAAGGATACGCCAGACTGCCAGACGGGGTAGGACGAACGAAGTACCCCTAGGTATGTACTGGCGTTCCGTAGCTATGCGAATGTACGGAAATATAAAATTCGAGTTGTTTAGCTTTTATTCCAGACCATTTTGGACCCTAATAACGACTGGTTAAACCTCGTTTGAGAGAAACCAAGTAATCAGTTTTTTGTAGCAGACAGGTTTTTTTTTTATAAGGTTGCACATTACGAGGAAACTGCTTGGATTTCACAACAAACAGTTTTTGACATTAAAACAGTTGTAATGGAAAAATCTAATGAAAAACGAAAAGGTTTATCCATGTCGAATGACGTATATGGAACATGAAAATAAAAAAGGACCTAAAAGAGTACCCTATGAGGAACCATGCTCTACAGAGTACTGAAAATAATCAACATTTTATAAGTAGGACCAATTTCCGCATCATCAATCCAGCATTTAACACCTACACAATACCCGTCAGTCAGATGTTCGTCTACCCACCCACAGACAAATCAAACTGATGGCATAATCACTGACTTTGTAGAATACGTCTATAGATACGAAAAATAATATAACCGGCTTCCAAAAAAAAACACAAAAAAATGGAAGTCGGTTTTACTTTTTCTTTTCAGTTGTGGTATCTCACATAAATCCTAGTCACTTGACTAGGATTTATGTTATCATTTTTACATTGTAACTAGACACCAGCACATCGTCCATACATACGACAAAGGACAAAATGCATAATAAAGAGGATGACTCAAAAAGTACCTAAGCAAAGATAAAAAAAAATCATACGGGCCCATCAGGCAAGCTCTACCAAATGAATGAAAAATCATCTAAATCAGTCCAGTAGTCACAGAGAAATAGGTGTACATGCGTGAAAAATGTACATAAATGAACACAAAAATGTTCATAAAATGAAAACTACTGAGCCAAACTATATTACATTTTTATGGGACCAAATGGCAACTATTCTGCATCAAACTAAAGAAGAATCACGTAAATCGGATCATAAATTTCAGAGTAATCGGTGTACATTCATTAAAATAATACCAATCGAATTGAGAACCTCCTCCTTTTTGAAGTCGTAACTCCAAATAGCAGAACATGCTCAATGCTGTACCCAATAGAGTCGCCTTGACCGATAGAGACACTAGACGTAGACTATTACTAGAGCGAACCAGTCTGTGACAGGCATGGCTAGATCACGTGACTAATAAAATTGAGCCTAATAATAACACGTGTACTAGTGCGTTACATTTTTGGAACCTGCTGAAGGAACTGTTCGTACTGAAATATGCGTATTTTCATTTTCAATACGCATATTTCATATGCGTATTTTCATTTGGTCCTGCACTTTAAAAAACATTAGTGTTGCACTGAGCTAGTAGTACCAACCCGCACTGGGCCCGCGTGGTGGATTACAGCCCACTCCCTCTCATAGAGAGGAGGCCTGTATCCCAGCAGTGGGAACATTATAGGCTGATATTCTCCCTGGCAACGAGTTCCAGCTGCTGGTGTTCACAGCGAACCTATTTCATACACAACGCCTGGTAGGAGCTTGAATGCGATAGCGAATGGTAGGTTATAAAGTAGATACTATCTATTGAACGCCCAGTAAACCTTGACACGCGATAAAGAAGGAAACTAAAATATGAAAAAGTACGAATTTTTTGACATGTCGTTTGTTTTTGTGTATGAAAGCAGTCCTATCAAGCCGCCAAAATACACTAAAATGTTAGGTGCTCAGTTCGGTTAGATTTAATTTATTGCAGGGCAGTGTCAGGGTGTACAAATTGAAAAAAAAACTTTAAAAAGGAATTTTGAATTTCACGAGCTACCTTAGCGAATCCTCCTTAACACGCTGTTTATACCCATGTGACTCACTGTTTACCGAACGCATGTAAACATTCTACGTAGGTACTGCGTCTTCTGTTTTAGTGTTTATCTTTATAGAAGTCCGTGCTAGGCTCGTCGTGATAACCGATCAACTCTCCAAACCACAAACACGCATATTCAAGAGATTTCTTCTTTTTATTCAACACGCAGACACTTTAGAAACTCCTTACTCTTTCTTGAAAAACAAGTGAAAATTATACTAACTTCTATTTCAGAGTAGCTATTTTCTGAGCGACGTTGTTGATGGCTGATTGACCTCATTTTAAGGGGTCACGTCCACCTATGTCGTTCAGGATAAGTATCATTGCCTTGGACCCTACATGCACGTACAAAAGCGTAGATTTTATACCCTTCGATACGGAACACATATTGGCTGGAGAGGAAAATGGGGAATGGTGGCACCTACCTACCCATTTAATTTGGTTGGACGACTTACATACATAATTACGTATAGGTCCGTCCGTACATTAAACCCACGTTCATTCTACTGACCGTCTGGAATCATTGCTATGCGAACCAATCACAGGTTCGCATATATTCCAAGGAATTATACGAAGGTACTTACATTAGTAATATTAACACCAAAACTTTAACAATTTTACTGAAGAAATGTCTAGCTTTAATATTCGAAAATATTAACATCTTTGCCAGTTCTAGCCTTGACATCTGCAAATACCAGTCGAAAGCTGTCGCTTTTACACAAGGCCACTCCCGGCCTTGTGTCCCCAGACTTTTGGGAACATTTAGGCATTACACAATAATGACAATTATGGTCTGATTACGTCTTTGCTTCAAGTTACGCAATTTGAACTCTAGTTTCGGTGAAATAATGAGGCAACATAGGCATCTATACTATATGGTCGCTACAATTCAAGGTGATTGTTTGTGGTCAGAGATGTATAACTTTGTCATAATCATCACGCTTGGAAGTAGACTATTAATAAGGAAACAAGTGGACGCAGCTATAGGTACTGCTGCCTTGTCCCTTTCTACATCATCAGACGGACCGACGACGCACGGCCAGAAGCTGGGTTAATCTTTACTGAGAATTTCACAAAACATCACAATGGACTTTGCTTTTTTTTGCATATCCACTGTACTGTAAATCCCCATGAAATATAATTATTAATATTCTTTCTGAAATATTTCTTTTGCGTCCAAAAAATAATCAATAAGTGTCATTAAGATTAGATTCAAACTTATGATTTACGCATACCTATGCATTGTGAAATATCTACGAGTAATAAATGCCCTGATAATATCTCAAACTCTTTTCCATAGCACCGAAAGAAACTGAGGTATTTTCATTATGGTTTCAAAAGAAAAACCTAAAAACGAACCGATGATGCAAGGCAGTTGCATACCGAACATGTGCTAGAAAATATAGTCGGGCTGAAACACACCGGGAAGCAATTGCACCCCTAACGCTGATGAATACAAGCGGGCTCGAGGCAGCTAGCGGTGTGCTACGAAATTTAATCTACCCCAGTCTGCCACCCGGCGTCCCCACACCCCCCTCCGCAGCACTAAGCACCTAGGTACCTATGTACACTCTACCTACACATACCTATGCATACCAGCAAATAATTTATTCATGCTAACGCGCGTCTTTGATAAGTATACACTCGCGTAATGACTGTAATACAGCTGGAGTTTGTTTTTCACGTTACCATGTGAACGATTAGTACCCCATAAGTAGTCTAGTAGTGCCTAGGTACGGTGCGATACGGCGGGTACCAACGAAGTCTACGTACTAGGTAGTATAAGCCACACAAGGACCCGCGACGGCGGCGTAGCCAACCGTTAGAAATGAGATAAAAAAACTGGTTACACACAATATGAACAAAAAGTAGCACGATTGTTGTCGAGCTGGTCTGCCTCTGTGAATTAAACTGTTGTTATAAGTAGGTACATACAAGAGTATGTTTGTTACCTGAGAATCTCGAGATCGGGTTCACTGCAAAAAAAGAGAGCTAAAAGTTTTTTATTTTTGCCTTCAGTTGGAAGCGACAGGGTGACCGCGAAATTAAAATTTTCTTACATTTCGTATATCAGTTGTAATAAAAAATATCAATTATAATAAATACAATTATGTAAATCGGCCGTAAAACTGTAATACGTATTTACGTAATTGTAGTAATCTAAATCATTTAATCATTAGGAATGACTGTTTCATTAAAAAGTCATTCTATGGAGTCAAATGAACTTAAAGGGGTTGTATTGATGACTTTAATGATTATAACTCAGTAAAGCCATATTAGTTACGGCGGCGTTATATATTTTATCCATACTAATATTATAAATGCGAAAGTAACTCTGTTTGTTTGTTTGTATGTTTGTTACTTTTTCACGACTAAACAGCTGATCGGATCTTAATGAAATTTGGCAAGAAGATAGATTTCAACCTGGGGAAGGACATAGGCTATATATCATCACGCTACGACCAATAGGAGCGGAGCAGCAATGAAAAATGTTGCGAAAACGGGGAAAATGTGACGCAGACGAAGTTGCGCGGGACAGCTAGTTCAACATAAAACTGTCACTGACCGGCAAATTGCATAAAACGAACGAAAATTTGAATTTCGCGGGCTACCCTGTCGCTTCCACCACTAAAATATCAACTCGGAATATTTTGCATATTTGCCTTGAAACATTTCCTTGTTCTACTGCTATTGTCAATCCGTAATGAATTTACGCCTAAATAATTATGAATATACATACATAAATAACTACCTGGAATTTCCGCCATCAGGTCCAACATATCAAAGTATCGTATCGTAGAGCCCATACAATTAATAAGTGACAATATATCAACTGTCTGTAACGAATATTAAAACCATAAGGAAAGCAAAATTTATCAACGAAGAACTTTCCAAAAGATTAATAACTCATGAGAAATTAAGGTAGATAGGCAAGAAATTTTATCAGTTTTTACATTGGATGGTAAACTCTATCGCAACTATCTTCTGTCCTTGATAACAGTGATACAACATCGTTATCATTAATGTACTGTTGTTGATGTTATAAAAACCAAACTTTTAATCCACATCGTGCTTTCCACCGTATGCTATGTAAATTACAGGGCAGAGCGAGAGCGCGCTATAGTGGCGTCTCTGTCGCTCTCCACGAAAGCCTCCTGAAAATATCTATTGATTATCGTATACGTGCGGGTTGGTACGTATAGTCTGCCACCTCGCCCTGTATTATGTCGACTGCCGTCGAGTGCCAATTTATTTGAAGAATGTTCGTAGTGAAGCGAGCAAGCAGTAGCGCTGTGGCGCTGCAGTGACGCGACCAGATGACACGTCATGCCCACCTACGTACACCTGCTCAGTGCTCGCCTGCTCGGGTAAACACACTGCCAATGTGTATACTACGGCAGATTTTATAAATAGTACCCTCGGACGATTAACTAAAGTCTCCAGTACTGAAAGTATCCAGCGACGTATACTTATGGCTAGAATAGAAGTACGCAGCCGCATCGCGTGGTTCTTTGTTTCAAGTAAAAGATTCGTCGTGTAGCGTGAAGTTAGATGTATTGAAGCTGTAAGAGTGGGTACATGGTATCTTCAGCTAGCTGACTTACATAGGTGCATAGCCATGATGACATGACGCAGACGTACGCTTATGTCGATGTCGAGACCTGTCGGGCTCGCGCTCGCCTGAGAGCAAAAGGTTGTGAACCTGTGTTGCCACATTTTCTACTCCCGCAATTTAGGGGAGTTTATTTGTAATACTTAAACTCACTTCCAAACGGTCATTTCAATAGCTGTAAATAATTTATTATTTGGAACTAAAATTTTGTTGAACACTACCAACAAGATGATGATGGCAGAGTAGCAGAGTAGATACAACGAAATCGAATGTCTGACCACCGGTCTTACCAAGGAGATCTTACTAAAATATCATGTTAGATTATTATGCAAATGAAAGAAAAGAAAGAAAGAAAATAAGTTTATTTGGCTCATGCTCCAAGTACACACAACATTAAACAAAAATTAACCAGAACTTCATAAATTTAAACAAAAGTAAAAAGGGGAAATTATTGTGTATCTAACTAATAACAATAAAAAAAAAACAATAAAAAAAAGGAATAATTATTGTGTGCCTCACGGCAGAAAATTACATGCAACCACTCCTGGAAAAATACTGGTAAATCAGCTGCATTCGGTTATATTTGAAGCCGACAAAGATAAACAGATGATGAAACTAGACAAAAAACTTGGAATAAAAAAAAAATGATGATTTTAACAACTTTAATTTACTGAAAAAAATTACGTGTCTGACTTTAAACTACAGCTTGAAACTTTCCATTACAATAAGCAAAATGGCTGGTGGAGCAAACCGTTAACCACGTAGTGAGTTTGGGGTTATAATAAATTTAATTGGTGTAAGATTCGTATTTATTTCGCAGACAGAAATTTCCCAGAACTTCGTTTCCCAGAAAATGTTTCACATGTCCTTGTATTTTTATTTAGATTTTTTTTGTTTAAACTACTATTTACTTGAATGAAACATATTTTACAGGAATACAATTCAATTAAATTTTAGATATTTAATTGTTTTCCTGTTTAACTTATCAAACAGTAGAATCATTTTATAACGAATATTGTTTGTTCGATGTATGTTTCCATGGTATTTTAATTCAACGAAATAAAACCTATTAACCTAAAATGAAATTATTATCTTTAAAAGTTAATATGTTGTGCTACAAAATTTAGTGACAGAAACGAATCGCTGCAAAACCGACTCCACGTAGTTTTGTCTGCCCTACCCCTAGAGTGTAATTTAAGCCCGCGTAGGGTACTCCTTTTCTTCTCCTAAAATTGTTTGTCCGAAAATCATTATACATAACACGTTTGCTATAAACTTCAGTAACCATAATGTTCAAAATCCCGAAATTTTGTTTAACATAATTAACTTGAGTTCTAAGAGTATTCTGTCATAATATCGAGTACTATAATAATTGAATCTCCTAATTTTACATGACCTAAAGCCATATGTCCTAAGTATTGTGTTAAATAATGTGTATTATTCCGAATACTCATTTATAATAAATTTTTAATCCTAAAACATTTGCTAAAAATTAGGTTTTAGGGACAGAAACGAATCGCTGTAAATCCGACTCCACGCAGTCTTGTCTGCTCTACCCCTAGAGTGTAATTTAAAATCGCGTAGGCGTGGAGGGGCAAGGCGGCCCGCGAGTTGAGGAGCAGGTGGTTGTAACACTCGCCGCCGCGGCTGAGGCTGGCCGGCCAAGCCGGCCAGCAAGCCGAAGCTGCGGTGGTGAGCGTTAAACCCATCTGCGACGATATACTCGCGTGGGACCGCCGGAGCCCCGCAGCGCCGGAGCCGTGACAGAAACCATGCCCGCTGCATGTTGCATGCTTGCATACTTGCTTGCTACGTGCATGCTTGCATGCTACGTGCATGCTTGCATGCTACGTGCATGCTTGCATGCTAACTGCATGCCATGCTGCATGCTTGCTTGCATGCTGCATGCTTGCTTGCATGCTGCATGCTTGCTTGCTTACAAAAACTACATGTTCACAATCAACTGCTTTATTTAGTACATGTATAATATATTTATTTATGTATAATAAAAAAAGAATATTATTATTATAAATAAACACTAGGTAATTTGAATTTAGGATCTATAACTTTTATAGAAAACGTTTTTATGTCTTTTGTATATTATTGATTGTAATATTTATGACAAACGGATTTAGGACATATTATATTTAGGGGTTTCAATTATATGGCATGTGATATTATGTTATATTAAGTTCGGGTAAATTATCATTCGGACAAATGATGATTAGGACAAAAACAGTTATGGCACTTTAAATTATGGATAAAAAAGTTAGGTGACACAATAGAGAACCCCCGCGTAGGCACGGAGAGCGAGACGACCCGCCAGCTGAGGAGCAGGTGGTTCCTGGTGGTGAGCGTTAATACCATCTGCGACGATAAGCTCGCGGAGGGCCGCTGGAGCCCCGCAGCGCCGGAGCCGTGACAGAAACCATGTCTGTTGCATGTTGCATGCTAGCTTGCATGCTGCGTGCTAGCTTGCACGCTGCATGTTGAATGCTTGCTTGCATGCTGCATACTTGCTTGCACGCTGCAAGTTGCATGCTTGCTTGCATGATGCATGAAGCATGCAACATGCATGGACTATTAGTGAGAATAACAAGATTGCTTCCCTGCTTCACAAGAATTTACCCGCGTTATTTTTGTGAACGTAGTGTTGTAATTTTAAAGGAGGATATGCATTTTTCAAAGGTATGAATTTTAGAAACTGTGCCACGAAAAAATATTAATCTTGGTAACAAAAAAATTTGGATACAGAATATTTGATTTGTTATTCTATGATATGAATATTCTAACGATATGTGAAACTAAAATCGATAATTTATATTTCTTCAAAGTAAGTATTCTGCGTATTGATTATTCTAAGAAATGAAAATATGAAAAAATAATTTATTATATAAACGAAATTCGATGAAACAATTAGCTTTGAAACAACGCACAACCGCTGTGATCTGTTTCCATAAAAATTACAGGGCTAGTTTGAATTAATCTACCATTTTTGGAAACCTCCGTGGGATCGCTACCCGACCCAATTCGTTGGCGGTGTGTTTTTTTTCTCGAAGCTCTCCTTAATTTTTATACTTTCCCAGATTCAGTTAGATTTCGACCATTACAAACGAAGTCCTCAGCCTTAAAACTAAGTGTGTAAATTGTGTAATATACAACGTATCGCCGATGCTGTACAGCAAGGGAGACATGATAGTTCAGAAAATAGACTACAGACCTTCCTTATGGTCCGCAGCACGACCAATCAAGCTGAAAATCTGTATAGATAAGCGAATCTATCACATACCATGTTATACTGGAAATGTATAGCTTGATATGTCGCTGGGTTTACAATACTGTTTCCATTCATAATGATTTTAGTTTACCTTATGTAAAAAAACGTTCGACAGAATGAGACTACCTAAGGATTTTGCGCACTTCCAGCGTACTCCTCTATATGGCAAAACTCATTTTTTCTCTCTCTTTTTAGTTAACGCGTTATTTTAGATAAGCAAAACTGTAGCTCCAAATACGCCCATAGTTGCAACCAAGTATTAAAATGCAACATCATTGAATGATACGCCGCTAAAATGTAATAATAACAAAATGGGAATGTAATAATCACCACGTTGGTATCATTGCATTCACAAGAAACGGTACGCGCTTGCGCGAGCTCGGCGGGTGGACGCGGCGAGGAGGGTCGCAAGGCCGGGGCGCGGCGAGCGGGGAGGGGCGACGTCACGTCGAACAACGCAGCCCATACACTACCAAATTCAGAAGGCCTCGACGCACACGTCGCGCGCATTTGCCAACGGACTATTCCATTGTGCTGGGTTAAAACTTGCCTGCGTCGCCCGAGTCGTCCAACGCGATTACGCGAGGTGGGAACTGTGAGATCAGTAGTAAAAGTGGCCTCTCTGTGACTCTGTGCTTGTGTAGTGATGATTTTACGTTAAATACTTTGTAAATAAATAAACTATTGCGAAGTTTGAACTTCTTAAAAGTGAATAGACTAAATACTGGCTTGAAATAAGAATAAAATATAAAAGACTGAAACGCAAAGAACGTCGCTGTCAAAATAAGGCGGAAAATAAATAAATAGGGTTAAAACACAACGGCGCGCTGCAAGACGTGATATAAAGATAACCTTATTTAGTGGTGCATTAGAGTGACTTTTGTGTGGCAGAACGAGTCGATGACCGAATTGCTGAAATAAATTATTATGCTTACTGATGTTTCGTTGACCAGAGTGAACAACCGGTGATTGTGTGTCTGTGTGATCATCATGGAGCAGGGGATTCGTTGGCGAGCTCGAGCGTACCGGTGGAGTTAGTCGAGGCCACAGCTTTTGAAATAGGTACCGGTTTTGAATTATCATTTTGTTTGATTTATAATACTGCTCGGTTCAGATGGGTACAGGTGGCTTGCACTCCTCTATCGCAACGATTACTGCTAACGTATTTACAGTCATGAGCGAAGATAGCAACAACGAATTTAGACTTTGTTAATAATCGGCTACATACTGTTCCACATATTCGTAATACTGACTTGCTATTCATACCAATAACAACCCAATCAACACCATACAACTGTTGAGCTACCTTTAAACAGTTGACAATGATGCATATGTTAATGGTTTTTTCTTTTGTTACAGATAATTTTAACAATCATGGAGAACGCAATATTAGAATTAGGCGTACAGCCACAAGACCAACTCGATAAGGACGTAACTGATTGTGATAAAACCCCAGTTAGAGACCGCAGGGAGGAAGATGATTTCCTTGTGATTAAAGACGAAAAAACTAGTGACAGTGATGCACACAGTGAAGATCTTAGCTCTAATAATGAACAAAGTAATATAATCAGTAGTAGTAACTCTCAGTTTTATGAGAGCAGTGACAGTAAAATAAACTATGCTGTAAAAATAGATGACAATGATACTCTAAGTGACATAGACGATATCAAAACGGACAGTGCTTCAGCTGACAGTGAAGACTCTGCCCTTGGTAGTCTTCCACCGGATAGTGCTCTCAATGATAGGGAAGAAGAAGCTCAAGATCGGTCAGAAGGTAGCGACTCAGGTCTAGGATCAGAAGTTATCGAAGATGTAAAAATACCAAGCTTCAACCTAGCTCTTCCATGCACAAGTAGCCTAAAAAGTGACAAGTCATCTGATGAATTGGATCATGATAAGGATAACTCCAGCAATAGTAGTATTGAGAACAATGTAGATAATGACCATAATTCCATAGCACAAGTTAAGCCCCTCAGAAGTAGTCTTAAGAGAAAATGTAGTGATGATATCAAAAATGAGCCGCAAACTAAAAAGCGAAAAGAAGGTATCAAATTCGATAATGTTACTGTATTTTACTTTCCTAGAGCCCAAGGATTTTCTTGTGTTCCATCACAAGGAGGTTCAACGTTAGGAATGGAATGGGAACATACTCATATACAAAACTTTACTTTAGCCGAGCATGCCTTAGAGCAAAGAAGATTGCATAGGCAAATATTACAGCAGCTGAAGAGTGAGCGTCATTCTTTACAAGGCGTGTCACTCTCCTCTAGTGAAGACAGTGACACTGAAGAAGAAGCCAGTGACATATCTGAATCTGAGCTAGATTTAGATAGCTATTTCTTTTTGCAACCTGTTCCAACCAGGCAAAGAAGAGCTCTGTTACGTGCAGCCGGCGTGAGAAAGATAGAGGGCTATGAAAAAGATGAATGCAGGGACATACGAACCTCGCGCGAATTCTGCGGTTGCGCTTGTAAAGGAACGTGTAACCCAGAGACTTGTTCGTGCAGCCTAGCTGGGATAAAATGCCAAGTTGATCGGCTGAACTTTCCCTGTGGATGCACTAGAGACGGGTGCGCCAACACGTCAGGCAGAATAGAATTCAACCCTGTCAGAGTGAGGACGCATTTCATTCAGACCATTATGAGAATAGGTCTTGAAAAGAAAAATGAAGAGAATCAGGAAGCTGCTAAGAGACAATGGCTAGAGGCGCACAATAATTCCACATCATGCTCATCCAACTCGTCATACGAAAGAGAGCGTTGCCTTAGTCATGAAGATGGAATGTTACGTGATGTTAGCCTTACTCCAAGAGTGGAAGTTGAATCTTGTGTCAATACAGGAAGTTTTAACAATGTTCATTGTGATATGAATAATTCTACATCACAGAATAGTGACATGTCATACGGCTATAGAAACGAGGTTTCTAATAATGTGCATGACAGTGGCATCATGCACTTTGAAAATACAAACAATCATCACAGCCACAGTGATCCTTACACATCCAGCATACTTCAAGGCAAAGGCCCACCTTACGCCACAGCGACCGCTATGGGTTTTGATACTATGTCGAATAACATGCAACGGTTTCCTTGCGATCTAAACTACGCTTACGAGCAGCAAACGGAACACCATTTCAAAGGCCTGCAAAGCTTCTCCGCCACCAGTTTTGAGGAGTTTGCCCACACCTCCCAGATGACCATGTTTAGTCATTATGGACACGTATATGTACCAGACTACATGCATAAATCTACTACAAATGTACACGACCACAGTTCGCTACAATATCATAGTGTACAACATAATCACTATGGTATGTACAAAAACAGTTCTGATTGTGTAAATAATGACAACAAAACTGGTACTCACTATACTTCTTTGATGACATTGCCATATCAACCTAGTAATAAGATGCAAACTGTAGAAAATGATGAGAACTGGTTCAGTCACAATACGCTGCTAAACCTGGACCACTCAGACCAGACCACGCAGGACGCGTCCGACTCGCAGTCTCAGCCCGCGGGGACAGCAACAGAAAGCAATAATGCCGAGACTATAGAAAATTTCGGTGAACTAATTAAAAAAACTATGGTAGAGTCTGTTACTGTGTAGATGAATTACTTGTTGTATTTTAATCGTCTTAATTATCATGTTATGAAATTTTTAATTATATTAATTGGTAAATTCAAAGAATTGCTTTATTGAAAATCCTTTGAACTGCTAGGGTCACCTATAACGTTGTTTATCTCCGTAAACAAACTTAGTATATCTATATTCATAGTAATCAGTACTTTGATAGCTAAACGCGTATCACAGTTGTTGAATAACATAATGTTATTATATCCGCTTCGAACATGTAAACACTTGAGTTCGAGAAAAATAAAGAAACGAATAATATTTTCAAAGAGAAATAAAATCATTGCTATTTTTTTTGTGTCTCGCCGAAAATAGGACAATTGCATCGATATCGTCATAAGTATAGTCCACTACGTTTTTGCTCTATCATCATCATCTGCCTAACTTTTTCACATGTTGGGGTCTGCTTCCAGTCTTACCACATGCAGCTGAATACCAGTATTTTACATGGAGCGACCCCCTATATAACCGCCACAACCCAGTTAGTAGGTACTGTCTAATACTGTACCCCCCTTGGTAAGACTGGTTGTCAGACTTCCGGGTCACCTATAACTGCTATCAAAGATCTACAAATGACAGCCGGGACCAATGGCTTAACGTAATTTCCGGGGCACGGAGGATACTCGGCATATGGTGGTCACCCATCCACGGACCAGCCTAGGCAAACGCGGCTTAAAGGCGCGGATAGACCCGAGCGGCTCTTATCATTTAGTCACGAGCTCCTCACGATATTGCTCTATAACCCAAACGTTAAATGTCACTTTTGCTCATCTGGGCTCGTAACACGAAGGCTGGTTCGAGGTTGCGCAGGCTAGACTACCTGGAATTATATGGTGGAGGCCTTTGCCCAGCAGTGCGATGTGATGGTTTTTAAAAAAAAAATTGACTGTTGTTAAATACCATGATGAAGCTGATGTCACTTTAACAAAGGAGTACCGTACCCTTTCATGCATGTTATGTAGACACTCATACAATCTATGACTAGTGGACAGACGCCCTAATTTTATTGACTCGATTAAGATCATAATAATCCTTATTTATTATGATCATATTAGTAGTATCCACTATCACTGTGGTGAAACTGCCTTGAAAAAAAATACAGTAGGAATAAAACGCAGCTCCCAATTTGAAGCCCTAAAAACAGGCTTGTTTTTCGCAAAGGCTAGGCAGAGCTTTATAGTACCTAGATTTCTATCTGTGTTTTATTACTACTGTATTTTTTTTAATCGAGAGTATCGAGGTCTCTAGATACTCTCGATGCGTACTCCTACTAAGTTAAACATAACTGACGAAATGTTTCTCCTCTGCCTAACCCTTCGGCAAAAGCAGGTGTAATGATATGGACACTGACTGCTTAGAAACCTGTCGTTAACACTAAGTATCTCAAGAAATACTTCTCGATCATCCAGCTAGAATGTTTAATCAAGAGATAATGATGCGATCTTAGACCTAGTCAAAATCAAAAGTCACTTATTCAAACTAGGCTGATAATCTGCACTTTTTGAACGTAAAAATTACAAGAGACAGTCCCCCAAAACACCCGCCCTTCTCCACTTCCTTTTTGACGATGATGACGATTCTTAAATAGTCAAAACACTATTCAAGAATCTTACTGTAGTTAATAGCGATCTATAGCAAAATTGACCGCACCGTTGTTCTCGTGAAAGCAAGCGCAACTGCTAAGCGTTCAATTCCCCGGTCGGGCAAATTGGTCATGGGTTTTTCCATTAGGCAGTTCTCGCCGCGGACTACCTGCAGGTAGGAGTGTACCAACTTCGTTGACAATTTAGTGATTTCAGGTATTTGAACCTGGGTGCGGGCTCTAGTGACTGAAGTGACGCTCGCCTAGCCTCCTCGGCTGGCTAGGCGAGCGTCACTTCAAGTCACTTGACATAAATAGAGGCACGTATAACTTGCATCTTCTTATTAAGAGAGAACCTAAACAAAGATGAACTGCACGTTAGATCCTGGATTCCCAGGTCGGGCAGTATCATTTGTTTTTAAGAATTTCTCAGTAGCGGTCCGGAGTGTGAATTGTCCCTCACATCCTAAGTAATTACATGGGAATCAAATCAAACTGGCAAAATCTGGATGTTCTTAACAAGTCTGCCGACCTCTTCAGGAAAAAAGAAGTATCAAGTAATGTTATGTGCCTACATTGACCTACCAATTATACGTAACATTTGAGAAATGTTTATCCATATTTTGTGCACTTAATGCTTCAGGGCCAAATGGATCTAGTCTGCTTAGCCCGTCACGTCGCTCATCTCTAAACTAAACTGTCGCTCGAGTACAGCTGTAACAACCCAGGACTAATATAATACAATACTTACTTATATCAAGATGAGATCAACGATAGATCGCAAACCAAAATTCTAGACCCTTATCCACTTGCGCACGTATAAAGTATCCGAAGTTAAAGCCTACTAAAACATAAATACCTAATAAGTTGTTGTCTTTAATACGGGTTAGACAAGAAACTTTTCAAATCACGCTTAAAACCGCAAAACTCATTCATAAAAAATCTTTCAATATGCGAATAACGAAATTCGTCCCACTAATTATCATAATCCGTACTTCCGTCACTGCAGCTTGGCCATTACGAAATAAAGCCTTGCCATATATATTTGTTAAATTTTGTTATATGACGGCCTACTCCTCCCGGTGAACCGTTCAGAAGATAGTGAACGTTTTCGAGGTCACCCACTTTTATTTTTCCTACTCTGTTATCGTTATTGAACGTATGCAACATTCTGCTATACAGACCTACCCATTATTTGGTTACATTTCGTTGTATAGTCAGCCTTGCTAACATCTTGTTGACAAGCTAATCTATTCACCATGGCATAAGATGCTCTTGAATTCATTTTGACAACGCCAGCGAAAAAGAAGACTAATTGAGGTCTTTCCGAGTGCAAACTCCAAAACGTCTATCCTCTCCAAATTAAGTACCTAATTAACATTATTTGTCTCTTAAGGGTTACTTGTTTACTTATAGTTACGGCTAAGCGTTTTCAAATCGCAATTAGGTACTAAAAGAACGTTTTATTGCTAGCGTATTAAATATCCGAGAATAAAATCGGTTACAAAAATACAAGACCGTGCCAAAAAAGAAAGCTTTAACAGAAATTCGTTCCACGGATAGTTTATTTTGCATATTTGCATGCATACGAGTGGACTGCTATCGTCCTTGACTTCTAACTTGAAGGTAATGATTATAAAAGCTAAGTTTATACGGGTACCTATATGTACCGGCTCTGTATACCTACGTACTGAGGGACGTAAAGTATAACGTTCGATGTAGACACCGCCCTTTCATTCTGGGGCGGTCGGGGCGCCAGGCGCGACGCGCGCCCGTTATTGCTTAGTAACGGAAGTCAAGGCAATAAATGTGCACTTTTTTTGCGAACAAGCCAATTGTAATAAGGAATAGGTAGCCTTTAAGGTGTCCTGTTAAAATTAAACTATTATGTTTACTAAAACGATAAATCTTTATTGAACATTTTCTAATTTGTCTTTTATTTTATAACACACATAGGTACATCTTTTTTTTTTACGTATTGTTCGAATATCACATTGTTTAGTATATTAATCTGTCATGATTCTTATTAATACTGAAGGCGAGCGCAATACATAGCCGTCAGGAAGTTTTCGTGATTTCCCAGATCTTGATAATTTTGTCTTCACTGGCAGTGATCAATGTTTTTGAGATCTCGTCGAAATAGACGTTGTTGATAGCGTCTGAAACAAAACATTCGAGAATGAAAACAAACTGCAACGGTAAGACAGATTTCGCTGATGAGTTACAAAACGATAACTATGCTAATAAAGGTACAGCTAGAAAACTTGCGATTTAAACTGAAAATTTACATTCTTCTAAAAAAGATGCAAAATAGGTCATTTCCTTTGAGAACTTCCTCATCGACATTCTCTTGCTCCTATCCTAATTTCTTTGACCTCGGCGCAGCATGTCTTCTACTGCCATAGATGTCAGTTCTGTATTACTTGTCATCTCACAAGTTTCTTTACTAGCCATATCATCCTTCACACAGTGATCCATCGATCATTCGTTATTCTTTGATCTTCCTCTATCCTTATAGCGATCAACATTCATACTCAGAACATGTTTTTATAAATTATTCCCTTAAATCTAAGGGAAATGCGAGAGTCGCAGATTGTTCCCGAGACCGTGACCCGTGTGATCATCTGTAAAGATGCTTCAATCAACGGCAACATTTGGAGAAAGCTTTTGAAGAAGTTGGGTTTTTGGATCTACCCTCTGACATCTGAACTCTATTTAGTCTTTCTATTGTATATACATGATAACACACACGGAATACTTGCCCTTGTCATACTCATCATCTTACTTGTCATCTCATCAGACACCTCCTTTCTTGCCATATCAACCTCCACAAAGTCCTTTTTGGTCTTCCTCTACTGTTATGTACAACTTAACAAAAGTATTCCAAGCGTCGATCTTTCTTCTTCAGTCTGTCATTTTAAAACGAATGAATAATTCATTCAAGTTAAAATTTTGCGTAAACATATTATTATTTCAATACAGATACTTCACCATCTTTTCTGTTTTGTAATATTTTTAGCAGCATACTACAAGCTGTTGTTTTGCATTCTCGTCTAATTGAAGGAGGTAACTATGCTAATGATTCTCGAACCGAATCAATAATAAAATGGGAAGATAATTTGTTTTTTGTCTTAGGGGAGGTCCATTAATCACGTGATGTTTTTTTTTTTTGCGTTTTTTAACCCCCCTTCCCCCTTGGTGATACGTGGTGAGGTTTAAGACGAACCCCCAACCCCCACCCAAAATCACGTGTATTTTTTAGTACCTACATAGAATCTTATTTTTTTTTAATATTATCTTTAAATACCGGTACTTCGTTCGTTGCCTCGCTACGGCGAGTCAAGGTCACACTACAAGCCGCTTTTCAGTTTAGAATCGCGCGTTTGACGAAAAAATAAATTCACGTGATATCTTACTACACCCCCCTTGTGATATTTCGTGATTTTCTAAAACTACCCCCCTCCCCCCCCCCTTTCAAGCCTCACGTGATTACTGGACGGTCCCTTATTTACTGAAATCGGTAAGTGTGCACCACCCATGTTTAAACGTGACCCGTCTGTAGGAACAGACGGGTGGCGAGGACGCCATATAACCGCACTTTCACACATACACGTTTAGGGTGTTATTCTGAAATACTGACCAATATAAACAACAAAAAATAGCAGCAATGTTTTAATAATTAACTAGGTATCATCATTTAAATTTATTATTTAAGTCTTTTTTGACATCCTCCTGAATTTTGACGAGGATGCAAAACAACACCTTGTATCTTGTATACACGCTTCTATTTTAATGGTTTTTCAGCGGCACGTGTATTCTCTAACTCTATACATACGCGTAGGTACGATAATGCTAATATCGACTTTTAGAGCTAGATTTCCATAGTAAGATTTCTTTGTATAAAATTAAGATTTTGCTAGAATTATTATACAATAGTTGGCTTAGTAACTGGACGCATAGACTGATAGACATTTAAAGAGTGTCGATGACAATTCTAAAGTAAATAGTTTTCGAATCTTTTGGTACCTTACAACCATCAAACAATTATCTTCCTACAAACCATTTGTATAAGTCCTGAGAAAACATTTTTTTTTCGATTACAGTTGTCGTACACCCAAAAGGAATGTTTGAATCTGTCAGGGTCTTTAAGAGACCGAGGTTGCTTCCTACAAGTTTCTAAGCATCACAATTTGAAGAAAAATGGCAAAGAGCTCATCGGTTCATAATTATCCCTTTTAATTGTATTTTCGTTTTCTTGTTTTTCGTCAAGTGCTAAGTTATGAGCAGTATGGACGTTCCTGCATAACATATCAAGACCTAGATTAAGCCGGTGTTTCGTACCTGAAGACTCTAAGAATACAACCGAAACAAAATCGGTCTAGCACCCGTATCAATGTCAAATGTGAGAGACATTTAAAACAAATCAAAGTGATAACTGGAGTAAAAGTATTTTTTAAGATGAGGATTTTTATTCTGTAGTTTAGTAATTGCTTGAAGTTTTAGTTGTTAA
This sequence comes from Cerastis leucographa, assembly GCA_963082945.1. Taxonomy (NCBI): domain Eukaryota; kingdom Metazoa; phylum Arthropoda; class Insecta; order Lepidoptera; family Noctuidae; genus Cerastis; species Cerastis leucographa. The sequence goes on along the minus strand of OY720383.1, from coordinate 15,943,288 downwards.
CTTTGTTTTGTTTGCCGGTGCTTCGTACTCAAGTATTACTTTAACTTGACTTCAGACGGCCTAGCATTACCGCCGTAGAAACGTGCTATGTCCACGGAAGAATCGACAATTTGACAGATATTTCTATCGTCCCAAGCATGGCGATATTAAGAATGTAGAAAAGAAATGTTTCTTTTCTTCAGTCGACACAAGTCTACAACGTCGAGCATGACAAGCACATTTTCTCTTCTTTTGACATTTGGGGGTAGAAACATTACTTCTGACAAATGTCAAACTAGTCTTATTAAAAAATAAATACGAGAAATATGTTTCGTGGTTGCGTTGAGTTACGTTGAAAAGGTTGAAATGTTATGTAAAATATTTAGGTTTCATTTCGCGAAAAAGATCCAGGCCTGGATCCAGGATGCAGCAACACTATCCCGCCCACGAAAAATGAAAAACTCATGCAATTGGCAACTTTTTTTGTTAACTAAACGTAATAATATTCAGGGAATATAAACATCACGTGACACGTCCCTGTTGCTATGGAAAGAATTTCTGTCTATGTCTTCGTAGAAACGCGAGTCGACGGGGCGCGCCATGCTCGGGCAGAAGAAATGTCAAGTTGTATAGAAAAGATTTCTTGTCGTTACTTGGTAGAATAGAGATAGAACAAGCATGCTAGGGGGGCTGATGCGGGTGTTAGTCTCTTTTAAAATCCGGACATAATATTGGTCAATTCACATGAGGATCATGCAGATTAGTGTCTGAGATGGTCTTCCATGATGGCATTCTTCTTAAACAGTTCGCTGATTTAGCGTAGTTACCGCGACAGCCAAGTATCCGCTACGCAACGCCTGCACGATAGTTCAGCGAAGTCATTTGCGTTTGTAAGCAACTAAGCAATCACAACGAGTATGCTTTAGGTACCGTTTACACTATAAAAGTTTGTTAATTTCTATCTTTACACGATTCGTGTTTCCGTGCCTGGGTGCTGAACCAGGGTCTAACCAGTAATTACGATCGCGCTTACGATTGTCAAAAAGAATCTATTTTATATTGCAAGGGAGAATGTGGTTCAAAATCCCTCAGCTCCAGTGTCCTGCCGGCGATCGTTCAGTTCGTGTGAAGATTTAGTTGTTATACCTTGCCAATTTCAAGCAAATGAAACGATATTGTTTTGATACTAACATCGAAAACTGCTGCTAACTCAGCCGTAGAATGAGTACCGTCAGCTCCCACTATAGCCTTTAATTTGGGATTAATTTTTTAGATCAAAATTTCCAGATCAGAAGCGTTCGTTTGTAGTCTTCACTCCGTAGAGGTACGTCATAACTCGTATACCTTATTAACGCGTATTTTTAACGTGTCCATACTGAAGATTCAAATGTAGTGAAAAAAAAACTCACTCATCATCTGCCAAGCCTTTTTCCAACTATGTTGGGGTCAGCTTCCACTCCAACTGGATACAGCTCAATACCAGTATGCCTAGCTAACCTCCACAACCCAGTTAGTACTGGATAATACGATACCCCTTGATAAGACTGGCTGTCAGACTTTCGGGCAACTGACTACCAAAGACAGTTAAAGATATACAAATGACAGCCGGGAACAACGGTTTAACGTGCTTTCCGAGGCAAAGAAGAAACTCGGTATGAAATGGGTAGTCGCAGACCAAGCTAGGCAAGTATAACCTGAATGATCCGGGGGGGCTGGTGTTATTTAGCCACGAGCTCCTCACTAATTAATTAAAAATAACTGAATAAAAATTTTTAATTAATGCGTATTTAGAATTCTTTGCCAGCCATACACAAATTACATTTTAAATTACCAGTATTGTAGAACGACAACTTCATAAGTAAAAACATCTGATAATAATATATATAATATATATATAGACCATGATACATATACTGATGTAGACCATGTAGCGTCCGTATCCTGGCTACGTTCCGGGGAACTCTTTGGAGAAACTGAAGGTTTTGTTTGTGCAATTATGGATGAAGTTATGATGACAAATAACTACCGGAAATTTATTGTGAAGGATGGCACGGTTGACATATGTCGGGCATGCCACCGTAAGGGCGAATCGATCCGTCACATTATCTCCGGGTGTTCTCGTCTAGCTAACGGAGAATACTTGTATAGACACAACCTTGTAGCCAGGATTATCCATCAGCAACTTGCTCTGAAATACAGCCTTGTGGAATCGGAAGTGCCGTACTATAGGTATGTGCCCGACCCAGTTCTCGAAAATGGCAATATCACACTGTATTGGGATCAATCCATCATCACTGACAGGACTATTGTAGCCAATAAGCCTGATATAGTGGTGGTGGATCGATCAGAGCGGCGCGCAATGATTGTTGACATAACGGTTCCACATGACGAGAACCTCGTGAAAGCCGAGAAAGATAAGCAAATCAAGTATCTTCGTCGTGAGGTTGTCGACATGTGGGATGTTGACTCAGCGATCATTGTGCCGATAGTCGTATCAGCCAATGGCCTAATTGCCAAGAGCCTCGACCAATATCTGATGAGGCTCTCGCTAGGCAGCTGGATCAAGGGCTTGATTCAGAAAGCGGTACTCCTGGACACGGCTCGTATTGTTAGGAGGTTCCTTTCTCTGGAGCCCTGACTGCCGGTAGCTTGGACCCTGTTCCCGATACCGGTGGGCTACTATTTTTATATTTTTAAATGTTTTTTTTTATTACTAATGATTTTGTAAAAATATTTAAAAATGTAATTAACATGTTAGAAAATAAATAAAGGAAATAATAATATATAATATAATATAAATAAAAAATCAGAGACAACTTACTTTCTAGAAAGCGTGCTTGATTTATTATAATCAATAGGGAATATGCAACTAAGTCAAAAGTTTTTATATTTTAAACTAGCTGTCCTGCGCAACTTCGTCTGTGTCACATTTTCCCCGTTTTTGCAACATTTTTCATTGTTGCTGCGCTCTATTGGTCGCAGCGTGATGATAGCCTATAGCCTACCTCGATAAATAGGCTATCGAACACTGAAAGAAGTTTTCAAATCGGACCAGTAGTTCCTGAGATTAACGCGTTCAAGCAAGCAAACAAACAAACAAACCAACAAACAAACTCTTCGGCTTTATTATTAGTATTAGATATTATGTATTGCACAGGACCATAGAAATTATTTGGTACACTTACACTAAACATGCGGCTGATCCGATCTTAATGAAATTTGGCAAGAAGATAAATTTGAACCTGGGGAAGGACATAGGTTATATATCATCACGCTACGACCAATAGGAGCGAAGCAGCAATGAAAAATGTTGCAAAAACAGGGAAAATGTGACGTAGACAAAGTTGCGCGGGACAGCTAGTTTATTATAACTAAACAATAGAACACTAACAAGTTTGCCAGATCCGACAGTCGCCCACTCATTTTGAACTTCGTACTACCTACTGTGAGTTTATCGACCTTTAAAACCGCACGTGGTGATTAATTCGGTCAAACTACGGACACCAGAGACTGATACACAATGTACTGAAGTATCTGCCAGAGTCCAGTGTCTGCAGCTGATCCGCATCTTCTCCGTAACTGTTTCACTAAGCCTTTAAGATGAGTCCAAACTTGGACTACAGACAACGAATTTTGTCAGATATCATCGTTCCCCTGCAAATGCAATTTATTTAGGGTCGGCGCAGCACGTCTTCTTCCATACTTCTCTATTACTCGTCATCTCATCAGACACCTCTTTTCTTGCCATATCATCCTTCACAAAGCTACCCATCGTTTCTTTGGTATTCCTTTACTCTTATACCCATCCAAATTCATACTCAAAACTTTCCTCACGAATTTTGACAGACAATGTATTGAAAGCCGATGCGCAACTTCATCGGCCCTTTAGTCGGCCGTAGGTTACTCACAAGTATAAGAGGAGGTTCACATACCATTATGAGCTGTGTGCACACTGGTCTGCGTGACTGCGAGCATGTTCCACTGCAGCAGGGAGCCTTCACCGCAGCCGAGCCACAGCACCGTGGAGCCGTCCCAGCATAGTGACGTCACCGCCTCCGGCAAATGCTTCTGGTACACCTGATTATGACAAAGAACATGGGTAAGAACTAAGAAATAGCTATAAATACTTAAATTGGAAAGTCTAAGGAAAGTGATAACTGCTTCCAAGGCAGATCGAATCTACAACTACTTGCAGGATGCAACGGGATTGAAACGTTAAGCTTTTCGGTTAAGGTTCTTGGTAGCATGTTGTTTTATCTAGGCCCTCTGGCAGAGGATATGGCATCCTTTTTTGTAAGGTTTCTAAAATCTGCTACTTCTGAATGAATTCTAAACACAAGGCTTGAATGGTATTTCAATGAATGGCCTTGTATATGATAAGTCGCATTTATCGATCAGAAATGTAAAATGATGCTTCAATCCCTGAGCATTCTTGACTCTGTTTAAATGTCTCACAGCAAGCGTGAGACGAAATAGGGATGTTATTCTTAGTAGTGGACCCCTCGCCAACTAAAGTAGGGTGCATTATTATTACAGAAATAAAATTAATAATACAGCGATAGATTTTTTTGTTTTTACGGCATTTTTTTCCGTTTTCTGTAATAAATAAACGGTGTGTATTCGTTTGATCTCATGCTAATAGTAAAACTTAAATAAACATAGAATTATTTTGATTAATTAATTGTTTAATTTGCCTTAAATAAAAATTTATATTCTCTATATGCGGGATCCTGCGGAATTTAAAACTCCTATTCCCGCAAATACCGAGACTGAATACAGACTGCGGGATTGGAAGCCCTAATTAATACAGTATGTTAGTTTAAACGAGGGACATATTCAAACCCATAACAGTACATGCTAACATGAGATCGAAAAAGTCCAGCGTAAGTTTCTACGAGCCATGCATTATAGATGCAATAAAACATATTTGTCGTACTCTCAGCTGCTAGACAAATATGGGCAGGTCAGCCTAGAATCTAGACGTAAGTATCTAGAGGCGTCTGTACTGTATGGTATTGTTCGTGGTGATTTTGATTGCATCGATCTGACGCGCAGATTATGTTATGTAGTCCCACGTACCGTTAATATACGTAGTACCCGTACAGGTACCCTATTTGCTGTCAATACCTGTCGAACTAATTCTGGTTTGCGCTGCCCTATCCGTCGAATGGTTGAATCTTATAATTGCAATTTTGTTAAAATTGATATTTTTGTATGCTCAAAATCCAACTTTAAATATAATGTTATGAAAATTATTATTAACCAATGGTATTATTAGGAATGTAACCTAGTTTAGATTTTATGATTTTATTATTTATTTGTTTTTAGCGTTAATTATTATTTTTAATCTGTTGCCGAGCAACTAAATCAATTGGAATTTCTATTTTGCATGATGTAATTAATATTTCTTTTATCATTTTTTACTTATGTGATGTAATTATTGTATTATGTATAACCTATCTAGTGGCACTCATCATAATATCTTCTTTTGTTAATCTGTGGATAATGTAGTGGGCTGCAATATTGTTAATATTTTGTGTTATCTTCCCCTGTTCCAACACATATTGTAGCTGTTTATTGTCCCTGAATAAATAAAATAAAAATAAAATAACATGATACTAATAAAAATATAAACAAAAAAAAAAAAACACTGATAAATAACAGACAGCACCATACCATAATTTTCGCAAATGACACACAACGTGTATACACCCTTGCGCTAGCGACTTAATACTATCGCAGAACATGTGAGCGGGGCAATGACTCTTAGGTATAATCCATTTTCCCCTCATACTTTAAACTTACCTGGCTTAAGACAGTCCAAAATATCTAGGCACTAAACAAATCATTAAAAATTCTTCTATATACGTTATAGGTTTTTTACATATTTGGGACGAGAATCGAATACTGAATACCCTCCTTCAATATGTCCCTCGTTTAACCTAACATACTGTATACCTGTTTTTTTTTATAATATTTACTAGCTTATGCCCGCGGCGTCGCCCGCATGGAGTTCGATAATTGTCCCACGGGAACATACTATCGGGATAAAAAGTATCCTTTGTGTTACTCCAGGTTATTAACTACCCGTGTGCCAAATTTCATTCAAATCCATTCAGTAGTTTTTGCGTGAAAGAGTAACAAACATCCATCCATCCTCACAAACTTTCGCATTTATAATATTAGTAGGATAATACGGTAATCTTGAAACCCAACTCGTAACAGAAACCTAACTTGTTTTTTTTTTTTTGCGGATGGGAAATCATCAAATGACTTCTCCCTTCTGGGCGGAGCGGGAGGGAGTGTCAGACTTGTACTGACTAAAACCCACCCATGTTCCTTCTTCGCCCTTTGTGTTCCAGGGCCGCGGTATCTCTTTCGAACAACCCGCAGCCCTGGCAGGCATCGGCCCTTTCGGACCCCTTCCGGTTTGCTGACATCTCCTTGAGGCGCGCGTGGAACACGTACGCGCCGTCGACACGGCCTGTCGTCATGAGACGGACGGACGGTGAGCTAGCCCATTACTCACCGTCCACAGGCTCGCGCCTACGGTGGCCGGGGGCCACTGGTTCCCCCCGACGCCCGGGGCGTCTGCCGCGGCGGCTGGGACGTGAGGTTCTCTCCCTCTCACGTTCCGCCACCTCCTTCGCTAGCATGACTGCTTCGCAGAAGGAGGCGACGGCATCCCATTCCCTCTCGCTCGGGACCATGGATTGAACCAGGGCCGGACGCGAGAGGTCGCCGCCGCCAATCGCCGCTACGAGGACACGGCGGTGCTCAGCCCAAGCGGGGCAGAGCTCCACGGTGTGCTCCACCGTGTCCTCCGACCGATCCTCGCAATACAGAAACCTAACTTCCGTTTCCCTCAGTACCTACGCTAAAAGGCATTAAGATAAAGAAAGGAAAATAGAAAACTAATTAAAACTCGGGTAACGACTTCACGCAGAAATATTAAGAACGAAGAATGCACACTCATTGTTTTCATAAGACGAGATAAGAAAGGTGAAATAACAGAAAATTGTGGAAAACAGATTTATCATAAAACATTTGTCCGTAACAGTAAGACGCGTCAAGGAAAATTTCTTCTCATAGATAGAACAGTGAATTTTTCTCTTCAAAGTCAAAATTATAGTTGCGGGACTAACCCCAACCAAACTCTGCATCGATCGACTTGGCGATTGAGCCCAGTACTCGCAAGTTTACTAAAAGAATTTCATCATTCCTGGTTCATCATCAACGGTGGCAGGCTTTCCCATCCACAAATCTACATAAACCTCTGAGATATCCACGAACTTTAGCGCATCTTATGTCAACAACAGTCAACCGCACGACAGTGGTAATAGTTTTATCATGACAGACTCTTTATTTCGTAGCAATAAGGGCTATTCGTTATACACTTACTTAGAAAAACAAAAGGAAACGTCAGGTGTATGAATGTGGACGAAGCAGAAGGGGTGTATAAAGCTCTTGTATCTTTTGTATATTCTGCCTACAAGCTAAACTCACCGAATCCAACACGCTAAGGTCAGTGACCCTCATGTCTCCATCGTTGCACGTGGTGACGACCCTGTCCCCGGCCAGCACGAAGCATACGCCGCTGACGGACGAGGAGTGCACACTGATCTTGTTCACCAGGCGCCTGGAGGTGTAGTCCCAGATGAACACCTCGCCGTCCCCTGTGCCTGCTATTACGTCGATCTCGTGACGGCGCCGCCTACGCAGAAAACGGCATAAAGGTTAACTAGGTTCTTATAATATGACGAACTTGTGGATTAAATCAAGTTAGCGTGACGTGACGGTACTTGCTGATTATCATAGTAATAAGAGCCAAGGGTAATGGCTATGGAGTTTGGGAAAAGGCTAGCCTTTTCCCAAACTATCTTGGGGTCGGCTGCCAGTCTAACCGGATGCAGCTGCCACTCTAAGCGGACCAGTATTTTACATGAAGCGACTGCCTATCTGACGTGGGTAATACGATCCCTCTTGGTAAGAATGGATGTCATCAGACTTTTGGCTTCTGTTCTGACTACTCATAACGACTATCAAAGATCTACAAATGACAGCCGGGACCAACGGCTTAACGTGCTCTCCGAGGCACAGAGGAAACTCGGTATGTAATTATGGTCACCCATCCACGGACCAACCTCGGCAAGCACGGCTTAACCTTAAAGATCAACCCGTACGGCTGTTATTATTTAGCCACGAGCTCCTGAGGGTAAAGGAAAACGTCGTGAAGGAACCGGCACAAACCCATTAGATGTGTATGACATCCATCAAACCAAACTGGGCCCGCGTGGTGGATAATTGCCCACTATTTTTCACAACCTCTCACAACCTCACTCTTTAGGACCTCTGACGAATCACGGCTTATCGGCGTTCTATTGTATATCGCTAATCGAACCGACCACCTAGCATACCGTTACTTTTAACCTATACCTACCTATCTATCTATGAACCAAATCAAATCAAGATATTTTTATTTCACATAGGCCTACATGGGCACTTGTAAAATGTCGACAAAAAGGTGCTCCTAAAACCTATTGAGTCTACTTGTAAATCTAGTGATGCGCAACCTCCAAACCAAACAATGCTGTTCTTTGCAATATTTATATAGTATCAACTCAAAAGCTAGTGCGACAACTTTCTAAATTCGTCTGCCAATCTTGATGACTACGTAACATTGCGATTTTGCATATAATATCAATGGCCGGGCAGAAGGTAGAAGCGCACAAGGCTTGCGCAATAGCACCGGCAAGATGCAGACGCTATCAAGAAGGCTGCTGGAGGCAGCTTGTACCGAGCGGTTCACACTGCAGGAGACCGCATGGCATGACATGTGGTCTCGATCCTCAGCAGTGAGGGAACGACGAAGAAGAAGAATCAAGACGTATGTACCTAGGTGGTGGACGAAAGACAATGTATTACTGACCTAGACAACATTATTTGGCAGACCGTTCACCACATACACTAGGTAAATAAAATTAACTTCTATATGTAGGTACAAATGCAATGTGCTCGAACTGAAACTGATCGTGAAAATAATTTTCGTTTAGGAAAAGTGATGTGTGAGAGTTTAGTGACCTCCTTAAGACACAATATTATTATTTTATTATATCGTATTGTGTTCCATATACACGGGGACAGAAACCTCATTATGTAGCCAGAAAAGGAATAGGTAACGGTAATTAATATGTTAGGTAGGTGACAATGTTTCAACACACTTATTAACATAGGAAACACATTGTAATATTATGCTTTACGACCAGTTTACGACAACAGGCCATGTATATCACGATATACTTCGTAATTAAGCTACAGCTTACCTATATGTCAGGCTGGTTATTTTCCCGTCATGGTCGAATTCCGCCTTGAGTCCGCGCAGGGCCTGCCCGGTCCTTCCAACATTGCCCCACACTCGAACCACACCGTCCCAACCGCCCGATATTAACAAACGTTCTGAAATACAAACCAAACAGTTCATTATAAAGAATTTAAAAACACCAAGCAATCTTAAGACATGATTAGCATATTAGTAGGTCATTTCATTGTCAGTCATTATAAAAACAACGTCCAAACGCTACGAAAAACAAACCTTTTTCGAGCCACATCAAACAGCTGACGGAATCATCATGCGCGCGAAAACTTTCCACTACTCTGCCGTACTCTACGTCATACAAATATCTGCAAGTTAGTATTAAAGTTTAGTACAAAAAGCATTTTATACAACAGTCAAATGAGGTTTAATGTGAGAAAATTAATTACATTTCATTGTCCCAGGAACCAATTGCCACCGTATTCTCATCAACCATCACACACGAACTTAAAGGAGTAGAACTAAGGATAACACTCCTTATTTGCTTCTTTAGAGCAGTATCATATACTTTGAGAGTGCCATCCTTTCCCACAGATATGACCCTGTTGCCTTGTCGAATAGCACAGGTCACAGCCTCTTTATGTAGTTCTAATACATCAATACATTCCATTTTGTAGGAAACATAGGCATCTAAATGAGACAGTGGTTTAGCAATGCGTGGAGTTATTTTTTTAACGTGCGGTTTTGTGAAGAGCTGTTTTGGCACTTGACCAAATTCCATTATTTGCACTTCAAGTGCGTGCCTGTCGTTCATGTCGTAAATACGGTCGAGATTCACCGCGCCTTCGTAGCACACGTGGTGGAAGACTGCAATCAAAATGTTAACAAACTTTATTTTTAAATTCTTAATACAAAATAGCAACCAGCACACTGTGCCAGTAATCGACGAAGCCAAACAGTATAATTTATATCGAATTGACGCGTGACGCATCTATTTTTGTTTTGCTGTATAAACATCAATCTGTACAACGATTTTACAGTTTAAAACCAATCGAGCTTATCCGCTGGCTGATTCATAGCGATTGTATCCGTATAGGCGTTTAGTATGGAAGCTAAAACAATACCAATCGATACGTAGATAGCGAGGCTTGATTAACGTAATCATGGTTCTTTTTATCTTTATATTTTATCTTCCTAGGTTTTACCGTTTACCACTTTTTTTTAGGATTACGCTGAAGATATGCTATAACTCTATATCTCTAGCAGCTTACAGCTGACGACACGCTTACGAAATCGAAATATAAATCATCCTCGACAGTACTTTAAACAAAGTCAGAAATTAATGCTTTATTTATTTATTTATTTATTTATTTATTTATTTATGTGGATAATCTATGATCCAACCTTCACCAACGTAACTTTTACGAGTAAAGCATGACAGGTGAAACCTACAAGGTCGTTTTTTTATTACGCGCAAATGATCTAATAACACAAACCATTGTTAGCCTTAACGGCCTCTTCGCCTCTTTGCCTGTAGCCAAATATGAGATCGATCCATAAATGCAAATGTCTGGTCACGTATTCTGATTCCAGGGCTTCCCTTAGTTTGACAACGAAGTCTTCGGGTGAGGTGGCCCACGGCGGCAGCGCCACATTATTTACTTTACTCCCATCATGGCGCTCACCAAAATTGATTTCATACTGGTTGAGCAAAAAGTCGCCTTTGCCTTCTGTGTCGTAAAATTCGGGAACTAATTCCTGAAAATTAAAAACTGAAAATGAGCCATGGTAAAATAATGTTGAATATTGAAAGATGAATCAATAAATGATTGGCAATTCAAAAAAGATTAATTCACCATCTGCTGCTCGACATTGCATAGAAATTACTTTCAATATTATGAAACTGTCATTTACCTTAAAATCCGACATATTCCGCAGGCAATTATTATAGACATCTTTGACCGAGTTGAACATTCTATCTGGATGATCGAATCTACCGTTTTGTAAACATAGCATATATTTAGGATATTTCCGGACCTGAAAATTTAGATCGAAGTTACGAGTTATTTCATAATGTAGTTGTATTAGCATGACGATGATAACCATTTAATGTGATCATTTTTAATTACATTCATTGGATAATACCCTTTTACTTAAATGTTTAATTTTATGTAAGTGATTACTAGAGTCTTTGGAATAAGGCTGTTGACCATAAAATCCATTGTAAGGCAGTTTAAGCTCTAGTGACTAAACCTATTAACTTGATTTGTTCTATGGACACATCAATTAATTATTTAACAAGAACTGCACGGAATTTGAATGCAATTTAGATTTGACTAGCTGTGCCCGTGACGTAGTCCGCGTGGAATTAGAATTTTTCTAAAATAGTAGTAGCCTAAGTTACTCCTTATTACATCAGCTATCTGCCAGTGAAAGTCCCGTTAAAATGGGTCCAGCCGTTCCAGAGATTAGCCGGAACAAACAGACTGACAGACAAAAATAAAAATAAATGTTATTTTGGTATAAGTATGTACAGTATATACATTCATATACATGTAGTAAAAAGCGGTTATTTTAATATTACAAACAGACACTTCAATTTTATTTATTTATTTATATACATCAGATATAGATGTATAGAAGATGACAAAAAAATACTAAATGCACACTTACCAAATAAAATAAGACGAGACCAGGTGCAGAATAATGAGATCCATATAAAAATTTGGGTTCACTCATTTCATGGTATCTTTCTTTGAGTTTGTCCAATCTGTCAGGGTTTAGAGCTCCCATTGGTTTTCCTAGGTCTCTGAATGTGTCAGGGTTTGTTAAATCTAAAGTTTCTGATGTGTAGTCTGCCACTACCCAAGGAAATACTGGATACTGGGTGAGATCATTTTTACTCCTATCTGCAAGACTGGAAAAGTGATTAATTGTTATATGGTAATTTTTAGATAGCAAGCATCTTTACTGATATTATAAACCTAAAAGAGTTTATTTGTTGAGTTGAACGCGCTAATCTCGGGAACTACTGGTTTGAATTAAAAAATTCGAAAAAGTTTTCATTGATAATACGCTACATCCAAAAGTAGCGTAGTATCAATAAAAAATGTTGCAGTCTATGAAGTAAGTAACTGCTGCAGTCTTGGATACATACCAATTTAAATACATCAAATAGTCATAATTAGATACAATTCCGTTTTGCCACTGTAGTGTCATCTCCTCAGTGTGCACTTTCTCCAGTTGAACATTTGGGGACTCTTCTAAGATCTTGTATATTCTGTCTCTATCTCTTTGCGACTGGAAGGTCACATATATGTGTGGGACGGAGCTCTCCTCTGCACTATATATTTCTAGACCCTGAAACAAAAATCGTTATTTACAATACATATAATTAAGAAGCTGAATCATTAAATAAGCAATCTGTTTGAACTTTAAATAATCATTTATATGAAATTTTATTATTTATTTGTACAAAGACATAAGTCAATACAGGCATACCATGTCTACATGCACAAATTCATTCAATGCTACAATATTTAACAATCTACTGCAAATAAATAAATACGTAAAACACAGATACATACAACTTGCCTTAATAAAAATCTTCTTTTGTACATCCTCCGCAAATGACCTAGTTTTAACTTAAGAATGGGGCTCTGAAATAATGAAACAAACCATTTATATTGTAATCATCCATCTAACTGTAGTTTCACACAACAATGGGATATGAAAATCTTGAAATATACGCACATAACTATTGTTAAGCAAACATGTTGATAGTGATATCTAAGTTAACAGTGCAGAAAACATGTGTCACCAAGGTCCTCTTTATACCTCTTTCATAGTCGCATGTTATAAATATTAATACTACATTTTACATAGAAGGTACTACAAAATTTCATTTCCTGCATTAAATAATTAGTGGTTTAATATTATAAGCTAATTTTTCCTCATTTACACATTTTATCTTGCGTTTAAAAACAATAACTGGAAGTTGCTTTACTAAATATTAAAATCAATTGAACAACAACTGATTATTCTATTACTCTTTGTAATTTTAATTCATCCGTGTTAATGTTTATTACAATAAAAATGATGATTTATTGAATTAAAATACCTACTCCTTCAACATTACTGAATGGCTGGAAGTATATGGTAGTTGGTGTAAGTGCAAGCTTGCCCTGATGCCTCACAAGTGGGGATATCTTCTCAGCTTGCAGCTCACACACTATCTGTTCTGTGAAGTCATCCATCATCACTGGATCAAACTCCATCCTCATGTATCTTGAGTGGAGGATCGTAGCTATCATGCTGTTGTGTTCTGGAGCATGCAGAGTAGAAGCTCTTTGTAGCTGCTGCATTTGACACAAGCATTCATCAGCTGAGGCAAAGTCAAAGAAGACATAAAAGTCTCTATCTTCATATATAAACTTGTAAGGTGCCAATATGTTTTCTTGTAGCATTTCAGCATACATCTTCATTCTTACTTTAATGACATTATTGTTTTCATCAACATGGTCAACTATTGATATATCAGCACAATCCTTGAACTGCATCTTTATGAGAGGGTGGCCCCACTCTCTGGGCTCAAACACCAAGGACTTGGAACATAGTTTCAACCGTCCTTGCTTAGCAGTTTCTTTTCTTAACTCTGTATCATTTAAAGTACATGAGTAGTCTTCAAAATAAATTTCTCCTGGTTCAAGAAGCAACATCGAAAATCTATAACAAGCAAAGTCTAATGACTGACAATTTTAAAGAATCATGAATGAACTTTTGACCCAAATCCTTGGGTATATTATTAACCCACAAAGTGTAAAATAAATGCAACAATTTTTGATGACCCCATTTCCATAATTTGCTGTGTATTCAGCAAATAGCGAATACGATGCGAGAATTGCGGCTATTTTCACCAACTAAAATTAGTGCCTTTCATACATTATACTCATGTGTATAAAATATAAAAAGAGATTAATTTGGCCTACAAAAAGATCTATAACACTACATCGCATTGCGACCGTTACGAAATTGCACAATGCCGAGTGAGTGAGTCATTTCGTTCAGGAGATACTTCAGTAAACCTTATAAACAAATGTAGGTAGAATATTCAGATTCAAATCTTACCTTGACTTGTCCATTTTAAATAACGCGTTTATTGAAAATATTCACTTGCACGTAAGTTAGGATGATAATATCTTTCTTCTCTTAATTTTATATTACTAATATCATTTCGGTACAAATAAACAGACGAAACTTTCACCTTCTTGTTTATTGTTTACCGCTTTGTTTGATTTCAGATGTAGAAATGTACCACCAATGTCAAATTCGTCTGCATGACATTGACAATGACAGTAATTGACAGTATAGTTTCAAATGGTTGAAATAGGTACTGTAGTTTCTGTCTTTGTTCAACTAAATTTAAAGCCAAGTACACATGCTTGGCACTTATAAAATTTATTGTAGACATTAGTATCACAAGAGCGTCTATGCGTGTTTATTTTGTCAACTGGCTTGTCGATTTTTTGTGACACACATCGAGGGTTTGGTGCAGTCCGTAGACCACGACTGTTGAGTGCATTTTAAGATCGAAGCGTTAGTTGGTCGCTACGCTAACGCTAATAAATTAAAAATGCAATTTGCAACTCATTATCAGGTTGTTTGGTGATAATTGATTGATTGGTGACCGTTAATTTTATTTTTTTTAAATAATCGAAATAAAAGTTTATTTTTGCGAAGTTGTTTCATGAAATTGTATAAATGTAATAAAAGCAGTGGCCATGATATCATCTAACAGCTAACGCAGAATGTACCACTCACAATAACGTGTAAACATCATTAAAAGTCTCTGGCAAAGTGCATTCGCTGGCGCCGAGTGCACTCTGCTCCAACCATAGAGAAAAGTAATATATCGGGCTTCAACGTGCAGTGGCGGATTTAAACATTAGCCGCTAGTAGGCTAGGCTCTTCAAATTTGGCCACCCCTACCGACGTCTAAAAATTGTGTCAGCTCTTATATTAGTTTCTGAATGAAACTAATATAAGAGCTGACACAATTTTTGACACAACTCAATATTTTGTAAAGATTGCACAGGGCTTTTTTGTATATTTCTAAATTTTGATGTGTAAGAGACCCATAGAGATTCCATTGAAAGTAGGCCCCAAATTCCTGGACTGTTATGATAATGCAGTGATTGTTGCTCCCGGCGTAAGTATCAACTCCACAAAGTGCACTTAAGTGCAGTAAAGCTAACAACATCGAAATTATCAGCGCGGATGTAATCCCGACCGGATATTCGTTTTTTTTTTAAATATTATATAATTTTTTGATTTTGAATTTATCTTCTCCTTAAATCGGAAGCCCCGGGCTCCAGCGTACAGCCTGCTGGTAAATCCTTCACTGCCAAACTCAACTATAGACCCATTAGGCAAGTGATTTCCATAAAGAACTTTCTTTGGTTTGAGCACAAAAACCGACACGCTATCAAAATGACACATCGTAGAAGTTGCAAGTCCACACAAACGCGTCACGATTGTGGTGGTGTATTAAATAACACCAACAGTCTTTTTTTATTTTTTATTATAAATAAGCTCGCGCTTGACCACTATCTCACCTGATGGTAAGCGAGGATGTGGTCGACGGTGAAGCACGCTTGCCTAGAAGAAACCTATTCACTCTTGACTTGAAGACCCTCAGATTGTAGCTATCGGGAAACACAGACTCCGGTAGGGAATTGCACTCCTTAGCGGTACGCATAATAAAAGTATTCTCAAAGCGCATACTGCGTATAGGTGGGATGTCCACCATGTACCGATGGCGTATCGCCGTACGTCTGGTAGTCCGATGATGAAACAGGCTAGTCGGAATTAGGTCATGCAATTCCATCGCACACTCCCCTAAATGTAACCGGTAAAAAACCGATAGGCTGGCAACTCGGCGACGATGTTCAAGGCTCTGGAGCTTAGATTTGACCAGTGCCTCATTGCCAATGAGCCTCTTGGCCCGCTTTTCAACCGACTCAAGTGCATCAAGCTGGTATTTGGCAGATCCGTCCCAGAGATGAGAACAGTACTCCATGCATGAACGAACTTGCGCTTGATACAAGCTGAGCAGCTGTTCTGGCGTGAAGTACCTTCTCACCTTTGCAAGGACCCCCAACTTTTTGGTAGCCAGCTGTGCCTTTGCCTTAATATATGAGCCAAAATTGAGGGTTGATGTCAAAGTAACGCCAAGAAGCTCAAGATGGTCTGCTATTGGCACGGTGACACCTCGGGAAGTTGGAGCCGGGTGAATTTGGCTCTTTTTTGCGGAAAAAAGACACGCCCCATTCGGAGACTGCTGCAAGGACAGGTTCAAACGCTCCACCATGGCCTCACGCAGAGACCGGTTCTGAGGCCCGGTAGCCCGTGCGTTAGACACGTATCTCTCAGCAACAGTGCTGTCGTCTGCATACCCAAAGGTGCCGGGTCTTAGCAGATAAGGCTTTCATGCCAGACCCTATCAAAAGCATTCGAGATGTCGAGGTAGACGGCAATCGCCTGCCCGTGCCTCTCGATGGCCTCACTCCATATGTGAACGGCATACGCTAGAAGATCCCCAGTAGAGCGATTACGTCGGAAGCCGTATTGGCGGTCACTAAGGATATCGTTAGTTTCTAGGTATGCTAGGAGCTTACAATTAAGTACGTTATAGAGATGGTTCTGTAGTTGGCTGGGTCAGCTCGACTGCCCTTCTTGGGCACGGGCTGTACGTGGCTTGCTTCCAAGCATTCGGCACTTTTCCAGTCTTATAGGAAAGGCGGAACAGGCGAGTCAGGATCGGAGACAATTCAGGCGCACAGGTTCTAAGAACAATTGCTGGTATACCGTCAGGGCCACTAGCCTTATACACTTCGAGGTTGCGGAGCACCCTACGAACGTCATTTTGATAGATGCGAATATCCGACATACTCGTCTCGCATCCATCAGGAAAGGAGGGGGCCGCGCGTCACCTGGATTTAGACGTGAAGATTCCGCAAAAATGTGGTCGAACCGAGCCCCTCGCAACACCTTCTGCAGGACTTGGCAGCCCTGTTGAAGGCCTTCTTCTTCTCTGACCCATGTCACTTGCTTTGCGCGATCGAGCGCCGAACCATGCCAGGTAGGCCTCATGTTTAAGCCCGTCGGCGCGATAACTAGACATTGTTATGTCAGAGAACGGAATATAGTACTCCATTCCCTGACGCAACACATCTGTCACGGCGTCCGCGCATGACGAAGGGTCAGCCGAAGAAAAGCAAGTAGGTCGCCAAAGATAGGATGCGAAGAAAGATCGCATCGCGTCCCAATCTGCTGACCTGGTACCGCCAAACCCACCGGGTGCTTCTTGGGCTGGGATCGGGCGGGGAGTAAATGGACACAGACTTCACCAGACAGTGGTCGGAACTACCCAAAGGTGAAGTTATCGATACGGAGTATCGGTCTGGATCTGTTGTCAGCAGAAGATCCAAGCAGTTAGCCGTGTGCGAATCTACATCCGGTACCCTCGTTGTCCCTGGACCAGCTTGGTGAGGTTTAGCGCTAGCGAAAGCTTACGCATCTCACGCCCAGCATGATCGGTGCACTGGTATGGAAAAAGCCACTCCTGGTGGTGGGCATTAAAGTCCCCCAGTAACACTAATTGGGCGGAAGGGTACCGCTGCTGTGCCGCATCAGCCGCCTCACTGAGGTACTCTGTGAGCCTGCTGATCTCCGCTGTGCGAACGGTAGACACAGGCATAGATAATTTTATCCAGACCTGTGTCCACCAGTGCCCAAAGCGTCGTGAATCTGGAGTCCTCAAGGTTACGGAGACGCCGATAGCATGCGTCGTCACGGGCATACACACACACTCCCGCGCGTGGTTTATAATTGTGCTCCAGGGTGTACCCTGGGTAAGATAAGTACGACACGTCTGACGGGCTCGCTATCTGCGTCTCCGATAGGAAAAACAGCGCTGGTTTCTCAGTCTCTAGGTGGTAGTGGACTGCAGAGAGATTTGAGTGTAGATCTCTGTTGGTGAAGTGCACTTTGTGTGGGAAATGCAACCGCTGTTGGACTCTAGATTTATTTTTCCTTGCCATATTATTATTAATGAAAAAGAGTGAAGGGAGGAGAGGAGAAGGAAGTGAGACGAGGTTCCACGATGCTAACCTAAAGACACGCACTGAAAGGACACCATCATTGGGGCACTAGTCTGGAGACTGCGGGGACGCCCAAGCCCCCCCGGAATGACCATCGGGCCCTCCCAACTGGTCGCCAACCAGCACGATGGAACATTCCGGGATTTTTCGACAGTTGGCGGGGCAGCCTTTTGTGTGTGGCTGTCACACTACTTGGGCCCCCAACTACCTGCGGTCGGCCAGCGGCGCACCGTGCCTCAGATCCCGCTACCCTCCGCGACTAGTCTCCCGATACATCCATAACAGCGCGCTTCAGGCTGGTCTGCCTACAGTAGAACAACTGTCTCGACCCGACTCCACTAGTTGGCTACAACACACGGAACACGGCTAGGCCGCTTGGCGGTACGTCTTTGCCCGGTGGGTGGTCGCAAGCCTACGGCCGAAGTTTACCACCAGTTAGTGTCACCTGATTTGCACCACCCGGGGACCACGTGTAGGGAAACAAAGGGTACACTCCTACGGACGTGGGTGACTCGACCCCCAAAAAGTCTAAGGCTGAGGCCTCTATAATGCGTTACGTTGCGTTGTCGCAACGGATCAACGCATTGTATGCCATGCGTTGCGACGACACGCGGCGTCGTAACGCAAGAGGGTGACGCACTAGCGCAGTATCTCAGTGTTGATTCTTCTTCAGTCTTCATTTATTTTGACAATGGATCTGAACAAATGTGTTCTATTGTTGTTTTTTTACACCACCGCCGAAATAAACGTAGAAAAAAGATTCTGGAAATCTTCCTTGATTGCATTAAACACTGTCCGTCGTCGTCGCACCGGAGCTCCTAAAGCGCAGCGTATCACCTTTCCCCAGCTTCTCTCGTCCCTCGGTCCGTTTGTGACAACGCAACCATAGAATAATAACTAGTACATAGAAAGAGCGCTAAAATAGCAACTGAACATATTTATTCACTTTATTTTGACTTATGGAGTCGTTCTGCATAGCTATTCACAACCAATCGATTGGACAACTAATCTAATCGAGTGACCGTGCAATCGATCAAGTCCTCCAAACGCTATTCACACAACCGATGTCGATCGATTTTGACCTATTTTGACATTTTCCATCGATTGTGATTCGGTTATGAAGACATCAATTGACCGACAGCTATTAGCAGTAGAGAGTAAAGTCGAATGAAAGTTAAAAGCACTTTATACTAATATAAGCAGTGTCTGAAGTATGTGTACATATTGTATAGATGGGTAAACTATTGTTTTGACTATTGCATAAAGATTTACACCAGTTTATGTGGTTACATACGTACGTTACATAAAAATTTGTTCTTGAGTTTGATTTTAATTATTTGGGTAGATGAAGTTCGTGACTGTGCGATCCTGAGGCCGTGAGCATGCCGCAGAAGGACAGAGGCTGGAGACATTATCTCTTCATCGAAGAATACGAGACATGATGGATCCATTTGCTGACCCGCGCTTCCAGTCCGTGTACAGGCTATCGCCTAACATGGTCCTTAGCCGAATTGTAGAAATAAAGCCCTATTTACCAAGCGTTGATCCATCAGCCAGCATAAAGTAAGTAATGAAAGTCATCACAATAACAGCACGGTAGAGAAAGTATACAAAGAGGTGTCATTATTCACTCACATTAAAATTTATTATTATAGCCTGCAATCAGGAACAAACTATACTGTTACTGATAAACTCATCCCTATAACCCTACCTCTATGTAGTACTGCCTTAGTGTGGTTAAGGTTTAGCTAGACCCTCCCTGGGTTTAGGTAAACATTCAATCCCCAGTATACATATATACATATAATAAAACGTGAATCCAATGCAGTCATCTGACATGCGTATTTATTAACACTTTTATTTTAGGTGTTAGCTGCCTACACTTTTATTTTCATAGCAGTTGCCAGAAAACTGACAGGAGCAATGCCTTTGTTAGCTTGAACCAGGCATCTGTTTCCAGGGTCATAACGGAGACCATGATGGCACTAAATACTGCACTCAAACAGTGCGTTCAATTCCCTTGCCAAGTAAATGGAAGGCAACAAATTTTGCAAAAGTAAGAAGTATTCTTTATTTAGATTACAAAAATCACACAATGTTTTACTAATACACACATAACACAGTTAAAAATAAAACACTTTCTTTTACATAAGAAAACAAATTCAACAGGAAATACTACTTTAGAAGATTACAATAGTGTAATGTAAAAATATAACATTAGTCACATAATATATTTGTTTCTATAACTAAAGTCACCATAATTTAAAAGATACAAGAACTTGACTAAGAAATTGTCTATGAGCTGTTACAATAAATTATAGTATATAAGACGAAATACATCTATTTATTGTACAATTAAATGTTTATTTTCAGAAAATACAGCAGGTTCGGGTTCCCTGGTGTTTTAGGATATGTGGATGGGACACATGTTCTGCTGCTACATCTTGCTAGCTTCTAAGTCAGTAACTGTAACAATAATGATAAACATTCATGTTAAAAAATAAATACTTAATTAAAATTTAATGTTTCCAGGTGATTCTGGAGCTTTGGATTCTTACCCCAATTATTAATGCTGAGCCAAATTGCTCGGAAGCATGGTACACAGAACTTCAGAACATACATAAGATCATGCATCAAGAGTTACTTCAAGGTGTAGAAAGGGTACTTTAGGTGCTTGAATACAGCCCAAATAAAGTAGGATGCATCACCAAGGCATGTGCAGTTCTGCATTACGTGTATAATATGGGGCCGCATGCCTGAACACTAAGAAATTGAATTGGAGAACCAACCCCCTACAGAAACATCACGGATTCAGGAATTGAGCAAGATGGCTATAGTAGAGGACTTCAATTTAGGGCCAATTTAATAAATAGATTATTTTAATAATTACTTGTGTATCATTTATTTCCATACCTTATCCTTCCTCCAGAGGCAAACAAATTTCAGGCTACAATTTGGTGAAGGATAGCTTCGATGCTATGCATTCCAGTTGCCACATCTTCAATTGCTGCTGTGTGCCGTGCGAGTATAGCATGAAGCGGGTCTGGGCGGCTTCTTGACTGTTGGGGCTCTTCTGTTACATATTTTTTTGACACAGGTCGCACCCTGACCTGAGACTCGGCCCCGGGCAAGTCCTCATGCCCCTGCGTGAACGCAAACATTATGTTTCTTGGCTCCAAAGACACTTTTCTGAAAATATGTAATGTCAATTAAGTTTTTTAATATGTAAATGATAAGTAAGAAAAAGGATGATGTTTTATATACTAGTAAAATACTTACACCATTATTGTTTGTATATGTGTTAAATTAAATCGGAGTTTCACACAAAACACTTTTGAAAACTTTCGGGTTTGAGGTTATCATTAAAATTGCCAGATTGACATTAAATCACATTTACAAAGCAAGTTTGATAAAAATCTGGTAAACTTACTTAATAAAACAATCAGTGTTTGCTGTTTTGTTTTATATATGATTACTAAATGTAGATTCTGTAGCCGTACATAACAAAATCCCTAGTAAAAATAATATATTTGCCACTTTAAGCTTTTCTACCACCAATTTCTATTTCCTACCATTTTGTAGCGATCTCTTTAAACATAATTGTCAATATTTCAAATATTTAAAAAAAAAACCTTACCGCTCGGATCTGTGAATAGCGTTTTGATAACCGTTCGGTCGCGTTTTGACAACCGTTCGGTCGCAGTTCGGTTATAACCGTTCAGTGTCTATGATTCATTCGGTTTCGATTCGATTGTTTGTGAATAGCTATGCTGATGTCAGAAAAGGAGAAGTATACCGACGACATTTCGAAAATTCGTAGGTTGTCACCCCTTTTATATTTAGACTAGTGATGTGACCTACTAAATTTCAACGTCGATAGAATTTACAATATATATATATATATATATCAGAACTTTATTTCAGATCAAAAACATGTAAAATACACAGATCCATAATTGTGTTAGTAAGCACTTTAGAACTATGTTAGTAAACCTAAAACTAAAAAAGTACAAAAATCAACCAACAATCAGACTGACACGTGGAGTGCAATCCAGTGTCTAACAAACGGACCATCTAGCCTGTCCGCTATTACTCCCAAGATTGTGTTGGAGCTTGCCCGTATACGGTGCAACAATGAGGCCAATCTTTTTCTCATGATGGCTTGAAAGCCATCAATCCGAGCTTTCAAAAACATGCCCGATGCACTGCAATATCTCGGAAGACCCAACAACATCCTAAAAATATTATTGTATTGTACCCGTAGGGCATTGAGTGCCCGCTGAGTACAACTGATCCACAGGGTGCACGAGTAGAACGATAGACAGTATGCACGGAACATAGTGCACTTCACCTCACTCGTGCACCTTTTAAACCTGCGAGCCAGCATGTTCCCACGGACAGCCAACGCCCTACGCTCCCTCTCAACGTCCATGTCATCCGCGAGGTCTTCCGTAACCCAGTGACCCAGGTACTTAACCTGCGTCACTCTGTTCAGTGGTACACTATTTAGTAAAACAGATGGGACAGTGTCAACTTTTAAATGCCGTGGTTGGAACACTAGCAGTTCACTTTTCTTCGCATTGTACCTGAGCCCATGGGCCACGGCGTACTCCTCACATCTCATAATGAGTTTCCGCAATCCGCCGATTGAAGGACTCAGCAGCACCATATCATCAGCATAGCTTAAATTGTTAATACGAGTACGACAATGACATGCCAAAAATTATAAAATTATTAAACTCGTACTTATATGAGAGAATACATAATCCAACATCGTTTTTTTGAGGCGTGTCTAAAATGAAACGACACTTTAATAAGCACGAACAATGAATGCTCTTAATGTCCCGGCTAACCCCGAATGTATTTAATCGCTATAATAACTGATGAGTTTACTGAAAAGAAATTGGAGAGATATTCGCTTTTGTACATGCTTTTAACAACTATTGCTTCAAATTACTTTCTCATATGTATTTGGATTTTAGATACGGTACATTACGGATATTAGAGATGGTACTGCTATATTACCTACCACTTTTCTTGATGTTAGGATTTCTGAACAAACTGCTTACTTTATGGGCTTGCCCTATTGTTGGCCCCTAGACAGGCCATTGATTTACCTAGGATGAAAAAAAAAACATTGAAAACCAGCACAAAGGGGAAAAATAAATAAAACAGTTGATGATGAATAAAGTTTTATAATAATAAGTTTTTTAGGAACACATCTTCTCTAAGTCGTCTCAATTTCGTAGTTTCATATCATCTCACTTTGTTCTTTGTTTGAGCATGACTGTGCTTTTTCGGAGTCAAATCTCGTCTACTAATTCAATAGATTTATTGTTTTTATATCGTATTTAGGATTTTTATTCCAGAAAAATTTCGTGGCGTGGCGTGACGCGCCAGAAGCAAATCGGTTTCATACATTTAATATGGTTAGGGACATATTTGCATGGCGTGTCGTGTCGCAACGATGTATGAAACCGAATGCTTCTGGCACGTCACGACACGCCACGACACGTAAGTGTATTTCCGCCTTTATGCCAGCCATGCATTGACTGTAGTCGACAACTCACAGATGTTTTAGGCGTGTCCGTGCGCAGATTTTGGCTTTGCTTAACAAAAGGCTAGCCAGTCGTCGTTACAGGCCGTCGAGGATCAATGGTATCTGTGTTAGTTCCATAATTATTTTTACCAAAATCATTGCAAACACGGATGTTCAAAGAGCTTGCATGCGTAGGTATCTGCCCTTATATACGCACAGCTATATTTAAAAATATTTTTTAATCTGTGGTTTTTTATTCTATTTTTTTTTGACAGCCGTTCAAATGATGACATTGCAATTTGATTTGGCGCCAATTTTCAATTTGTTTTCTACAATTTTGGTTTAGGATTCTTGTGTTGTGTGTGACTGATTCAATATGCAAGAAGATAGGAATGCAATATTTCAAATGCGTTTTCCTCAAAAATTGTGGTATTTATTAAATTTACGAACTGATGCTATTCTTTGGGGCGGTACTGGAAGAACAATTTTGTTGAATTATCGCATCCTACATAATTACTTGCAGTGTGATCACTCAATTTTTAAAACTACAAATATATCGAGCTTTGTTAGGCAGCTCAACCTATATGGGTTCAGGAAAGTTACTTCCCACTTGCAAGATCCCTTGTGTAATTCTAGTAACCCATACATGCACGAATACGTTCACGACTTCTTTCAATACGGTAAACCGGAGTTACTAAATAAAATAACGCGGAAAGCTCTAGCTATGAAAAGAAATTTCAAACCTAAGGTATGTCAAGTATCCCATCAATAGGATTTTTTGGTATTTCTAAGATAAGTATAAAATTCTAATAAATTGACTATAATAATAATATAATTATTTGTTTGCAGAATCTGTACAGTAATGTTGAACAGCTGCTGTACTTGTCACCCCTACAAAAGGCACGCCGAGCTCTACGCATGGCTCTGAAGAAAGCTGCTCAAGACTTATTTGTACAAAATTCACCAAAGGAGTTTTGTGATCTTAAGTTTGAATGTGAAGGTATGCATTTAAGTACTTGCAATTCATGCAAAGACTGTTTCTATTTAATTTCAGTATATTCTTTATAAATATTATACACCTTGAATTGGATTGGTTTATCCTGTCAACTTGATTAAAATTTTACTTCTGTTTCAGACTCGCAAGACGACTACTGTGAAGATGAAGAAAATATTGAATTTGATTGGTTGATACCCAATGATGCAGAAAAAATCCTTCCTGACACAGGTTTCTTGTCCTTACTCTGTTGCTACCTATTTGTGTCCACTCCTTACATCCTTGTGACCCTTCCCTTTCCACAGCTAATGCCCCAGCTCCTCAGAATGAACCCACAATACCAGAGGAACCCATTCCATACAGGTAAATAATGTGCCCTATTTTGTAAGAGAAATTATAATATTCATTGATTTATTATGTACTTAGGTATCTAAACTTTAGCTAGCACTTTTACTAGCATCTCACCAAACCAATAAAGTATCCATAAGTTTCTATAAGTTTGATTAATCACAATCTATGTAGATGCAAATTACAGTGTGCTGGAATGAAACAACAAAACTTTTGCATTTCTATAATAAGTAAGATCTTTTATCATATATTGTTAGTGTCTGTTACAGGGATACTTCTCAAGAAACCTTGATGAGTTTTACTGAAGAAGCATGTCAACAGAGTAATGATAACTTCCCATCTCAATTTCTGAGCATGCCTGACCTTGATCCAGAACCTCAGGGAGGAAACTCAGGTGTTGAGTTATTGGCCGAGTTTAATATTGAGAATGATACAGATCAGGGAATAGCAAGAAAGATTGGGGATGGGCAGGAAATTGACCATAATTCTTTGAATTGTGTCTTGCCTTCAATAAGTCATGACCAGATTGATGATGTCTCTATGGCTGAGGTTAGTACTTTTTTCACTTTTTGTGCAGTCAGTAAAAATTAATAATACTCAATTTCTAATACAATCTTTACTTACCTTTTACCTCAAGAACTTCTTCTTGTTTATTTCAGAAGAATAATGAGAATTCAGATCATTACCATGGGGAGTGGGACCAAATGTTCAATGATATTATGATAAACAGAGGACCTATTCAAGAGTGTGGATCTGATTTGAAAGAACTTTACTCTCAAATATCTAAAACTATAGATTTACTCAACTCATAATATAAATTAGAAAATAAAATAAGTCATTAATTTCCTTAAAAACATGTATTAGTTATAGAAAAGTTTTAACACTGTACTAGTTTTTACTTCTTCTGTTTTTTCTTCTCTGCTTCTTCCTCTTTCTCCTTCTCGATGACTGACACATAGGTGCTGATTGTGTCAGAATCAAGCATCTGCATGGGTTGGCCACGTCTCATAACCGCTATCTCCAGGTTCTTCTGCCCAGACTGAACCACTTCCAGGAGAGCACGAATAGCAAGCTGGAAGAAAATATTATGTTCAACACAAAACCCTACCATTAGTCATCTTGATAGGGTTTTGTGGCACTACTTCAAAATACATGGTGTTTTTATGGTGGTGCTTTTTTATAAATATCTTTGAGTTTCTCTATTGTATGAAGGTCACTGCGTTTGCGGCCTAACAGTGTGTACACATGTTGAACATGTGAATGTGACTTTCTTCATAAAATAATAGATCTGGGCATATCATTACAAAATATGCTAATGTGACCTAAGGAGGAAGCAGTGAAGATTCCTGATTGACATAAACCTATAGTAGACCTGCAAACCTAAGTAACAAATGCTAATGCACTATGGACAAACACCATCATTATCTTGCATTACACAATGGTAATATTGCAGAGTCATAGGCATGTTGAAGACCGAAATTGTGCCAGAATAACATTATTAAAATATATACAGTTAAATAACTACCTTAACAGCGCCATTTTCTGTTGCAACTTCATCAGCAGTATAGTTCTTCTCTAAGAATTCTCTGACAGTCTTAGCTGATCTGCCCGTTGCATTAGCTTTCCATTCATAGTAAATTCCTGATGGCTCAGTTTGGAACAAATGAGGGCAACCATCAAAATCAAAACCTCCAATCAGACAAGAAATGCCAAAAGGTCGTCTGCCATTACTCTGAGTGTACTTCTGTTTAAGTCCTGCTATGTATCTAGTGATGTATTCCAAAGTTACAGGGTCCTCAACAGTCAGCTTATGCGACTGGCACTCAATTTGAGCCCTATTAATGAGAATTCTAGCATCTGCCGTCAATCCGGCAAATGCCATTACGACATGGTCATCGAGGAGGCAGATCTTTCGCACAGTTCTTTCTTCTTGCAACTTCGCAACTGATTTCTTTTCAACTCCTAACACGACTACGTCAGCACCTCTTACACCGACCTGTAATATGAAAATGCATTGTTTTTTATCCTAATAAACTATGATCAGTAATTTACTGGTAGGTATATAACCACTAATTATTACATACCGCGGTCGATCCTTTTCGAACGGCCTCCTGTGCATATTCCACTTGTAGTAAATGACCATCGGGTGAAAATACTGTAATAGCTCTATCGTATCTTGCAGACATTTTCTTATTTTGTTAAAATACAAATATTTCACGAATCACTCTTTGAAGTTGATGAAACTATTCATTCGCCGCAAACCATGTAGTGATGTGACACTTTTGCCTTTCCGGCCAGTGTCAAAACTATCGATAGAGTCAGACTCTGAAATCTGTGCCAGGGATTACCGTGCTATTTAAATATTTGTTTTACTTTAATATTTTGACAAAAAGGCGATTAATTATACCATAAATTACTTTCTTCTCACCATTATCGAGAAATAAAAAGACGAATTTCTATCCACTGGCGTTTTTTATGATATTTAATATAATAGCAATCTAAAAGGTAGGCTTAACATTGCTTTCTATCGTTATTTTTGGCACGTTTGTCCATGTTTTCCGACTAAATCTTAAATCAGAGAGTTATGTGATCCCAAAAGCTGGAACTGTATCTGTAGACTTATATTGATTATTTGTTCCCACGTAGGAATACAACGTGCCACAACGTGCACGAAGCGCCAAAAAATCATTTAACCTACTTCACACGAAAAGAATTTCGAATATTTTAATATCAAACTGACTATATCGATAAAAAAATACATCACTGTATTCACGATGACAACGGTGTTTCGATAAAATATTCGTTCAGAAATCCTTGATTACAGAATAAACAATAAAAAAAGCTATACTCACGCCTTCGCCAGGTTCATGTAGGTGGTTTCTACCTACTCAGTCTTGTCTCTATTTTTTTGTAATTAAGTCTTGTACCAAATTGGTAGTATCTGTATAATTCTCGCTGATACCTTCAATTATTTTTATTTTTGGGTCAATCAGAGTTTTGATAGCAATATTTTTGCATGTTTTAGCGTGGGGTGTCCTTTGAAAAAGTTTTTATGAGTGAATGTTACCAATTTAAAAAAAAAAACCAATGAAAATGTCAGTTTTTGAAATCTCAAGAAACTCAAGCAATATGGCGACGGCTACGAGTGACTTTGAGCCGTGGCTAACTGAAAAGTTGAGATCGCTTAAAACTGACGAAGGAGTATTTGGATCGTACATATCAGGTATTTTAGAAACCGATGATAGTGTGGATGAGAAAAAAGACGCTTTAGAAGGCATACTATCTGAGATAGTCGTAAGTATCAACACGCTCAACTGGTTCTGGAGGATTAGTGGGTTAGTTTGTTTATTCGCTAATTATTATTGCTTTTTAACAGGAAAAGGACATTTCTACTCACATAGATGAGATTATAGAGAAGTGGGAACAATGTCGGGTACAGGAGGAATCCCCAAAGCCCGTTACAGACGTAGATGTACGTCTAGCCAAATTGTTAGAATCTCAAGCTCCAGCCGCAACATCACGACGGGAATATACCGATGAAGAGAAAAAGATTCGTGAAGCAATATTGTCACAGTATAGTCAGCTTTCTGATAATGAGGTAGGTGATAATTATGTGGCTATCATACATTATTGTATACTTTCATGAGAGGTTATGACAAGTGTCGTATCATGCTATTTTTATGATTCAACTGCTATGTAAATATGGTGTGTTATAGGAAGACGTTGTACAAGAAGAGGAGGCTGTCAGTCCGGACCTAGTAAAGAACACTAATGCAGCAGATGTGCATGCTGCAGCGCGAGAGCGCCGTGAACAAGCCCGACTTGATGCCCAGAAAAAGAAGGAAAAAGATAAAGAAGATAGGTAAATATCTTCAATCAATTTAATGACTGTTAAGCTGGGTAAAGGTCAAAGACCATTTCTGCCGATGTTGGTAATTCAGTCAAAATCATAATTTCGTTCTTTAAAATTAATGTAAAGTCTGTGAAGCTTAATTATGCTTTACAATTATTTTAAAATTCTGAATTTAATTAATATGTCTTTAAATTTCAGGGAAAAACAAAAGCAGCTAAAGGAGGAGAAAAAGGAAAAACGTAAGACACAAAAAGGGGAAAGGAAAAGGTAGCAATCTTAATGAACATGCTTGGCTGTTCAACATTGCTTTGTGAATATGATATTAAAATCCTGTTAATATTGCTCAATATTGCACAAATGTAAGCTGGGCATTCAAATACCCTTGTGTCTTAGTATATTTAATCCTTTTATATGAAGCAATAATATCAGTTTTGTTTAGATTAATGAAAATGGTCATATGCAACAGCTACTATTGTTTTGTATTGTTATTCTGCGTGAATGCAATGTTATTCATATAACTACCAAACTAAATCAGATTAAAACCTACAAAAAGAGCCAAAATGAAAGTTGAAAACAGAGTAATCTACATCATCATAATTCTCTAGCCTTTATTCCATTAATATGTTAACACAAAACTTGTTAATTATTTATACATGAGCATTTTGACACTGTTGATCTACATATTAATTCAAGTTTCCTCTATTGTTAATTGTTGTGAAATCTCTAAAGTTTACTATGTAACCTCGTAATTGGAGGTGGTGATCATGAGTGTACCTAGAGAAAAGGCATTTAAGCTGGTTTTATAGTCACACCGCTAGACGCGCAGCTGGGCAGCGCGCGCTTGAAAAGCGGTGCACTTTGAAACAACATTAGTACCGCGAATTCCACTGCTGTGAGACAGTCTTGTACAATATTAACGCGGTTAGAGTATTGCAGCGATGTAATTCATATTGTAAACAATTATCTTATGGGGCATCTCAACGGCGTCACACTAATACGCATACTGGCCGTTAAAATAAATCCGGTTAAAATTATTTCTTGTTATTTTTTTGATGGAGATGATTTAAAATGCTGAATTTAATGCTATATCGTTTAAATAACGTAATAATCTTAGAAAAAAAGAAAAACCATATATGAAATTTTAAGATTTATTTAAAAAAAACAGTAACAAACAGGACACAAGAAAATCATAAAAAAACCTGTTTCAGTCAGGAAAGTTGTACAACTTTCCACAATCACTTCTTGTACGACTTGTACAAATAATTCTTTAGTTTCTGGTAAGAAACACCGGCTGCTCCTCACCTTCTGCCGGTTCGCCCACAGCTCATAAATGGATCTGATGTCAGCAGTAGCCTATTGAATTTTTTCTGCCCTTGTAGGAGTTGCAGCGACTTCTTTTATTATTTTCGACGCTTCGATGTTTCCTGACTTTCGTTGACTAACACTAGCAGCTTATGTTAATTCTTGGACAGGCACTTGGTCTCGAAGTTCTTTCGTTTTTCGCCTCTTGCTGCGATCAGTTAGTTCCTGGAATGACTTTTTTGGTCGCCCTTGTTTTGATGTAGACATTGTTGCCCAGCTGTGCATTGTTATAGAACTGTCTAGCCAGTTATTATTTTGACCGAGGAAACGTGCTTCTGTATTGTTTGCTAAGTTCCATCTGTGCTTTAAATCGGATTTAAAATGTCTCAGATCATCCCTTATCATTCGTAACTCATTTTCTGGACATTTCGTGATCTCCTTAACTTTTTGTTCCATGTCCAATAACTTTTGATCTAATTTTCGTTTAGTGCTGTCTCTAAAAAGGGTGTAAAATGATCTTCTAAACATTTGGATTTCACATGAGGCCAAATCTAAAATGAAAAAACGAACTCTTAAGTCAATATGCAAAAAAACAAAAAAAATACATACAAATTATAAACCGTCTTTAAAAAAAATGGTGGCAAGATGGGTGACATATTTGTATTTGGATAGCATAACAGATTTCTATAAGTATTATGCTATAAAGAAATGATTTTTGCCCGATCATGCCTGGAACTATTACAAAAACACCTTTTTTCTGAACAGTTGAGTCAAAAATATAAATATTTTAGTATAGGACTTTTGAGTCTCAAGAAAAAATTAAATATCAAAAGGAACAATTATATATTATTTTAGTATCATAATGAACATACCCCTTGCTTCGGTAACCGTTGAAAATGTTCACAAATATCTCCACAAACGACTCAAAACACAAAATGCAAAGTTGTTATAAAGTAGAGCGTATCAAAAAAAAAGACGTGCGTATTCAACATCGACTAGGTTTAGACTACCTGCACCCACAGCGGGCGCCTTCCAAGCCGTGTTTCGAACCGTTTTATTATAGTTCGGTTAGTGACGTGTACAAACAATGCAAATTGAGTGTCAATTGTTATAAAATTGTTTTGTGTCTTTTAACCGGATTTTGAGGTCAAATACTCCTGTATGCAACGGCGCTGCCGAAACGCGTCACAATATAACACCCCTCTTTTTCGGTCGGGGTTAAAAACCAGCCTTAGCTACTAGCTTTTTAGTTCCAAAAATGTTACACGATACACATAGAGATACATCAAACTATACATGCCCAGTATAACATATTTATGCTTTGTAAAGATTTACCGATTTTGACAATTTAAGGGATCTGCATAAACTGGCTGTGTATAGTTTGATTGGTTGTCATTGAAGACAATAAATACATGCTATAAAAATCTATTTCTGAGGTAATTGATGGTGCTTTATTTGTTCCTGTGTATGTAAATTCCATTATGTGATAGATATTAGATAGCTAATAATTAACTGCTGTTGTATTGACCATCTAAACACTTTTATATTACTTTTTGGTAAACAAGTAGAATAGGGGATAATCCATTTTTTTTTCTTTGTCCGTCGGGTAGTTTATTGAAAAGTATTGGACACGTATTTTTTCTTTTTTCACGTGGTCATAAAATTACGGAGATATATTGAGTTGAAATGGCGCATGACGTCACATGTAGGTAAGTTTTATACCTACTTGTGACGTAGTAAGCCCCCACTCTCCAACTTTAATGAGTTTTAACTAAGTAATTTTTTGATATTTTGATAAAACTAAAAATACGTGTCTAATATTTTTGTATTACCTGTCTGACGGACAAAATAGAATGTCGTTTTCATTACCCAGTCCGATCCCCTTTTTAAATTTTTGTTGCAAAAATTAAGGAAGTCCCAATGTCTCCAACTGTTGGTAATTTTATTTTTGTAATAAATTTTTGTGGAAATTTAATTAGGATAGGTAATCATTTTTGGCATTTATAATTTCTTACAATCACTATCATAACAAAAGTTTGTGTAGAGTAAAATATCCTGATGTTATGAAGATACAAAAACATTGCCTTCATACAGAAGTGCTGTAACTACAGTATTTTATACCTCTGTGTTGGAATAGTGAATGTGTACAGTAAAAGATGAAAATGTGTAATACATTTTTGTCATGTCCCTATTACTTCTAATTGCATTAACTCTTGTGGTTACTTTATTCTTGTATTATTAACACCATATTTTCAAATTTCACTGTACACAATTTTATTATGCTATTAGTCATTATTATAGTTGTTATTTATTATGATGCAATACATGTGTAACATTTCAATAAAATCACATGTGTATGTCATATTATTGTTTTATTTTTAGTAAGTAATATAACAAGGTAATATATTTTTAATATTAGTATATTGCAACTTTTTCAAAAAGTACTGCACAAATGACATAGCACTACATAACAATTAAAGGAGCACCATCTTGGTGTTATAAAAAAAAAATACATATTTAAATGTTTAGCAAGTAAGCTACAAAACAGGTAAATGATTCTTTGTCAAAATAAATGTATAGCAATAAAAAACGAACAAATGTATGTGCATACATAAAATCTCACATCCTTAAATACTAAAGGAATAGGCCTCTTTGAAGATTTTTGTATGTAACATGGCCTGCCTAACTTCCGCCATTCTAGTAAATCAGTGATTCATTCTACAGCAACTGAATTGTGTGCTCTCAAAAATAATGAGATCTAATTCAATAAAATATAATTGTCAAATTAGGTACTGTAAATAACACAAATTAAGTACCTACATCTATTTATAATGCACTATTTGCATATTGCAATACTTGCTGACTAGCATGAGTCATCTTAGATTACATGATGTCATTGCATGTCACTGGCCTATCACACCTGGCCTATAGACAGCAACAATTATTTATTGGTCTCCAATATCAATTTTAACATTATTTACTGTTCAGTTACAACAAAGTTGTGAGCACCACCAGCATAGATTTGTGTAATTTTTTTATTCTTGTCTATTTCCAAAGGCACTAAAGTAGGCTGTAGAATTTCATTTCCTAAATCTATTCCTGTATTGAAATGTTCATTCCACCCCCACGCCCAGAGAGTGTTATCTGTTGCTAAACAAATAGTGTGCTCTGAACCTAATGCAACATCTTGTACTTGTCTTCCATCTGAAAAAAAAATACAATTCTTTTTATAATGCAATAGCACTCCAACAGCAGATAAGCATTTTGTTTCCAGTCTAATTTCAAGTGATCATAACATTCCATTTTATGACCAAAGCCCAAAGGTCTTCACTATTAATAATATACTGAGTGGATGGGACATTGGTGCTGAAACAACTACAATACCTGCACAGTCAACATGTATGGAACAGGTGTTCTTTTTTATTACTGATGAAAAATTCTTGTGGTCATTAGGAATGATGTAACTGTTTTGTCTTTGGTGTCCCTTTCACCTTGAAAAAATTATTCCCTGGTTAGGTTTTATTTTTTATATAATGCTTAGCTTGGAAACATTAAAATTAAGTGGCAAGGATTTTTATAAGTCTTGATGTTTCATGGTTTTTTATCAGTAAGGAAATAAGGTTTACCAACCTGGCAGCTTGATATGTGTAAATGTTCCTGGCATCACTGTTTTTTCAGTTCCCAACTGTCCCCAATTATTTCTGCCCCAGGCTAAGAGAGTGCCATCCTCTAACCACAACAAAACATTTGTCCATCCACTCAATAACTTTTTTACTTCTTGTTTTACACCTATGTCTATTTTATTTGGTTTAAACACTTTTTTATATTTTTCAGAACAAAGCAGTAACTGGCCATGCCTGTTATCACCCCATACATATAAGGCTCTCTCCTCAGAGCACCATGCTACAGTGTGGTTCTGTCCACAAGCTATATGAGATATTTTACCAACACCCTGAACCTTCTGAAACCTATCACAGGACAAAATTTCATCCTCCAATCCCAGTTGACCATGTCTGCCACATCCTGTAGTCCACACTTCACCTTTTGAATTGACTATTGCTGTGTGTCTTAGACCCATAGACACCAGAATAGCATGCACTGGTAGTCTCATTGGCTTCATAACATCTGAGAAATATTCTTTTGGTGTAGTTGGGATTCCCAACTGGCCATACATATTGGAACCCCACACAATGATTGTTTGGTCATCTGTTACTCCACAGCTGAAATCCCATCCACATACTATATTTGTAAAAGTAACACCACTCAAACGCCATGTTCTTTCAATATTATGTACTTCTGTGTCCCTTGCTAGTTGGAGCTTTGTATTCCAACCACAGGAATAGAGCTTGCCTTCGTTATCTATCAGAAGAGTATGGCCACCTCCACATGCAATTTGTTTTATTTTGCTATCATACAAATGTACTTCAACAGTGCTAGGCTTTTCTACTTGTTCACTTGCAGTACCCAGTCCTAACTGTCCATGCGAATTAGCTCCCTGTAATTAAAATCCACGGTATTCATGATATGACTATAATAAATCATGGCATGTCAACAAAAACTACAAAATGCAATAAAAGTTTTGTGTACTGTAGTACTTACCCAAGTCCATAGTGCCATATTATTTAAATTCAGTCGATCTACATCAATCTTAATTAATTCCTAAAACTCTGGCCTCATAGGTTATATTATTTATTTTGATAGATATGGTGGTGATAATATTGTCAATAATAGTGACTGCCACAAGTGCCACAGCCACACAGTGCTGCCACAGAATACTAATAGCCACAGTCAGGGGGAGGACACTGCCATAGGTACTTGACATAGGCGTCCAATTTTACACAAAGATACTAGCACCATCTCTTACCAAATCCGCATAAACTTGAGATTTAGTACATTAAAATGACATAGATGGTGCTTAAGCCAAT
The DNA here is from genome assembly GCA_963082945.1 of Cerastis leucographa. Taxonomy (NCBI): domain Eukaryota; kingdom Metazoa; phylum Arthropoda; class Insecta; order Lepidoptera; family Noctuidae; genus Cerastis; species Cerastis leucographa. The sequence continues at coordinate 15,907,874 of OY720383.1, read as the reverse complement.
TATCGCCAGTGTGATTAAATACCTTTTTGATTTGAATGAAAATTGAGTTAAAAATAATGAATTTAAAGTCTAAACAAGAGTCATTTCTTTATTTTAAAAGAATTTTGTAATTGCGAATATTTTTTTTTAAGGTTTTGCAACAATATCATAAAGATTGTTTACAAAATGGCGACTATCGGCGTGTGCGCATGCTTGGTAGATCTCTCCCATTTTGTGTAATTTATGTGGTTTCTCGGTTCTATCTTCTTTTACACTCAACTCGACCGCACTTTCTGGAGCTTTAGAAGCAGAAAGTGCGGTTGAGTTGAGTGTAAAAAAAGAAATAAAAACAGAAACCCATAGAAAACCTATTCAATAACAAAGATATAGATATAAGCATATGTACGCACGTATAGCTATTGGGATTAGTTCAACGGATTTAGTATCAGGTGGCGACACTGTTCAATGTAGGTGTCAAAAATTCGCTTGAGTGGGCTCTCTATTCCATCTATATTACTATACTCTTTGGCCACAGTGCACAGTCTTTATTGAGACAGTGCGGTGGGGTGTGGAAATTGTGGCTCAAAGATGATGGTGGGCAGACTCGCACTAAAATTGTCTGGTTTTGCCACACATGATCGGTCGCCGTGGTAATGATAAGGGGAAGTCTATCGTTAAAAGAAAGTGACGTGAGGCGTCAACGAATTGAATTGAACGCTCTCTCAACCATCTCTCAACATTATAGCAGTACCACCATATTATTTTCATAATTATTATCATAAAAGTATTCTACTCGTTGCCTATAGTCGTAAAAGAAAAATATAGGTAATCCTATATTTTTCTTTTACGACTCGAATGTTATTTATTTACTTAACAGAATATTGTAGCTGATGCTATGCGCTAAAAATATGTAGTTGCTTTCACATAAACTTTTTAAAAAAAGTACTCTGTGCCTATGAATTTACTCTTTGAGCACTACTGACTGGTTGACATTGACAGTTGCAAACTTGTAATGTAAATAAAGGTCACGAATATAAAATTATATTTCAAAATAATTAGATACTGTGGTATTAAACCGGAATAATAAATCCGAAGCTTTTCTAAATTTGGTACTCCATAACATGGTAGGTTAAATAAACTTATTATTTAGTTTTATTCTAGTCAATACTTTTGTTTGGTAGAAATTCATAGTTCATAGATTGTAATTATATTTTCCTAAGGTAGGTAAGGAGGCAATGGATTCATCTAAAAGACATGCAACTGCAGCTCAAGTGACAGCATTGATGGATTTCATGCAAGAACATTCCGATGTCGCCAAGGGACTCCTGAATTCAGGGCTTGAAAGGGAAGACTTGGAGGCTCAGTGGCTAGACCTTACAAACACACTTAACTCAATGGGAGGAGCTGTTAAATCTGTTGATAAATGGAAGCAGGTACATAAACAAGTATTAGTATTAAAGGAAATAGAGATACAAGTAGGGCTAAACTGTAAATTAATTTAATATTAAAGGTTCATCATAAAGCAAAAGATGATTGCAATACCTCACCTCCTGTAACCTGGGAGTCCCTGGAACCTCTGCCAAACACTTTATGGGTTACAGGCTTGATGTTATGTTAAATTGATAAGCAATAAAAAGCGCAACAACAGTTATACACAATAAAAGCAGTAAATTGTGGTTTTCAGACTTGGCGTGATCTCAAATCAAATACAAAGAAAAGGGCTCTAAAACAGCAGCAATCACTATGTGACACAAGTGGTGGATTGACTTCTGAAGGCAGTGGAGACACCTCACAGAATATGGATGCTGAAAACTATGTTCCATCACATAAAAGATTTGGTAACTATGTCCATTCTGTAGGATTATTATCAGTTTTTTATTGGTTATATTTTGGAGAGTGTGCTTTCGAATTACACAGTAATTCCCCCACTCTATGATCTGCGACGAGCTAAGATACGAAGCATCATCATCATTATATTTCCATGGACCCCATCAAAGTGCTTTGCTACCAAAATTATTGTGCAAACTGCCAGTCTGTGGAATTCACTGCCTGCTTCTCTTTTTCCCAATCATTATAATCTGGACTGCTTCAAGGTTCGATGTATTGGTTTCTTCTTGGCAAGCATGCTCCCTAGGTCACACGCGCAGTTCGCATCACGCGAGTTGTGGTCAAACACAAGCCTTTTTACAAAGTATGGAGCAAACTGTCACTCAAACAATTAATAACTCTGAAATATGTAAATGTCTGATTAAAGCTATTTACTTTGATAAACATAAATCTTTTTTTAATCAATCAATGTGTGTCTCATTTCAGCATCATTTGATGAAGAAATTATTAAAATAGAAAGAGACAAATTAGAATTTGAAAAAGAGTATAAGTTACAGAAAATTGAAGTGTTATCCAGGTAATAAATGACTTTTCATAAATTATTTATGGTAAACCATGTTTGATTTAAATCTACTTATATGAATTTCATTATTTGTTTTATTTCAGAATAGCATCAGCTTTAGAGGAACTAGCTAAGAAACAATAAAGACTTATAAGTTAAATTATATGTGATGTTTCATTGATAAAACTCTCTTCATTGAGTTGTTGTTGAGATTATCTTTAAATGCCTTGCAGTTACATTATTGGTATTTTTATGAATCCATTACTAAACATAGGTAAAGACCATGAAAACAAAATCAACATTTGTGATACTAGTACTGCATGTATTTGAACTGAGGCCCTAAGAGCGAGCGAAGCAAGCTCGAAAATTTTAACACCTTACCAGAACCCTAAGGCTTTAGAAAAAGTTAAGATTTAAGGTAAAGAGGAGGGAGGAGGAATCCAGTAGGAAGGCCAATCCAGAGGCAGAAAAAACCGCGCGCCGCATGGTCACACCCTTGCCTGTTCAAATTATTTAGTAATTTTAATTTTATTTGGACTTATACCGCTTTCGCTTTGTTTTTGTTGTGTTTAGCGAGAAATCTTTGTACAAGGGTTTTTCGTAGAGTTCAAAGTACGAACCGTGCGCGTGTTGCGAGCACTATCTCTTAGAAAGCAAGGATTACTATTACTGCAGATGGGACTCCATGACTTATTTGAGGTCCTCGACTTGACGTTATTTTAATTGATGATATTGCGATGCTTTGTATTTATTTAAATAAAAAACAAGTCGACCGCCAATAGGCCACACCGTCCCATCCGGCCATCCGGTCCATCGGGCATTTGCCCGATTTTCCCGTATGGCCAATCCGGGACTGCGTTAAGGTATCGAATAGTGTTGACGCAAAAAACTGGGCATTCATCGGACAAGAAATTTAATGCAAAACTTTAGCTTTTTCGAGAATACCTATGGGTAATGGATTTGTTTCAATTTGGGTACCACAGGAACTCATCGATCGGATCCATCGCATTCCATCTGCAACGCTACTAGTTAGATACACTATACAACCTATCCGAATATCGGTACCCTGCTTCTTTTTTATCGTTTCTATGATTACAATGCAATACCTCTTTAGATAATAGAGAAATTGAAAAAAAAAATAGTGCGTGGAGTCCCTCCTCGCGGAAGAAGTGAAACTTCGTAATACTACACGCATGCGTTCGAGTGTCACGCATTCACTCTCGTTATTTTGAGCTTCTAAATAATATTTTTCATCACACTTGGACGTAAACAGTGTCATAACTTACAGGTTAACTTGGCTGTAATGCCCCATATAAAACCCTAGGGCGGTAAGTATTTTTTATTTTATTTTCATCACACTTGCACGTAAACAGTGTCATAACATACAGGTGAACTTGGCTGTAATGCCCCTTAAAAAACCCTAGGGCGGTAAGTAATTTTTTTTTAATTTACAGCACCGCTTGACAGCACACAGGTCATGCAAGTTCATCAAGCAAGGAGTTTACACGCAATTGAAAAATTGTCTTAAAATGTTATCTAAACAGGAATTTCATTCAATCTCGCTACATGTTATTTAACTACTCAACTAATGTTCTAAAATCTAAATAATCGATAGTTTTTTGTATCCAAACGTCGAAATTTTTATTTTTTTACACTCCGTCATGGCTGTATACGTAGACAGAGAATACTATTCTCTGTCTACGGCTGTATATACCTAGGTAAGTATTTTGCCTTTAAAGTTTCTGAACAAAACATTTGTATAATCTGTGGTGTGGGCAAACAGCCCGCCATCCGCAAATCAGTTCACGTATTTCGTAATAATATGTGTGCTGACTTGTGTATATTCATAATTATTAACTCGCAAGTGTGATGAAAAACATTGTATGTTTCACGGGCGGTACGGGAATTACGAACCTCGACTCAGAAAGCCCTCAGTCTTCGACTTCGGGCTTCTACTAGAGCCTCGATCGTAATTCCTTACTTACCGCCCTTAATACACAATATACTATTTCATTACTCATACTCTGAAAGTAGATCTGAAGTTGCCTGAAGAGCGGGTTGAAAGTAATACTTTTCAGCCCTAGGGAGAATCGCTTTCAACTGACAGATGTCAAATTATTAAAAAAAAACAAGTTCTATTTTCACATTTTTATTGAACCAACTTTCTATGCAGCCACGATGTAGAATTGAAATAACTTAAGTTAAGTATTGATTAAAGGATATATATTTTTAAAACACTTTATAATTTAGTTTCAACAGTTTTTTTTTTAAACAACTTAGATTTGTGCAAAATATTTACCATTTTTTCAATGATGAAAAGGAAAAATAAAGGCTGAATAGCTGCCACAGAAAAAAAAAACAAAACAGGCGGGAAAGCGGCAAACGGTTTGACTCATTTTTTCTTTAGCTAATTCATGTTTTTATTTTTACTTTCCTTGTACTATTCGTAATGAAAAGCACAGTGTTTACCTCGGGTTAAAGACTTATTTAGTCCCTCGAACTATTGGCGCACGAACGAACGTCTCGGGACTAAATAAGTCACTTTCACCCCTAGGGTAACAATGTACTATTATTGTTGTACACTTTTTATTACATAAGTTTATCGAGGTTATTCTACTCATGGAAATTGAGTGAAGGCTGGTCACACCGAAGAGTCGAATGCATGACTGTTTGCACGCCATCTTGCGTACCTAGTAGAACTACGTAGTCACAAATCTTGTAATAGCGCCATCTCTTAGTGGGTAATAGAAAATATTCCCCCTCCATTAGAACGACTTGTTGGAAGTCGCATAAGAAGTTTCACTTCAAAAAAGTACATATTCGCCTATGTCTCGTTCTATTTTTGCGTGTATGTTCAAATGTATCGTAAGCCGACGTTATTGTGATTAATCACGCCTCATCCGCATCTGTTGAGTTGCGAACTTTCTGGTTGTTTGTGTGCCGAGCCGACCCTTACTTGAGAAAGTTTGTTTCGTTTATAACTCATTGATATAAACGATGAGTACCTATGTATGTATTATTAGACCGCTTGTAACATCGTTTACATCGTTTTACAATTATTCGCCTCAAACCCCCAATTTGAAGGACTTAAGAAAAACAATGATACAGTATTTCTTTTTTTAAATATCGTGTGTTTTTGTTACCTTGCGTTTGGCCACAACTCGCCTGATCCTAATCTTTTACTGCAAAATATAGTGCAGGATAGCGCAGTGCGCAGGCCGTGCCGACGGCGCGTTCGTGTTCCACGCAAGATGTCAGCAAATTGAAAGAGGTCCACGGGGGCCAATGCCTGCCGGGGCTGCGGGGCTGTTCGAAACAGATACCGTGGCCCTCAAACACAAAGGGCTAGAAGGAACATGGGTGGGTTTTAGTCAGAACAAGTCTGACACTGCCTTCCGCTCATCGCGATCGAAGCAAGAGACTTCCTTGCAATTAACTTTACCTACAATGTTTAGGTACATATCTGTCTGCTCTTTCGCAGAATACAGGCATGGAGCAAGCTGCAACAGTTAAGGAAAGATAGCCACTAAGTATTGTACACCTACTAATTAGATAACTAAGTTTCACTTTCTCTATCAATCGTAAATATCAACACGTAGCCGGAGATTCCAGATAGATCCATGTATTTTTTACTAAATAGATAGCTAGTGCCTACAGATTTTATAAGTCAAATGATGTTCTTACCCACTTCTTATTCTACCTACTTTTAAAAATCAATAAAGTCGGTAGATAGTAAATGAAGATATCAATAGACTTGGCTCGGCCAACGTCAGCCCTTTTGCACAAGAGTCGTTAAGTTCAGTAACTTACCAACTAATTGCCAATTACGGGCTCTCGATGCAACGTGGCTCAACAGATAATATTTTTCTTCGCAGCAATAAAATGAGCAAATCGATTCTGGAATCAACGATCTCTGTTATTTATGTTATTCTTCTGTGCTGTAGCTTTTGCCAGTTTTTTTGCCGGTTTTGCCAGCGTGTTGGTCAGAAATTATTCCTCAGAAACATACTTTCCAGATAAAAATCTCATTACCTAAGAGAAAAACTCAAGAACATTCTGCCCGACCTGGGATCGTACCCAGGACCTCAAGCTCACTAGTAGCGCTTAAGGCGACAATAAGTGCCCGCGACCTTGAGCGAGTAAAACTGCATGCGTAATGCTTCAACGCGCACCAAGATTATTCGAAAAAACGACCCACCTTGATTTATCAAACAATACAAATAAAAACCGTATACTAAAATATAGGTAGTTCAATTGTCTTTCAGATGGTCAAAGTTTCATGCAAATACGTCCGATAGTTTTTGCGTTATTATCGTTTTTTTGTCCGCGTTAGACATGAATTTACAAATTAATTACACTATGTTATAAAAATATAATTTTACATTTGACATACCATTTTATAAAGAAAATTGTCTAGTATAACATAATTATTTTTCAAAGAAATAAAACTAGAAGTTTAGACGTGATGTTCAATTTAAAATCATTAAAAGTCGTATATCTGCCTTAATTAACGAACGATTACGATCAGGCAGTCGAATTTTCTATGAGTTTTGTGATAATCATACACTTTCTAGTTGGTTAATACTCTAGCAACTAAATCTAATCTGCTCACAGTTCCTGTAATACCTAATTAGTACAATCACAGTCCAATTTCATTCAATTAGTACTTATACCTATGTATTAACCGCTTGGCAGGTCGCAACTAGCGCAAATTGCATGCTCAGCCAGACATAATGTCATTGATGTGGCCTAAGGATGGGTATGTACAATGAACTATGCATAGTGCGGGAACGACGTATTTCGAACCTAGGCGGTTTGGAATATTAGCTTGAGGACTGTGGTTAACTAAATGCTTGAAAATGTTAACTTGTGTTCAGGAATGTCAGCATTTTTGCGTCAGGAATGCGAGATAAGTTTTTAGTACTGGTCGTGTAGATACCGTGGTTGTGCTTTCGTTTGGACATAAAGATGAAAGTAAACACGAGCAGTTAGGAATTTAAGTAGGGGTACCTAACTACTAACATTAAAACGTACATAAAAGTAGTGTATGTAGCGACTACCTACTAGTGACCCATACACCATAAAGGCAGGTAGGCTTACTAGGTTAACCAACTTTTATGATCTGGTGGCTTGGTATCTCGTAAGTAGGTACCTAACCCAAATAGGTTCCTATTTTTAAACAACGTCATTATTAGATATTTTATGTGTTACACAAAGGGTGTGACTCCCGCTATACGAATACCGAAAAGAGTTAGGTACCTACATACTAGAGATTTTATGACTTTGCCGATTAGTCGGTTGACAAGAGACCGACTAGTCGGCCGACTAGTACGGGCTGTACCTACTTCGGTGAGTGTGCCAAAGAACTCCACGAACTCATGCCACTGGCCCCCTTCTACCATCGGACATCTAGACGCACTGCAAGTTACCTACTATCCCTACCTTATTGCTATTCCACCAATTCGCACTAAGCGTTTTCAAACGTCTTTCATAATGCGCACAGCAAAGGAGTGGAACTCTCTGCCTACGTCTGTGTTTCCGAACGCTTACAACTCTTATATTTTCAAAGTTAGAGTGAACAGGCTTCTTCTGGGTTAGCTCGTACCATCGTCGACTTTATGTCTGTCATCTCTGACCTAGACTAGAGTCAAGAGCAAATCCAAAGTAAATAAAAAAATAGCCTCCTTCATTAGTTCGATAACGTGTAGTAAGTGCCTAAACTGTTGTTAGACTTTTAATGCAGCTGATGGGCCTCGGACCCCCGGGCTTCTGTCTATATCGACAGTGGTAAATTTATGGCTTATTATGAGCCTTGGTAAAGTCATTTAGGTCTTTTCTAACCGATTTTACATTTTATTTGGCATGCCGACTTCCTTTGATGTTGACATGCAAAACGATTTTTGGGAAATCGGGTCGCGGTTAATTTTCAGCTGTTACAGCTTATTCCTCAAAATACCTAAAACACACTGAAAGCCTAGTTCGAGGTGCTTTAAAGCGACCCTGAAAATCACGAAAACATGAAGGAAAAACCGAAAATTTTCCTCAGTGCCATCTTGGATTTTCATTTTAACCTTATTTACGTTATCATCATCTGCCTTGCATTTTCCCTATTGTGTTGGGGTCGGCTTCCAGTCTAACCGGATGCAGCCGAATACCAGTATTTAACGTTTTTATTTTCGTTATCAGCGACCCCGAAATCCACGATAACGACGCTAATGATAGAAAGTTTTCAAAAATAATACAATCTAGGCTTAACAGAGAAAGAGCAGCGCTAGACGGGTCGTTCTGGCGTCTATCAGTGGCTTGTTATGGCTGAAATGATAATTAAGACAAAGGTAAAATTAAATTTGAAAATCGGTCCACAATAGGGGATCGGACTGGGTAAAGAAAACGACATTCTATTTTGTCCATCAGACAGGTAATACAAAAATATTAGACACGTATTTTTTGTTTTATCAAAATATCAAAAAAATACTTAGTTAGAACTCATTAAAGTTGGAGAGTGGGGGCTTACTACGTCACAAGTAGGTATAAAACTTACCTACATGTGACGTCATGCGCCATTTTAACTCAATATATCTCCGTAATTTTATGACCACGTGAAAAAAGAAAAAATACGTGTCCAATACTTTTCAATAAACTACCCGACGGACAAAGAAAAAAAAATAGGATTATCCCCTATTGGCGGAGAAATTAGTGAACATAAATAAAAAAACAAAATACAGTATACAGACGAGCACGAACATAGAACCTTCTTTTGGAAGTCATTCAAATTATTGTCGGGTGGGGGCAGCATTTTTCAGTTTTTGCCCCGTCTCGAAATAATGCTAGATCCGGGACTGAAGGAGGCTTGATTTACAACGTACATAGGTATTCATACCGTAGCCCGTAGGTAACCAATGTTCACTCACAGGCAGAGGTTTAAAATATCCAATTTGTTTGACACCCAGAATTGAACTTTACACATTTTAAAACTTTCGGAGGAAAAGTTTGGTTTGTTATGTGATTCTGTTTATTCTTTTAAAGGTAGAAGTTGGTACGGGTTGCGACCTCGTAAGCCGCTTTGTGATACTTTTAGTTGAACCTAAAGCCAACAATGCGCACTGCTTGTTCAAACCTGGCCTGTTTTATTTGTGCTGTAAAATAAATGTTACCGTATTACAAGTGTTTCGAATAAAAATAGCGTGAGATGTATTAGAAAACTTTAAAAAAATTTATTATAAAATGAGCACAATGTAAGTTCACAGTTAAGCTAAGTTTAAATAGAAACGGGAATTGGTGCCAGCTTTGGAATTTAGTAACGTTAAAAGATATGTACTTACTTTTCTGTGAAAGTCACATCACCAAATTAGTAACCAAAGGCAAATGTACATACTTGTAGGTCATATTCTAACTCATTTGTTACAATAAAACAATGGATTTGGTATAAAAAAAGAGATGAATCCATCAGTCCTATTTTTGACAGATATTGATGTTTTGTTGTTTTATTATATAATATTGGTATCGAACAACGCCTAATCACTTATCCCTATAAGATGCAAACTTTGTTATCTCTTGTCGGAAAATGAACTTAATTACTAACAAACCAAGTTCCCTAGATATTTGAGCGAGCCTTGGAGCGCTCTATTTAGTTTAGTTACTTAGCTAGTGACCGTTACATTTCGTTGAATTTTCCATGTAACATGGCTGAAAATGTAATACCGTCGCGTCGGTCGTTGGGCCTCCGGTCATCTCGGCATCAAGCGTTATGGACCAACACTCGCTTATTTAATCAGTGGACGACCTTACGGTAGGATACTGGATGCATTTTTCATTGCACGTACCGACGCTGCAGTGAACAAATTGTTAATAAAATCCTGTCCTCCGCTTTTATGAGATTGATGAAAAAAAAATTCTTTCGCTAAATGACACGTTAACAGTATTAAAAGTAGAGCTACGTTATATAAAGTACAGATTAAATTAAAGCAAAATAAGTATATTTACTTAGGTTCAGGTATACCTAGCACCTAGGTACCTAAAATAGGTATATAAAAATGATTACGGTTCAGATAGACTGGAGGCTATCTGATGTGCGGGAATACTAAAGAGGGATGCTGGTTTGACGTAGTTGGTGTTAGTCCCCAAGTTCGTCAGTTCTGTGGTTCGTTTGGTCTCTCAGATTATCCCTTATGTGGATAATTTGTACGCACAGTGTTTGGCGAAGGATTGCGGTCCTTCTCCGCCATTAATTAACATAACCTCGACTCCTTCTAAATTTGAATATATTGACAGCCTCTGGCGGGATTAAGGAGACCCCATATTACTCTTTCAACGGAGTTTTGTTAAGTCAGTGCTAAGCTAAAAGGTCGCGTTGGGTTATGATGATGAGCAACATTTTATTACTTACTAAGTTTTTAATCAGAAGTATACGTTTTCAAGGTTTGATTTGCACTTATTTTATCGGAATTGCCGTACTCGTTTTGGACTAGAGCGGAAGCCTTAGTTGTATACCTAATTTTGCAGTCGCTCGTACATGACAAGCATTAAACACGTTGTTTTAAAAGATATTTACAAAAACCCCTAATTGCTTATAGCAGGGGTTTTATAAATAACCATAGAATTATTTAAAAGAAAAAGCAGAAAGAGTGTCCGTGGGTAGAGAGTTAACGTGGTGGAATAACTAATTATCGAATAAACGTTTGAGATGGTTTGTATGGGTGATAGTGCGGCAATAGGGCAAGGATCAGACGGGTCGCCTTTAAAAGCGAGCGTTTAGTTACCTCCTTGAATTTGACGAGGATGCAAAAAACTCTCTGTATAGCACATTATTACATAAGACAGCTTCTCACCTCGATGGCACACAGGTCGGTGCCCAATAACCCGCATGATTGGGTTCAGGCAGGCACACGTGGCTCGCTCCGCCGCCGCCGCGCCGTGCCGTGCTCGCTCACAACCTATCTTTCAGCCTTTTAGCTAGACCCAATTTAATATTCATTGTCACCTTGAAAATTTGTTTTTAATCTAGCAATGTTTTTAAATGTAAACAAAAGGTTTGCTTTATCAATAAGGGTAGTAAGACCAGACCTCATGCTCAGTATTCGCGCTTGCGACTGAGATCAATGAAGACCCATAAACAAAACAACACCAAATTATTTTTTCATTACTCATACTCTGAAAGTAGGTCTGAAGTTGCCTGAGGAGCGGGTTGAAAGTTATACTTTTCCTGCCTAGGGAGAATCGCTTTCAACTGACAGAAGCCAAATTATAAAAAAAAAAAAAAAACTAGTTCTATTTTCACATTTTTATTGAAGTATGTTCCAACTTTCTGTGCAGCCACGATGTAAAATTGAAATAACTTAAAGTTAAGTATTGATTAAAGAATCTATATTTTTTTAATAACTTTATTATAATTTAGTTGAAACAACTTCTTTAAAATAACATAGATTTGGGCAAAATATTTACCATTTTCTCAATGATGAAAATGATAAATAATGGCTGAATAGCTGGCTGGCCACAGAAAAAAAAACAAAATAGGCGGGAAAAGTTGTTGATTTATGTAAAGTAAAATTTACTCATTTTTGCTTTAGCTAATTCATGTTTTTATTTTTACTTTCCTTGTATTCGTAATGAAAAGCAGTGTTTACCTCGGGTTAAAGACTTATTTAGTCCCTCGAACTATTATTACCAAACCCCGTCTCGGGACTAAATAAGTTACTTTCACCCCTAGGGTAACAATGTACTATTACCGACCCTATGGTTTTCGTAAACGAAACAAACACATAGCGTCATGTAGATAATTAGCCCAGGTAGCAGTGACTTTTAAAAAAAATAAAAAATAAAAAACAAAATCAAAATATTTTATTTTACATAGGCCTACATGGGCACTTATAAAACGTCAACAAAAGGTGCACGGTTCGGGTTGGTACAGCGTTAGTACTTAAGTATGGGAGGACAGCGTAGGCCCGACAATAAGTCGATTGCTTACTACAGAAGGTAGTAATAGAAAAAATTACAAAGCCTACAATGTCCACACATTCACAAAAAATAGGTAAATAAAAAGAATCTATACAAAAGTAAAAATAAAACAATAAAAGAACACTAACTTAAACAATAGACACAGATGTTATCATCAGTGCTGTAACTATTCTGAACAATGAACGAAAGGTGCAATGATTGAAAAACTATTGTAAAAAAAGAATAAAAAGAATGGAAAAAATAGTATTGAGAATAGTTAGAGACATCCACACATTTGTGTCGTTTATGAGCTAGCGGGGAAGCCGCATGAGCAGAAGGAACTACAGCCAAACTTCTTTATCTTCAGCGTACCTAGTCCTTAATTTTGTAATATTAATTTAATTTTGTAATATAATAATTTTTTGAACAGACAATAGGAAATTCTCTGACGAGTGTGATGAACAGATAATTATGCAGCTATAACTAACTCCATCGTCATTCCCTGCCCTTATCCAAATATATTTGTGGTCGGCACTGCATGTATTCTTCTTACATACTTCTCTATTACTGGTCATCACATCAGACACCTCCTTTCTTGCCATATAATTCTTCACATAGTCAATTCATCGTTTCTTTGGTCCGACAAGGTTTCAAGAGATAACACTAAAATCCCTCTCACCTTCAGATAGGAATCACACGCAGGTCATCAAAAGCCGTGGCAGAGCAAAGAGGCTCTTTGTAACATCAATGAGGCGACAATATTCATTGTTATTTTTATTTGCTCAGGTAAGTGCCCACTCAATCGGCTAAAGGGCTCGGGTGGGCGGAATTTATCGTTGGCAAGCCGCGGGAACAATTATGAGATGAAAGGATGTGTAAACATCGGAAATTATTATGTAGCTTTTGCCAGATTTCCTCCACATTTTCTGTGTATCTTGGGACAGAATAGATGAATTCTTTTTTATACGTGGGTGTTATAGGTATAGAGTAAATGGAGCAGTTGACTAACATAGTTTGTTGAGTAGATTTCAGCACTATGGTAATTTTGACTTTAATGGAAGTTCTTAGAGTTGGCTTTATATGAGGACTGGTTGTAAAGTTCCTCGTCTTCCACAGAAAAAGGAAGCATTCTCCAAAAATACTAGCGTTGTGTATGATGGCCTGCCACCCGACGGTTGTTGTACGGCTGTTGTGGAATATATCCTAATCTCGCGAACAATTCTGCTTGCGCGATGTAGGACTTACGTGATGTCTGGTACGATACGTATTATGTATGTGGCGTTGAAGATACCAGCACAGTCAATCCCACTATCCTATATCCCACTTATATTATAAATGCGAAAGTTTGTGAGGATGGATGGATGGATGGATATTTGTCTGTCACTCAAAGGTTTTCTGGAAGATATCGCTATCAGCAGGTTTTGGTGTACAATAAAGTTTTATTCTATTCGACTCTTTCACGCAAAAACTACTGAATCACGCAAAAAAAAATCCAGACTATTAACTATTCCTGTGCCAAATTTCATCCATATCTGGATGAAATTTATAGTTGGATAGTTAATAGTCTGGATTTTTGTTTGTTCTGATCCATTGACAGTCCCGATGGTCTGTTTCAGACTATTTATCCTTTGGATACTTTTATCCCGGTAGCACGATCCGACCGAACAAAAGGCGGGCGAAGCTGTGGGCATTAGCTAGTACCTCTATAAAGCCTCTATGAAGTTCCATAAGACTCAAACATAGCAAATGCTTCGACAAAGACCACCCACAATCTCATGATGTCATGACTATCTGTCAAAACACATTGTGATCTTTCGATACTCCTGTCGGTATTTTACCGACTTTCATAAAATTGTGTCGTATATCTCGTTCAGGTTCGTAGATATATAATATGTAGCGTGTATTTGTTACCATTGGCATTTTACACACACGTCGTAAAAGTCAGATGAAAACCACGAAGTGCCCCATTTTGGTTATCATTCGTTTTATACCCTTTATAAGCGAATGCGTAAAACACGCTCCCGGTTATTTATTGACTACCAATGAAATAGGTGATACGGTGCCGTACATAAATAAAGTTTGTATAGACGAAAGTTTAATTTATATTCAGTGGAGCAAAGTAATCGCCAATTTAGACCTGATATACAGGGTGTTGTTTTGCAACCTCGTCAAATTTCAGGAGGTGGTAACAAAAGGCATAAATAATCAATTAAAATTACGGTACCTAGTTAATTATTAAAAAATGCCGTTTTTTTTTTGTTGTTTAAGTTTGTCAGTATTTCAGAACAACCCCTTTACCGTGGTTTAGGGAATAAGAAATTATCGAATAAACGTTTGAGATTGTTTGTATAAGTGTAAGAGAGGTTATAAGGCAAGAACCAGACGGGCCGCGTTCAAAACACGGGTGGTTCGCACTTACCGATTTCAGTAAAAAAGAAAAAAAAAATACCTATCCATTTTATTATTGATTCGGAACCAGAATCATTAGCATAGTTACCTCCTTGAATTTGACGAGGATGCAAAACAACACCTCGTATGTAACTTTGTATACATCTTACCAAGGCTGTGGAGTAAAGCTTGCTTCAACATCAGCTGTGTTTTACAATCCAAGTGTTTCTATTTGTTTCATCATCATCTGCCTAGCCTTTTCCCAACTATGTTGGGGTCGGTTTTCATTCTAACCGCATGCAGCTGCCAGTATTTTATATGGAGCAAATGCCTTTCTGTCCTCCACAACCCTGTTAGTACTTATTAATACCATACTTCTTGGTAGGACTGGTTGTTAGACTTTCGGGTCACGGACTACCTGTAACTAAGTGTTTCTATTCCAGTAGTAGGTCATTAATAGTAGGTATTTAACTCGTCGTGATCGTATACGTAATGAGACGCAACGATCTCTTTGTTACTTTCTATCTCCTCATAAATATATTTATCAAAATTACCTAGAAAAGTATTGTTCCATAAGCTTACCTTTCTTCTATGCTTACATATCCATATTTTCCTTTTAGAAAGTAACACTTAGGTATATCCTATTCGAACACAAGCTACAAAGGAACTCGCACAAAAGTCTCCTCGTTAGGGCTGTGCGTTTGTGAAGTGATGTCACTGCCTGGTAAAAACGGTGTCAAATAGTCGGTGTCGTACAAAGAAAGGTAAAACTCCGTCTCAATGGTCGTTACTAAATATTTCAACGGGCCGCACTGCGCACCGCCTTAAATAAAACATTCCTGCCGACTGAACTGAATTTTTCACGCGCGCTGGTGGTCCCATACCCTTAGAGACTGACTTCGCATGCCCAACTAGTGCTAGTCAGGTATTTGGATAATTTATCTCTCGTAAATCGCGTTACAGTATTTCGCAGTGATTTTATGAGCCGTATTTTGCTTCTTAGTGTGCTAGCTGAGGAGTTTTGATAGCGTATAGTAATAAATGATTACTTCAAGAGTAGACCGCTATATATTTTGTAAATATAAACTTGTTAAATAACTAAGCTTGTTTTTGAATTTGCATCCTTAAGGCGGAAACATACTTACCTACGTGTCGTGGCGTGTCGTGACGCGCCAGAAGCAAATCGGTTTCATACATTTTAATATGGTTTGGGACATATTTGCATGGCGTGTCGTGTCGCAACGATGTATGAAACCGAATGCTTCTGGCGCGTCACGATACGCCACAACACGTAAGTGTGTGTCCGCCTTTAATTACCTATATGCTGTAGGTACCTACATCTGAAAAACATTGGTAGTACCTACCTAACTATATGCTTGTCCGTGTTAGCCGACATACAATTTCTGGGGCACCATAAAATGTATACCTATACCTACCTAAATAATTATATATGCATCAAGTAAATAGATAGTATCTTTGAGAATTCCCGCTGTGTTGTGCCGCAGGGATTTCCTAAAAAGGTGATTTGCATTATTTTTCACCAAGTTAAAATAAAGAGTCCTATCTACGTAAAATGTAAATTTGGGGCTCTCCTGAATGTAAAGTTCACGGTTGATTTTATTTTCATGGAGCGAACGCGGCTTGAATTTTAAAGTCATAATGGGCCCAAATGAAATTTCATTATATTAATATATTTTTCGAGTTTAGGCGTGGATTACAGTCAGATATGAAATGTTCTGATAGGATTTTCATAATTAACAGTATAACAGTGTACTTAAATGGCATAAATTCGTCAATCACCAAGACTGCCTTAAAATAATTCATTTTTCACTAAAAACATTGTATCCTTATTTTAGAATAAAGTAATTTTTGGTTGTTTACGTGGAAATAAATGCACTTTTCTTTCTTCTTATAAATATTTTAGAGAGAGACGGGTCCTAGTCGATCTCTAAGTAAGAATTTTCTCAGAATCCTTTTTTTATTCCAAATAAGAAAAAAAAACACCATCAAAGCGGAGGAAAATATGTGGAATTAAAATACCGACCACACAAAAAATATAAAAGCCCTCAAGACTTCAGTTTTTGTTCAAGTTCCAAGGAATGATTAAGTATCCCATCTCAGCGAAATTATTTTGTCTTCAATAACATTTTTATTATTTATGAAGCGGCCAGTCTCCTTTGACTTGTTTTAATATCTTTGAACAGCCGGACTTTGAGTTCCGATCAAATTAAACTTTTTCCAGACTCTTTCAAAGGCTACTAAATGTTTCATGGCTTCAGACGTCTTATTCAATTCAAATTTTCAGAGAACGACAGAATCTCATATTGAATATAATTTTTAGTGCTTTTGCGTTTTTCATGAATGTAATTTTTAATCCCACTGTGACACGTATTAAACTGAGTGGTTACACTTGAGACACAGACTATGATTAATTAAATATTCCTTCAGAGCGTTATTAGCGGTTGGCATATAAGTCCCTATAATATGGTACCCACTATTTACTGTATAATTTTGAAACTGAGTCACGTACTTACATGACAATATTGTAAACATTTACCTATTCAGCCTCGGAAAGGAAAATGGGTAGTAATTTTTTTAGGGTTCCGTAGCCGAATGGCAAAAAACGGAACCCTTATAGATTCGTCATGTCTGTCTGTCTGTCTGTCCGTCCGTATCACAGCCACTTTATTCCGAAACTATTAGAACTACACAGCTGAAACTTGGTAGGTAGATGTATTCTGTGAACCGCATTATGATTTTTGTACAAAATTTAAAAAAATATATAGATAAGGATATCCTCCCATACATGGAACTAAAACTAAAAAAAAAAAAAACGATCAAACCTATACGTGTGGGGTGTCTGTAGATAGGTCTTTAAAAATGACATTAAGGTTCCTAAAACCATTTTTATTCAAAGTCAATCTTTTGAAAGATAGACACTTCCAAAGTAGTAAAAAGTGTGTCCCCCCCCTCTAATTTCTAAAGTAAGAGGATGAAAATTCTGAAAAAAATATGGGGATCTAGAACGTAAAAAAAACTTTCAACGAAAATTGGTTTGAATAAGATTTGATATGTAGTTTTTGAGATATGGGACTTTTTCACCAAACTGCAGCAGTAACTTTGTTTTTGATTAACTTACTATGAAAAACAAATTTAGTTTTGCGGTTGAGTGAAGGTTTACTAATGAATGACTGTTCAAAACATTGTTATTATATTGTTTGGGGCTATGGAACCCTGTGTGCGAGTAAGACTCGCACTTGGCCCGTTTTTTAATCTAGAAGAGTTTGCTGCATGTTTTTAATTATACACAGAAGATAGGAAAACATTCTGAATTGCGGGCCAGTGTGATGCATTCATATTATAGTAGTAATTGGGACATACTGTACGACCAGAAGTATTTTGCCAAGTCCATTATCATAACATAATTCCGCCCAAACGTCCGCTACTAAACACTGACCTAATGCTCGCACAAACAACGAAAGGTCGTTGGGTAATATTGCTATTAGTTATTTGAATATCGCTTTTGGCAATCTAATAAGTAAGGGGTCTAAACTGTTCTTATTGCAGATGCCTATCCTTGTCAAAATAATGGAGGCATTCTAACAGTCCTAATGAACTGGTACTCCGTAACTCCAGTAACAAACGCTCGTTTTTTTTCCATTAAGTAACGAGCATGCAAATTAAAATCCAATTTAAAAAATGGCTGCAAATAAAACGAGCATAAACACGTATCGCAGCAAGAGGTTCTACGGTAAACGTTAGTTTTTCACCGTTGGCTTTCCACATATTCTCAGCGTTCGCTCGGTGCTCGCAAATCCAGGAAAACGCCTCGTTGCGTTCAACTTGTTTCGCCACCCAACTAAAGGCGCTGACTCTGAAAAAATGGTAAAGAACATGAATGCATGTTTATCGTATATGTACTCCAACGCAGACGTTGCTCTGAAGTTCTTGCTGAAATTCGTGTTATAATATTAGTACTTTCTCGGTATTTTGCTGCAGAAGTTGTGATGGTAAGTGAAAAAGGGATTTTTTATTTTGATTTTTATTTCTCAGACTGTCAAACCATTGAATTAGGTAACTATTGTTGTTTCCAGAAGAGATGTACAGATAATGACATTGCTGCTTGTCGTTTGGATGCCAGACGTTTTCAATGAGCACTTAACTGAGATTAAATACTGTTTACCTAACTGAATCTCCGCCTTGAAACTTGTTAGTCCTTATAAACAACTTTGTTTAATGTTATTTAAAGTGTAGTGGAGTGACTCAGTAATTTAATAAAATACAGGGTGTAACGGAAAGGGTATATACATCCTTAAGGGTGTGCTACAGACCATCAAACTGAACATGTTCCTCATCATAAAACATGTTTTTCAGCAAAAAAAATATCTGCTGCCCCATAGAAAATTACAATACCTATTCGATCCAAATGTAATAGGCAGCTGAATTTTTTTTTTACTGCAAAAAAAAACTTATGTTGAGAAACATGTTCAGTTTGATGGTCTGTAGCACACCACTAAGGATGTATATACCCTTTCCGTTACACCCTGTATATTATAACTTATTGCAGCCAGAACTTAGTAGTTGGCTATCATTTTCTCTAACGTTTTGTACTAAGTTTTCAGTATTATATTATGTTTCTAATATGTATAATTACGGAAATGATTACTTTTTTATAATTTTTTATTATTATGTACAATTCAATTTCAAATTCAGTTACTTTTTATTAGTTGTTCTGTGTTATTTAGCATCACATGAAAATTGTGAAAAAATCTGGAGTTGAAGTGAAACCAATTTATTTCCAAATAAATATAGGTAGTTACTTTAAATGAATTTCTACGTCGTTTTAGAAGGCAGTAAGTTGAAAGAAGCTCCTTTTCAGTAGGTTCTCTTGAATGTAAGAGGATCTCGAGTGCCAATATGTTTGTGTGAGAAAGTGTGAGGAGATCGACGACCCTAATATTCACTATCACATTTTATTATATCACATTTAGAACATTAATTTCGGTAGTACTTCATAATCATTCAATTTTTATCAATTTAACTTTTTTTTTAAGCCGATATTAATACGGTTTTATTCTGGTCCAACATCTTAAAAAAAAATGTGGTTTTATCTGCCAATAAATCTTTTTTCTTTGAAATTTAATAATTCTTTACATACGTATATGAAAAGGAGAAAAGAATTACAGGGTGTCACCAAATTCAAATACACACATAATCTATTTCGCACTATTAAATTTACTTATCCATTCTGTGTGTAGGTATGTTTGTCTGTGTGGTGGGTGTTACCCCCTTTCAGTGAGACTTTGTTAGCATAATATGGCCTAAATCGAAATGGACTCATACATGAATCATGGACTAACTTTTAATAGAGGTTGTAGACACATCTACTTTAAAATGAGATCCTAAATCAACACTTTATAATACTTACTTACATATACATTTAGTTGGCAACTTTGGGTTTGTTACTTGCGAAAGAGAAAACTAGTGGGTAGAAGTATGTGTTACTAATTGACTAATTGTCTCGCTTAAATATTTTTAATAATTTAACTTTAATTAAAAGTCTGTTCTCGAGCGAGCTTTGAAGTGGTATAATAATTCAAATTGCGGTGTCACGATTAAAAAAAAAAAAAAGAGCAAAATTACCATGACAGGAATTTATGGGTTATTTGCTAGGTGGAGGAAAATAGATGAATTTTTAATGGCTTAATCATTACAAATAAAGACAGTTAACACATATTAAATATGAACGACGTCAGTACCTAGATTTCAGATAGAAAATTAATCAGCCACGGGTAGTCTCGTGGGCTTTAAAGGGAAAATGTTATAAATCGTGGTAAGAAATAATTAGAAACCCCCCTTGTCCTTTACGCATGGTTGATTAAAGGTAATTGAATTACGGAAATGTTGTAGGTACAGTCACGGAATTTAATTGATGAGCCACTTTTAAACTTTCCAATTTTGCAGTTTTATCCCTTCACGAAATTACACGATTAAACCCGAACTCAAACCGCATGCTCGTAAACAAGATAACATATTACTAATAGTCGGAAATAGTCTTATCAATAGAGGTTGAAGAAAGACAAAAAAGTTGTCAATGAAAAATCCATAAAATGTAACATACGTTTATACAATCTATTTGTTACTGACCTCCTTTGAATTAGAGCTCATTAAATACTCTTTATTTCTGAAAACCATGGATTGGTTTTCAGACAGTTGAAATGTCGACGTCAGAGACGATTATTTTGAATTTTGGTGAATCGAATAATTGTCGTGAACGTAATCTTGGACGCCACGCGTTCGGATAAAATCGTGGATGCGAGTTTTTCCGATGTCAAAATTACTAATCATAATTTCTCCGTACGATAAGCGTTACTATGGGTACGCTAAAACAAATTGTCGCTAGGTAACAGTTGCTAGACTTGCAATTGGTTGACTTTGGGTAGTCACTCTACTATGTACGAATATAGCCGACTAAACCCGATTTGCATTACGCGGCTAAAATACGAACAGTGGCAAGTGGCTGATCAATTAAAGTCCGTGACTGTACATCAAATTTGTCACAATCGAAACTATTCGGATAATTTCAAAAGTACTTGAAGTTAAAACGAAAAAGAAATCGTATCTCACGTAAGTTTTATTATACATACACACATACCTACATACATACATAAACTGTTAAAAAAAGGTTACTCAATATTGTCTATCGTCCGGCACAGTACAGTCATGCGCGGGGTCCGCCTCAGTTTGAGTAGTAGGTACTTTATTTCATCTCCTCTGATAAAATTGACCTGGTGATGAAGCACTTATTAAAAAGTCTTAAATATATTATAATATAATAATACAATGTTGTAAATCTCTGCCCGTGCTACAAAAAGTATTATTTCTCGGACGAAAGGGGAGTTGAGCGCTAGTCTACAATACATTCTTTCTTTGTACTGAATTCAATGTAAATATAACCTATAAAGAAATGTTAAAAAACGTTTGTAGCATAATACGACTAAAGCGTACGACCTAAGTATTTACTTAGGTACCTTGTATCATATTTTCCGTTCCTAACGACAACTTATAACTTTCCTGATCGAAAAACCCAATAACAATTTGCCCTACTCTCCTTTTGAACCTCAAGGATCTCTAGAGGCTCACAAAAGTTATTAACTCACGCCTTTTTCCCATGGGGATAAGAAGAAACCCACAGGACGCCACCTGCTACGATTCCTTCACACTCCTTTTCACTCTTTGTCCACGTTCATACATACACGCATACAGACACGAGACGAATTACGAACCTGACCTTTCTGAGGAACCTCACCAATAAGGTCAGTGTATGTCCTTCTAGGACGTCTAAGTAGGTTAAAAATAATATCTCAATCAAATCAAAATAAGTACCTACAGCGTGTCCAATTTGTTTACCAAAATCAACATCATACATTTATTATTTTTGTAAAACATTTTTGTGACTGACAGTACATTTGATCAAAAATTGCTTTGAATTTTAAAAATGGAATCGTTGGCTTCGGCGACAGGTGCCTCGACCACTGGGGGCCTAAGCGACGGACCCATTCAATCGACAATCAGGCCAAGAGATTTTAAAAACAAAAGACCATCGGCTAACAATTTTGATTCTTTTTACATTATCGGTAACAATGTGTAGCTAGTTAACAGTCGTGATGTTAATTGGATTTTATTGTAATTTCTTATCAAAGCAATGCGTCGCCTCGTGAACACTACACGCTGATTTTCAGCTGAAACGAGACGTGTTAATTAATCTAATTTTTATTTCTGAAGCGTGAAATGACGCGTTTGTATTTAGTTCATTTTATTATGAATCTGTTGGTTCTAGAAAATTTTGCCCGAGAGCTAGATTTCCGATTTGAGGCGGCTCTCCAAGAAGCATGTAAGTATATTTTAATAATTTTCTTAAGTACTACAATGAAAACAAAAAAGACGTAGCCGTAGACGACGAACATACCCTGAATTGATTGGGATGAAGAAAGTTTAGTAAATCTAAATCAGATTAAATTGGTCGAGCTTGTAGCTGTTTTTACATAGAACATTCATACATATAAACTCACTTTTTCCCATGGTGATAGACAGAAACTTTAGTACGCGTTCTGCGACGAACCTAACGTAACTATCCTTTCGCTTCGTACAGGTTCGTTTGTCTGATCATACATGCTAGATGGTTGCCAGACACCTGACTTTTCTGAAGAATATATCACCAATAACATCAATGTGTCCTTCTAGGGCATTCCCCCGTCTGACTTGTAAATACTTTTTAATATTCGCTTTTCACTCATCCTCTCAACGTGACCAATACCACAAACCTAAGCATTCTCTTTGCAATTTAGTCAGTACATCATCCTGTAGCCATTCTTCCAATGAACCTAATGTTGTTATTGCTATTTTTCCTTGATCGTTTCAATATTTCTTTTATATGACGTGCAAAACTTCACAAGGCCAGTTAGGAATTATTTTCTTTCACAAAGTTTAGACGTAAGAAAGTAGAATTACACCTACAAAGTTTACGAGTGAAGGTTTTATCACAAATCTGAACTGAAGCCGAAGTTTCCCTCTGACGCTAAATAAACGTGGACTTCGTTCGATTTTTCAAAAGTAACGGGACTTTTGGCATAGTTATAGATTGTACTTGCCCGCCCCTAGTCCATTTTTCATTTATTTCAGCCCGGATTCATGTTCTGTATAACGGTATTCGGTTTCGGACGAAACTTTGGCTATATTTTAACCGAAGCAGTTTGGCAGAGTGCGCCTTTTTAGCAGAAGATGGCCCAAGTGTACGCTTAGTAATTTGCACGGAGTGAAATAAAAATCTAAGCAGCTCGTAAAATACTTCCGTATATAACCACCAAGACCTTATTCCCTATCATACAATCAAATGTGATGCCTATACTAGTTTCCGGCCTACACACATTAAATCATCATGCCACTAATTTACTGATTTTTCTCTAACCCACAGTAAAAAAAGTAATGTAACTAATTAATAGAGTCTCCCTTTTATTTCAATCCATTTTTATGTTTGGATTATCCTCAATTTTATAGGCGAATCCGGAAACTATTGGACCTTACTGAATATAACTAGTCTTTTTCTGTCAGTTAAAAACACACCATTTAGGCGCCATACGAATGGGCACTAACTGTCGAAGTAGTAAAGTGCTAAGGCTAGTACAATCCGTACAATAGCGACCCATTTGCGCGGTTGACACAGTTTGCGCTGAAAATATCTCGGAGCTGATGCTCGGCAGTCGGTGCTCTTGCATGTGTTATGGAAAACTAGCAAGACGCGCGTAGAAACGATACGTTACAAATATTCGCAGGAAAGAAATAAATAAATCCGTTGCCGTTGAGTTGTTGCGTGGCCGTTGTACATAAATAAGTTATATATTATTTGTGTGTATATCATTCAATTTTATGTGAATTATAGAATAACAAAAAAAAAATATGTACATCGCATAATACGCCTAACTACCTAAATATTTACTTAGGTACCTTATAAAAATATTTTCCCACCGACAAGTTTCACAAAAACATTTATTACTGTGTTTGTTAGAATTCTTGGAAATCTCGGTGAACGGATTTGTACTAAAGTAGGTTATATTTACCTGGAATTCGGTACAAAGAGAGAATGTATTCTAGGCTAGCGCACAGGATCCCTTCGCCCGAGAAATAATAGGTTTTTGTAGCACGGACAGAGATTTACAATATTGAATTATGTTTTAAGACTTTTTAATAATTACTCCATCACCAGGTCAATTTTATCAGAGGAGATGAAATAATAATAATTGTTTATTGAAATAACGATTTTCACAAAATTTTACAAAAATAAAAAAATTGAAAACTAAAGGTAAAGTACAACCTATATAATATTATTATTCTACCTGAACTAGGAATAAACCTGTATCTCAGGTAACATACTCAAGTCCTTACACAAATATTATCTAAGATTTCTTAAACAAATACCTAGTAAATAACATACCTATCTATAAAATGTAATATAAATATATGAAAAAAAAAAGTACTACTCAAACTGAGGTGGAGCCCGCACGTGACGGTACTTTGCCCGTAGATTGTTTTTATTATTCAGGCCACGTGAAAATCCGCACGAGTTCAAACACCTTCACATCTACATGTTAGTTGACACAATCGGCGTGAGCGAATAACATCTCGCGTCCCGAGTGGCATACCCCTCAGTTTGACCAGAGCTTCATTCTCACGGAGCTGAAACAGATCCTTTTTAAAATCACTCCACAAACATGGGTTCCGCTTTGACTTACCATCACGCATGTAATCCCCGAAGGGTTTGGCAGAGGAGTAACTAATAGTACACCTACATTTCGCCAGTTTTGTTTAAGTCCCATGTAAAAAAGGGCGAGCCTATTGCCATCAACCGGGCACAAATCCAGACTCCATACCTGCTACTGAGAAATTCCTGATGGGAAAACCCAATAACAATTTGCCCAACCCGGGAATTAAACCCAGGACCTCTTGAGGCTCAGCAGTCGCGATAGCCATCGCTAGACCAACGATGTAGTCCGCTATGACCTATCCTCAGTTAAGTTGACTTGATTAAATCTCGTTGACACTTCGGAAAAGTAGATTTTCCTTGTTTCCGAACACTTACAACCCTAATCTCTTCAAAGTTAGAGTGAACAGGCTTCTTCTGGGTAAGCTCGTACCATCGTCGACTTTGCCTCTGTCATCTCTGACCTAGACTAGAGTCAAGAGCAAACACATCGCATATTTAAAAAAAAAACAGATTATTAACTAAATAACATAAAGAGCTTACCCTATCTGTTAAGCTTGTTTTCTGACAGTACACAAAGGCTAGAGTAGGTATTAATGTTACTAATTATGAAACGCTAATTTGCTTATCCACGGAGTGGAATCACATTAAGGCACTGCGTACACCAAAGGGAATAGTAATTCTTTTATATTCTCGTTAGCGTGTTCACGTTAATTCTTTGTTTTTAATTGTTCTTTTGTGAGGACATAATGATATTATGTTATAATTAATGTCCCTGGTCGCTCTCCTTACTGAGAAGACCAGAAAATTGAGAACGATGTTTATTCCCTTTTTTGTGTTATCTGACAAATGCACCCGGCGAGCAAGCTAAGTTATTTCCAGCATAACATGGCCTGGCTTTGTAAATATTCCCATACAATGAGAGATCCGATTACACTTTATAGCTTGATTGGTCGTCGTGCGTACCTACACCTTACTTCACAGCTTTTCAATTCTGATATAAAATCTTTTTCCCAACAGCTCGAAAGGTTCCATTCGCTCAACCCAGAGCATACAAGATCGGTGCACTGCGGCAATTCATGGAAGATAAGAGTTTGCACGGAAAACCGGGTTTGTAGACCCTCGGGAACACCAACCTCACTTGAGTGGATTGTGCCTTAGTAGAAGTAGCCCAGACGAAAAGAAAACCCAAACCCATTGTGAGTATGGTGTTCCCGAATAGTACTATAATTAATGTCATTTCTGTTCCCCTATGCGCTTGTTAATCACTCTCCTACGACCTGGATTAATTTTGTAACCTATTTATTTATATACTTACTTAAATATAACCCATTATCATTACACACACGACACTAAAAAGAACACAGTTCAGATTGACAGGTCCTACCCAAAGAGTGTGAGTGTACGGGGTTGCAAATTTGAATAGACGACACCAACCCTAAAAAACACCACTAAAAACGGGTTTATTACTCGAACCATGGTTGCTATTTATTTTGGCTAGGAATGCACTAAGTATTCAAAAAATAGAACCGTTTAACAGCCCTCCATTTAGGTTGTGTTTGTGGTTGCATAGGTACAAGTATAAGCCGGCATTGCAACAACAAAATAAACAGTCGATATCCAGCTTACCACAACTGACTAACGTAATTCTAATCGTGTTTAAGTTCCTCTTTACAAACAGCTAACAGTTATTTCATCCAAGGGACTAAATATATTCGCGTTAAATCGCATTAATACGTAAATGGAATCGAGTCCGCTTGGGATAATGTTGGCGACATCGGTCCAATCCGATTGGTTAGCGAACCGACCATCCAGCTAAACGAATTTGGTTCTAATTAGCATTCTGCCGATGTCGTCGGAAATGTTTGAAAAAATCCAACCGGTATCGAACTCCTCTATTTGAATCCGAAATCCTTTATTGCATAAAATGGAAAAAATCTTTAAAAATCAGTCTTTCCTTGAATTTCAACTGATTCGCCATTGTTTGATTTTTGAACAGAAAGGCGAGTACAAAGGCAAATAATTGAAAATTCGATTCAGTTATTGCCAAACTCGGATTTCAAAAACTGTTAACTGTTAGCGACATAACTTGCTACGATTGCTAAATCGTAGCAAGTCATGTCGCCTGCTACGCCGTAGCAGCGAACCCAACAGCGTAGCCGCTGTCGTAGTCAATGATCACATGTCTATTCACTGATTCAGACATCGAATAATTATTATAATTATTTATTAGATGAAGTATATTATAGAGTAGCGAGTGACTGTGGATACCCATCCATGGTCACGTGCTCCTCTTTACATAACGAGTTTCCTCCGTTTCCTCCGCTCGTTTAAGTAGTCAGTGGAGTCACTGGCCCTAAATTATGACACGCAGTCTTATTAAGGAGTATCGTATTACTAACTGGATTGTGGAACTCAGATAAGCAGTCACTCACATGTAAAATACTGGTTTTCAGCTGGATCAGGTTAGACTGGAACCTTACTTCAACATAATTGGGAAAAGGCAGGCAGATGATGATCACATGACGTAGCATAATTTAAGTAAATATTGGTCTTAGCGAATGAACATACTCTTACTTTGTTTTAGTTTCAGTGGCGATCATCTCCCTCTGTAGGTCCGGCGGTCTCTGCATCAGCAGTGGCGGCTGTCCCATGAGCCGCGTTATGGGTGACGACATTAACTGTATGATGGAGCACAATAACTACGTGTGCTGTAAGGTGGACCGGAAAAAACTGCCGATCAATGTGTTTGACAATTATTTATAATTTAATTGTATCGTATGATTTTTTTACTACATATTTTTTTTTGTAAAATCTGTCAATAAATGTAATAACTCAAATTTTCTTCGACAAGTTTTTGATATGCCATATCTCTTTCACGTCAAGCGAGATCAATATCTATTGAATATAATATGAAGGTATTCAGGTGCCTCCTACAAAGCTTAGAGCGCTTCCATAGTTCGTGTCTATCAGACCGTATGAATAAGACAATATGCGCGGCTCCGTTTAAGTGGAAATCGAGGTAGCTGCTCCTTCGGGACTGCTTCGAAGATAACTACTGAATATGTTTTTGTATAGGTACTTCGAAAACCTTCAGCATGCTCTGGTTTTGTTTTACATAACTAAATTGAAATTCTTATCTTCATATCGAAACAAGATTTCTGAGATAGCAAAACACACCTGGAATAATACCGAAATCTTTTTTCATAAAAATGTTTTTCCAAGTAAAATACTTCCTAGTTTGTAAGTCTTACACAAACTCCTTCCATGGCGGAACGTCGGTAAATGTTTAACTCGATGCTTAACGACATAATCTGACGTCGCACTGTTATCCAAACCTGACTAATGAAGTTTAGTTAGGCTGGCTCGTGCGATCCAATCTCCCACCAGGCCTAATGCCGTGCCAAAAATAATGATACGTACTGGATGTGTTCAGGATGGGAAACGCAAAAACGCCGAAGCCCAAAAGGAACGTGCGAATTATTTTCAAAATGGAATTTGGAAGTTATTTGTTTAAATGTTTTCCGACTGGGTTTTGTTTCTGTGTTGATATTAGTTTTTCTTTTCTCTTACATCTCTTATTATAGTCGTCAAAAGTTACAATTTACCTTCTGCCTGTTTAGACATGGTTGGGTATAAGAGCACGCGTCCCTGGAGACACGTAGAACAAAGTACAATCAGCTTCGATTGTTTGTGTGTTTCGTTAAGGCCAAATGAAACAAAATCAAGAAACTACTGTTAGGTAATTTTATTTAGGGTTTATCAGTGACAAATTAGGTTCACGGATAATAAAAAACCGATTGGATTAGTCCCTTCACCAAACGCTTTCACGGATAAAATTGAATTCTCGCCGCTACTTCAAAACGGTTTAAATTCATTTTATAAAGTTATTATACAAAAGTCAGCATGCTTGTGAAAGATGAAAAATTGTATTGTGTCTCCAGCTGGTGCGGTGTCGTTTCTAGTTAGGATGAGTGTTGGGTCTAATTCAGTTCGCTCGGATATTGCAATTTCCATCCAGCTCAGGCCCACTGCGTCTCCCTTCTATTTCGTTTCATATTGCACTGCAGTAACAACACTTGACGTTTATGAATCTAATTTCGCAGGTAATGCAACAATCTGATTAACAAACTAGGGATTTGTAGATTTACAGCACAACGCGGTGGAATTACAATCTGACGTCACTACTTGCTGTTTCCGAAAAGTCACATACATACTCAGAAGATGGAAACTGTTTGGTCCACTAGTACAAACAACGCCAGTATTTGTTTAGGTCCTTACAACATAGGTTTTCATACAATAGGTATGGCCGTTCCGTTGCTCCACAAAAGATTTTCCTCAACAACAGGCCACCGCCGACCCTTTTAATGAAAAAAAATTAGACGCTTTGTAATATTTTTAATTTTATTCACAATCCGTGTATTGTTCTGTGAGGCGAGGGTCGGCCGGAGGGCACACCGCTGTTATAATATTCAGCCTCCATACCACAATGTTTTATTTAGCCATCTCGGCGGCTTCAATATTCATCACTGTACTCCGAGCCCTCTTAGCTCCTGAATAAAATACTCTAGGCATCTCCACGTCTACATTTAGGCTTTTGGTTCATTTTTAATATGGAGGGCAATGGTTATAAACGTACCAGAGTATAAGAACTACTCATTTTATAAAAGAACGTCTGTTAAAATAAATAAGATGGAAAAAGGGACTTTAAACTGCTAAATAGAATTTTAAATAAATACCGCCTTTAAAAAAGATTCACAACCAGCTCTGAAAAATTGCGTTAACCCGGAAAGTAGCGTGACATTTTAAAAGATAAAAATTTTCAAGCAAATAGCGCCCATTAAGAGACAGTAAGCACAAAACTTATGAGAACAAGAGTCAGTCGGCGAGTAAAATGGATATTTGTTGAGTCCGAAAGCCGTTGAACGTTCGCTGAGGAGCCGAGGACGACTGAGCGCGGGACGTGACTGTACTTTTTAAGTTATGCCTCTTTTACATCTCCATCCTTTAATATTAAACGTATTTGAGTTAAAACGGCTTATTTCTTTAATTTTCTTTTAAACTTCTCTCTTTAAACTTGATAGGCACGCAGTGAAATAAATTCAATTAGGATGATGAACCCTTTTTAAAAGCATTTAATTTCTGTTTTATAATTCCTTAAGTCTAATTATTGGATGCTTTACTTTTGCTGCGCAATCGGCGCTGTTGTCGGATGCTTCAGGAAAAAAAAATTGGCGACCTAGTCACAAATACCTAGAGGTTTTATTGTGCGCATGAAGAGTTAAAATCTCAGAGTAAGATAAAGTTCAAAAAGATATTTCTGGAATAACACAGCCTCCGTGAAGCTCTGTGACCTGTTACATTTATTTCATATTCCACACGGCTCCCTTCTGATTACATTACATTCGCGGTAAATCACTTGAGGTGATGTCTGCTGCTGACGTAGGTTACCTCGCAAAATGTTGCGAACGAGCCCCAACTTGTTCCCACAATTCCTTCAGGACTCCGCTAAACGCTATTGGTATCAAAGTGTCAGCTCAACCGAGCAACCGCAAGCCCCTTAGCGTCGGAGAAGTTAGTGTCGGTACCCCTGTCTACGTCGCTAGTTGATTACAATTCCACTTCGAAGCCGGCTGCACGTTCCATCTCTTAATTTGATAAGATATTTCGTAGTGAGCGCACAATGTACAGCGTTTAACGTTTTCGGTTGTTGAGTCGGCGCGGCTGTGTGCTGAGGCCTTTACCGCAAACACTGGCTGACGTAGCGAAGATGTGGCTACACGAATTGACACCTTCCCGTCGTTAACAAGATGGGATGAACTTCATAGTTCTTAATATAAGATTTATGCCTGAAGTTTGCAACCACAAGTCGCTTTGAAGGATAGAGAGGTGTGAGGGTTTCTAGCGTAGGTACTGATCGCAATGAACACATGAACACGTAAAAATACCGACATATAGACTACGTAGATGGATTTACTTATAAGTACTAATTCACCCCCTGTAACGTGAGACTTAAACATAACTGGCGGTATGTGGGTGTACCTATTATATTATCATATATATATTAGGTACACCTCTGCCTAACCCTTTTGACATAACAGGCGTTTTATGTGTATGAAAAATAATACTACTGCGTCTGAATGTCCACTTTTTGTAATACTTGTTCAAATAAATTATTCTTATTCTCAAAAGCTTTTATCGTCCCAACTCGTCTGTATTGTTTGTAATAGCTCTGTGAGTTATCTGACTAAACATATCGTACTTTGACAATGCCCACCCAGCCTAAACATAAAGAAAAACAGTACGTACAATAATGCACAATACATACCCGTTAGCCGTAGGCATCCAACACAAAGAAAAAAAGTGGTCAAAGGTGAAAGGAATTTGGAATAAGCGGCACCTATAAGCACAGATCAAAGAGCATGATCACAAAGAGATCGAAGGACACGCGGCTTTGCTGGGAGGCTTTCAATCGAAACCTGAAGAACGTAGAATTGCCCTGATCGACGCTTCTCGGATACCAATCACGGATCTGTCCCGATTCCGTCGCAGATAATATTGGTTAAATCGGTCTCTTTGAGTCAAAGGACGTTTGATGTGAGAACACTAATTAGTTACATCGATTTTATAGGTTTTTTTCTATGGAAACGCGGTACCTAGGTACTTGTTAAACTTCGTCCAATACAGAAGTTAAATGTATTTGTGTGTGTGTTTAATGTATTTGATGTTGTAATAATTGCTAATGGTTGTTACCATTAGCAATTATTACAACATCAAATACGACACAACTTCAGACCGTGAACGTACATTGATTAACACATTCGGTTGACAAACGAATTGGTGGTCGCTGTTTGTTTTTATTTAACGCACGGATACATCGTTCACGAAATGATTTTCCCTTTTAAAAAAATCCTAGTTTAGAAGTAAAGTATTTTGGTCAACATTGAATTACTAACTATTTCTGCAAACAATGTCATCAGTGGGTGACACAGCAGCTTTTGTTAGGTCATCACTTTGGTAGAAAGTTTGGCAACGGTCGACGGTCGAACGGCGGGCCACATCAATCAAATTTTGACATTCGATTTTTTCCGTCCGCCCCTGCCTCCGGGATGATGTAAGGATAACTTTTTGAAGTATTGTCACTTTTATTATACGACGGCTTATGTTCTGACAGGACTCAGGGCAAAATTGAGCCAAAGTAATGTAAGTTTCAGAAGAAGAATTCAATAGATGATGTCCTTATAGCAATATCTTTTATTATTACTATTCGTGTTCAATTTAGTTGGGAAATTCGCGGTTATTTTTCGTCCTATCTATATCTCTAAGAAAAAACATCTTCTACAACTAAGCAAGTAGATAATCATTATAACATGTTTAAGGGTTTCACTTTCTAAGTAAGTATTCACACACCGAACTGCTGGAAACTTGCTGAAAAAAATATATGCTGGTATCTTTGCTGTTATAAGATCAGGGGTCTCATTATTAGTAATAGGAGCATACCTAATTCAGTATTTAATAAAATGATAGCCGAGGTAATCAACAAACGGGCGGGCCTGTAATCCGGGCCGTCCTGGGCACGCCCGTAAATCACGGGCGCGCGACGCAATTTATCGCTTTGGCCCCACATTCGCACACGCACACGAATCGCTTTTTATTGCGTCATAGATACCAGTATTCACGCATAGTGAATATAATTTACTATCCCTGGAACGACAGCCTTCAAGACATACCGCGATACTAATATAATATTAGTTTTCTTTCCAGATTTTCTGGAAGATTGATTTTCGTAAGGATGAGATAGCATATTGAATAACTGAGAAATGAATAAATTTCAGATTACGCCGGAAACCAACAGAAAATACATAAATTACATGCTTAAATTTTTTACATAAATATACATTTCATCCGTTTTGGTGTTGAGATAAAAAAAGATTAAAAGAAAAAATATAATAGCATTTCGTAATGTATATTTTTGATGACAAACG
The DNA here is from genome assembly GCA_963082945.1 of Cerastis leucographa. Taxonomy (NCBI): domain Eukaryota; kingdom Metazoa; phylum Arthropoda; class Insecta; order Lepidoptera; family Noctuidae; genus Cerastis; species Cerastis leucographa. Next base: position 15,874,942 of record OY720383.1, on the reverse strand, counting down.
ACCTGTTATCTAAGGATAAAAGCGTTGTAAATATTTGTAAATGGAACGACATTCTTTAATCTCTGGTATTTTTTGGGAAAAACATAATTGCCTACAGGTAATTGTACACCTCTCCTGAAAAAGTACTTTGTTAGGAAAAAAATACATTAAAAATACTTTTATACAAACAATCTTGTTTCTATGGTTACTATAAGAAGAAATAACCAGCATTCACTGAGATTAAACTCTGCCACTAAAGGAATAAAAACTGAATTCGTTTTCAATAAAAAATAAGTAACACTCTTGAGTTACTATCGCTTTAGGTTTAATTTTAATAGCGGTGGACCTAAAAAAGGATTATTGCATATCTCGAAATAATATTAAGCTGGTACTACACTCTCGCCGAGACATGCCGAGGCAGGGCGAATGCGAGAGTTTACATCTAAGCCTCGGTGTACTTCGATTGGCTTGACACTCTTGTAATAGCCCTGTCTCGGAGTGTCTCGACGACAGTGTAGCCTTTACATTTTACTCACAGTAATAATTTGTGGTCCAATAAAATATTGGAAGTCAACATCTCACTGGACAGGTACTTATCCCGTATTTTATATTTGTGCGAAGTACCGCAAGCCATATCTCCGAGGTCCGCAGTATGCATAAACAAACATTCAAACCTGGATTTACGAGCACAGACACCTCAGGGAGTTGTCCTGCCGTCAGCATCCGGCTTCCCAACTACGGAACTGCTCAACATTTACACAAACTGGATGAGCTACGTTTCACCGTCCGAACCGGAACAGAATGAAAAATAAACCTATCAAAAAGTTTGACGATGAATAAAGGGGAGAGCGGGCCACTCTGAACAAATTTCTCGCATTCCGTCCGCTATATTTTTTAAGGGGAAAGTTAACGCGGCGGCCATTTTTCTCCATAATTCCGAGGGAACTACCATACCTACGTTTGTAGCTAGAAACTTTTGAAATTGTAATTAGCGCACTCTTGTTACTGAGTTTTCTCTATTGTGTGTATTGTACTGGGTTTGAAGAGGAAATACGAGAGCAAAAAACGCTTGTTTCAAGGGAGAAATATCCATTTTACAATAGATTTGTTTCCTCTGAGAGCTCTAATATAGAACAATGAGTATAATGGGCAGTGGCAAACTTATTTATTTTGAATGTTTTAATATTATTTAACTATTTACTTACCGTAGTAGAAATATATCTTCGTTAGTAATATATCCACGTAAGTTGGTACATTACTTGAGATCATTTATGTGCGAATATATTGCCGCCCCTTGATATAAAATCGAAGATACTTGGTGTCCGTAATAATTCTTTTACTACGATTTTATGGGTTGGTTAGGTAATAATTTATGCCTCGGACCCTTCTGTGGTCGCAGATCAGCGTGGGAGAGCAAGATAAACATATAGGGTGACATCTGCGCGACACCTGCGTACTTACGAAGGAAATGGGTAGACGTACGCAGTGATTTATTTGCGCATTAGCTTGTAAACGGTTTTTAACCACAACTAACATTTCCACCAGTTTTTATAAAACAAAAACATTATGCGCTTACCTACATTAATTTAAAAGTAGTTCACTTTAGCAGTAAATATGTTATCAAATTGCAGGCAAAATTAAACTCATCAGGCACCACAGGGGTAAACACGCGAGCGGGTACAGTCAGTAAGTCAAACTCGGCCAGCATCTACACAAGTAACAGGTAACTTTATATGGAAACTTCGTGTTGGTAGCGTGTTGTTCAGTTGTTCTAGTTTTTGTGCTAACGGTACATATATGTGTGTTGACACTGCATAATAAATGCGGAAACGCTAAGTTCTCTGTACAACTTTGAAAATAGAATTGAATTCGTGTTTGCTGTAATTTATTTTCAGTGCAGGCAACACGGAACGTAGTTATTGAGACAGGTAATTGTGGCAATTAGTAATGAATAATTTTAATTCAGAAACGTTTAAGAACAATTTGATTAAATCAAATTGTAGTTTCAATTGCCAGCACACGTGAATATAACAAAAAAAAAAAGGAGCTAATGAATGAAACATTTCACTTTATTAAAAATTCTTATGAATTTCGTGCTCAAATCTAACCAACTTCCTGTTTTTGCAGTGACCGGCTTAAATGTCATTTTTAAAAAGCTATAAAGCTAAAAAGTCATGTATTCGAACAACGTGGGTTTGAACAAGCCCAGCCGAGTCGGCTTCATCCGGAATTTTGTAATTGCTCACACAGGCGGAACAAAAAATTGGACCAGCACAAATGCACGGAACGGGTTCCACGAAAAATATTATAGTCTACATCATCCTGCACGACCCTCGTTACGAAAATATATACTTTTCTTCCTTTCTCTATATTAAGAATATTAAAATGAGTGAACAAGACGAGCACGGGGGCGTGTACGTTTAGGTTGCGAATATTCATGAGCTGAATTTGGGAAAACGGGGAAAGTTTCCACACGTGGAAATATTAAGAAATCTTTGATTACCTTCCTTGAACATAACATAACAGAATATCACGCCTGTAATCCCCGTAGGGTTAGGCAGAAATGTACCTAATACACCCACATTTCGCCAGTTTAAGTCCCATGTAAAAGGGAGCGCGCCTATAGCCATCAATTGGGTACAAATTCAGACTCCGTGGCTGTTACTGAGCAATTCGTACTAGAAAAACCCAAGTGTTAGCCCGATCTGGGTTTCGAAGCCATCCCCTTCTGTTGTTCACGTTCTGTTTAATTGTTGAACAAGCACTTACCAGCAACTTTTATTTCACAGAATAATAAAGTTTACAAGCAAATTGTTACGTTGTAAGGAGAAAACTCTGAAGTGTTCCGTGGAAGTGCAAGGAATAAGAAATACTTGCAAATGGCTGCAATAACAGTAGCGCTACGTAAATAAATCCCGTCCCTCTTGTTAACTGACAGCTTTCCAACATAATTAGAATTTAGAAACTATATATACAAGAGTTAAATGAAACTTAATTAATGCCCATTATGACTGGTTACCAAGAATCTCGGTAAAACAACCCTGTCTACGACATAATTCAAGTGAAATATAGGGGAATCTTCTTTCTTGCTTCTGTATTTATTTAAACTAAGTATAACAAACAACAATAATTTTACATTTTTTAACTATTCTATAATTACTTTCTAAAACTAAATATTTACATAAACTATTGGTTAGTTTTTGTAAATATTAACTAACATAAAAACAACAGGACGCTTAGGCGTCAAAATACTCCTCAACATCGCTGTCATCCGGAAACGTGCCCAGAAGACTGGCAGCATTGCCACGTTGAATGGAATGGAAATTTAAAGGATGGAATTCAGTACAGGCTGTACCTGATAGTGACTGTAATAAAATTATATTAAAAAAAAAGATTTTTCGTCACATATTATTTCATACATAATCAAGGAAATCAAACACTTTTAAGAGATCGTACTTTCTTCCCGTAGATTTAGAAACTAATTGAAAAGGAAGATAATAAAGCACAAATGAAGGGATTTTTTTTATTATAACATATCTATTTACGTTACGAATTTCGTACAAAAATAAAGGTAATCAAAAACTATTTAGGTAGTTTAGGGTTCTTCAACGCCCTGAGAACTCCAATAATAATCCAAACATAAAATAATAAAAACTAATCATCAAATTTGAAAATTTTACCACGACCACCAACCACTTAGATTTTCTTGAAGTGAAATTTCTAATGCGACTTCCAACAAGCGTTTAACGCTGCCATGGAATTGGTAAAATCAACCTTTCCTGTTTTGGAATGATTGTTGATCTTGTTTTGTTTTTGAAAGTTCCACATTCAAATTCTCTTCTTTCTTTTACTTCATATTTCGTTATAGGTTTTTCATTTCCACATTACGAAGTTTCACAGCTTCCACGCGGAGGGACTCCACGCACTATTTTTTTTTGTTGATTGTTCTTGTAGTTTAGATGTACTGATCATTTTAATGGCGAAATCCGTTTTATTCTTTATAAAGCAGTCGAAAAACAAATTACTGCATGTCTAGATCCTGAATAAAACACCGTCAATCTCCACTCGCGGCAAGCTGTGAATAATTCTGGCTTATAACTCGCGTGTCTCTAACAATGGGCGGCTCCATCCATTTGCGCTATGCCTGGTAAATATCTAAATACACAAAACTGAACGTTTATATCTCTTTGATTAATTACTGCAGAAACTGGGAACGTAAAATGTGTGAAAGAAGGTGAAGTCAGGACTAGTTCTTGTAAAAAAATCATGATATTATTTCAGAATTTACCTGTAAAAGTCCGTTTCTGAGTTACGAGGAACGAAGTATTTTCTCTACTATAAGCAGGTTACTGACATTAAATATTCTATTAGATGAGAGAAAATAATGCTTCTGTAAATGATAAATGATGTTTATTTTGCAAATAGGTTTTTACAAACACTTTAACACGTCATTTTTTTTTAAACTAGATGCGGCCGGTGTTTCGTACCTGACTACTCTGAGAAGAAACAGCCGAAACAAATTCAGAGGTTCTCTGTTAACTTGTTACTCTTTTAAAGTCCAGACATTGCTCAATTTACATGAGGACTATGCAGATTAGTGTCTGAGATGGTCTTTTGAAGAAAGAACCACACAGATTTGAGTGGACCTGTCCAGTCAGTGCAAGCAATTGTCAGTTATCGTGTAGCTCGACTTATAAATCAAGGAGCTCAACGCAACGACGAACAATACCAAAGAAAGGACATTTGGGTAGGTCGCTTAAAGTACCCAAAAAGCCAGACAGCGGTGGGAGAAAAAAAAAATGTGACCTACATGGTCCTCACATTCACAATAATTAAATGTAATTAATAATAATATACGAAATGAATTTAAAAAAAAAAACAAGAATTTCAATAAATGTCACAATGATAATAAAAAAAAGTAAATATCAATGTCAAATCAGTAAATGTCACATAAAAATAATAAAAAAATAAAGTAAAAAAAAATAATAAAATACTGAAATAAGTATTCATGTCACATCGGTAAATGTCATCTAAAATAATAATAAAAAAAAAATGTAAAAAAATAAGGTAAAAATAAAATAAAAATGTCACAGTGTATAAAATAAGGAATTAACAATAAACAAGCGGAATTACGACATTCACAGAGCAAATTTCATTGGAGCAGTTTAATCCCAAGCCTTTTTATCTTCGAGATAGTGATTTACATGTGTAAGGGCATGAGCCTTTACACTTAATGTTGAATGTTAATAAAATAAATGTTAATGTTAAAAAAAGTATTTAATACGAAATTGCACTAAATTAATGTTATAAAAAATAGTAAAAAATGTTATAAAATGTTGGATGTTGCGCGAGCTCGATATTATACCGAAGACTGACGTACTCGCGTACGTGACGATACTACATTTTATAAATTAACAAAATTTGCAGTATTTTAACTAGGCTAAGGTACAATGTCTGGTTGCTGACCGTACATCTTGGCGGGGCAAAAAGTAATATTTAATTAAGATAACTTATTTAAGAGTAATATAACAATGTAAATAAAAGTCATGAAATGAAAAGAATATGATTAAAAATGATTTTAAGTTAAATGTTAAAAGAATGAGGAGTCGCGTAGGTAAGTTCTATGTTTTCATTGGATGCTGCAGTTCTTGGTGGCTTCCGTGGCGGTAATCTGGTAGACGCGCCGGCGTCGCTGACGATGACCTTGCCGCAGCGTTTGCAGTATACGTAAGCTCCTCCCGCGACGACTATTGACAAGATCAGAAGTCCCATTGTAGAGTATGACACGATGTATTGGTGCACATCGTGTTGCGACATTTCAGTCTGTTTCGTTTGATCTTCCAATTCCTTCAATGAATTATGAAGTTTTTCATAATCGTTTCTAACAAATTGCGTGTTCAGTTGTCCAGTTGATAAATCAAGCGGCTGGACAGATGTTAAATTGTTGATATCGTCCAGATCTATCAGTGGTATTTCTGGGCTGACATAAATTTTGTTTGTGTAGTAAACTTGTGTATAGTATGTTTCTTCGTTGTTTCTAATAATACATCCTTCTTTGGCTTCTAAAATTCCCGTTGAATGGATTGCCTTAGTAGTCATACGACCTTCGCAGATGATTTGCAGCTGGCAATCCGTGCAGCAGACATAGAGCCAGGTGTTAGGTTTTTGTAATGGTGTCCATTTATTGTTGCAGGATTCGGATGTGTAGATACATTTTGATAATGTAATGTTCGTTATTGCACCGATTTCACATGGAATGTGATGATTTCTCATGTTACGTGTTGGTTTATTTAGTGAACATGCAAATGTACTTGGTTCCAGTTTAATACAATGTTCCAGGTCACTGTCTGTGAGCTGCATATATGTCTCTTTTCTTATATTGACTGCAACATATTCTGAATTTGTTTTCATTGTAAGTGAATGTTTGTTATTTTGTATCATTGGAATAGGGACTGTTTTATACATCGTGAATGGAGTGTTACCTGTTAATGGTAATGTAATTTCGATGATAAAATATTTATCAAATAATCTTGATTTTACCTCTAGTAGTTTGTATATGTCAGCTAATTGGTTTTGAATATTGTCAACGGGTATCGATAATTGTTGTGGCAATTGTCCAGAGATAATGTTGAGCTCCTGAAAGAGTTGGTTCTGCGGTAATAGTCTGGTGTCTACATGACCATGGTGAATGTTGATAGGTGTCTAAAAGCATATGTTGTATGTGGCGCAGTTTAGACAGAATTGTTGAACTAGTCAGAGCCATGATGTTAAAGTAGTTCAACTCTTCCTCTTGCCCAACCTCCTTACCCAATTTCTGTAAATAGTTCTCTGTAGCGTTAAGATGTTGATCTAAGAGATTGAACTGAGTGTTCATCGCCTCTTCATTTCTCTTTAAAATGTTATTATGTGCCTCTATGATTGATGTTTGACCTTTGATCAGGTTCAATAGATGGTCTCTATTATTGTGCAATGTTTCGATGTCCTTTTTATATTGTATTGCGAACCTTTCATCTAGCACGCCAAATAGGCTATTTGCTAGGTAACCTATTCCATCGACAATACCTCGAGAAACTCGCCCTTTTGTCTGCCCATGATGTGTTTCCAACATGTAATTGTTGTGATCAAGTTCGTTAAGTTCCTGTTCGAATTCAGTCATAATGGTTTTGCACATCGTTTGGTATGCAAATTGCTCACACCTTTCTCCCAGATGTTTTACAACTCTATGTATGTTTTCCATGCCTTGCCAGTAACATGTCATATTATAGTACGTAACAATCTTCCAGTCATCATGTACGGTTTGCAAATTCCCGATTTTGTCAAAGTACACTGCTCTATTTGGTTCAAACGGTGTTATATTTATGGCGTCACTGCTTTGCTTTGTTGGCTGGAATAAGGTTAATAATGTTATGAGTATCGTTAGCAGGCTGGAACTTATATTTCTTGATTTAAATCGTTGTTTCTTATTAGTGTTATTTATTGTGGATTTTTGTTTTTCAGTGCAGATTTTGTCATTAGAGGTGGTGGTGTCAGGTGTTTCTATCTGAGATTCTGGTATTGGCAGTTTGATTAACTTTATTATTGGTCTTGTTAGTTGCCCTGTTTGTGTCTTCAGCGTTACAACTCTGACTAGATTGTCTCTTCCCGGGTGAACTTGCTGTATTCTGCCAAGTGCCCATTTCGCAGGAGGAAGGTTGTCTTCTTTGATTAAGACAACATCGCCTATGGATAAATTATTTGTTTTGTTCAGCCATTTACTGCGAACTTGAAGTTGTTGTAGGTATTCTGACGACCATCTGGTCCAAAACCCTTGTTTCATTTTGTTTAGCAACTGCCACCTCTGTCGTATGTTGATGTTTTGTTTTTCGATATTTTCTGTTGGTAAGAATGTTACTGGTCGGCCAATTAAAAAATGTGCAGGAGTAAGGTAATCAATATCGTCCACGTCTTCCGTTAAAGGGCAAAGTGGTCTAGAGTTCATACAGGCTTCGATTTGAGTAAGCAGTGTTGTAAACTCTTCATAGGTCAACTTTTGCTCTCCTAGGACACGCTTTAGGTGATATTTCATAGACTTTACTGCAGCCTCCCAAAGTCCTCCTGCACTTGGCCAGCTTGGGGCGTTGAAATGCCACTCTATCCCCATCTCGGTGTTCCTTCTCGATAAAGTGTCGTTGTTAAATGTTTGTGAGAGATGCAGTTGTTTGGCTAACTCTCTTTCAGCTCCAACAAAGTTTGTTCCGTTGTCGGAGTAAATATGTTTCGGACAGCCTCGTCGGCTAATCATGCGGTTCAGAGCCAGTATAAATGTTTGTGACGATAGATCTGATGCAAGTTCTAAATGCACCGCCTTTGTTGCCATGCATACGAATACAACGACATAACCTTTACTCGTTCTGACGCCTCGCCCCTTGTTTACTTTAACACTAACAAACCCTGTGAAGTCCACCCCTGTGTGATAGAATGGTGGTGATTGCGTTATCCTTTCACTGGGTAGGTCGGCCATTAATTGGTATTGTTTCGATGGTTTGAAGCGACAACATTTTACACAGTCTTTCAGGTATTTTTTAACAGTGTTATTTCCTCCTGTGATCCAATATTTTTGTCTTAATGTAGCCATTGTTAGTCTCGCTCCACCGTGTAGTGTTGTAATATGCGCACGGGCAATGAGAAGATATGCCATCTTGCTGTTTTTTGGGATGATAACAGGGTGTTTGGTTTCTTCAGGTAAGTTTGAATTTTGTAATCTCCCTCCGACGCGCAATATGTTATTTTCATCTAGGTAAGGACAAAGTTTCTGAAGTCCTCTATTGTTGCTTACCATTCCTTTTGTTTTCAAATCTTGGATTTCTTGTCCGTAATGTTCGTTTTGTACATGTTTTATAATTATGTTTGTAGCGCGTCGAATATCAGCGAGTGTTAAATTACATTGTTTTGACGCGGGCGGGCCATTCATGTTTGTATGATTCATAGCTGCGTCTTCCCTGTGACGGCTGTTTTGTGACGTGTTTGTTATGAAACGCAACACCCAAGTTACAATGCGTGTTATAGTTATAATACAGCTGTTCTTGATAAGGAGTTCTGTTACAATGTTCATGTTTTTGTTTTCGGTAGTCCGTAACGTGACTGCATGTACCTTTTTAACTTCTATGTCAGGTATCTCAACCGTGTCATATGTTTCAGGGATGTCTTCACTGTTCAGCCATTCGGGTCCATCAAACCACAGCGGAAAGTTGTGTAATTGAGAAGGTAGTAGTCCACGTGACGCGCAGTCGGCCGGGTTTTGCTCTGACCTTACGTGATTCCAACACCCGGCGGGCACTACAGATGTTATCTCCTGAACTCTGTGTCCGACATAGGCCTTCCATCGTGAGACATCGCCTTTTAACCAGCCAAGCACGATCATTGAGTCTGTCCATGCTGTTACTTTAATGTTTGGTTTATCGAGGCAATGTTTTATTTTCTTGACCAGTTGAGCTAATAGCTGAGCACCACATAACTCAAGTGATACGACCATTGAGTGCCTTCAGGCTATTAAGAACCTGCAATACGATACTTCTAGTTGGGACCCCTTGGTGGTTCACATTTTAATGCAAAAGTTGGACGCAGACACATGCCAGTCTTTCAAAGAATCCATGGAAAATCCTCGGGAAATGTCACCATTAAACGAGTTCCTGAAATTCATCGAAACCAAATTCATGTCAATGGAGTCGGGTACAAACCCAAACCGCTCACGAAACTTTAACAGTCAACAGCCAAACATTCAACCGAAAACAGTTCATAATGCAACATACAGTAAGCCTAAAGTGCACCAACAAACCAGCCAAGGTGGAAGTAAGAACATGCCGAGAACATTTCATAACAAGCAAAAATTTCATAATTTCGCTATAACTTGTCCTAAATGTAAAATCAACACGGGCTCTATAATTGCAGAGAATTTTTAAGTATGTCACCAGAAGAAAGGTTGAAGACCGCTAACAACCTACATGTATGTCTAAATTGCCTGTTTAGTCATAACGGCGAAAAATGTACGTCGGAAAAAAAGTGCAAGCACTGCGATGAGCCGCATAGCAGTATTTTGCATGAAGCAATTGGTGTTGCGAAATCAAGAACCGGCAGGGCAAATGTAGGTCAACAATTGAACACGCATTTAGCACATGACAACTCAAATGAGGTACTGCTAGCCACGGCCCAGGTCAAAACAATAGCCCATGATGGAACTACGATCATCTTACGAGCTTTACTAGACCAGGGCTCTCAGGTCAGCCTAATTGCAGAAAATGCTGCTCAAAAATTGCAGTTAAAACGCAACAAGATGAGCGCGGTGGTGTCTGGTGTTGGCGCTACAGCCGCCACCAAGTGCAAAGGAGTGCTCCATCTCCGATGCCAAGCGATATACAATGACTTCAACATTAAGATTAACGCAATTATTATGAAGAAAATAACAAACAAACTGCCAAGTAAAACAGTAAATAAAGGTAGTTTTGAACATATACAACATTTACAGCTCGCTGATCCTGAATTTAACATATCTCAGGATATAGATTTACTATTAGGAGCCGATGTATATTCCGAAATATTGTTAGAGGGGTTAATAAAAACAAACACATCATCCATCATAGCACAGCAAACACATTTAGGCTGGATAGTATGTGGTAATTACAAAACATTCAATTGCCATGTAATAGTCAACAACATTCAGGATCTTGCCCAATTCTGGGAACAGGAGTCTTTGCAAGAAAACAAAGAAGATGTGGACCCTGACAACAGGTGCGAGCAGCTGTACAAAGAGACGACAACACGACTTCCTGATGGGCGATACCAAGTGCGTCTCCCCCTCAAAGACAATTATGTTGAACACTTAGGAACATCGACCCCACAGGCCATCGCCCAATTTCAACAACTAGAGCGAAAAATGGCTAAAAATCATGGGTTTGCAGAAGATTATAAGGCTTTTATAGAAGAATATGAAGAAATGGGTCACATGAAGCAAGTTGAAAGCAACGGTACGAACAAAAACATTGAATATTTTCTCCCGCACCACGGGGTAGTGCGACCAGGTGCTATCACAACAAAACTTAGAGTTGTGTTCAACGCGTCAGCAAAAACCAGCTCAAAACACAGTCTTAATGACTTAATGGAGGCGGGACCAAATCTACAAAAAGATATCCTTAGCATCTTGCTGAAATGGAGACGATACAAATATGTCTTATCATCAGACATTGAGAAAATGTACCGATTTATAGCAGTACATCCAGAACATCAACCCTTACAGAAAATAGTGTGGAGGAATTGCCCACGGCAACTGCTAAGAGAATATCAGCTATGTACAGTCACCTATGGTACTAAGGCCGCTCCATTCTTAGCACTCCGAACACTTCAACAGCTAGCGATGGATGAAGGTGACAAGTACCCGGAAGCTAAAAACATCTTACTCAACCATTTTTTTGTAGATGATGCATTATTCGGAAAGGATACCATAGACGAGGCCCGAGATACAAGAGACCAACTTATACACCTATTGAAAGAAGGAGGGTTCAATCTCAGAAAGTGGTCGAGTAACGCACATCAACTGTTAGAAGATCTGCCAGAACATATGATTAGCCCAGTCAGTTAAAGCTTTACAGAGGCATCAGCTTCCAAAACATTGGGCTTGGCATGGGATCCGAAACAAGATGAATTTATATTTTCATCCACATTAAAAAACAAAACCAACATTAACAATAACAAAAATTCGTCAAAACGGCAAATCTTAAGCGACATTTCAACAATTTTTGATCCTTTGGGGTTGCTATCTCCAATAACAATCAAGGCAAAGATTTTATTCCAACAGATCTGGAAGTACAAAATTGAATGGGATGAAACTGTTCCAGATAGAATAGAAAAGGAATGGAGAATATTAAAAAATGAGTTAACACATATGCAACCTTTCAAAATTAACCGATGGCTTGGGTTAGAAACAAACAAGGATTGGGAATTACACGCATTCTGCGACGCATCGGAGAAAGCGTTTTCGTGTGTGGTGTACAGTAAAGTTACAGACGGAAAACATTATCAAATTGCATTGGTTGCGGCAAAAACCAAGGTCGCTCCAATTCAAAAACAACAAACACTTCCCAGACTTGAGATTCCAACACCCGGCGGGCACTACAGATGATTTTCCATGGATTCTTTGAAAGACTGGCATGTGTCTGCGTCCAACTTTTGCATTAAAATGTGAACCACCAAGGGGTCCCAACTAGAAGTATCGTATTGCAGGTTCTTAATAGCCTGAAGGCACTCAATGGTCGTATCATGCATTCTTTTCAGTAGAGAAGCTGTTGGGGTTTGTATGTTGGGTAGACTGAGTAAAATGTTCGCTTGGTAGGTAAATAATAGTCTCTTATTATCGTACCTCTGTTGAAGTATTTGCCAACTGGCTTCGTAGTTATCAGCACTAATGTTCATGTGCTGTATTAATCGCTCAGGCTCTCCCTTTAACTTCGCCTTCAAATGTTGCATTTTCTGAGCATTAGAGATAAAAGTGTTACGATGCACGATTTCCACGAACAAGTCCTTAAATGTTGTCCACTGGGCATAGCTGCCACTGAAAATCGGAAGTTCAATTTTGGGCGTGGATTTTTCCTGGTGTTTGTTATCCCAAATCCTCTTGTTAATTTGTTCCTTGCTGAATTCATACAGCCTTTCCAATCTATTATAATCACTTTCAAATGCTTGCGTGTTGACCAACATGTTATCGAGCTTCCAATAAGTGCTATCGACTTTTTCCCAACGTTGCGTAACTGTCCGCAACTTATCTTCAAGTTGCCACTTTTCTTTTAAATTTTCAATGTCCATGTTCCGTACTGTTCTCTCAAAAGCCTTGATGTTCGACCGCTGCTCATTGATCATATCTTTAGTCCGTTGGTCCACGACTAACTCTTCATTTGACGTGTTCTTCCCATCATCTGGGATCTCATCGCTCTCCTGTTTTTCTGGAACATTCTCTTGCACACATGGCCTTTCTTCTCTTTTTTGTAACTGACTGAACGAAGCAAATTTTTCGTCTTCGACTTTCGCCAATAATCTTTGTTTCGACTTATTTATCATACACTTCGTTTCTTCGTATATTTGTTCCAAACGCTCATAAATGCGATTCTCATAGTAAGGTCCAGACTTCTTGCCTTCAAACAAGGCTAATTGGATGTCGTTCTTTTTAAACTCACTCCAATATCCTTCCAGCTTTTCAAGTCTGTCATCATGATACTCAAGAGTGGTTTTACGTGTAGAACTATCTTTCTTAAAATTTTCATTTATACGTTTGATAGCCTCAAGATTCGTAGATTGAGAGTTAAGTAAAGCATCGTAAGAAGACATTGTTGTTTACCGGTGCTTAGTGCAAACAATAAATCCAAAATTCCAGAAAGGTAGGTAATATGGAACGTGCTCACCGGATTGCTGCTTACGCTCCACCCCGATCTGTGCTCAACTCTCACTCAATATCACTGTTCACTAACACTGTTTTTAATGTTCTGTTTAATGTCCGAGTTTAATGTTCAAATGTTCCCGCGAGTGAAAACGTACCACGGCACTGATTTTACTCTTAACGGCTCGAAGGACCAAAAAGTAAGGGCATGAGCCTTTACACTTAATGTTGAATGTTAATAAAATAAATGTTAATGTTAAAAAAAGTATTTAATACGAAATTGCACTAAATTAATGTTATAAAAAATAGTAAAAAATGTTATAAAATGTTGGATGTTGCGCGAGCTCGATATTATACCGAAGACTGACGTACTCGCGTACGTGACGATACTACATTTTATAAATTAACAAAATTTGCAGTATTTTAACTAGGCTAAGGTACAATGTGCGGTTGCTGACCGTACAACATGATAGTAGGCTTTCAGGCATATCTTCCGTTTTATAAACGATTTGAATTTATTTAGGCTTAGTGCTTGAATATGGCTCGGAAGCTTATTGTAAAAACGTATATATTGGCATCTGAACGTACCCCTTACTTTTTTGAACCTCGTTGCAGGAACAACAAATTTGTGTTTGTTCCTCGTAATTACGTTGTGGATATCACTGTATTTTTTAAACAAATTAATATTTTTATGTGCGTACAAAAGGTTTTCATAAATAAAGGGTGTTAAACACCTCTTAACGAAGCCGAAAGGCACTGGTTCTCCCTGCCATTGCGATCATTTTTTTGTTCTACACCATACCTGGGAACCTTCTAGTTACCGAGATATTAGGGGTCAAAGTTCCAACTTTTTGACAAGTATTTTTTTAAATACAAGTTTTCAATGTAAGATTTTTACTTTAAACATCTCCACGACCCCCGTACTATTGAATCCGTCCATCAGCACAATGTTTTGAGTGCGTTACATTGAGTTCTACCACAAAACATAATTTTACACCACCAAAAAAAAAATCGTTTCCCAGCAATAATTTTTGCGTAAAGTTACTTAGTTTCATGTACAGAATGCTTGGTTGACGGCTTCGTGATGAGGTGATTTACACCGTGTATACTGAGAGGGCACAGTAAGAATATCAATCTCTTTAAATTTTTCTCTGAGGGAGTATCGAGGACTTAATTTATAAATTGAACGAATTGCCCTTTTTTGCAGAACAAATATTGTCTGAATATCGGCGGCATTGCCCCACAAGAGAATACCGTACGACATCACGCTGTGGAAATAACTAAAGTAAACTAAACGGGCTGTCTCTAAATCAGTCAAATCACGAATTTTCCTAACGGTGTATGCTGCTGAGCTAAGTTTTTTTGACAATTTGTCTATATGCGGGCCCCACTGAAGCTTGGCATCCAGAGTTATGCCCAAGAACACTGTGCTATCTTCCGGTTTCAACTCTTCATCCTTGATTAGTACCCTAGTTTCTACTTGTCTTACATGGGGTATCGTAAACTTAATACATTTGGTTTTTTTCTCATTTAGAAGTAGATTATTAACATTAAACCAATTAACGACTTTTGCCAGGGCGCTATTAACCTCGTCCGTAACTATCTGCTGACGTTTGAGTTTAAATAAAAGAGAAGTGTCATCTGCAAACAATACTATGTCATGATTATCCTTTATGAGGTAAGGCAAGTCATTTATATAAATAAGAAACAGAAATGGGCCAAGAATTGAGCCCTGGGGTACCCCCATTCTTACAACGGATTCGGGAGATCTTTTTCCATTAACATCAACTCTCTGAATCCTATCACTCAAATACGAAGTAAGAAGATGACTGATTAATGTTTCATGAAGAACGCAATCGAAAGCCTTAGACAAATCGCAAAAGATGCCCAAAGCATCGCATTTGTCCTCCCATGCATTATAAATGTGGCCTAAAAGTTCAACACCTGCATCAGTAGTTGAACGACCCCTTGTAATCCAAATCCGAACTGTTTTTTATGTAGTAACTTATGTTTATTAAAAAAACGTTGCATTTGCTCTAAAATTAGCTTTTCAAAAATTTTACTAAATGTCTGGGGTCTGATGTACTACCCGATTTAAACAATGGTATTATTTTACTATTTTTCATTAGATCAGGAAACTCACCACGGTCAATACAATCGTTAAATATTACAGCTAAAGAGGGAGCTACAATGTTTATAATGGTCTTAGCAACGTCCACGGAATGACCTCATAGATCGGCGGTCTTTTTAACATTTAAGGTGTGAAAAGTTTTAATTATTTTTTGTTTTATTTACAAGTGACTTATTGAAAATTAAATTCGGAATCACAGACAGAAACGCTTTCCTTAAGTAAAGACTCGGCAGCAGCAGCTGACGAGTTTAGCGATTTAGTAGTCGATACAGGAATATCCGCAAAGAAATTTTCAAAAGCTGTGGCAACTTGAGTGTCCGAATTTAAAATTGTATCGCCAATAGCAAGGCTGTAGTCACTATTTCGGTTGCAAGACCTTCCCGTTTCGCTATTAATAATGTTCCATGTCATTTTAACTACATTACTACTGTTTTTAATTTTTGAACTCAAGTAACGTGACTTTGCTAAAAAACAAACTTTTTTAAATATCTTAGAATAATTCTTAAAATATAACTTAAATTCTACAGTGTTTTTATAGGTCCGCTCAGCATACAGCTCATAAAGACGTTTTCGACTTATGAATACCAATAGTGGCCCAGTCGTTGAAGGATGCGTTACTATTAACCGAGATTGTCTTAGGAATAAACGTGGTATTATACTGTGTGCAATACATTCTGAAAAATCGTTATAATGTTGATTGGGATGATCATTAGTTGGCAATAGTGGTAATTTAGACAAAAGCTTAAATTTTAAAGTTTCCAGGCGAGTTTTAGTTTTTGGATTAACAATGATATCCTTTTTAGTGACTTTCTTGTCTACATTTGGAATTGTGATTAATTGCCCACAATGATCTGAATCTAATAATTTAATAATTTCTTTGTGGGTAGGTATAACATCTGTGAAAATATTATCTAGGCAAGTGGCACTAGTTGGGGTTATTCTAGCCTCTCCAGCCCCGTGGTTCCCATATGGGAACGCCGAACAATTCGGTTGAGCCCCGAGGTTCCCATATGGGAACGCCTCGTACAAGCAAACTTAAACCCTTATCGTACGTACAGTAAGGGTCTAATTCGTTTATAAAAATTTACGTCTCTGGCCAACTAGAGTTCGATTAAAATGAAACCAAACATACCAACCTAACAACTGCACAAAATTATTAAAATAATAAAGAAACGCGTCTTTGTCGACTGTCAAAATGAGTCATGGCGGCCAGTGTGGAACGGTGGTGTTTTGTTTTGGAATGCAGTGAAATTTTTGTGTTTTGTGTTGTTAAACTTTGGTAAGTAAATGTATAGTATGTTATAAGTGTATAATGTAACTTTTTAGATAGTCATTTGCTGGAAAAAATATCTAAAAATTATGTTTTTGACCCAAAAATTTCTCCAAAA
This sequence comes from Cerastis leucographa, assembly GCA_963082945.1. Classification (NCBI taxonomy): domain Eukaryota; kingdom Metazoa; phylum Arthropoda; class Insecta; order Lepidoptera; family Noctuidae; genus Cerastis; species Cerastis leucographa. The sequence continues at coordinate 15,858,045 of OY720383.1, read as the reverse complement.
ATTCCTTTGTTGTGAAGTTCGTCAGTCGAAATTGAAAATATGAATTTGACTCTTTTACAATGAAATATGGTCTTGGAAACATTAGTAATAAGCGAAAAAATAGTGATAATTCATAATTTCATGCATTCGAGGCATATTTATTCATATTTATTGATATTTCAAGTATTTTCATGCATTGAACTGCGCAGTTAGAAAATGGCCGATTCTAATAAGACGTTTGAATTGGAATCTTGCAAGAATAATTTATGTAGGACTCCTAAAAAACACTGTCATTAGATTACTTGTATATTTGTTATGTTAGATCTAAAGTTTCGTGTAAATTGATTCAGTAGTTTTACCAAAAAAAAACAAACTACGACAACAGTATGTTTGCGGCGAGCTCTCTGAATTCTATGCGATGTTTATAATTCTCAAGTAGTTATAAAACAGTTGTTTATATTGTAATACATGGTCTCGTTAATCAAGAACCCGAAACTGTTTACCGCTTGAGATAAGAGCTAATAGAACTCGCGCGATAAGCTTTTTATGAGCGCAGGACACTTGACACGCTCGATGACGTCATTGTGAGGCCGGCTGGGTGTTTTACCGTTTAGCCGCAAGGTTGGAGAGGCTAGTGGGCTCCAGAAATTTGTTTTCAAGATTGTATGAATGAAACAGGCAATTTTAGTACTTAACCCAGAATTAGTAGTGTAGATCACATACCTTAATTATTGTGTTCATCCAAATGAATGTCATACACTGTTAAAACAAACATGATTAGGTTAGCTTGATCATAATTAGTTTCTTTATAAAAAACTTATTTTAAAATGTAATCTAGCAGAATCTAAAAATATATATTATTAATTTGCAGCAAGCAAAGACTCTTTTTTCCCCTTTTCATGTTATCCCTGGACGGGATACAGGTCTTTTAAGCAGTAATTTTATTAGGCTTACATGAAAAATTCAACCCGACTTTTCCGAGTTAAAACACGCTAGCAATGTTTTCACAGGTACACTAATGAATAGCCTTTTTCTTTTACGTTACGCACCCCTTTTTGTGAGAGTGGTGTAGGTATTTAAAAATTCGATATCAGAATTTTGTGAAAAAATCCGAATGGCCAACTGAACAATAGAAGCATGAATGAAAAACGTCTCACTGAAAAATGAATTCCAGAAGTATCGATTTGGTAATGGGTGAGGAACTCCACCATCCAGCGGGATCTTAAGATTGAGAGCCTGGATGAATTCTGCAGGCGCCTCGCGTCCAACATGTTTGCGCGTGCCGACGCCTCTACCTGGCCCCACCTGGCGCAAATAGCGCCATGGCACACGCGCCCGCCTGACGCGGGGCGCACGCAGCGCTTCCGTCGCCTTCCGCGCGACCTATTGCCAGCGGACGACTCGCTGCCATCCCCGCCGGACACGCACCCGGGTAAGTCGCATCCATCCACACGCGACCTACCCAAACAATGAGACTCCACACTCATAACACACACTCGTAGCGCGGCTTGTTCTAAGTTAATATAGGCAAGACGCGCACCGAACACACATCCATACTATACATGCATCTATATTCACGCGACGAACATGCGGCGCGGGCTCGCTATTCGTTCGCTTACAAGAGCGGTGTTACTCAGGTACATTGCCGCTCTAACTCACTCACTACGGCCTCTTAGTCTGGAGCGTGATCGGCTCGATCTGAGAGCGTCTGCAGACGGGGGCCAACATCCTTAGCGGTAGGATGCGCCAACAGAGTCACCTCTGTCGCAGGTCGTTATCCGCTGGGCCTCCTCCGGGCAACCGGAGGTCTCACCTGGCGGTGACAGACCGCCGAGGTGGCGTGAAGAAAGCGGCGCTCGTTACGGTAACGTTGTACCGTAACTAAGCGCACAGCGCTAGCGCCGCTGGCGCCTCCTACCGGACAAAATGACAACTACACATAGGCGAGTTGCGTGCGCGCGCTCGCCTCCATCCATGCCTATATCGGCAACCCAGTTGAGGGTGCCCGTATTTGCGGGCACACCATCGATCCCGCGGGACAAAGGACTAAGTCCATACCCCGCCAACCGCGCAGGCACATTCCGCTTTGTATAAGCGGTTTATGAATTGGAAGTTATCCTGAAGTACATAATAGCATCACAATGTGTTGGAATAGGTATGTATTATAAATTTGTGAGATAAACAGATACTCCATGAACTTCGATATCCATCGACAGTTCAAGGTTTACCCAGCATGTTTTGCCAAAGATTACCATAAATAAAAAAGTAAATGTCTTACAAAACGTTTCCTTACGAAAAAGGGTTCCTGAAAAACATGCCTCTGCATTTCGTAAGAAAATAATAAGGGAAAATTCCGGTATACTCGTACAAACATATTTGACCATAAACTTTCATCGGATCGGCCAACATTGATGGAGCCCGGATATTGGGAACAAAATAAACTTTGCTCAGTATTTTTACGCGCCACATAGTTTCGTACAAGTAGTCCGTATATCATGGTCGTTTCCTTGGTTATATAGTAATGAAAGAAAAACAAAGAGTGTCCGCCATTTGTCATCGTTAGGAAGTTATCACCTACCGCCTGTTAGTGTACTTAGCTACACTGCGCTGATTAGAGGGATAAGTCTGCAAGACCATCATTTTTCAAACTGATGAATGACTTTTAATTTTGCAGTGGGTTTTTTTGTTTTTAACAGATAGGATTTTATTTATCTGATCCATATCGCACCTAAACAATATTCACATTTAGTTTAACATTACATTAGGTTTTCGGTATCCATTGTTATTAGGAGTTTTATCCCAATTTAGTTATCATAATATAACATAAATTGCATAGAATAATAAACCTCGAGAAAAATCACACATTACCACTTATGTGCGTCGAACACGGCTTTCAATTTGATATTTAATACACGCAAACATTAATTAATGCTTATTTAAATGGTTTCTCGATTATTTTAATCTTGTTAAATGCAGTTTTATGTTTACTTTTAGTTTAAATATTGATCCAACTTCATAAGTAATCGTATTAAAATAATGTCCCACCAATCAATTGTTATGTAAGTATCATCAGATTGTCCATTTTCATAAATTGATGGTTAAATGTTGGAGTAGGTACGTTTTGGTATTAAAACTCGTTTTAATATTTGAAAAGCAAATACCGAAATGGATTGGTTCCTTTTTAAACCTCTGCATGCTACAGTTATTTTTTTATATATAAAACTGCAATAATAAAAGGAAGCGGAATGCAAACGAAGTGTTTTCATTTAAAAAATGATAAAATTGGATGGGGAAATGAAAACTGAAAAGCGTATTCGTATTGAAATAACTGTATGATGATTATTTTATAAAAAGAACCAGAGCTTTGCTTGTGGTCAGCGTGTGAATCGGTGAACACCTCACATTCTTTACACAATCTCTGTCCCTGCGTGCATCGGAGAGGACATAATTATGTAGGCATGTCTAGCATCGTATAAATATCATAATCAGCCTGTAACGTACTGCTGGGACGCGAGGTATTCCACGTAGCACACCCAAACGAAGCACACCCAGACGAAGCACACCTAAAGTATTCCACTTAGCACACCCGTAGGTGGGCTTCAAATAAAATTTTTGAATAATTAATTTCCTATTCCACGAAGCACACCTACGAATATCACTCGGATAGTGCGGAGACTAAGAAATAAAAATATCGATAGAAGAAAATATTTATTATTTAAAAGACTAACTTCCCATCCGCCTGGGTGGTCTTGGCGTCCGCAAAATTTAAAGTATAAGTTTACCGGCCTTCCTCTCCTTGGTCCACGGTGCCGAAAAATTAACCAGGAACATCTTATCTTCCTCACTGGTTAATTTTGAGGTACCGTTTTTGTCCGATGCGTTGAACGCTTGGAAAATGGCTTGTCCTAATACAGATTTGCCCGACAACCTGTCCTCCCAGAGACGCTAGGACGAGCCGCTCTGCAGTATTATACGGAATAATCTGTTAAATACGTCAATTAATACTGCGGAGCGTGCCCGTCTCCTGGCCGTGGGGGAATGGGAGTCAGGCTTATGGCTTCAGGCACTTCCGTCATCCACCATAGGCACCATGATGGATGATATGTCATTTCGGCTCGCTACAAGCCTTCGTTTAGGCGCACCTTGTGTTGCTCCACATCGTTGTCACTGCGGTGAAGTTGTCGACAATCTCGGGCACCATGGCCTGTCCTGCTACAGGAGCGCAGGTCGCATAGCACGGCACGCCAGCATCAACGACATTATTCATCGAGCTCTTGTCACCGCCGGCGTACCAGCGGTTTTAGAACCTAACGGTTTGGTACGTGACGATGGGAAGAGACCAGATGGTATGACGCTGATGCCTTGGAAGGTGGGTAGGCCTTTGGTGTGGGACGCAACTTGCGTCGATACCCTTGCGCCATCTCATGTTGCAAGTACGGCGGGCTGTGCTGCAGCTGCTGCTGCGGTTGCTGAGAGCCTCAAACGGCGTAAATAATGTAATCTTAATGGCAGTTACAGTTTTTAGCCGTTTGGGGTCGAAACGCTTGGCTCATGGGGCCCAAGCGCGCATTCTCTTTTTAAAGAAATATCTCGTCGACTGGTTGACACTTCACGAGACCAGAGGGCTGGCTATTTCTTTGGGCAAAGAATTAGCATTGCCATTCAACGTGGCAATGCCGCCAGTCTTCTGGGCACGTTTCCAGATGACAGCGATGTGGTATTTTGACGCCTTAACGTCCTGTTGTTTTTAATTTAGTTTATATTTAGTTAGTTAGTTTATGTAAATACTGTTATTTTTATTTTATTGTAATAATTATAGGAAGAAGTAAGTTTGTTACATTTTTAAGACTAACTTAAATATCTAACATTTTTCAGTTTCATTATAATAATGTGATACAATACTTGTAATTTTCATAATGTTCATATATTAATCCCATAGATAAGACGTAAAACAGGTAGCTATAAGAAAACTTCAACATCTCTATGGAAAACTATATTTACAATGTTTTTGATATTTTGCCAAGTTTTTAATGCAATTATGAAACAATCTGTGATTTTTTATGTTAAAGTAGAGTATTTTTATAAATTTACTAAACAGGTAGCTATAAGAAAACTTTAACATAGATCTATATGTAAAACAATATTTACAATGTTTTTGATATTTGTCCAAGTTTTTATTGCAATTATGAAACAATCTGTGATTTTAAATAGTAAGATTACAAAAATGACAAATATTGTATCACATTATTATATTGAAACTGAATGATGTTAGAAAAATTAAGTCTTTTAAATAATAAATATTTTCTTCTATCGACATTTTTAATTCTTAGTCCCCGCACTATGCGACTGATATTCGTAGGTGTGCTTCGTGGAATAGGAAATTAATTATTTAAAATTTTGTATTTGAAGCCCACCTACGGGTGTGCTAAGTGGAATACTTTAGGTGTGCTTCGTCTGGGTGTGCTTCGTTTGGGTGTGCTTCGTGGAATACCTCTGGGACGCAGACCACGTATTGGCCCCTTGGGTTTGGTTGGTAAAAGAACAGTAGGTGTAATTATGTCAACTAAATATGACTCATCAGTTTGGATTATGTCATTCCCGTAATTGAGTGCAGAGATGATGTCGAGAAAAGTAGATAGGCTGTTGACGTCTCGAATCAAAATAACTGATTTCAGACATGTCAGTCTGAACTAAAATTCGACTATTACCGTTGGTAATGATTTAGTATCTAATGGCGAAACACTCAAGGCTTAGTCTGACGTAATTTAAAAGCACTTAACTATCCCCATCCGCCATTTATTGCGCAGTTCCCCATAACGTCTTTAGGTAGAAAGTTTGCATATTATGGGGTAATTAATATGGAAATGGCTCTGTCCGTCGGACCGATCACAAGTTTTATTAGCTAAAACTTATTCGCTGGGCGAATTATTTCAGGCTTCAGCCATCGTTTCAGCGTGTTAATGAAGTGTATTTTATACAATAAAGACTGCAAAAAGGCAAAATGATAATCAGCAATATATTGATGGATGTTTGGTTAAATAAAGCTTAAATGCAGGCGGTGGTTAGTAGTGTATAGTTAGCGATGGTTCATACAGATAAAACTGTTGAAAAAGATATCAGATACTTAAAAAACTGCTTACATAAAACTTTAACATTTTTAGTCGTAGTCGTGTTTGGACAGCGTAGAGGTTCCTAGCCCACCCCTCGTGAAAAAAAACGGCGTACTTAACTTGTTTCCTCTAAGTTGACATAAAGTTAAAGTTGTCCAGGATAGTAAAGAGTGGCCACCTAAGTTTGCCTTTCATTTCCAGATTAGCAAAGAATGTTACTGCAACGTTCGCAAGGGTGGATCTAGACTTAGTGTTTGGGGGTCACAGAGTTGAGATCCAATCCGAGTCCATCGGCAGCCTGAAAATATTATTATAGGCGACTAGAATGCCATCGTGCGCGTTTGGTGTAGTCAGTTTAAAGTTTAACAGGTGTAAATCCCTAGAAAAAGGTTGTTATTTTTACGTCACAAGTCGACATGTAAAACTTTGTGATACTAAAATTTTTCACCACACGTAACATAGAATTTACGATGTAACCTAGGTACTCAAAGTTCTCAACGATTCTAACATTGCTTCATAAATACAAATTGCAGGTGTGCTTTCGGGTCAATTTCCCGATCTGAAAACTACCATATCAGTCTTTTCATCATTATAAACCAGATTATGATCTGCGGCCTAGCTTTCAATTGCAACTGCAATTAGTCTTCCTCCTTCTAACCTTCTCTGATCGAAGAGCTGAGCAACAACATGTTTTGTTTATCTTATACGAGTATTGTGAGTTCCTTTACAGGTTAAAGGTAAGGGAGAAAGCCTCTTACCCTCTTCCCGACCTATCAAAAATGTGATTTTAAAACTTCTAAGTATCTCAGAGTATACTTTTCTACCCTATGTCTGAGTGAGTAAGTATCACAAATTTATATTAGGAGTACTTAACGTTGTCTTGCTTGCATATTACCGTTTTGTCGCTTTTTTCTTGCAAAATGTAGTATTCTGGTACACGATGTTTTTCATAAATTATTCAGTGGGAAAAATACAGAATTTTCAAATAAAACGCTGGCCTTTTTAATAGTGTGCGGCTTGTTGGGCTTCACGGAATGATTACAGAAAACTGTAGCTCTCCAGTTTTATAACATTCACGGAAGAAAATTTTAATTTAAAACTCTGCGCTCTAATAATTTACACAGTAAACAGTACACAGCAAGATAAACAAAATATTACTTTGAACGATAGTTTCACGTTTAACGGTTTTATTTTTACGAAAAAAAAAACCTTTCGTAAATGGATCGCTTACATAAAATATTTATGACAGAACAATGAGAGCAATTACGTTTCAAGTGGTTTCAGATAGACACATTCTCTTTAAATGAATGAGCCTTAAAGAAAAAAATCTAAAGGTGAACCTTTTACGAGTGTGCAAGATAAATGATTATAGGCTTATGCGAAACCGACGTAGCCCTAATAATAAGGAACAATAGTCAAAGCTATACATCAAGCGACGGAGAACGGAGGCGGAGACAGGGTAATGAGCAAACTTAGTGTGATTAGGAACATTATTGTTCTGCTGCGCTTCGCAATTATTGTAACAGACTTACTGGAAACCTCTAACGATTTTGCGGCGCTCATTTAGTTTATCATTTTGCAGCTATTATCCTTTGTACTGTAGATAAGGACTGTCGGATTAAATTGTGCCTGGTTATGTTTTAGTATTCTATTTAACGCTTTGTTGTTTTTTATTGTTGTTTTACTCAATACTCAATACTTTTATTGCATTTCACATGTTATTCTTAGGTGGTAAACTTATAGTTAGATTATATGGACCCTGTCGGGCACAGCAAATAAGTGATGTTTTAATGGATACCTACCTATTTTTTTTTATATTACTGGTTTTTAGGTCATAGCTTTAACGGTCACTAATCAATGTGAACTTCATAAGCATTTAAGCTAATAAGTTAACAATTGGGCACAGGCTTCCTCTCTGTGAATGCAATTTGTGTCTAATTAATATAATGTACAATTATCGTGATTGAGTATTGACATAAACTTAGGCGAAACACCGGCCCCATCTAGCTTACAAAAAAATGACGTGTAAAAGTGTTTGTAAAAACCTACTTGCAAAATAAACATAATTTATCATTTAGGTGGCTATTACCCATTTAGGAACATAGGTGTTATCGAAGAGAAGTCAGAGAAGAGTCCGGATTCAGGATGAATATATACACACATTCTCTTTAAATGAATGAGCCTTAAAGAAAAAAATCTAAAGGTGAACCTTTTACGAGTGTGCAAGATAAATGATTATAGGCTTATACGAAACCGACGTAGCCCTAATATTAAGGAACAATATCCTGAATCCGGATACTTCTCGATGATCTAGGTACTCAAAGTTTACAACCCAAACAAAACAAAATCGTTGGGGTGCATATTTGGTCTAACAAGATGCAGCAGTATTTCACATGACTGTCTATCCGACCTCTACAAATCAGTGACTGAGTCACATACACCCTTAAGTAAGACTGGTGGTTAGACCTTCGGGCTTCACATATTTTTTTGGGTTATTTGATAGTAGGTAACCCACTGTCAAATAACCCGAAGAGTAGTCTACTATGATCTTTAGCTCTTTATTTGGGATCAGCACGGCATGTGTTCTTCTTCCATACTTCTTTATTACTTGCGATCTCATCAGAAATCTTTCTTGCCATATCATCCTTGACACAGTCCATCCATCGTTTCTTTGGTCTTCGTCTACTCTAATACTCATCTACATCCATACACAATGATACACTGCGATTCCAGCCTAGTACAACTAATCTAATCGAAGTACCTTTTGAATGAACGCAGAAAGGTTAATTACAACAGAATTAAATACTAATCCGTATACAATATCAATTCAATACCGTTTCCCCTCGAATTACACGATATTAGGCTCACGTGGGTACCTCAATCAGCATCAGGTAATCCCATTCGGTGTATCTTGTTGTATATGCGATATGTAGCGGTTTTACCGTACTGATTAATTAAAATGGAACCCATTGGCTGGGTCGCACGGATATCATGCCGTAGTAAAAGTAGGTGTAGCTGGCGTATTAACGGTAATAATGCGGATTTAGACGGCTAGCGAAGGTTATACAAGGTGTAGTTTTGCATCCTAGTCAAAATTCATAGGGTGGTCACAGAAGACATAAAATATAATCAATTAAAATTACGGTACTTAGTTAATTATTAATAAACGCTGATTTTTTTGGTTGTTTATGTCTATCAGTATTTCAGAATAACTCCCTTAACGTGGTTTAGGGAATAAGAAATTATCGAATAAACGTTTGAGATTGTTTGTATTTGTGGAAGTGCATACCAGTATTTTACATGTTTTTTTTTGTGCTTCCGTGTTTCAGATTACTCGTACGGCTGCCAATAACCCAAAAAAAACATGTGTCAAAAATTCGTTCTTTGTATTCTGAGTGAAGGTCTATTTTTTTTTGTTGATATGGCCACTCGCAGATCAACCTGCTAAGGTTTTAACTGCTTAACCCGGACTATCCTGTGGTGACCTCAAATGAATTTAAGGCCCCCAGCCAGGGCTTACAAACTAGATAATTAAACTAAAATAACCTCATGCTCAGCAGTTGCGCTTACGAGCCACAAGACCAACGAGGCAGTCCAAGTGTACCTTTTTGATTATAGCTTTTATAAAGATTAATTGCAATAGAAGAATCAGAGCAATACTAATTAATCCCAATATAAATTCATTCATCATTTTCACTCGTATACGATATTAGGCACGCGTGGGTAATACAATCAGCAGCAGTTTAATCCCATTACGAGTAGATGCATTTTGTTATCTTGTGCGATATATATCACACACTACGCATTTACAATCTTTTTATTAATATTAGTAATTACCTAAGTGCTATAAATTGTTTTCATTAGGTTTATTGTACATGTTTGACCTTAATTATTTTTGTTCGTATTATTTAATAGCGTTAATGTCCATTAGGTATATCATAATATATTAACTCATACTAACTTATTTCACAATTTTGTTTTTCCACTATTATGTTTAAAATTGTTAAAAAAAAAACGCCCAAATAGTAGTTATTAGATTCAGCCGCCTGTGATACAAGTTTAACCTAGTACAGGCATCGAAATTTGTTATACCTTCATTATTTCTAAGATTTAACTGTATTTAATGTGCCAATTTTTTATTTTGAGTAAATATATTATTATTAATATATTATGTCGCTTTTACGAAACGATATATGGAGTGTGTGAAGGATGATATGGCAAGAAAGAAGGTCAGATGAGATGACAAGTAATACAGAAGTATGGAAGAAGAAGACATGCTGCGCCGACCCCAAATAAATTGGGATAAGTGCAGAAGAATGATGATTATGTACCGCTTTTGCCGTACTGATTCATAAACATGGACCCCAATGGGCTGGGTCACACGGATATTATGCCGTTATATAATTAGGAGTAGCTGGGCTATTAAGGGTAATGTGGATTTAGGAGAATTACTTAATCATGTCGACGTGTGAAGGCTGTTTCAAGGAAAAAATATTGCAATTTCTGATTATTGTTTGTAGCAACAGGGGATCGACTAGTGGGCAGATTTGTCGATGTATTTTTTCGATAGTCCGATTCACATATATGTTTTATTTCTGAATGACTGACTCAGCTATTACTGTACGTTTTTTTGACATAAATAAGCGCACGGCAAGGTTGGCGCAGTGGATGAGCAATTGACTGCTGCGCTGCGTATCACTGGTTGGATTCCCGCACGGAACAAAACCCAAAACAGCTAACTGTAGGACATACAAATGTATGTCCTACAGTTAGCTGTTTTGGGACAGGCCGTTTGTGTATGTGAGTTTAAATGTTTGTAAACGCACGCACGATACAGGGGAAGTTCCTAGTGTGGGACAAAGTTAAAAAAAAAAATGTGCATCTAAGTAACCAAGAGATAAAATACTTATTATAACATATTAATACTTACTTAATATTATTTTTGGTATTCAGAGAAAAACTCACGTAATTCTGTGAAATTCAAATAGAGTTATTTTCAGTACTAAGTCATGTTATTTCCGAAGGGTTTGTGACGCAATGGCCGCTCCATTGATGACCGCGTTCGGTCTGCTGACGAGCATCCGAGCGCCAATGAACCGCGTCCGTTCACACGCTCTGATAGTTTTCATGCCCGGCCTACACTTGTAACGCTGTGGCCACCGTTTTATGGACCTAGGTGGCCTGTCCGTCCAATAAAATAGTCGTAGCGGCTAGCAAACGTACCGTTACTGTGTATTGTGTGTCTGAAACTACGACTTTGGATGTTCGGTAACCAAGCTAGAGTCTGTGTAACTCGGTTATTTTGGGCTAATCATTGCCAGCAGCAGATTCCAATTTTCTAGGTATTCACTCAGATTACATTTGCTTCTGAAAATTGGATCATGAGATTGTTCATACAACTGTCAACCATGTGCATAATCTTCACGCACGCACGCACCCCGAAATAACAGTAGACACGAAAGCTACGCTCGGCTGCGTCTGAAACACATTCATATAAAATGCATGTCTCTTGTCCCAGTGCGGGCGCCACGAGTCATGTGACGTCACTAACACGACATCGCGTGTTGCTTTTTGTTACCCATGCTAACCTGGATCATTCTGACACCCTTGACAGGAGGTAAACGATGCGCAACCTGCACGACACGAAGAAAACAGAAAACATCGTTATATTGACGGTTTTATGAAACACTATTGCATGACATGCACTCCAAAAAGCAATGTGTTATGTGTAATTCGTAGAACTAAAGCTACAGAATGTAGGTTAATGAGATAATTTTCTTTTTATTTCCAAATGCACACAGCGCAGCTCTGGCATGTTGTCGCAGCACTAATTTTTGCTGGAAAATTAACGAGCTTTCAACACTAGTTAATCCTCACTGAAAAACAGCAAGGATAGTTAGATAAGTAAAACAGCGAGGGTCGCGGGTTCAACGCTAATCTGTTTAAATTCCGCTCCTACTCAAATAAATCCTGTTTAAATAACCGTAAAACTGTCCGTGTGTGGATCCTTTTAATCCGTTTGATGTGGATCGCACCACGATCGAATTTCATTTATTCCGTTTTTAAGTCATTGTTGGGTTTTATTACGGGGACATTATTATGCCTAATAGCATTCTGATTGAAATAATAAAACTTTTACTACTGTTGATTAAGGATACACTTACACTTTTTCCGAGCAACAACGTGGGCGTCGAAACGTGTTCGGTTTATTAAAGCTGAACTGTTTGGATTCTTACTTCGTAGACTGTATTGTGTGATTCTCGGAATTACAAAGAAAATATTCATCGATGTGAAAGTTATAATGGAAGTTTAATAACGCGTTCAATAACGGCAAATTAAATAGGTTAACAATAACAGTAGAATCTGACCTTTTTTTGAAAGACAAGTACCTGCTTCCCACCCGATTATATAAATATTGTTGTGGCGGCCCGAAACGTCTTTGAACATACAAACTAATTTCTAGGAAACTTTCCAAGATACAAGCCTACAATCAAAACTAAAACAACTCGAGAGTACCCTGACCTATGTAAAAGCCAAAGAGAGATATATTGCGTGAAGTGAAACTTTGAAAATTCCATTAAATGCAAGAACAACAATCGTTTACGGGTAAATGAGGCGTTTGAAACAAATTGTTAGCACGCAGTACGTATAACAGCGATAAACAGTAAAATGGCCTCTGTATATGATTTGAAACGAGATACTGAAGGAAATATAATACTTTCTGATACTGATACGATGGAGTTTGCGTATTGTTGTCTTTGTCCAATCGGAGAAGACGTCTGGTAGAAGTTGTAGTTAGTTACAACTGAAATTCAAAGGGTCGTTAAAACTTTCTTAATGGGTACCAACATTTGATATTGTAACTTCAGTTCAAGAGGTAACGAGAACTCTAATCTTCATTGGTTTTGTTGTTCTATTGGATATCTTGAAGCTTGGCTATCTGTGTAATTTATGCCAACTTGGCATTTGACTTAGTTTTCGTGTATTAATGGAAATGGAAGTATTCATCATCTGCCTAGCCTTTTCCCGTGTGTCGAGGTCGGCTTCCAGTCTAACCGAATGCAGCTGTATACCAGTATTTTACACGGAGCGACTGCTTTCTGACCTCCACAACCCAGTTAGTACTGGGATGGGTTTAATTTGAATGGAAATATTATTGCGAATAAACTAAAGATACTGAAGTTATATTTTTATCCACGGTAAAGCTGCAACAGAGCTTCGAGGTGACATCTGAACATTATTTTATGTTTTATTCATAACGTCTACAACTTCTAAAAGTTCACATTCAAGAAAGAGTGTTGCCATAGATAACCAATAAAAACGTATGTTTATACGATAATAATACTTTATACAAAGTATAGGACTGTGGCACAGCTAAGAGCCCTCATTTTAATTAAAATTATCTTCATTAATGTATTTGTGTATCTTTGCTTAAATTACTCGAACTTCTAGCCTCTAGGTCGTAGGAAGACTAATAAATAATCAACAATTTAATCGTCATCATGAAATTAATGGCCACATTGAACTCCAATTAAACAGGAATATTGAGTTTCGAAGTGGGTCCCCAATTATAGAGCTCCGTAATAGAGGTACCTAACAAACATTTAGTTAGTGTTGGTAGGTATGGTTTCATAACATAATATTACGCCTTAAATCCATAAAGGGTTAGGCAGAGTTGTACCTAATAGTACACCCACATTTCGCCAGTTATGTTTAAATCCCATGTAATAGGGGGCAAGCCTATTGCCATCGACCGGACAGAAATTCAGACTCCGTGGCTGCTACTAAGAAATTCCTAATGCAAAAACCAAAAATAAATTAGCAGGACCCGGGAATCGGTCCCAGCACCCTGATGCTCAGTAGTCGCGCTTGCGAACACTTGACTTATTAATTTAAACATGTTTATTGTTAGGTTCAATTTTTACCTTTAAACTGCACTGATAATAATTGTAATATTTTACTTTTGTTTCTCTAGCCATTAATATCTGCCTAGCCTTTTCCCAATCTATCTTATGGTCGGCTTCCATTCTAACCGGATGCAGCTGAGTACCAGTATTTTACATGAAGCGACTGCCTATCTGACCTCCACAACCCAGTAACTGGGTAATACGATACCCCTTGGTAAGACTGGATGTCAGACTTTTGGCTTCTGACTACTCGTAACGACTGTCAAAGAACTACAAATGACAGCCGGGACCAACGGCTTAACGTGCTTTCCGAGGCACGGAGGAAACTCGGTATGTAATTATGGTCACCCATTCACGGACCAACCTCGGCAAGCACGGCTTAACCTTAAAGATCGACTCGTGCGGCTGTTATTATTTAGCCACGAGCTCCTCCTCCTCCTCGTATAAATACTTAAAGAGGGACAGTAACATACATGAAGTGTTAATACCCTCTAGGGGGGTTACTATGACGCTTAAACATTATTGTTCCATTCCTATTCCAGAGTGGGAAAGAGAGGGAGCTAGACGACCTGTATAGCTCCGTCTCTTTTTCACTCTGAAATAAGAATGGAACAATAATGTTTTAAGACGTCATGGTACGCCACCTACCCAATGTCGTTAACTCGTTTTATTTATTTACCTCCAACCTCCAGTAGTTAGTTTAGCAAACTTATTTCTATTATCATCAGTGAATTAGCGCCTGCAAGAAAAATAACTGAAAACAAATTAAAACTTTTTGTGACTAACATCGCTTTCGATTTTTATTTGATAAAAGTTATAAAACAATATCTATCAAACAAAATGTATCGGAAACATCTGCCTTGTTGGTTGCATCTCGCTTACAAACTTTTTAGGCACAGGTCACACCGTCGGCGGTTAGCGAGAAGCTAATAGAGATAGCAATTAAAATTGGATATAGGTACTTATTAATTTTTAAACTTTCTCCACACTAGGAACTTCTCCGGTATTGTAGGTGCGTTTACAAATATTTAAACTCATATATGTACCTAAAGAGCCAGACCCTGAACAACTATCTATAGGCCATACAAATAAAGGGTGTAAAACACCTCTTCACGAAGCCAAAAGGCACTGGTTCTCCCTGTCATTGCGATCATTTTTTTGTTCTACACCATACCTGGGAACCTTCTAGTTACGGAGATATTAGGGTTCAAAGTTCCAACTTTTTGACAAGTATTTTATTAAATACAAGTTTTTAATGTCAGATTTTACTTTAAACACCTCCACGACCCCCGTACTATTCAATCCGTCCATTGGCACAATGTTTTGAGTGCGTTACATTGAGTTCTACCACAAAACTTGATTTTATACCCCCGAAAAAAAAGTCGTTTCCCAGCAATAATTTTTGCGTAAAGGTACTTGGTTTCATGTACAGAATGCTTGGTTGACGGCTTCGTGATGAGGTGATTTACACGGTGTATTTGTGCCGTGCGGGGATCGAACCCGCGACTCGCAGCGCAATCAAAGGCAGATTCGTCATATTTAGTGAAAGCCCACAATTACCTCGCCAGATTTACCTGTGTAAGTCGTTTTGGTTGAAAACCTATACGATAAAATAAAAATCAATATCACTGAACATCCCGTTGTTAGTTTTTGTTCTTTTTTGAAATTTTAAAGTGTGCTTGGTATAGTTTCATGTAGAAAAAGTAGTGTCTCCATCTTGCCCCCTATGCTATCAAGTTTTTGTGCTGAATATACTTTACTGAAAACCCTCTCCGTTCTAAAAACGAGTTGTTTTACAGAGTAGTCGCTGACAGTGTGAGTTGTCAGCGATCAACCATTAATATTATTTATGTTTCTCTTTCACTGCTACGGGACTTACAATACTCTTTATCTCTCTTTATGGTTTCTTCTGTTAATTTCATACATACACAAATATATAAAGGGTGTAAAACACCTCTTGACGAAGCCGAAAGGCACTGGTTCTCCCTGTCATTGCGATTTTTTTTTGTTCTACACCATATCTGGGAACCTTCTATTCACGGAGATATTAGGGGTCAAAGTTCCAACTTTTTGACAAGTATTTTTTTAAATACAAGTTTTTAATGTAAGATTTTTACTTTAAACACCTCCACGACCCCCGTACTATTCAATCCGTCCATCAGCACAATGTTTTGAGTGCGTTACATTGAGTTCTACCACAAAACATGATTTTTCGTGTTGTTTCCCAGAAATAATTTTTGCGTAAAGTTACTTATTTTCATGTACAGAATGCTTGGTTGACGGCTTCGTGATGAGGTGATTTACACGGTGTATACATAAACTAAAACCTTTTTCCCATGGGGGTAAGCAGAAACCACAGAACGCCACCTGCTCCTTACATACTCCTTTTGCCTTGTCCTACAAGTAAGTGTAGTTTATTTGTTCTTGTAGTTTCGTGGGCAAGAAAATAATAAATAGATGTTAGCTAGTCACTTCTTCATCGGCAGCGGTGGGACACGAGCCTTAGCAAGAGGGTAACTTTCAGATAAGGTTTTGTGGAGCTTCTAACTTTCTTTCAGTTTAAGGCTTACCCTTTGGGACTAAAAGATTATATTGCCTGTAGTAAGTTTGAATACTGCTAAATTCTAATGTTTCACTAACCTAGACAGTAAGCAATAGGTTTAAGTATTTAATGTTATTCGAGTACCTAGATATATACTTAGCTGACGTATTCTTTTTTTTTATGAGACTTATCTACGTATAACTAAACCAAACGGATTATTTTAGAAACGCAGTCGTAATATTCTATGAAGTTACTTATTGTCTAGAATTCATAACCGAACACGACTTTCTGAAAGTTACGTATAAAAGTTTACCATTGTCAGAAACTTTATGAAAATATAGTTATCAGATAACACGGGTAGGTATATTTTTATTTTCTGTAGGAATGTTACTTATTCCGCAGTTTCGATTCGTATTTTGTTGAACAACAAAGCCGACTGGCGATAACTCGGCTTTCATTCGGTTTGTGCCAATTAGCATACTGTGTTCATCATCATCACATCTATGATCGCTGAATCATGTTCGGATTGTCTGGGCACAACTAGAGTAAGACCGAGTGGGGTTTAGCCTAAAATTCTTCTAAATTTTCTTGAATTTCGCCACCAGTCTGCGCCATGCATGTCTCTAGCTCCAACATGAAATTCACAGACTATATATAAGTTTTAAATTGCAACAATATTTTAATGACACTTTTTCACGAAACGCGATCTCCACTATGTGTGGGTGTGCTAAATAGGTTAATGAGTTCATGACGTCATCCGAGCTATTATAAATAGCTCCGTATACCTACAGCGTGCCTCAATTACTTTGAATAGGAGTGTATCACCGTAGGTCATCCAATGGCGCTATTAATTTTAATGATTGGAAACGGAGAATCCGTTTCCAACTGTTCACCGAAGTGAAATATTGATTCTACGAAGAGGCCTTTTTAGCTCAGTGAAATAAACTGAATTTATAGACGACAACTCGGCTGTGTGTAGTTGTCAATTAACCGTATTATACTCACAGAATAAGCCGTGTTTGCCGAGGTCGGCTGTGGATGGGTGATCATCATTACATACCAAGTTTCCTCCGTGTCTCTGAAACCACGTTAAGCTGTTGGTCTCGGCTGTCATTAGTAGATCTTTGACAGTCGTTACCGATAGTCAGCGGCCCGAAAGTCTGACAACCAGTCTTATCAAGGGGTTTCGTATCACCCAGTACTAACTGGGTTGTGGATGTCAGATAGGCAGACGCTCCATGTATACTGGTATTTAGCTGCTTCCGGTAAGACTGGAAGCCGAACCCAATAAAGTTGGGAAAAGGCTACGCAGATGATGATGATGACTCCCAGAATATTTGTACAATATCTATCTATTAATTATTATTATCTATTAGTAGGGGTACTATTGATGAAATTTTCAGTAGGTACGTGTAATAAATATTTACTAAACAAAGGTCAGTACTACATTTATTTCGATAAAAATGTATTCATAACTAACTTATCCTCTCTCTAACAGATCCCAAAAATCCCTATAAATACGCTGAATTTTGTAGTATTGAAACTTTCACTTAAAGTTTTAGGTATCTTCAACAAGTACTGATACTTACCGAGGAAATCGGATCCCCTATCGGATACGACCGTGGAAGATCTAAATGCTTTTACATAATACTGGGCAACGCTCCGTCGCTCTCAGTCTTTTTACCTACACTTAATAGAGGTTGACGACACATAATAACCCCCCTGAGTCAGCGACTTTTCGCTGTGATGTGCGAAAGTGTTCGTCATCGGAAAAATTGCGAGCGGGAAGTATTGCTGACGCGAGCTGCGGAGTGATGAATTGAACACGTCCCGCCGTCCCGCCATTCCGCTGTCCCGCTATCCTGCTGCCTCAGCCGCTTGCTACACCCGCATCCCTGTTCGTTTGTCGAGGAAGACTAGAAACTTAACGATCAAGGGCTTTATGAAATCGCGTACTTCACACGTTTACGTTTAGCTCGCGGGTGCAAGGAGTAGCTTCATTTGAACACTTTTTATTACAATGAGTCGCATTTGGCGGAGTATGGGAACGATGGAATCTGATTTAGTTCTCTTCTTGTCGAGTTCTTCAAAGACCCTTTTCCCTTGAGTATTGAGAAAGGTAAATTAATTATATGATGTTTACGCGTCCTCTCATCCTTCAAAAGGAAAACACAAAGACGAAAAAAAATGAAACGTCAATAATATGTCATTATTTTTATCTTTCATCGCGAACACAGCTTAACAGAAATAATGAGTTGACGTCAAACGCAACACGATAAGATCTAGTGGCACACCGCAGATATTTGAGAAAACGAGTTTGTACCGTGGCGAGGAAAATTCGAGACAAAAATTGAGGAAAAGCAGAATCTCGAGGCAATTATCTGTGTCTACAGCGGTAATTACCAGCGACCCGAGGTTACAGCCAGATAACCGACGGAGGAATAATACCTTATTTTATACATAAACTGCTTGTACGTAAGCCGAGGGTGCGCCCTGGCGTAATTAGTTGTCATTGGTGGTCTAATGTGTTATCTGACAAAATTTAATGTAGGTAACGCTAGTGGTAATGTTAATTTATGCTGGTGACTGTGGTGGCAGCGGCTGAGTTTGGCGAACAATTGACAAGGCCGAAGTCTTGTACGTGTCTGCTGTTGGTTGAAAATGATTCGCTTAAACTTGGCTAGCAGCTAGCAGTTCAACTAGTATAATTTCACCCTACCTCATCTTCCCTCAGTTAAATTACATAACGACGAAGCTTTATTTTTTCTCCAAACCCATTACAGGCAGTTAATCGAGTAAAAAAAAAGAGAGGACCTTAAAGTAGGTAAGCCCCGTAAATAACGCGTTACGAGAGAATGGAGACAAAATGTGAGGCGACAGCAGACATCCGTCCCTGTCCGACATGATCCGACGGATTGATGCCACATCTTACACTAACATTGCGTTTACATGACGAAAGTATAGTTTCAAGTAGAAAGTTGGTTCAGTAACTGAAAGGGCGACACCCCTTCAGTCAGTCTCATATCAGGTGTAATCATAGTTTTAATGGTATCATCATTCTCTTATCCCAATTTATTTATATTCGGCTCAGCATATCTTCTTCTTCCGTACTTCTCTATTACTTGTCATCTTACCTCCTTTCTTGTCATGTCATCTTTCACACAGTCCATCCATCGTTTCTTTGATCTTCCTCTACTCTAATATCCATCCACATTCATACTCAAAACTTTCCTCACAACACTATCAATAAAACTTGTAACGGGATATTTACCATGTTTATTATTTGTTTTGAAATCCCGATATTTCAGCGCTGTCGATAGTGTTAGAGACCATGTCGGTTTAAAAACTTTCCACACAACATTTTCCTCATTCCTTCACATCCATCATACTTTAAAGTTTAAAGTTGACATCTTTTTATTGCGGTCTATCGTTTAAAATTTAAACGATAGACCGCAACAAAAAGATGTCAACTACCTGCTCAGGTTTTTGATGCGTCCATATGCGGCTGAAAGAAAACAGGAAAAGGACAAAAAGTACATCTCAAAAGCTAGTCAGTCGGAAAAAGACAAAAGATTTTTAGATATCCAAAAAGCCTCGGATATATAGATAAGAGAACAAACTATTCCTCCACTATGTAAGCCAAGCTTAAGCATTATGTCCATATATAGGATTTTATTGTAGTGGGGAATTGCTCTTGGATCTCATATCTAACACCATAAAATATATTCTCAATTGTTATAGTCGATTGCACGCGTTTTTATAAGCACGTTAACAGATCTTTTATTATTTAGTAGCAGTAGATGTTTATTTACAACAAAATAAAATTATTCATTTTGGAAAGGAAAATTCTTAAAGGAAACTTCTCTTTACACATTGGGTAAAAACTTTTATACATCAGTTATTTTATTAATATGAAATCGAATCTGTTAATTTTCCATTACAGGCAATGTAAAGTTAATTATTAAAACAATATCATCTAATAATTCAAGCGACAAGATGTCGACACGGTACAAGCTCATAATTTTAATAGAGAGTTTATTATTCCTTAATTAAAATCATTTAGATTTTGCCGACATTCATTAAGTTAATTAAACGAAATTCTTAATTATCAGTAGACCTGAACATTTGTAGAGACAAAAGCGAGCGGAATTCTTTAGTTTAGTGAATTCAAAGTATTATATCAGTGGTTGAGGTCCTTGAATTCTGAGTTCAGGTATACGCGATTACTGACAAATGCCTGCACTGACTGGGCAGGTCCTCTCAAATCTGTGTGGTTTATTCCTCAAAAGACCATCTACAGACACTTATTGACGTGATCTTTTGATATGACTTGATATATCAAATCATACATCACCATATCATCATCTGCCTAGCCGTTGCCCAACTACATTGGGGTCGGCTTCCAGTCCATTGGATCTAGTCGGATGCAGCTGAATACCAGTATTTTACATGGAGCGACTGCCTGTCTAACCTTTACAATCCAGTTAGTACAGGGTAATACGAAACCCCTTGGTAAGGTTGTCAGAATTTCCACTGACTACTTGTAACGACTGCCAAAGATCTGCCGGGACCGACAGCTTAACGTGCTTTCCGAGGCTCGGAAGAAACTCGGTATTTAATGAGTGGTCACCCATCTTCGGACCAACCAACTCAAGCGCGGCTTAACCTTGAAGATCGACCCGAACGGCTATTATTATTTAGCCACGACCTCCTCAAAACTGCTAGACCAGACTTGTCTGGTCTTTAAAAGACACTGTGACTTCTGAGTTTGTTTCAGTGTTTTTTTCTCAGTAGTTGGATATTAGGAGTGCAGCAGTGTCCAAGAGGTGGCAGCCCCGACTTACGAGCAGTAAACTATGGTTTCAAACCCAGGCAGGCACATTACTTTGTGTAATTTATTTCATCACCGCTGCCCTAAAAAACGGTGAAGGAAAACATCGTAACGAAACTGGCATGTTCTAGAACAAAAAAATCGAAGACATGTGACATCTACCAATACGCACATGGCCCGCGTGTTGGATTACAGCCCGCTGCCTCTCATAGATGGGAGGCCTGTGTCCCAGCAGTGGGAACATTATAGGCTGATGATGACGATGAGTCGAATAGGAATCCTTATAGAGAGAGTTAGAACATAATTTATTTTTGTCATGTTAAAATGACCAATTTACAGAAATAAATGTCATGTATCATTTACCAGTAGGTAATATTTAGAATATAATTGAATGTAATCGCAATAGAAGAAAGACGTAGATAAAAGGCAATCTCCTACAAATGTAATTTATTCAGACATTTGAGACCACTTTATGTATCTCTTTTGATATTTATTCCATTAAACTTGAATTGTTGGGTGTATTTTTAATACTTTACTTTTTTCAGACTCTCAAGTGATTTTATTTTGGTGCTACTGTTTGGTACTGTTTATTTATGTATAGTAAAGTTAAGTAAGTATAATTGAAAAATATGCCTCGATAATGGAAACTATTATACGGATAAGAGAAAATAAAGTTTTTATGGATTAGAGTAGCAAATAAGCAGGTGACCCGATTCATGGTAAGTGGTCATGGCTACCTGTGTATTTGTTTAAGACATCTCCAGAAATAGTAGTATTTTTGTGGGTCTTGGTTAGATATACAAGGTGTTGTTTTGCATCCTCGTCAAATTACAGGAGGTGGTCACAAAAGACATAAATAATCAATAAAGACATAAATTCAGATTTTTTAGGTTGTTCAAATTTGTCAATATTTCGAGATTGTTTGTATGTGTGTAAACAAGGTTATAGTGCAAGAACACGGGTGGTTCACACTTACCGATTTCCGTAAATAAGGAAAAAAATAAAAATTACCAATCCATTTTATTATTGATATGGAACGAGAATCATTAGCATAGTTACCTCCTTGTATTTGACGAGGATGCAAAACAACACCTTGTATAATGCTAGAGACAATTAATGTTTAACTAGCTTACATTTTAAGTTTTATATCAGTAAATACGAATACACCCGGAGAAGTGGGCAAAGATCGTCCTTTACTGGACCCCAGATGTCGGAATCGCCGCCGGCGAAGGTGATGTGACAGTCTGATGTTATTTACAACGCAATCGTGGCCATCAATCAAATGAGATAGAGAAGTTTGTAAGGGGACTTAACAGCGTTACCAAAAGAAACAGCAACTGGTCTTGTTTCTTTTTCGTGTCGTTGGTGCCTAACAAGGGGGGTAACTATTTTTTTTTTTTTCCCTTATTAGTAAGAACCAAGTTCTTACTAGATAATTGCAATCTAGCCTAAGAAGACTAATAAACAATTTAAATCTAACTTATTATGCTACGTTATAAATTATGTTAATGCTAAGAATAGTGTCCATAATTAGGTATGCACTTTTACACACGTTCGTAACACTTCCTTAGAGTCTGGTAAAATTGATAAAACACTTTGTTCATGTGTTATATAAATAGCACAACATTGTTACTATTATTGATTCACTTACACTACACTAATTCAAATGGTTTAGTTCTCTTTAGTCTACGCACTATGCCTGTGTTGTCTAACAGCTGGATTGCCTCAACATTCACGTGTCGATGGAGTCTGTGTTCGTGGGCTTCAGCAAATTTTTGTATGATGGTGGTGACGAATTCCATGTCGAGGTCACGGTGGAGGTCATCGTTTCTTATGTACCAGGGTGCATTTACAGCAGCCCTGAGTACTTTATTTTGGAACTGTTGAATTATTTTGACGTTGGTTGGCTTAGTACAGCCCCAAAGTTGGATACCATACGTCCAAATTGGCATCAGGATATGCTTGTATATTATCAGCTTATTATGTATTGATAAACAGGATTTTACAGGGGGTAACTATGACGCTTAAAATATTATTGTTCCATTCCTATTCCAGAGTGGGAAAGAGATGGAGCTAGACGACGTGAATAGCTCCGTCTCATTTTCACTCTGGAATAAGAATGGAACAATAATGTTTTTAGACGTCATGGTAAGCCACCTGGTGTCAGAGTTTTTGTGCCGCCCATGGGCCTCTGACTTGGCTTTAAATACCATCGAGAAATATCTTTCAGGCATGCTGGTTTACTCACGATGTTTTATTTCACCGAAGCAAGTGATGATTATAAAATAGGCACATGAATCCGAAATGAATTACAGGTGTGTGCTTTGGGTTCGAACTCGAGACTTACGACTTGGCAGTCCGTCGGTCACGCCACTACGCTATCACAGCAACCAGTGACAGAAATTGATATTTTACCGTCAATATTAAACTACGAGTACTTTGGTACCTACCTGTCACCCGAGAAAAGTTAAAGTTTGTATATCGATATAATTCACTCCCCTAGGGTCCTTATCTTGACAGCTAGTGACGTCCAAGTTATTTCCCGAGGGAAATATAAATTTAACAAATATTGAACTCCGATATTATTAACCGTTGTTTTGTCATTGAAGTCGATAGTTTTACTGACATTGTTTTTACCGTTCTGTGGTAGAAATACTAGAGCGAATTGGCATTTAACCTTAAACAGTGGACTTTGTTTTACTTTTTTTTCAGTTATCCAAAGTCTTTTCATCTTCAAAAGAGTTGACAACACTAGTACAAAATTCTTAGTCACCCTTCGAAAATATGTGGTTTTAACAATTTCTCAATCTGACTATCGTAATGGGAGCAAATGACAGTTCATTCTTCATTGAAAGGCACATTTTATGGACTTGTCACGAGTCGGTGACTCAGGCCATTAGCTAAATTAATTACTCCTTGTTAACTAAAATAAAAGTAAAACATCGTAAATCCATCCAAAGATCAAAGATTACGTTTACAATGGAGCCATACATTTGTTAATTAATTATCGTGTGCCTATCTAAAGGGTGTAAAACACCTCTTAACGAAGCCGAAAGGCACTGGTTTTCCCTGTCATTGCGATCATTTTTTTGTTCTGCACTATACCTGGGAACCTTCTGGTTACGGAGATATTAGGAGTCAAAGTTCCAACTTTTGGACAAGTATTTTTTTAAATACAAGTTTTTAATGTAAGATTTTTACTTTAAACACTTCCACGAACCCCGTACTATTCAATCCGTCCATCAGCATAATGTTTTGAGTGCGTTACATTGAGGTCTACCACAAAACATGATTTTACACCCCCCAAAAAAAAGTCGTTTCCCAGCAATAATTTTTGCGTAAAGCTACTTAGTTTCATGTACAGAATGCTTGGTTGACGGCTTCGTGATGAGGTGATTTACACCTTGTATAACATAGAACAAAGGTCACTATTTAATACATAAGGTCTTAACGGTCGCAAATGGTTTCACTAGTATTATTTTATTTTTCATTAGCAACGCAAACCAGACACAGTTCGTAGTTGCCTTTCCCCAATTGTGGGACGACCTTTCTATAACCTCCTTGATACTTGGGATTTGCTAACAGTACGAGTAAGTAAGTAGCAGAGTAAGCACACTTTGGCAGTGTTCGTTTCTCTTCTCTTTGAAAATGATAACTAATTGAAAAAGATTTGGCAGAACGTTTAAAATTTCACATGTAGCGTCTAGCTCGCATGTGAGTGCCACGATACGGTTCTTAAGTTCGCGGGGATGATAAAAATACAGTTTGTAAATTTATACTAATATTACATATAAGATAACATTAAGCGAGATTTTATTATTTTTAATTGGAATTATTTATACTTGAATGTAGAGGTTTTCAATTTACATTTCTCTGTCACAATTGTTTTATGAATTGAAAGACATCAAAACCATTCATGAATATAATTTGGGAAAGATTACAGAAGTTAGCAAAAAATATTAAGGTAAATTCACTGACTTAAGTTAGTCATTCCAGCTGGAAACTTTAAAAAAAAACATAAAAAACTCATATTTTTCCTTTTATGTTATCACAGCCGGATATTAAATATTCTTTTGATAAATCAGCATACGCAGCCAGTAGTTACAGTACATTTTGATACCAGTGGGGAAACTTTATCATTGCATCCGAAAATTTTCATTGAGGGGCAAGGGTTAAAAGAAAAAACAATAGGAGTGCGTTGAGACACGTTAAGAGCCCGTTTGAAAGTGTATTGAAAAATAATTAAGCTCTAAAATAAAAGCGGTCGACGTCCCGATGCGAGTACTTACTATCTCTATGCTCTCCCCCGCTTGTTTCGAAGCCACATCCGAAGTGTCCTCGGCTCGAGCCACGACCCACTTCCGAACCGCCCGACAGCGAGTCCGTTTTTCTCCAACCGGAAATGAGATTTCCCGACAGATATAATGGCTTTCCACGGATTACGTCATGCGAGCTTTGAGTTTATAAAATTCACTTGAATAATTCACTTCCTAAGCCAGCTTAAGCACCTTCAATAGCTACTTAATTCTTTGCTTGAGTGTAATAGAATATTATATTGTTTTGAGGTATCGAAGAATAAAGTCCCTATCTTGATCATTTGTTTGTAAACGGCCTCAGGTACACATTTCACTAATTATGCTGTAAAATTATCATTTTCACATTAATACGGCACCAACAGTACAGATATTCGAGATTAAATTGACCCAACCGATCGGAAAAACAGTCAAAATAATTTGTTTGAAATGATAATTGGATCATTACTGTTTATTGAGGTTTAACCGCACGTCCGCAATGGTGTGGGAGTTACTCTTATTATCGCTATAAAATGGCGTCTATAAAAATAATTTCAGCTCGTCTTACTTTCCAACTCCGTAAAAAAGTTTAAGACTAAGAGAATTTTGTTATGGAGTCATTAAGTGGAGTAAAATGCGAGTGGTATGGGAAATAAAGTGAGTTGTGACAAGCCGGGGTCCATTAGTCGCCGGTGACTCCGCGACAAATGGCTTGAATAATGACCATTCCCGTTTTAAACGCTTGACTAAGTGCTATTTGCGGTTTTCATGCTGAAATATGGCGGAAGTTTTGATGTTTACTTAATTATCTTCTCATTATCCTAATTCTATTGCGGTTTATTTAATATGCATAATAAAGCTTAAATTAATATGGCTAGCAAATTATTTTTAGGCTTAGAGATTTCATTTATTCATAAATTATACAGATAGTATCAGTGCACAACAAGGCTAAGAGTAGCTTCGGGTTAAATTATAACAAGAAACGTCAAAGCTAGCCTCAGGGAACTTGGGACGAATTTTCGATGTTCCTTGTTTTATCCATCAAACTTGGAACATTTGGTGTTCGGCGAAAACTTCATTATTAAAGCGTGGAATTAATAATTAATTGCAAAGTTCAGCAATCATTACATGTTGTTGTTATAATAGTAGGTAGCGTTGAACTTCAAAGGGTGCTCTGTGGAATCTTTGAACTACTTAGTTCAGAGACCAACATTCTAATATAGATTATTATAATTATAGACCGGGTAAGTGATACGACGCATTTAATTAAGGTTGTAGTAATAAGCAGGAAAATTTAATTTTAGTAGGTAAAATACCAACTACCCATCTAGGTACATTTTTTTTCTGCATCAGTTTATTAAACCATTGCGCCGACAGCTAGACAGATAGTTTTATTTTTTTTTGGTACCGGTTTAGTCACTAGTTTAAAATTGGACATTCAATATGGCGAATGTACAAAAACAACTCGCATGTGAAATGTTGACTCTTAAATCGACTTTTCGATTCATCGTGTTTGAATTTTTAAAATGTGTTCCATTTACCGCCATGAATAAGTGAATATGTATAATCATCCCGTTTGGTCCCATTTGGACAACTAAACAAAAGACGTGCAAAACAATTGAAAAACAGTGCGATTTCCTAACTATTTGAATCTTCATACATTTAGTCTCGTTTCATAACCTCGAAGTCACGTTTGGAAACCTTTTCGTTTGGCAAGTACATTTAGGAATCAGATGAACAACTAAAAAAATAATACTACTCGTCACATGCAGCGTCGTCTTTAACCAATGAAGATCAAAATAGTTACGAAGCGGCACTTTTTGGATGGTATTTTGTTTAAATCAAATCAAATCAAAATATTTTTATTTCACATAGCCTATATGGGCACTTGTAAAACGTCAACAAATAAGGTGCACGGTTCGGGTTGGTCGTTTCCTATGGATGGTACAGGCAAGAAACGCCATGGTTACTCTTTTAAAATCATTTGGTTTTACAATATTTTTATGTTACAGCGTTAGTACTTAAGTATGGCAGGATATCGTAGGCCCGACAATAAGTCGTTGCTTACTACAAAACGTAGAACAAGATAAAAAGTTACCAAGGATCTAGGAATTTATAAAGCCTACAATGTCCACACATTCACAACTTTAGTTGTCGAAATGGGAAAATTACCAAATGGGATGTTTTAAAGAAGAAATGACTCATATGTACTTTAATCGACTGCCTATCTGAATATCATCATCCAGTTTGTACTGAGATGCCCCTTGGTAAGACTGGTTGTCAGGCTTTCGGGTCTCTTGACTACTTAACGACTGTCAAAGATGTACAATTGACAGCCGGGACCAACGGCTTAACGTGCTTTCCGAGACACAGAGAAAACTCGTCATGTAATAAGTGGTACCCCATCCACAGACTGACCGAGGCAATTGCGGCTAGCTCAGCTCTAGCTAATTTACCTGAATATCGACCCGAGCGGCTGTTATTAATTTAGAGAGGAGACATCGCATTAACATTTCCATAAATTACAATACTTGTTCGAGTTCCTATTTGTTCTAAGAGATAAACACACACACTCACAGTAGAAACTACACTTAAAGTTCTTACCATCATTTTGTACGTAAAACAGAATCACTGAAAAGTTTTGTTATTAAGAACTTCTACGAAAATAGTTAGCCATATTATGTACCCTTCTCCAGATCTTCAGTGCTTCTAAGATGCAAGTTCTCAACTAAGTGGCTGCCAAAGTTTGGAGGATCTTGTATCACAATACATATTTCACATACTTCGCAAGTGGAGGGAAATACCACGGCAGCCTTCTCTACATACTTGTTTAAGAATAGTTGCCTGGCTTAAGAAAGGAGATAACCCCTTTTGATTAAGAGTAAGACGTTGCTGAGTTATTTACCAACTATGTTTTAATGGCCAATTATTGTAAACGTTGGATAAGTTTCAGGAATTTTATAATTATCTTCTATAGTGAGGTTAGGGAATTGGTGCATTATTTTATTTACTTAAGTTAGGAGTATGTATTTTGATGGTTATTTAAAACCGCAGGAAGATCACTTATTACTTTTTAGATTAGATAAGAAAGATAATATTTTTAAAGTAGACGATTGTTCAATGTTATGATAACATTTAATCTGTTTAGTTTATCAACTCTACGTCATGTTAACATCATAACATTTCCGTGTAATGGAAAACGTAAACGCTAAATCCAGTGCCTGCCATAGCAAGAATTTCCAATAAATGATACATGTAATATATTTCCAATACATTTTATAAATGCATCTATCTATATTCAAAATACGTTCGTTTCGTAGGCGTATGGCAATCAAGTTCGATCTCTGGCAGGATTTGCTTGGTGGCAGATAGCATGAATAAATTGAACAGTGATACATTTCAGTGCAGGGCTCTTCCGAGCGTGTATGTATGTACCGCCTGCCGGTGTAGGTGCCCCTGCAAGCACTATCTCAGACTTTACGAGTAAGCATGCTCCCAAACGTTCGACAACCGAGGTTATTCTCAAACCACACTACACGATGAAAACGGTAGAAAGTACTGAAAATATGGGACCAAGTCTTTTCGTTTTTCTGTACATGTTGCCGAATTCATCAATAACGGTTTTATTTCTTCCACGTGGATCATTTGTAAGGATAGCAATGTGCTTGTATACATTGCCCGTGGGCGCCGGCAGCAGAGTACAAGTGGGTTGCACTTGCACCCCCCTGTCCTGAAAGAAAAAAGAGAAAACATTAAGTTTTATTTTCTATGAGGCATCTGGGTTGCTGTTCATCAGATTATCAATAATTTGGAGTACTCCTCTGCTCTTTTCCTGTGAATACACAATGCACAAGGCGGCCATTGTCAGGGCCGTAGGCAAGGGGAAGGTTGTGGATAAAATCCGAAATATCGGGCTACGATAGAGAAACGAAACCTATCCCAGGCGGAATGCAAATATTTTCGAGCTGTTTTCATGGACCTGAAGATGCAC
Source organism: Cerastis leucographa (assembly GCA_963082945.1). Lineage (NCBI taxonomy): Eukaryota > Metazoa > Arthropoda > Insecta > Lepidoptera > Noctuidae > Cerastis > Cerastis leucographa. The sequence goes on along the minus strand of OY720383.1, from coordinate 15,828,393 downwards.
CTCCCTAGAAATATACCTGCCCGAGACCCGGCGCCCGCCCATATCATTGCCTTTTCACAATGCGATACAAAAACACAGATTTGTATCAACAATATTCGCGTGACAAATGTGTAGAAAGAATGACAAGTTTACATATGTTTGTTCCCCGTACCCTAATCGTGGATTCTTAGCGCGTGTTGCCATAAATATCGCATAAATATGGAGTGATAAAGTGATAGGACCCCTTTCTAGTTTTATGGGCCTGTCGTCTGACAGAAAGGAGTTGCGCCAAAATTTCGTATTCCACTCAAGCGCTAGATAAAATGTGTATACGTTGGTTTAATATAGTCCATGCTATATAACTCTGGTGAGGGGTCACCTTATCTGGAGTTCCGTCCGGTTGTATCTGGGAGCTTCATGTTGGTTTATGTTTTTTTTTTTGCAGAGTAGGGAGAAGTATACCCATCATTCTGCTTTTAATGTCAGACGATGGTTGGTTTGATGATAGACGTTCTACCACTGTGTTCCATTCTGACTTTACACTAGGTGTGATGATAACCTTATATAAACACCGTTACGCAAGGCAGTCACTAAACCATCTGACTTGTTATTAAATTTAATTCATGAAGAGCTTAGACACAGGCGTACACCTCACAGATGCGCCCTTGAAATTAAATCCGTTAAACCCAGCTAATGATTCTCTTGTGTAGCAGATCTTATACCTCTTATTACCGTTATTCAAAGTTAAGCCTAGCTAAACTCTCCTTGAATACATTTTAAGTGAAAGCGGGGCATCACGCTGAAAGCTCTTATAGCCCGTAACTTGCAAAACTCCTTTTAGGGAAAAAATACTTTGAGAAGATACGACTTCGAAGTACATAAGTTTCTAAGTACATAGATTCATGTACTAAGTTATCATCGGTGTAAATGGAAAGGTAGTAAATCCTGTGGAAGTCATAAAAAGTTGTTTGTTTTTTACGAGTATGAATATAATATTAGGTAATGTTGGAAATGAAATTGCTGCAGGTTATTTGAGATAAGCTGTTCCGTCTTTACTTATTTTTGGTGAAAAGGAATGAATGTAAGGCAGAGGTCTCTTAAAAAAACATTTACTCTTTTTAATAATCCTGAAAACATTGTTATTTCTGTTTTTCATCTCTATCTGCAGGTAAAAGTCCCGTCAACATCGAACTGGCCGTTTCGGAGATTAGCCGCAATAAATAGACAGACAGACGAATAGACCGACCGACAAACAGAAAATCATAAAAAAATAAGATTTTTTGATATCCTAAATACTTTCCGTATAAACTAAAAGAATACTGCAAAAACTGCGACTTTAAACCTACGTTGGTATCTACATTGGTGTAACATAAATGGCAACGCCAAGTTAATATTACTTATTCATGTTTCGTCAACATGTTTGCCGAGTATCAAAATTGAACGGTCAATAACCTTTCATCTTGGCGATAATGGGTGGGAGGGAGTGCCATACAAGACTTATTGAATGCTAACGTATTGACAAAACCATGTTGTGAACCAAGACTTTAACATCGGTAAAGAATTTGCCATAACATCTTTTACACACACACACACACACACACTTAGGTACCTACCTTCATAACAAAAACACACACATAGCCAAGTACATACACAGTGCTATGTATTGTACCTAATGTACAATGTTATGTTCTACTTTGAGTCACTTCACTACGACCGTCGCTACAGTCTGATGAGATTTGATCAGTTCCGGCCGATGACGTCACTTAAAACAACGATAATAATTGGTATCGATGTAATACTTCGATTGTAAATTGATATTTGACGCTTCACATTCAGGTGGCTCGTTGGTCTAGGGGTATGATTCTCGCTTTGGGTGCGAGAGGTCCCGGGTTCAAATCCCGGACGAGCCCAACTTTTTTTACAGTTTTTTTTAATGTTTTTGTCAAGATATTAGTATTTTTAACTTTAATATTTTATTTTAATTAATAATATCGGTTATTTTTGTTAATTCGTCTATGAACTACTTAATATTTAATATTAGGTAGTTCATAGATGATGATTTAATATTTTTGCAAAATTTATAAAATAACATTTAAAAATACAAAAAAAATAGTAGCCCACCGGCATCGGGGACAGGGTTATTTACTTTTATAATGTTTTAAACTAACGAGTCAATTTTGCGGAAGAAAGCATAAACCTACTGTCTGCCGACAATTACAAACGACAATACATAGTTAATATTTCACTAGTTTTAATGTATTAAATAATAATATTAAAGGCATAAAATTTACTCAGTAGTAAATTAAGGGCATACTAATAAGAAAATTAATAGTAGATAAAAGGTTCATAAGTAATCGAAGTCTTACGACTTTTATAATATTATAATTATAAACGTGAGCGTTTATTTCTCAACAAGCCGGGTCTGCCGAATTTATCGTGACGTTGATCGCAGGTCTAGAGTGGTCAAACACCTTTTACTCGCGCGTTTACGCATCACACATTCTAATGTACTGATAAATTTCGGTGTATCTCACAAGCGGCTCGTTGGTCTAGGGGTATGATTTTCGCTTAGGGTGCGAGAGGTCCCGGGTTCAAATCCCGGACGAGCCCAATCTTTTTGCAAAGGCATTTTTTTTACAACGTCTGAAAATAATATACGGCGACAAATATGTAAATATTTGAGTGCTTGTTTATACATTATAACAAGAACAAAAATGTTTGTAGGAAGAAGTAGGGAGGCAACTGTATGTCTCATTGAATTGCAAATTGTTTCGAGGTTCATTATGTACACAATACCTCTTTATGGAGAATGTGAAACAATAGCGAGGGGGAAATATGGGTTTATGAAAGTGTAGGTGAGCTGCATATTATAGAGGTGCAATGGAAAATGCAAGTGCAAGTTCTGTAAAAGTGCAATTATGAAAAATCGATTTAAAAACGTTGCTTTTACATAAGTGAGCGTGAGTGAGTGAGTGTCTTGTTATTTAGTTCTTTAATAATTTGATATTAATGTTTAAGTATTATTATCTTTTTACTTTAGGTATTTAATTAAGTCACTAATGTTTTACATTTATGTATAACGTAGGTTAGCATAATAACTGCGCCTTCTAATCATAATAACTGTCAAATTAAAAGGTAAAAACATTCCATTCGTAAGTACGTCACCCACGTGTTATTAATATAATTTATAACTCTTATCATTAGTATAATGGAATGTATAAAAATAGACTGCATGATGACGTCATTTTATTTAGTTGCCAGGGCGTTCGTTTCGTTGTTGTTTCAAATATGTATTTTTAATATGGACCTAAAGTGTGCCAACCTTAAAATAAAGTTATTAGATAGCTTGGCGGTCATAGTGTTTCGCCAAGTGGGGATGTATGTAGGTACTACCGAATTCATTGACGGCCGTCTACTTTTCAACCTTATCACATAGTGCATAAGAGTGACAAGTGGCAGACCGTCAGTGAACTCGGTAGTACGGTCAGCAGCAAAAGTCGCTTTACATAACCAAATTTATAAGACGTCTTAGTTTTAGAACGATCCATATGAACAGACTGGAGTAAAAGACATTACAATATTTTCATCATTGGTTACACAAATTCGCCAAACAATATAACATCAGATCACACTGACCAGCACAAAACTTGGTGTAATATTTATAAGTGTTAACCGACTTTTCATGCTGACTGTACCAAGGCGGTGCCTTTTTTGAGTATTTTCTCAATACGAAGTATCTACATATTTGGTTACCTGGTAGAAGATTATATTTTTGGGTAAGTATAAAATAGCACGTAAAAAATAACGCGTAGGTTTATAAACCCGTTAAACCGAAATTCCTTACAAAGTTAGTTTGATCACAGATTCGTGATTTTCTCACACGAGTGCGGTACTAAAATAAATTGTACTTTATTACACAATTTTATTGGAGCCTTATATCAAATCCATATATTTATTGGAATCGTTGTTATTTTATTACATTTGTAATTTCATTATAATAAGTTTATTGTTGTGCCTATAGTACGACAGAGTTAAATAATAATAGAATGTATTATAGTTGATAAACCTCCAAAAAGTTAATTTATTTTAAAATTCTGTTTAAATTGAAATGTGCAATTATGCAGTAAATGAATAATAAAATTGCAGTCCACCTCTAGTGATCCCTGAAAAAAAGAACCTGCAAGCATTAATTACTGCAAGTACGTGGGGTCCGAAAAACAAAAAATGGTGGCGTGATAATAAGTACCGAGACGAACGAAGACGCTGATAAGCTGAAGAACGCAGTTCAGCTCACTACATCTGGACTTACTGCCGACGAACCCAACAAGCGCAAACCCCGGATCGTGGTTGTAGGTGTGCCGAACTCCTTGGCTGAAAATGAGGTCTTCAAGTGCATTTATGAACAAAATGTTGCCGACAAGTTACCAGCGATGTCCTTGGAATCCTTTTGACCATGGTAAAATTAAGCCACAAATCTGGGAAGAGAGAGGCAGCGACTAGTAACTACGTTATTGAAGTTGCGGCCAGTATACGGAAAATTCTAATACCTCAATCAAGGATTTTTATAAATTGGACCTCTTGTCCCGTCAGGGACTTTACGTTAGTTACGAGGTGTTACAAATGCCAACAGTATGGCCATGCAGCAAAATCGTGCAGAGAAATAAATTCTACATGTGGCCACTGTGGTGAAGCTGGTCATATGATATCCGAATGCGCGAAGAAAGCATCCTTAGCATTTCCAAGATGCGCAACTTGCTCCCGCTTCAAAAAGCCCAGTGACCACAAAACGGGAGACGCTGAATGCCCTGCTAGAAAAATAGCTGAAACTAGATATATAAACTCCGTCGATTATGAGGGCACCTAGTGCGTCATCACTCATGACCAGACTTCCGTCGATATCGCGCTGCATAAGCAAATTGTCGCAAACAACAAAAATGCCCTGACGGTGTTCATTTTGAAATATTTACTTGTTTCGTAATGCTGACTGACTATCATATTTATATTAGCAACTATGTGCAACAAATTGTTTTACTTAGAATTTATTGACCTACATTATTTTTGTTCATATGATTTATTAGCGTTTTAAGTACATTAGGTTTATCATAATATATTAACTTTTACTAACCCATTTTATAACTCTAGTATATTGTTAAGGAAATTTGTTGTCCAAGTAGTAATTATTGCAGACATGTCGCCTGTGATACAGGTTTAACCTAGTACAGGCATTGAACTTTGTTATACCTTTATTATTTCAAAGATTTATATTGTATTAATTGTGCCGATTCTAATTTTTGAATAAATATATTATATTATTATTAAATATATTATTATTATTAATTTTCTTAGTTCCCAAGCTATTGCGGAAAACCTTTGAAGCTCCTAGTCATAGTGAAGACGAGGTTCTTTCGAAAAGGTGCGTACGTATCTACTAGGCCGAGTTACTGGTACTGAATATTCATTTCACTATAATTGTACGCTTGTTCTTGGGTATCTAACGTCTTGAGCACCATAATATAAATTACACAAACAATCATCATTATCTGCCTAGCCTTTTCTATGTATGGGAATTGGTCGGCTTCCAGTCTAACCGGATGCAACTGAATACCACATCTTTACACGGACTGCCTATCTGACCTCTAGCCACAAAATAGAAGGTTTAAAATATCTCAATAGGATGAACGTCACCGTGCCAAATAGTACGTCCCGTACCTCTCAGAAATTGGGATATTGGGGACGCCCATCGTCGGGCGACATACCGAATTCTGACATTGATTTATTATGTAAAATAAAGGCACGACCGATCGACCGACTGTCCGGCTTTATGACCGATGTGGACGGTATTGTTACAAGGGCGAAACAGGACACGTTTAGTTCCTGTACCTAACTCATAATTAATAATCAAAGTATCATTGTAACATTTTCTACGCACCGAGTACCTAGAAAACCACTGTTGTTTCGATAAAGGCTGGTTAAATACCAGAAAGTACTTACTTACATAAGCAATTATTACTCGCAGTATTTTGATTATATTAAACACCACAAGTGCTTGAGAGAAGGAAAAAGAAGTAAATGATAGCGCGACGAATGGAGAGGGAGAATGGAAGTACAAAACGTGTTGCGCCATGGTTGCGCCGACCCCAAATAACATGTGACAAGGGCAGGAAGATGATGCTAAGTGCTTAGGAGAAGTTTCTAATGAAGAACATTACACAATACAGTAAGTAAATCCCGATTAGATCTATATTGTTATTAGTTCTGATAAATTAAAGTCGTGCAACAAACACTGTGTAATCTAATTAAATTCCTTTTGTCTGGTCTAATAGCCACATCTGTGAGTACATAGTCCTCTGCAAACAATCCATTGATTCAATCGTACAAATGTCTGAGAACTCTGTTTATTCTAGCTAGAGTATTTTTTGCAAACCATAGCAATAATACGTACTTACTCATTAATTCAAGGAAAAAAAAATATCAGCATCATTTGTAGGTAACTGCTTTTTTTTAACAAAAATATGCCTTGGATATTACAAATAAAATTTTGTCGCCTTGTTCTTTTGATACCTAACATCAGACCGCACCTTTCAAAACATCAAAAGCCAGCACAATATAAAAAGCAACAAAAGTGTAACATGTTTAACGTGACGTGAGCGTGCGTCTATACAATTTGGAATAAGGCAGTGGAAGGGACAGGACATGTCAATTTGTCCGCGTCAGTGTCGGTCCCGGTCAAATAGATGGCGGGCCCTGGCGGGCGGTGACAGCAGCCACATACACAAACACAATTATACAAACGAGCAGGGTACGTTCCGGAACGAGGACACCAGCTAGCAGAAATTCGAGAGAGCAAAATTTTTTACCTTCGAGCGAAAATTTTAAATTGCATTCTACTTTTTGCTTGTTTACTCCACCATGCTGAATGCAGCTCGCGGTTTTGTGTCCACGAATTACGAGTATTGTACTGTGTACCGCGAATCGTTTCGTTAGTCGAGCACTTATTTGTTGATAGATCGTTACAAATCAAATAAACAATTTTGATAGACTGCGATAGTCATTCAGCCCTTTACACGTGCAACTTACGTAGCAAGAATATTATCTCTCATAAATATTTACGGCACATAAAATTCTTTATACGATATTATTCGCGTTCATAGTAAGTTTGCGCCAGGTGAGGCAACTATTGTGAGTGACCTCCGTCGAGCAGGTGCGAGGAACGACGACCCTCCCTAAAAGCTGGATTACTCTTGAAATGGACGCGACAGTTGACTTACAATGGAACTGCTACAAGTGGGGTCTTTAGATAGGTACTAAATGTGCGAACAATGCAAATGTATAAGCAGAGTTCTGTTCAAAAGGGGCAGTAGTTAGCTCAAATATGAGAGCTAAAAGCTGTGTTAATGGGGTACGTCTAGGTACACACTCAACATCTACATCTAATAAAATGTTTCTGACTAGTACAGACAGCGTCAGTAAGTGCTAACCCCTCAAATTATAAAATGCTACATTGTTATACAATTGAATTCATTTCGAATAATCTAAAGAATAGTTTCTTAAGGAATTCAATGTTTCGACCCGGATTCGAACCATCATTTCCCCGAACTGCGTCTTACGGATTTAAAAAATTAGCCAGCGAGCTCTTGGAGATTGCGATGATAAAGGTATCTAATATCGTCCGAGTCAGTTGATCTTTAGGTCTCTGTCTAATCGAATATGTTAAAATTTGAGGGTATCCATTAATTTTCCTTACTTACGTTTTCTTAATAAAATGAATCCTATACCCTCGAGTTATAACGTAAGCTTATGTCAATCTAAAACATTTCTAGCGCTTCCTATTTTATGGTTTACGTAAATAGGATGTCACTTATATAGGAACCCGTTTGTGTCAGTTGGTAAAATATGTTTATTATGATAACGGTAAAATATCAAAACAAAATCTAAAATATAAAATCAAGGTTTGTAGTAAAATAACATAAAATAATAGCAATAATATATACAAGATGTTGTTTTGCATCCTCGTCAAAATTCAAGAGGATGTCACAATAGACACAAATAATCAATTAAAATTATGGTACCTGGTTAATTTTTAATAAACGCTGATTTTTTTGGTTGTTTAAGTTTGTCAGTATTTCAGAATAACCCCCATAACGTGGTTTAGGGAATAAGAACTTATCGAATAAACGTTTTAGATTGTTTGTATGTATGCAAGCGCTATTATAGGGCGATGATCAGACAGGCCGCGTTTAAAACACGGGTGGTTCACACTTACCGATTTTCATAAATAAGAAAAAAAAACAAAATTACCTTCTCATTTTATTATTGATTCGGGACGAGAATCATTAGCATAGTTACCTCCTTGATTTTGACGAGAATGCAAAACAACACCTTGTATATATTTTTATTATTACTAAAACAAAATGTAAAAATACTTTACACATATAAAAAAATATAATTCATCAAAAAAAGCAATGTCATGCCTAGGATTTGAATCTCCAACCTCATGCACGTCAGGCAGTCTTAAAACCTTCGGACTATTTATTTGCAGAAGAACTTTTTATAAATGATAAGCCTATTATTGCTAGTCGTTGTACCCAATAATAAAAGAATTAACGTTTTATAAAAAAAAAACGATTACAAAAACAGGGTTAAAAAAATATACAAACTTTATGTCAAAAGTCAAAGTCAAAGCATTTATTTCAATTAGACCATTACAGGCACTTTTGAAAGTCAAAAAAAAACAAAATAAAACGCGAAGCTACAGTCCCAGTTACAAGGCATAATAACTTGTGAAAGTACTGTAGTTGCCCATTCCGTAGCGTAGATCTCTATGGAGAAGAATGGGCAAGAAACTCCATGGACACTCTTTTAAATCAAAATATGTTACAAAATCTTGGTCACATCATTCATGTTAAGAATTAAAAATATGTGAGAACAATGTAGAAATACGGGCAAGTTAAGAGCGTCCAGAGTAAAAGTTTAAATCAGTAATTAAAAAATAAAGTAATTAAAATAAACCGTGGCAGCTAAGAGATGACCAGTCACAACTGACAGCGCCCGTTCACGAACATGACGCATGTATCAGCCATCATTCAACTCAAACATTTTGAAGGGATACAACCGACCCGACACACCCGCCACCATCAGCGTGACATTTAAGTGAGCATGACATTCACTCAACCACCAGGGTAATTTCGCGTCAATGAAAGATGTAGGTACTCATTAAATGGTGGCTTTACAGTACATGGTACTCACACAAGTGCTATGCAATTATATAATACTAAGAGATTGAAACTATACAATGCAAATATATTTTTTTTTACTATCTTCTGCAGCTTTCACAATAACTTCTCTTTCTAATTCTGATGATTCCGATTGCCCCTGTGGTTGTGGAGCAGGACCAGCATTGAGCCAAGCATTTTTATCATCAATATAATCCACCAACTTATAATATGCGTGCCTACATAGTGTGCGTTTTATGCAAGATTTAAATTTCGTTTCATTCAGTTGTAGAATGTGGGGAGGTATTTTATTGTTACATTTTGAACAGTACCCCATGAAAGGTGAGTCTACTTTAGCTAACCTGAAACCTGGCTGAACTATTTGGTCTCTGTTTCTAGTATTATAGTGGTGCCGGTCACCTCTTTTACTAAATAAATGCAGATTTTTCCTAACGTACATGATGTTTTCATAGATGTATTGACAAGGTAACGTCATGATGTTAATTTCCTTGAACAGTTCTCTTAGAGAATCGCGCCTACGTAGATTATATATGGCTCTGATAGCTCTTTTCTGCATAATAAATATAGACTCGATGTCTGCAGCCCGTCCCCATAGTAAAATACCATATGACATAATACTATGAAAATAACTAAAATACACTATCCTCGCGGTATCTACATCACCACCGCATATGCTGCTGAACTCAGCCGTCCTGCAAGAGATGTTAAATGAGGACCCCATTGTAGCCTTGAATCGAGCGTGATCCCCAAGAAAACAGTTTCATCGACAAATTCAAGTTTCTCTTGATTCAATACTATGTCACAGTCACTACTTTTGACATTTGGTAGTGAAAATCTTATGCACTTAGTTTTTTTCCCATTTAATACTAAATTATTTGCGGTAAACCATTTATGGACCTTCATTAGAGCGTTATTTACATCGTCAAGGTTTGTGGCACGTCTGTTTATCTTAAATATTAATGAAGTATCGTCCGCAAACAACACCATTTGTGGTTGGTTTTTAAATAAATGGGGAAGGTCATTAATATATACTAAAAAGAGGAAAGGACCCAATATGGAACCTTGTGGTACACCCATTTTTACTTTCAAAGCCATTGAAGTTACACCATGCTGCTGTCTATCATTTAAATACGATTTTACTAAACTGAGCGCAAGTTTACCCAAGCCGTAATGCTCAAGTTTCAAGAGCAAGGTTTGGTGATTTACGCAATCAAATGCCTTCGAGAGGTCACAGAAGATTCCTATGGCATCTTGTGCCTCTTCCCACGCAGTATATATATGTTTTAATAAAGTGACACCGGCGTCAATAGTACAACGTCCCTTGGTGAAACCATACTGTTTCTCGTGTGAGATTTTGTTGGTGTTAAAAACTTAAACTTGTGAATTAAGAAGTTTAAGTTTGTATATTTTTTATCCCTGTTTTTTTAATAGTTTTTTTTTTAAACAATAAAATAATAATAATGATTTGCAAAATACAAAAACCAACTAGGCCCAACACGGATTTGAACGCACATGTCTTTGGGGGGGTAAGAACTTAATGGAGCTGTGTGTACCTTTTTAACGATTCACAGCAAGTTCAAATCTAGCTTTGGGACTCTGAAACAGATTTTTTAATATCTGAATACTACTAACCTACTTGAAAATGTTTCATACACCGAAATGTTAAAATGAAGTGACACGATATCTGTTATTATTTTAACACATTTATCAAAATCTGAGAGTGGTTTTTGTTACCATAAGGCTGTGTAAGGGAAAATGTCAACGTAAGATGGTGTGATGGAGTACTTTTAATTTATTCTTCTCTTCATTCGGTGTCGCCAAATTCAATGTACACTGGGTATTCAGCCACAAAATTCCTCGTGAATATTCATTTGTGGTAATAAGAAGAATTGTGGGCCTGAATAAAAATCACACAGTTTAAATCGTCACAGAAGTTATGTCTCATTTTGGGAAAATAAGTAGGTACTTACTCCTTTTTTTTACGGATGGGAAATCATCAAATGACCCCTCCCGCTCTGGGCGGACCGGAAGGGAGTGTCAGACTTGTACTGACTAAAAACCCATCCATGTTTCTTCTTAGTCCTTTGTGTTCCAGGGCCACGGTAACTCTTTTGAACAGTCCCGCAGCCCTGGCAGGCATCGGCCCTCTCGGACCCCTTCCGATCTGCTGACATCTCATTGAGGCGCGCGTGGAACACGAACGCGCCGTCGACACGGTCGTCCGTCGTCATAAGATGGACGGACGGTGACCTAGCTCATTACTCACCGTCCACAGGCCCGCTAAAATAAGTACGCCTCAGGTCACCTTTGTTGATAAGTAATATAGTTGTATACAAACATAACAGCCTTTAATCCCAGAAGCGATAGGCAGAGGTGTAGCTTTCAGCCCTGTTAGGTATTTAGTGATACTCGTCTAATTTAAGATCCATTAAGATAATGAGTAAGTAATTAAATTATTATATAAATTAATATAAATTGGACGGAGATCGGGGACAGTGAATAAACAATGTTTATTCACTGTTCCCGATCTCCGTCCAATTTATCTTAATTTTCGATGTATAATTTAATCAACAATAATTTAATTACTTACTCATTATCTTAATGGATCTTAAATAAGACGAGTATCACTATATACATAACAGGGCTGAAAGTCAGTCGGTGTAAAGGTGACCCCAATATGTCACTAGCTGTATGCTAATACTCGTATATTCTCGTTGGGTCATAGCAAAAGATATTTTAAGCCGTAACGTGGAACCCTGGACGCGGCTCTTAAATCTTACTTGACCGATTTTTAGAAAGATTTATTGGAGAGTGAGGCAGAAATAAATGCCTTCAGGAGCTTTCCGTAATTTCTCAAGTAAAGCCTGGTAGGCCAGGCTAAGTAACAAATGAGGTCACATAATTTTATTAGTTCGAGCTGTCATAATGGCAGCTTTGTGGCGTCAGTTACCAACCATGTAATTTTCATAACATGCAAATGGACTTTTTGTTTAAATGCTTTTGTACATGGTAGCGTAGGAATCTATGAATATTACAGCGATTATTTTTGCGTGCATTTTAACACTTTTAATCATGTTGTAATTATAATGTTGTACGTTACATTTACGATAAATGGATTACATAAATTGTGGAGCATGTTAGCTTACTAATTTATTGTGGTTACATGTGTGTGTTCTAATGGCCTTCTCTGACAGTGGACTTCAGCACATTAAGCTAATGCTCTTACATGAAGGTGGCTTGCAAGACGGAATAGCGCTCAGCGCCGGGAGCTTACCTAAGTATTCGGATAATGTCCTTAAATATATAATACCATCGTCTTAAGAGCGTTTACACCTTTCGGCATTCCATACAAACTTTTAAGCATTATTTTCCGAAATCACTGAACCGATTTTAATTATGACTGATTTTAATTTTATACGCATAAGCAGGTGACATAACTAGGTCTAAAAAGTTACTAAAAACATTCTCGAAATGGCTTCAAAAAAAAAAAGATGATTGGAAATTTCTGTTTCTATAGATAATTTATAATCGGCCTAATTAAGCTGTAACATGATTTTTCTAAAATGTTTTGTAGTACCTGACCGGGACCACGGGTAACGAGTGCTTTTTAGACCTATGTATCCTACTTATGCGTATGAAGTTTCATTAAAATCCGTTAAGCCATTTCGGAAAATATGGACTTGAAAGTTTGTATGTAATGCAGTTAGGTTTAAACGCTCTTAAATGGTCTACCGCATAGTAAATGTTCTCAAAGTATTTTACCGCACATTAGGATAACAGCAGGCAAATTGACTAAATATTGACCCGGGTCCCGATTAAACATAATTATAGATTGCTACTCAGTACGTCGATTCTGTAAAATTCAGACGACAACTCACATCTCACATCGCTATACACTGTCACTTCGCGTAAGGTTCAAAATGACCTTGATTTTGTAGCCAAGGGAGCGTCGAAGTGACGGGGGGAATTACCTTACAGAATGCCAGTTCTTACGTCATCTCATACTTTATCTGTCAAAATCTCCCTGTTAATTTAGCTCAACTCGCTGACACGCTCGTAAGGGTGGCGCTAGTGTAAATTTGAATTATAACCGGGTTTTTAGAATGCCAATTAAGAAACTCACAGCGGATTCAGATTCGAAGTTATAAGTGAGGTCTTACAGAATCACACCGCTGAAGCTAGCTTACTTGTTTTAGCATACCATCGCGCCAGAAACCCCCGAAGTGTTAGGTAGACGTGTACAGGAACTTAATAGTACACCCACATTTTGTAATAGCCAGCTAGATATTCCGCCAACCGGGCGCAAATCTAAACTCCGTGGTTGCTACTGAGAAATCCCTGATGGAAAAACCTAATAAATAACACTTTGTCCTACCCGGGAATCCAACCCAGGACTTCATGCTCAACAGTCGCATTTGCGCATGAGACCACTACAAACGGTTTGGTTTATGGTTTAAAGGACATAATTATCTGTATAATCAGCCTTAAACGTTTCTACTGCTAAAATACGGGCTCTTTGAGAGGTCATCATCATCTGCCTATCCTTTTCCCAAACTATCTTGGGGTCGGCTTTCAGTCTAACCGGATTCAGCTGAGTACCAGTATTTTACACGAAGCGACTGCCTATCTGACCTCAACAACCCAGTAACTGGGTAATACGATACCCCTGGTAAGACTGGATGTCAGATTTTTAGCTTCTGACTATTTGTAACGACTGTCAGAGATCTACTAATGACAGCCGGGACCAACGGCTTAACGTGCTATCCGAGGCACGGAGGAAACTCGGTATGTAATTATGGTCACCCATCCACAGACCAACCTCGGCAAGCATGGCTTAACCTTAAAGATTGACCCGTGCGGCTGTTATTATTTAGCCACGAGCTAGCCGATAACAGGGACTATTATAAAGGACCACGCAGGCGGTCCCCGATGTTGTTGGAAGTAATTTATGTCTTCAAGTTTTTGGTTTTAAAAGGCAATTCGTTATTACCAAGGCATTTTGAATTCATCACATTTTGTTGTTTTATTTTACAGGAAAATAACTAGACTGTTGGAAAAAAAAAAACGAATAAAAGTCTAGACAGATAATATCCGTTTATTGGAATATGATAGGGCTTCCTAGAGCCGTGTCATGTTGATAAATTAAATTCGTCTGTCAGGATCAGCCGTCCTGATTAAATTACATGATTGTGTTACCGACATTGTTGATATTGGATTACAGACGGGATTCTGGCTATAGAGTAAAAAGCACTGCCTAAAACCGATTTTGTTTAAATATATTTTTTATTGGTTATTTAAAATTCTAGTTCCCAATTACATAGAGGCAGTAAAAGGACCCATTACCAAGCATTTGATACAACAAATTAAGCAACACAGAAGAAGTTAATGTTGGACAAGATTTTTTTGAAAATTCCCGGTTACGGCTAGGGTACTGCTCAAGAATCGAACAACACTCGTCAGTCATCGGTCTGAATAAATAAGTTGTAAAAACTAGCAATACAAACCAATTTAATTAACCACCATTGTTAGCAACACTAAAATTAAAATAGGTTATTATTTTAGTGGAGTGTAGTGTAAGTTCGTGGCTAAATAATAACAGCCGCACGGGTCGATATTCAAAGTTAAGCCGTGCTTGCAAAGATCGGTCTGTGGATGGGTGACCATCATTAGAATTCGAGTTTGCCTCCGAGCCTCGGAAAGTACGTTAAGCCGTTGGTCCCGGTTGCCATTCGTAGATCTTTGACAGTCGTTACAGGTACCCACTGGCCCGAAAGTCTGACAGCCAGTCTTACCAAGAGGTATCGTATCACCCAGTACTAACTGGGCTGTGGAGGTCAGATAGGCAGTCGCTCCATGTAAAATACTGGTATTCGGCTGCATTCGGTAAGACTGGAAGCCGACCCCAATAAACTTGGGAAAGGCTAGACATGATGAGAGAAACAAAGCTATTTTTAAATCATTTTCAGTTAACTGGGCTGAACTTATTCGGTAAATAATATACGAATACGGAATCCAATTAATTGGTACTAAATATATCCAACTCGTAGATATATATGGTATACTAGTTGATTGATAATGATAGACGATGACAGAGAAGTAAAAATAGGATTACCTTTGTATGAAAGTAATGTGTCGTGTATGATTTATGGTTATTTGTTAATGTAAGCACTATTAATATTATTCAAGATCTTCATTTTCTGACTTCTGTCAAAGTTTTGTTTTTAAATATCCATACTTCCATACTATATTTATTTTTATTATAAATTCGAAAGTCACTCTGTTTGTTTGTATGTTTGTTACCTTTTCACGACTAAACGGCTGATCGGATCTTAATGAAATTTGGCAAGAAGATAGATTTCAACCTGGGGAAGGACATTAGCTATATATCTTCACGCTACGACCAATAGGAGCGGAGCAGCAATGAAAAATGTTGCAAAAACGGGGAAAATGTGACGCAGACGAAGTTGCGCGGGACAGCTAGTTTGTTATAACAACAAAAGTTCTAATGATCATATGACATAATTTCATTTGATATAATTTTTGTTTAGTATAACTATGAAATTAATGATATAATGAATTATTGATATAATTTCTGTTTACCTAATTTTATATGGATTAATTAATATTTTCTATAATGCACATTTAAACTAATATTCAGTTAGTATACATAGTATTAGGTTAGTAATTATTCCTCATATATTCCGTCAGATCCCCTATAGGTACGGTTGGTGAATCATGTGGGTTAGGTTAGGTTAGACCATTAGCGCAATTAAGACTAGCTTTAAATAATATGAAAGGAAAATAAAGTCCTATTACACATCTTCGAACTCAGATCAGCATAAGAATGAGATTACCTGCTCAATTTAAAAGCCGATAACTCACGCGCTATAGATCACTTCAGAAGTCAGAATACATAAATCAAACGTAACTTTAATATTAATACTTACGTCGCTCGTCCATTACGTTAAACTTACACGCACTCATCTTAATCTTAAGAATGATGTATGAAATGTCATAGATGCTTACATATTTAGATATCTGAGCGGTTGAAGTAATTCTAAAGTTAGAAGTGAGTTTGGGTACAGTCCTTTGAAATTTATTTAACCTCCAGCCTTTAATCGCTGCCAAAATCACAATGAGCTTTAAGCCGTAGCAAAAAGGTTGCTGTTAGGTAGATATCACTGATCAATCTGTCCAAATTCCCTTGGAGCTCAGTTAAAAAACATTGTAAAAAGGGAATTAAATACAATATACAACTGTGTTCAAGTGTTATTGGAGCTTCCCATCAATAATTTATCCTTTAACCCTTTGGGGATTACAGGTATGTTAATAAGGTTGCTGTTGGACTGCAGCGGTCAGTGGTAAAATAACCGCGAAGGGACTGTAGTGATATATATTGCTCTTAAATCTTGCTAACTTACATTCCACGGTCGGATACATTCGCGGAATGGCCTGAACTGTGCAGTGTTTAAGAATGGAAACTCTCGAGTTCGGAGGTCAGGACTTTCAAGTCTTTGTCTCTGGTTGTGGGTATTTTAGGGAACTTTTAATAGGTGCGTGGTGCACTTGACACATGGGTCCACTTTTGGTATGATATAAATATAATGTAGATGTTCTAACGCAATAATTTTATGATATCAACGGTAATTATTAGACTAAATCCGTCAGCTAATCAATTATGGGCCACAATTCCCACAAACTATCTACTACCATCCTTACTAATATTATAAATGCGAAAGTAAGTTTGTTTGTTACATTTTCACGACTAAACGGCTGATCGGATCTTTATGAAATTTGGCAAGAAGATAGATTTCAACCTGAGGAAGGACATCGGATAGATCATCACACTACGACCAATAGGAGCGGAGCAGCAATGAAAAATGTTGCGAAAACGGGGAAAATGTGACGCAGACGAAGTTGCGCGGAACAGCTATTGCAATATAAATGTATGTCTGCACCGTGGTATACATTAGGATATTTGCAGGTTCAAACTACACGTTTTACGAGAATAGCGAGAGATAGGCAGAAATGGAAAGCTTTAGAGGAGGCCTTTATCGAAAGACAAGCTGGGAAGTGAAACCGATCGTGTAGTCGATCTGTTAATAAATTATTAGTAAGAAATTGTGTATATTGTAAATTTGTAGAACAGCATTAAAGGCTTATTTTATTTTATTTATTTATTTATTTTATATAAAACAGATTAATATTAAAGTCCCTAACGAATCCCCGAACTGTAACTAACAACTTTCGAAATCGAATTAATTTATTCATCCGTGTTCTCATTTCATGGTATCGTTAACACGCCAATATAAAAGTTGCCTTTACACTATTTGATTGGTGGGAAAGCCACCATTAGTCTAGATTCAATCGATTGTCCCGAAATCCGCGATTCGGGGCAATTTACATAACAATCAGACCTTGTTCTACACACACATTTACACGTGCGGTAAAGTCATAGTTTATTGTGAAAACGTGGGGGGAGGCTTGAAACTCAGAAACTTTGTAAGTGCTGTGCATTAAGTTCGTATCTGGTTGGAAACTTTGATACTAGACTTAAAGTGATAAAGTTGACAGTGTTGATAAACTGGTGTTTCAGAGTTACATCCTGTTGAATGTTGGAGGAAATTTAGTTTATGATGGTTGTATTGCGTCGCTTACAGGGATCGACTGATCAGTTACAGGAAGAATCTATGTGCAATGTTAGATAAATAAACAATAATTTAAAAAAAATAACTTCAAAAACGTTCAACAATGCAGGTCGCATGAATTTCAGTGAATTAAAGATCATACAGATAGAGTAAACCCTGTCTCCCAATCTATCAGATCCTGTGACTTAGGAGTTACGAGTCAGTACTTTCTCGTTGTAAAAGTGATCAAATTCAGTGTGTGCTAGTTACTTTGTTAATTTGGCTAGTGCTTTTTTGCTTCTATTACTCAATCTTTATTACTTATATTTTTTACATGTTGTTAAGTATATTTTTCTAAAAGTACATACAAATAAATTTCTTTAAAAAATCAAAGACCAGAGATGGAACAGACTCCCTAAGATTCCAAATAAATTGTCAAACAAAAGGTGCAAATCTGTGTAAGTATACGTAACCTAACAACCCAACACACCGTCTATTACTGAAAGCCTAAACAGATCCCAAATAGGCTGACACACACACAACACAGTAAACAGTGGATCATATACATCCCTACGTACTTGTGACGTGTGTTGGTGTTAGGCACATTCGGTGTCATTAGCGACGTGGCTCAGGCTCTTCTATTTACGGCACGACCCACTACATAAAGAATAGCCCGAACAATGCCTTCACGTATTTAGGAACCGCTCGGATTTGTGACGTTTTAGGAACTTTGACCTTTATAGTGTTGAAGTTAAAATTGCGGATTTTATTCGGGTTAAAGTGGTCATAAAAAGTGGAATTGTAGAAGTTGAATTACGTTACATTACTTGAATGGTCTGTTCAAATGATGGAGGCGGACAATTGAGAACAAACTAGCCTTTAATAACCGTTCTTTATAAACGGCTCTCGACTGGCAATCCTCTTTTCTGCGTTCATTTTATATCCGTAAATGAAGATATCTGCCATTCAAACCAGTAATCCTGAATTATAACACGAAAACTACGTTTCATTTTGACATCGGCAAACGTGTCTCATCTGGAGACGTTTAGGTAAATGTATAGTTTTGAAGACATTAATCTTTACATAACATTAAAATACAATCTTACATTAATAATATAAGATTGAGTTTTAATTGTGACTTCCTCTGAGTTTCTATTTCAGAACATCTCTGAAACCATGTCGACGTTGACTTATTAATAGGTACAAGCTTAGGAATGTTTGATACCCGGAATGAGAAAATAAATTTATATTACTTCGGGAAACAAAAGAATTCTTCATTACCATTATCATTGTTGCCCCAATGTGTATTTTCCGCATTGGGACGGTTCCCAGTTTTCTTAACCAATACAAACGATTTACTATAGACAATTTCTTCGTATTTGTACACCATTTATTTGCTTCCCATTGTTTACTTTGTTCGTTTATGATATGAAAATAAAACAATAAAACTTGCCAGCATACTGTTGTGATGTAGACATGTTGATATTAAACATTTTTCGCGTGCATCTGATGAATATTCTCGAAGACAGCAGACATTTTTTACGTCGTTGACTACCTAGAGGCTGTTTTGACAAACAGAATTTAAATCTAAAGATGCTCTGAGAACTTGTAGTTAGTTTGAGACAAAAGCTGGTAAAATGCAAATGAATCGTAAGTAGTATTGACCAACAGATTTTCATAGGAAAGTAAATACCAGCAATCTGACCTATATAGTGAATCTTGACTATAGAGTCAAGCGCACTTAGGCTCACAATATCCTATCGGATCACGATTGAATTTCCGGTAGGTATATGAAGTTCTAATTGGATCTTCTCAGAATCTGAACCCACAACATGACATAAAACATAGTTAGACCCAGTTTCAGTGCGAAAATATTTGCAAATACAGCCGGCAACACAATTAACGTCCGGGTTTCCGGACTCACAGGCCGATGAGAAGCGCGTCACCAACGTATAATGCAGCTGACAGACGATGCGCTTTGTTCGCTCAACCGAAACTAGTCCAGGCGGTATGCGTGGATGAATGCAAAAATGGGTTCCCAGTAAATAAATACAGGATAAAGACCAGCTGTAAATGATCACCCGAAAGATCACAATGACTCCGTCTTTGGTGATGTGGTTGCAAACGCAACTGCTAAGCATAAGGGTTTGGTTTTGATTCCCAGGTCGAGCAAATTGTTTTTGGGCGTTTTCTGTCGGGAATTCTCAGTAGCAAACCGGAGACTGAATTTGTGCACGGTTGTTGGCAAAATGTTCGCCTCCTATGACATGTGGAGCTTGAACATAACTGCCGAAATGTTGGGTTTATAGTTCACCTGCATTTCAGCAGCTAAGTAAATAAGAAAAAGTCACCTGTGCCAACTCTCCGGTGGTTACAGGCACAATGTATGTTACTATATTAAGATAACAATGACGAAACACAATCGTTAAAACAAGATTCAACCAATAAAAATAAATCTATTTTTATTCGAAGACCAATATTATTTTCAGTGTAAGTAGTAAAAATAAAAGCTTTCCGAATTCACGATGCAAAGCTCTACTTAAGTAGGTCCACGACAAAAGGAGGATACCATTCAAAAGGATTACCTTTGTAATAGAATTCCTTTTATTCAGTTACTGCTTCAAATAAATAACGAGTACATGGTAATGCTTTTAGCTCGGCCAATAGCGAACCCGAAATTTTGCATCGAATCACAATACGTAATCAATTATAGGTTTAATAATGGATTTATTGTACATTTACTGTGACAAAGAGATACCATTATTTATAATTTATTATTTTTTTGCTTGACAAATGAGTGCTGTTGTCACTAAATGATAACCCACATCCATTTTATTTTGACTAATTGTTTTTCTGACAACTTTTTGTGGGCGGAAAACTTGCTGCAAACATGTTGTTTCATTATTTCGAATATATTTTTTATTGGTTGATGTGATGTTTCTTATTGCATAACTAGCTGTGCCCGCGACTTCATCATCATTAGCCTATAATGTTCCCACTGCCCGCGACTTCGTCCGCCTGGAATTTAAGAAGCAGCGTAAGTTATTTCATGTTACATCAGCTATCTGCCAGTGAAAGTCTTGTCAAAATCGGTCCAGCCGGTCCAGAGATTAGCCGGAACAAACAGACATACAGCCAGACAAAGAGACAGACAAAAATTGTAAAAATGTGTTTTGGTATACGTACCTATATACATTCATATGCATGTAGTAAATTGTAAAAATAGATTATTTTAATATTACAAACAGACACTTCAATTTTATTGATTTCTATATATGTATTGTCTAAATTTATAGATACATTCGTAATAAGTATGAAATGATTATGTGTCGACAAACCGATACTTTTTTGTACAAGTATTAAAAGTACCTACTTTGTGTCTTAAAGTAAGTTTAACCTGAATTTAATTTTCAAAGATTATGTATGAAAACAATTCGGTACCTAATGGGAATTTATTAATATATATTAAATTATTAAATTAATATATATATATTAAACTCTGCAAAAAGTCATATACAAACTTATTTAATAACAACTAGTCACTAATCAAGCTTAGGTACACAAAAAGTACCTAGCCAGGTGTTAGTAAGTAAAATTAATGCTTTCATATTTATTAAGAGAAAAACATTTCAGAATAGCTTTTAATATTTTCGCTTTGAGTATAAACTCGATGTCACATTACAAGGGCTATTAAGTAAATTGTGTTAAGCCTTACTTCAACTGACATTGACGGCGATCTTTCATACATTTTATACTAAAAAACAATGTGATTATTGACTGGAGACCCATTTATTCGACGTTTTTTTACTCTCCTGTTATATTATACATATGCTCTTTTCCTTTGATTTTTTTGTAGCAATAGAATTGTGTATTGGTGTTTAATTAATCACCTTTTTTCTCAATTTGGTAACGGAAGGTCTCGGAAACACCGGAGGGCAGTTCTAGAATAAAAAATGCGTGGCGTAACTATCTTACTGCGAGAAGGCTGTCGTCCCAGCAGTGTAAAGAATCTGGGCTGGTATTCTGAAAAGTATATTGTCAGTATCTATATCTATATACACACATAGCTACGTGAGCGGAGCCTAATTGTCAGGACAGCTAGTTCTCGTATATTATTGTCTATATTGACATAAGTTACTCCGTACTGCTTCAAACGACATTCTATTTCACGAAGTCATTCCCAGTTGTTTACTAGTTCCAGGAAATCTGATTTGATGGGTTATTGGTGGTCGGTAACATGAAACATCTACCTAACATAGTTGTCGTTCACAACATTATTCACAAGTTGGTGGTTTGCCAATAATCCACGCTACATAATATAGTCAGGGAATGTTTCATAGGTCGCACTTCCCGCTAATTTATTTGCCAAACTCGCTCCTTTGACGAATTTATTCCTCTTCGGATTTAAAGGAACTTTATAAATTGCTCTTCGGATTCCTCGTTCTCACCCCACATACTACTTATCCCTATATTTTCCAAAGATAAAGTTGGCTGAATATTTCCTTGATCTCCCTTAAGCATTGTGACGAGGGTAAAACATTGTCGGCGAATATAATTTCGTAAGTCGTGTAATCGAATTTTAATCTCATTAGCAGGCGATAATGGAAACTGGAGATGCTTTACGAACACATTTAACATCACATTTAAATGGCCCGATATTGTTGCCAGCTGTGTAATAAATTATGCAAGTAAGTAGCACACTTTACAGTGAACTATAAAAATAGGGTAATGAAAGTAAAACTGTCTCCATTTCTCTCGTAAAATGGTCTCAGTTTAACAAAAAATATATATTTGCGCAAAGAAGGAAAGCGTTGTATTCTTTTTACTGATGAGAAAATCGAATGCATTCGGACGGATGGTGGTATTCTCCGTCTTGACGCCCTCTGGCTGGCTGTACAACGAATGATACTCTAAAAAAGAATCACACAGCGCGTATCCCTGGAAATATTATGTGAAAGTTTGTTAGTTTTTGTTGAAGAACGTGACAGTTCTAAAATTTTATTACATTTTATATCCATTTTTTTTTAACACAAACTACCTTATAGATACGATATTAAACTTAAACCAAGTCTTGCAAGTTTAGATACTTGCGAAGTAATCATATTAGATACCAATGTTTAAATATTTCATAAATAAAACTTTAAACATTGAAACTCCAGCGATAAGCGCTACAAATTCAAAAACTTGAGTTTCGCACACAAAATTGTTTTTAGAATTTTATAAAACCACTTTTGTTTATCTGTTCTGTACGAGCACAGCCAGCTGTGGCCCGGAGCCGGCTCGACGCCCGCCGACGGACGGGCCGTGTTTACATGGAGAAATGGCTGAATTTAAACTGCAAACACATCCACCGCGGATCTCGGGACGTCCCACACCCTCTATCCCCCCTTAACTGCAAGTGGACCGTTCAAATTCTCCTCTATGAGTTTTTATGACCGGACCGCAAAAGCTTTAAAATAGACATACCGCAACCCATTCAGACTTCAAACTCGGAAATCCGAGCAATAAAAATAAATGCAGTATGAAAGTTGTCGGATTTCGAATAAGCTAGTCGGCGCTTTGCCATAACCACTTTTATGTTGTACGAAGTAATAGGTAGGAGGCACCTAGGCACGAGTACCTACCCACGTTCCCCGTCAAAGGCTTAGTAAAACCGAAATAACTCCCATAAAAGTTTGGAATTGATAAGGCGAAATGTAAGTTTGTGTTTGCTATTTCGGGCCTACTAGTTAAGAAATAATTAAATATCCCTAAGTATTTAAACGAGTTTCCGCAAAACTGTTACCCTCTCTAGTAAGTTAAGCCTCCAAAGTCATAATAGTAAATGATTTCAAAAGCGTAGCTTGTCTCATCATCATTATCACCTGCCTATAATGTTTCCACTGCTGGGACACAGACCTCCTCTCTATGAGAGGGAGTGGGCTGTAATCCACCACGCGGGCCCAGTGCGGGTTGGTAGATGTAACATGTCTTCGAATTTTTTGTTCTAGGACATGCCGATGTTTTCCTTCATCGTTTTCGAGAGCAGCGGTAATGAAATAAATTACACAAAGTAATGCGCCTGCCTGGGTTCGAACCCAAGGCTTACTGCTTCCTGCCACCGCTGCTCTCTAGGCGTAGCTGCGTACCGTAGCTAATCTAGGCCAGCCTAAAACTATAGCATCACATCGCAAAAGTATTCAATACTCATACAACCTACTTATAAAACAGAAAATTGAATGGATAAGTAAATAAGCTATGACCCATTATCCTCCTTTACTTTATGACTTTGGTAACGCGCAGTTGATTCTGACGCATAAGTCGGTGTTTGTGCCAATATTTGTGCGAGTCGAGGGCGCAAACAACAGCCCTGCCTGGGCCAACACACGCCTTACTACGAGTACCTTATTGGAACGCGTCACTCGTCTTATGACTACAATCTATATCGTTTAGCTATTACCGGCTCTGCTATCAAATTTCCTGGAATTATAATCCAATGATTGATTCGTATCTTCGGATTTCCCGAGCCGGTAAACATGACGGTTGACTACACGCGTCTTGATATTGGAGAGTCAATTAAGCAACGTGTTTCGAGTACTTCCTAGTTGACGCTGTGAGGTTCATGTCAAGTAGAATTTCCAATTCAAGATATTTATCAGTGGTTTCCTGTAATCCAAAGTCTTACAAGGATCTAATGAAATAAGGTTAAGCCGTGCTTGCCGAGGTTGGTCGTGGATGGGTGACCATCATTACATACCGAGTTTCCTCCGTGCCTCGGAAAGCACGTTAAGCCGTTGGTCCTGGCTGTCATTTGTAGATCTTTGACAGTCATTACGAGTAGTCAGAAGCCGAAAGTCTGACATCCAGTCTTACCAAGGGGTATCGTATTACCCAGTCACTGGGTTGTAGAGGCCAGATAGGCAGTCTAGCAGTTTTATCAAGATTCCTTCCTAACTACATAGTTATATTTCATATTAATTATTTATACAATCTAATTGTTTTTAAAACTGAACTGTACAAGATTATACACTTTTACGGGGTTGACCACGAGCAAGTGAGGATAAAATTTAAGGCAAATTGATTATGTTGCCTTCGACCGACGTAAAAATCAAAACTTTTTCTCATGTAGCCCGTCAAAATTAAATCCCAGCGATGATCCAGACGACCAGGTAAACATATTACCGGTTTACCGATACCGCGGATCATATATGTATAGATAGGTAGTCAACACAACGCGGTGGAACCACTCCATTTTCGATAACAAGCTTAATTCACTCCACTCTCATGGAGATCAAATTTTAATAACATTATAAACCGTTCAACCTGGATCGGGTTACAGTTACACGTTAATTTAATTCCGTTATTTTATTTTTATAATTTGTGTGTAAAATAATTCCATTAATATATGCTATCTGAACAATGTAACAAACCTCGCTTTTTCAATGTTTACATGGCTTAGAACTGGGTGACTCGTTCTGCCTCATTTTGTTCTAGCAATAAACCTTTAATGCTACCTACCTCAGTATGTCTACATAACTCTCATTATTTGTATATATATCTTGTTTAAAGTGTATTCAATTTAGTTCTATTATCTCTCTGTAAGAAAAAAAACATTATTAAAGGCACACCTGCTTGTGCATAAATGCGCCCAACTTGATTGAAACCCGACAGCCTAAATATTCAAATTGGTAGTTCCAAGGCCTTGTTGATGTCTTAGCCTCCGTCATTAATGCATGGATGCCTTAGGGACTGGAAGACTTAGAGAGCAGTTGGGTACTTCTCGATGCATACGTGCTATAGTCGTAGATAGTGGTATATAATATTCATGTTCACGCTACAGAGGACATCGGGCGGCGTTAACGTGGCGTGACGGAGTGGCGCGGGCTAAGTGCTCCGCTAAATTGCTCGCAACGACTAAACACGCTCCTCGAGCTGCTGGAGCCAGAGGTGGGCCATTAAAATAAGTACACCATCCCTTCATTCCTTAATCAATTACTTCCCAACTGTACCTATTTACTACAGCACACTTAATGATATCGAAAAAACCATTAACAACCCACAAGCTGTCGCTGTTAAAAAGCTTTTCCTCGTCCCCATTCTCGTGTTATTACTATAAAGCGGTTAACACTGATATAAAAGCAATTCCCGTATTAGGGTAGGGACAAGTTAATAAAATAATCATAGTTATAATTCCGACGTAAACCCGCTCGTTTCGGGGCTCAGGCCGTCAGTCAGCTTTAAAGGTATGTGAATTAATTCATAACTGCCGCCACTCACGTACCTTCACGTAAAATCGAATTTGAAAAGGTTCATTCATAGTCATGTTGATATGGCGGTTAAGAATGTGTACCTACCCTTATCTGACAGAGCATTAGTCGAACGAATGTTTTGTCAATATCCATTTATGTTATCCAAGATATGATAATGTCAAAAGGTGTTTCAGAAGCTGCTTGTTCTTACATCGTACAGGGACGGCGAACCCTTTTATTTAATACTAGCTGTACCCAGCATGCGTTGCAATGCACTTTTTACTACCCACCTACCCTATCAGACCTACCTACCCTATCCTACCTACCCTACCCTACGCTACCTACCTACCCTACCCTACCTACCTACCCTACCCTACCTACCTACCCTACCCTACCTACCTACCTACCCTACCCTACCTACCTACCCTACCCTACCTACCTACCTACCCTACCCTACCTACCTACCCTACCTACCTACTCTACCCTACCCTACCCTACCCTTACTACCTACCTACCCTACCCTACCTACCTACCCTACCCTACCTACCTACCCTACCCTACCCTACCTACCTACCCTACCCTACCTACCTACCCTACCCTACCTACCTACCTACCCTACCCTACCTACCTACCCTACCCTACCTACCTACCCTACCCTACCTACCTACCCTACCCTACCTACCTACCCTACCTACCTACCCTACCTACCTACCCTACCCTACCTACCTACCCTACCCTACCCTACCCTACCCTACCTACCTACCCTACCCTACCGTATCCTATGTCCGTCTCCTGGTTCTAAGCTACCTCCCCACCAATTTTCAGTCAAATCGGTTCAGCCGTTCTTGAGTTATAAGTGAAGTAACTAACACGACTTTCTTTTATATATATAGATACTAGCTGTACCCAGCATGCGTTGCAATGCACTTTTTACTACCCACCTACCCTATCCGACCTACCTACCCTATCCTACCTACCCTACCCTACGCTACCTACCTACCTACTCTACCCTACCCTACCCTACCCTTACTACCTACCCTACCCTACCTACCTACCCTACCCTACCTACCTACCCTACCCTACCCTACCCTACCTACCTACCCTACCCTACCTACCTACCCTACCCTACCTACCTACCCTACCCTACCTACCTTACCCTACCTACCTACCCTACCCTACCTACCTACCCTACCCTACCTACCTACCCTACCCTACCTACCTACCTACCCTACCCTACCTACCTACCCTACCCTACCTACCTACCCTACCTACCTACCCTACCCTACCCTACCTACCTACCCTACCTACCTACCCTACCCTACCGTATCCTATGTCCTTCTCCTGGCTCTAAACTACCTCCCTGCCAATTTTCAGCTAAATCGGTTCAGCCGTTCTTGAGTTATAAGTGAAGTAACTAACACGACTTTCTTTTATATATATAGATTATCTAGATAAGCTGTAAGAGTGACACTTAAGCACTAATGACTTGAGGGACGACAAAGGTACTCATGTTGTAATCAAAATTAATTATCCTCCTAATTCAATCATGTATAAAGTGGAGGGCGCACTCGGCACTAGCGCAGACGCTTTCAGAGCGACAGGTGAGCCGTGAAGCTAGCGCAACAGACTAAAGCCGAGATAAATTGTCGCCATTACTCAGCTTAAGAAAATGTCAACTTGCCTTACCTCCTTTCAGCTTTTCAAAGTTTAAATCATCCAATTTAGGTCAGTCGAGGGTTCGTGGTAGTCAAAGCTGCCAGTTGTGGAAAACAAGTTCATGTTCGCATTTTTCTTTATGATGTGTCAGTTGAAGAGCTTCTATCGCGCGAAAAGCGTTTCAATAGCTGAAACTGTTACGTTGGGAGTTCTCTCCATGGCCAGTTCTTGGAACTTATCAGTAGCTATATGACCTGCTTTGTAAAGTCTTCCCTAACTTATTATAGCTGCATGTTCAAAAGTTAAACGTGATCCATACTGTAAATACAAAAAGTTTTTACATTTTTCATATAAAACATTAAACAGAAAGTAACAACAACAAAGAAACTCATTGAAACTTGATTGATGAATAAACACATTTTCAACTTACATAAAACCTTTTTAACTATTAAAGTTTGCGTTAGTTTGACAGTTACTTGAAGCAAAAAGTGCTTATGACACTTTAATTTATTCCACGCTCCGTAGGGGTTTCACTTTAGAACAGAATAATATTATTAATAGTAAACATATTATTTAGTTTGGGAACCCTGCTCCGTAATTGCTACATTTCTAATAGGTTACATTGAGCAAAAACGTTTGACGTCAGTATTTTGGGGTTTTAGACTGAACTGACGATGCTTGAAAGAAGTTTAGAAAGAGGTCATGCTGAGCTTTAATATGTAGAAGTTATATACAAGGTGTTGTTTTGCATCCTCGTCAAAATTCAGGAGGTCGTCACACAAGACATAAATAATCAATTCAAATTATGGTACCTAGTTAATTATTAATAAACCCTGATTTTTTGGTTGTTTATGTTTGTCAGTATTTCAGAATAACCCCCTTATCGTGGTTTAGGAAATAAGAAATTATCGAATAAACGTTTGAGATTGTTTGTATTTGTGGAAGCGCCGTTATAGGGCGAGAATCAGACGGCCCGCGTTTAAAACACGGGTGGTTCTCACTTACCGATTTCCGTAGATAAGAAAAAAATTAAAAATTACATACCCATTTTATTATTGATTCGGGTCGAGAATCATTAGCATAGTAACCTCCTTGAATTTGACGAGGATGCAAAACAACACCTTGTATAGGTAGATAGCTATGTAGGGACTGAAAGAAGTGGTCTCGATTCACCGTTCGCATATTTTCTCAGAAAATACATTCTCACGGCACGAAGCGAAATACATGGCCATAGTGTTTTCCACAAAGACGCTACATTGCTTTTTTACTCACCCGCTTCCAGATACTTTCTAACAATTTTTCACATTTTAAACACCAACATTTTCTAGTGTTAAAAAGGAAAATTAAGCTAGTTCTATTCCAATTAGCAGTTTAACAAGCAGAGTGGTTTCAAGTAATTTCCACAGCTTCCGCACTATTTTTTGCTTGTTCCGAACAAAGGGGAGCGTAATATTTCGAGCGCAAATTTTCCTCTCGGCCACCACTACGCTGAAGGTAGAGTTTAATAGATTTTCAAGCACATATTATTTTAACCGTTTTAGTTCAAAATTTTTTTTTGAATGCCTCGCATAATTCTTTAGAGTGCCTAAATTAGTCGATTATTCATATTTTAGTTTTATTATTTTCATAAAACTAATAACTGATAAGAAAGCACTTAATATAACGAAAATCATTGAATTCATACAAAGGTGGTATGAATTCAAAGATTTTCGTTATATTAAGTGCTTTCTAGTGAATAGCAATAACAGATTAGAGTAAAGTAATATAGAGGGTTACTGGCTAAGTCGACCTATTCCTTGAAAGGGGTTATACTAGAGATCATTATAAGGAGTAGGGGTCAAAACTGGATGGTTACCGAGCTGTGTCGGTTCTTTGATTCTAGTGAAATTTTCTGACTTGTTACCAAAAACAATTAATTAGGTATGAAAAATCTCTTCTGATAGCTATGTATATCATTACAAGGATTAACCGAATTACATAAATGATGCATTGCTGCGCCAAATAATTGATGTTGAAGCGAGTAAATTTTTGGTTTTCATTAGCGGGAGCTTGTGGCACTGTGGTCACATTCGTACAAACTGTTAGGCAATAAAATTTGCATGCCATTACATGAATTTATGCGCACCGCCGTATCTCGGCCGGCAATTAATGTAATCATTACACTACTCGACCACTGATATTTTCATATTTTATTTAACATAAATAAATATGATGGCAGATAACCGTTAGGTACAGGCACAATCATTCTTTAAACAAAGGAGACTAGTCCCTCTATACATAATTAAGATAAAAGAGAGATAAAGAGCGAGTTGCTTGCTCAAAATTAAGTCTCTTAATTTAAAAAGTACTCCTTTTACGCCTTGAAAAAGTCGAGAAAAGAAATACATTAGAATAGGGAGATTCATCAATCTTAAAAGTTGTAATCGCTGTGTCTCGGGGTGGAGGTAGAAAGTTTTTCGTGCGACTTGCTGGCGGGTGAGATCGGGTCGCAGGACACATAAACCGAATGATTAAATAAAGCTGCTCCACCTTCAGGCAACTTTTAATGAGCAGGCTATGTCGAGGATTTTAAAACTACCCTTATTTCTTCTTCATATATTTTTTACTTTATGTTCTTTTACATTGTTTGCCGTCATTTAAAACTGTGGTAATGTAGCGAGTAAAGTTTCGTAAAAAGGACACAATTGTCTACAATTTTCGATCAAAATAATTTGTCGAATTTCCACCACTCAACAGAATACGGAATAACGAAAGGGTCGTCTAACAAGATGCCAACAATCGGAGAGCTCACGGCTATAAATAATTACCAAAGAGTTCAAAGACCAGCGCGTTTTCCTGACGAATAGACAGACAGATAGATACTACTTGACGAGGGTCCTTCGAGCCGGATCTAAATTTTAATTTGCTAATTTTGGTTTTGTTCGATTGGATAACGCCAAAAGTTTACGAAAAATTTTGTATAATAGGTTCTTGCTTCGAGGAAAAAGCGAATATTTTTAGGGAAAAACAACTCAGTTGAGTTGTTCGAATCATTGGTAAAAACCATGCACACCTGTCACAAGAACCAAAAACATCGACATTTGAGATTCCTGACCATTCACGGAAACGATTTTGTGATCATTCAATTGAAAAAAAAAATCGGAACGGAAAATGGCTTTGAAACAACAAAACATTCATTGTAGGAAAAATCTTCAATCCGTTTTTTTTTTATCATTCATCGAGTGTTTCATTTGGCAGCGTTTTGTTATTTAAGAGGTTCGTCACATCCTTAGCACAAACATTTTGGCACGAAGGTACAAATAACAGGGTATTGTCGTCCAAATAATCGAAGTTGACGAAACGACAAAGGGCCCGGGAGCAAAGGAAATGGATTTGTGAAAGCCGTCATTCATGGCGCGGCTGGCTTTAATAAATAGAGATTATTAGGTGTTTTTTCTCCCGTAATATATTTTCAATGGCGCCTTTCATTGGGTAAAGCTTTGTTGTCGTCTTAATACTTTAATAATTTTCAAGGTTTTCCCAAGAAAATGATTTACTTTTAAGAAACATTTAGCTTTATAATACCGTGAAAAGTTAAACAATAGCTTTGAACTAAATAAACAAAGGTGAAAGACTAAACATTTCAATGGCGTGTCAAGCTATGTAAGCAACAACGTCTAAAACAAAACATTTCGTTTATTTATTCAGTTATTTATAACAAAACACAATGAATAAAATGTTTCCAATAAGTATTCTTTGTCTCGAACCATGAAACGCGTTTATAATGATATTGCCACTGAGAAACTGGAACTCATCTGTAATTAAATCTCTCCTCATTTTTTATTTTTCGCCAGAGTGGGTTTCTGTTTATTAATATTTCAATTTTGAAAAGTTCAGAGAATCAAATTGGGAGAAACAGAAAACAATCACTAACTACTGTAACTAACTTAACTTTTCATTTATTCAAAGTTAAAGTTAAGTTTTTTTTTTCATGGATTGAAGTTATTGTTTGCCTTTCTGCTAGAATCAAAACAATAACCCATTTGTGTTTATTGGTTAGTGGATACTTTAGTTTACTTACTTTATACGTTCAACTCTCTGAAGATATAATTTAGAAGTCATTCTTCATGGCTTCATTTTCGGGCTTTGAAAGTACGACCATGTGTCAGAATTTCGGAAGCAGTTGAAGTGGCTGCCTATTCGGCGGCGTCGAGATTCTCATACTCTTTCTTTTCTCTTTTCTGTTCTTCACAACCCTAAAGCTCCTTCGTACCTTCGGGAACGCTTTGAATATCTTGTACCTAGAGGTAGACCCTGTCGCTCATCATCATCTCTTCTCCTTCGTTTTCCTCCCCACTCCTCAAGTCGATATGATGGATCATTTACTGTTCGCGCTGTGCGCCTTTGGAATTCACTCCCACACTCTTTGCGGGATAGCCCGTCGTTAGACGTGTTCAGGAAAGGAATAAGAGAACATTTCCTGTCAATATGTTAATAATATGTATGTAGTATTTTATATGTATGTATTTATATATGTATTGTATGTATTACGTATGTAGTAGTTAATTTAAGTTTTGAATGTACTTACTGTTTTTGCACATGCTCGTAAGTTTATCCTCTATTGCAAATCTCGCAATCGAAAAATGGTTTGCTGTAAGAAAACCCAATTCTGGGTTAAGCTCGCCGTTGTACATAAGTTTTTAAATTGCAATCTGTTTGTATATTTCTTTTTAATTTGGTGTGCAATAAAGAATAAGAATAAGAATAGAATAAGTAATACTCATCCTCGGTGTAATAGGGAGGCAGTCGCTCCATGTAAAATACTTTTATTTAGCTGCATAAGGTTAGACTGGAAGCAGACCCCGACTATGATCATGACTCATCGCTAGTATAATGACACGTGTGACTGAGTCTCGAAATACAGGGCACACTTCCTATAAGCTAAAGTAATTAATTAAAAATCTAATTCTGATAGTGTCTGTAAAACTCGCCGTAGCATGAACGAGTGCGGCATCGATATCGTCTCGACGCGCTCGCTGCGGAACGCCAACCCAATTATTGGGCCACTTACTCGATGCATTCCGCAGCTCGATAAATTCTCGAGTGGGGCTCGCCGCGGCATGCACGTAGTACCGGGTTGCTCCGGGGATCCGAGCCGGGGTGAGCGAGCGGAACTCGCAAAGTCCCATGTTGATTGGTTTTGTATTTTCAATATAGCCTCAATTGAAAGCGGATGATGCAAGTTCATGTCTATGCATCTTTATTTAACTCGTTTTCTAGATCCCCTGTGCAAAATGGCTTACTTATGAAACTCGGCAATAATGAAACTTGCTATAAAGTCTTTAAGTATTTTATCTTGTAGTCCGGTTACAGGCTTGCTATATTTTTGTGATAATGTTTATGGCGGTCGTCTTCCAAATGGGAAAGCAAAAAGATACAGTTTATGACTTTTACTGCTGCGTATAAGTATAAATATTAAGTCTCTATACATATATGTAGCTATGATCGTGAGTCTCTATGTCATGCACGTTCGTATACCTATCAAACATAATTGTTCGCTACACAACACGCCGTACAGACGACCTCAGCGAATGATCCTGGGGGGATAATGTCATAGTCACTTCGCTTGGCAGACGTGCCCCTGCCTACCTACACGACACATGACACAGGTGGATGCTCTCCGCAGGTTAGTGACACATGAGGGTGAGGGGTAGTTCCTATCTGCATGATCAAATGTTCACGTCAAAATTACTTCTCTAACGAAATTGATTTGACAAATGGCTCCAGGAAAACATTTCAATCAAAAGAAACTTCGTGATTTTCTCGGATAACCTTGCAAATAAACGGCAAAATAAACGTATATATTCCAAGAATCATTAAGTCGATGTAAAACAGAAATTGAAACGCCAGAAGGCAAGAATTCGTTTGTTAGAAACTGATTACCGAGTGACTTTACAAAATTAAATACCTTGATGAGGATAATCATTTAATCAAACTGTTTACGGGTACCGTGGTACGTAGCTCGGACGCTCCGGTATTTACCTTACGTTTAATCCAGTAACAATGTTGGCGTAGGTAATCCTCCGGAGAGCTAACGCAAAGTGATTTGTGCTTAACACGGCCCGGGATCACCGAGGTAGGCAGGCTGCCAGGTAATCGCAGCCATTTACATAATGTGCGCTTCCAGCCGCCACCGCATCGTCCTGTATTACCAGCAGTAGCGGTGTGGGCGTTGGGCGACCGCCCAGGGCGAGGAGTATAGCATGCATGGGCGTCGCCAGATTTTGAGCTAGGGCTGCAGGTGGATGGGAAAAAAATCATTTTTAAGGGTTACATTTTCTATTAACGGATGCAACTAAAGTTGTTAAAGAATCTAAATTTTAAAAGCCACCTCAAAAATGTTAGAACCTCGTATTATAATATTATTTTATAAAATTTTGTTGTGCTACGGAACCCTGTGTGTGCGATTACGATTCGCATTTGGCCGGTTTTTTTTCGTATGGGTTTGAATTGCAGTTAGGGGGCGCTGTAAAAATCTTGCCTAGGGCGCTGTTAATGCTAAAACCGGCACTAATCACTAGCACTCGTCCAACAATTAACTTCACGATGTTTGCCCACAGAAAGCAAGATTGTAACCCTCCATAATATTCACAAATCCCCAGCGGCTATTCGAAAATATGATTAATTTTAAATTACGTATCTAACTAATGACGTCAACTTCATTACGTAAAAGCAATTTCATTTACATTATTAAAATGAAACTAAAAATGGCGTTCTAGTTCATGAAATTCTTAATCAAACCTTTTCTTTGAATGGTTCTGATGAAATATTTCATTCTGTTATAGCAAACTACAAGATTTCAGCAGCCACAGGGGAGCAGGAAATGTCAATAAACACTTAATCTCCATTAAGAGAATCGAGTTGGACGCCGATGGTAGGACGACCGATAACTCTGAATAATGGATGAGACAGTCCGAGGAGCGTGTGACCTCTGCACCTACTATATTTTGGTAGGCAGGAGACCCACCGGGGAGCTACATCCCGCAGCACTCGGGTCTCGGAAAATGTGAACCTTTTTCTGATTCCGCGGTACAAAACGTGCAAATCACCTGTCCTGATAAAAATGTAGCGGACGAAGATTCGGCGAATATCTCCTCTTAAAAATACAATGAATCCTTTTCCTTGTAAATGTTATTTCTACTAACATCGCGAGGTTTCCTTTTATATTACTTTCACGAGTTGATTTTTATGTAACAATGGCTGAACAAAAGTATAAGTCCAGTTTTTGTTAGCGTTTTGAAATACAATACCACTTCTTGGACGGTATTTTTATAAGAATGAAATCTAGACGTATTAAGAGGGTGTCAAAAGTCTTTGTTGTTCAAAGTAGACAGTTTTAGAGAAATTAGCCGAATGCTAATGAAAAACATAGACGGAAGACGACGTCCCGGAAAACTGCGCAAGTAGCTTATATTTTGGTATGTAAGAGTATATACCTTGTTTTTATGGGTACGATGTAAACGTGCCTAGCGAACTGATACGGACGGAGTTTCCCTAGAGATAAACGCACAACATAACGTTACGATAATGTTGTGAATTTAAATAATGCAGTTCAAGAGGTACAAATCTTGAGGAGCTGGTGGGTAAATAATAACAACCGCAAGGGTCGATCTTCAAGTTTATACCGTGCTTGCCGAGGTCGGTCCGTGGATGGGTGACCATAATAACATACCGAGTTTCCTCCGTGCCTTGAAAAGCACGTTAAGCCGTTGATCCCGGCTGTCATTTGTAGATATTTGACTGTCGTTACAAGTAGTCAGAAGCAGAAAGTTTGACATCCAGTCTAACCAAGGGGTTTCGTATTATCTACCAGTTACTGGGTTGTGGAGGTCAGATAGACAGTGGCTTCATGTAAAATACTGATACTCAGCTGCATCCGGTTAGACTGGAAGCCAACCCCAACAAAGTTTGGGAAAAGGCTAGGCAGATGATGAAGAGGTACAAATCTTACGCGATCCCTGGATTACCATTATAGTGTTATTCTTTCCTTATACCAGCAAGGTTTCTTTCTAGGTAACTCTTTTCAAGTTCAGTAATTAGGTTTACCTTTTAATAGATTACTTATTGCTTGAGGGTGCTTACAGCCCATTACTCTAATAAGAGTCCAAACAATTAAATAGAGTAGTCTACGTCAAACTTCCTGCGAGTGGGCGAGCCAATAAAACGTACAAGTTACCCCACCCACTAAGTGTAACAACACCCGTAAGAGATGTGTTCTTGTAATATTCTTATATTCATTTCCTGATTCGTATTTCCTGAGAATCAGTATCCGTTGACTACGTTATAATGGCACCTTTTTCGATTTTCCTCGTACTTAAGTCGTTATTATGTTGCAAATATATATTACCCTATTCTTGTAATATAGCACTGTATTTAGAGCAACAATTGAAGTATTGTTCTATGGGTTTCCTAGTTTTTTTCTCTGAAATAGATTGTTTCCAATGTGAGACCTACGCTCGGTTTGTCACTTATCTACACTGACAACATATTTACTACTACTTTTATATTTACTTTGTTCAGCCTTCCTTAAAAGTTACAAAATTTCCCTAATGAAATCATACAAACATAGTAAGGCTATGCCAAATTAATAATATTCAATATAGCTTAGTATGTGACTAACAATTTATGGTAAACTAGCTTTGCCCGCGGCTTCACTCTTATTGTATTGTTTTAAATGAAGCCTGTAACACTCGTAGATTATGTAGCTTCCCAGTTACAGTGAAATAATTTTTGGGATCGGATCTGTGGTTCCGAAGATTACCTGTAATATTAGTAGAGATACATACATATATATGTATGACTCTTCTCATATTTTTTTCTTTCTTGATAGCTATGATAGGTACTTATCTCTTATAATAAGTTGCTTATATCCTATCTTTCATTACTATTATT
This sequence comes from Cerastis leucographa, assembly GCA_963082945.1. Classification (NCBI taxonomy): domain Eukaryota; kingdom Metazoa; phylum Arthropoda; class Insecta; order Lepidoptera; family Noctuidae; genus Cerastis; species Cerastis leucographa. The sequence goes on along the minus strand of OY720383.1, from coordinate 15,791,739 downwards.
CAGTGGAACTTGTTAACATGGCAGTGCACGCGGCTATGTATGTACTACATATGCAGCGCGACCGCATTTTAAAAGTCGGTTACTATGAACATAACATATCTTGTGTAGAATATCATTGATCTAATTATTGTAAGTAATTAACCATTGTAGTCTAAACACGTCGCAGAAGCAAATACAATCAAAAGACGCTTACTTCAGCCACAAACTACTTATGTAAAGCTGACCTTTGTCATAGTTAATGGTTGGTTGATGGTTGTTTCTCCCCAACCCTTTGTTCAAACGACCTGTTAGACTCACAGTTACTGGCAATTGAGTGTCAATAATAGTACAACTTACGCTAAGGACCCTGGGGTTCTAAGTACTGAGATATTATTGCTTAGTTTTATCCATATCTGCATGAGTCAACAAAGTCAACATTAAGTTTAATTTGCTTGTATATGCTACCTGCTTTGTTTTTCGGATATGTAATTCAAAATGTTCGTGTTTTTTATCTTATCGGAGCTGTGGGCCTAAATAACCACGATGTGCTGTGTCAGGGCTCCATTTCCAGACACAGCCAGAAGGTGACGCGGTAGACCTCGCAGGACTGAACAGTAAGACTATCTCCTATTTGTTAATTAGTATGTAGACGAGCGAATACTTACTTCATCCGCCATGTGGTGTGGTTCCACGTGGAGCTAATACCATGACACCTGCCCTAACCTAAACCGCATTTAATTATCAAGAATATACTCTTGTAATATAATATATCTTGTCTCTTCAGTTACTGGGTTGTGGAGGTCAGATAGGCAGTCGCTTCATGTAAAAGACTGGTTCTCAGCTGCATCCGGTTAGACTGGAAGCCAACCCCAAGATAGTTTGGAAAAAGGCTAGGCAGATGATGATGAATATACTCTTGTAATCTTGCTATTTAATTTTGCGAGGTTCCTTTTAAACGAGATTCGGTTGATTTAAGATCACAACAGAATTGTTTATGATGCTATTATGATGTAGGATTTCGTTTCAATAGGTGGCAAAAAGCGAACAGCAAAGTTTGTATTATAATTCAACTTTATTATTCCGTAAAATGGTATTACGGCTTAAATAAAATACTTTAGCAACTTTTCTCATGAATAGAGCTCGGGTCCCTTAAAATTAATCATGTTCTCAATTTCACCTCGCGCATAGTACATTATTACAAATACAGATACATGTTTTTTTTTTATTAAACTTGGGTTCTTTTCCTTCTATCTCGGAAGTCACCTATAAGATTTCGAAATGCCAGATTAAATACGATTGGAAGGGGAGGAATCGAGGTCGGGGCGAAAAACTTATATTGTGGAAGATGACGGACGAAAATATACCCAAACTGAATTGTGCCGAACCTGAGCATTTCATCGAAGTTGATATAAGTAATATTGATAAGCGATCTTGAAGAGAAAATTGAGTTGGAGTTGGGCCCTTGAAGAGCGAGCAAGTTGAGTGAGGTGGCGGCAAAGCGCTCCACAAATATTGACTGCGGTTGAGTGTCTCGAAACTTGCGAATTTTCCCCAGTCTTATATCGAGCTAGAACTTTCATATTAATGCCTTCGGGGAAAGTAAAAACTTTTAATAGACTAGCCTTTCGCCTCTCGGATTTACTCATGAACTTAGTTTTTCTTTGGGGCAATCATCAAACTTGATAACCTTTGGGAATTTGAGTGTAGTTACATCATAATAATGTAAAAGCTGTGTATCGTGCTCGTGTGTTTTCGTTTTATTTTATGGTGATAACTTGAAATTAAAACACTTATTTATTATTTAATCAATTTTATTAAAAAATCTTATTAGGTAACCTGGAGACTACATATACAAAAAAATTATACAAAGGGTTGCAGCTACATGACTGTCGTTCAGGAAAAAGTTATTTGTTATTCGATAAAATTCCATGTCATGTAGTGCGGACCCTTGTCATTGATTCACTTGTGCATAATCTTACTATTTATGTACCTTAACTTTCATAAAAAATAAATTTCACTAAACTAACTCTTATTCTAACATGATATGGTTTGTGAATATCGTTATGCATAATTCCATTACGAACTAACCTACCAAGTAAGTACATCGATGTTTTTAATGTGGCGGGTAGTTCACTCTTCACCTGCTCGTAGGCAAACACAAACATAGTACTTATAGTATGTATAATTATTATGAATATTTCGAAATTTGGCAAATCTGAAAATCTATGGGTAGGTTCCTAATTGTTATTATTAAATCAGGTTCATTAAGATAAATAGCTATGCTATTAAAACATGAATTGACTAAGTTTTAGACTAGATACATAATTGAGTCTATTCTAATCAATATTTTAGTACATTTGAAATGAAGCGTTACACGTAAACATACATGGTTTTATGAGTAAATATGTTATGAAACTGTTGTGAAACTACGAAGGTATTACTTTTGATGTGAATAAGGAAATTACGGAAATCCGTACCCGAACTAACATTGCTAATGTTCGTTTTTGTGACTATGATTTGCATCCGATCCGTCGGTAATATATCTAAACATTAAAACATAATTAAATCAACTACGTGCACCGTGCCATCACAATTTATAATGTGACCGTGACCCACTATAATTATTTACGTTAGATGTTAAGGTTTGTCAGTCATCACCAGTATTTCATTATCATGGTAATTGAAGTGTGTGATTGTATATCTAACCTAATATGCGTAATGGATTAAACCTATTTCGATTCGGCTGTTGTGGTCTTCGAGACCTGTTGGGTCTGTGTACCGGTTCATTGGCTCCAGAGAGTAATGGTGACTGGAAGTCATCTGAATCTGTTGAATTAGAACCAAATTCATCATGTGTTTCGTCGTAGGGTTCAATTTTCATGTCGTGAGTCAAGTCGACTTCAGAAGTACCAGTTGTTGAAGCTTCTTTTAAATCATTATTCTGGTAAGTCGAATTGTTTATCACTTGTGTTGTAGTTGCAATGGATTCCACTTTTATCGTTGTCGTTGTTTCTTCAGTAGCTGTGGTTTGTATCTGTGAAACTACTACAGTATCATTCGTAATAGTAGAGACATCAGCAACGCTTGAAATATTGACCACAGTTTCTGTTTTTACATTATTTGGGGTTGTATCAGTATTCGGCTGGGTAGTAGACAATAATTCAATTTTTTTGTGAACGTCATCAGCTATTTCTTTCTGAGTTGATGTCGGGAGTGAGGCTACGGGCGTAGTGTCTTGGAGAATGGGCACTTTAGTAGTAATTTCAAATGTAGTTGGAGTTACTGTTGTGTGACCTTCAGAAATAATAGTAATTTTAATAACTTCGTGATTCAAAGTTATGTTTTTAGTGCTCTCGTCAAATTTCCTAATTGGTTTTTCATGTTTTATCTCTTCAGTTGCTTCGACGTCAACTAGTTTTATTTCTGTCTCGTTATTTAGAGTGCCATTATTTATAACTTCCAATTTAGAAACATCACCCGTGTAATTAGTGTAAAACATTTTTTCTTCACGAATTTCTGGTTCATCTTTTAAGAAAACTGTTAGATCTAGAGCGGAATCCTCATCCATTTTGCCTAAATGTGTCATAGGCGTTGTCTCACTTTGTTTAACAGCTATTGTGGTTTGGGTGAAAGATTGTTCGGTTTTTCCTAATGGCTCTACTTTGGTTTCTACTGCTTTTAGAGCTTTATTTTTAGGGTCATCGATTTTTTCATTGTACTTTTTCGGCATTGTAGATTTCGCTTTGTCTTTTTTCAAACTGTCTTTACTTTTCATGATATGCATCAAAAGTTCTTTTTCCAGTGGAACTGGTTTAGGATCATCTGTTGTGGATTGGAATGTATTACTGTGGTAAATATGATCATTTTGTCCATACTGATAACCTTGTTTGTAGTAATGATGTTCTGCCAATTGTTGTGCATGTTTTTCTTTTAAAGATAAAACGGTCATATCATCGCTGATTTTAGCCTTTGCCATTACTAGTGGAGGCACAAAATGGTCTGTGGGTTGCGTAAATATATTTTCGAGATTACCAAGTCTCGCAATTTCTTCATGCAACATTTTATGTTGCATATGTTTTTCGTCTTCAATTTTCTCCAATTGTTCATTCGTTAGGTAGTTATCTCCGTTGGCCATTTTCGGAATATAATTACTTTGTAAATTATTGTTATGGACCAAACCTAAATCAAGGTCCCTATCGATATTAAGTCGGTTGAATTTATTGGTATTTGGAAGAGTAATTGGTATTTTATGTTCCGTTACAAGTTTCAGATCGTGAGCTATAGAAGTGGAAGTTATGGTAGGAGACTGATTTATATCATCTTCGTGTTCAGTTGTAGCATTTTCTTCAGTAGTGACCTCTGTCGTCGTGGTTTCTTGATCAGTGAATACTGCGTCAGTTGATACTGGCAATGTGTTACCCAACGATGTTAAGTTGGGAGTGCTAGTTATTTCTTCTTCTTGAGCACATGACAAGTCTCTGAGTAAATCTTCGCGTTTCTGTGAAAAGTCAAAGTAAACCTAAGAAATCGTATTTATTTTTAGAAGTACAACGACTTTCGGTAAATTTAAGGAATCTTACCACATTTCCTGTGCACTGCACTCGTTTGACGCCGGCGAGTCCACAGTCAGCGGTCAGTTGGACAGCAGCACTTTCAGGCAAGTACAGGATAGTCAGAGCCGGTAAGGCACGAACCATACATCCTTCGTTCCCAAGAGCCCATTGCGGTACTGCGAGCAAAAGGAAAAACATTTGAAATGATCTTGCTATCTCGTAACGAAGGTACTATGTATTACATAGCCCAAGATCCTAAGCTATCATAAAGTTACTTTACGAAGCTGCTACTAAACTAAGATGTTTAGCCTCGAGCCTTTATTTGTCTTGAGATTGTAGCGAACTTACATATACCAGTAATGTACAGATGGGATCATTTACATTGAATATTATAGTCTTTCCCTTTGTAAGCGTAAACTTCTGTTTATATGACCAGGTGTTCGCGTATGTTTTTTATCAACGTCCTCAATGGCTTAGTAGGTGTTTCGGCCGCTGAATTTCGGCCGATCCGGTTGAAACAGGAATTTCATTATTATTAATATTTTTGAGTGGCTTCGGACTATACTTTATTTTAAGCAAATTCTGTACAGTCGGAATAAAACACCTTAGGTAGTGCTACACTATTTAAGTAAATGACCGGGAATTGTTTGAAAAAGATAAAGTATAATATAATTACAACAATCAACATGGCCTATGTACAATAGGGCTGACTCATTTTTTTTTATTTGTCTATCGGGTAGATTATTAAAAAGTATTTGACATGTATTTTTTATTTTTTCACGTATTCGTAAAATTACGGAGATATTTTGAGTTGAAATGGCGCATGACGTCACGGCTCAGTACATTTTATACCTAGTTGTGACGTAGTGAGCCCCCACTCTGCAACTTTAATGCGTTTTAACTAAATATTTTTTTGTTAACTTGATAAAACAAAAAAATACGTATCTGATATTTTTATATTACCTGATTGACGGACAAAATAGAATTTCGTTTTCTTTACCCAGTCATCCATCCCTATTATTCTACACGAAGTTTAAATAAATAAATAATTATGATAAATTACAATAATAAGTCTTATATTATATCAATTAAAAAGCGTACAGTAAGAGTTATAAATGTTAACAACAACAATCAGAAAAAGGTGGTTTAAAATACTGAAAGCGAAATTTTGTGATTCTCTAACTCCGAAATGGTGCTAGAAATGTGGTCATCAATTTCAATTGTTTCACGAGTTTTTGCATGTACATATGTATGCTTGAGACACTTGAATGGTTAAGATTTCAAAATACTTAGCTTTTTCTTGTAATACAAATTAAAAATTGTGCTACAGTTTGCATTTTTTTTTATTTCACATATTCCATGCCAAGATTCAACCATGTTTGTGGTTCAATTCTGTTGATTATAACAATACACTACAATCTATTGCAAAAAATATGTTTCTACATGCCACGTATTTACATCAAGTGTCCTAATCATTAGGATAATGATTAGGACACTTCGACATTTTAGAATTTGTCCATGGCCACAAAGTAAAATAGGTATCATTTAAGTACGTTTCTGACGTTACTTTGCCTTTGAAGAAGGATTCGTCCGAAACACCACTCTAAAATATTAATAATAATGACATTTCTGTTTCGACCGGATCGGACAAAACTCAGCGGCCGGAACCCTGAGTTTCGTCCGCTGTAGCTGTACCTCTTGCAAATGATAGTAGTGGAACTAGAATACTAACTATACTATGTATGCAGTTTGGATGGAGGTTGTCTTTGGAAGTCCTGATCCAATTCTAAAAAATATTTGACTAATGGGAAGCTACACATGAACACCAAGTGTCATAGGCTAACTGCATAACGCGAGCGAATCGCGGGCACATGCTAGTCTGGAGAAAATGTTAAGATGTCAAATCATCATTAGCAGCTTTGTTAGACCAGGCCTTTGAGGAGCATGTATGATGCAAAGAAAAATATGTAGTTAAAGGCCACGTTATTTCTTCTACTGAGATCAGCTTCTCTTTCTGTTGACAATGTAAGTATACTAACCGGGCAGTTCACATATGAAGGAGGCTACAGTGGGTCCTCCGCAGGCACGGGCCTCCCAGCGGTAGTCAGCAGCCGGGTCCGCGGCTGCGCAGAGCGGGGCGGCGCGGGAGTCGGGCGCTGAGCTCCAGTAGCCATCACCGCTCAGACCGCGGTAGTCACTGGTGGAAGATAGAGAAACATAAATCATTTAAATTCAAAAAAATATGAGTAATAGTTACTAGCATTTGGAGCAGTTTAGGTCTTCAGAACAAAGTAAATTTGGTGTACTGTTTATATTGTTTTGGTGGTCACTTTTATCAGCGTTGTCTTAGGTCTGGTTTTCACCGAAGCGGAGACGAGTGTAGCGGAGAGGAGATGTGTGGAAATCGGCCAATCATATTGGTTAAAGTCTACATCACGTCGCTCGTCTCTCCTGTGATTGGTCAAATCTTGCACATCTCCTCTCCTTCTCCGTTTTGGTGGAGTTCGTGCCTTACAGCCGTTTGCTAATGACTTTTATCATCACAAAAAGAACTTCGCATATGATCATCATCATCATCAGCCTATAATGTTCCCAAAGCTGGGACACAGGCCTCCTCTCTATGAGAGGGAGTGGGCTGTAATCCACCACGCGTTGCGGGTTACGGGCGCATATTATCATATTATTAAAATATAACTCACGTCCAAGTAAAGTCTCCATCAGGGTTACTTCGGATCAGGCCGACCCACACGGCGCTGGAGATGTCCAGCTCTTTAAGGTAGGCTCGCACTGCGTCGTACTGCGCCGTCGTATCCACTGCACAACACATAAACGTGCTGATAGACTTGAGCATTCACTTGTAACAGAACATCGAGCATTCGCCGTTTTTTAATTTGTCGAACTGAACAATGAACAGAGCCAAGCATAGAGCCATACATCGCTACGAACATTTTCATGATCTTTCTCGGGAATGCTCTAATCAATGCTCGTCAAAAAAATATTCTTCACGAAGATGTCCAGGCTCGGCAAAAAGCTCGAAGCAAATTACTGTCCTTTCGCTAGAATGCTTGTCAGAACGCTCTATAGAATGCACGCTAAAAAAAAATTAATCACAATTCCAAATGTAGACAAGAAAGTCACTAAAAAGGATATCATTGTTAATCCAAAAACTAAAACTCGCCTGGAAACTTTAAAATTTAAGCTTTTGTCTAAATTACCACTATTGCCAACTAATGATGATCCCAATCAACATTATAACGATTTTTTCAGAATGTATTGCACTCAGTATAATACCACGTTTATTCCTAAGACGATCTCGGTTAATAGTAATGCATCCTTCAACGACTGGGCCACTATTGGTATTCATAAGAGTCGAAAACGTCTTTATGAGCTGTATGCTGAGCGGACCTATAAAAACACTGTAGAATTTAAGTTATATGTTAAGAATTATTCTAAAATATTTAAAAAAGTTTGTTTTTTAGCAAAGTCACGTTACTTGAGTTCAAAAATTAAAAACAGTAGTAATGTAATTAAAATGACATGGAACATTATTAATAGCGAAACGGGAAGGTCTTGCAACCGAAATAGTGACTACAGCCTTGCTATTGGCGATACAATTTTAAATTCGGACACTCAAGTTGCCACAGCTTTTGAAAATTTCTTTGCGGATATTCCTGTATCGACTACTAAATCGCTAAACTCGTCACCTGCTGCTGCCGAGTCTTTACTTAAGGAAAGCGTTTCAGTCTGTGATTCCGAATTTAATTTTCAATACGTCACTTGTAAAGATATAATTAAAACTTTTCACACCTTAAATGTTAAAAAGACCGCCGATCTATGGGGTCATTCCGTGGACGTTGCTAAGTCCATTATAAACATTGTAGCTCCCTCTTTAGCTGTAATATTTAACGATTGTATTGACCGTGGTGAGTTTCCTGATCTAATGAAAAATAGTAAAATAATACCATTGTTTAAATCGGGTAGTACATCAGACCCCACTAATTATAGACCCATTTCAGTACTACCCACATTTAGTAAAATTTTTGAAAAGCTAATTTTAGAGCAAATGCAACGTTTTTTTAATAAACATAAGTTACTACATAAAAAACAGTTCGGATTTACAAGGGGTCGTTCAACTACTGATGCAGGTGTTGAACTTTTAGGCCACATTTATAATGCATGGGAGGACAAATGCGATGCTTTGGGCATATTTTGCGATTTGTCTAAGGCTTTCGATTGCGTTCTTCATGAAACATTAATCAGAAAACTCCACCACTACGGAATCCGTAACGCCTCTCTGGATCTTCTTACTTCGTATTTGAGTGATAGGATTCAGAGAGTTGATGTTAATGGAAAAAGATCTCCCGGATCCGTTGTAAAAATGGGGGTACCCCAGGGCTCAATTCTTGGCCCATTTTTGTTTCTTATTTATATAAATGACTTGCCTTACCTCATAAAGGATAATCATGACATAGTATTGTTTGCAGATGACACTTCTCTTTTATTTAAACTCAAACGTCAGCAGATAGTTACGGACGAGGTTAATAGCGCCCTGGCAAAAGTCGTTAATTGGTTTAATGTCAATAATCTACTTCTAAATGAGAAAAAAACCAAATGTATTAAGTTTACTATACCCCATGTAAGACAAGTAGAAACTAGGGTACTAATCAAGGATGAAGAGTTGAAACCGGAAGATAGCACAGTGTTCTTGGGCATAACTCTGGATGCCAAGCTTCAGTGGGGCCCGCATATAGACAAATTGTCAAAAAAACTTAGCTCAGCAGCATACGCCGTTAGGAAAATTCGTGATTTGACTGATTTAGAGACAGCCCGTTTAGTTTACTTTAGTTATTTCCACAGCGTGATGTCGTACGGTATTCTCTTGTGGGGCAATGCCGCCGATATTCAGACAATATTTGTTTTGCAAAAAAGGGCAATTCGTTCAATTTATAAATTAAGTCCTAGATACTCCCTCAGAGAAAAATTTAAAGAGATTGATATTCTTACTGTGCCCTCTCAGTTTATTTATGAAAACCTTTTGTACGCGCATAAAAATATTAATTTGTTTAAAAAATACAGTGATATCCACAACGTAAATACGAGGAACAAACACAAATTTGTTGTTCCTGCAACGAGGCTCAAAAAAGTAGGGGGTACGTTCAGATGCCAATGTATACGTTTTTACAATAAGCTTCCGAGCCATATTCAAGCACTAAGCCTAAATAAATTCAAATCGTTTATAAAACGGAAGCTATGCCTGAAAGCCTACTATCATGTAAATCACTATCTCGAAGATAAAAAGGCTTGGGATTAAACTGCTCCAATGAAATTTGCTCTGTGAATGTCGAAATTCCGGACTTCGCTTGTTTATTGTTAATTCCTTATTTTATACACTGACATTTTTATTTTATTTTTACCTTATTTTTTTACATTTTTTTTTTTTATTATTATTTTAGATGACATTTACCGATGTGACATGAATACTTATTTCAGTATTTTATTTTTTTTTTTTTTTACTTTATTTTTTTATTATTTTATGTGACATTTACTGATTTGACATTGATATTTACTTTTTTTTTATTATTATTGTGACATTTATTGAAATTCTTGTTTTTTTTTTTAATTCATTTCGTATATTATTATTAATTACTTACATTTAATTATTGTGAATGTGAGGACCATGTAGGTCACTTTTTTTTTATTTTTTTCTCCCACCGCTGTCTGGCAGTTTGAGTACTTTAAGCGACCTACCCAAATGTCCTTTCTTTGGTATTGTTCGTCGTTGCGTTGAGCTCCTTGAGTTATAAGTCGAGCTACACGATAACTGACAAATGCTTGCACTGACTGGACAGGTCCACTCAAATCTGTGTGGTTCTTTCTTTAAAAGACCATCTCAGACACTAATCTGCATAGTCCTCATGTAAATTGAGCAATGTCTGGACTTTAAAAGAGCAACAAGTTAACAGAGAACCTCTGAGTTTGTTTCGGCTGTTTCTTCTCAGAGTAGTCAGGTACGAAACACCGGCCCCATCTAGTTTTAAAAAAAAAAAAATGACGTGTAAAAGTGTTTGTAAAAACCTATTTGCAAAATAAACATCATTTATCATTTATCATTTAAAACACTTCCGTTTATTTTTCAGTAATATTCTCAAGAATGCTCATTACAAGTGAATGCTCAAATATACATATGCTCATAGTTTATCACCTTAAGAATTTCAGTGTCAAAGGAACATACCAAATCGCACGTGCAGATATGCTACCGGCGCGCGATTCTGTGCTCTATGGCCAAAGGTGATTGGTGACATGTCATATTGCGTTATTGCAAACAGATTACCACACGCATTGGGATAATTCAATTATTCAAATAAGCATCTAGCTAGGCCATTAGTTCGTGGTAATTGAGTGGTCAGTACGGGGTCATCGATCCGCGAAGTCAGAATCATGAAAAAGTCAGAACAAGTCTGACTTTTTCATGATTCTGACTTGTAAAAGATTCCAGAACACCCTGCACGTCATTGTCCCTCTATGCTCCGTCTATGTTTAGCGTTTACAAAAAATCAAACAGCCAATGATTCACAAAAACATTAAGAGTTTAAAAATATCCAAAAACGTCCTACAAAATTAATGTAAAATGAAATGGAGGCTGTCCTCGGTATTTTGTTAGAATATTAAATGGGCCGTTAATATTGTAAAATGATGAAATATTGGCAGGAGTTCCGGAGTAAACAAGTAACGGTTTGTTTTGACGAATGGAACACGAAAGTGGTTTACGGGAATATTGAATTTAATAAACAGATTCGATATTTCGAGCTAAACTCGTTGGAACCTACTTACTAAGTACTTAGTAACGGTGAAGTTTATAACACAGTTTGGGCTATTACAAGAATGAATGAACATAAACAAAATAATGTTTATTTACTAATTCTGCAAAGTTCCTAGATGAAAAACTTCAGCAAATGCCAGTGAAAGTACCTATTACCTTTACTTGTAACCTTAATCTCTCACTTTAGCATAACCTCAACTCCGTGGACCAAAGAAACAAAGCTGCCTAACAGTTCCACTTAATTATGTACATTAGGAAAACTCAACTAAGTGAATAAAGAATCTTTCTTTTGTACCCACTGAATACAACAGAACACGGAGTTTGTTGCGAACTCCGCGAACAAAAACAACTTGTGTCAAAACACGCGGCGGTAATGTGCCTATATTACGTAAGTGGAATACGCAGACTACGCCTTTGCGTTTCGTATTTTTAGTATATTTTCTTTTTGTATCGCCTATTTTCTTAGACTTCTAAACTAGCTCTGCTAAGTCTCACGTATTTCAGGTAATCGACTATGAAGCCAAGGCTGCATGAATTACCGCGTTCGTTCTATTTAAACGATATCATAAATTTACGTCCGTCGGCTGGCGAGCGCAGCCTGGAGGCGTGCTGCGGTATATTAGAGAAGCTTCCTATTATACAGAAGCTGTCTCGACTTTTCTAAGCAGCGTTCTGGAGGCTGCGACCGCGACCGCCTTAGTTATGCGCCGGAGCGTGCGGTCACGACACCTATTTACGTAACAGGATTATTTTACATTACAGAAAAAAAGCAGTAAACAGTATATTTCGTATACAACCTTTTGGGTATAGCTACTATATCCTCCATATAAAGGAAATTTGTTATTTCCTTTTTTAATGCCCATTTAGCCGCGCTATAAAACTCGATATCTGTAGCGTTATTTACGGCGTTTCGAACGCAAGGTTCTGTTGAACGAAAATGTTAGAAATTCTTTCTCGATTTCCGCTAGTACAGCAAGAAAGGAATTTTTGTAGTGAGCAAATGGAAAAACGTAATTCATGTCCGGAGAATGCTCACGTAGTGCAGGTATGATTCGATTATTTCGCTATATGGGGCTCTTGTGGGCCACTCTTTTTGTTTACGTCACGTACCTCTTAAACGGGTCTCGGGAGCTTCCTTATATCCGGTAATCTTATCAAATGATCTTTAGTAGTAAGGAAGGCCACGTTTATGGTCTAGTAAAAAGGAAACGTAAAAAATGTGTACGTGGTACGGAGATAAAACTTGATTGGTAATGGGTAGGGGGTCGTATGAAATTTTAGGTAACTTACACAAAGACAAGTAGACCACAAACGTCAAGATGGCCGATTGAACCATAGAGTAGATGTTGTGTGCTGTTATGTAAATGGGCCTCTGTACGCAGATCGCTCAATACCCACAATTAGTATGTGATTAAAGCGACAGCTAATTAACAGCTGACCTATTCAATAATTATGTAAGACAACCCTCTCCGATACTATACAATATACTGGTACAATTTCTTGAGTTAGAGGAATTTCGTTGTGGCCCAAACTTAGTAAGTAGCTCTTGCTTTATTTATTAGCCTACGTGACTTACCACAAAAACTCGTAAATAATATCAAAATGGGACATTTCTAAAAGCTATTCAAACATATTTTTTGTCTACAAAAAGTCCGAAATTCTATTCTCAGATCAAGTCTTACATAAAAGTATTTTGTTTTAATTTTTTTACGGAACATGAAAATTACTCTAATATCTGACAATGAAAAGTTTATGGCGCTTGTCCTATTTTCTTTACGGACTTTTTATTACTACAAAAGCTTTGCAAATGAAGATGAAATGACCTACCTGTCGTTTGAAGATTATGGAAATGGAAAATGGTCATTTGAACTTAATGATCTTTAACAATGAGGGGTTCCAATTATGTAGGTCAATATGTACAGGTAATAAATTACAGCTTCCTATCTTATCACGAGCATGTACGTAAGTGCCTATAAACCAGCATAATCACGGTCCTGACATCAGTAATTACGTATGTAACCCAAAGGGACACGCCAGCTCCGCGAGGCCTTTCGGGCTATTTTCATATCGAACCATACGTACCCACGATACGCGATAATTGTCTGGACATTTAAAACCGATATTCAAATAATGTTCATTCCCAGTTCGAAATCCCACACGGATTTATCGCAAGGTTACACTGAGCTATACATAAATTAACGCTCAAGTTCCCCGATCGCCAAATTGCTCATTCCGATCACTTCGATACAATCGCTCCCTGATTGACAGCCCATTTTCGCTGTCAAATAATACTAGGAAACTATGCCTTTCAGGGCTGACACAAGCGGGAAATTTACATTACCGTGGAGTGGAGTGGAGCTGACAAGTCGGTCGTATTCAAATTGACGTCATTAAGGCGGTTACACGCCGCTAAGACGAAAGCTTTCACTAATAACATCTACCTGAGCTGGAGTAACCTCGTGTGCGGCCTTCGAGCTAAGTCGGGAACTTGTTCATTAGTAAAGACGACGGCAGATATAAAAACTTTTATAAAAGTATGTTTTTATTTTCTCGTAGTTTTCCACCTCAACCTTCAGCCTGCCTACAAGTTTCACATAAAAATAAAGTAATTTCCTGGGGGAAACTAATTTACCAGCATTCTCGATTATTATACTCATCGCATTGATTGACTCTCAGTGGCGGTATTGAGCCGAAGTATAAAAGAAAAGACACAAAGCCCGATAAATCCTTTCAGAACTCATAACAAAAGCGGATTAACTCGGTCTGTAATAAGAATAACACATTGTGGTATTATCCGTCCGTGAAACCACTTTTTACTTAGAAGCAATTTCTCAACGAGAATGAGAAACGCAACTTTTAATTAATATTCTCATAGTCTATTTATAACCCTTCAGCGTTCCTGAAAATCAACATAAAATAAAGTTATTAATTAGATCTTGCATAGAAAAAGATGAGGATATAAGTTTTTAAACTAACATGGTCACTAACACTATCAAAAACACTTGATATAAATCCGTTTTTGTTTTAATTTTATTTTTTAATTTTGGCAACTCAAAATACGTAAACATGGTAAATACCCCGTTACAAGTGTTATTGACAAGATGAGGAGACTTATTCAGAATGAATGACTAAAAATTTTCGTGTTAGAAAAATTGTTTGAATACATCGTGATAGTCAGAGACAATCATAAGTTAAACGACACCGTGGGGGCGTAAGATCTTTACATATAAATTGCCAATGAAGATTAACGGTTGTTCTATCCATGGAGCGGTATCTATAGGGCTGTGAAATTAAGAAAATTTCCATAACACGTCTCGGTGTTGAATGTAGTGAAGGTACACAAACGGCGAGGTCGGTTGGCGCCGCGCCAGGCGGCTCCCGCTCCCGACGACTACTGATACACTCGGTAAAACTCCCGGGAACCGCCGAGTCAATATTTGCGATGCCATTTAACTGTCCCACCACTCGCGTCTTGCGATATTTTATTGGTTGCTTATCTTTGCTAACTTTTAATTTCACGGTTGAATTATTTGGCAAGGAAATTGATTGGACAGGAAAATAGATACACGATTTGCTTTCATTTGATGTTCTGTAAAAAAAAAAACTGTTTTTAAAATAAAATAAAAAATCAAGGGGTGAGAAGCGAGGTAAAATTACTCATTTTTAATTAAATAAAGTCACTGTTAAACACAAATACAATCATTTCACTAACAACCTGAATAAATCTACAAAGACAGAATAACTAATGATGTAAATATTTTATCAGCACGAGCGTGAAATGAAGACCTTTGCTTGGAAACGGTTAAACTAAAACCCGTATACAAACCAATCACTAGATAGCAACCGCTCTTTGAATTACGACGTGGCATTGTTTAATCTATTTAATATTTAACAATCTAACCTCGATGAAATCTCAGATACGCTAAAAGGTCGGATCACAAAGCTATTAAGCCCATTTAGTTGAGCCGCATGCCGTTTATTTCTAATCCTGAACCATAACATGTGAATTTAAGGGAATACGGAATCAGGAAATTTATATTAGATTGTGAGGCACCGAGCCCGCCGCAATTTAGCCTCGGGGATCCCAATAACTACATTTGACGCCATTTGTAGGTACACGGAACAGCCTTCTTGTTTATACCTCTGTCGGGTCGGCTGCTACCGTGCAGGCCATAACACCACCTTTATTGCCAATAACCACCACTTATTTTAGGGTATGAGATTTTGGGACGTGACACAGACGTGTTCTGGGGATATTTTATACCAGTATTACTGTTAACGTGTGGTCTACTATTACTATTGTTGCAAAATTTTCTACATATTTTTCTTTTTTGTTGCATATACTATGATACATTTTGTACCCAGCTTCCATGGTTTCAGCTTTTTATAGTGAATATAGAAGTGATAATCAAAGTTCATGAAGAGCACATATTGTCGAAACAGATACTCGTATAAAACAAACAATTATGTACTCTTCAACTTCACCAAAGTCGATCTCCAAGTAACGTTTCTCATTAGCATTTGACACATCGTCGTCAGACAGTGCACAAATTGCTTCAGCTACGCAGCATGACTAAGCGCCAGATTACCGTGAGATGAGGACGTCAATCGATTCCGCCAGTCGTCGAAACACATCGAATCACGTACATCGATACATCGCACAAATCGATGCATCGAATCGGGCTAAGCTCGGAGATCAGCGCTCTTTGAATGTCACGTACAAAATTCACCACTATACGCTGATTGGATATTCTTTGTGAGTCTAGAAGCACTACTCCGGAGCGTTTTATCGGAATGTTTAGTGTAGCTGGTATACAGGGTGTAACGGAAAGGGTATATACATACTTAAGGGTGTGCTACAGACTATCAAACTGAACATGTTTCTCCATCGGACAAACATCGTAATAGCGAAAAAATTATCTGATGCCTCGTACAAAATTTCAATACCTATTCGATCCAAATGTATGGGGCAGCAGATAATTTTTTCGCTATTACGATGTTTGTCCGGTGGAGAAACATGTTCAGTTTGATGGTCTATAGCAGACCCTTAAGCATGTATATACCCTTTCCGTTACACCCTGTAAGTATATTATACACCGTGTAAATCACCTCATCACGAAGCCGTCAACCAAGCATTCTGTACATGAAACTAAGTAACTTTACGCAAAAATCATTGCTGGGAAACGACATTTTTTTGGGGGGTGTAAAATCATGTTTTGTGGTAGAACTCAATGTAACGCACTCAAAACATTGTGCTGATTGACGGATTGAATAGTACGGGGGTCGTGGAGGTGTTTAAAGTAAAAATCTTACATTAAAAACTTGTATTTAAAAAAATACTTGTCAAAAAGTTGGAACTTTGACCCCTAATATCTTCGTAACTAGAAGGTTCCCAGGCATGGTGTAGAACAAAAAAATGATCGCAATGACGGGGAGAACCAGTGCCTTTCGGCTTCGTTAAGAGGTGTTTTACACCCTTTATTCTTCACAGACAACACACAGACGGCCGCATGGGACGAGTGGTCGCAAGCATGACTCCTGGGTGGGGCAAAGTGATATTGGGTTTTCCATCAGGAATTTCTCAGCAGTTACGGAATTTGGAATTGTGCCCGGTTGATGGCAATAGGCTCGCCCCCTATTACATGGGACTGAAACATAACTGGCTAAATGTGGGTGTACTATTAGGTACACCTCTGCCTAACCCTTCTTGGACGGGATGTTATGTTATGTAAAGTCATATTCTGAGACAAAGATATTTTCCCGTGGGTGTTGACTGCAACAAGACAGCTGCGTGCCAAGATTCTATGTACCTAACTTGGAAGCTTTTGTAGTCAGGTACAAGTAGGTACACTTATATTGTTCTGGTTTTTATGTTACCACGTTTGTTTGTACCACTTACAAATATTGCTTTGTAAAAACCTAATCAGCTGAAATATTTTCTTCGTGTAACAATCGAATCATTTCAGATGGCGTTGTGAGATTGTCTGCTGCCTCAGAATTAAAATGACTTACTTAACTGAATATATTAAAACTTTCTCTTACTCCATGAAAAGAATAGATAATCTATTAAAGCCTGTAAAGAACACGAAATACAGGACCGTTGAGAATACAAAAGTAGCTAAATATTATGAATTCAAGATTATCTACAGAATTCTACTTAACGAACTTATTCAAAAAAATAAGTTCATGAAAAAACTGTTTCGTCTGCGAAGGCGGCCTAAATGGTACATCAAATAATGTTAGTATGACATAACAGACAAAGAAAACATAAGCTTTATGCTTCGATACAGATAGAGGAAAGGTTTCTGATTTTGTGCAATTAAATTACAATTTCAGGTTACTGAAAAAATCGGAAGGACAACACAACTAGTCAAAAACTCTCCGACTTTTTTCCTTATTTCAAAACAAAAAACACACCAATACGTTCTTTAGATAAATCGCCTCCATTCTTTATAAATCAAACCCCAAAACCGCGGTTTGTACATGAACTGAAACAATTTCCGACCAGCCAAAACAACTCCGGCCTGCCAACACTTGCTACGTAGGTATTTAATTAAACAATTCCAAGAATCTACGTATCCAAGGAGCAAGTCGTGTAGCCAGAGGCGTTCGATCCGGAGTGAAATTAGCTGTTAAACAGGCGGTCGTGCCCGAGTCAGGCTTTCATTAATTAAGTGGTAATTCAAACGGCTCGGATTCCTAGGAGGCACTTAACGTTGCTAGTTACAGTGGCCACTTTATGTGAGTGCGTGCATAATGTACGACGGCTATCGAATACGTAAACTATTGAGCGATGGACAGACCGTATCCAGCAGTATACAGATCTTGTTTGTCAAATACGTAGGACACGACAGGCTGATCTCGACTGCAATCTTGTTCTGAAGTAACCTGTTTGTTGACTGTAGCTAAACTCAGTTGAGGCTTGCCTGTTTTATTTGTTTGAAAAAAAAACTCAAATACACATAATTAAATGCTAATATTGAATTCGCTTAGTTATGATTTGATATTGCTGGTTTTTGGTTTGTATCTCTCCTACTTAGTAACAAGAATTGTTTGGATGCGCAATTTAATTAAAAAGTGTCTTCCGAGATTCCAAGAGGAGTAAAATCCATTTCGATTTCACGGTCAAACTGAACATTTTCAAACATTTAATTTTGAAAAGCCTTCCCAGAATTTGGGTCTCCCTTGTGAAAGCCTGTCATAAAATCATTGACACAGGTAGGTATAAAAGGTACAGGAGATATGGATATTCCGAGGGCGTAGAAAACTGATAGTTTCCTCAAGAGATCGATTACGAAGTCGACGAAGGAATCTATCATACCTTTCTTGCTTAAACTCCTTACCTTTAACAAGTAATTGAATATTTGTCCAGGTAACTGACACGAACTAACAACGTAGCATAAAACTTTTATTGACCCATAAAACTGCAAGGAAGAACAACATTAAATGATACTTTTTTTTATTTACAAACCCTGCCCAGGAGTGGGACAGTTCAGACTAATAAAAAAAAGCTCTGCTGTGATTGGGAAACGTAAAACAATAAAAACTACAAACATTACAAAAGCTAATTAAAATGTTAAAAGTCAAGTTCTTACATAAAAGTCTTGATTAGGTTCCTTCAGTTGAGACGGCTTCGATCTTTGTGGACTACATAATCATTATTTAATTTTCCTTTTTTCAGTCACTACACAGCAACCATATTTATTTTTTTGCGGATGGGAAATCATCAGATGACCCTCCTCCTGCTTGGGCGGAGCTGAAGGGAGTGTCAGACTTGTACTGACTAAAACCCATCCAAGTTCCTTCTTAGCCTAGCTTTTAGCTTTCGAACAGTCCTACAGACCACACAGCTACCCACCCATTACTTTCAGCAGCAAATTTTATTCAGATCACGTGGCACTTTTATGTGTAAAAGCATCCAATAGAAAATAGGTCGCCGACATTTACCTCCCGGCGAGACACCACACAGAAGCGTTGTCTTATTCTCTCATTTAACTTCTAAAATGTAATTAAGAAGAACAGCTTAAACTAAGCACATGTAATTATAAACACCCTTGCCAAGAGGAATATTAATAATGTGTTCTTAGCCCTCAAAGTAATAGGTTTGCCTGCACGACGCACCGCTCTGTAAATTGAATGTAAACACAGGTCCGCCATTTTATCACACCACGTACTTGTGGATAATGGTCCCCTTTGCATACATAAATATGTATAATTAATTCATATTTTTTAAAGACACCAATTCGAATGAAATATGAAAAAGAACCACATGTTGTTTTTATACTTAGACATAGGCAGAATTATTGCTATCTGAACTAATTGCAGGTAAAAAAGATAGAATAGAACTAACCATTACCTTAAATTCGTAGAAAATTGTATTCAGTGATGAAATCTAAGTAAAATGCGGCTGTAAGGAGTTGAAAACTGTTTTATCCGGCATTAATCGGAAAATTTTCTACAAGCTTTTCTACGTACGCAAATTAATCATTGCCTTAGGAATAAAGGAATTTGTTGTAAAATTATCTTCTAATGAGGATAGGATATCGTATCGGAGGTAATATAGGTACCTCTACCCACCTATTGCTGTTAGCTGGTGTTATATAAATTGGCTGGATTACCTTTATCGCGTTACACCCTTAAAGCCAAGACGTGATCTTGCCCGAGACGACATCGTTAAAGAGGTTACTATAATATTTCGAATATGGTTCACAGCTTTAATAGAATTTACATCTCATCAAATTCTGACGCACACGTGAAAAAATCTAAATAATATTTCAATTATCACAGTAATGAAAGGATAAACGACACGGGTTTGTGAAAATGAACATTTTGATTTCATGTCGGATGTTTATTTTGTATATTTTTTCAGGAATCAAAAACGAATATATTTATAGAAAGCGCAAAACGCATCCAATCAAAATACGTTCAGTCAGCAGGTAAAATAAACAAACAGGCTCTCATGAAACTATATTCACAAAAGCAAAAAAAAAAAAACTAAAAGATTTCCATTAAATTTTATTTGCGAGCACATACGACCAAAGTGAACCAATATCTGTATGTTTACGGATGACAGCAATTAAGGGGCGCATGTTGTTTGCGTCCGGCGTCCGGCGTCCGGTGTCAAGTGTCGGACACGGCGTGGCGTGTCACCGCCCCGCACCCCGCTGCTCCGTCCCAACATTTATTGGCCACCCACCTTTCCGCTATATTTTTGATAATAGTTTCCCTAATTGAAAAGTTAATATTTAATGTGGTTTTAAAAAGTATGCGTCCAATTACTCCCCGTGAATACTTGGAACTCTAACATAGCTACGAGCGACTATCAAATTAACTAGAGTGGTAAGAAAAAATCATTTGATATTAGAGAATATCGTTGGAACTGTCTCCGAGCTAATGCACGTTTATGGTTATTTGGCAGCTGAAATTGCACGGAAATATGCCCATTATTCGCTAAATTATTGCTTTAATAATGGTGTTTGAAACATTGTTTTGAACAAAATATCGTCATGACCCTCGTATATAACATTCGCTACATTTGCGCGATCAGATCGGCTGTGATATTCATCTATTGATTTTCAATAAGCCCTGTTTAGTCGTTGTGCACTGTTCGCTAAATACTCATGTTTTGTTAGCTTCCTTTTAGACGATATACCGACTAAAACTCTCGTACACAAAAAAGAAAATTTAAATGGAAAGTGGAAACGAAAACAAATTGAAATGAGGCACAAATTAATGTAATTACTTAATTAATTTGTTACAACTCAAATGAAAAATCTTTAAAAGTATCTTCTATTAATTAAATGGATCAGAATTATTGTGGTACAAAGATGGCTGAACCTCGAATCGGATCAACAAAAGGGTTCCCATAACTGCTATCTTCGCGGCGACTTTTGAAACTGCGAGAAAGGACATTATATTTTAGGGCCGAAATTCTCGGTTTAAGTGCCTCATAAATTTTGATGAATATTAAAGTGATACTTAAAATCTAAGTATCTAATAGTCCCTTAATTGTATAATATAATTTTGCTTCTAAGTGGACAAGCGTGTTTTGAATCGTAGAGTTTTCTTTTTTTTTTCTTTCTTTTTGTTACGTCAACACCTCGATATTGGAATACATACGTTATAGTAACGATAGCGTTAACTGTCGAAATGTGTCACATATTGCAGACACTGTGCGTACATCTAATACGTGTTGCGGGAACGAATACGGATATTTTCTGAGCCCGATCGTAAGAGAAATGATCGCATAAAACTACGAAATTGCTTACATTTTGTCGTCAAATCATTTCGATTCCGAAGCAAAAGAATGTTTGAACATTATTTGTACCTTTTTCCATTAGGTACACAAACTTACAAAGAGAGAACAGGAATATTACATACATTTTTAAAGTCACGCATTTTCCCATGGGCGTACCTATACGAGGGAACTACAGTCTACAGAACGCCACGCGCTACGCCTACGAAGCTTCGATCCTTACATAATCCTTTTGCTTGTCCAGACTTATAGGTCTTGTTGGTGCCGTTACTATGTATTAAAATAAAATTTATTCAAAAATATTATTTTTTCTAAACCTACCTAGGTAACACTGATGGTAGTTATTGATATTTTACTTTTGCTAGTCCCATCCTGCGCATCCAATAAACCTATTGATTCGTTTTTATTTTATACTAGGTTCTACCCGTGGCATCACCCACATACATTCATTATTTACACAATATTGTGGTATATGCACCACAATGTTGTATTATCCAGCTTTAATACTGCGAAATTTTATCAATGCCCGTTCGTGGAAGAGTAACAAAGTTTTTACATCCACTTATCCATCCATCCATTCATTCATCACCACACATTTACGCGTTTAAAATATATTTAGGTAATATCGATTGAATACGAGGAGTCTGATAACAAGACTTACTCCTACTTACCCACCCACATATATATTTTATATGTTGTAAAGTCACACTATTCGTCTTCTACCGCGGTTCACTTGCTAGCCGAGGTGGGTTAGCGATGATGGATCACACAATTTATATGGAACTCGTATTGGTAGACGTACTACTCTGTTTAAAGGCTATCATAGCTCAGTGTGTGATGGATTGTTCTTCGCAAACTAAAGATTATCGCGGCCACCGCATAAATGTGTTGCTTGAGGCTTTTCGGGCATATTTAGTTTCCAGATATGTAGGTATATTCTATTATTAAGCTGTGCTTGCCGCAATTGGTCCGTGGATGACCATACATTACGAGTACATACCGAGTTTCCTCGTGCCTCGGAAAGCACGTTAAGCTGTTGGTCCCGGCTGTCATTTGCAGATCTTTGACAATCGTTACGAGTAGTCAGAAGCAAAAAAGTCTGTCTTCCAGTCTTACCAAGGGGTATCTTATTACCCAGTTACTGGGTTGTGGAGGTCAGATAGGCAGTCGCTTCATGTAAAATACTGGTACTCAGCTGCATCCGGTTAGACTGGAAGCCGACCCCAAGATAGTTTGGGAAAAGGCTAGGCAGATGATGATGAGGTATATTCTATTTCTGCTTTCAAACGTGGGAAGGTATGCAGTACAATTTAATGGAATAGCCTCATTGGAATTTGTATACTACTTACTCTAGTTATATATACCTATTAAATTAAACCATGTTATGTCCGTTTACTTAGAACTCGATGCAAAAAAAAAAAAATGAAAATAACGTTGAAAATATTCGGTATATATTGACGTTACCCACTTTTTAAATTCGACTCATCAATAATGTTTTAAATATTTCAATTTTGAAATTGGAACAGTATCGTTCCTTTTAATAAATTGAACTCAAAATTCACACGAATCCAGTGGAAATTCGAAACTCAGTGATGGGTATTGCAAATTTCCTGTAACCTGTTCAACGCGTGCACGTCACGCTGTGCTCCAATAAAGCAGTGCCGTCCAACAGACACGGGTTGTGTTGGCATACAATAGTTGGCAGACACAGAGGTGGGACCGCTCCACACCGCACATGACACGAATAAAACCAAGGGGAGAGTTAAACGAGGGTTAAGTGCTTCGAATACACCTAAAATGTAATATTTTCGAGGAAAATCTTATCAATATTTTACAGGAATTAGGTAGACATAGTTCTGGTTGCTGATTTCAAAAAGGGTTTTGGAAAGTCCCATTGTGGTTTTTTGGTGTAAATAAGTTAGGTTTGTGTTTGTAGCCACTCGTAAATCTATCTAATATTTCGTGTTAGACCTAACTACAGCTTACATGATAAACCTGACATTCGGAATTTTCTTTTTCCTCTGCCAAACTACTTTTACATAGTAGGCAAGTTTTCCTCCAAATCCTGTTTCTACGTTGTTATTTCTGTGAATTGGAATTTAATGCCTTTCCTTTATTTTCCACTTTGGCAGGCACGTAGCTACCAACCTGTATTTGAGAGGGACTATTAATAACTCCAGTTACAGCTAAGGGACCAATCTGAGCCAGCTGAAACGACCAATACAAACAAAAACACCTTTCAAACGAAACCAAGTTTATCAAAATCGGTACATCCGTTTAGGAGCTACGATGCCACAGACAGACATACAGATACACAGACACACAGATACACACGTCATACTTATAACACCCCTCTTTTTCGGTCGGGGGTTAAAAATAAGTTCTTAAAAGAAACGAAAAGATATAAAGCTTTAGTGGAAAATGTTTTAATCTTGCTTCATACGGGTTCCAATACCCGTATCTGTCGTAAACGACGAAACCGTATCAGATTCACGAATATATACTCATTTTGAAAATTGTATTAAGGATAAACGGCGTCTCCCTAGGATACGGGAAGTTTATCTGTAACAGATAGCTGCTGGGCGGTATTCAAAACGACATCAGTGGCTCGATTTCGGGTCTATTCTTAAGATCTCATTTTCCTCCGAATAGCCCCTTAAAGTAATGGCGTATCGTTAAAACTGCTTCCAGCCATTCTCATGTCTTTGAATTAATGAAGTGTAATAAGCCAAGAGATAAGCAAGCGTCTGATCCGCCAATGTGAGGATGTGACCCACTTTATAAATAAAGAGATTAAATAAATCGTGTAGTAAGATAAAAAGGTCTAATGTCTAATATCTTGTACATAGTGTAATAAAATCAACATAAAGGGACAGTTTACTCGCACAACACACCGTTACTAACTATTATCTAATCCAATACACCTTAACCTTCATATAAATTAATCAAACAAGGAGTTCGGAGTCTATTTCACAGTATCCAGGGACTTAATTGGCTATTAACCCCGTATTGTTCTGAGCTATTAAATAACCATTAAAATAGGCATGAGATACTCGTTACTTGGAACTTAACGCCTCGCTTAACTTTAATGAAAGTACCGACTAAAATAGGTGATCGATAGCGGGCACACCTTCCAGGCGGTGGACAGGCAATACATAACGATAATAAAGCCGCACCTCGCCTTATTCCACTAATAAACCTGATTATGTCGGCAGAGTGCGCGATGCCCGTATAACGACACGCTCCGGACACACAATAATCATATCGCATTCAGCGTGATATCGCAGATCATATCTTCCCTTTGAAATAGGAAGTAGAGCGAGCCTAGCCGCACAGAACAGAATAATAGATTTTTCATAAAACTACCCTACGTAGCGTGAATGGAAATTCGCAACAAAATCCGTGACAGCGCCAGAGCCCGCCCGGCCGCGGGACTAAATTGAAAAGCTTTTGAAAGCCTATTGCCCGAGCCTATTTTCGTATCGGCACTGATCAATGAAATGATTTTGCAGGCAGTGCAAATATTCTTTCACATATGTTTCCAGTAACCGAGAGATCGGTGAAAAACGGTGTATGAGGGAAATACATTGCTCAAAATTGATCACCCTGCCTCGTCAGTCATTTCAGTAGAGTTTCAGCATAATGTATCAGATGAGAGTGTTCTCGGAAATTGCACACAAACGCAAGTCATGTTGTGTGTACCCCTGATGTGTTCTGCGTAAAACCTTTTTTAAATATTTAGACGTAAGTGAGTTTTCTTGGAAAAAGAAAGTGAACATACTTTTTATGGATCATAAAAAGCATGTTCGCTTTTGGAGCTTTTCCTTTCTCCTTTGCATAATAGAAAGAGAAAGAATATTATTTTAACAATAACTTTCTGCATATTTTTGTTATGTTATTTTATGCGTAAATATGTTGCCTTACATTTTTCAAATTCGAAAAACTATTTCAAAAAAGCAAAACTACGTTCATAACAAACTAACTCCGTTCCGTATTCTGTTTATTACAGTTCTACAAACTAGCTTGTAAGGGGCCATATCAATAGTGTAGTCGTCGACGGGAGTGAAATTGTCAAAGGTAAAACAGAAACCCTCAACTACAAAGCGCATTAGCATCAATTTACATAAACGGATTGGAGTTCTTAGTCCAGTCGGATTTAAATAATAGATGGCTGCTGTGTGACGAACTGAGAAGTTTATACAAAAGACGGGTCATCAATTATCCATCCGACTTTCCCGCGGACAACATCCGCCTTTTTATGCCGAGATTAATAGATTATGACCTCGATCGAGCACGTTGTGTCCTCGATCAAACACATTGAGTCCTGTCGATGATAGAAATAAACGGCTCGACAAATATATTTAGGACGTATGTATCAACTTATCCGTGGTTAATCGGTGAAGTTAACGTTTTCATAACCATTCCATTGAATGGTTATGAAAACGTTCTCTGTAGCTACGAACCATTTCACAGATTTTCTGTCTATATTACATCTTTTGGGGGTCAAATTATAATTTATATCAAGAAAACAAATAAACAAACAAATCTCTGGATCGTAACTGCCGTATTGTTTAGTTTACGCTGACTATTTTTTTTTCTACTTTTGCAAAAATTAAAAACAAGTTTAAGCGTTTCAAGTTTTATAAAAGAGGTTTACTTGAAAACACCAGCTCCATCCAGGCCGTTCGAGCTTTAAAAGCAATAGAGGCAAGCCGTTTACTTTATAAAAAAAAATAAAGAAAAAAACCTAATGACATCGCAAGAATATTTTGGCCACATTTAGTGAGGACGTTGGAAATATAATATCAAGGAACTACTTGTGACATAAAGTCAACAATAATTTCAAGCCTTTTTTTATTAAAAAAATCAATGGAAAAGAAGATTTTATTAAAATAAAAAATGGACAATAATTGCTCAAACATAACTAACCCAAAAAGTTAATTGAGCATAACGAGCATGTTGATACAATTTTTTTATCGATTTCTGGTAATCTGACAGTGAATTGATATTTACTTATATGTATAGTATTTTTTCATTTTGCAATGGGTGATTAAAACAGACTGTAATAAGAGAGTAATCCCACTCGTCATGTTTATTACATCCACGCAAAGTTCTTACTAATAAACTTTTATTTTCGAGCGAACTCTTCGCGAAACAAATTGGTCCACCCGGATTCTCTAGAGAAGTCCAAGAGTTGTAGTGTTGGGCACCCTTGTTAACCGTACCTAAAGAAACTAATGAAGAAAAGTCCTGTATTTCGACTAATCTGGCTTTAGTACGACCTTTCAGATTAGTATTATTGCTTATTTCTGTAAAAATGCTTTCGCTACTAAATACTATTTAATCTCTTAGCTGCCACGGTTTATTTTAATTACTTTATTTTTTTATTACTGATTTAATCTTTTACTCTGGACGCTCTTAACTTGCCCGTATTTCTACATTGTTCTCACATATTTGTAATTCTTAACATGAATGATGTAACCAAGATTTTGTAACATATTTTGATTTAAAAGAGTGTCCATGGAGTTTCTTGCCCGTTCTTCTCCATAGAGATCTACGCTACGGAATGGGCAACTACAGTACTTTCACAAGTTATTATGCCTTGTGACTGGGACTGTAGCTTCGCGTTTTATTTTGTTTTGTTGATTTTCAAAAGTGCCTGTAATGGTCTAATTGAAATAAATGCTTTGACTTTGACTTTGAAAATGAGAAAAAATAACATTCGTAACGCAAAAGCGTAATTTTGTCGAAATTAATGTGTCAACGGAAAATATGGGTGTTATTCGATTTTTTTTATGGAAACCATTCATGCAACAATATGAATTGGATATGACAGTATTGTCAGTTCGCTTTTTTTTTTTTTTTTTTTAAACATTGCCCCACACTAGGAATTTCTCCTGTATCGTGGGAGCGTTTACAAACATTTAAACTCACATACACAAACAGCCAGACCCGGAACAACTATCTGTAGGCCATACAAATATTTCTTCCGTGCGGGGATCGAACCCGCGACACGCAGCGCAGCAGTCGATCGCTCAACCACTGCGCCAACCGTGCCGTCTTTAATTATTTGTTGTTGTATGGAGCCATAGTCAGTCATTTAAGGGCAACCACGTATGTCGACCTATGACAGCATTTGGTAAGCACATGGTTGCATTGCAGCTGAATGTCTGCGCGCAACCAGAGCCATACGAACCGAATGTATGTGGCTACATTCGCTCTCCGCGCACTTGCCGTAGCAGCCAGACGTATCTTGTCTAAAGCGTTCAAGCTACACACGGGTATTTAAATCGTCCGCTGCGACCGGCGACCTATATGAACGATCAAAATGCAGGATAACGAAATAAACGAAGCAAACCTCTTCGTGTACATCCTATAGAGCAGTGGACGGTTAACTTTACGCCGTATATGGTACCTATCCAATCGCAACCACTTTCAAACAACCCAGATCAAAATTATTTGTAACAAATATTATGGCAGCTTTCAATACCATACCTTGGACAAAAGTAATATTAAACTTCACAGAATTAATCAAACGTTTTGTTTTACTTTAAAATGTATTAACCTCATTTTATTTTTCAGCGGAACTTTCAATTACAATCGGAAATGGCCGAAAGAAAAATAATTTGGAATTTTTCCTCGCAGATAAATGGCTGTTTGCAAGTTAGTGAGTTACAACAGTGAGGCGGATTCAACTTTCAAGGCTGGGAATAAATTGACGTAATTTTATGAATTTGAAGACGTGAATGTTTTTGTTGAGCACGTGGCGTTGTGGATTCACACACAAATAGTCTATAACTGTACTTAAATTTGATTAAATTAAAAACCTGCTTTGTTTTTATGCCTGGATCTACTTTTGAAGAGCTTTTTAGGGTTCCGAACCCAAAGGATCAAACGGGACCCTATTACTAAGACTTCGCTGTCCGTCTGTCACCAGGCTGTATCTCATGAACCGTAAAAGCTATCCAGTTGAAATTTCTAGATTATGTATTTCTGTTGACGCTCTAACAACAAATACTAAAAACAGTATAAAACAATTATTTAAGGGGCTCCCATACGAAAAAGTGTTTTTTTGCTCGTTTTTATAAATAATGGTACGGAACCCTTCGTGCGCGATTCCGACTCGAACTTGGCCAGTTTTTTAAAGGTAAGGCAAGGAAAAACAAAGAATCTTATCTTAGCATTTTTTTCTGAAACATTCGATTATTTTTGAGTCTCTTCATAAATCTCATTAATCTGCATATTATGACACGAGGCTGGAATTCTCAACGATCCAAGTGTGTATATACAAATACATGTCTGCTTTGGTTCTGAGGGCCTTTCAAAAAGTGAAATAATATCGAAGCCTATTTGTTACTGTTACCAAAGAGGTATCAGCAAGTTTTATACATTACAGCCTCGGTAATCTACGTTGGACAACAAATATCAAATCAAGAATCTTGATGAGATCAAACTTATGTGTCTGTGGCACTTGGTATTCGAGTCAAATATCCGGTGGGGTCCGATGTTACCCCACCCCTAGCATGATTGCGGGCCTGGGATCTTACGGACGTGATGTGCCCCATGTTAAAATACAACCCTTAGTTGAGAGAAAGAAGGTTCATTACAAAATTACATCAGAAAAAAAAACCGGCCAAGTGCGAGTCGGACTCGCGCACGAAGGGTTCCGTACCAATATTTATAAAAACCACCATATATGATCGGCAAATGAGACTCGTTTTTAGTACAACTGACGCTTAGCACTATCTATCGATATTGCTATGTAGTATTCCGAAATTTTCGAGTCAAATACAATTGGTCGAGTATTACTCGTATACTTGTAAAGCCCACTTATGTGTGATAGTTTTCCTTTAAACTTCGTTATATATAGGTACTACTGCCGCGATATTTGAATTTCTAACTACAACCGTTTAGTCGGTAAAGGGGGGGACACTTTACTCTAACGAAAATTGGTACTTTAAAGCTTGATAAGTCACAAACGGTTTACTTAATCAAAAAACGGTCTTCCCAAACCCCTAATATTTGAAAGACCTATCCAACGATATCCCACACTATGGGAAGAACAAAAAAATATTATCCCCACTTTACATGTAAGGGAGGTACCCTAAATAATGTTTTTTTCACAATTTTATTTTACCACCTTTTTGGCGTCATTAACGTGTATACTTATGCCGAATTACAACTTTGTAGTACCAATAGTTTTTGAGCTAAACCGCAGACAGACAGACGGACATACCGAAACTATAAGGGTTCCTTGTTGACTACGGAACCCTAAAAATGATCACATTTACGACGTTACTTTTTTTTATTTTTCTATAGTGCAATCAGTCCATTGAGGTAGCAGATGTGTTGTCAGATAGCGTTTCATATAAACTTTCAATTTTCCGTCCTTATTTTCCGAAATGACTGAACCGATTTCAATTAAACTTAATACGCATAAGCAGGATACATACGTTTAAAAAGTTACATCAAATTTTCGAAAAAAAATGGAAATTTATGTTTCTATAGATAATCGGTCGGTTGGTCGGATAAAATCGGTTTAATCAAAGTCAAAGTGAAAGTCAAAGCATTTATTTCAATTAGACTATTACAGGCACTTTTGAAAGTCGAAAAACAAAATAAAACGCGAAGCTATAGTCCCAGTCACAAGGCATAATAACTTATGAAAGTACTGTAGTTGCCCATTCCGTAGCGTAGATCTCTATGGAGAAGAACGGGCAAGAAACTCCATGGACACTCTTTTAAATCAAAATATGTTACAAAATCTTGGTTACATCATTCATGTTAAGAATTACAAATATGTAAGAACAATGTAGAAATACGGGCAAGTTAAGAGCGTCCAGAGTAAAAGATTAAATCAGTAATTAAAAATAAAGTAATTAAAATAAACCATGGCAGCTAAGAGATGACCAGTCACAACTGAAAGCGCCCGTTCATGAACATGACGCATGTATCAGCCATCATTCAACTCAACCATTTTGAAGGGAACTAAACGACCCGACACACCCGCCACCATCAGCGTGACATTTAAGTGAGCATGATATTCACTCAACCACCAGGGTAATTTCGCGTCAATGAAAGATGTAGGTACTCATTAAATGGTGGCTTTACAGTACATAGTACTCACACATGTGCTATGCAATTATATAAAACTAAGAGATTGAATCTATACAATGCAAATATATTTTTGCAATCTTCTGCAGCTTTCACAATAACTTCACTTTGTAATTCAGATGATTCAGATTGCCCCTATGGTTGTGGAGCAGGACCAGCATTGAGCCAAGCATTTTTATCATCAATATAATCCCCCAACTTATAATATGCTATGTGTATTGTAATGTATATTCAGTTGCAGAATGGGGGGAGTTATTTTATTGTAACATTTTAAACAGTACCCCATGAAAGATGAGTCTACTTTAGCCAACCTGAAACCTGGCTGAACTAGTTGGTCCCTGTTTCTGGAATTATAGTGGTGCCGGTCACCTCTTTTACTAAATAAATGCAGATTTTTCCTTTAAATTTAGCTGTAACACTATTTTTCGAAAATGTTTTCTAAGTAACTTTTTAGACCTATGTATGCTGCTCCTCTTTGTAATGCTTAGCTCATTGTTGGCTATCCATTTTATTTCTTATCTGTATTTTCCTTTCTTTTGGTAACCAAGATATTGCTGATAAAAAAATCTCTAGTTGGTAAAAGTATACCTACTTTTATTTAGTGAAACATAAGGTTGTATGCAGGTTGCCATTAGATTATGTCCAATGAATGACGGCCTTGGAGTAAGTGACTTTGGGAAGTTAATTGTATCATGACACGCAGTTTCGTTGTGACCTTTGGCAAAAAGCCAAATAACTATTCTGTCTTCATCGAAAATAATTTTATAACATATTTGCTCGTAAAGGGTCTCTTATTTCACCAATTTCAATATCGTAATGTATCTCATTACGTTCTTGTGCGTTATTGTAATGTAAAACGCACGGTTTATCAATATGCTCCGTCTAAAACGAACGGTACTTTTTTAAATCTTAGCAAAGAGTTTTTATGTCAGAAAAGTGGTCAACATTTTATGAATAAAATTAACTTTGGGAGATAAAATATAATAAATAAACATTTAATTTTTTAATTTAATTAATTTTGACCATAAATGACACACATTTTTTTTTGTAAAAAAAAACAGAAAAATATTAATTTACTTTATTAGTGTTTTTGTGACTTTGCCTTAAAAAAACGCGCTGATGCGCGCGCATCCCTAATTTGTGAACAAGTAAAATTATAACAAGTGATTAAAGATTATTTTATTCGTTAAAGAAAGTCTGAGTTTTATTTATTTCCTCGCAAATATGTTATAAAACGTCGTATGACATACGTGCGCTTTGATAATTACAGCAATATCGCCTCGGCTGTAATTTTCAACTTACTGCACTTACCTATATCACTATTAAAGACAGACGCACATTTAAGCGGACCGCACTGTAACATAAAAAATCATACATTTTGTATGAACCATCGCAAACTACCTACGGGCGAGCATTTGAGTTTATTGAAATTGGATGGAGGTCCGATTAGGTTATAATGTGTGCTTGCCTTTAAGACACGTGTAACCAAACTAATTCAAGATACTAATAAAGTTACTTTCGACACTTCTTTTCTTTGGTTGTCCCTATTTGCCAACTGAGCAGACTTTGTACAAGTTAGCTGAAAAGTATAATCAGCGTAAAATCTCCCACTGCTACGACAGGAGTCATTTTTATTACGATCCCAGTATAACCATATTAGTCAAAAAGCTCATAAATTAATATAAAGGAAGCCTGTTCATGGGTCTACTGGAATTTCCTTCTACTTGACAAGGCTGCCCGACGCACCTCCGTTTACGACTGTAGCAGTCACTACAAAATGCGAATCCGTTTTATATTCGCATTTATATAGTTAATAAAAAAATGTGGATGTAGTTTTATTTTGAAATTTATTTCCGTGTTTAGTTTTTGAGAATATTTACGCCTGTAACTAGGTGAGCTGAGTTGAAATGATGAAAAGTGCTACACAACTGCTGATGTGAAAGTGACAATGCATGAAAAAGACAAACAAAGGATACCCACTTCTTCAACGTGTTGACCCAAATATTCAGTGACCCTCAAAGAGGCTGATGTTGTCAAAGTCGGCTCCGCTCAAAGGCAGCCCTTGAGAAACATTTTTAATGGGATAGATATATCTGGAGACTCCGCGTCAGATTTAGAATTTAATGTGCAGTCAGTCATATCAGGAATCTTGGATTAAAGCAGAGAGGCGCAATATCGTATTTACTTTGCGTTTTTATAACAATTTAATTTTGAATCACAAACATGCCTTAGTAAAAATCAATAGGGTAAAGATTATTTTTTAATTTTTCCTTTCGCATTTTTGCCAGGTTTCTTTTGAAATAAGCAATGCCTTGTTCTCTATTGTGTGCCCTTAAATAAATTATACAGGGTGTAACGGAAAGGGTATATACGTACTTAAGGGTGTGCTACAGACCATCAAACTGGACATGTTTCTCATCACAAAACATGTTTTTCAGTGAAAAAATTATCTGCTGCCCCTTACAAAATTGCAATACCTAATCGACCCAAATGTATGGGGCAGCTGATATTTTTTTCGCTATTACGATGTTTTTCCGATGGAGAAACATGTCCAGTTTGATGGTCTGTAGCACAGCCTTAAGTGTGTATATATCCTTTTCGTTTCTCCCTGTATATTAAAATAAATAATAAAATAGTTAAAATATATGGTGCACGAAGGACATGATAGTAAAATATCATGTCCTTAGTGTCCTGCTGTTGTTTGCTCATTATAGGTCGCTGCTACGGGCGCCACAGTCCCTCATTTATCCATAATAGACTCTAAGAAGTCCAAATTCTTTTATGTATACAAAAACATATAACTCTGTACCCAGCAAATGACGTCACATGGTGGCCTATTATATATAGAAAAAACGTCGCACTATTTGCCTAGCTCATCGACTAAAACCTATTTACCGAAATCCCTTAAGTAGATATTATTTTGCATAGAAATTTGTTTGAGGCGTCGGCAAATCCCCGCTTCATCTTATCTCTTTTAGTACGTGATTGTGGGTAATATGGACTGGGGATGGCGATTTCTCTATTTTCATGTTATATGGTTCAGATGTATGTAGGTTCGTGCCAATTTTTATTTGACTGCCGTGTTTTGATTTTGAGAGGACATCGTGTTTTTTTTGGTGGAACAATTTGTAGCGGCAAATTATTTTCTGTCCGTCTTTACACTTTTTTTTTATTAGTCAGAATTATCCCACACCTGGGCAAACGCCTACCCCCATTCCCTCCACTTTTCCCGATGCTGCACCTCTTCTCGCTAATTACCGAGAAAGCCATTCAAGCCGTCCCGCCATCTTCTCCTCGGTCTGCAGCGACCCCGTCTACCTTTATTATTTAAAGTACAAAAATAGTAGTAGCAAAAAATCATAAGAGCCTGTTAACCAACACTAGATTCTACACCCACGCGATATTTTTGCACTTACAGCCGCTCAATAGTAAACATGCTTTGTTATCGTTTCTCGATTTCCTCCTGTTCCCTAGCGTGGCAAAATAAGAAAACTTTATGAACGAAATGCGGAAAAGTAAACGAATAGGTTTTTAGGAGCGCTGAAATCTGAACGAGTCGATGTATTCGTGTGATATATAGCCCAGGGTCACTGTCGCCCGCCTGGCGACTAGGTATAATAACGCTCCCGGTTAAATAAAAACCTTCAACTTCCTGCCGCCATTTTTCATGTTCATAATAGAATGTATGTGGATTCTAGATTACGTAATGAAGTTGCTACCAAGGTACACGCTTTGTTTCTTTTTTAGGCAAATGCAAACACCACTTAGTTAGTTACGCATATTTAAAAATATGTTCCACGATAAATGGGTGTGTAAAAGCTGAACATCCTGAAAAAAATAACATTTTAGAATGGTAAACAATTCGGCCAAAATAAAACACTACACTATTATGTTTGAACATACCTACAACAGCGAGAGTCGTTTTATTTATGGGTATATAATTATATTTCTCCACATAATCTGCGTATCGTGTATCTAATCCTAACTCAACTCGAACAATACACTGGCGCGTGTATGAACTCATCCAACAAACTTCGGTTACTTGTAGTTCATGTCCCGAGACTTAACATGATTATGATAAGAGGCGATACTAGGGCTGCGGCTGAATATGATCAGATTAAGACTAGAATTGTGAAAGAAGGACTGAAAATGCATAGTCTGCACGAAACATTTGACAACATCAACTGGAATTCTCCCAAATCATGTAACAAAATCGATTTGAATCAATCGATCAATCGATCATGTAGAGGGATCTGGAACCCCGCACGCAGATGATGACTTGCGAGGCCTAGTCTTTGCTAGTAATCTTAGGGTCAGTTTCCAGACTAACAGGAACGCAAAAGAATACCAGTTCTTTACATGGACTGCCCAACTCTCTCTAGAAACCCGCACATATCTCTGGTTTAGCATCGCAAGGAAAAAACACGGTAACCGGTTAAAAGAAATATGTATACAAGGTTCAAAAACTGAATCGGATTGGTTAATGAACTGACTTTCCCTTAGAGTGACGACGACAAGCTAAATTGAGTGGGCCCAAGTTTGCACCTCTAGAAGCGTTCGTGCAACGTGCACACAAAGGACACGATATTAAGTGTTCCATCGTTTGTGGAACAACACAAAACTGAATTCATCAAATCCAATACCTTTTGTCATTTTAGTCATACGATATAGCAAGATAGAGCGTTAAAGTATATGAAAGCAAACATTACATGTCTTTGAATGTACTTTTTAAGCAGGTTTATTTTTCCTTGTGTACAACTAAAATTTAGGCTTCCATATGCATGCGTTCATACCTACGCCTGGCCACACTGGCTCATAAAGAATTGTAGTAGTACAAAATATATTATGTATGTAGGCCGGGTTCCGTCTTCCTCCCTCGGTGACTAACAGAGGTACTAAACTATAAAGTGCCGACGCTGTGACCTGCCTTTGAAACTACATACAAGTTTAATAACATGTTGAGTTCCCAGACCACTTCAATTTTTACGTGCATGTTTTATATTGGTGTCTTCACTAAACTTATGTGCTTTTTTCATATCGTTACTGCCACTTGAGTATGTTTATGGCAGTCAGGTTATATTTCAATAAAATTTAAAAAACTGCATGCTGAATTTTCTAAATATGTGTCTGCTCGTGTTCGTGCTCGCGGTTAGAAAAACTTTTCAGACAACTGTAATATGACTAGCAGCGTGATGAATATCCTTTCAAAATGAATAACTTCGTATAAAAGGCCTCAGATGAAAAGTTATATGAGTGAATCTCGCCGAACAAGCTGATTCTAAAAGTTAATATTCAATGTCGGAGTGGCAATTTACACAAGTATTCCTACTGAAAGGCCCAACTGTTAACTAGATGCTTGAATAATGTAAGCAGAGGAGGGCCCTGTAGAGGACACTTCCCAACTTGTATAAAAAGAATTGATGATAATGAACGATTGTATTTCAACGTCTTTTCTCGCTGGCCGCTCCAAGTTTTTATTTGGTTTTCAAATTATAAGTCTATTATGAGTTCGTTAAAGTTTTTGGTCTGCGAAGTTCCTCTTATTAACAATATTTAAACAAATGCTTTAGTATTTGTGAGGAATAGAAATAATACGTAGTAGTAAATATAAATTCACAAAGATATTTCTGCTCCACATTGCCAGAAAAGGCTTAACTAATCTAAATAATTGTCAAGCTTATCAAAATCGTCTTGAAATACTCAATACATTTGTAATTCAATGAATCCGATTCCAGATTCAAGAAAATTTGTGAAGCAGTCAGCCAAGTGTACAGTGTCTACAAGAACCTAATTTTATATAGGGCTTTAATTAGACTTCTTGAATTTCAAATAACATAGAATGAATTCTTTCGAGTTGGCATTCCGAAATTAATTAAAGTTTTCTTTTTCAGGATAAAAGCGTCTTGTATTACAAAGGATTTGTTCGACAACATCCGCGAGGACTACAGGCTTCACGCGTCACACTCATTGTGGACAAAGACGAATAAGTAGGTATTGTTTTGCTTTCAACTGCCTCTTTCGAGGGTCTAAATGAGACGCAGCCTGGATAATGGGGACATTTCGTCAGCTCTTCTAAAACAAAACAACATTACACTGATGTTTTTCAATTTTCTATAAGTACTTCTTTATACTTGTGTCACGTTTTCTGTCCCCACTTTCATGTGGAACAGAGTAGGATCCCGGCTCAATGCCTCGTTTGACTATGTGCTAGTAGCTCTTGAGACGTGAATAGCTGGCGTGTCGTTTAGAAAGTGCAGAAGTAGTAACAAGTTACTGGGCCATTAAGTCACTCGCTTCCCTCCATTTACTCTTACGACTTGCGACGGAAAATAAGCGCATGAACCTCCTATTACATGCCATGTGTTTCTTTTTATCCCCATAAGCTTGAAATTGCTTGGCTTGCTCCAAATTAAGGTATTCCCTCGAAATACGACTACTACTAGCATAAAATAAAATGGAACAAAAATATACGACGAAAACATAAACAAATCGTTTACATTTCAAAACAGAAACATCGAAAATTATGATTGCAAATTAATGAATCGAAATGGAAATACATTTTAAATTATCGTTTTCAATTAGGGACGATATTGAAATGTTATCAATCGTGGACCTGGACGTAATCGGGGCAGAAATCAGTCTCGGAAAGGGACCGGACGATTCAACTGTCATTTCTGAGAGTTTATCGACCTTCGTAGTGCGCCTATGAAAACCTAATGACTCGTCCTTATGTAGATATATATTAAGATACTTACTGGCAACAAAAGCATACTTTCATAGTACAAATATGCTCTGCACAGGCATTGAATGAAATACGTTCCAGATTGAATGCGTCATTAAGCTTGTTTGGAGTAGATATTGAATCTGAGTCGTAAGTACGGTGTATTTTGTTACAATTTATTCTGTATCTTTTCTTGGAAGATTGCTGGCATTCTGTTCATAAATAATATGTCTTTTAGGTACTCGTAAATCTGTCTCAAAAGTTCGCGTTATGTCATTCTCTTGCCCTTATCACAATTAATTTGGGGTCGGCGCAGCATGCCTGCTTCTTCCATACTTCTCTATTACTCGTCATCACATCAGACAGCTCCTTTCTTGAGATAATTATCATCCTTCAGTCCATTCATCATTTCTTTGGTCTATGTGATTAGTGAAATATATAAGTACCTGGAGTACTTATTAAAAAAACAAAAAAAAAGTCATATACTTACTCCCTTTCCTTTTCGAATACACTTCCCTATACAAGCTAATGTTGTGTACAAAACGACAAGCCGTATATTTACATTTTCTTATCGGCACGTACATTTATATGTGACGGGGTTGTATCTCGCTAGTGGCAGGGTCGAGGGCGCTATCAACGGTAATGGGGGTCTTGGCTGGATTGCCGCCGATTAGACCTAACGGCCCGTGGGAATATTGAAATACATATAGCTCTTTTTGTACCCCCACAACTGGCATCTTTAACGAACAATGTAGGGGCAATTCAGAGATACCGTGAAAGCTGACAATAACGAAACCTTTTTAGTGAATCGTATCTCTAAATGTATTAATTTTACTTATCTTTGCGAAAGGCTTTATACTACATTCAGATAAGCTTCTTAAGAATTTTAGAAATTACGCCTTTCTTTTTCTCTGGCTGTAATAAGACGGTTGAATCGCCTGCAGAGAAAAAAAAGAATACTGGGCTTTATTTGTCTTTTCATGACTGCTAATTGGCAAGTTTTGTCCAAATGTTACATCGTTTTTAAAAGTACCACACACTCGTTAATACCTAGTTACTAAATGTGATACAATTCGGTTTGTAATGCAAAAGTTTTAACTTTCCTTATGGCGGAAAATAATCACGGGTCCTGAATTTAAGAGAGTAACTAAGTTGTAAAAGCCATTTAAACTTTTTCATAATTTTAATCTGTGCTGGCCACTCGTAACGTGCACCAAATTATTTTTTAAAAGTTTTTAAGAGAAGTTGGAATAGAATTAACCCAAATTCAAATATTACCACGGAGACTTTAATGTGCTTTTAAGGCCGTTCACTATGTGCGAGTTAGGTAGCATGTTTTTTACTGACCTGTGACTAGGTTGGCATGGTGGAACTGGCAGACGGCATCGGCCTCGTACCAAGAGATGCGGTCCCTGAAGTAGCGGTAGAACACCGGGAACCCTTCCTCAGGCAGGACCCAGGTATTGCTGATGTTCACCTGCACACACACATATACAATTATAAGAGAATTTGGTACTTAAGTCACGATGCTTGATTGAAGGAAAGCCACAAATAACGTAAATTGATTGGTTAATCACAGAAGGCACAAGTGGAAAATGGTAAAAACTGATGGTAGATTCTTTTTGTACAGTCCCAATTTAGCAATTTGTCAAAGCGCCTGTCCATTGCACTCGTCAACTATTTATCAAAGCAAAACATTGTTATTCAGTCCTACAGTTTCACCAATATAACTCTGTCAAACTTTGTTTATAAATAAAATAAAAGACAGCAGGGCACAGTCAACCGCGTCATAACTCCTCCACAACAAGAAAGTTTTAAAAGTCAGTGTACTGCTCCGAATACATTCGAGATTTCGAATTGCATGCATAAACTTGTGCAAATTCCATACAAAAAGCGTCAACATTTGCAGAGGATTTTGCCGCGCGCCATTCTAATGAACTTTTCCATTCGCTACAATCGTTGCATAGAAGAAAATCCGCATAACAATAAGTGCAAACAAAAATATACTTTCTCTATTGTTGCAGATGTCGATTGCACGTTATTCAAGGATGAGACAAAGTCATATTTACATAACAGTAACAAACGAGATGAGATTTGAGAAACTATGATTGTACTTGTTCAGAGTTGTTGTAGATAATTGCCATGCAACCGTTAGCCCCACTGGAGTAGCTACAAATTACGTACCTACTGTTTAGGCAAATTAACATTTATGTTCTCTAAATTAGAAGAGCCGCTCGTTTTGTAATGAAACGTGAAATCTGACCGCCTCCGCTCGAGCTTGTTTCCGCGGAATCTCTGTAGATTTAAAGGTAATTTCGTCTGCAGTCGTCCGTGAAATTTCCACGGGTCTTGTTCAATCTTGTTAATGGTAAAAATAAATTGAAGTAAAGGCCTGCTTTGTTTTAAAAAGATACATACTTTGTTTAACTCTTTTTTTTCAGTCTGTTTGTAGCTCTTTAGTGAAAATGCATTATGTCCGAAAAAGTACGGTTTCCTCTCACGCTCTGGCTTCATTTAAGCTGGAATATTTATATAATTTAACGAAGAACATTCCAATAATTGGTATTCCGGTGTAGTTTGGGCGTGCGCAGAGAACTTGCAAAGCAGCCTTGGAACAAGCTGTTCCCGATAACTTAATTAACATGCTGAATTCTCAAGTCTCATCTGACTTCGTAATTCAAACAGCCTCTTGTTCCCGCCATGTTTATGCGTCCCAATTGTTCAGTTCGATCCAATTGATATATAATATCTTGACGATACTCTACAGAATTCCTATAAGCTCAATTGTATTTATAAGTACCATTTTCAGGTAATCCAAGGATCAAATACATCTTCGAGAACCTAAATTAAATATTTATACTTTTGTCATGTTTACGCGAGATGTACCTACATAATGACAAGTGAGTTCCATTCTATAATGGGTCTCTAAAGCCCTCTTAAGCTGGTAGAAAGTAAATTAGGTATCTTGAAAGTCTCGTTTAAGAAG
This sequence comes from Cerastis leucographa, assembly GCA_963082945.1. NCBI lineage: Eukaryota > Metazoa > Arthropoda > Insecta > Lepidoptera > Noctuidae > Cerastis > Cerastis leucographa. The sequence continues at coordinate 15,751,311 of OY720383.1, read as the reverse complement.
AAATAAAACATCAAAGTAGATAAGATAGGCACCTGTCGATCGACGCAGACATTGTTAATAAAAGAACTTATCATGAAAATAGACTTTTGATCTAAAACGCAAATTCAAGAGTGCTCACAAATTGAATTGTATTTCAAAGCCTTTCATTGTGTCCAAGTTTCGTTTGTATTGTGGGTTTTCTATAAGTGCCTATTTGTATTTTGTTGTGGCCTACAGAACTTGACGTTCTATCTTTTGTCTTTATCAAGTTTACAAATAAATCGCGGTTTGCGTTTGACAGGTGGGAGCGGCAGCAGACAAATCACAAAGCTACGTGATTTGTCTGCAGTCGGTATAACAATGTATAGGCTAGACGTGAGATTGATCCCACGATTGAAATCCGAATACTGAAATCAAAGATCTTCTAATAGGTACCTACTTTTTACAGGGAAAAAATTTTTTTTCGTCATTTCGAGCCCATGTCTTGGTGATATCTAAGTATGTCCAGTGGCTTACCTACCGTCTCGTATTATTTCACGAAATGTCACTTCAATCCTTTGCTCGCCACGATTTTCTTTTACATACAAAGCAAGCTTTAAAAAACGTATCATAGATATTATTAGAATATTAAACCATGTTTTATTAAATCCAAGTAAGTAATTTATTAATATATCCCACATACGTGTCCGTTTTCTTTGAATAAATTCTAAATCCCAGCTCGAATGAAAAGCTTACGTTACTTAGAAAGCGCTGAATAAGCTCTTTCATCCTGATACAGCCGGCTTCTAAGTTATGCAGAACGAACTGGATCTGTAATATGAAAGTCTCCTTTCAACCTCATATAACCTTTAGAATTTTCAAATACTTTTGCAACGAGAGCCGGCTGACACCACGCCGACGGTTGTAAATTAGTGGGTTCCTCTTGCAACATGGTTCTAAAATCGTCAAAAAGATTTACATATTCAGTGCCATGAATTGATTTTGCATTTTATTCAAAAAATTCTACATTGATATTTCTTTATTAAAAGTTTTATACCCTGATTTCGTATCCACTTTCTCACCGAAATACATTTTATATTTTGTAGACTTAGGTACTGAACTGACTGACTTATTTATATCTAAAATGTTATTGAAATTCTTGCTGGTATTCCGATACAGACTAACATCTAGTTTGGGGATCACCGTTCAAACAGCCATGTATTATGACAAATGATTATTAATAAATAAATATTAATATTATATTATAAATATTATTACTTTTGGTAAACACGCTCTGTTTCTTAGCTCATTGGCTAGTTTAAGCTACATTAACGGGCGCATGCCAATTTAATGTAGCGTGTGTGTGTGTGATGAAGGATGAGTGTTGTGAGGAGAAGCATTATCCTCAATCTGCATGAACTTTCTCACTATTCTGCAGGTGTTCAAAATTGCAGCTTTTTGAAGTGATATATAAATTGAGTCTTTCAGGTCAATTAGTTTGAGACTATGGTGGAGGTGTTTGGGTATAATACCCGTAGTGGAGACAACAATAGGTACAATGTATATTATTACTATTATTAAACTAGGCAAAATAATGACAAATAATGGATAATATGAACCTAATGCATCTGGGTCCATCGGTATACAATCGGCTACTGGATGATATCTTAAGCCAGACGTCTGACAATGCTTTTAAAGCTAAACCTAAACGCTGGTTAACCAAACAGTGCAGTAAACCACTGTTTTACAGCGTTTTAGATACTAAATTGATTCTAACTATTATTATTATATTATTATTGAGGAGGAGTTTTTTGACGCCCTTTTATAATTTGTTGTTATTTTAGTCATCTAGTTTTAAAAATTATATTAATTTGTAAAATATAATAAAAGGTGATCTTTAAAAATACATATATAAACTATTATTTATTAGATTTTTATTGACAAACGGTTATTCTATTATGTTATGGTATTTTCTCAATTAATTCTTAATATACGAAAATGTGTGTTTTATGCTCTTTCCAATGTAAAATGATTTGTGTTTTTATTGCTTCTAAACCTGACATGTAATTTTTATAATTATTTTTAAATAAACTAAACCAAACTTATTTCATGTGTAGATATGTCTTTGCTGGAACTGGCAAGCTTTATGGTAAACGTGGCCGACGGAAATCGAGCTACCGTCGGCCACCTGAACCAAGACAAACAATAAAATCAAACTACTGTCGGCCGCCTAAACCTAGACAAACAATAAAATCGGACTACCGTGATACCATCGGCCGCCTGAACCAAGACAAACAATAAAATTGGACTACCGTCGGCCACCTGAACCAAGACAAACAATAAAATTGGACTACCGTCGGCCACCTGAACCAAGACAAACAATAAAATTGGACTACCGTCGGCCACCTGAACCAAGACAAACAATAAAATCGGACTACCGTCGGCCGCCTAAGCCTAGACAAACAATAAAATCGAACCACCGTCGGCCAACTGAACCAAGACAAACAATAAAATCGGACTACCGTCGGCCGCCTAAGCCTAGACAAACAATAAAATCGAACTACCGTCGGCCGCCTAAACCTAGACAAACAATAAAATCGATCTACCGTCGGCCACCTGAACCAAGACAAACAATAAAATCAAACTACCGTTGGCCGCCTGAACCAAGACAAACAATAAAATCAAACTACCGTCGGCCGCCTGAACCAAGACAAACAATAAAATAAAGAGTTTAAAAACATTATCGCTAGCTACGTGAATGCTCCTTGTTTTTCTTTAATTTCAAACTAACCGCAAAATGGAAAGAAAGTATTTTAGAAATGTCTGATAACATATGAATTCCACGAATATTCATCTCTTTTATATTAAAATTCTAAAGAGAAACGTGCTGAGTGTTTACTTCACTTGTTTTATTTTAAAACAAAGAAGTATAATAAACCAAAAGTGTATCTATTGTGTACTTGAATATTGTTTCTGTCTAGTCTTCAAAAAAGAATAGGTACTTATTATTTCCCTAGGTTGACTTTAAACTTGTGCAAACCTTTGCAATTGAACTTTTAATAATGTTTTTCCTAGTTCGACTACTGTTGTTTCTAACTTATAAAAAAGTCCATGTGTAAACATAGATGTATTAAGTTGGAAAAGTACGATTAAGTTACAAAATAGTTTGCAAGTCGGAGAATACACCGCATTACCAACAAACAACCTTGCTTGTAAAATCTATGGAATATGACACTTTTCCACAAACCCCTGTCATACAAGGTTATATTTATAAGATACCTGTATAACTAAGCAGTTATATCAAATAGCTCAATTTGTATAAAAAATGGCCTCCATTAAGGTAATCGTCGCGTCAGTGTCTCCGTCACAGAAGACGCAAGAACATTAGGTACAAAGCGGTCGCGGTAACACCTAATGCCGTAATGCCCAACTCCAACTTATTTGTGTATTCGCCGTTAGTAGTTTAAGATGGTACTTAAGACGGTTATGTTTGCACCCTACAATCATAATGCCGCACAGTCGCACATGAGGAGCAATCCTTGGAAATTAACCCCCCGGGTTATTGTCGTCCGAGGTGAATTCATTTGAGGGTTAACTGAGATTAATGTATAATTATATGTTGTATAAATTTTACTTAACGCGCACATTCCTACGCCTAGTAGGTATGATTGTGTGACACGCTGAAATTGGATACATACGTTTTGGTAGGGTTAAAAGTTTTGGTAAATTGATTAAATAAGTTTCGGTAACCGTAATCTGTTAGAAAGTTTTGGAACTGTCAATTACAGTTAGTATGTTTAAGTGATGTGTGATTAAATAAAAAAACTTATGTATTTCATTAATTCTTTGGTACTTTTGAAAACATAATTTATTCGTACCATGCAATTTTAAAATAATGTAAAAATTGTTCTTTCCAAAATAAAATTGTTTCTTTAAACTTTATAACTAACTGAACATATATACTAACTGAATATAATTTTATTTCATTAAAGGGAACTAACTTTATGCATAATACATAATATAATTAACTACGAAAAAATCTAAGTAGTTAATGCTCCTTGATTCCAAAGCTCAAGTTTAACTAAAGAACTGCGACAACTCAAAATTCGGCGAGCTGTCTTCTTCGTCTTGAATAGGAATGACTGCGGCACCAAACTTTTAAACTAACTACTTCAAGTAATCCGCCCAAGTAAGTGGGGTTATAAGAATAGAAGTTTAAAAGTGATTCTTACCGCACGTCCTTGGACGGAGGCGAACACAGCCAAGAGCGCGACCGAACACCACAACATTACGTGGCCGCGAACACTCGTAGCGCCGCGTAGCGACCGACCGTAGCTCTCGCCGTAGCGTGACTGCCGCAAGCTACGAGCCGCTACGAGACTACGTTGTCGCGTGCCGCGCCATACGGCCTTATGCTCGGACCTTCGTACTACATTATGTAAACAAAGTATTTGACAATAACATAGAAGTAACGATCGACCTTATTTGTTTACACCCTCCTGTCCGTTTGTAGTAAAACAAGGTCAAGGATACTTATCAATAATGAAATCTTTGATGCTACTCCCAGATAATACTTTCCCTTTTACTTCAAAGACATTAGTCTGTCGCCGGAATAAAGTTAAAACAAAGAGGCGGACCCTCACTTATTTAATAACTACAATAAACCACGTGGAACTTTCAGCACCCAAAAGTAACTATGTAAATACGAGATTTTCTTGAATTAAACTAATAGATTTTTAAACTAGATAGAAGTGGGACAATGAAGATTACGTATTTATTGCCAAATCCTTAAACATCTTTTAGATTAAGATGTGCGGATGAGAAAAATAGCTTGTTCTTGCGTAACAAATAAAAACTTAACGTTATTGGTCATTGTCAGAGTTACAGGGCGATGTATTGTCTACCATACTATCCATACTAATATTATAAATGCGAATGTCACTCTGTTTGTTTGTTCGTTTGTTTGTTTGTTTGTTACCTTTTCACGACTAAAACGGCTGATCGGATCTTAATGAAATTTGGCAAGGAGATAGATTTTAACCTGGGAAAGGACATAGGCTATATATCATCACGCTACGACCAATAGGAGCGGAGCAGCAATGAAAAATGTTGCGAAAACGGGGGAAATTTGACGCAGACGAAGTTGCGCGGGACAGCTAGTATATGTATATTGCTAAAGTAGATACAAACACATAACGTTTGATGTATAACTAGTGTGCTTTCGCATAAGTTTATAGCCGTCGTAAAACTATCTCACGACCCATCAACAACTATCGTAAGGAAGTGGGCTGTACTCGCTACTACACATACACCCACTGGACCGTTTATGTTAACTATAAACAAGCAATAAACCATGTTACTTAGCTTCATTGAGGAAATAAACACATCAGACAACCCGCCCTTCAATTATAAGTAAATCATTAAAAAGTTATGAAATACTTTCCTAATTTGTTTCAGAATAATCAACTTTCAAACCAAGTAATTACGAATAAATTCAATTTCACTGGTTCGAGAAGATTAAAACAAGAAAATTAATAATATTTCCAAAAGTTTTTGTAAATTCTTTAAAGGGAACTCAATACTTAATTTTAGGGTTGTTTGATCGTTGGATTTAAGGTATATAGGTGCTTAGCAATAGGTAGAAGGCTTAACAAACCGTTTGCGCAGCGGAAGGTTAATTTCAAAAGTTTGTACTTTGCCTTTTTAAGATTTAAAACAAACATCGCTGGTTCACGACTTCCTTCCAATAAAAAAAAATGTTCAGCAAAGTGTTGAAACATTCAAGGAAAATATATAATGATACTCTGTTTGAAAATTGTCGAGTTTATTTTGATCGAAAGTGAAAAACATCATTAACTGGATTTTTATGAAACTTTTGAGTAAGCGTTTCTATGCAATTACTTTTCACTTCAACCTCATATACTACCAAAGATTATTTAATTAAAAAACTACGTATTATTTATTGGGTAATATACTCGTAATAGCAGTTTTCTCTTTTCCTTTGTGACATATGACAATATAAATTAAATCGGCCCAAAATAGCAGCAGTCTAGTAAGCACATGACTTTTATTGCACATCATGGATTGGAGTTTTTATCTGTTCCAAGGTACTACTTCACCAATAGATAACAAACATCATTAAACTGTTGCTCAAGGTAAAGAAAGTATTTTAAAATACTGTGTAATGTACTTCCCATAATTCTCATTCCGGCTTTGAAAATCGTACTTCCTGCCCTCATAATTTATACAGGCATGGAACAGGCAAAAACGCAAACCCAAAAGTAATTTTGAGTTGGTAAGCTGAGCAACAAGAGCGTGCCTTCACTCTACAGTCATATGTTTAAAAATTAAACGAAAATTCTAACAAAACTCGTGAATAAAACATCAGCAGTGTAACTGCACGTGAACTTTTTCAATTAATCCTCGTCTCTTGTACAAACAGAACACCTACACGCCAACGTGAAACAATTTTAATTACGATTGTTACAAAATATTCAGCAAAACACGAAAATATTTCAATAAAACCAAATCCATTTGCGAGCTCTGTTATTTATAATAAGTCTTACAAATACTCGTGTATTTTAATCTGCAAGCCTGTGATTGGTAGATAAACGTAGCGTATCGTTTGTTTCCCCTGTTCATTGGCTGGCTTCTGTGCGAGACGTATTATTATGGTGCTGCAAGGCTTAGTTGGCAATCTTCTTACACAACAGATTGATGGTATAGTTCCATGGCTTCAGCCCCTTAAGATGTTACGTAAAGATACGTGCATATTGCTTCTATTGTGTTGCTCTAAAGCCTGTTACGGGATTGCTTTGAAAACAATTTGGATTAACTTGCATTTTGTAATCACGACAACAATTTGTAAAACGAAAATTGTTATCGAAATATGATTCGATCTTAGTTAAAAATAATGAAGGAGAGTCTTTCACCTGTACTATCAAGGATGCAGATGTTGTACGAGCTTATATCCAATCTTTACATTATAATATCATAACGTAACGTCACGCCTGTAATCACTAAAGGAATATGCAGAGGTGTTCCTAATTTATCACACCCACATTACGCCAGTTATCTTTAATAATAGAGGGTGAGCCTATTGCCATCAACCGGGCACAAATCTTTAGACTCCGTAGCTGCAACTGTGAAAATGCTCGATGGACAAACCTAAAATCATATCATAAAGTAACATCAAGCTACTTTGTAAATCCTTTAGAGACATTGGCGAATACACATACACAGGCGATGTCCTCAGACTTTCCTAAACAGAAGCTCAATTCCTGACTCAGCAGTAGGTACAGGTTGGGGTGCTGAGTCAGAAAACCTCCCCGTGCGCCTAGTGGCTGCTAGTCCCTCTCGATACGTCTGGAGGGAACAGCAGCTGCTAGGACGGTGCACCCCGGGCGCCGGCGGTGTCCTTCCCCGAGGAGTGGGAAGAGATTCCCATTCTCCGGGAAATGTCACTGCCGGTGGCAAATATTCTGACGTGGAGGGGTCCAACCCGGACCAACGCGGCGTTTCTCCGCGTGACCCTCTGAAAAGCAGAGGGCACAGCGGAGGAGCAAGGGCGGGCTCGGTGTGCACTCACCCTGCCTCCGAGCAGACAGTGAGGGACGTAGTCCTTCGCTGTCCCCGTCGTTCTCGTAATCCCATCATCGGAGTGTCGTGGATCACGTCTCGCGGCTTCGATCGGGACCGAGGGTCTTGGCTTAACCACCCGGACCGCGAGGTAGAAAACCTCTATAAAAAGTTACCCCGAATCTCAAGCGGCGGCGCACCGTGAGGGGATGTATGGCTGACGGGTGTTCCCATGGAACAATCAGTCTCTAGTGCGACCCCCGCCAGGGTACCAGCCGACCCCCTGGCGGGTTATAAATGTCAAAGGCTTATCCGGGTACAGGGGGCACTGCCCGGATGGACCTCGTATTTCCCCCACACTCGTGGGACCAATATGGTAAAACATTTAAAAAATAAAAATCATGCCGGTGACGGCAAAGAGAGGGAGAGGAGGGATGCGGGGTCGGAGTCCGACGCCGCGTCCAGAGAGGTGAGTGCGGGAAGCTCGGAGAGCTCCCGCTGCGCGAGGATCGGGGCTGCTGCGGAGGACCGCAAGCGGTCTAGACCGAAAGGCGACTACGAGTCGTCTTCCGAAGAGGAGTTGGCCTCGGCTCCTAAGATTTCAACCAGCAGGCGTGGTGGAATCAGGGGCAAGGGGAGGGGGCTCTCGGCTTCCGAGAGATCGGGAGCGGCCGGTCGCGGGCAGGCCCTTCCGGACTCCGGTGCAAAGGAGGTGGATGAAACTGGCAGCTCCGATGCGGAGCGTAAGGCCAGGTTTGTTAAGGAGGTGGAAGCTGCCATAAGGGTAGTGGCCTTAAAAAAGTTAACCTCGAAAAAACTCGGGGCCATACCTGCGGCTTCCGCCAACATCATGGCGGCAGTGGAGGCTATGTATCCTCCACCAGGGGAAGTGGCCAAACTGCGGGCGGAGGTCGCCCGCCTGATGGCCGCCACGGAGCTTCTCCATGAGGAGAATCTTAAGCTCCGGGCAGACCTGACCGGTCTGCGTGAGTCCGGCTCCCAAGAGGTGCCCCAACAGCGGCAGAACCAGTCCATGCCTGTGGAGGACCAGGTTCAGCAACTGGTTCGGCAGGAGCTGGCTGCCTTCCAGGCGCGGTTCTCCGTCCTGGAGGGCATTGTCTTGCGCCCTCCGCTGGCGGCAAACAAGGCGGCCGCTGGCCCGGGGGCGGGCTCGGGCCCGAATGCGACCCCGGGCCCGAGGGTTGTCCCGGGCCCGAATGCGAATGCGACCCCGGGCCCGAGGGTGGTCCCGGGACCGAATGCGAATGCGACCCCGGGCCCGAGGGTGGTCCCGGGCCCGAAGGCGGCCTCATATGCGGCTGCTACGGCTGCCACTTCCGGACCAGGGCAGTCTGGCCAGTCCTCCGGCAGGACTAGGCCGGCCCCTGGAAAGGCAGCTCCGGCAAAACCGAAAGCGGCCCAGCAGAGGAAGGGCAAAGCGGCTCCTCAGGCGCTGAATGTGCCAGCGCCAGCAGCAAGGCAGCTGCAGCCACCGCCGCCCCCCCCGTCCGCTAATCCTCCCGTGGCCGAAGCCGAGTGGCAGGTGGTCGGGGAAAGGAGGAAGGGGAGAAAAGCGGCCAAAAAAGCCCACAATGAGGAGCGAAGGCGTCAGCGCAAGGCGCGAGGCGTCGCGGCTCGACTCCGCGCCCCGAAGACCGCAGCTGTAGTGATCACGCTACAGCCGGAAGCGGAAAAGAGGGGCGTGTCCTACCGCGACGTCCTCGCGAAGGCGAAGGCGACGGTGGATCTCGCAGAGCTCGGGATCACTGGGGGACTCCGGCTTAAAGTCACCGCGACAGGGGCTAGAGCGCTGGAGATCCCCGGTGGAAATAGTGGCCCGTCCGCTGACGCTCTGGCTGAAAAGCTCAGAGCGTCCCTAGATGCAGATGAGGCCCGAGTGTCCAGGCCCGTCAGATGCGCAGACCTGCGCATCCTGGGCCTGGACGACTCTGTGACCCAGGAGGAGGTGGTCGCCGCCGTCACCAGGTCTGGTGGGTGCCCTGCTGAGCAGGTCAGGGCAGGCACCCTACGTCCAGACCACTCGGGCATGCGAACCGTTATGGTAAGCTGCCCTGTGACGGCGGCGCGAACAATCGTGGAGGCTGGAAGGCTCCTGGTGGGCTGGGTGTCGGCGCAGGTGAAGCTGCTGGAGCCCCGACCTCTGAGGTGTTACCGGTGCTTTGTGGGGCACCACGTAAGTTGTCGATGCACCTCGGAGGTGGACCGCAGCGGAGACTGCTTCCGATGCGGTCAGCCCGGTCATATGGCCGCGGCTTGCTCCGCCACCCCGCACTGCACTGCATGTGCGGCAGCGGGCAAACCGGCCGATCACCGGGCAGGGGGCAGGGCCTGCGCACCACCCACCAAGTCTAGGGGCAAGGGAAGGCCTTCAGCCACCGCCTCCACCGTCGCTACCGCCGCAGCCGCCGCCACTGCTGCGCCCACCGCTGCCGTCAGCACCGCCGCCGCAACAACTGCTGCGGGGCCCTCACAGGGGGCCTGGGAGGGGGCTGAAATGGAGTGCCAATAATGGCCCCATTACGCCTCCTCCAGGCGAACATCAACCACTGTCGCTGTGCTCAGGATTTGTTGCTCCAGAGCATGGCGGAGTGGTTGATTAACGTCGCCGTGGTCGCTGAGCCGTACTTTGTCCCGCCCAGGGAAGACTGGGTGGAGGACCTGAGCGGCTCAGTGGCCATAATTTCGTCGGCCGCCGCCGGTACCCCGACCCTTGAGAGTGTCAGGAAGGGTCCGGGTTGCGTAGCAGCACGGTTCGGGGAGATCGTCGTAGCGGGAGTCTACTTCTCCCCGAGCCGAACTCTCGCCGAGTTCCACAACTCCCTCATGGAGTTGAGTGTCGTCATCCGAAGCTATTCCCTCCCCGTGCTTGTGCTCGGGGACTTCAATGCCAAAAACTTGGCTTGGGGTTCTCGTTGCACAGATGTGCGGGGTAGGATGGTGGAGGACTGGGCTCTGGAGGTGGGCCTGGTCGTCCTAAATCGGGGTTCTGTCCCCACGTGTGTGCGGATGCGGGGCGAGTCGGTGGTGGACATCTCGTTCGCTAGCCCCGCTCTGTCACCGCGTGTCGTTGACTGGCGCGTTATGGAGGGGGTGGAGACCTATTCCGACCACCGGTACATCCGGTTCGATGTCTCCGCCCAGGACTCAAGCGCGCCGGTCTCACAGGCCCCGAGTGGTCCGCGTTGGGCGCTGAAGCAGCTGGACCGGGAGCTCCTCCTGGAAGCCTCGATAGTGCAGGCCTGGGTGACATCACCGAACAGGCCTGCCGACATCAACAACGAGGCAGGGTGGTTCCAGGAGGCCATGTCCGACATATGCGACGTGGCAATGCCCCGAGTTCGGCCAGGACGCGCCCGGCGTCAGGTGTACTGGTGGTCGCGAGAGCTGAAGTCTCTGCGCGAGGCGTGCGTCGCCGCGCGGCACCTGTACGCCAGGCATCGCAGGCTCCGCATCCGCCCTACGGATGCGGCAGCCATTGAGGCGGAGCTGTACGAGGGATACAGAGCAGCGAAGACCGCCCTCCAAGAGGCTGTCCAGCGGGTCAGGGACCTGGGCCGCGAGGAGATGCTGGAGACTCTCGACAGAGATCCGTGAGGGCGCCCGTACAAGATGGTGCGGGACAAACTCCGCACCTGGGCCCCCCCGCTGACGCAGAGTCTCCGCCCTCAGCTCGTGGAGGACGTGGTGAGCGCTCTGTTCCCTCTGCGAGGGGAACATCCTCCCCCGCCTATGGCTCCGCCGCTTGCGGTGCCAGAAGTGGACCACAACGAGGACGATGACGACATTCCCGAAGTGACCGGGGTAGACCTGAGAGTGGCGGTAGGCAGGCTTAAAGCCAAAAATACCGCCCCGGGACCCGATGGCTTGCCTGGCAAAGCCTGGGTCCTGGCCTCGGAGGCTCTCGGGCCCCGACTGGAAGGGCTCTTAAGCGCATGCCTGGAGAGAGGCCAGTTCCCGCTTCGTTGGAAGACGGGGAAGCTGGTCCTCATCCGGAAGCCGGGGCGCCCTGCGGACTCTCCGTCCGCATACCGGCCCATTGTGTTGCTCGACGAGGTGGGCAAGCTCTTTGAAAGAGTCATTGCGAACCGCCTCGCCGGGCACCTTGTGGGGATGGGGCCGTTCCTAGCGGAACACCAATTTGGTTTCCGCAGGGGGCGCTCGACGGTGGACGCCATCATGCGCGTGAGGGCTCTCACGACGGGGGATGCAGTGTCTCGGGGTGGGGTCGTCTTGGCGGTGTCTCTTGACATCGCCAACGCCTTCAACACCATGCCCTGGAGCTGCATAAAGGAGGCACTCCGGTATCACCGGGTGCCGACCTACCTTCGTCGTGTGGTCGGGGACTACCTGACGGACAGGGCCGTCATCTACCCTGGTCGCAATGGAGAGTGGAACCGGCGAGAGATGTCGTGCGGTGTTCCACAGGGATCGGTTCTGGGGCCGCCCTTGTGGAACATCGGCTACGACTGGGTGCTGCGCGCCGACCTCCCTAGCGGTGTCAGCGTTGTTTGCTACGCTGACGACACGCTGGTGCTGGCACAGGGGAGGTCGCACGAGGCGGCGGCCGAACTTATGACACGCGGGGTTGCGATAGTCGTGGAGAGAATCCGGCAACTGGGTCTCGAGGTGGCATTGCACAAGTCCGAGGCCATGTGCTTTCATGGGCCTCGGAATGCGCCACCGTCGGGATCCACACTGACGGTAGGAGGGGTTCCCATCGGCGTCGAGTCGACACTAAAGTACCTAGGGCTTGTCCTCGACAGCCGGTGGAACTTCGTTGAGCACTTCCGACGTTTGGCCCCAAAACTGGAACGGGCAGGGGCTGCATTCAAGCGGCTCTTGCCCAACCTGGGGGGTCCAAACGCCTCCTGCCGGAGGCTCTACGCGGGAGTCGTGCGGTCCATGGCCCTTTATGGGGCCCCGGTGTGGGCGCGTTCTTTGAGGCGGCGAGCCGCCCATTACCTGAACGCGCCCCAGAGGGTGGTAGCCGTAAGGCTGATCCGGGGGTACCGTACGATCTCCGGCGAGGCGGCGAGCCTCTTGGCCGGATTACCGCCATGGGATCTGGAGGCGATAGTCCTCGCGCGCCTGCACGAATGGCGCGCGGAGGCACTACGTCGGGGGGAAACTCCGCTGCCGCGGCAAATTGTCGCTCAGCGGACAGACCTCCGGCGTGATCTCATGGCGACATGGAGACAGCGACTGTCGCAACCACGTGCAGGGCACGCCACAATAGTGGCGATAAGTCCCCTCTTTGAGGAGTGGCTAGAGAGGCGGCACGGCGCCCTCACCTTCCGCCTGACGCAGGTCCTCACCGGACACGGTTGTTTCGGGAGGTTCCTGCACCGAATCGGGCGGGAGGAAACGCCCGGGTGTTACCATTGCGAGGATCGGCCGGAGGACACGGTGGAGCACACCGTGGAGCTCTGCCCCGCTTGGGCTGAGCACCGCCGTGTCCTCGTAGCGGCGATTGGCGGCGGCGACCTCTCGCGTCCGGCCCTGGTTCAATCCATGGTCCGGAGCGAGAGGGAATGGGATGCCGTCGCCTCCTTCTGCGAAGCAGTTATGCTAGCGAAGGAGGTGGCGGAACGTGAGAGGGAGAGAACCTCACGTCCCAGCCGCCGCGGGAGACGCCCCGGGCGTCGGGGGGCAACCAGTGGCCCCCGGCCACCGTAGGCGCGAGCCTGTGGACGGTGAGTAATGGGCTAGCTCACCGTCCGTCCGTCTCATGACGACAGGCCGTGTCGACGGCGCGTACGTGTTCCACGCGCGCCTCAAGGAGATGTCAGCAAACCAGAAGGGGTCCGAAAGGGCCGATGCCTGCCAGGGCTGCGGGTTGTTCGAAAGAGATACCGCGGCACTGGAACACAAAGGGCGAAGAAGGAACATGGGTGGGTTTTAGTCAGTACAAGTCTGACACTCCCTCCCGCTCCGCCCAGAGCGGGAGAAGTCATTTGATGATTTCCCATCCGGAAAAAAAAAAAAAAAAAAGCAGTAGGTACAGGTATATGAGGAAAAGAGTTGAGTTGACGAAATTGAGGCAGTTCCCGCAACGAACGCATGCCCCGGTGAATCTGTTCAAGTTTCCTCAGCACGTGACAACCATGCAAATCGACCATAACACACCAGCCAGCCCGCCAAGCCTTTTTTGTTCATTTCACAAACTCGTTCTTCTTCACAAAATATTTTACAAACAATAAGTTTCGTATGTAATAATCGAATATGTTTTATTATGGTCGTGTTGGTTGGAATTCTAATAAAAATCTATTTGTATGTTGAATACGTTCGAATTTACCTATCACGATGCACAGAATCATAACTTATATACAAATTCAGACATTTTTATATTTAATTCAGCTGACGTGCATATAAAAACAACAAGTTGTGATTGAAATTCGAAATAACTCTATAGGTATTTTCAGGGGAAAATATACCTTACCGGCAAACCGTGTATTAAAGACCGAACAAACATTTCAGAACGGCGCGGCGTGGAGCGTCGTGTATATTTTTATGTGCAACTCATTCGATGTTTTACGAAAGCTGTAATAACCCGGTATCGGCTATTCGGCTCGACGAACTATGATTGCGAATTTTACTCACAAATACGAGTACGCTTTATCGGGTTGTTACCATTCTCTCTTTGTTTATTGTTGTTCCCGGTTTATTACTTGAGTTTCCAGTCTCGGCGCTAACAAGCGTCGCACTTGAAAATATTTACCATTATGCAGGACCAGCGGCCGGACTCAAATTAACTTTCATACTATTCACACTGAAACGGGATGATTGTGTGAGTATTACGGAATTTCCATCTTCACGGGACAGTGTTTGCATGGCTGAGTCCACGATTGGAATTTTAAATTACTTAAAATATCACTAAGGCAAGAGAATAAAACGGTGGTAGGTGCTATATTTAGTAAGTAGCTTTTCTATTTTCGTTTGAGCGGTGGATGGAGTATATAAAGCGACGTTTTCACTTAATAAGTTTTTCTTTATAACTGTATTGACATGGGCAATTACTTAGCTAATTGTCTTTTATAAAGTCGGCACGAGTAGTTACTTAGCTAACTAGATAGCTACTTAGCTTTTACTGGCCGTTGGGTTGGATGTAATTAGCGTAAACTTATTCTGTATGTCTCAACTTAATAGCTATTGTACTAAAATAGAAGTTGGGTCCACTTTCTAGAACACTCAGTACTAAAATAAAAGAAGACAGACCTAAATCAGTTTACTAGTTCGAACGTGATTCGAGTGTAAAATGAGAGGAGGAATGCAAACGCCGCCAATTTCTTCTACACGTAGCTTATTTATGGTCCCGATAAGTTGCGTTCACAGACATTATTAAGTTCAGAACGTGTGTTTGGAAAAAAAAAAACTTAAAATCAGCTAACTGAAGAAGTACCTACATAGTTAAGTATATACCTATTTAAAAATCAGTATTCAAGTAGGACAGCTATTTGGAAAACGATCTCAAGTCTAAATAACTCGGCTTGGCCAGGTTCCTCCTTCTATCTCTTATATTAAGAGTCAACATAACACGGCTACACCGAAGAAAATCTGAAATTGCCTTGTCATATAAGGATTCCATTTATTTCGCAGATTACTTCTGACATGGCTACTGAATTCTTTACACATCGCCACGTCGTATCGATACCTGCCGAAAGACGAGCTGCCTACGTACTCTTCGTACGGGGCCAAAGCCGCTTATCACAAGTATCGAGCATCTCTAGAAGATATACCGTTCCATGTACTGATAGTTTACAGCAACCTGTACTGTTCTGGGACCCTGGTACGGAGTAAGATTGCCATCACTACTGCCAGTTGCTTACACCTTGAAAGAATGAAAAGACCCGTTGTTAAAGTTGGTGCTGACAGTATTACTGGTTTTGGGTAAGTATTTTATTTTGTTGAACTAAGTATTTATGACATAATGCTGCCTTCTACACACCTAGTAGACTGTGAAGCAGTAATATTAAGTTTGAGTTCCGCAAATCTAGATTCAAGCAGAAAGCAGAAGGCAGAAACGCAGAAATATGCATATGCAAAAGTCGCAATAATTATAATGCAACATATAACCGAGAGCTATAAAGCTATAACTGCTCGCTTACGTAATGGACTGTTTCAAATCGCTTCTAATGACATTACATTAAAAATCGATTTATGCCTTATACCTATTTATAAAATAGAAGGCTTATTTTCGTATTAGCTTCTCTAGAAGCTAAAGGCTTTAGTCTTTTAATACACTTTCCAAGATTTATAAATATACGTTCTATAAATAATGTATAGCTCCGAGGCTGTGATCTTTAACATAATATCTGAAGGGGCAACCGAGTATTACTTTTAGTTTAAACGACATTATTTATAACTAGCTTGCCGCCAGCCCGCTGCACTAAGATTTTAATGAATGGCTTTTAATTTTGAGACTTAACAACACTATTAAGTTTATGAAATACAAAAGATAAAATGTTAATAGCGAGAATGTAAAATATAAATTCATGTAAATTGTAACGAGGTACATTTAAACATTTTAGTATAATACTTTGGTGTATTGGGTCGTAAAGACAGCAGACCAAATGTGAGGGAGGACTGTATCAAGCTTTAACCGTCTCAGTGCAAATAACTATTTTAACTAGGTACAGTTCGAGTTACTTACTCCAATCACACCTTGTCAACGGTCACAGAAAAGTTTTTCTTTTAGAATTGCATTGAATTTGTTGTTCTATAATTTTGTTGTATTAGGTCTATGTATGTTATTAACAGAATATTGACGAAGATCCCTAAAGTTCATACTTTTCTTGGGATCCCTGTACAGAGGTGTTTTAAAAAATGTTTTCAGACAAATAATACCTATCGTGGAAGTGAAACTACACGAGTACTATCGGTACACGAGCCGCTTGGACAACGACATCGCGATGCTCGTGCTGAAGGTAAGATTCCCTCACCAATCTGTCCATCCACTCGTCATCAATTACCGTGTAGATATACCAGATACAGCTAAATACCCAGTGTTAAACGAAGAGCAAGCGATTTAACGTTTCGGGATCTGACCACACGTAACGGCTGTTCAAAACACAAAGATGTACAAATGACAGCCGGGACCAACGGTTTAACGTGCTTTCCGAGGCACGGAGGAAACTCGGTATGTAATGGACGGTCACACATCCACGGCCCGATCTCAGTCAGCTCTCATTATGCTTGAAGATCGACCGGTGCGGTTGTAATTATTTATCCACGACCCCAGCCGCTCACCGACATTTATTAAACTTTGCACTTATCATCATCTGCCTAGCCTTTTCTCAAAGTATGTTGGGGTCGGCTTTCCGTCTAACCGAATGCAGCTGAGTACCATTATTTTACATGAAGCGACTGCCTATCTGACCTCCACAACCCAGTAACATGGGTAATACAATACTCCTTGGTAAGACTGGATGCCAGACTTTTGGCCTCTGACTACTCATATCGACTGTCAAAGATCTACAAATGACAGCCGGGACCACCGGTTTAACGTACTTTCCGAGGCACGGAGGAAACTCGGTATGTAATTAAGGACACCCATCCACAGACCAACCTCGGCAAGTGCGGCTTAACCTTAAAGATCGACCCGTGCGGCTGTTATTATTTAGCCACGAGCTCCTCGTAATACTTACTAATAAATACTTTGCACTTTTATCATACTCAAAAAATACCAAGAACGTGTCTATGTATTTAATCACGTAAATGACCACAGACTAACAGCTGAATTGTGTCTTTTTCTGCCACAAATCCATCCATCAATTGTCTTGAAAAGATCGCTTTTGACGATAAGACCGGCCATTATGTTGACACCTGTAATTTCTGTGATGTAGTACATAATAAAGAATATTTTAGCTGTATATCTACTCATCCAGTCTTCTGCTCATCCCCACGTAATTAAATTGCAGCACGTCTGAGTGTTGGGTGCGGATGATAATGTATTTATACGGCTACAGGATACAGCAAGTAATATGAGTATGATTGGAATAAACCAATAAATAAAATACGAACGTGATCTTAAATTTCAGGAAATATTGACAGATAATTTTGTTTCCTCTCTTTCCGCGGGGTATCGTTTTACCCAACTGTGGTGGCTCCAAGTATATACAGGTACCTACTTAGTTCCATCCGGTGAGTCTGAAAGCTGTCCAGAACATAGATGATTATGCTAATTACATTATGATTTTCGTTTATATTTATAGGGTTCCGTACCCAAAGGGTCAAACCGGACCCTATTACTGAGACTACGCTGTCCGTCCATCCGTCCGTCTGTCACCAGGCTGTATCTCATGAACCGTGATAATTAGCCAGTTGAATTTTTTACAGATTATGTATTTCTGTTGCCGCTATAACAACAAATACTAAAAACAGAGTAAAATAAATATTTAAGGAGGGTCTCATACAAAAAAAGTGTTTTTTTTTGCTCGTATTGATAAATAATGGTACGGAACCCTTCGTGCGCGAGCCCGACTCGCACTTTGCGGGTTTTTTTTTCTACCCGCTGCCTCATTGGTCGAGTGGTCGTAAACGCAACTGCTGATCATGGGGTTCTGGGCTCGATTCTCGGGTGGAGCAAAGTGTTATAGGGTTTTTCCATTAGGAATTCCTCAGTTGTAGTCACAGACCCGGTTGATGGCAATAGGCTCGACCCTATTACATCGGACTTAAAGGTAACTGGCGAAATGTGGGTGTACTATTAGGTACACCTCTGCCCAACCTTTAGGGATTGCAGGTGTGATGATACGTTATTTCCATTTGAAATTACACTGTTAAATCTCGTGTCAGCTTATGTAGATTAAGGTTATTTCCTAAAGCATGCTGCTAATTTGCTTGCATGTTGTTCATTTCTGAAGAGTTGGCAGTGGTTTTGATCGGTGTTGAGTGATCAGAGGCTGGACTTTTAGTATCGGAAAGCCTGATCTTTCAGTATGGAATGTGATGATTGATCGTTATAATATAAGCTATAACACATTCTGTTCATCATAATAGCTAGTATATAGTTACCACATGTTTGTTATAAATAAGAAGGTTTTGAAACAGGTAGAATTAAAATAAAATACGTTGTTATAATGTTTTTGTATTAATTTTGAAAGCAGATCTTGACTTAGTTTGAGAAAGTTTTTGGCACCGACTTCTGAAAGGCTATGTAGCGCGTAGCAGAGAAGGTAACGCTCATTTCGAAAGTAATGGTTTAGTCTCATGTAAACGGGAACACATCACATAATAGTACAGTTAACATATCCCCAATTATATAAATATGCATGTTCATACTGTTCATCTTGTCTTTCATTTTATTTTATTGATTGACACTGATATTAATTTTATACATTTTTAATTAATTTTTATTTTCCCTATGTTATTTATTATAATTATAATTATAACATACGCGAATATAACATAACGCCTTATTACACCGAAGGGTCAGAATGAGTTGCACCTCGAGGACACCCACATTTCACCAGTCCTATGTAATAGTGACGCACATATTTATATACTAGCTTCTGCCCACGGCTTCGCCCGCGTTTTTTTTGGTAACTGTCCCGCGGGATCACACTACCGGGATAAAAAGTATCCTATGTGCTATTCCAGACTATCCCTGTGCCAAATTTCATCTAGATCCATTCAGGAGTTTTTAAGTGAAAGAGTAACAAACATCCATCCATCCATCCATCCAAACTTACAAACTTTCGCGTTTATAATATTAGTAGGATATTTATACCTAAGTATATAATGTCTCCGCTTCTCGTAACGTGTCTTTGCGCTTAGGATACATCCTCTCTCACTATTCCGGAGGGGATCGTAAGTGGCTCTTAAGGGATTAAATCAAATTGAAAGGTATAGAGTATCGTCTACCTGAACACAGCGTCTCATGTGAATTTATTATAATTGAATAAGCTCTTGTAATATACTTCATTAGAAAGAAGGTTATAAAGACAGATATATTTTGCTATGCATGATGGATACCTACGTAAGTCTAACTCCTGAAATATTTTGCGTAATAACTTAAACTGGTATACATCTACCTAAGTGATAGTGGTACTTAGGACATAGGCTTCTTCCCCCACCAAGAAACCAGCAAAGTGAATTTCTTAGGTACAAAAAAGCCCACCATAAGGGGTTGCCTGCGGCTGGCGAACTTAGGCTGAGTCGTCGCTCGACCAGCCAGGTCCAAAGAGGTGGCGAGCCTTCATGGAGAACGTGCGGTCGCTGGATAGACCGCACGCGAGTGATAGGTGCCGCCTCTTAACGAAGCCGAAAGGCACTGGTTCTCCCCGTCAGCGTCATTGCGATCATTTTTTTGTTCTACACCATACCTGGGAACCTTCTAGTTACGGAGATATTAGGGGTCAAGTTCCAACTTTTTGACAAGTATTTTTTTAAAGACAAGTTTTTAATGTAAGATTTTTACTTTAAACACCTCCACGACCCCCGCACTATTCCATCCGTCCATCAGCACAATGTTTTGAGTGCGTTACATTGAGTTCTACCACAAAACATAATTTTACACCCCCCAAAAAAAAGTCGTTTCCCAGCAATAATTTTTGCGTAAAGTTACTTAGTTTCATGTACAGAATGCTTGGTTGACGGCTTCGTGATGAGGTGATTTACACGGTGTATGTTGGGGTCGGTAATTTTTTTGAAGAAAATGTTCTCAGTTCCGTGCAAAACAAACGCCCAGTTCTAACATCAAAAACTCTTGTAAAATTAACATGCCAAGAGGTCAACGGTACCATAATATATTAAACGGATCGCGCTGCAGACTGGGCGCGCCACCTACAGTCAGACATGAAATACTAGCCGTCTATCGCATGCCAATTCCAACCAAACATTGTGGTGGATCGTGCCAACTGCCAATATCTAACGCCCTCTTAATCATGGAAATGAATGTCCCGGGGGATTATCATGCCTAGAGTTTTAAGTAATAGCTGGTCAATATTTTAGTATCATGCAATTTGATACCACCCCAAACCGCACGGCACGGCAGACTTTGAACGGCGCTGAACGGAGGTTTGACGGCACGGTTGGCGCAGTGGTTGAGGGATCGACTGCTGCGCTGCGTGTCCCGTGTTCGAACCCCGCACCGAACAAATATTTGTATGGCCTATAGATAGTTGTTCCGGGTCTGGCTGTTTGTGTATGTGAGTTTAAATGTTTGTAAAACGCACCTACCATACAGGAGAAATTACTAGTGTGGAGCAATGTTTAAAAAAAAAACTGTTAACTGTCACATTGACCTGCCATGCATATTATCATCACTTGCCTTGCAAACGATTTAAATGGAAAGTAAATAAGTGCTCACCTACACTTTTAGCACTACGGTTTACAAACGCATAGAATGAAAGCGCGACGTATTTAAACATAACGTTTATTTAAACAATTATTGAATCGAAAATACGACAGGCCTGTATCAGTTTCGTTAATTTTTTTTGAGATTTAAAACTATGTAAATATTGAGTGCGAAACTACTATTTCTTTTTTTTATTTTTTATTTTTTATTATGTGGGCTTTTGCTGTGCCACAGGTCGAATAAGGTCTCAATACGTTTTATTTTTCGACAGGATCACGTGAGATTCCAAACAAACGTGAAAAAGGCGATACTTATAGAGCCCGAGGTGGCGTTACGAACTGGTGTCTCCATTGAAGTCTCAGGTTTTGGAAGTTCGGTAAGACCCTGTCGAATTTATCATTTACAAACAGGACCCCTTTTGTACCTGGGTCGTAAGTGTGCCTCCCGCATACTAATATCTTGAGACTTACATAAGATACAGTTACAAATTATGAAAGGACCCTTTGTAACTATCGTTATCAATTATAGGTATATACGTCAATGAAGTATCTATAAATAGTTACTGAAAACTTACCGAGCGTGTACAATTTTAGGGCCAATTAAGATTATGTATTACTGCATTAATAATTATGTCGCAGACCCTAGCCGCCGCATCGGCTTCCAGAAAGTTTTGATACTAGAACTAGATATGTAAGATAAAAATTATCCTGACAGAGTAGGTAGTTCCTATATTTTCACGATACATTTATTAAAAAAAGCCTCCCAAGAATGCGAGTCAAACCGCGAACAATATCTGACACCTAACATACAATTTTAATAGTTTTTCTACTTTGAAAAGTGTACCAGCACTGCAATGTTAACCAAGATCTTCTCATTTATTATTGCAAACGCCATCTATCTTCAGTGCTGTAAACTAAAACTGAACATACAACAATACCAGATCGCAGCTACATAGTTATACCTCACACCAGATTCTCGCTGATTATAGCAGCAGCTCTTCCGAATTAATTGTATCAAATTCTGGTAGATGGCGTGTTCTTACATTAAACTCTGTTAATTTGTTCTTGGCCCTTTAACTTCTACATCAATTTGTAGAACTGTCGTGCAATCAAATATTAATCATACACTCAAACTAACGGGCTATGTCTCGGAATATGTGATTAGATAACTGTCACAAATAAACTTTACTCATCTCTTCGGAAGAGGATTTCCCAAGAGATGGGTGGGTCCACATGACATATGTAGGTATGTATTTTGTATGCACCACGGTCAAAATCACACGAACGGAACAGCTGATTCTATGTTCAGAATGATGTACTGAATTTGTGGTAACCGTTTCCCTTCCACGGTCTCTTCTACCCTGTATAATGGTCCTTTAATTACAGAATCTGCCTCAACCCCTCGTGAACCAACTGTTATGGACGGAAATGTTAGTCGTAGATAAAGATGATTGTGCTGCAGTCCATCATAACCTTACAACCCCTTCCAATTTCTGTGCAAGATATGTGCCGGTAAGTTCCATTTAAACTGTTAATTAATTTTTCTAACTTTTTTGGTCAGGGTCCCTCAGTAGTCTGACCATATTGGCTAGGTGCGTGGTACTCGCAAAAAGCGTGCGTGTATGACAAGATCTAAGAACGTGGACGACGCGAAAAGTGTTCTGCAGTTTCTGGTTACCACAATGGGAAAAAAACCGTTCGTTTATGTATATGTTAGCCAATGTTACTATGCAACGGTTGTATCAGGTGCAGAAGCATCGATTTCTAAACTTTTATTCAACCGTTGTGTATCCCTAAGGGGAAATTACTCTCATATAAGCAGCAAGGGTTGTTTCTGTTGAGAGTTTTGATATATCACAGAGGGACATTCTGCCTTGTCTTTACACAATTTGGTTTGAATGATCGCATTCTGTCGTAAATTTTTAACTGTCATAAATACAAAAAAATGCCATGTTAACGAGTTTTTGACATCGATTGTTGCCATGGTGAATTATTTTTAATTACTGGAATTGGCCTTACGGTCTGCGCAAATATGAAAGTAGTGGGAGAAATAAAAAATAGAGCGAAACATTTGCCAAGCGCTTGAGCAGTTCCTTCGTAAGCGGAACTTGGCCGCAGGCCAAGACGACACTAGGATGAAGGAGAGGAATTTACATCGTAGTTTAAAGTTGTATAAATCACTTATTTCCGGTTCCTGCATAATCTGCCGGAATGGGTATAGACATTAAAATGTGTTGTGGGTTTTTCATCTTAAAAGTCAGAATAAAATAGATAACTTGCATTGACCGTTTTAAATCCGTACCAATTTCCAAGCCTACGTGGGATTACTCGATGCTACGACGACACAAATACCTCTAATTTTCACATTTTATATGGATTCGGTACGATCAATACACAAATCTTATAAAAAAATTGCATTTCTTCCCGAAAATTTCACACGAAGTGAGGCAAAATTAAACTCCCGAAAATTCACATCGGTACCTAAGTACCTATTCCAGAAAGGTATCTAACCGCCTGTGTATCCCAGGAGCGCCGCTTGAGCGACAGCGGAGGCCCGGCGGTGTATAATCGGGAGCTGCTCGTCGGGATTCTGTCCTATGGAGGAACGAGCTCTGAGGACCCATATGTCGCCATCTTTACTAACATCTCCTACTTCCACAGGTTTGTGTGTCTTTTGTTGTTTTTCTTTGTTTCACAATATTTGTCTCCGCTTGCTAGGAGATTTTTGTGACAAGCATGTGTTAGTTGAGTTACACATATTTGTAAAAATCTTGTAAATAAATCCGTTTGAGTGCTATTGCCCTAGCCAAAGACAATATATAACCACAATATACTCTATGGCTCTAGCAGTTAAGTTGGCAGATAGCACTCGCCCTTGGCTGTTAGTAAGTAATAGTACGAAGAAATAGCATGCTAATAGAATCCGTATGGGTGTTGTTATTGGTCAGATAGGCACTCGCTCCATGCAAAATACTGGTTTTCAGCTGCATTTGGTTAGACTAGTAGCCGACCCCAACATGCACATGTACAT
Organism: Cerastis leucographa; assembly: GCA_963082945.1. Classification (NCBI taxonomy): domain Eukaryota; kingdom Metazoa; phylum Arthropoda; class Insecta; order Lepidoptera; family Noctuidae; genus Cerastis; species Cerastis leucographa. The sequence goes on along the minus strand of OY720383.1, from coordinate 15,727,427 downwards.
GTTGGGAAAAACATAAAAAGAAAAGCTAGGCAGGTGATGATGATGGGTGTTTTATAAGTAGTTCAGGTGGCAGATAACACTTGACCTTCATAAGCCATCTCTTCCATAAATTAATCAGCAGTTAGCTCCTAATAACACAAAATACTTTTAAATTGACTTTGAAAAAAACAATGCCATACGTGTTCGTAAGTGCATTGGTTATGTAATTTTCCGGCCAACCTACCTACCGGTTATTGTAGCAATACATCATTTAAATGTATTCCAAACACGATAGTTAGGTACTTGATGACGTGAGGACGATTGAGCTAAATAAGCGAATACCTTACCAAAGTACCCATGTGCTATTTTTTTATTGATGAAATTGGGTTTTTCTAACATTTGTGCGAAAGACCAGGTAGGTTTTTTTCTCTCCAAGCAATTTCTGCGTACTATCTAAAAAGTCTCATCATAACATCTTAATCCGTATCACAGATGACAAAAACATTTGCAAATAATAAAAAAAAAACTTATTTGCGGGACATATTTTTACAGGTATTCTTTACCATCATAATTTACTTTGTTCTCAGGTGGATCATACTCAACACCAAGAAATTTTTAGAAAAATATTGTGTACCGAAATCAGATTCATCGTCTGAAACAGGACTTGACAGTGATTCAGAATCGTCAAAATAAAACTTGATAATAATGCTACATTGTGTTATTAATTGCGTCGACTCCGGAATGAAGGATTTTGTTCTGTGTATTGCAATATTTTTTTTCGAACTTTTTTACTTGCTTCTTTATCCATGGTCTTTGATACCAGAGGTTTGTGTACACGCTTGGTTTGCCTTTCTTTGCGCACCCGTCGCCGTGTGACGTCAAACCTACCAACCTCCTGTAAAGAATAATTATAGAAAACAAATCGTAGGAATTATGGTACACATAATTGAAAGTGCGGACCGCAAATGGCGGGACATACCGTAAACGGCAACAGACGGGCTGATATTTTACTAACATTAAAGTACTCACTGCTGAATTTATGGTTTGTAAGGGCGCCAATGCTTTGTTAAAGAAAAAATAGTGCGAGGAGTCCCTACGCGCGGAAGAAGTGAAACTTCGTAATACTACATGCGTTCGCCACGCATTTACTCTCGTTATTTTGTTGAGCTTCTAAATAATATTTTGTTGTTTTCTTGTTGTATTATTTTTATTTCATAATTATTACATAAGTTTATCGAGGTTATTCTACTCATGGAAATTGAGCGAAGACTGGTTACACCAAAGAGTCGAGTGCATGACTGTTTGAACGCCATCTAGCGTACTAGTAGAACTACGTAGTCACAAATCTTGTAATACTGTCATCTCATACTGAGTTTTAGAAAATATTCCCCCTCCATGGTAGCGTTAAATTTGTTGGAAGTCGCCTAAGAAGTTTCACTTCAAAAGTAGGTATAGTTAAAGCCACGTCTGTTCCCAAAAAGCAAGGGCAGGTTTATTGCATGGATATCAAATTACAGTGTGTGTTTCTAACAATGTGAGCTCGTGGCTACATGATAACAGCCGCACGGGTCGATTATCTAGATCGCTTATTGAGGTCGGATGTCTTGAATGGATGACCATCCATGCTGTACTAATGTAATGTGTAATGGAGACCTCTCAGTGCTCTGGAAGTCACACCAATTCGTTGATCATGACTTAATTTGTAGTTTTTTGACAGTCGTCAGAGGTAGTCAGAAGTCCGAAAGTCTGACCGCCAGTCTGACCAAGGTGTTTCGTGTGATCTAGTAAGTAATTGTGGAGTTTGGAAACGCAGTCGCTCCATGTATAATACTGGTATTCAGCTGCATCCGACTAGAGTGGAACAGTGGAAGACCATCCTACATCGTGGGGATAAGGCTAGGCAGATTTTTATTTATTTACTTAGCATATATTGTCCCACTACTGAGCAAAGGCCTCCCCCATAGCCTTCCATTCTTCTTTCCGTGCGGTTTTCTCCGGCCAATCTCTCACACGCCTCTAAGTCGTCTCGCCAGCGTTTTCTAGGCTTCCGTCGGCGATGGTGCTGATATTAGTTAAAATAAACCCCACATGCGAGGTTCTGGGTTCAATTACCGGGTCCGGTAAACTGTTTTTTCATCAAGAATCTTTCTGTAGCAGCCACGGAGTTTATATTTGTGCCCGGTTGATGGCAATAGGCTCGCCCCCTATTACATAGGTCTTAAAAAAAAACATAACTGGCGAAATGTGCAGGTACTATTAGGTACACCCCTGCATAACCCTGCGGGGATTACAGGACTTCTGTAATGTTATGTTATATTAAACCCCACATACCCACGCCAAAGCACTCCACCGCCGGAGTCTCCCCTGCAGGTGTCCCGCGCCCCGGCTCCGTACAGACAGAACATGTCATCAGAAAGCTCGATGTTGTGGAGCCGACTGCACTCCTCCACAGGCACGTACGTCAGAGAGGCCATCATCAGGCTTAACTCTGATAGTTCACCACCGTACTGAAATATGAATATTAATTGCCCTTGCAAAAATATAAATAGCCCAACGGTATCGGGAACAGGGTCCAAGCTACCAGCGGTCAGGGCTCCAGTAAAAGGAACCTCCTAATAATACGAGCCGTGTCCAGGAGTACCGCTCTCTGAATCAAGCCCTTGATCCAGCTGCCTAACAAGACCCTCCTGAGATATTGGTCAAAATCACGAACTACTTGGAATAAAATTAAAAAAAAATACTCTCACTTAATTACGATATCGGCAAAGTCGCAGGAAAAACTAGATAAGCCTAGGGACGCACGGAACAGCAAATTGTAGCAAAAAGGGGAGGCCTATATCCAACATAGGTAATTCCGGGCTTATATGATGATGATGATGATATGACGAGAATGGAAGAAAGAAATAAAAAAGAGAAGTAATGTTTTACACCAACAAACAAATAAAACGAAGCTTATTACGGAGTGTCATGCTGTTGAGAAAACATTATAAAAACGTACTATTATAATATCTTGGGAAAAGAAAAATAGATTAATTAGACTTAGATTGCCAAGGCTATCCAAGTTATATGCGCACTCATTGAAAGAAGTTTTAATGTTCTAACCTGGACAAAAAAGTTTCTGCTAGCACTTCTAGTATTAATTACAAAGCGCCGCGTCTATTAACAGAGGAAGTTTACACGCTGTTTTTATATTTTCTCAGGAAAAGTTCTTGTTGCGGAAGACCTTAGCGTTAAGTACCTACATAAACTTCAGGGTTGCCACTTCCTGTAAACCATATTCCGCGTTATTTAATCATGTTCTTAACTATTACTTTTATTCTAGAATAGAATAGAATCATTTTTATTTGTGTAAAAACATGTTACATTTAGGTCTTATACATATAGGTTTGTGAACTTACATGTTTTACCATAGAATGGCATACAAATATTTGAACATGTATAACATGAATTTTAATACGAGACATAATTTTGTTATATTAATACTATAAGCATGTCTAGGTAATAACGCTTACAATTTAAGGATTCGTATCTATTTGAAATCTTTAAACAATAGATATACTTAACCTTAAAAAAAAAAAGGATTGTGTGGTTTTACGAGTATAAAACCACGGTAAAAGTGAAACTTTTTTTCACACTATAGACATTCAACTAAAAATTTTTGGAGCGCCTTTCACTTTATCCCTACTCCGCGGCCGACCATCACGCGACATGCAACACACAGACGAAAACGTTTGAGACGATGTAATAAAAGTTTCACTTTTAAAAAAAAAACAACATGAAATATTTTGTAGAGCTCAGTAACCATACCTATCAGTTACTTTTTTTTTCTAAAAAAAAAAGACTACAATTGGTTTGGTCATGTGGAGAGTATGAGTGAAAGGCGACTAACAAAAGGTATTAACAAGACAGATGTGATTGGCAACACTGTAAGGGGACGCCCTAGAAGGACATAAACTGACCGTTTTGGTGATGTTCTTCAGAAAGATCAGGAGCGTAGGACTCGCAACCGGCGTGTATGACCCGAACAGAATTATGAACGTGCACGAGGCAAAAGGAGGTTAGGATCATAGCAGGTAGCGTTCTGTGGTTTCTGCCTACCCCCAGAGGGAAAAGGCGTGAGTTTTTGAAGTGAAACTTCTTATGCGACTTCCAACAAGTTTAACGTTACCATGGAGGGGGAACATTTTCTAAAACACACTAAGATATGGCAGTATTACAAGATTTGTGACTACGTAGTTCTACTAGGTACGCAAGATGGCGTGCAAAAAGTCATGCATTCGACTCTTCGGTGTGACCAGCCTTCGCTCAATTTCCATGAGTAGAATAACTTCGATAAACTTATGTAATAATTATGTAATAAAAATAATACAACAAGAAAACAACAAAATATTATTTAGAAGCTCAATAAAATAATGAGAGTGAATGCGTGGCACTCGAACGCATGCGTGTAGTATTACGAAGTTTCACTTCTTCCGCGCGGAGGGACTCCACGCACATTTTCTTTTTTATGAAATATTTATGTATGATTAAGTTACCTTTTGCCAGCCCCAGCCGGTGACAATAAATCGCTTCTCTCTAGAGCACATCCATTTTTTGTGGTTGATAAGTATACCTTTCTTAGCGACTGCATTGAACTTAAACGGCTGCTTAACAAACAAGATAGCTATATCGTTCTCGAATGGTATCCTCTGGTTGTACTTCTCATGTACTACAAAATATTCTAGTTCATGTTTCTTAGCGTTGAAGTCGTAAATGTATTTTGAGCCTGTGGAGTTTAGTGTTTAAACAAAAACATTAATAAATATAACTCATATCACGAACTCATTTTCTTATCATTGTGCATTGTGGTAAAAATCGTAGCAAAATATCACACACTATTTTATGACTGAAAGAACACAAAGTAACACGTCCGCAAAAACTAATGCTGCGGATACAATACAGTGTGGGACGCTTTTATCCGGCGATTAGTTCGACGTTCTATTCTCAAAGCATTTTCCACGCTTTTTTAGGTACCAATACAGTACCGCTTTAAAGCCGGCTGTTATTTTGATGCTTACTGTGATTTGTTTGATATATTATACATGCATTTGATATATTATAATAAGGGCTGTTACCTTCGTCCGCGTGAAATTATTATAAAAATATTATTGCAATTATAATCGGATTTTGGTAACATTTTCGATAGTTTTTTTTACGGAACCCGATTCGTTTTTCTGTTATAAATTTTGGTTAAGTTACATCAGCAGGTAAAAGTCCCGTCAGTCTGTCAGTCGGTCTAGCCGTTTTAGAGATTAGCCGGCACAAACAGACAGACAGAAAGTTTTCTTACTTTCTTTTCTTTCAGTAAAAATCTATTACTTTGAAATTACAAACACACACACTCTAATTTTATTTATTTATTTATTTGTATAGATTTTCTATGCCTTATCATATGTCATAACATATTTACGATGCCTGAACTGCTATAACTAACCCTGATATCTTCATGCCATAAATAAGTCCACATCATAGAAAATCGTTGTAGTGGTTTCCAAGTTACAGTAAACAAGCAATTTAAGTTAAGGATTGTCTGAAAGTTGGTTGAGAACCTTCCTGTCCCTTCGTGTTTCCGCTAGGGGTAATAAATTATGAGTGTTATGCCCGTTGCGTTGGGTAAAGTTGAATTTCAATAATTACCACGGTAAAACTAGGTTACCCCATACATTTACAAATATAGTGTGGTCAAAATCCTACTCGGAAAGGGATTTAACCGTGCGTTGGCGAGAACAAGAAGATAATGATGAGGACATGTCGGCCAACGATCAACTTTCGTTCCTTTTCAGTCTAACATCTATCTCATCATCATCATCAGTCTATAATGTTCCCACTGGTAAGACACAGGCCTCCTTTCAATGAGAAGGAGTGGGCTATAATCCACCACGCGGGCCCAGTGCGGGTTGGTAGATGTCACATGTCTTCGAATTTTTAGTTCTAGGACATGTCGGTTTCCTCACGATGTTTTCCTTCACCGTTTTTGAGAGCAGCGGTGATGAAATAAATTACACAAAGTTATGCTCCTGCCTGGGTTCGAAACCACGGCTTAGTGGGCCACCGCTGCTCTCTACACATCTATCAATAAAAAAATAATTGACCTTAAAACTATTAGCTGCCAGTTACTAAATCAAATATACGAGTACACTATTCATATTTGATAACTTTTACAATAAAGTACATCTTTGCTTGACTTACCAATTTGTACCCTCATTTCGTCAATATCTTGGTTATTCATTAAGCAGTGACCTGACGTCAAAACAGACCAGGTGTTTAATATAACACCACCACATAGTGCACCCAAATTAAAGAACTGTACCGCAAATGGATATTTTTCCAACGCCACTGGCTTCCCTCCAACAATTTTAGGTTCAAATTTCTTATGTCTGTATTTCGATGCACTTACTATAATATTGTAATAAAGAAATGTAGAAATAATTAAAATTTTCAATCCTAAATCCGTTTTCATCATATTTATGGACGGCGTGTTGACTCAATGGTACACTTAAGAAAGCAAATTCAGAAAACCTACGTTTTTATGAAGCATATAAAGATTATTAATTGCCCGTGTAGGATTTAATGTGAGTGCGTGCGTAGATGTATACTTACTCCAAATTATGTAATAGTAAACTACGGTTACAATAATTTAAAAAAAATGGGTTCACAGCATTACACAAAACCTACATTGCGCACAAATGTGGTCGGTTTAAAGTTAATTTATTACAATGGCGGCACTTTCTACAACTGGGAAGCTGGCTCTCTGCCAGCCATTGAGTGGTATATGTAAACAATTTGTGTATTTAATTGGGTAAGTATACGTTTGTAAACGTGCAGTTTTCCCGGAAATAAATGTCTGTACGCGAGCATAAAGAGGCTATACGTAATCCAACAACTATTTGGTTTGGTACCTATTCAAGTTGATAATAATGCGAAAGATAATATTTTTTGTTGAACATTATTATTTAACACCCTGAATTATTTATTTGAAAAGACATGTACAATATAACAGAAAATCCAAGTAATTGTACAGTGAAAAGAAACATATTTAGAATAGAGTATGATAAAACATTTAAAATAAATACATACTTAAATTACAAAAAAAAAATGTCATCTTTCATGCATCCTCCTAATTAATGAATTAATATTAAATGTACAGTAAAAAGAAACATATTTAGAATAAAGTATGATAAACATAATAAAAAAGTACTTAAAATTACAACAACAAAAAAGTCATCTTTCATGCATCCTCACACAGAACAAGCACAAAAAAAAAATCATCTTTCATTCATCTTCTTACAGAAACTCAAACATCCACGACATACCTCTACCCAGCTCGAGGCAAATAAATCACACTCCGGTGTCGATGTCAGAAGAGCGTTCAGCATTGCCAGGGCGCGAACCAAGGAAGAATTAGAATGTGAAACTGTGCGTGCAGACGGAACGTCCAACAATCTGTGGCCACGGGTTCTAAGTTGGTATTGGGGGTACAAAAAGCCTTACAAGCTGAGCTACTAGTTCCGGGCAATCAGATTCACCACGAAGGACCCGACAAGCAACCATCAATAAAAAGAAATTACGCCTGACTTCGAGAGAGTTGAATTTTAACATTCCAAGTAAAAATTTTGTGGGGTACAGAAAGGGATAGTACCCGAACAGTTTCTTAAATAAAAATATTTTTTGGACCTTCTCCAGAAGCAAGGCGTAAGTACTTTCATAGGGATTCCAAATAATTGAAGCTGACTCTAATTTACTTCTGACTAAAGCCATGTAAACTAATTTTATTGCCAGAGGGTTATCAAATTCACGCACATTTCAGATAGTAAACCCTAGTCTTCTGTATGAATCAGCAGCGAGAGATCGCATATGTTCATGGAAGGTTAGTCGTGAATCAAAAATAACACCAAGATCTTTAACTGAATTAACACGAGGAATCGGTTCTACTCCTAAAAAATATTGCATAAGTCGAGGGTATTGAGCACGACTATAAGACATGACACTGCATTTAGCTGTGTTAAATAAGAGCTTGTTTTCAGTACTCCATTGGAACACTGAGTTAATGTCCTCTTGAAGAGTAACTGTGTCGGCCATCTCCTCAATACGTAAAATTTTAACATGTAAAATTTTTCATAACGAACCGCCTACTTTTCATTACACTACAAAACGTAGTTTGTAGATTCATTTATTTATGTGTGCACAGTTAAGCCCAGCATTTGCTATACATACTACGTATTTAAATACACATTGGTACATAAGGCAGTTCGCAAGCAAAAAGCATCCGCGCGGTGAGCCTAAAACCGTACTCACGTAAAAGCTTTACGGCTTCAGTATCGTTTGACACGAGCGGTAGAAGAGCTTTCAGAAAATATTTTGTATGTAAATATCAGCCAAATTCATCTGGAAATGCCCGGAATACAGAAAGCCATATGTAGAAGTGTTGATGATAAAATATGGATGTGAATCAATCAATCAAATCAAAATATTTTATTTTACTTAGGCCGACATGGGCACTTATAAAACGTCGACAAAAGGTGCACGGTCCGGGTTGGTCGTTTCCTATGGAGAAGAACCGGCGAGAACCTCCATGGTTACTCTTTACAAATAATTTGGTTTTACAATATTTGAATGTTACAGCGTTAGTACTGAAGTATGGGAGGACAGCGTAGGCCCGACAGTAAGTCGTTGCTTACTACAAAAGGTAGAACAAGATAAGATAAAACTTGTTATACTTTGATTTTTATAAATTGATTGTGCTTACTGCACATCTCCTTTCCTTCTGATCTAAGTGAAATTAGATCTACGTCTGACTTTCCGTAAAGACTTTAAAACTTCCCTAAACTTTTTAATAAAACTATGTTACTGACTTTTCACCGTGATTAATGAGGACACCGTGATTATCAATCATGTGTGTTCATATAAACAACGCTAGTTAAATTACATTCCAAATTAATTTAGCAAACGCTTCCTAATTCGTGTAAGAAAATCTTAAATTCGTGTTCTAATGCGATTAGGGTACTGAATAAACATCTTGATTCTCATTACAAATACTATCGCCATCTCGACCACTCTTTAAGGCCTTTAGGAAGGAGACAGAACGTTTTATTTTGGCGAGGTGTAGGCAAGGCAGTCGGCGGTACGGCGGGCCGCCCGCCCTCAGCGCGCACTCAGTTGCCCATCGCCGGCCGCCGAAAGCGCCGCGCGCGGCCGTCCCACGCACTAAACATAACCTGCAACACGGCCTACTCACATAAACATCAATCATTACCACAACCAATCAACAAAATGATGATTCTAAACGATATTCTAAACATTAAACTATATGTGATGTGATATAAACCTTAATTCCCCTATGTGTAAGTTATAGAATTTTGGCAAATGAAAGAGGGCGGCGAAATCAAAACAAAGGTGTATATCGATTGTGTGTATGCGGTTGTTTTAAAGTGATTAGGTATGTACGATGCTTACTGGCTTTTCCTTCAATCTTAGATTGATATTGACTAAATTATGAATACAGAAATTCATAAAGTTATTAAAAAAATGAATGACAGAACACCTGTTTGAGTCACTAGTATAAATTTAAAGGATAATATGTCACGAAATAATCACTTATTATATAGAAGTAATACATTTTCACAAAAAGAAAACAGAGCGATTAAATCAACGGTTATTTTAGTCATTCGGAAAATTAAATAAAATACAAAAGAAAGAAGTTGTATTTCAAATGAATAAATCTTTTACAAGTAACACGACAAAGTAAAAGGTAATGAACAATGAAATAAAATAAAACCCTTACAATTGTGTCTCCACGTGGACTATTTGAACGAAGAAATAAAATCTGAAACGAGATCAACAACTGCAACTAATAAATGTCAGCCTGTCTAGAAATTTTACTTAAAACTGTACCTAACTACTTACGCATCTAGCTATAAAATAACTTTTGAGTGTCCAAGGATTTATTTATGATATCGCAGTAAATAAGATCCTAGAAACTTGATCTTTCGTCGCTGACCTACATATTTTGAAATACGCACACATGCACATATAGACAGATGTAGGTATAAAATGAAATGAGATGTTCATTGACATTCAGATGAATGCTCTATTGTTAGCATTGAACTTTTGTCTTCCGATCTTCTTTCTTATTTATTTATTAACTTTTCTTTTGTTTGTTTAATAACGGACTGGTGTAGATGAAAATAAAATCATTTGTTTCAAGTAGGCCAGTTACAGGCACTTTTGAATAGTCGAAAAACAATCAAAATAAAGCTACAGTCCCAGTCACAAGACATAATAACTGTGAAAGTACTGTAGTTGCCCATTCCAAAGCGTAGATCTCTATGGAGAAGAATGGGCAAGAAACTCCATGGACACTCTTTTAAATCAGAATCTTGTTACAAAACCTTGGTTACATCATTCATTTAGAGATGGTACATTATGTGAGAACGATGCATGTAGCTAGACGTGCACTTTAAAAGTGTCCATAGTAAAATCAAAAAGAACAATTAAAGGAGGAAATAATTAGTTCGAAATGAGCCGTGGCAGCTAAGAGAAGACCAGGCACAACTGACAGCGCCCGTTCACGAACATGATGCTGACAGATGGTTTTATATTTCAGCATGCATGATATTGTAAGCAATTAACATGCTAAGCCGAACGTCCGGGCTGCCGTTTATACAGGTTGGACAATCTTTAGAAGTGATTAGAAGTTCGGAAGTCTGTAACCCGTCTTACCAAGTAACTGGGTTTGTTAGATCAGATATTTAGTCGCTCCTGCTATTTAGAGTGGAAGCCGACTGACTGCACTGACCGATGACTGCAGCAGTCGCGTGGTCGACTGCGACTGCTGAGCATGTGGTTCTTGGTTCGATTCCCGTGTCGGACAAAGTGTTATTGGGTTTTTCATCAGGAATTTCTCAGTAGCAGCCACGGTGTCTGGATTTGCGCCCGGTTTGTGGCACTAGACTCTGCCTCTATCACATGGGACTTAATAATTGGTGAAATGTAGGTTCACTATTTCGTACATCTCATCTCATGTATCATCTTTAAAAAACAAAAGTTCGGTTTGAGATCTATGTTTAATCTCAAAACTACCGATAGCTGTAAAGAGTACTTCACTAAATATCATATATTAACATTACCTTCACTTTATACAGGTTGTAACGGAAAGGGTATATACATCCTTAAGGGTGTGCTACAGACAGGGAGAGAACCTCACGTCCCAGCCGCCGCGGGAGACGCGTCGGGCGTCGGGGGGCAACCAGTGGCCCCCGGCCACCGTAGGCGCGAGCCTGTGGACGGTGAGTAATGGGCTAGCTCACCGTCCGTCCGTCTCATGACGACAGGCCGTGTCGACGGCGCGTACGTGTTCCACGCGCGCCTCAAGGAGATGTCAGCAAACCGGAAGGGGTCCGAAAGGGCCGATGCCTGCCAGGGCTGCGGGTTGTTCGAAAGAGATACCGCGGCCCTGGAACACAAAGGGCTTAGAAGGAACATGGGTGGGTTTTAGTCAGTCAAGTCTGACACTCCCTCCCGCCCAGAGCGGGAGAAGTCATTTGATGATTTCCCATCCGCAAAAAAAAAAAAAAAAAAAGGTTGTGCTACAGACCATCATCAAACTGAACATGTTTCTCAACATAAAAATTTTTTTGCAGCAAAAAAAAATATCAGCTGCCTATACATTTGGGTCGAATAGGTATTGTAATTTTCTATGGGGCAGCAGATATTTTTTTTTGCTGAAAAACATGTTTTATGATGAGAAACATGTTCAGTTTGATGGTCTGTAGCACACCCTTAAGGATGTATATACCCTTTCCGTTACACCCTGTATATTGGAAATGGTAATGTTCGTAAAACAAATCCACATTTGTTTCCTCGCATGGACCACAAATTTCCAAGAAATAGTCGTGATGATAGCAAACTATGTGGACATACCTCAAAAACTGCACTTATGCGCAAGAGTGTTTTTTGCATGGCACCAACTATCTATAACAAACTCCCCAAAAGTAGGAAAGAGCAAACGATACCTAAACATAAACAAACAATGACTTGTTTTTGGCACAAAAAGCATATTACAGTACTACAGAATTTTTAAACGACTCATTGTGATTATTATGAATAAATAAATATAACTGACAGTGTCGTGATTATGGTCATGAAGTAGTGGAGAACTTAAATATGCCTTTATTATAAATGTTGTTATGATTGAATTTATGAATAATACTATAGAAAATGATGAATATGAATTGTAATCTGTAATATTGGGCAAGGAAAATAAATAATAAATTATAATGATAATTTGTATGATTGAATCTAAGGTTCAACTGTTACTGATATTTTATGTTAAGGTGTAAAATCTTTATTTGTACCATAAATATTTGCACGCCGCGCCATGAAAAATGGCAGACATGTCGTGAGCCACTCTTGGTTAAGATCTTGCATGCATTTATTATTTTAATTCTGCATGTATACACATGGAAAAGGCTAGGCAGGTGATGAATAGAGATATACCTGCTCTAACTGGCTTTTATTTCTCGTAAAATTAATTAACATAAAAATGCAATTAACTGAAATTAAACATGTGTACATAGTGTCTACCTCTACATATAAAATTAAACAACAGACCAACGCGGCAGCGTATCTAACCCCCAGGGTTTAAGTCTATGCTATGTACAGTTACGAACACTGATATGCATACACTAAATTCTAAAGTGATTTTAAATATTGACTAGAGACTTTGAGATTTTTGATTTAAGACATATTTCGGCAAAGTCAGATCCAAAACACCGTTTGTAACCACACAAAAAACAATCAAAAAAGGAGGATAAAATCTCTTTTAAAATAACTTCGACAACATATTGCTCGTGAGTGTATCTAATACCGGATTGTTCAGTATCGAGGAGCGAAACCTTTGAATAATTCAAGTACCTTCGGCCAGGTGAGCAGTTGAGCACGTGTCGCGCCGAGCCACGGTCACAGGCGCACGTGCCCGCATGCCCTTACCTAATGCCATACCCTTCAAGTACAATAACCTGTGATACTTTGGTAATAAAAAAGATTTTTGCCTGAAAGTTGGCGACCCTTTTCTCGAGCACGCGTCTGAAAACGAGAAAACCTGGGATGGAAAACTTACGACTTATTCAGTCGGGGATATTTTCTGAGTTCATCACAATATCTGAATTGCTTTTATTATAGTCGTGCAGTCAGAAAATAAGGAATCTTGAAGAAACCGTAATCGACCACATGCTGTAAGTAAGCATTCTTTTTTTTAAAGCAGAATATGTCATTGCCTTGCAGTAAATTTCATGGCTTATTTTCCTCAATATTAGAGAGAGAGCCAGTATAGTACGACGACCTTTAGCCAGTTATTTTTATGTCCCATGTCAAAAGGGGTGACCCTATTGCTATCAACTGGTAAAATCCAGTGTGTCTGCTTCTGAGATATTCCTGATGAAAAAACTCAATAACCCTTATCTCTCTTATCTAACCAGGAAATTGCCCCAAAACTTCATACTCTGCAATAGAGCTTGCGATCAGGTATTAAATAAATTACTATAAATAGGATTGCATATAGTCTTTAGACTTTATTACACAGTAGAGACTATACAGTTATGTTCCTGTTACAAAGACACAATAGTTCATGAGGAAATTGTCCTTGGAGAGCCATTTTCTTACGTCTGGAGAACGACATTTTATTTCCTTTATCTTGCTATATTTCCTTCTTTGTGTAATTCCAGTCGTGAGTGCAACTTATGAGGTCGAACTTATGATCTTTCAACAGTTTTTATAAATAAAGTTCTTAAAGAAATATCTCGAACCGTATAACAAATTCCAGATTACTTTGCAAGTTTTAAATTCATATTTCAGCCATGCTTTGAAAGTTTTTGAAATAAGGATTACAGTCGTACGGAGATATCGTATGAATTATATTAAAAAGTTTTAATCTATTACTAAAATTCTTTTCAAGTAACGATTCAGTGTATTGTGAAAATACGCAGATAGAGCTCAAAGCATGCTTGCTTGGCTACTGGCTATTATTTTATTGTTACTATTAAAATATACATTATTACAGTATAGCTACACCTCTGCCTACCAGTTAACGAAATACAACTCAAAAAATATAAGTAATTTATAATTTATATAATAATTTTTTAGTTGTATTATAATTTAATATTTATAATTTATTTATTTAAAAAGTATTACAAATAACCACGTAAGTAACCACTAATTGCGGTTTTCCGACGTCCATACGACCAGTGGACACTGTCACCGCTATTTATTAACAAAATAATTCATTACAAATTATATTTCCTACTACAACATAATTGTTATCACAAACAACACTAATGTCGGTTGATACAGCGTGTTAGTACGACAAGTTCCCTTTTCTATTGAGTTGTAAACCCGGCGTAGTCGGCGTACTACGCAGCTGTATTGTGAGCGAACCCAATCAGCCGCTTCTAATCGCGTTACTTGCCGCGTTGCGTCTCTACGCAAGGGTTGAAGCTTTGGAAACTAACAAACGACAGTTTTAGTGTGTGTTTTTAAGGGCCTTTTATCCTTTTCTTCAATAAGGAAAGTAATAGTTTTGTATCTTATGCTGAATAAATAATTTTGTGTGTAGTGGTCAACGTGGATTAATACCGAGAATTCGTCGCGGCAATGCGGAAACTTATAGCTATAAAATATTAATTGTAAGTGTAATAAATATTTAATTTATTTGAAGTTTCTTATTTTTTGCAAGATTGTATTCAACTTGTTTTTACCTTAAGTTTCCGTTTAATCAGCGGTGGCTGAATGGCTGAATTTCAGACACAAAGTAAAGGTTTATCTTTAGTTAGAATGTTTACCTAAGAATAATCGCTTCACCCTTTCTTAGCTTGCTTAAACATTTCCGTCAGCTGAAAAAATACTGTCCTATTACCTCAGTCAACCACGTCCTACTTTAATCATTCATCCCCATAATTTAGTGAGTCTTCCATCGCCCACAAACGCTTTCAAACCCATTAATTGGTACACTACACACACACACACACTCACAAATGACAAAGGCACATAAGGAACTGCTTAAGTGCCAAATACAGACTTGGCCTTCAATACTGAGCTTTTGAAAAGCAAAATTTGCTCAAAAGAACAGAGAAAAACTTTACTAATACGCTGGGAAAAAAAAACAAGAAAAAAACATATTACGTAGGTATTCGTGCATTTGTCGGTGGATATAAATAAACAAGCGTTCATTTCAGGATATGTAACGCAATTTAGTGAGCTTAGCCGGGTATTTTAATAGAATTAGAGCTTGGAAAGATGAACCGACGAAAGAGAAGTAAACCCCAACTTTTTTTGTGTAGATACCTTTTTTCGTCGTATCTTATTGGGGTAACATACGAGTACATGAATAAATAGGTAGATGTTCGGTTAAGTTACACTTTCATCCGTAAGCTTCTGGAGGGAACTGAGATACCTATTTAAAGAACTTTCTTTACCTTAGCATCGTTGAAAATAGTGGTTAAGTGCGTGAACACAAGCTTAGTTTTAGGTTATTCCTATCCTCTTAAGGAGTCATTGTACTCATATATAACCAAACAATTTTTACTATAGAACACTGAAAACGAGAGGAAAATCTAATTATTATTTTATCTAATTCATTAGTTTTCACACAAATCGTGTAAATTATAATGTTACGATTTTGTTTCGCGATTTTATGATTCGTCCTATAATAAAAGTTATTCATAATGATGAGCACGCTGATTCCTTCCTCTCTTCTTTCTGTCTTTATTATAATAGCTAAAACTGTTTGCATGCCTTAGTAAAGCTGTGTATAAGGATCATTTTAAACTTAACATCTGTAACTTGTACCTTCTTCCTGTGCAAATAAAGATTTATTCATTTCCATCCTTTAACAGATTTTCAACCAAATAGGTTGTAATCCTCCCTTGTGGGCCAACCCTACGAGATAAGCAGGGTTGTTGAGCGGTGGCAAATCAATTGTGCGAATATTGTTTCGATGAACGATGTGTTTATTCGCCAAAATTTACGCCTCTCTATTCCATTAGCCGTACGTCAACGCTCCAATGAGATAATAAGTCTTTTCAACTACATTATTAACTTGTTTTTCAGATCCACTTTGAAATAAGTTTGTTCATAGAATGAAATATTGTCTATGGTTCTTGTTGATTCGACTGTTCTTTCATAAAGTGTTTAGTGGAGTGGAAATTTAATTTCTTATTAGAAATAACCGTTTTGAGTAAATGAAAATGGACGCGACAATAACTTTGTTGCCGTATGAACAGAACTTTAGTAAAGTAAATACGTAAATGACTGAACCTAGCAGCTTAAGTTGACGATTTATTTTTCTTTATAGGCCATAAGAGGTAAGTATGTTACTTACCTCTTATGGCCAATTATGACTTACATTTAATCCATCTTTGAAGTAAATATACTATCAACAATTAGTTTCCAAAATTAGTGAGGTGTGGCTAAATAATAGCAGCCACTCGGGTCTAAGTTGGGGTTAAGCTGCGCTTGCTAAGATTGGTCTGTGGATGGGTGACCACCCATTACCCTACTGCGTTTCCTCCGTGACTCGGAAAGCACGTTAAGCCGTTGGTCCCGGCTGAAAAAAAGGCTGTTAGACAGTCGTTACAGGTAGTCAGTGGCCCGACAAACAGTGGGTTTCGTATTACCCCCTAATAACTTCTGCTATTACTTGTAAAATACTGGTATGGCTAGCTGTATCTGGTTAGACTGGAGGCCGACCCCAACATAGCTGGAAAAAAGTTGGGCAGAAAGGGAAGGCCGATGATGATGAGTTTAAAAAAAAGTTTTTCCAATCTAAAGAGACATAAGACACTTAGAAAGATAGTGCAAGTTATTAATGTTCAGTGTACACACTCACAACACATGTGGTGTAGACGACCTCAAAATCGTTTTAAAAATACGTCACAGACTAAACTTGGAACCACTTCAATTACTTTCGAACGGGGAACTGCACCAAAATCTGGAATGTTACCAAAAGCACACGTAAAAGAGAAATGGCGAGAGTACGCCGCTGTATTTAAAATTTGAAGACAAAGAAACAACTTTCTTTCTTCAAAGCGGAAAGTAAAATGCATATGTAGGTATCTACTGCTCTTATGGCACTGACCTTTATGCATATACTCATATGTATTTATAAACATAAGTTGATAACATAACATAACATCACGCCTGTTATCCACGAAGGGTTAGGCAGAGGTGTACCTAATAGCTCACCGTCCGTCCGTCTCATGACGAAAGGCCGTGTCGACGGCGCGTACGTGATCCACGCGCGCCTCAAGGAGATGTCAGCAAACCGGAAGGGGTCCGAAAGGGCCGATGCCTGCCAGGGCTGCGGGTTGTTCGAAAGAGATACCGCGGCCCTGGAACACAAAGGGCGAAGAAGGAACATGGGTGGGTTTTAGTCAGTACAAGTCTGACACTCCCTCCCGCTCCGCCCAGAGCAGGAGAAGTCATTTGATGATGTCCCATCCGCAAAAAAAAAAAAAAAAAGGTTTACCTAATAGTACGCCACATTTCGCCAATACCATATACCATAATCCAATTTTTTTTTTATTTGTCCGTCGGGTAGTTTATTGAAAAGTTTTGGACACGTATTTTTTCTTTTTTCACGTGGTCATAAAATTACGGAGATATATTGAGTTGAAATGGCGCATGACGTCACATGTAGGTAAGTTTTATACCTACTTGTGACGTAGTAAGCCCCCACTCTCCAACTTTAATGAGTTTTAATTAAGTAATTTTTTGATATTTTGATAAAACAAAAAATACTTGTCTAATATTTTTGTATTACCTGTCTGACGGACAAAATAGAATGTCGTTTTCTTTACCCAGTCCGTTCCCCTATTATGTTAAATTCCCATCAAAAGGGGGTGAGCCTATAGCCATCAACCGGGCACAAATCTAGACTCCGTGGCTGATGCTGAGAAGTTTCTGATGGGAGGGACCAATTATACTTTGCCCGACCCGGGAATCGAACCTAGGACAACTTATTCAGCAGTCGCGTCGCGACCAGTAGTCCAACGAGGCAGTCAAACGCATATGCTAAAATGATGTCTTTATAAACTATATATATATGTATATACAAATTAGAAGGTGTTGTTTTGCATCCTCATCAAATTCAAGGAGGTAACTATGATAATGATTCTCGTCCCGAATCAATAATAAAATGGGTAGGTATTTTTTTTTTCTTATTTACGAATATCGGTTTGTGAGAACCACCCGTGTTTTAACGCGGCCCGTCTGATTCTGGCCCTATAACTGCGCTTCCACTCATACAAATAATCTCAAATGTTTATTCGATCATTTCTTATTCCCTAAACCACATACCACAACCACAATAATTAACTAGGTACCGTAATTTGAATTGATTATTTATATCTTTTGTGCCAACCTCCTGAATTTTGACGAGGATGCAAAACAACACCTTGTATAAAAGTATAAATATAACGCATGCCAAATGAGGAGACATCAAAATGTTCTTTCTATTGATGAGCCATTATGTGCCGTTCTTTTGTTTCGGACAGTGTGACGCGTTTACTCATTCCAATACCTACTGATACACATTGTTAACACTGTATTTTGAATTTCAGTTTCGTGTTTACATTGTCACGCGTTTTTATTATATAAAACTATCATCAAAACCAAACCAATGTTCAATAAAAACGTGTTTCAAAAATCTAGATAAACATCAAAATATTCATAAGTGCTAGATAAATTTTTGACATACTGACAGAACTGCGTACTTCAATAACCTTTTTGCTTCTGTTCACAATCTGACATGTCTGGGACTGATAAGAAACAGTGTTTATCTTTGATTCCAAGAACGAAAATTAGATTTTACGTAGAGTCAATATTAGCAGCTTATATAAAAGAAAAGCCGGGAGGAAAACGTTGTTCATATTATGTATAAGTAAAATATTGACGAAACACGAGTCTTTTAGTAAAATGAATTTATAATTCGTCTCCTTGATAATTATTTGTAATGGCATTTTTTGTAACTAAGCTAAACATAGCCGTATAAGAACGTTTTCTTACGATTCAATTAATTTTCAAAGTAATTAAAGTCAAGCAGGCTTGCCGCTAGGTATGTTTGCCGACCAGTCGACCTCAGCCCGATATGCCGCCGATCTAAACGGCAAACTGCATAATGGGGCCGACTCAATTGCAGCAACGACTGTGCAGTGCACACACGCATTTAATAAGTCATAACTTAGCGAGCCTCATAAAATTCATAATAACTTCTATCATAAAATGTTTGCCATAAAATGCTTTGTCAAGGTCAGACATGCAATGAAAATTCATGTATTAAATGAATATAAAAAGACTCGTATAGCATTATAGTTATCCGATACTAATTGGGAAATCTCACGCTATTTCTAGAAGAAAACAGAGCAGAGAGACTAAACAAAATAAGCTTCGTTTATGATGATCCAAGTGAAGCAACAACTTCACGATCCCGGAGAGATCGTATTAAATGGGATTATCTGTTAACTCTCATAACAGAAATTATGAAGAGCCTGTCGTAAATATTTTCAATTAAATAACAACGTATATAGGAGCGGATTATTTTCTGTAAGAGCTCTATACTTATCCACAAGTTTGAAAACGAATGTTGGAATGGAAAATTCGAGACTTACTCGCTATTTCCTACTTCCTTGTTATTTTCCTGTTAAATGCAATTGTAACCCAGTTAAAGTAAAACAGCAGTAAGTCCTACAGGAAAATTTTTACCTCATTAAAACTTACAAAATATTTTGCTTAGGAGTAGGTAAATATTATTTCTATTACGTAACATCGTGCTAGGAACTCCACATGCCTTAGAAAGCTGTCATTTGTAAACATCTTTGGCAGTTGTTACAGATAATCTGAAACCTGAACGTCTGCCTTTCCTGCCAAGAGATATCGTGTTACAGTTACGGGCTTGTGGAGGTCATATAGGGATTCCACAACTGAAATATAACAAAAAGTGTTTACGTTTCCGTAGCGCCTTAGAATGCCAGCCAAAACTATACCGAGTGGAAGGGACACCGACGCATAAACGGGTACTACGTATTCAGTATATCATTCTGAAACCCGGTATTGTACGTGGAATCCCTATCTGACCTCCAAGAGCCCGTAACTGTAAAACGATATCTTTTCCCCACAAAGAAAATTTTCATACGTAATTTTTAAAAACCGGCTAAGTGCGTGTCGGTCTCGCGCAGGAAGGGTTCCGTACCATTATTTTGAAAAACAAGCAAAAAAAATCACTCTTTTGTATGGGGGCTAACATACAAAAAAGTTATTTTTTGCTTGTTACCTTAAATATTTATTTTATTCTGTTTTTAGTATTTGTTATTTTAGCATCAACAGAATACATAATCTGTAGAAATTTCAACTGGCTACCTATCACGGTTCATGAGATGTATCTACCGTGATAGGTAGCCAGCTTGGTGACAGACGGACGGATGGACGGACAGCGAAGTCGCAGTAATAGTGTCCCGTTTGACCCTTTGGGTACGGAACCCTAAAAATCAGCTATTCCATACATTTTGACCGTGTATTGCACTTATGTAGGAAATAACAGTTAAAAAAAAGACCGAACAAAATTTGCTATGCGTGATGATGTACTGAATGCGTCGGTGTCCCCACCTTGTCCTATAATTATGCATGCATATAATCAAGTAGCTTGGTCCTTCACACTGCTGAACAAAGCCCTGACAGCACAGGCTTCCTCCCTCTTTGTGTGAGGAAGTCAGCAGTAATCCACCACATGAACCCAGTTGGTGACAAAAACAATAATTTGCGAACAACGGATAGCCTGACGTGCTGAAAACCAATTCCACTATCAAATATTTCTACCGTTATCAATGACCTTTTAAAAAATGTAACGTAATTACCTGCGTCGACGTAAACAATCGGAACACGCGGTCGTCGTGCAATTTACAAACCATTGTTTTACACACTTATATAACCATGGAATTTTCCATCACAATAACAAGAAAAATAGGTACCATTAATGTTATATAGCTCAACATAACATCTCGACTATAATCCTCGAAGAGTTTGGTACAGGTGTACTAATAGAGCACACATTTCGCCAGCTATGTTTCAGGCTCATGTACGATGGGCACAAATCCATACTACGGGTTGCTACTAAAAACTTTCTGATGAAAACACCAATAAAACTTTGCTGAACCTGGGAATCGAATCTTATACCTCATGGTCAGCAGTAGCTCTTGTGATTACTTGCAAACACACGTCTTGTGACACCAATGAGCAGTGATAATGTTATGTAGGAATTTATCATAAACTGCCAGCTGCATTAGTTTTTCTAGCCCTACGACCAATCGCTTAGATAATTTTATCTGACCTAGTAACTCAAACGAGACATGCCTTTGATATTGGGGGACATGCGACGTTTTTATAATATTATCTTAACATTTTGACCCCAATACCTGATGATAGATGATTGATTTGTTATTGACAGGTGCAATAGAATTTGCAAGTATGTACCATTCCTTGTTTTTTTTTAAATTGATAGCTTTTACTGAAACATCACGCTACTTATTATTTTTTGCTTTAGAAGCGCTGTTTGGACTGTGGCGTTAGGTACGCGTTGCCAAGAATAAAACTTATGACAATGCTAAAAACAAGAAGTCCAAATAAATGAGGAATCAAAAAAGCAACAAAACATTGTTTTGCTTTGTTCACTAGGCTAAAGCAGTTTTTTCAATATTAAGGTTAATCAAATCGAATGAAATAGTTATCGCTAACGATGCATGAAAACTACAACAAACCAACTGAATCCTAATGCAAGACTTAAAAAAAATGATTTGAATTAATAAAACTGTAGAATTTCCGTTTGTTACCGATATTTGTCGCGATAAAAATAAATCAATTATTTATGGATCGTGATAACTATTTCAACAAGTAAGTAGGTACTGGCAACCTACCTTACTACTTCACAAAATAAAATATTTCCGTGTCCTTTCCAAGTTGACAGAACACAGACATATTATGACAGTTTCAACAATGTTGTCAAAATATTCTAGCCACGAATATCAAAAAAAATATTTATCAAATAATATCAGGCATGTGTTTCCTCGATTATCTGCTATTTTCGTTGTCAGTAAGAGGGCGGGAGCGCGCGCGATTGGTCGTCCGGTCACTCGATACGTCACCGAGCGTGTTTTCTTAGTTTTTCTTCGTTCCGTAGTTCACATCAAAAAGTGTTTTTATATTACAAACAAAATAAAAACTGCATTTTCATACGATTTTAATAAACAGACTCTGTTCTCGAAAGTAAGTGAGTGTTCTTTCTTTTGTTTGTTTATGTTTTGATGGTGAAAACATTGAAGGCTGTTTTATGTTGTTACGATGTTTTAAATGTTTTTTCAACACGTCTGACCGTGAAATAAGTTTTCAATAGCAACGCTTGTTTAATTTTATTGAACTACACGTATCATAAACATGGACGCACGTGCGCCAACAGTTATTTTTGGCGCGTTTCTGACATGCAGTTTTTTAAAACAAAGACAGTGCGTCGGAAATCTTGCAGTTTGTTTTATTGTGTTAAGTCATGCCGGGTGTCTGAAACAATGCATAGTTAGATCAAGACATCCGGCCACATTAAATACTTCGATATTTATTATAGTTCTTTGTTGTGAAATAAATAACGTGAATAATTTTGCTTATCATTTGTGTTACTGCGTTTTGCGCATTAAGCTGTGTGTTAAATAAACAAGCGTAGCTATTTTATATAATTAGGTATCGATGCATAAAGATTCGTAAACATGAATTGTGCACCAAATCCATCTAATTGTAATTAGTTAATTGGTATCAGTTCCTTTGTTTAAAGTTTTGTTTGTTTACACTATTTAATTGGCTCGTTATTTACTAATGGCACACAATAAGGCCATTGATGATGTGTTTCGTAGTACTACGTTTGACACACGGCCTGCTCTAGTTGCTAATTGGTGATTTGGGGGCCAATTGTCATTGCATGGAATCTCTGATAGTCTATGTCTCAACTGGCTTTATGTTTTTCATACATGATTTATTATGAGATTGATGAGCATGACTCAGGACATGAATACTTCGTTAAATTATATTTTTTCGATAGAGTTCGTCAACATTTTACAAAGCTGCATTGAGTGATAAAAATGTTAAAACTTATTGAATAGTTTGCATTAGTTAGTTCAATATAGTTTAATTAAAAATATCAATTTTTCCGTTCTTGCCATTTTTTCTATTTTGTAGTTATTTAATAAATCTTTTTAAAGGTTTTTTTTTTTCGAAGCTGGAAAGTTAGTAGGTACTGTGTAAACACTTGTTGTGTAGTAGGTAAAGATATATTGTGTCCATCTTGTAATACCTATTCTTCTTTTTTTGTTGACTACAAAAACTCTCATAACAAGATAAGCCTTTGTAATCTGCATCTCGTATTCAAAACAACGTTGGTTGACATTTAGACTTTATCGGTAAAAAAAAAAATAAGCGGCTTACAGGGGATAAAAAATGCTCGAAAATAACGCCTGGGTTGATCCGGACGCCATCCAGCACAACAAGCTACAACAATCTGTATGGATTTCATTAATATATATTAAACCTTATTGTTAAAGATTATGGTTTAAGGTTGATTGGGAAAATTTCACAGTTTCGGGTAGCTTGACCTGCTGGCATCTGTATATAGAAGCTTTATCATACATCAGCCTAACTTTTTCATAACTAATTTGGGGTCATCGACGACAAATCATACACGATACGCCTGAATATCATTACATATATTGTTCTCAATTCGAAGATTACCAAAAAAAAATACGATAAAGATAATGTTTTGACAAAACTTAACCCAATTTAATGTGTTCATTATGATAAAATTCGGCACAAGACGTTCACACTTACATAGACACAAGAATTTTCTGACACGATTCCTAAAATTAAGAAAAAAACAAAAAAAAAAGTAGAGATTAGGGACACAACATGTTGTAATGTAAACCTTGGCAACTTGACTTGCTGACATAACTTTAAATTGGCTTACCCTATGATGTTTTACTGTAACCCACTTTAAAGTTATCCACTTAAATAATATTGTGTAACATTAAGTATGGACATGGACAGTGCCGGACATTAACTAAGTCACCTTTTTGTCCCTGTTGACTCTTGAGACTCGGAGATAAGCCACTGATACTGTACTCAAATATCTACATACATAATATGTAGTTTTGTTGCAATGACACTTAATAGTTTTAACATAAGGTTTATTAAACTTTAGGGCCATCTGCTAGGCGAGAAACCCTTCTTATCGAAGCATATAAGTAAAACTTGTTACACCTTACAAAACATAAAGAAAACATCGCGGAAGAAAAAATAAAAACAGATAATCTGAACCAACATAAAAAACAAAA
The DNA here is from genome assembly GCA_963082945.1 of Cerastis leucographa. Lineage (NCBI taxonomy): Eukaryota > Metazoa > Arthropoda > Insecta > Lepidoptera > Noctuidae > Cerastis > Cerastis leucographa. The sequence goes on along the minus strand of OY720383.1, from coordinate 15,702,999 downwards.
AGTCAAACTGGAAACATAATTAAAGGGCTAGTCAACTACCTGCGTGTGTCCAATTAATACTGCTCGGAGTTGTACACCTGCGCATACAATTTCATTTTCAATATTTTCCCCATGATCATTCACTGCTATGATCGATGTGACAGACCCTAAAGCCTCATTTACACGATGCAAAAACTTGCATGCAAGTTTCACTACATTGCTGTTTTTGTTTTATTAACTGAATTCATTGCCCGTCAATAGTCTGCAATGTAATGAAACTTGCATGCAAGTTCTTGCATCGTGTAAATGAGGCTTAATTCCGAACTGGACACAATTTTCTGGAAATGTCCGCTCCAGACAATCCCAAGTTATTACTCACTTACAATATTGATGTTTACATAACCGTATTACGTCCCGTACACCACCTCGGAAAAAAAAAAAAAAGTTTCAAATTCAACTTTATTTATTTCTTAGAACACTGTACATTATAATATGTTCTTCCATTCAATCAATGGTATCATCAAAAATCAATGGTATCATCTGCCCCGGTGTGGCGTGTAAATATTAGCCACATAAATGTAATTATTACAAGACAAAAATATTAGTTAGTACGAATTAAAATCACAATTTTTGGCATGCCAGTTAAAAATTTTATATGGATAAAATTCAAAGAATTATTCAATGTCAAACAAAGTATATAAGATTAAAGGATTCAGGCCTCGACACGCGCGTGTGTGTATAGCTTTCCCTTGCTTCTTTCGCGTGGGTTTCTTCAGTCGTGGCTCAAGTTACGTCGCAGAGACTCGGTCCTCGAAGCAATATTTTTCATTTGTTTTCTTCGATGTTACTGTCGCAACGCGCGTGTCACTTGAAGTCGAGGTTAAGCGATTAGTTTGAAATATGTAACAAACTATCGATAAATAATAATAGTGATGTAACAATCACGGTTTGGGGTGTAGCAGAGAACGTAACAGACCTTTTATCACTCGGCGATAAGGGGACCGCGCCACTTACAAGAATATCGTCGTGTGCGTCATTTTCACTTGATTTCACACCACATCAGAACTTTCAGTTTATAATAAACATGTTCCGAGCAACTTACAGAAATCAAAGCCTACAGGTGCTTTTTATGAAATTCAGCAGTTTACAGCATGTAAAGCAGCATGCATAGCAGCATGCTAAGTAATAGCTCATTTAACATTGATGGTCGTAATCGATTGCTTAGTAGAGGCAGTTCTGACTCGTCTTAGCACAACTTAGCGTCTTAAACTTCTGTAGTGTGGATAATTCCATGCTACCTACATAAGTATAACGCGTAGTATGCAACTGTCTGACTTGATGCGTAACTAATTATTGTTGATCTTACTTCTGAGAAACTATTGCATTCAATATAATATTTGGTTGTTAAACTTAGCATTTATTTACACATACGCTATTAATTCAAAGAACAAAATCAAATGCTAGCTTGTTTTGTTAATGTGGAATTCCCAATAGGTGTTAGTATGTATTTACTCATTTCTATTTTGCCTCTCATTTGCAACGATAAGAAGCGGGCAAACTGGCAGGATTAATTAATGTAGTAGAGACCTTCAAAACATTAAAAAAAACTACTGGGTTCCGTCACCAGAAATTTTTCGTTTTCCTTAGGAATTGTCAAAAAGTGGCCGATGGCCGAATCGGTGAAAATAATGGAGTGAGGCGTATGCCGAGCATCCGGATAGAATAGGCCAGCTACAATAATAATCGTTATAATTATTCTAAATATAAAATTCAGTGGTTTTGTAACAAAATGTTCTATCTAGGAAAATAAAATGTCCATGTAGCTTCTTGCCCATTCTTCTCCATAGAGATTTAAACTTTGGAATCAACAAAAGTTCTTTCACAGTCTGTTATTATCTTGTAGCTGTAGCTTCATCTTTTACTTTTTGACATTTCAAAAGTGCCTACCTATAATTTGAAGTAAATGCTTTGACTTTATTTGTTGGCTAAGGAGATTTCAGTGTTTAACACATAGACCTAGATGAGGAAATGGGATACTTTTTATCCTGGAAGAACATTTCTGTAGGATTACTTAATTCTCGAAATCTAATAGGCGAAGCCGTAGTAAAAAGCTAGTTACTCAATAAGTAAGAATTTACGAGTTCCATGTTATCAAAATGTCAGTGACAGATTTATCGATGTTATACAGACGACGACGTTTTTATGAATAAAGAGCTTACTATCTAGACAGTCGTATCTCTATCATAAGTTACACATTGATAGATGTATTTATTTTAAGACATGTGCTCTCAACTGGTAACTCATCGTAGGATCTCGTGTCAGTCATCCACTTCCTTCTTTCAAAATCATTTATTTCAAGTAGGCCAGTTACAGGCACTTTTGAATAGTCGAACAACAGTACAAATGAAGCTACAGTCCCAGTCACGAGACATAATATCTGTGAAAGTAGGTACTGCAGTTGCCCATTCCAAAGCGAAGATCTCAATGGAGAAGAATGGGCAAGATAGTTACTCTTCTTTATCGTGTGATTAGTGTCTGACCTGGTGTAAGAGTTTTTATGCTGCCTATGGGCCTATGACTTGGCTTTACAATATGTCTTCAAGAAATATCTCTCAGGCATGCTGGTTCCTCACAATGTTTTCCTTAACCGAAGTAAGTGATAATTTTACAATACGCTCGTGAACACGAAAAATCAGTAGAGCGTGCGATTCGGATCGAACTCGAGACCTGTGACTTGGTAGTCCAACGGTCACACCACTGGGCCATCACTGCTTGGTACGCATGTGCATCTATCACGCATTCTGAAAAGTACGGTAATAACAGCATCGCCACGGACCGATACTGATCCGGGTCAGGGGGTCTACTCTATAAGCACGAAATCCATAGTTTCGGCCGAAGTTACGGTCGTTTCTTACTCCTTATAACTTACGGACATAAGATTCGTTAGGGGCCCGAACTAAAACTGAATGACAATACTTTTGGACAATTGCCCTTACTCCCGATGGTTTTCAAAACTCATGAATCTGAAAATATCAGGGAGTTAGGTTTATTTCGAAGTATAAAGCTAGTCACAGACGGACCCGTACTTTCGTTGACGGACTTAGAGAGTAGGCCCTCAGTACATATGAGTGTGCTTCATTGTGTGTGACTTATAATGGAGTTTGACCTTAGATTACCTCCAAAACATGTTAATACACTTGAAGGTGGCTTTGATCATTACCCAGAATCGCTATTTCATAAAAAGCCATATCTTTCTGATTGATATTTGTGCAATATCTGTTATCTACAAAAATAAGGCTATCTGTATTTGGTCCCCGCCGATGAGTGACGTCAAAGGTTTCAGAATTACTATCACAAGGTGGGCAGGAGCATTTTTTTCTGGAAATTTGGAACGGCGTCGCATAGAGCCAAATCAAATTCATTATCTCGGATGAGAGTAGGCACAGACTAGATTGCTTGATTACTGTATTTGGTTATGATATTATTCGGAGACGTTATCCTGTCGTCCGTACCACACTACAATTAAGGTGTTGTTTTGCATCCTCGTCAAAATTCAGGAGATTGTCACAAAAGACATAAATAATCAATTAAAATAACGGTACCTAGTTAATTATTAATAAATGCTGATTTTAATAGTGGTTTATGTTTGTCAGTATTGCAAAATAACCCCCATAACGTGGTTTAGTGAATAAGAAATTATCAAATAAACGTTTGAGATTATTTGTATGTATGGAAGCGAGGTTATGGGGCGACAATCAGACGGCCCAAGTTTAAAACACGGCTGGTTCACACTTACCGATTTCCGTAAATAAGAAAAAATATAAAAATTACCTACCCATTTTATTATTGATTCGGGACGAGAATCATTAGCATAGTTACCTCCTTGAATTTGACGAGAATGCAAAACCACACCTTGTATAATCAAAACAAGATTAGTATCCTTTTGGGGTCGGCGCAGCATGTCTTCTTCTGCTATACTTCTGTATTACTTGTCATCTTATCAGACACCTCCTTTATTAGCCATATCATCCTTCAAACATTCCATCCATCGTTTCTATGGCATAAAGTCCTAAATCATAAGTAGGTACATAAAATATCGTTGCATACCAGGTTTCAAGCCCTTCAATATTGTCATCCTCCACCAATATACCATATACACCATGGTTAAATGGGTTATTCTCTGAGTAGGTACCCCGATCCCCGAAGCCCCCGATTCATTTTTATATATTGATAAACTCAATTAAAAGTCAGTTTAGCGTACCGTCAGCAGATGATATGCTAAACAAAATTTTATTATTTACTTAAATTATAATGGTCAGGAAAAAATAATAAAGTCTTGCTTGGTTAAGTTAAATACATATTATAATTAGAGAGATACAATATAGATGCTTCTAGAACAATCACAGGTTTTAATGGTTCTCACAATAGTTCCTTTTTCAGGAATTATTTTTTATAATGTAACAGTAAATAGTTAACTCTAAAATAATCTTTTGACATTCAAAATCAGTTGCACTTTCACTTTTTACTACACTTTATACCTGTATTAAAACTATGATTCGACATTGTACAAAAATTTAAACAACTAAAAAGGTACTTTCGTCTTGTGCCTTTCAAACACATACCTACATTTAAGCACTTTTATGTCTACCATACAAGTTGAAACAGATAGAAAAAAAAGTTGTATATTTATCGTGTTCGGGGTTGTCCGGGACGGGGGCCTCGAAGATCGGGGTACTAGGGGAATAACCCATCGCAGGGTTACAGCTTATTTTAATATCGGTTGACAACACGTCATAATGATAGTCGTTACTATTATTGAAAATCACGCCCACAATACTAAAAGCAATCATATGATTTTAACATGACCTGACATGATGTAGGCATATAATCTCGTTCGACCCTGAACGTATCATATTAATCAAATGTACCTAACATTCTAACAGTGAAATATATGACAGAACGGTAAATCAACCCGAAATCATATCAGAGTTATCTTATCAACAAATCACTTCATCGACAAGGTGCAATATCATCGATCGAATAAATATATCGCCGTCCCGGAGAATAAAATGATAACCGCCATTATCTTAGTTTTAGTGTTATATCACTTTTTGGGATCTGTGGGTGGTAATACATCTGCTCAATTGTTTTGGTAATTTTTATCCTGTTATTTACGAAGTTACGAAATCTTATTACAGTATTCAAAGGTGCTAAAACACAGGTTTTAATTACGAGTATAATGTTATCGAAATATTCCTACGTGTTAGTATGACAAACAGTCATAAAATTATGTTCTCGTGAAATATGTTTGACTAGATAATGATAAATGTATTTAAGGAGCAATCGACAAAAACATTTTTAGTAACTTTTTTTTTTTTCCTGAAAAGTTGTGTTTTTGCAGTTATCATTTTATTCTCAGGGTGACGGCGATATGTATACATATAAAGGGTGTAAAACACCTGTTAACGAAGCCGAAAGGCACTGGTTCTCCCTGTCATTGCGATCATTTTTTTGTCGTACACCATACCTGGGAACCTTCTAGTTACGGAGATATTAGGAGTCATAATTCCAACTTTTTGACAAGTATTTTTTTAAATACAAGTTTTTAATGTAAGATTTTTACACCTCCACGACCCCCGTACTATTCAAACCGTCCATCAGCACAATGTTTTCAGTGCGTTACATTGAGTTCTATACCACAAATCATAATTTTAAACCTCCCAAAAAAAGTCGTTTCCCAGCAATAATTTTTGCGTAAAGTTAGTTAGTTTCATGTACAGAATGCTTGGTTGACGGCTTCGTGATGAGGTGATTTACACCGTGTATAATAGCATTATACATAAACCCGTAATACGTCCCATATACGCGTGTTTTTCCCTTAAGTTACAAATAAATGTGAAGTATTGAGGAATTGTCAAACTTTCTTCATATCCGTACCTAGCACACATCGTTAAGCAGGTACCTCTTTTCCCATTCCCCATAATATTCTTTTTATTGACTTCACCATTTCTAAAACAATTTCAACTTTGTTGGAACACGCCAAATTTCATGCTTGTGGTCCTTTATTCGTGTCTACTTTATTACTGAAGCCTCATTTATTATGGAACTAGAACAAATTGGTATATCCCTCAAACGATGTAACATGATAAAAATGGGCACTGTTTATTTAACGTAATCGTTTGCAAATAAAATGAGATTAAGACATAATATCAACAATCGAATTTAATTATTGAAATCAAATATTCTAGGCATATCTAAACAATTTAATATTGTGTTATCGATTTATGCTAATTTCGTTATATTTTTAGAGCTGTATCTTTTGTAATATCACTGTACTTTACTTTTATCTTTCTCAAATCACGTTGATTAGATATAATATTACACAAAGACAAGATTGTATAAGAAAATGTCGTAACTCTGGCATATCTCTGATGAAATGATGTTAGCATATATCTAATTACGCGTAAAATATTTATTATTTTTTTACTTCTAGTGTCATATTTTTCTACAAAGTATTGACAGAGGTTTAACAAATTGACACACAAACATTAAACTGATAACAGTTTTGTTTGTCATGTGATATCGTTAAATAATTTAAGGGAAATCCCGACATAATTGCCAAAAGCCTATTTGCTAACAAAAAAAAGAACCTAATTATAAAGCCAGCACCAGCGAATACATGAAAATTAAAACTGGCCAAGTGCGAGTCGGACTCACGCACGAAGGGTTCCGTACCATCCATACTAATATTATAAATGCGAATGTCACTCTGTTTGTTTGTATGTTTGTTTGTTACCTTTTCGCGTCTAAACGGCTGATCGGATCTTAATGAAATTAGGCAAGAAGATAGATTTCAACTTGGGGAAGGACATAGGCTATATATCATTACGCTACGAACAAAAAGAGCGGAGCAGCAATGAAAAATGTTGCGAAAACGGGGAAAATGTGACGCAGACTAAGGTTCGCGGGACAGCTAGTTATTTATAAAACCGAGCAAAAAAGTCACTTTCTTGTATGGGAGCCTCCTTAAATATTTATTCTATACTGTTTTTAGTATTTTTTTGTTATAGCGGCTACAGAAATACATAATCTGTAGAAATTTCAATTGTTAACTATCATGGCTTATGAGATACAGCCTGGTGACAGAATGACAGCGAAGTCAAGTAATAGGGTCCCGTTTGACCCTTTGGGTACGGAACCCTTAAACAAAAATTTCATTAAAAATCATTGAACGATTTCAACAATTCTAGTCGCTTGATCAATAGACTGACAAAGGCAATGCGGTAACCATTACTCTATTATCGTAACAACTAGACAGTTTTTCCAAACATGATTTTCATAAAAAAAATTCCTATTGCTCTACAAACTACCCGCGTGGGACGACATGACACACATTATTTATATTGCCTAACTGTTCCAAGAACTGAAATATTACTATCTTGAGACGTACACTCGGCGACCTATCAACCTATACATTTCCAGTATAATATGGCCTCGCTTTGTATAAGCTTCCAGTACAATGAGAGATCCGTGTGAACTGGTTTTGTATAGCATGATTGGTCGTCGTGCGTACCAGTGATAAGCAGTTCTCTTTCAAAGTAGATCTGTGTGGCGCCAGACGACCCCTTCGTTAGTCAACTTTAGAAGAATGACGTTACTTTTATAAATGGACGCCAAAATATCAAATCTCAAATACTTGTCAGCATAAAGTACGTACCCTTGCCGCTTATTAGGGTACACACAGCGTTATTAAGTAGTTACCCCCTACTCGGCGGGACTGTAGAGGGGTTAGCACATACTGACGCTGTCTGTACAAAACATTACCGAAATCTGCCAACAAAACAGGTTCTTTAAGTTATTGGTCAAGTTATTGCAAAAAATTGCACTTAGTTTTATATATTTTACAAGGGTATCCGAGTAAGGTTTAAAAGGTGATCAACACCGAAATATTAAAGCTCGCTGATGAAATTTGTATTCAAGGATACCTGAGTCAATACTTGACTGAGATTTTATATTGTTGTTATAAAACTTATAACCGTGTTGTGTATTTTCATCTATTCATCATAAAACTCTGTTATCACTTATCAGGTAATTAAGTTTTTTATTTTGTTTCAGATAAGAAATTGGAAAATAAAAGAAGATGTTTTGCGTATCCTGGAACACAGCGATATTTGACACAGAAGTCTTAAACCGTAGATAATTGTGAAAGAATGGTCTATGACCACACATAGGATTTAATACTTTTAATTATTTCTATCATCTCTTCCTCAATCGCTTCCCTGCTCTTTTAAACAAATCTTTTATTAAGGAATTATATTTATAACTAAGCAGTACATATATCTGAATCAAGTGGTAATTAAAGAACATAATAAATCAATTACATATCCTAGCGACAATATAATAAAATAACGTACAACATATTTTTAATAATAAAGCAGATTTTAAAAAGAGAAGTTATATTTAGGGAGTTTTAAGAATTCATATCAAGAAAAGCCTTAGTGCCAGCAAACCGGAAACAAGTTTGTTGTGTGTCAAACCAACGTAGGTGCCATAGAGAATTATTAAGCTTGGTGAAGAAGATGTCTCACGGCGTGATGCAGAAGAGCGAGAAGAACGGCAGCGGTGCGCAGGCGCCGGAGTCGTCGCGGGTCAGCACGGACAGCCCGCCGCCGCCGCCCGATGGGGGGTGGGGGTGGATGGTCGTCTTCGCCTCCTTCATGATCCACATTGTCAGTGAGTACTTGCTTGCCTTCTTTAATATAATACCTAAGTACAGTTCAACAGTCTGTTGTGGGGAAAGTTGAACTTTGTAGGGCGTCAGATCTGTCACCCAAACCTGCAATACATATAGGCCAGTTTCGTTTTTAAAACTTCATCCCCAATATCGATGGCTGGGTCTGCCGCACTAATAGCTCCGCATTATTGCACCGGACAACCGAAAAGATAGTCAATTTTCTCAGTGATGAAAATATGCTATAGCAATATCAAACTCCTTAACGACTATATCGTTGTGGTAATAACCAGATCGACGACCTCACTATCACATTAAATAGAATTGAAACCGATGACAGAGAAAGCCCCGTCTTGTTTATCGAAAGACCCTTGTCCTCTGATAAACATTAAACAGAGCTCGGTGGCTCTATCTGGATAGTTCATGGTCAATCACTTTATTGCATTTTCAATCAATATTGAATCTTTCTGTGTAGGAATAAAGTCACTTTCGGAGGTTTCATCTTTAGTTTTGCACAGACCTGAAAACCATATTTATGGAATTAACCTAATTCAAATCGATTCCAGTAGAAAATTGAATATTCTAAGTTCAGGTTTAATGGTGCATTATAGAAATATTCTGACAATTCAGACAATTCAGAGTTTTCATGGTGCATTATAGAAATATTCTGGCTTGATTCGGCTTTTGTCGATACAAGAAGAAAGTGTTGTTCCATCTGCTTTTACGTTAGTAAAACATTAATAGGTAAAAGCGCGGCATGTCAATAGTTCTGCCGCATTATGTTTTCGCTAGCAACAGTGACGGGGCAATGTGCGTTATTATCATTTAGGACGGGAAGGCGAGGTTTCCTTTTGTGCTATTAACGCTATTATAAAACCATTAACTGTAAAACAATTTAATCTTCCTGAAGGCCGTGATTTCTAAGCCTTACTAAAATATTCTCTTATTTAATGTGCTTACAAAATTGAAATGTAGTTACTCTGCCTACGCACTTTAGCAGACATGTGACGCTTTAAGTAAAAGTCTACTGAATAAATAAATAGCTTTAGTAGTCGGTTGTTGTAGTTACATTTAGTACCGCGTAGTAGGTAAAGTGGTCGCAAGCGTGACCGCTAAGTATGAGGTCCTGGGGTTCGATTCCTGGGTCGAGTAAAGTGTTAATATTATTGGGTTATTTTATCAGGAATTGCTCAGAAGCAGCCACGGAGTCTGGGTCTGGTTGGTGGCAATAGGCTAGCCCCTATTACATGGCGTATAAACATAACTGGCGAAATGTGGGTGTACTTGTTAGGGACACCTCTGATAACGCCTGGATAACAATGCGTGATGTTATAAAATTAACCCGCGTTTAGTCCTACTAATATTATAAATGCGAAAGTTTGTGAGGATGGATGGATGGATGGATGTTTGTTACTCTTTCACGCAAAAACTACTGAATGGATTTGGATGAAATTTGGCACACGGGTAGTTTATAACCTAGATTAACACAAAGGATACTTTTATCCCGATAGTATGTTTCCGTGGGACAATTATCGAACTCAACGCGGGCGACGCCACGGGCATAAGCTAGTAGGTAATATTGTAACTACAAATTTTCATAAAAATCTGCATATCGTCCTTTTTGCCTTTCTAACATAATTTCATTATTCTCGTTAGGATGACTCAGGACTCTCAAGTCAGGGTGAACCTTTAAGGTTGTCACAGTCACAAGTACCCACTTAATTAATCGGGGAAACTGCTGATCACGAAATTCCAATTACTCTGATTATGCCAACTTGGAGTTTATGGTCCAAACTCGGAGTTTAAGGGAAGTCGTAGCTGAACTACCAAGTCACGGAGAACAACTAAAGCTAGGAAAAGATTTGTTTGTTATCTTCGAAATAGTTGCCACGCTGACACCTACGTCTATTTATACTGACAAATTGCTAGCCATGCCAATAATATGTAGATAGGTCTTATATCCAACTAAAATAGATTCTGGAACTACTATTGTTAAAGGTGGATGTACATTTTGGTCCTTCGAGCCGGATAGTATTTACGTAATACATAAGTAACTAGGTATCGTGTATTTCAGTAACTGGGTTGTTAAGATCAGGTTGGACTAGAAGCCGACTCCAACATAGGAAAAGGTTAGGCAGATAATGATGTTGTTAAAGGTGAGTTTGAGTAGTTAAGTAACAAAACAATGAAACTGTTTCTAAATATGAAAGTCTGATGTAATATTGACATAAAGATACACATAAAAATAGGTAAAAAAACTTTTTAAGTTAAACGGTTTTATGTTAAACATACATTGCAATGTTTAAGATAAATGTACTAAAAACCAAAAAATAATAAAATAGATACAGTCGTGGGAATTATAAACATATGCATAGACTAGACTAAAATAAAACCGTGGGGCACGTCAATTACAAAACAAACATTTTAATCAACGATTGTAGACAATTGACGTGCCCCACGGTTTTATTTTAGCCTAGTCTATGCATATGTTTATAATTCCCACGACTGTATCTATTTTATTATTTTTTGGTTTTTAGTACATTTATCTTAAACATTGCAATGTATGTTTAACATAAAACCGTTTAACTTAAAAAGTTTTTTTACCTATTTTTATTTTCTAGTTTTTAGTTTTTTTACCATTTTGTTCCCACGAGTAATGTACATTTAAACGGTCGACCCCTCCAGAGGTCCAATAAAGGAGCAAGGCTATGTACAACAAGATGCGCCTGAGTTTTGAGGGGAAAACGCTAACGACATATCATTTTTATCCACCCTAATGCCATACAGTTCTCGGCGCGTTTTAACCTTTCACCTTAACTTGGGTGGTGTACCGCTAACGACGTATCATTTTTAGCCACCCTAACGCCACACAGTCCTCAACACGATACAAAATCTTGACTTGGGTGGTGGATTCAGGCTGGATTAATCAGATACCTAAATTACAGATTCAATTTCTAAATTTAAATCTTATTATTATACGCCATTTGGTGGCTGCGCCCATCTTAAATATTGAGGTTGTATAGTGCACTGTATTCTTCTTGTCAAGCCCATTTATTTGATACCCATATTGGTGGGATTGATAAAAAATTGTTATCAGCCATTTGGTAGCGGCGGCCATCTTAGATTTCAATTTTGCATAGTAAATTGTATTCTACTTGTTGAGACCTTTCATTTGATACCCATGTTGATGGGATTGATAAAACCTAAGTTATCCGCCATTTTGTAGAGGCCGCCATCTTGGATTTTAATTTTATATAGTACATTGTATTATACTGGTTGAGCACTTTCATTTGATACCCATATTGATGGGATCGATAAAACCTACGTTATCCGCCATTTTGTAGCGGCCGCCATCTTGGATTTCAATTTTTTATAGTATATTGTATTCTGCTTGTTGAGCCCTTTCATTTGATACCCATATTGATGGGATTAATAAAACATAAATTATCCGCCATTTTGTAGCGGCGGCCATCTTGAATGTATAATGATAATGAATAAACATAATTGTATTGTCACCAAAATCCAAAGTGTATACAAAATTTCAGATTAATCGGTTGACAGGAAGAGGGTGAAATTTGAATTACTAAATATGACCCAAGAATAAATAAAAAAACAAACGGGGTGAGCTAAATAAAACCGTTTAAAAAATAAACAATTATAAAACATGACGTGATTTTATGTAAAAGCAAAGTTTGACATAGATATAGTTATGTATTTAAAACTAAATTTAGCTTAACTTAACAGTATCTAGTGTTTACAAAACATTATGATAAAAGCTCCTGTGATTTTACAGCAAACAATTATGACTGCGATATAAATTCATGCGCGTGATTACATGGATACAGCTGCTATCTACATTACAGTAAAAATATACTTAAATGACGAAATTTAAGTGCTGGAGTACTCAAAGTACGTCATTTCAGGACGATAAATAAACATTTAATATGAAATCCCTCCGGGCGAAATTAAAATGTTCAGAACAGACATCATTTTTTCCGAAATAAACATTAATGCCGACGCCCAAAGCCCACACGAGATCACAAGAGTCACGACGGATTCGTTTGTCACGTCCTTTATTTCCCGACCCAGGATTTATTTCTGCGTGACGTGTCAGCGCTCATATTTATAGTCCCAACACCTACTTCACAGTTCATCCCTCTGCAAATAAATAATCAGACCGTGAGGATGAATGTGTCTCATTCATTAACTCTAGTGCTCTTCCACTGTTCTAGACTGCAAGGGGGATGTGAATTATCTTTGTCTCAATTGCGAGGCTTAGAATGCTTAACAGTCTCTTCAAATTCACTACTGTTAGACGCGTGAATTCCATCTTAACTAATTCTTTTCTGTATAAAATTGAAGTTGGGTAGCCTTTCAACAGTTCCTGAATCATACATTTTCAAATTGTCCTCAGAAACAGATAGGTATCTGAATGCATTCAGAATATATTATTGTAAAATTTCGTCGTCACTGAACGAGTTGCAGGCAAATGTAAAAATAATCCTAAGAGATTTATTAATTTTGCAGCAGATTTAGAATATGGAGAAAAGCAATATGGTGGCACTTTCGGCATAATTTCTCAACTATCTCGTGATTTTGGCCTTTATTTACTCTAAATTGAAGCAGCAAACAATTTAGTACATTTTCATGTGCATACAAAAGCTATATTTGTACATATCGTACTTATCAAGGGGTATTAATTTTGACGTGTTTGAGTTTCAGCAATAAATAGACGCTTCTTGCCTAAGCTCTATTTATCTACGGCTCAGTGTGTGTAATTGTTGATAGAACATAGTATTATTCGAACAAATATACATAGGTACTTATTTCGTAGATATTCTTCAGGTATCGGGCTTCTCGGAGTGTGATAAAAGCCGTTCTTGTGAATGAGCTTCGCGTGACAAGAGGATTGAATTACTTGGTCACACGTTGACGTCACTTCCTGTCGTATGACAGATAATTTGAGTTATCAGGAGTCCTAAATTAACCCATCTTTTATCTAAGTAGATCTGGACATTTACGATCATTTCTGGACAAAAGCAGACACTGTTTCATCTCTTTGACACGCAATTCATATTACACGTTTAGTCTACTTAGGATCTATGTCAGTCAGAACTTTGCTTAGGTTTAAGCTAAATAATATTCATTCATTATCTACCTAAGGATATTCTATGGATATTTTCATGTTTTTTTATGACTTATTTATTTGACAACAATCACAGACATCATCCGCTACAAACAAAAACCTGTCATATAGCAACTGAAAATATGCATGGTAACTGAAAACACTCTCAGTATCGATGTGAATGTAAACATGACATTCTAAAATATTTTATCAATTAATACCTATAGTCCAAATAATAAATAGGATGTTGATAACAATGAGTCTACTCACAAAGCTGGCCGATTGCCACCCAGATAGTACAGTATCGTATGCGTACCGCCCACTAGTCGTTATTGCATAGATTATATATAAATAATATGACGTAGTCGATCATTGCAAGGAATAAATACTGTTATATCATAGGCTTATTTTTATCGACAGTAGGTGTAAGTACGATTATTATTGAAGTCACGTGCCAATACACGCGTGACAATCTGGGACGAATTGAAAACAAATTGGCTGAAAAAAATATATAATGTCAAACGAAAATCTTAATCTTTTTATACAGACCATAGATCATGGCTCAAAGGCCTCGTCCAGATGCGGCATTCATTGTTAACACTTTCCTTAGAAACCGTTGCAAGTGTGTCACGGTTTACTCGCACTACGACGCCAAATGACTCATTGAAACTATTTAAAACTGACGGCTTTGAAGGTGGTCCGTGACAGTAGTTGCACGCCCACCACTTCAGCTCCATGAATTTCATTAGTAACTACCTACTTCTATCTCTAGACCCTGCCGGCGGCGCTGAGTGTCCTCTGTGATGCAGACTAACTTGTAGTTACCAGATGAAAATTGCGTTGGCATAACATTGTTTGTGATAAAAAACATTTCAAACGTCACAACTAATCCTCAAAGTAAATCTAAACGGTTTCTCATTTAGAGGCAATTTGTAGTTTGAAACGAATTCTGATTATTTCACTAAGCACCGGTGGGTTTCCGAATGAAATTTTCTACGCCGTTAGTAATCAAGCCTAACATTTAATTATAATTAAGTCGTCAAGTTATATGACCAATTAAACGGGATGCTTTGTTACGACTGCAATTAATCAAAATGTGGCTAATACTTAATTGGGCTCTTAATTATATAAGGTACCTAAAGTGTATTTATACACATAATAATATCTAGGGCTCTTGTTCTTATCGAACATTAACTTCACTGTTCATATGTTTTGAACGATGCTCGATGAGTCAGGGTGCATTTGACGGACAGTAATATGTAGAACAATAGATTACTGAATTAAAGAGTGCGAGTGAGTGTTAATGAATGAGATACATTTGCGACGTAAGATGCTGAATACAAAGTGTTCACAAGTATTTTGTTTTTTAGTCGAATCGCAATTGTTCTGTAAAATTAACTAATTGTAAGTAATTGAGATACGCAATTTATTCGGGCTGTACACTGTATGTATGTTAGGAAGGTAATACAAGGGATCTCGATGAAAGGCACATATACAGGGTGTAACGGAAAGGGTATATGCATCCTTAAGGATGTGCTACAGACCATCAAACTGAACATGTTTCTCAACATATTTTTTTTTTTTGCAGCAAAAAAAAAATCTGCTGCCTATACATTTGGGTCGAATAGGTATTGTAATTTTCTATGGGGCAGCAGATATTTTTTTTGCTGAAAAATATGTTTTATGATGAGAAACATGTTCAGTTTGATGGTCTGTAGCACACCCTTAAGGATGTATATACCCTTTCCGTTACACCCTGTATACAACCTGTTTTTTTTTTATAACCCATAACTCAAGGGTTATATTCTGTAGGTAAAATTAATACTAAAACTCCTAGAATAGGTGGTCCAAATTACATAATTTCGGAGATATCATCAATCATAATTTACTTAGGTAAAAAATTTTTGCCAGTATGACGAATCTTTTCTTTTGCGAGGTTGCCAAACTTCGCAGTAGTGTAGTAAAATAGAAGTAGTTTCATTGATAAATACGAGTAATTTTTTTTATTCAAACCAATAATTCATATTTAAAGCTAAGAAAATGCGAAAAAAACAAGTATGATTGAAAAATAATTCATGTGCCAGTTGATTCTTTGATATGGTCTCAATCATATCCTAGAGTAATGGGATATAAAAAAAAACAGGTTGTATAGAGGATGATTGGGTACACATAAGTTTTGGGTATTTTGACGGCATGGTTGGTGCAGTGGCGATTGGCTGCTGCGATGCGTGTTGCGGGTTCGATGCACGAAAAAAATATTTGTCTCACCTACGGGTAGTTGTTCCGGGTCCTGACATTAGTTATAATGTTTATAAATACACCCACGAAAGAAGAGATTTTCCTAGTATGAAGTACTTAGTTCAAAGATTTTTTTTTCTAAATTGTACTGAGTACCCATGGAATAGTTTACGACACACGAGCGAAACTTCGGGCAAAAGCCCCCTATTTCATAATTTATCAAACACATAACAATATATCAGACTTAAGGACATTCCCGATCAAATCTCAGATTGTTCGGCTCGATAGGAACATTCCATCAATATCGGTAAGTGCCGATAGCCGAGGCCTACAATCCGTTAGACGCGAGCAGTAAATCCCTATAACACGTGCTGCTTTTACTCGGCTTACACATGCATATAAACAGGTCGATACATTACACGCTATTAGGCTCGGAATAGCAGCTAATCACCTGTACAATGGGTCATTGACTAGAGTAGGTACTTTATTAATTATATCTACAGCGTGTATCTGAAAGGTGTGGTCATATTTATTCAACGGTGTGATACAGCTTGCTCCAAAGAACATCTTACGATGTTGATCCCAGGAGGAGCTCATGGCTAAATAATAACAACTCAGATCGATCATCAGGTTAAGTCGCGCTTGCCTAGGTTGGTGACCAGACCACCAATGACATACCGAGTTTCCTCCGTGCCTCGGAAAGCACGTAAAACCGTTGCTCCCGGCTGTCATTTCTAGATACACAATTATTTATACTTTTTATCCCTCTGGGGTCTGGTCTGGGGTCTGTGTGTCTTTTTTCACATTAAAATAAACTATTGTTGCTAATAAATCACGCAGAAAATTAACAGCTATTACATTAATCGGAGATTCATTAAGAAGAATAAGACAGGTGACCCCTCAGATGGTTCCAACTATAGACCCATCTCGCTAGCCACCACTGTATCTAAGGTACTGGACAGTATGCTAGATCAACAATTATGTAATCACGTCAAAATTAATGACGCACAGTTCGGTTTCAAAGCCGGACTGTCTACAGAAACGGCAATCTTACGTCTTAAACATACTGTCCGGTACTACACGGACAGGAAGACTCCAGTTTATGGATGCTTCCTTGATTTATCAAAGGCTTTTGATATGGTGTCTTATGAACTTCTATGGGAAAAACTGAGGTCCACCACACTCCCCGTGGAGATCATTAATGTTTTTCGGATCGATCATCAGGTTAAGTCGCGCTTGCCTAGGTTGGTGACCAGTGTGACCAGACCACCAATGACATACCGAGTTTCCTCCGTGCCTCGGAAACCACGTAGAACCGTTGCTCCCGGCTGTCATTTCTAGGTACATAATTATTTATACTTTTTATCCCTCTGGGGTCTGGTGTGGGGTCTGTGTAAACTATTGTTGCTAGCTATTAAATTAATCGGAGAGTCATAAAGATAAATGCTTCTTTGTTATGAGGCCATTAGAATATAGGCTTTTAGGTTATAATTGAATATAGGTTGAGTTTCAGATTAATTCCATTGATTCAGTCCAAATGTATTGAGCTAATAATTATTTTATCGGGCATCTTTTTAACTGAAATTGGGTTAATTTAAAATGAAACAATTAATTATATTTACACGTGTTCCGTGTGTGTTTTCTACATGTTATTTTTTTAATATATCAATGTTTTTTTTCTAATAGGTGTAGTTGTTCCAGAGATTTTCCGTCTTAACAAACTCCCGAAATGCGGGCTCTCTCTTTATTATATTGGTTTAGATTACGTGCTATAAAAACATGACAACACTTTCCTTCTGAACATTCAAACAAATTGCGAACACCGTGCACTATGAATATAGCAAAAAATTTGGTCCAAAACTCAAAAAATTAGGGACAACATAATTGTATTTTGTTAATTTTGGTGTAAAGAACCGACTATGAACAAACAGAACTTGGTGAAATTACAAAAGGATATAACCAACCAGTATTTCATTATGTTGTGTGTCTGTTTTAGCAAGTACAATGTGACCCCTTTGTTGGTCTATTATTGTTATCAACAGACATTGGCCGACGACCTCAAGTTATATTTATCAAAACAATAATTTTATAGTCATGACATTGCCGCTCCTTATATTATGCTCTTATTGCTCATCATTGCATATTTCAGTAGGTATGTTAAGGTTTGTTGTTTCCTAGGTTTATAGGTACCATACATAGATTTATTGACTTCTTTCTTATTTTTTTGTAATAATAGTAAAATAGTACTTAGGTACACGTTTTGTATGTGTTGTTTTATCTTCTTTGGTCGGATAGATGTTTATTATTTTAAATGGATAAACTCTGTAAAGTAAATGAATTACTTTTATTTGAGTACTCATACCTAAACTCAATAATCAATGCCAAAGTATGTATTATTAATATATTAAGATATCGCGACATACATTGTATAATATTTCATGAATTAATGACCTCGTATTTTTGCCAATAAAAGTAGAATACATTGCATTGCGGAACACAAACTAACTTTATTTACCCCAAGGGAAAGATTTCGTGCTTTTATAGCGGACTACATAACGATAAAAAATATTGTACTGCTCGTTATAATTCTCTTACAAAATTTCGTGATAGGTAGAATACCCTACTTTCAGTTAGGAGGACTAGGTAACATCTGTCAGAATATTTCTGACCATCGACAAAACAACATTTTTTCTTATATTTTCTATCTGATATCATTTCGATTAGATAAATTGCGACTAAAGTCTTCACATTTCACGTAATCCTTCTATTTATTTAGAAAATACAGCAAGGGTTGAATGTTCTTATTTAGTTATAATAAGAATAGCGTGTCCAGAAACGATCCGTTCAGATTTCTTTCAGCAGGGTTGCGTTGCGGGGTCAAAGTTTACGACATTGGTCTTTTGCGATAACGTGCTAGATGCGGATCGGAAGAGATTTCAAAGTATTGTTCACAACTATCTTAGATTTCAGGAAATTTATTACATATGTCCGCATTATATCCATAAAGTTTCCTAGTATATCATACCTAGATCTACTATAAAGGTTGAACGTCATCTAACAGCATGGAATCGCATTTTTCTACCTGCTCCTATCTTTATCTGTCGCTTAAGAAACGTCATATGAGCGAAAAACATGTGATAAAATGCGATTCCGGCCTGCTAGATGAGGTGCAACCCTAATTATCATGGATTATTTCATATTCGAGATTATAATATACCTATCTGTTCTGATTTTTGAATCTACTATTATAATCATAATTCAGCAAAATTGATAAACCTACGTCGTTAAATAATTAAGTATGGATAATTATTCCGGGGCCTTCTAGCACAGGTATATAATTTACTTAAAAGGAGGTCCCTATGTAAGATTTACTGTAAAAGTTGTACAAGTTTCTGCAATAAACCTGTTTATTTTTTTTATTTGATGTTTACATGAATCTAAAACCATTCATAAATTCTTAAAATCACGTTTTTTTTTGTGTCAAGTTTTTAATTAAAAAACAATCAACATTTGTTCTTATCTTATAGGTAGACCTAGACAATAGACAAATATAGTAATTATAATCACAACTGTGCACATAAAACACAACAATGCAATCATTGAATTTGTAAATCAGTTACCTATTATAAAAGAATGAATGCAATAATTAAATTGATTGCTGTTTATAATTTTGAACTTATGTATGGACGTAGATAATTTCATAATGATGACTAAGAATATTACAAATTCTTACCTATTAGGTACCATAGTATCATTATCTTATACATTATTTAGTAATTTAATCATATCACATGACAGCACCGATGACAATATTTGTGTCAATTGTTTAATTTACTCTTTTTATTGTTGTAAGGATTACTTTTATTTACCGATTGTTTGTAAATGTGTGGACAATGTAGGCCTTTTAGAA
Organism: Cerastis leucographa; assembly: GCA_963082945.1. Lineage (NCBI taxonomy): Eukaryota > Metazoa > Arthropoda > Insecta > Lepidoptera > Noctuidae > Cerastis > Cerastis leucographa. The sequence continues at coordinate 15,683,016 of OY720383.1, read as the reverse complement.
TCCTAGATGCTTTTTATCTTGTTCTACGTTTATAGTAAGCAACGACTTATTGTCAGGCCTACGGTGTCCTCCCATACTTAAGTTCTAACGCTGTACAAATGGTTTAACATACATATATTGTAAAACGAAATGATTTTAAAAGAGTACCGTGAACCGTGATGAACCATGCGCCTTTTGTCAACGTTTTATAAGTGCCTAAGTAGGCCTATGCGAAATAAAATATTTGGATTGGTAGTACATAAGGTGAAAATTTTATAAGAGTGCTTAAAACCATATCCTAACATGTCAGGAAAAAATAAAGCTTGGAAATAAATCACCTGTTTTCGTTTCCTTAACTTGTATAATTTTCTAAGTGAGAAAAATCTCTATATGATTTCCAGATAAATTATATACACCGTGTAAATCACCTCATCACGAAGCCGTCAACCAAGCATTCTGTACATGAAACTAAGTAACTTTACACAAAAATTATTGCTAGGAAACGACTTTTTTTTGGGGGGTGTAAAATCATGTTTTGTAGTAGAACTCAATGTTACGCACTCAAAACATTGTGCTGATGGACGGATTCAATAGTACGGGGGTCGTGGGTGGAGGTGTTTAAAGTAAAAATCTTACATTAAAAACTTGTATTTATAAAATACTTGTCAAAAAGTTGGAACTTTGACCCCCAATATCTCCGTAACTAGAAGGTTCCCAGGTATGGTGTAGAACAAAAAAAATATCGCAATGACAGGGAGAACCAGTGCCTTTCGGCTTCGTTAAGAGGTGTTTTACAACCTTTATTACCGCGAATATTACATACCGACGCGGCGACGTAAAAACTACGTATCAACACCGTGATTTTCTAGGAAGATATCTCTAATTGATTTCACGAAGGCCAGGCTGAAGTTAAAATAATATTTTTGAGCGATCTCTATTACTGATAAAAGTAATTATTAATACCCACATCTATTATGCGATAATGTAAATGGTATTTAACAGTGTGATTGAGTATAATAGAGATTGTGGTAATAGTTACAGGAGTATGTCATAAATAGATTATAATGTGATTACTGTTGCTGTGACTTCTGGGGAAAGATAACATTATATACTTAGCTACTTGTAATAAACCAGATAATCTCTTAGATACTCTAGCAATACGTCGTGATTCATAGTACCTACTTTTGTGTTTATCTACTGAACGATTTCGTGTCATAATATAATTAGTAATAGATGTTTATTTAAGTAAAATAAAATATTTTGCTCTTTTTCAGTTTTCTTGTACATGTTTTCATGAAAGTCATACTCTCCAATTTATTTTTCATAAAACTCTTAACGAAGTTTCGTACTGACTCGACTCGAAATCGAGTACTCCGACGTTTTATCAAAAAACTCATCAAAGAATACCAAATCGAAATTATTCGTGTCGAAACTGAAATAAGTATACAGGGTGTAAATCACCTCATCACGAAGCCGTCAACCAAGCATTCTGTACATGAAACTAAGTAACTTTACGCAAAAATTATTGCTGGGAAACGACTTTTTTTTGGGGGGTGTAAAATCATTTTTTGTTGTAGAACTCAATGTAACGCACTCAAAACATTGTGCTGATGGACGGATTGAATAGTAAGGGGGTCGTGGAGGTGTTTAAAGTAAAAATCTTACATTAAAAACTTGTATTTAAAAAAATACTTGTCAAAAAGTTGGAACTTTGACCCCTAATATCTTCGTAACTAGAAGGTTGCCAGGTATGGTGTAGAACAAAAAAATGATCGCAATGACAGGGAGAACCAGTGCCTTTCGGCTTCGTTAAGAGGTGGTTTACACCCTTTATTATAATCGATATCGGTTGCCAAATGAGATCTGTGTCTCATGTTAATCTTAGGATATTTTAAGAGAGAGGGGGGCGTCGATGTGATATACGGAACTTAACGTGACCACAGTATATAGATAACTAGTAAACTAAATAAGCTTTTTGCGAAATCAAAGTTGTGTTAGTCGATGTTATTAGGGTTGTCGACTAGAGCGGGAGGGATCATTTCATGATATCCGCCATCCGTAAAAAAAATGTTATCTATTCCATGTTGCACTACACTAATAAAACGTAACGAGGTATTCCATGAAGCACACCCAAACGAAGCACACCCAGACGAAGCACACCTAAAGTATTCCACTTAACACACCGGTAGGTGGGCTTCAAATAAAAATTTAAAATAATTAATTTCCTATTCCACGAAGCGCACCTATACGAATATCACTCGCATAGTGCGGAGACTAAGAAATAAAAATATCGATAGAAGAGAATATTTATTAAACAGGTTGTTTGGTGCATCGTTTGCCAAATCGAATAGGCCAAAAGGAGAGGTCATTGGCTATCTCTTCACGCCCTATAACTCATTCCTTGCCACACCGGTTTTTTTTTTTTGTAGCCACTTTTAAACTTAAATTTAAAAAAAATCCAAAATTCTGCATTTTAGGTCAAATAAAAAAATAAAAAAATAGTTTAAACTTAAAATTTTGATTTAATTTTGATATGTACTGTTGTATGATTCTATCAAATTCAAAATTACTTGCTAGGAACAATAACTTTATTTTTTAATAGCTCGTAAAGTTTTTGTAAAAGTAAAATAAACTTAAAACACAAATTTAAATGGCTATAAAAAAATAACTAAAAGCGATCGGGATCTTCGAATTCTTTTAAAAAGTTCTCTAGTCTGTATTCTTTCCAACGGTATGCAATATGCCAAAAAAAACGTTTAATACCTTTTCATTTTTAACTAAATGTGTAATCGAGACACTAGGCTGATATTCGAAATTACAGTAAGAACAGTAGTTTTAGCATAAATAACATGCCTCAAGTAAGTAGATAGATACTGTTATGTCACTAGTGCGTACTGTCCTATCTCTTTCTTAATCAGGGTACCAACTTTTTAAGAATTTGAAACTAAAAAAAAACTTTAATTCAGAAATCACAAATCTTGTTCGAGTTGTCCGCCACTGTTGCCAATGCACGCGCGGCATCTTCGTCTTATCTCGACTATAGTTGTGCGTAAACGTATTTCTGCTTTGATAGTCACGAAAGCCACATCAATGTGTTGGACTAAATCATCCCTAGTCTCGATTTCCAAGGAAAGTAGAGTATTTTTGTACTACACTTGTAATATTCATGTGAACGCTTTACATGTGTGCGAGCCGATTCGTACCTTTTGCTCCTAGTTGAAATACTGTATGTCAACATCAATATATCTACTCTGCCGTGACCTGGCGTACGCAATTTCCGTGAAAATGAACAGTTCAAATAACCCCAGCGCTCCCATCAAATGGCGCTTCGTGCTAATTCGGGACTGGCGAAGGCGATATGTCGGAAGTCAAGGTCAAGGCGCCATTTAGAATGGCGCTCCCGTGTTTTATTAAATATCTGCGGAACTGTAATATGTTTATTTTGCAACATTGCGGATGTTTTTTCTTCAATACAAACAAAATGTGTATTGTACACTGTAGTAATAAAACTTTAGTGAAGAACATGCACATTTATGACTTTCATAATCCAGCTGTACTGAAAACTTTTAAGGCATCGCACACATGATCCTTCTACACTAATTCTAATTCCTTATACTGTTTTTCTTAATGGAGCCTGTAAGCAGGCAAGTACTATTCAGTAAAAATCATTCCATTTCTTATTTCATGTTTTCCACGCGAAACTCGGAACTCTGAATCTCTAATGAAAAGCGCCTACCGTATCTTGCGTAGAAATTGCGCAGGAATTTAATAAACTTATTTGTATTGGAGCAATCTGTACCAATTGACATTATTTAGATGTCGAGGGCCGACGACCTCGCCGTCTGAATTAACTACACAGGTCCGCTAGTTCATTTTATCGCTATTTACACAGCATGCGACTTAATTATCTAATATTAGAAACAAATAAATAACAACTTTGAATAATAAATCGCAGAGGAAAATGTACGCATAAATGCTGCATCTAGATTGTGCCCAAGAACGCCATGACATGAAACCTTTCGGAATGTAAATGCCGTAATTGAAAATCATTAATGAAATGAATCCATGACATCGTTCTACTATGTAGCAAGCCGCAAGGTTAGACGTTCCGTCGCCTTTGCCACAACTTTTGATCGTAAATAAATAATCATAAAATATAATTATGTCACAAATACCTGTTATACTTACACGCGTTTTATATGGAGCAGGATGGTAAGTTCTCAAAAGTCGTAATTCATAAATCTTTATATAAGTAGATTTAGCTGGAAAATAGTTCATCTTACATTTTATCTATAAGAAACAACAACTAGTATGAAACTAACAATAGAATAAATTCTAAAAATCTAAAAGATGTGGGTTGGGTACGGTTGGATATATCATAACATATTCATTGAACTAAGACAGTGAAAAGGGATTCTTTCATTTCAAATAAACTTTTTCACTCATGAAGAAAACATATCATTATCAAAGTGTCAATATATCATTCGACACAGCTCTTAATATTATTTCTCTATTCTTTTATTTATGTGTTCTTTCACTTTGGAAAACTTTTCCGGAAAAAGAAAATATCATATTATGTCCCTTTCTATCAAATCTTTTGTCACAAAAATTATCCATCACTCAAGTTCACTGAGAGATTTATTTCGTGTCCTTTCAAGTCCCCGAAGGTCCTACAAATACGAATATTTTTATTTGTTAAATTTAGGTATGTTAGGTACAGTTGTAATTATAAACGAACGCTATGTCTAGCCGAGATCGGCGTACAAAACTACAATTAATATTATATTGATACAAACATGCTGATTATAATAAATTATCAAACAGTATAAAATAAAGCAAAATTAAAAAATGGAAAAAAAAACAATATTATTATCACACATAGTGAAGGCCTGTTTCGTTATTGAATATGAAAGCTCGAAGATAAACTGTAATACGTGAGGCTTATGAAAGAATGAACCTGGATTAGCTTATACAAGTTAATCAAAGTAACAACAAAGTTAACATTCTCTTAGGGTCAGTTCACACCGAGACGCGACGCTGCGCGCACACTTTTAAAGAGCGATTTAAAATATAACTTTATTTTCTACACGAAAAGATACACATTTCGTTGTGAGAATTCAGAATACGTTGCGCCATGCAGCGCTGCGCCGCGCGGCGCCGCGAGACGCACCGCAGTCTACCATTTGCAAGCGCATGAAAAGGACTTATATTTGGCGGGTGCATCATGGAGATTGACGAAAAGTTTTTTTTTTTGTGCAGCGCTACGAATGTTTATATAAAATATCATCTAAACACTATAGTGACAGAAATGCCAAAAATAATGATTATTACTATGTAACGATTTACTATGTAACGTATTACAGTATCTCAGTCTATCATTATAATTTCACTCGAGCACTCGACCGAACATCAGATTACGTGTAGAATTGATGCTCATCCGAGCAACAATTCTACACGAAACCTGAACGGAAATAGTAGAGAAGTCGCCTCGGGGCGGCCTCGGCTACGCCTCGCGGCGTGGAGCGGCGTCAAGCGGCGTCGCGCGGCGTCGCGCTGCGTCGAGCGGCGTCAAGCGGCTTAGCGCTGCGTCGAGCGGCCTCGTGAGTTGCAGCGCCGCTCATGCACGCCGTGCGTACCGACGACGCCCCGCTGCGTCGCTCTACGCCGCGAGGCGTCGCGCGGCGTAGCGCTGCATGGCGCAACGTATTCTGAATTCTCACAACGAAATGTGTATCTTTTCGTGTAGAAAATAAAGTTATATTTTGAATCGCTCTTTAAGAGTGTGCGCGAGCGTCGCGTCGCGTCGCGTCTCGGTGTGAACTGACCCTTACAGGGTATTAATGCGATTATTGGGAAAATTTTCCAAACTTTGCTAATCTTTATTACATAGATAAAGTATAGGTACTTTAAATACATATAAATACAGGGGGAGTAAATAAGCTATATACCATATCCAGCTGGCTTCTTTCAAACATGTGCCTACATTGTTATTCCGCATTTTAAGATGAATTAACATTAATTAAAGAACTCAGCGAGAGCAAAGAGCTGAGAGCAGCGGTGGCCCAGTGGTGGCAGCCCCGACTTACAAGCAGTAAGTCATTGATTCGGACCCAGGCAGGCGCATTACTTTGTGTAATTTATTTCATCACAGCTGCTCTCAAAACGGGGAAGGAAAACATCGTGAGGAAACCTGTCCATGTCCTGGAACTAAAAATTCGAAGACATGTGACATCTACCAACCCGCACTGGGCCCGCGTGGTGGATTAAAGTCCACTCCCTCTCATTTAGAGGAGGCCTGTGTCCCAGCAGTGGGAACATTATAGGCTGATGATGATGATGTTGAGGAACTCATACGGGATTACCACCAAATTATTAAAATTTTGCCTACCTATTTTCGTCTGTAGGTTACAGACGAAAATAAAAACAAGTAGTAAACAGATCGTAATCTTTTCAATCTACCGTTTTTTGACAATATCATTTGCTATCGTCGATAGTGTTACTCATTTTCGTAGATGTCAAATGCGTTGATTGATAATAATATTACTATCACGTGAAGCTTCTCTTGACTCCCTGATATCATCAGACACCTAACATCTGATCATAACCAAAACTCACGCGAAATACTTAGAATATTTTTAGATTAGCTACCTACCTACATGTACTTAGTCATAATCTACATGAAATAAGTCTTCCTATTTCGCTACCAAAGCATTATATAAATTATAAAAAAAAACTCTAACGTGAAGCATCTAGGTAGGTGCTTGAATAATTTGGGTCGAAATTGAAACTGCCAGCGTTGGGCATGATGAGTAACATGAAAACTTATTTTCCTCAACCTCCTCTTAGATTAAAAGCGCAAACACGAACAGCTGATACTTTTGCTTTAATTTTAGCATACAAATAAAATGCTTTGCGCAATCTGCTTCTATTTATAAACAGCAAAATTCCGACGACAACACGCGACGTCGTATTTTGCATTCACTCTGGATAATTATCTCTTAAACTTCTAGTAACATAATATATGATCTTCTCTAAAAAGTGGGTTCATCTAGGATAACTTACTATCTGAGAAACATAGGATATCCAGTTGGATTACAAAACCTCAACATAATCCTCTTTGCGACGGAGCGATCTTCAAGACATTTTATTTAACATCAGAAGTCGATTTGAGCATAAAATATATCGTTTACATAAACGACGAAATTAAGTATCATTGACAAAACTTTTAAAAGGCGGATAAGGAAAGGAAAAGTGTAATTTGCGTAAGCTTATTACTAAGTTCAGTCAGTGCTGGGCTGAAACGATGGGTTTTCTGCACTTTAGAGGAGCTAGTCATCTCAATTTTCGCTACATTAAACTTGTTATGAGTCGCTAGTGATTAAGTCGTCTGACGATGCTATTTGAAAACCTTAATCTTTAGCTATTTCAAACGTATTTATTTCTATGCCATCATTATGTTAATTTAATCTTATTGAAATTACTATTATAAACAGAATTTCGTTACATATTTCTTAAACTGTAATTAGACATAGCGAGTTCCTGGACTCGAGAGTAAAACACGTATTGCTAAATCTTTCTTCTTTGTTCAGCTTTCAGTAAGTACTGTATGTATTTAAATACGCAAGACAGTGCTCGGCCAGAGAGAACAATATCCGAAAAGCCGAAATGCAGTACTTGCTAGCGTTATAAATATTTCATCTCGGCAACTACCTATCTTTTCCTGAAAAGCCCAAGCGCTGGACGACGACGCAGCGACGTTTCTTTAATTTCTCTTATCGTAAAGATTTTTCTCTCATATCATTGAATGCGAGAGGAAGCCTCTTTGACGTCGGCCGACTCTCGTCCTATTGTCAGAGCGTGCTTTTGTTTACTAGTGAAGGTATTCTCCTATTTCCATACTTCATCGATATTGTTCCTGCATAGGCATCATGTTAACCTACTTTGTCATGAAGTGTGACGTTATTGTACTCGAGCGATAGAGGAACATTGACAGAGTGGGCGGTTATGAGGTTTTATGTCGGCTTTCGCCACTCTAATATAAGTGCTCTAGTAAAATACTATTTGATTGAAAAGGTGTGATAACAGAATTATCGCTGGAATTCTGGTTAATACGAATGATGGTTAATGAAATTTATTTCTCAATGACAAATTACAAGGATTTCACTTACTTGAGAACATTTTTGGAACTTAAAAAAATAATAAAAAAACATTTAGCCTTTAGGTGCTTTACTGTCGATTATACAAAGTGTTGTTTTGCATGCTCCTCTCAAGGAGGTAATTATGCTAATGATTTTCGACTCGAATCAGTATAAAAATGGATAGGCATTTTTTTTTTTTTTACGGAATTCGGCATTTAATTGTGAACCACTTAAGTCTTATCCTCGCCCTATAACCGCGCTTTCACACAAACAAACAAATCTCAAACGTTTATTCGATAATTTCTTATTCCCTTAACCACGTAAAGCAGGTTATTCTGATGTACTGACAAACTTAAACTACCAAAAAAATCAGCGTTTATTAATAATTAACTAGGGTAGTGTAATTTAAATGTTTTGTGAGAACCTCCTGAATTTGGAGGAGGATGCAAAAAAACACCTTGTCCCTATCGAATTAAAAGTGCACAATTTGTTTCTTCACTACCATAACGCATTTATCAATGAGCTACGGAAGTATTTCTAACTTCGAGAACTATTAATAATTTTCGATTAATTATTTCAACTTCTCCCTCCGTACGACTTCCCATCATGAGTAAACAATAACGACGTGAATGTTTTTCGTTTCAGCCGATGGCATGACCTATTCGTTCGGCGTGTTCTATGCAGAGTTCCTGACCTACTTCGACGAAGGTAAAGGCAAGACCGCGTGGATCGTCTCCATACTCGTGGGGGTCACACTTAGTTCGGGTAAGTAATCAATTTAATACAACGGCATTCTGGCTTTGAACATTCAACTCGGCCGAAATAATGACGCCATCAGAGTGTTTATGTGTTCAAACCCGGCCCTGCCCGACCTTAATGATGTAGTGTTGAATCTTAATTGTATCTGTGTATCGACACTGTTTCATACAGTAAATTATTAACGAGTGTTACATAATCCCTCTCATAGAGAGGAGGCCTGTGTCCCAGCAGTGCGAACATTATAGGCTGATGATGATGATGATGATGATGTTACATAATCATTAACACTGGAAACAGGTTATTTAGCACGTTTACTGTTTGTTATGAGTTCCCGATATTTCGGCGCTTTTGCAATGATCAAGGTTAAACTGAACTCAACAATAGAAAGCATGGTAAATATCCCGTTTCCAATGTAAATAATAGTGTTAGTGACCATAACAGTTTAAAAACTTAAATTAAGGGTTACATAATCTGCTGCGGGTTGTTCGAAAGAGATACCGCGGCCCTGGAACACAAAGGGCTAAGAAGGAACATGGGTGGGTTTTAGTCAGTCAAGTCTGACATGACTTCTCCCGCTCCGCCCAGAGCGGGAGAAGTCATTTGATGATTTCCCATCCGCAAAAAAAAAAAAAAGAAAAGGGTTACATAATCTGTCAGTCAGGGGAATATTTGCATCCAGATGCAATGTTTTCGTTTTTTACCCAAAGGTTGACTGGTAGAGAATGCCTTGTAGCATTAAGTCCGCCTATGTACCACTATTGTACATGAAGTTTAAATAAATAAATAAATGTTATAATAAATTTTAAAACAGTTGAATCATTTTGCAATTATTTATCCTATCTAGCTGATACGTTTCGAACTCTGGTCCTTTGCAGCATGTGAGAGATAACAAAAACAGCATGATACCAGACACTACATTTATTAAAAGGCAAAAATCTAGGCATTTATAAGCTTGTTACGTAATGGACAGTAAATTAGGCTTCTAAATTATTAATTATCTCAAAGCAATTAGTTTGATACCCTAATCGCTGACTAATACTTAATTATTTTATTGAGAACTAGCTGTCCCGCGCAACTTCGTCTGCGTCACATTTTCCCCGTTTTCGCAACATTTTTCATTGCTGCTCCGCTCCTTTTGGTCGTTGTGTGATGATATATAGCCTATGTGCTTCCCCAGGTTGAAATCTATCTTCTTGCCAAATTTCATTAAGATCCGATCAGCCGTTTAGTCGTGAAAAGGTAACAAACAAACAAACATACAAACAAACAGAGTGACATTCGCATTTATAATAATACTAGCTGTCCCGCGCAACTTCGTTTGCGTTACATTTTCCCCGTTTTCGCAACATTTTTCATTGCTGCTCCGCTCCTTTTGGTCGTAGCGTGATGATATATAGCCCATGTCCTTCCCCAGGTTGAAATCTATCTTGTTGCCAAATTTCATTAAGATCCGATCAGCCATTTAGTCGTGAAAAGGTAACAAACAAACATACACAGAGTGACATTCGCATTTATAATAATTACTAGCTGTCCCGCGCAACTTCGTCTGCGTCACATTTTCCCCGTTTTCGCAATATTTTTCATTGCTGCTCCGCTCCTATTGGTCGTAGCGTGGTGATATATAGCCTATGTCCTTCCCCAGGTTGAAATCTATCATCTCCCCAAATTTTATTAAGATCCGATAAGCCGTTTAGTCGTGAAAAGGTAACAAACAAACAAACATACAAACAAACAAACAGAGTGACATTCGCATTTATAATATTAGTATGGATATGGAAGTATGGATTATTAATAATAATAATAATAATTTATTTCAGGTCCGTGACCCATATAAAACAAAAATAAATAAAAACCCAAACACATAAATTATTCACACACAAACATAAATTATTGGTCGGCTTGATATTCTACATTTCAAAGTTAAATTAGATAAGTACATTATTGAATTTAATTAAAAAGTAGATAGTAAAATTAAAAATAAATGTCAAATTAGAATAAATGTCAAATTACAATAACTGTCAAATTAAAATTAGTTTCAAATTAGAATAAATGTCAAATGAAATACTCATATTATTAAATGAAAATGAGAAATTACAATTTAAAAAGAGAATAATATATAAAATTTCAAATCAATTAAATTAAACTAGGTAATAGCTAGTCGACCTTAACAACATGCCGGTTACAGCAGTGCCTCATATAGGGACAATCAAGTCTTCCCGCAATCATTGCCAGGACAGCGTTGGAGCTGGCTCGCACCCTGCGCACCAAGGACGCGCACCGCTTGCGCATGGTGGCGTGGAAACAGTCGGTGCGCGCTTCCGCAAACATGCCCGAGGCACTGCAGAAACGAGGCAGCCCCAACACTGCCCTAAACGCATTATTATACTGGACGCGGAGGGCATTGTAGCTAGCTTGTGTGTAGCGAACCCACAGACTGCACATGTATAAAGAGGTGCAGTACGCCTTGAAAAGGGTGATTTTAACTGGATTAGAACAACGTGCAAACCTGCGGGCGAGCATGTTTGCTCTTTTCGACAAAGTCCTCCGCTCCCGTTCGATGTCAGCATGGTCTCTGAGATCAGACGTGACCAAATGCCCAAGGTACTTAAATTGATCCACTCTATCCAGAGGAACACCATACAGATAAAGCGGAGGTACCGCTTCTGGGCACTTAGCACCACTAGTCGCAAAGACCATGCATTGGCTTTTTGACACATTATATTTTAGACCATGCTCACCCGCGTAATCCTCACAAATCTGTACCAACCTCCTCAGACCACAAACCGACGCGCTCAGCAGAACGATGTCGTCAGCATAGCTTAGATTGTTGACACATACACCGTCAACATGACAACCAACATGCTCACTGCTGAGCGCGACGATGAGTGCATCCATATAGAGGTTAAAAAGGGTGGGTGAGGTCAAGCCGCCCTGCCTCACACCGCACTCCAACCGATACGGCTCTGAAACTGCCTCCACCCACCTGACGCTGTTGACCTGATACGTATACCAATACCTGAACATAGCCACAAGATCGTGCGGCAGATTAATGCTCGCGAGCTTATCCCACAGGATATCATACGCAACCAGGTCAAAAGCCCTGGATAAGTCGAGGAAACACGCGTATACGGGGGTTCTACGGTCCGTATAGTATCTGACGGTGTGCTTAAGACACAGTATGGCACTCTCCGTAGACAGTTGTGGTCTGAAGCCAAATTGGTTATCATGTAAGTTTACATACTTCCTCAACTGTGTATTAAGCAAACCGTCAAACACTTTGGCTATGATGGTGGCCAGCGTGATAGGCCTATAGTTAGCTTTATCAGCAAGGTCACCGGTTTTATTTTTCACAACAGGCACCACCACAGCCCTCATAAGATCCATGGGCAGGTAAGAGTGGCTCGCGCACAGTGAGAAAAGTATTAATTTAAAGTAGTAATTAAGTATTGATTTAAAGTAGGTCAGTCTGAATCGAGAATCTGAGCATGAGGTCCTAGGTTCTATTCCAAGGTTAAGTGTTATAAGGTTCTTTCATCAGAAATGTCTCAGTCGCAGCTACAGAGTCTGGAATTGTGCCCGGTGGATGGGAATAGGCACATAACTGGCGAAAAACTCTGTTCAGTCGGTTTAATGACATTGACCTTGTAATGCTTCCAGGTCCTATATCGAGTTCGTTGGTGAATCGCTGGGGTTGCCGCGCGGTGACCGTGGCGGGAGCGCTGCTTGCGTCCGTGTGCGTGGTGCTGTCGGCCTTCGCCAACAACGTTTTCACGCTCATCATCACCATCGGCGTCGGCACCGGCTTCGGTTTTGGCCTCATCTACCTACCCGCCATCGTCAGCGTCACCGTGTGGTTCGAACGCTACAGAAGTCTTGCTACTGGTAAATATTTTCATTCTATTTTCATTTCATCGTAATTGTAACTTGCATTTAGAAGCAACAGTTTAAAGTTTGTCTCTTTTTCCAGGTATTGCAGTATGTGGATCAGGACTCGGAACATTTTTGTTTGCACCAATCACATCAGCTTTAATTGAAAACTACGGTTGGCGCGGTGCTATGGCTATCATCGGTGCCTTAATACTGAACTGTGTGCCATTAGGCTTTATATTTAAACCCGTTCCCGAAATCCCGCAAACACCAGCAACAGAACCCATGCTGCCCAAACAAGCTAAGTCTCCACTGATAAGATCTCAAAGTACAGAACACGTCCTCAGAGCTAATGGGAAAGTTGACGACAATGATATTGCAAGACTGACACTGTCGCAGCCTGCCTTAAACAAACCTCATGAACAAAAGCCACCTTCCTCAAGGCACGGTAGTGGGATCATGCAAAGGCCGGACGTTTTGTATCAAGGCAGTATGACAAGTCTAGCCAGATTCAGATCAACGTCACCTGAAAGAGTATTCACCGCCTTCAGCACGAAAGAAGAACCAGAGGTGAAATGTGGCTGGTTGCCTTGCTCAACAGAATTCAAAGCAGCGCTCGGAGAAATGCTCGATTTGTCACTCCTCGTCGACCCAATATTTATTTTGTTCGCTGTATCGAACTTTTTAACTAGTATCGGTTTTTATATACCGTATGTTTACACTGTACCAATGAGCGAATCACTAGGAATTGAGAATCCACCATACCTTATTTCTATAATCGGGGGATCAAACTTGGTGGGGAGAATAATTCTTGGTTACATAAGTGATAAGCCCTGGGTAAACCGCTTGCTAGCTTATAATGTGTGCCTTACAATCGCAGGCATTGGTATGTACATGGAATTGATATTTTTTAATAAACAAGGCTTTAATTGTATTAAAATGAGTATATTTATTGAATACTATTTCGTTTTCAGGTACGGCAATGGCCATGGTCTGCTGGGAGTTCTGGGGTCTCGCTTTATATGCTACGACATTTGGCTTTTGCATCGGCGCCTATGTAGGGCTGACCTCAGTCGTTCTTGTGGATCTATTAGGTATCGAGAAACTCACAAACGCATTTGGACTTCTCCTACTATTCCAAGGAATAGCTTCCCTAATAGGACCACCATTTGCAGGTAAGCTATCTACCGATTTGGCAACTAGTAAGTTCCATCGCTTCAAATAAATAATCTATTTTTATTTTTTGTCTTGCAGGGTGGTTATTCGACACACTTAATTCGTACGCACCAGGCTTTTACGTGGCAGGCGGTACGATATCGCTGAGCGGGTTGATTCTGTTCTTTATCCCCGTGATCGAGAGGAGGCAGCAGAGGGCGTGGGAGAACACGGCGCTTGAGCAGATATAGCAGGCCGGTGTGGGGGGCGTGCGCGGGGAGGGGGCCGGGGGGGCGCGTGCCTGCCCCGTCATCGTGCTGTGCAGCCCCTCCACACGCAGTGCTTCCAGCGCCGACACCTACAGCAACAGGGTATACAAATCTACAATAATAGAGGAGAATAATTATAATGTTAGTGATGAAGAAGATGATTTTGTAAATAACTCGGCGATGGATGAATGCGACGAGCGTTTCGATGAAGACTGTCGAGCCCATTCCAGAGAACGTGTTTTGTGTGCGTGCGACATGTGCCAGTAGGTTAAGAAAAAAGGTGCAATATAAATCTATGTATATACTTTCATCTTTATATCCATTCGGTTAATGTAAAACTTTTATAATAGGTATATGAAGTGCCGCTATAATATCTACGTTTCCTATGAATGCAACCAATAGATGTAAGTAGTTTTTAGTAGTAAGGTGTATAATAAGGAAATATATCTATGTATAATGCAAACACTTATAATATTGATAGGTTAAATGTAAAAAAGTACATAGTAGTCCTAATTTTCGAGAAGAAAGAAGAGCGGACACATACAATTTAACTTGGTTGTTATTTGGCACAATCAATGGACAATGAAAATTATATAGAGTATCTTGAGAACTGTCAACTAGTTGTGCTGTATTGTGTGTGTGTAATTTTACTCCCTAATGTATGGCCTTACTGTGGACCAATCGAGGGTAGAATGTGATGTCATCAAAAGTACCTAGTAAAGGCATACCTATTGTGCTTTTTGTAAATTTAGAAATAAATAATCAAATGGGTACACTACATAAATACGAAAAACTTTATTCCGATAGTCACAAGTTCGAATTTCACAATGCCGATAGGCATAATTCCGAATGGCTCAAAATTCCTAATATAACAACTCCGACTTATCATTACTCCTATTTTTATAATATCTAAATTTCAATATTCCTTACGTTTATAATGACTACTCTCAAAATACCGAGTTTTAATAGATCGAATAACAAAAAGTCCGACTTAATGATAATTCGAAACATCAAAAATACGAATTCCGATTATTAAAATACCGATTAATACAAATGCGAAATTAAAACGCCTTGTTCTCTTTTAAACTACGATTGTTTAGTTTTGAATAAAAATAATTTGTTTCAAATAAAAATATTTTGTTTCCCTGGTCACAATTCTAACCTAACCTAAACGAAGTAATTCATCAATAATACAGGGGATTTGCAGCATGCAAGCAAGCATGCAGCCTGCAATCAAGTATGCAACATGTAAGCAGGCATGCAACATGCAAGTAGGCATGCAACATGCAAGCAAGCAGGCAAGCAACAAGCAAGCAGGCATGCAAGCATGCAACATGCAAGCAGTCATGCAACATGCAAGCAAGCAGGCAAGCAGCAAGCAAGCAGGCATGCAACATGCAACAAGCATTATTTCTGTCACGACTCCGGCGCTGCAGGGTTTGGGCGGCCCCACGCGACCTTATCGTTGCAGATGGTTGTAACGCTCACCACCGCAGCTTCGGCTTGCTGGCCGGCCAAGCCGGCCAGCCTCAGCCGCGACGGCGGTCCTTCAAACCACCTGCTCCTCAGCTCGCGGGCCGCTCCACCCCTCCGCGCCTACGCGGGCTTAAATTACACTCTAGGGGTAGGGCAGACAAGACTGCGTGAAGTCGGTTTTGCAGCGATTCGTTTATGTCACCAAATTTTGTAGCACAACATGTTGACTTTTAGTTAAATTCGAAGTATTGAAAATCGGAATGTCGTTTTTCGGACCGAGAATCCTTCGAGCATTTGATTCTTCGAACGTATGAAAATCGGAAAACTAACAAATCGCATTTACGACTTTCGGTAAAATAATTTTCGTGATTTTTAATAATAGACATTATAATTCTTAGGTATTATGAAATTCGGACTTTTGGCACTCGGATTATTGAAATTCGTAATAAAATTTTCGGAGTATTTGGGTGTTCCCTAATCAAATACATGATACGGCGGCTATTTCATTTTCTTGATAGGCTACTGTTGTTTTCTTTTAAGTAGGAATATTTTTCCACGTTGTGTTCAGTAGTATAATTTGTCAATTAGGACTTAGGTTCCATTCGGTTTCTTCCTTCACTAAAATATACATGTAATGTACATTTCGACTGAATTAGATAACCATACAATGTATCGTACTATGTAACTGGACTGCGCTGATATTCTTCGTACAAATCTTTTTCTCTTTGTATTATATTGTTGGCAATCTTGTAATCGTATGTAATACGGTTTCACACATTATTTAATGTTACTTTTATGTATACTATACATAAATATCTAAAATTATAATATATTTGAACTGTCTATGCCTTTAATATTTATATCCTGAACCTGCTAGTAAATTACATATGTTTTATTATCTGTTTCAAAATGCATTCTTGCAATAAATCACTGCGCACATTAAGGAAATAAATAATAGCTACAATAGTCGCATGTGCAATAAGACCTTCAATCAAACCTTCATTAATTCTTGTGCAGTAAATGTGTCATGGTGTACATACTTGATTATACGATTTAATATGAGTTATGTTATCTCATAAGTAGTCTTACAAAAGAACTTGTAATTATAGTTTATAATACCTTATAGGTAAACGATTACATTCTTCAACTAGTAGAAAATCCTCGGCAGTCAACAATTTACCTATTATTTTTAGCTAAAACAATGTTGCGCCACTTTGTTTTTCATAATTAATGACAAATTATGACAAAACTTAGACCAAACTCTCTAAACTTAGGCACCTGTCGTGTCTGTGCATCTATATATCCAGTCCAGAAGCAGACACCAGGGCTGAATTCATCTTAAAAACGTAACCTGGTAAGTACTAAATTTTTAATAATTAGTCCAGAGAAAATTACTATGAATGTGTAAAGATATTTTGAAAAAAAAAGGAATTTGCATAGGGTCAAGAACATTCTTAGTATGTCACCGAGCCGTGTTACCATGTTGAGTTATTTTTTTTCACTACCAATTAACAAGGAATAAGAACAAAACGGCCCTTATAACAGCACTTTATTGGGACAATTAAGCTACTTGGTTTATTTTGATTGTTCTAGGCATTCTAGGAATGTACCTATTTATGTACATATTTCATAATAAGCCGGTTTTAGGCACTAACCACACGAAGAGAAAGAAAAAGAAGAATAAACAGGCATTAAAATCTGAGTTTATAATAAGTCACACATGAATACAAATTTAGAGTAGTATTATCATAGCCTGCTACTAGTACAGAAAGGGGTACGAACCTTTGTGGCATATCTAGCCGCCGATATCTTGTTTTTTTTTTTCAAAATTTCCGAACACGATAAAAGTGGTATATTTGGATAGGGGACACTTATACAAACAAAAAATGTTAAGTAAAATGGTATCCTAAAGTGTCACGTTTCCGAGATTTTAGAAGTAAAGATCGCCATATGAGTCCATAATGACACAAATGGCGATCTTTACTTCCACATATCTCGGAAACGTGACACTTTAGGATATCATGTTAGTTAACATTTTTTGTTTGTATAAGTGTCCTCTATCCAAATATACCACTTTTATCGTGACAAAAAACAAGATGGCGGCGGCTAGATATGCCAGGCTCCATACAAAAATGTTCGAACCCCTTTAATCTTTCTTGTTATCGTTTTCGTCTTCACGTCCCGCATCGGCGCCGGCGCACATTTTGAACAATTTCCCGCGCACACGATCGTCAACCAGAAACAGTGCTACTGCTGTCAGCGCAGGCGCCACCTGTTAACAAAGGTATCTCAACTGAATGAACTTCTGTTCATGTAATCAACTTATTTAATCAATTACTACAAGGTTCTAGGTCTAGGTCTATATCACAACCAGACAACTTAGGTGTTGGGGCTGAATAAGGAACTCTTAACAGACTACCCTGAAAATAACTGAAAAACCACTAAAGTTTACAATCAGATTCAGTGATTTGTGATCGCCACTGATGCAAAATTTTAGTAGAAACCTCATAATCCTGTAAACTATTATCTATAAACCACTTAACATAGGGGAGAAAAGTTCGGGGTATTTGCGGTCTACATTCCTTTTTTGAACTTAATTTTGCTGAATGAAGAAGTGCAGAAGTTACACAGAGTATGTACACAGTACAGTACAGACTGTGTACACAGACTATGCAGTCAGACAGAAGCTTAAAAAACCAGCCAAGTGCGAAGCGGACTCCCGCACGAAGGGTTCCGTACCATTTTTTATAAAAACGAGCAAAAAACAAACACTTTTTTGTATGGGAGCCCCCTTAAATATTTATTTATATTTTAGTATTTAGTATTTGTTGCTAAAGCATCAACAGAAATACACAATCTGTAGAAATTTCAACTGGCTACCTATCACGGTTCATGAGATACAGCCTGGTGACAGACGGACGGACGGACGGACAGCGAAGTCTCAGTAATAGGGTCCCGTTTGACCCTTTGGGTACGGAACCCTAAATATGAAGTGAAGAGGAACACATGTACCTATAAAAAAGAGGCTTGTGGAATGTATAACCTCCTCCTATTTTAGAAGTCAGTTAAAAAATAGGTCTCTTTAAGTTATAGTGGCTCAATTTGACACATCCAAAAACACGGAAGTCAGAATAAGAATATGCACACATAGATTTATCATTTACTATCAAAGCGTCCAAAGAATGACAGGGATTTATTTGGCAAACTCCATCATGTTCGCGCCGTGGCCCGTGAGTCACGGGTGATTTGGCGTCTCATGAGTTGTAGCCGCTGTACCATTACGCAATCACGTCATTCTTCATAAATACTTACGTAACATTCGAGTTGCACGCACTTACTATTCGATGCATCATTAACTAGGCGTGGGTTACAAGAGTTCGTAATTAGAATGACTCTAATTCTTTCAAGTCGTAAAATTTGACCAAATGTCAGGCCTACACAGAGGCTATACAATCCACGCATGATCTTAAGTATGTCCCTTTTTTAAAGCCATTTGCCATATTAATCTACCTAACATCCATATCATGGACTCGCTAGGAATGTCAGCGGTGTGTCAGCTGAACGCGTACGAAGCCGACATGCTATGCCGACATGACATGGCATGCTGTGTAGCTTTTGTGCGTGGAGTTCATAAAACCTTCAAACACTATTACAATAATTAAAGCTCACCCAATGAATCCACATGGCCCACGTGACGTGAGATGCTGAGGGAAGGGGCATTACGTCCACATACATCAATTGTGACATCACCAGGCTTCCCCTGATCAGTGCGATGGGTGTCCAGCACAACAGGTTCACCAGCGTTATAACGGTTACACTCTGGAATAATTCGAAACTCATTATTTTTATGAATCCTGTAGATCATACTATACAATATGTAAATAAATCTGTCCGATCCGCGAGGGTATTATTAGGTATCGAGATTAGATATTCATGTAATTCTTTTTGGATAACAAGTAAAAAAATAATACCCCGACAAAAACTAAATAAAATGTACTAAAATGTGGAAACTGCCATGGCAACACAGGACAACGCTCCGGTCTCTTCTTAGGTAGTGATGTCATAAACAAACAACTGACGATCGGACATACTAATGCCGAAATTGGTGTTGTCACGTTTCAAAAGTTTGTTAGATTTTGGGGAAATAGTGTTAATTAGGTCACAAAATTCAGGTTTTTAAAATTCATTAATATGTTCACTTTCATGAATATTTAAAATTTCTTATTGTATTTGGAAATGTCATTGGTATGCCCCTTTCGGATCGGACAGGGTTTTTTTTAACATAATGTATAATACCAACTTACATCGGTTTCTGATTGCGACTTTGTTTCAAAGAATTTCTAAGAACAATTTTCTGTTCCCTAAATACCCATGTGTGGTAGTACGATATGCATCCACACTAACTCTCTACATTCAATGGTAAAGTTAAAAAAAAATATTTTAAACTCACCCGAGTTAAATTCTGTTTCCTCATAGAGCATGGCAATTTCCTCTCTAACATGCGCGCCCAAATTAGCATCATTGTCCTGAAACATATTACATTCATAGAAAAAAAGCCCTTATTACAACTTTAGCCCGAGTTATTTGAACAATTTTAACTTATTGTTTAATCCATTTCCTTTGTCTACAGAAATTGGATCAATTAAAATTGTATCGTTGTTGATAGCTTCTGCCAGTATTAACTAGGTACTATCACCAAACTGCATATTTGACCACGGTAAGGACTATCGTTACTTGCAGCGTCCGGCCGCTATAGAAGCGCTTATTAACGCTCAACTACCAATAGCATCGCAGCATCTGTTTTTGCCGAGTCCCTTGGTGTCGTAAATGAATAAAAAAAACTGTGGTCAAACATCTGGGATCATTAACAGAGCCTGAGATTGTGTTTAAAACAATACATATTTAAAAAACGGTCGTGTATTTTTCGGTCGGGCATTTTTTGTTTTACCCCTATTGGTCCGCAAACTATTTGAGCGGACCAATAGTAATAAGGGTGTTAAACAGATGTCATCGTGTGCACGGGATTTTGTTTGAAAAGTGTCCATATTCTCACTTTCCCGATGGTACCTATACTGCACTAATTGCGTGCCATAAATCAAAGCTGTCTACTCTAAATGTGAATTTCTATTTAATTGACGTGACTAATTTGCATTAGGTACAAGTTAGCTAGTAAGCCTCTCTGATTTAATTTAATGACTTAACACTAGTCAACTTGACGCAAACGCAAATTGATTTGATTCATTAATAGCGATTGATAGTTATGTTTACCTACTTTTAAATAATAATTGAGTTTCTCGTAATAAGTTTTTGAAAAGAAACTATTTATACTTACATGACGATAGCAGGCTTAACGCTTCGAAGAATAAAAATGGCCACGATGAAGTTCCTCTGCCAAGTCTCTGGTAACACCATATCGAAGGTGCACGACGTGCATTGGAAATCCAACCCATACTTTCCAACTCCAAATAAAGGTGGTATTGAGTAGAGGCAAGAAAAGAACACACACAAACACACGTACAAGTAGTAGTGTTTCTTCTGTATCTGCCAACCTTGAAAAGTATGAAACTATTAAATTTAATATGATAATTAACCCAGCACAGCATTTAATAAAGATTCACTTACCGTTAGTAATGTATTTTGCAACTACATATCTTTCAATACAGATGTGAGTAAGGCATTCGACCTCGAACACTGCCAAAAACGTCTCCAAGAATGCAAAAAGTTCACAAGAGAATGTTTCAAATCCGTATAAACTGAAAGGTCAGTACACTTACAGCTATTAAGATTAACAAAGAATCACAGCCCAGAATAAAGACACTTTAATGATGAAATATTAAAGAATAAAAAAAGTGACCGTGTGTATGAACAAAAGAAAACAAGCGATGTTGCATTATGAATTAGCCCAGACATAAGAGTTTGTAACTGGTAATGTAAAAGCAAATTAATCAGATACGTACTAATTTGCATTTTACTGCAAAGTTTTCTAAGGGAACTTCAACATCTAAATTTATCACAAGGACTATATGAATAAACAAAGGGTATTTCAATGCTAATAAAATGTTCCCTTCCACTCACGTTTCAATGTATTTGACAAGCGGCATGTGCAAAAACATGGGCACAATACGTCTGATACACGCTGCCATGGTATAATTAGCCAGGTTACGATAACTGTCATCAAAACGAAGGTTTGAAAACAGGAGGGTTACACTTAACCAGAAACTAAATATGACTGACAACAGGCCTGAAAAGATAAGGTACACTTTAACGAAAAATAAGTGATCTTCAATCAAATCAAAATTGAAATGAACAAACACTGAAACAATGCGCTTTAATCCTGTTAAGATTTAATCACCTGTAACATAGAAGCCTTGTTGCAAAACGATCCTCTCATCATTAATAAATACTTCCTTCCAAACACAGATGTCTTCGTAATTCTCACTATAATTTACTAATGTCATCTTTAAACACAAAATCGTAAAGGTAGGTCAGTAGTTGAAGATATTTAGAGATTTCTGATGTCTCCAGATTTACAATTGATGTAGAAGATGTCAATGTTATGCACTATACGAGTCTAAAAGACGTGTGGCGGGACTAATTAGGATCCTGATGTGTGCAAACCTGAATCTCAAGTTGCATCTTGAGACTTCAACTACTACACCAGTTATTTCATGCTCTGCCTCACCTATTGTTTTACTACAAGTACTTAGAAGAATAGTAAGTGAATGGTCAACTGGGCAAACGACAACGCAGTTAAATGTTGGAGTTTTAAACAAGTAGATCTATATGGAACTTAAACTTTTATTGTAAGCGTAGGGATATACATTTCAAATGTGCACAAAATTCTTGAATAGCATCGTGGACTACTGCTGATCTTTTCTTGAGAGGGCATTATTTGAAATACCTCCGGTCCCCTGAGGCCTTGGAGCATGCTAGGTATGTCCTTCACCTGGCTAAGCTCTGTTGTACCGCTTGGCGCGTTCTGGTTGAAGCAAGGCATAATGTCTGCGCATGCGTCCAAGAAGTGCAGCGCGGAGTCTCTCATCACCGGCAATAAAACATAGTACTGGAACACTTGTTGCTGCCTGCAAATAAAGAGAAGGTCGTTATATCAAACCATAAACTAACTAGACTCAGATAAGCTTGAGTCAAATAACAGATTAAAGAATAAATTTCCGTTTTAAACAATTTGGTAGGCAAGGTCCATACCTCTGAAGCAATGGGTGCAATTACCGCCAAAGCAGGTGGCACATGTGGTCTGTATCCGTATATTAGGAATGGCAGCCACTGCCAACCAACCAAAATGGCAGCTGGTATCCATAATGCTAACGTAGCTACACACACGGCGTGGATACTCTGGAAATTATATCAATTAGATAACTCTGAAGTGTAATACGGTACGCTAATTACACAAGCTAATTATAACTTCTCGACATATCTACCTATGTATTACGTGGAAAGATTTTCGTGAAATTTTATGGAGATTCCGAGGCCAAGAATAGAAATTCTTTGGAATATATTTCCCAATAAATATTAATTTTCCTCCTCGTTAACATTATTACAAATCTAGTTGCATCAAAATCAAATCATAATTATAAGAAATTACTGAACAGCGTAAAATCATTACCTGTGTCAGCCGCGTTTGTTCCTTTTGTTGTTCTCCTTTGTAGAAGATTCTTTCTAATCGAACTGCCTTTCCCATATAGTAGAATCTGTCAACAATACTAGACCCGGTTAAGTCATCTCATGTGATACTATTTTCAATGCGTACAATGTATTTTAACGATATCCACTTACATAGCAATGACCGGTATCACTCCACATACAATGATGTAAGGAATGCTAAATCCTATGTGTTTAGCTCCAGATGATAACGACGGCCAAAGAAACGTACAAAATGTCCCCGTAGAATCACAAGAATATTTCCCATAACCAAACAGTGGAGGAGTGGCAAATATTACTGAATTGAACCAACTGAGACCAACCAATGACCAATAGAATCTCGTGTAAAGTGATCTTTCTGAAATATGAACAAACATTAATCGCATCAGAAACGGCTCTGAGAAAGCACATTACATTATGTTCAATTTGCATGTACATACCACATCTGTAGAACTTTGCTAATAAATATCGCTCCAAAACTGCCACAAATAAAGCAGTCATTTGAAAGACACCAAAGAATTGATTCAGAAATGCAAATAGTTGACAGCACGAAGGACCAAAGAGCCATCTAAAACAGTATTGATTTTGTAGTGGTATTGAATTTGGTTTCAGAATTATATTATTTAAATTGTAAACATTGTATATTTACCTTTTTGCTACAGCTGATGATCCAGCAAATGGAAATCCAACGAGATTTCGGCCAAGTGACGCTGTGCACAGATTAAGTACCAAAATATGACTCCTAAACACGAGCAGGTGACTGTGGATGAATGTGGCAAAAAGCCAACCGTTGAGCAGCACCCCGAACACACCTATTTAATAATGGCCCACATTAACATATTATAATTCACACACTTCTCGAAATTTATGGATTCACGACTCGTTCAACGAATTATTATTTGGACGGAAATTTATATTATAATAATTAGTTACTAACCTAATATAAAAAGGCAAGCTCCCAACAGCAGTTTGTAAGAACCATCGAAATAATACCACGGACACTCATCTTCGAGATCCTCAAACAAGGTTTGCATATCTGAGGATCAACCACTTGCTGTAATCACCGCGCGTCAGGCACCGTGAAAGATATTCGGGAGGTGATAGTGATGTTTATTGGGCATTTAGATTACTTTTCCATAAACAGATAAACGTCCACGTAGTTGAAGTGGTTACAGAGACTGGTTAGGTTGTCGAACCACCGCGAAGGGACTCGCTACAACAAAGGGAGTGGATCGGGTGACATGCCCTGATGCCACTTTGTGCGCGCCATCGAGGGCGTGAACGTGTCTCGTGTCTTGCTACGGTGAACAAGCTGAAGTACTACAAGCTGAAGTACTTCGACACATAAGTTGCCTGGCTATGTTTTCAATAACATACTTTTGCACATTTTCATGAACTTTACAACGTGTGTTCGAAGATGCTGCTGTTAACAAAGAGTGTTTACCTTTAACATCAGTACCTAAGTATTAAACATAGGACATAGTATTGGTCATCTTCTGTTTTGTTTTCTAAGTTATTTCATAAACTACTGCAATAACATATTATCATTCATCACTATTAGGTCGTAAAACAGATCGCACTCGAGGTGTTTTATGTTATTAGCTCAAAAAGAATGGTTTAAAAAAAACAACCAGTAAGTAACATTCTTTGCATCATTTTTTTTTTCTTATCCAACTGGTGGGCAAAAGCCTCCCCTCCATCTTTCAATGTGCTGCAACTCTCTTCATGTGCCACAGCCATGAGCGCCTGAGGATGGTCTTGGCTGCCGAGGTCAGCCCAGAAAGAGATGGCGAGATGACCTGGATACGCACTGCGATGGCTGGTTTGAGGTCGCGCACGAAAAAAAGAGTACATTATGGTTACGAACAAAAAAAAAACAAAATACTTAAATTAATTCATCATCATCATCATCTGCCTAGCCTTTTCCGAACTATGATGGGGTCTGCTTCCAGTCTAACTGGATGTATCTCAGCAGTATTTTACATGGAGCGACAGCCTTTCTGACCTCCAAATTCTAAATGAAATAAATTATTATCAAAATAAAACTTCTACATAGTTTATGGACCAATTATGGAAAAATAAAGATCGTTACTATTTTAAAATATACTTTTCGGTGGAACTTAAACAATAGAATTTCAACACACCTACACATTATAATGTTTATTACTGTTTCATAAAGATTTACAGACACCAATAACTGTAAATCTAACTAGACCTAGCAAACAACAAATGTTCACCAAATTGCGTCTATTACTTTAAAACTAATTTAATTGTAGTTTTTTACTTGACCAATTAAATTAACCAACTAGCTAGATGAATGTCCCGGTAAAAATGATACGCCACCACAGATATTTTTGTATATATTTAACCGGGGCACTGAGCTGTTAATATATTCCATTTTACCCTGATTTAAAAATAGTAATCAACCCGGCCTATATTTATATCATAGACACATGAACACTTCCCAGATGTCACGTCCTCGTCTTTCACGCGATTGTAGGACGAGCTCAGGTAACCGCTGAGTCGCGCGATACGAGAACGTCGATCGACGCACACAACTTGTACGTAAATTACATGATAATCTATACGTTATTGGCAACGCCCGTGAGGAATACGTCAGGTCCGTATACGTACTCCACGCGGCCGGCACACTTTTAGCGGTCTCAATTAATTGCGGAAAAGATCGCGTACGTTTTTGGCAATGTTATACTTATAACCGATCATTGCCTAGCTGTTATCAAACTCGCTGATTTGTATATTCGCATTGAGCGCGCAGTGCAGTGCCGTCATCGGACGGGTCGCGGCAGGATGTTGTCGTTGGAGCAATTGTCGCAAATGGTGAAGGAACACCTCGGTCTGAGCGACTATATTGACGGCATACAATATTCGTGTAAATGGACTATCAACGAGTCGCCCTTAAGTGGCCGTGGCCTAATCGCCACCGAAGACATAATGCCTGGAGAAGTACTGTACGTTGACCGGCCTCTCATCTATGGCCCGCGAGCTGGAACCGCCGTAGAACAAGGATGTACGGTGTGCGGCAGGCTAGACAGTGATACTTTTTATAAGTGTTCTAAGTGTTCATTGTTGTTGTGCTCAGGACAGTGTCAGAATACAAACGTTCATTTTAACGACTGTGGTATCATTGCGCGCTGGAACATCAACACGCCCGACGAGGAGGTTGATGCTAATGTACTGTCTCGCGCATTAACTCCTGTTAGGGCTCTGCTGTTAAATAAGGACCAAAGGATATTCTTGGCTTCCCTGCAGGCACACACTCTACCTCAACATGGAATTGAAATTCGGAACTTGAAGCAATATTACGAGATACCAGAAGAAGAAGAGCAGCTGATGCTTTTGGCTTGTTGCGCTCTAGACACTAATGCATATCAAATTGCCACTCCGTACGGTAAAAAGGAAATGAGCATGCGTGGATTGTATCCTGTGGCAGGATTGATGAATCACAACTGTGTACCGAATACGAGGTACTACTTCAACAGTGACCTACAGATGACAGTAAAAGCTGTGAAGCCTATTAGAGCGGGAACAGAGATAGTTACTTGTTACTCTGGAATTTTATGGGGAACACCGGCTCGCCAGACCCACCTGTATAAAACAAAACACTTCCTGTGTAAATGTGATCGTTGTTCCGATCCCACTGAACGAGGGACTCTCCTCGGTGCTCTGAAATGCTTCTCGACACAGTGTTCGGGATATTTACTTCCTATAGACCCTTTGAAGTCCTCAAGTCCATGGCGGTGTTTACAGTGTGACATGCGAGTCCCTAACAATAACGTTCGTGCTATACAGGGGGCCCTCGGAAGTCTCATGGGATCATTGAACTTTGAAAGTGTACAAGATTTAGAAAGGTTTTTAGTTAATCGAATTACAAAATATGTTCCGAAGACAAATCAAATCGTGATAGATCTTCAGTGTCGTTTGGTATGGGCGTTCGGAGAGGTTGAAGGATACCGCTGGCACGGTAAGCTACTTTGTAAAAACTATTTTTAACTAACAATATGTTTAGATATTCTGATGTTTTTTCTAAAATATTTGATTTACAGAATGGAAAAAGAATAAATCATACGTTTTTAGGTTAAGATCAATCCAAATAATCAGATACAAAGATATATTTATATCGTTATCTCGTCTATGTTTTGAAACACCGTGTTTTGAAATTGAAGTGTTTACTTCTATGAAAACATAACTGAACTGAAAATCATTTTTGTAAGCAATATTTTATGGGTAATGTGCAAGTTGCGAAACTAATCAATGATCGGGTTAAAGTGACGTCAGAGGCTCTCGATTGTTCCTTCAACTGTGTCGATAAAGGCTTGCGGTACTTAGTTTTGCAATAATTATATTCAGCGTAAGTACAGGTAACATTGTGGATCTCGTTAACAATGCGTCACTTCCTATGCACGTCAGACGGTGCTATTAATGGCCGCCGACGTCGCCAACCTGCCTGTGTGTGACGCGGGAAGCTGAACTGCCGATTACCTAATAGTCCCTAACTACGAGACTGAAACGCCACCGCGCCGCGCCGTAGGTACATTTTATGTTAGGATTTATGTATTATCAATTTATCATATTTTAAGATTGATGTAGTGTAGGCTTCCATCAGGTATATTGTGAGACAAAGCTCTATAAAATACGAGTTAAGTTATTTAAGTTGAGTGTTTTTGTTTTAGCCCGTTTTGATTCAAAAAAATCTTGGAATACAATAGATAATCATGTACTACTACAGATTTTTGGATAAAAAAAGCTGTACATGAATATGAAGCGGATTAAAATAAACATATTTTGATTCGCTTACTAAAATTTTAATAATTAGTGAAAAACTGTAAAGGTATGAACGGCGTGGGTAAAGTTTTAACAATTATAGACAAGTACATAACGCACTTACTAATTTATTCTAATCAAACGGTTTCCATGGCCAGTGCATAAGAATAGAGCTGGATTACAAGGATTCAAGCAATTACATGATGACTACGTCCCGCGACATCTTTATATAATAATTGGGATAACTCTAGATAATTTATTTATTTATTTATGTACACACAAAACACTTAACAGGATAAAGACATTAAGATACAAGACCACAAAGGTACTGCTTATTTCTAAAGAAATTACTTCCAGCAGACCTGCGAGTGGGCAGATGGATTAGAAATGTAGACACAGTGTGTAGAATAGATAGAACAGGAAAATAAATGAATTAGAGCTTAAAACAAACTTTATACCTATATAAAATAAACATACATACAAATAAATAAACATATAAAAATAAACGTAAATAAACCTATAATACACACCTGTAAAAGGAGTGTTACAGTGCAGTTGCACTGTAATCTTTTCGTATTGATACTAAGGTCGAATTTCACCCAATGAATGAGAGCCGCCAGTGTGAGTATGAACATTGATGACACTGACACCATTGAACGCTGTTTAGATGTGCTGATAGCATTCAGTTGCATCGGTGAAATCGGGCCTAAGCATCCGTCCCTCATTTAAATGATTAATTACCTAATTAGAAGCACATTAATAGGGGACCGGACTGGGTAAAGAAAACGACATTCTATTTTGTCCATCAGACAGGTAATACAAAAAGATTAGACACGTTTTTTTTGTTTTATCAAAATATCAAAAAGTTACTTAGTTAGAACTCATTAAAGTTGGAGAGTGGGGGCTTACTACGTCACAAGTAGGTATAAAACTTACCTACGTGTGTCGTCATGCGCCATTTCAACTCAATTTATCTCCGTAATTTTATGACCACGTGAAAAAAGAAAAAATACGTGTCCAATACTTTTCAAAAAACTACCCGACGGACAAAGAAAAAAAAAATAGGATTATCCCCTATTGCACTGAAGTAGACTTTATTGCCGTAGTTTCTCAAAGTCGACCTTTATGTCCTTGAAATAAACAGTGGAAATAAACTTTGAGATTTGTACCTAACTTTTTTTTATCTGAAAAGGATTTCCAACGGTTTTACAGAATGCCGTGGCTGCGGGACTATTCGAAAGAGATACAGTGGCCCTGGAATACAAAGGGCTAAGAAGGAACATGGATGGGTTTTAGTCAGTACAAGTCTGACACTCCCTTCGGAGCGGGAGGTCATTTGATGATATCCCGTCCGTAAAATAAAAGGTTGTTACAGTAAATGCTTACAATATCATTAGACACAACGAGCATTTATAAACACAAATCTTAAATGCTTGAAATCGTAGACTGAATAGAAGAATATATACATTGGTAAATGAGTATCATAATTCATACTCTTTTTTCCGTGTTGAGCAGCCAATTATAGCGTCTATTTTCATATAATTATCGCCTAAATCTATATAGCTGTGTGTATACCTTTCCTTACTAAACGGGCAACGGTTTACAATTTTACAACGTTAATTCAACAAACTGCATCGTTCGTCTACGACTGCTGAGCACAAGGTTCGATTACCAGGTCGGGCAAAGTGTTATTGGGGGTTTTCCATCAGGAATTCTCAGTAACAGCCACGGAGTCTGGATTTGCCCGGTTGATGGCAATACACTCGCCCCATAATACATGGGACTTTAACATAACTGGCGAAATGTCGGTGTACTATTAGGTACACCTCTGCCAAACCCTTCGGGGATTACTTCAAAAGACCATTTCAGATACTAATCTGCATAGTCCTCATGTAAATTGAGCAATGTCTGGACTTTAAAAGAGTAACAAGTTAACAGGGAACCTCTGAGTTTGTTTCGGCTGTTTTTCTCAGAGTAGTCAGGTACGAAACACCGGCCCCATCTAGCTTAAAAAAAAAATGACGTGTAAAAGTGTTTGTAAAAACCTACTTGCAAAATAAACATCATTTATCATTACAAGCGTGATGTTATGTAATGTTATAATTCAACAAAATGTTTGTACCTTTTTTTTCTTTTATAATTTCCTCTACGGGACCTCAATAGCATATCTAAAAACTAATAAAAAAAAAAACAGCAGCTTTAGTAGATTTAATGACCATGCTGCAATGTACAAACAGTTACTGCAATAAATGCAATAGGTGGGTACAATAGCGGTTCCTTACGAATTTCAATTACATTACCACTCGAAAAACATCCTTATTGTAATTGCACCAAGATTTCCAACTCAACTGCTCTGATTAATAAATACCTCATGTCAGTATTAACCGGTCGCTGCTAGCCATTGTATAAACATCCTGGTCTTGAATATCTTACTGTTGACGTAAAACAGTGCAGGTAAGTGTACCTAATGGTAATAATATACGTGAGTGAGTATAGACAGTAGGTACTCGTACATCGACCCACTTAATCGAAGCAAGTTTTGTGAAAAAACACAACCTTTGGAAATTGTTATTAAAACAGTTTTTTTCGCTAGCATGGGAATGGAAAGACAAAGCGCTGACGCTCCCATTAGTCAAACAGCTCACGCTATCACGCAAACTGACGACTAAGGAAATGGTTTGCTGTGCAGTCCTACTTACTAGGAAACTACGTTGCTTTTGTGTGAACAAAACGTAGATGAGTTGAATAATATAATAAGGAACACTCAAAGGTAATACGTCAGTATTATATTGGAGTATTATCACCTTTTCACTCAAAGGTAATACGTCAGTATTATATTGGAGTATTATTGGTATTAAATTTGGCATCAACCTCAAACTAACAAATTATTTATTTACAAACTGCACACTGAAAGCTTTCAAGTACACAACCCACGAATGCTCTCTGGCTACCAATGCGAACTGTTTTTATGGATAGTCAAACAATCTGATTCGGCTTTTAGGTCCCGACGTGCAATAGTAAACTAAACATAAATCGCTATACCGACATACATTACGTCAGATTCGACACGTGAGCTGGCTCCATGGAACAGATGAGATTTATTATTTCCAGTGGCTATTTTCATAGCAGGTCATGTACATCGAAGTCGGTGGATTGGCGGCGTCAGTCAGCCGCGGCGCGCTGCTACACGCCATGCCCTCCAGTGCACTACAACTCCAACGACAGCCCCGACATGACGCATCCAGCAGCAGACCTAACGCCATTGTTAACGGCATACCTAGAAGAGCCTACACAACCCATCTGGACCATCAAACGATCCGACCTCGGAGGAAGAGGATTATTCGCATCTCAAACAATCAAGAAAGGAACCCTCATTTTTAAGAACAAGCCGCTGGTGGTAGCTCCACGAGCTGACCGCGCTGGCGACACGTACTGCTCCGTCTGTTACCGTGTCAGTGATTCGTGCTACGCTTGTGAACGATGTTCTCTGACGATCTGCTCCGAAGACTGCAAAACATGTGAAGCTCACGACACAGAATGCAACTTCATTACAAACAACTGGAAGCTGAAGCCTGATTGCGACGGATATTCAGGATTACTCGCGCGAATGCAGATCTATTTGCGTTTTTTACTTTTATCGAAAGAAAAAAAGTTACTGCTATCTATCTTACAAAGCTGCACCATTGTAACAAAATTCGAAGAGCTTGAAATATTGTGTACGAAGTATGAAATGCCAGAAGATCAGATCTCATCCATTAAATTAGTTCACTCTATTATTAAAATTAATTCGTTCAGGATTGCCAACAACCCACTCGACAGGAAAATACCTTTACGGGGACTGTTTCCATTATCAGCGTTCCTAAATCATAGCTGTGTGCCAAATACTAGAAATGTGTTCAACAACGACTTCACTATGGCAGTTTACGCTACGAGGGACATTGAAGTCGGAGAAGAGATCGTGACGTGCTACACCGGACTCCTATTGTGTACACCAGCTAGAAGATGTCAACTTTATAAAACCAAACATTTTTGGTGCAAGTGCGAACGATGTAACGATACTACAGAGATGGGAACAAAACTGTCTGCACTGAAATGTTTCAACAAGGAATGTGTGGGGATTCTGCTTCCGATGTCGCCTTTGGACCCAAGAGTGGAGTGGTGTTGTGACAATTGTGCTACTAGAACTCCTCCGGACGAAATATGTACGATTCAGAGTATTTTAGGAAGCTTAGTTGGATCCCTAGACCTGGATGATCAATTCCGCCTAGAAGCGGCGATCCTGACAAGATTAGCTAACTTTATCCCTTACTCCAATCACATTTTTATTGATTTGCGATTGAGGTTAGCATTGAAAATCGGATTTACAGAAGGACTGAAACTTAACGGTATCTATTACATATAAACTCAATTTGCTTTCGATGTTAATTGATAATAAATAATATCAACAACCTGTTGTGACTACTTACAAACCCTAAGTTAACACCAAGCACAATTAACAAAATAACTGTTTAATCAATCAAAGTAATATTGTCTCATACATAACAAACTAAAGCATTGGTGGGTAATTCTGCAGCCTTGCGAGCAACGTTTCTTGTACAAAGGTGCTTCCACAATAACATTATTATCAACACACAGCGCCCTATGCTACACAGTTCCTGTCTCGAAAATCGATATTTTACTCAGCTTTTTAATAACCATAGGTATCCATTGCCCAAAATGTGTCGTTCAAAATAAACGTAATCTCGGTTTTCTAATATCATAGTCAGCAAGCTTGGCAAGTGTCTTTGCGTATGCAAGCCAGTACACATAAAAGATACATAATACTCACGATATTATTGGTCGCGAATTTACATTATAAATGCATCTGGAAGAAATTAATCAATGCTTAGATCGCACCCATAAAATGCCTTTTTACATTATTTATTTTTATGCTTAGAGCGCACACAGAAATTACCTTCTTGTTTCAAAGTTGATTATCAATGTTATCGGGCTGTCACGGGGTTTTGTGAGATACTACAGTGTTCTATCCTCACTTATTTGATACCAAATGTCTTGAAAATCAAAATGCATTTCGAAATAAGAACGAAAGATCTTTTCATTCTCCAGTCATTTATTTTTAACTTAAGAAAAACGAACAGAATTGAATCGGTGAATCGTTTGTTTTCATCACATGTCAGAATCGTTTTAACGCAACTAGGTAATAGCTTTAACGGTTTCTGTCAAGGTGGAAGTTATTTTCAGTTTCCGTTGGATTCTGAAAGTCAGACTTATGTATTGCCGATATTTCTATCAATAATACGCTACGCTGATAAAAAAATAGATGTTCCTAAAACTTGTTAATATTAGTATTAAGATCGGTGTATAAAATTCTTCCTTATAAAATTCACGAAATAAAACCTGTATACGGTCATTTCTATTCCCCAGATAAAAAGCTATCTAGTTGGTATGGTGTACATCATAAAGAATATTCTATCTATCTATCAATCTGAAGATTAAAAAATCCGCTGAGTATTAAAATAAAAGTTTTCTAGTTTAGGCTTTTGCATGACCATGACATTACGATAAGGGCAGCGTACGTTTACTCTTACATAAGAAAATGGTTTTATATGTCACGTAGACGAAGTCGCGATCGCATACCATTAAATAGACAGCTTGTAAACCTTTACCCTAGTAATAAATAGGCACAATAATATTATGTCTGAAACCAACTGCGTCCGTATTATGTTTCTAGGGCATCTTGCGGTATCTACTATGTCAAGGTTCATTTTAACAATATACATTAATTTAGAATAGCCCGTTTTACTATCCTATCTACTTCTAGTGTTCATTAAAACTTTCGCACGCTTCGAGCGATGGTGCAATCGGCAGCAAGCTCCCTTGCTATAGAAAATGACGGTTCTGAGCGACAAAAAAGGATAGGAGCATGAAAAAGTGCGATTCCCTGCTGCTATATAAAGTTCAACCCTAAATTAAGAAATTGTAAAAGTTTCTGCAATAATGCTTTCTTTAGAATGACTTTAATGTTCTGTAATCATCATCATCATCATCAACCTATAATGTTCCCACTGCTGGGACACACGCCTCCTCTCTATGAGACGGATTGGGCTGTAATCCACCACGCGGGCCCTGTGCGGGTTGTTAGATGTCCAATGTCTTCCGATTTTTAGTTCTAGGACATGCCGGTTTCCTCACTATGTTTTCCTTCGCCGTTGTTGAGAGCAGCGGTGATGAAATAAATTACACAAAGTAATGCGCCTGCCTGGGTTCGAACCCACAGCTTACATACAGCTCGTAAGTCGGGGCTGCCACCACTGGGCCACCGGTGCTCTGTTTTGTAATAACTTATTCAAAATAACATAACCACGGGTTAGGCAGGGGTCAAGTACAGCACATTTCATCAGTTTAGGTCGCTAGCCTATAGGCTAGCCCGTTGCTGATGATGGTAAGCATCAATCGGGTGCAAACCCAGATTCGGAAACGTTAGTGACAAATTCCACAAACCCATAACGGTCACTTTGCCTGAGAAACGAACCGCCGTGCAGTAGCAGTGTTCACTGTAGTGTTTTACGACTTGTAAACTAACTTGGCGGATATTAATAATCCTATTTTGTTCCTCCCAGATTGTTACCATGACTGCCAGCCAGCTGTCTAAGTAATATTTGTTCATCAGATACACGGAACGTAAAAATAATGGCCCACTTTTCCTTTGCACTATATTTTAACCTTTGGAACAATGCCAATATATTGTTTTTCGATTCAAATCGAAAAACATTCTGATACAACCGTAGTTTATTATGATGTTGCAATTAAAATTCTTTGCATTATCCATTGTATTCTATAGTTGGTTAGCTTTTATCTGTAACCTTAGAAGACAGTCAGACAATTCAAAATCGAAGCGTGCAATATTTGTTGCATGTAAGTAAAAACCGGCCAAGTGCGAATCGGACTCGCGCGCGAGTGTTCCGTACCATCATTTATACAAACGAGCAAAACAAGTCACTGTTTTGTATGGGAGCACGCCTTAATTATTTATTCATTTCTATTTTTAGTGCTAACTAGCGGCAACAGAAAAACATAATCTGTAGAAATTTCAACTGGCTAACTATCACGGTACATAATATACAGCCTGGTGACAGAGGGACGGACAGCTAAGTCTCAGTAATAGGGGCCCGTTTGACCCTTTGGGTACGGAACCTTAAAAAGTGATATTGGGTTTTTCCATCTGGAATTTCTCAGTGGCAGCCACGAAACCGGCACAAGTCGCCCCTCTCGCCCCTATATGTACATAACTGGCGATATGTGAAAGAAAGAAAGAAAGAAAACATATTTATTTGGCAAATGCAACAAGCGCACACAACAAAAAAAAAATTGTTAAAACCTAAAACTAAACAGAAAGAAATAAATAATAGTATTAATAAGTACAACAAAACCCTTCGAGGATTACATTTAATTTCCAA
Source organism: Cerastis leucographa (assembly GCA_963082945.1). Lineage (NCBI taxonomy): Eukaryota > Metazoa > Arthropoda > Insecta > Lepidoptera > Noctuidae > Cerastis > Cerastis leucographa. The sequence continues at coordinate 15,647,475 of OY720383.1, read as the reverse complement.
CAATTGAAAAAGATAACAAAATTTAATTGAAGATACAGCTGTAGAAGAAAATCCAGAAATTCATAGTTGTTTAGATACGCAGCCGCTTGAACTGTATGGTATGAACAATATAACAAGTTAAATAAAAGCTTTTAAAATTAGTTGTGAATCCAACTTAAGAGCGTTTATACCTTACGGCATTTCATACAAACTTTCAAGTCCTTATTTGCCTAAATAACTGAACCGATTTCAATGAAACTTAATACGCATAAGCAACATAGGTCTAAAAAGTACCCAAAAAACATTTTCGAAATGTCTTTTTTAAAATGAGTTAATTGGAAATTTCTGTTTCTATAGATAATTTATAATCGGTCTAATTTAGCTGTAACACTATTTTTCGAAAATGTTTTAAGAACTTTTCCTCTACCTTCCCTTCTCCTGCTTATGTGTATGAAGTTTCATTGAAATCGGTTTAGTCATTTCGGAAATTAAGGACTTGAAAGTTTATATGAATGTCGTAAGGCGTAAACGCTCTTAATATTATAAATGCTAAAGTTTGAATGGATGTCTGGATGTAAGGATGTTTGTTACTCTTTCACGCAAAAACTGGATGTGGAATTGTGGATGTTTGGCTCAGGGATAGATAATAATCGGAATAGCACATATGGTACTTTTCATCCCGGTAGTAAGATCTCGTGGGACAATTACCGAACCAAACGCGGGCGAAGCCGTGGGCATAAACTACTTTTAGATAATATTTTATATTTATGGGTACTTGAAGTCTGGTCAAGATATGACCACTAATTAAAAGATTTATATAAATACTAGCTGTCCCGCGCAACTTCGTTTGCGTCACATTTTACCCGTTTTCGCAACATTTTTCATTGCTGCTCCGCTCCTATTGGTCGTAGCGTAATGATATATAGCCCATGTCTTTCCCCAGGTTGAAATCTATCTTGTTCCCAAATTTCATTAAGATCCGATCAGCCGTTTAGTCGTGAAAAGGTAACAAACAAACAAACAGAGTGACATTCGCATTTATAATATTAGTATGGAAGTATGGATTTACAGTAATTAAAACCAAAATTTAAGTCACAATTAAAATTCTTTAAGTAAGGAAAGGTGCTAATTTGAACGTTGATAAAATGTGCTGAAACAAATGTTATGTCATAATTACATTCTTGTTAAGATCAATTTTCGAGATCGTTTTACAATTAGCTTTTGCTCGCGGCTTCGCCCGTGTTACAGACACAGTTATTTTGTTTTGATATTAAGTATGTAAGTAGAAGTACAAGTATCTTGGAGAACTTTCAGTACCAGATTTTAAACGTAGAAGTGTATTCGCTTGTCTATTCTTTGATTCTACTGTCAAAATATCTGCGCCAATTTTCATGAAATTCGTTAATCATGACGGAAAACATATGCAAAGGTTTATGATTTCAAGATGTATGATAAAATTAAAGAAAAGATGTTTCAATGATTACGGGCATTTTAATTTAATGAGTACTCACTAATTGAATAAGGAACGATAATGTAATACGGCAATGAAAATGCAACGCAACTCCAACTCTAAACGCAGTCGTAACATAGCGTTCGAGTAAATACGTCACGGATGATGCACATTTAGAGCAGATAGCACTCCTGCACTGTTGTGTATGCTTTGCAAAATATATACAACTGCTAGCAAAATCGCAAAAAAAAAACTAAAAAAGATTCAAGTAGGTATTCGTTCTGGAAGAAAATGGTACTCTAAACGAAATGAAAAATACGCCCTGCCAAATTTCCTTTTACACGGCATAATTTTCCTCCCGTAAGTGGGATTGCGTCAAAGCGTCCATACTCGTACCAACAGTAAACACGCGCTTTAATGTTTAAGGAATGGCATCTATTTTAAGTGCAACAAGTAGAATTATTATACATAATCATGCTCCCTTATTTTATTCGCGCAGTTGTAACTGCGTCATTCCGTAAAAGCAAATACGTAAAACTTTAAAGGCTGGTGTCGAATGTAGTTAGTATTGCATTGTGAGTTCAGAGTAACGTGTAGTGTGCGGCATGCGACGAGCACTACGCAACAAGTGAATAAAATCGGACACGATATTGTCGTGAGGGGCAGTAGTACGATTGACCGCCGATTGACATGGGCGCCGCCGCGAGGAACGCTCGTCCTCACGTCGTCACCAGGTGGATCTGTCTACCTGTACCGTTAGTACAAACCTATCATTCATACTTCTAACGCCCAATGTATTTTATCCGCTAACCGCTGCCAAACCTGTGGGAAATATTATTAAAATGTTCTGGCATTGACAATGAACTGCATCTGTACGGTGCGCCAGTGGTTGCCGAGACGAGATTGTGCTGTGCATATGAACAAATAATTTTATTTATGTGGCGTCTGATGAGACATGACAGATATGAGTGCCCTTAAAACTGCTACTCAGCATTCACTCCGTGCGTCGGACTTGGCGTTGTGCCGTTACACCGATGAAGGTCTGCACATTCTCTTCTGCCAACTATTTCTATTTCTTCGCCAACTTTTGATTTATTGAGAATCAATTTGTTAGTTCGTTTTTAGCTAACTGTTAAAATATTTTTAATTATCTAATGACATATTAAAATCGTTAATTGATTTATTATTTTAAAACGATTGGCAAGTTCGTTTTAACGAATACAAAAAGAAAACTTGTAAAAACCGTTGAAGAATTTTCCAAGCAGGCAAACTCAGAATGTCTAGATGTTTCGAAAAAGTAATCCAAAAAGTTTGATTTATTCAATATTTTGTCCGCTTTCCTTTTAGCGTCCTATCCAAAAATCAATGTTCTGGACTAATTGACTTTTCTTCACTACAAACCCTTTGCTACTTAGATCATTGTCGGGCATGCCCAAGAAATCTCATGAAATTCTTCAAGCTTCTAGTTCTTGGTATTATATTTCTAGTCTGTCTGTGATCCTAATACGGTTACAGGGTTGGGGATGTTGGCCTCTGCGTTGGTCTCTGGGGATCATAAGAGTGACGGTTTCACTCAAACCTGTATTGTGGGTCACATTACAAACACAAATTGCGTACAAACATCCCCAACACCCAAACTCTGAACAAATACAATCCTCATAAATATTTGTCCCGATGCAGTAAATAAAACCCTGCCTGCCCGCTTTTGAAATTCGGTGTTTGCTTCGTTTTGAATAGCTTACCATAGTTTATCACACTACGGTTTGCATTTACACAACTTTCACGAAGGACAGTAATGTACTTACTTAATTTCAGTGAGCGACAAAATTTGAGTTTGGCGTGAGTTACACGGACGAAAGATTAAAAGATTATTAACTCTTAGTCATTATATAAAATGCTGAAATAAAATGAATCGAATAAATAAATGTCAATGTAAATGATTATTGACTATTGCAACTAAGTCATGTTCATCAATTTTAGCCGCTGACCGTTCAGTGGCTAAAATTGATGGTGTCCAACCAGTCAGCATCGAACGTAAACAAAAATACGCAAACGCAAATGAACTCAAGACGCAAGTTCGTCTGCTAACCGTGAAGTCCTAGGTCCAATCCCCACCCAGGTCGAGCAGGATACTTACTTTGTAGAGAAAAATACATTCTGTTGGAGCCCATACCTGGTTAAATGTATCTACCTTAATGTTGTACTGGACTTATGTTATTGTCAAACATTTCAGAGCTGTCGGAGTCCCGGCTGGCGTTGAAAGAGAGCCTGTGCCGCGGCACTCTGCGTACGTTGGCGGCGCTGGGCGTGGGCGACGCGCACCTGCGAGGCCTGCTGCTGTACCACCTGCACGCCGCCCTGGCAGAGCGCGCGCGCCGCTACCCCGACCTGTATGAGGTAACCAGCATCTGCTAAATGTTCACCAAGTTTGTTAGTACCACGGCTTGCTTTACCACCTGCACGCCGCCTTGGCAGAGCGAGCGCGCCGCTACCCCGACCTGTATAAAGTAACCGTTCTCTTCTGCATAACATTAAGCCTGTTTTCTTTACTTAGCGTTTCAATGATGATCTATAATAAGCCGGGCACGTTGTCCCATTGCGTGTGGAAAATAGATAAATAATTCACATAATAAACTCCAAGCTAGAATCGTTTATTTTAATTTACTTTAGTTGTAACACCTTTGGGGGGACGTTTCAGAAGACCCCCCGGTAGAACGTTCGCGTAGATTTTTTTCTCGCGGCGCGTTACCTGGGGGGAGGGGGGTACAAAAAGACGTTACGGCGCGTTACATGGGGGGAGGAGGGGTCAAAAATCTCCAAAAATTGCGTTACGTAATGCTTAAACGCTCCCTTTTTAAGACGCAAAATTTTCTGTTCCAGGAGATAAAATCTGAAATCGAGAGCACCATAGAACAAGCCTACATTATTCTCCAAGGCGACATATCCGCGCCACCAGACCTCGAGCTGAGGCGCCGCTACCTTGGCCCAGGCTGTGATAAACCCCAAGAAGAAAGATTCTTCATCCTCGATGCTTAATAACTAAGTGCTAAAAATGTGATAGATCGTTATTTTTATACGTTATTTACCTTTATCTACTATTTTATTTTAGAACCAAAATATGATAGTTTATAGTTACGAGATGTTATAAAAAGCCAGCCATGAATGGAACAATGAATACAATGATGTAATATAGAGAATTCATCATGATTATACTATTATTTATTTTTGGTCCTCAAACCCTTAACCCACAAACTTGCCCCATGTGGCTTAGTAACTACAAAACGCAACGTTCTGGTACCCTCACGTACCTACTTGCGTTCATTTGCCAAGTTCATGTACAAACATCTTCTGGTAATTTCTTCTTGTTACCTCTGACCAGGGGGACCAAAAACTAAAGTCAAGATCTATAAAGTTTCTCGGCATGTACTTTGGCCCCACTCCTTCGCACACAGAGAGACCGGCGCCCTATCAGTGTGAAAATTTAGGCTGATTACCGTCGTCGTCAAACGCAAACTCAGCCGCAAACGCAACTGTGTTGTACTCGGATTGGGCTTTGGTAACTTAGCGGGGTATTACGTGGCTAAGTCACCAAGAGCGTCTGCCAAGATGGCCTCGAACTCCTCAAAGGCTTGGGAGGTAAGGGCAAGATCGTCTGCGTATAGGAAGCGGGAGGTATGCGGGCTGGATGGTTGATCTTTAGTACAGATATTGGATAGGAACGGTACCAACATACTACCTTGAGGTAGACCGCTTATCTACGCTCTCCAACGACTTTTTTCCGAGAGAAGGTGGACCTGAAACCGGCGGTTGACGCAAAGTTCTCGGAGTACGGGGACGTTTCTTTCTTTCTTTTCTCTTTCTTTCCTCTGTCGAAACCACCTTCAATATGTTGAACCACTTAAAGAGTCTGTTTACTGCAAGACTTGACGGGTCTGAAACGGGCTTGCTCGGGAATCAATTTTGGGTCAATGATGCCCGTAAGACGGTTCAGCAGCAGTCTCTCGAATAGTTTATAATTTTATATGTATGAATGCTCAAATATGCGAGTACGCTTCGCTGGCTCAAGTATCCTAAGAAAGATCTGTTTATTATTCCAGATTTATTGATTAATTTTAACAAAATCACTTCAATACAATCTGTTTGATTTATTTCAAGCATCTTAACATCTCTGAGGCGAAGTGCTGAAAGATTTATTGATTAATTTTAACAAAATCACTTCAATACAATCTGTTTGATTTATTTCAAGCATCTTAACATCTCTGAGGCGAAGTGCTGAAATTTTTTTAAGTTAGCTTCAGTCGCTCATAAACGTAACGTCTAAAATTATGACATGCATACACAAGATTGCAAAAAAATGGAGCATGTGGACATTTTGATCTCAAATTACATATCTGAATTTATTCAAGGCAAGATTCGCTCGCTCTTCGGACCTCTTTATATTGATTGTAGGTAAATCCTGTATGAGGGATGTCTCAGCGTTGTATAAAGGGTGTAAAACACCTCTTAACGAAGCCGAAAGGCACTGGTTCTCCTTCTCATTGCGATCATTTTTTTGTTCTACACCATACCTGGGAACCTTCTAGTTACGGAGATATTAGGGGTCAAAGTTCCAACTTTTTGACAAGTATTTTTATAAATACAAGTTTTTAATGTAAGATTTTTACTTTAAACACCTCCACGTCCCCCGTACTATCCAATCCGTCCATCAGCACAATATTTTGAGTGTGTTACATTGAGTTTACCACAAAACATGATTTTACCCCCCCCAAAAAAAAGTCGTTTCCCAGCAATATTTTTTGCGTAAAGTTACTTAATTTCATGTACAGAATGCTTGGTTGACGGCTTCGTGATGAGGTGATTTACACCGTGTATGACTGTTACATCCCGTCTAGTAATTAGTTTTTAGTGTTGATATTAGTGGTGTAATAAAAAGAAATAAGATATGATAATTTACTTCAGACGATAATAGCAATACTCCACTATACAGTGATATTAGTGGTAATATATTACACACATGTCGCTTTCATGTACTTACTACTTGTAAAGCGACATGCGTGTGTGCGAGACGAAACAGCCTAGACGATTGCCGAGCCTTAAAGGTTCACTCTTTTATATAAATATGAGCAACGCAGTGGTGCGAAATGATTCAATACATTCGCTTAGACGGTAGAAAATTTTTCGCTACCGTGAAAACCTACATTAGTTACATCTATCGGCTCAGAACAGCTGCAAACTAGATTGCGCACACTTATACGCAGACCGTTGCGCAAGTATCTAGGTAATACTATGCGCGCATCACTCTTAGGGTCAGCTCACACCGAGACGTAACGCGACGCGACGATACTTGAAGAGGCCAGTGATTTTGCGCTGCGCAGCGCGCCGCCGCGGCGGCGCGCTGCGAGACCCATCGCAACGTCGCGTCACGCATCGTGATGCGCATCTTAAAATCGTAGGCAACACGACGCCTCGCTGCGCAGCGCGAAGCCGCGCGGTGCAAACTAGCTACGCCGCGTGGTGCAGCGAAACGTATTCACTACGTGCTCCCGCCCCGCCCCGCGTCCTCCCACAGTCTACCATTTGCAAACGCATGACAACGGTCTCGGCTACGCTTCGTGGCGTCGAGTGGCGTTAAAGGCGTCGCTCGGCGTCGCGCTGCGTCGTGCGGCCTCGTGAGTTGCAGCGCCGCTCATGTACGCCGTGCGTACCGACGACGCACCGCTGCGTCCCGTTGCGTCGCTCTACGCCGCGAGGCATCACGCGGCGCAGCGCTGAATGGCGCAACGTATTCTGAATTCTCACAACGAAATGTGTATCTTTTCGTGTAGAAAATAAAGTTATATTTTGAATCGCTCTTTAAAAGTGTGCGCGTGTGCGTCTCGGTGTGAGCTGACCCTTAGGTTAACCGTTGACAAAGTACGTGCCGTCTCTTACGTACTGTGAGCCGTAGAAGAAAGTAATTGATTAGTCATTTTATCGTGAAAATTTCCCTTTCCAAAATATGCAGGTTCAAATTGATTCGTCACCTTATTGACATTCTGTTACAAATAATGAAAAACAAAACTAATTAAAAAAAAAAAAAAAAACTTTTACAGTACAAAGTTTAAAATTTTGCAATTCAAATTTCGTTCAAAATCCTCCTATTTCTGTCTAGAGGGTTTACAGTAACCTAACACGAAGGGGACACCAAGGCGCCATCCCTTCCTAAACTGTCCGAGTCGGGGTGCCCCAAGTCCAGGGCCATCTTTTCCAAGGGGCTCCCAAGTTCCTGTAACTGTCAAAGCCAGCGGCTATCAAAAGAAACTTAACTCATTCCAGGCAGGACCTTAGGATACTATTTTTTTTCCTTAAAGCGTTAAAGGCAATTTCTTGGATATGAAAAAATATTTTCTGTTTTATTTTAAATCAAAGTTCTCCGCCGTCAGAGTTTTATCAAAGTAAAAAAAACACCCGTTATTTTTGTATGAACTGTCACAAAAAAAACCTAACCTATTTGAGGCGGAATGTAAAAAAAATCGAACTTACTTCGCTTGCTCTTGCATCCTACAAGTGCCCCATTATTCTCAAGTGCCTAGGTCCTCCAATGGGTTAAAGACGGCCCTGCCCAAGTCCAGAGCTCGCTTAACTCGCTCTTGTATTCAAATTCTCCTGTTAGCAAAAGTAACATTACCTATTGTACACAAATACAATCAGTGGGGCTACATTAGGGATTTTTAGATTGTTACAAAAACGGTATGTTTGACAAATGATAAATGTCCCAAACGTTTTGTGTCATTATAATAATCAGTTTAACAATAATACTACCAAATGAAACGTTGTCATACAAAAATTTGCTAATCGTTAGTTGTCAAAGTGAAACATCGGCGAAACCGCGAAACGTTGGTTGGCAAGTGATAATCTGCCAAACAATTTTCGGCGAAAAAGCAGGATACCGCTTGTCTCAAAGATCAAACCGTGCATATCTCAATGCATAGCTAAGAACAGTAGTCATATGACGTTAAAAGTTTCCCTGACCACGGGTATCGGGTTTGGAAAATCGCTAATCCTGAAGGTCCTGATCAGGCCCCCTATTCACAAACGCTCGGATTCAATTTCGATTCGATAAGTCGTATGTCTATCTTGTTTTGGCATTACGAAACTGAGCGAGATAGACATGACGACTTTCCGAATCGAAACCGAATCCGAGCGTTTGTGAATACCGGGGCTGGTTATTGGGACAAACTATTTATATTATTGCATTGTCATCAGTGCTTGACAAGTGTGCAAAGTTTTAATTTAATCCGACGTTTTGAAGTGGGTCAAACTCACTCACGTTCCAAGATTCCATTACTTACCAAGCTAATAAAAAGAGTGAAAAAAAACAACTACTTATCAAAAGGCCTTAGTAACCAGGTCAGTATACCCAACAAGAAAGTCTTATAAATTAAACGTCAAATTCACAGCTCAATTCAGCTGTCAGTCTGCCTGCCACTGATTTTGACATACATATATATATAATTATTTTATTACAAATGTTTTTGTGTTTTCCTGCCCATTCGTTGTTGCTGTCACCTAATCTAACAACAAAGTATAATTTGCTTGCAAACAAATGGGTTAGTTTATTGTAATATAGCTATAAACGCTACAGAAACAATTGCTGTTGTTTACAATTCTATTATCTGATAAGAACTCAATAAATTCTTCGTTTGATAACAAAAAGAAATTTAAGAATCAAGATAATGCTCTAGTATAAGTTTTTTTATGTCGTTTTACAACAGTGTCGGCTTGGTATTGACAATATCAATAATCATTTGAAATCCGTCAAACGCAAAAACTTCAACTTCACTGTTTCGTTCAATATGCCTCTCCAGCGTCAGGCATTGTTACTTTCGTCATCAAATTGTCATGGCTATTCCATGTTGGAGTTTGCTAAAGAAGAAATATGCAATCTCCTCACTCAGTAAGTACCTACTGTACTGTACTTACATTGCTGTGTTTCTAATCATTAATCTAATTTGTAAATGTACTTTTTATTATTTCAGAAATAATGTATCTGAGTTAGTCTTCATCCCATATGCTCAGAAGGACTATGATAACTACACAGCTAAAATGAAAGACGTCATTGAACCATGGGGAATTGCAGTCACAGGTTTACATAGCTATCCTAACGTTATTGAAAGAATTAATTCCTCAAAAGCAATTTTTGTAGGTGGGGGAAATACATTTCTGCTTTTAAAAACATTGTATGAAAATAACCTAGTTAATTTGATTAAAACAAAAGTAGATGAAGGCAGTCTGGTATACATTGGTAGCAGTGCTGGCACCAATGTAGCAACAAAAAGCATTCACACAACTAATGATATGCCCATAATTTACCCTCCAAGTTTTGAAGCAATAGGTATTGTACCATTCAACATCAATCCCCATTATATTGATGTAATAAGCGAGACACACAAGGGTGAAACAAGGATCCAGAGAATCTGTGAATATTTGACAATGAGTCATGCCACACCTGTGCTAGGACTACAGGAAGGGTCAATGCTGCATGTTAATGGATGTCAATTAATTATCAAAGGAGTTTCTGGTGCTGTTCTATTCAAGAAGTAAGTACCTTCCGTGCAAATTACATTAAGGGTCTATAAAAGTACCAACTGTATTAAAGTCTGAAACAGATTAAATGCAGCATTTCTAGCACTTCGTGCCTGCTACGCTACGACGCTCACACACATGTCGCGCAGGGCATCAGATGCGCACGATGTGTGGCGGGCGTACGATGCAACCAGCCTTGAGAGCAGTCAATAGTGATTTTTTTTTCAACAGTAGTTCTTTTTATATCCAATGTGGTCGCGTGTCGGACACTTACTCTATTTTGCAACCTAGCTGTTTGTTTAACCTTTGGTATATCTTGGCCGGAACGAATTATGCCGAGCCGACCTGAACTTTTTTTAGAAAGGGGATGTGCAAACTGGACGACACGGTTGGCGCAGTGGCTGAGCTATCGACTGCTGTGCTGCGTGTCGCGGGTTCGATCCCCGCACGGAACAAATATTTGTATGGCCTAGTTGTTCCGGGTCTGGCTGTTTGTGTATGTGAGTTTAAATGTTTGTAAACGCACCCACAATAAACGAGAAATTCCTAGTGTGGGGCAACGTTGCTTTAATTTAAAAAAAAACTGTATGAAAGTCGAATATATGCTTAAGGCATGCTTAATAATTGCTTCAGGTTTGACTTTGTTGTTTAACAGATGCAGAATTTGATAAACAACAACGTCACGAATTAAATTCCAGACCTGAACAAATGTGTAGCACTTCTAATATGACATTACCTGGTAATAGGGGAGCATCGAGCTCAGCCAAACAACTTATTAAATTATTTAATTTGTTTTTAGGAATGGCATGGCACCCGTATTCTTTGCACCAGGTTCCGATGTATCATTTTTGTGTTGTGACCAAGAACTTTAGGACTGCAGATTTCTACAGGAACTTGCAAGACCAAATATAAAAACTAACTTGTATTTTTTGTCAAGTATAATAATGACCAAATTGTGTTTATTGCCAATTATAATAATAAAATATTTTAGATAAAAGAAGTATATTTGAATTAAAACAGTAACACAAATAGTATGTAAATGCCTTGAAACACTATGCACTTATCCTATATTATCCAAAGTCTGGTCCTAATTGGAGTAGTTCATAAAACATGACTGATTCACTTTATCAACTGTATCAAGTAGGTATACCACAGAACCACATAAAAATCCACAATTTTCACTACTAGCTGTAAACAAGAGCTTTATATCCATTCCACCAGTTTTTTTTACTAGAGATTTTAACTGATCACTTTTTTACAAACAGCATTATGTCTGAATATTGCACTTAAAGTTTCTTGTGTCTAAACTCTGGCTAGCCAGGTTTAGAGTCTATGTCAGCCAGTTACCGGAGCATGCAGTAATAGAGATCTAGCTGCGTGAAACAAAGAGGCTTGTGGAGTCACACGTGACTGGCCAGTTCTTTCTGCTGTAGGTAAATGACAAAGGTATCGTCTTAAAGCCAGATCTCGACGTGCACTCAAGCCACGAGTTATTTCACAACCAGAGCCAAACAATACAGCACGCTGTCGTTTTCTCTTTTCTACAGCCACCTAAAATAATGAAATAAAAACATCAGTTTTAATACTTAAAACATTACATCTCTGTAATCTTAATTGGATAATGAATATTACCTGAATGGCAGCAACTGGATGCAATGTTGAAACATCAGGCACAGATTCAATTTGCGAATCATTTACATGTGTACCATTTTGTTCAACCTTTTCTTTCTGGTCAGAATTATCTAATGAGGTAACTTGTTTTTTCATATCTAACTGCAAGCTTTCTGCATTTTTCTGTAATACATCTTGTACGATCTCCGACCCCGCCATATGTAGCGAAAGCCCAAGGCGCGCGAGAACTCGCTCGGGTCTCCAGCGATCACGAGCGCCGCCGGAAGAGACGCTAGTCTGTTCACGTCGACGGACATCTGCCACTAAGCTGGCCCAGTCAACTCCGAGAGCGTCGCCTAATCCAGCTAGAAAATAATATAATTTTGATTACATTTTTTTTGAAGTGAAACTTCTTATGCGACTTCCAACAAGTTTAACGCTACCATGGAGGGGGAATATTTACTATAAGTCACTAAGAGATGGCAGTACTACAAGATTTGTGACTACGTAGTTCTACTAGGTACGCAAGATGGCGTGCAAATAGTCATGCATTCGACTCTTCGGTGTGAGCCTTTGCTCAATTTCCATGAGTAGAATAACCTCGATAAACTTATGTAATAATTATGTAATAAATATAATACAACAAGAAAACAACAAAATATTATTTAGCTGTTTTCAATGAAATAACGAGAGTGAATGCGTGGCACTCGAACGCATGCGTGTAGTGCTCCACGCACTATTTTTTTTTCTTTTCTATAATCATCTTACAGATTGTTAATATTTCATGTTTTAATTTACCTCTTGTACGCTCTTCTTCAAGTTCTCCATCAGATATTTCCTCAAAGTCCAAATTAGTAACGTCTTCGTCATCCTTCGCCTCCTGTGATTCCTTTTCTTCAGCTGCTCCACTAGTGTCCTAGAAAAATATAGCTTATTTTTGAGCATCTTATACATACATGAGTGAATACAAGAGCACATTTTTAAATTAATTAACTTTCATACCTGTGTCGACTCCTTCTCAGAACCTTCAGGCTTGGATACACTTTCATCATTTGGTAAAGCAGTTTGACTGTCTTCATCCATAATTTGATCAGCCATCTAATAAAAGAATAATGAGTGACTACAAGACGGGAAGAACACAAAACGTATTTCTACAATAGATTTACTTACATCTTCCCTATTGAGTATATCATCAGGGTCATCACTTATTTCACTGAGATCATCAGGTATTGGTTTATCATCAATTTCGGCCTCTTGTCGTGGCGGTGCTGTGGCTGGTGTTTGCGTAGCAGGCGGAGTTTCCTTCGCAATTTGTTCTGGTTCGTTTCTGGGAGGACGGCGCTTATTACCGTCACCTCGAGCTAAATCCATTCTCATGCCGCGTCCATAATCATCTGAAACTACATTGATGTCTTAGTAATTTTGTTGAAAGGACCTAACCTCTCTAGCAAGAAAATGCTCTTGAAAACATTTGTCAATAATTGCTCTGCTCTCACCATGCATCCGTCCACGGTGAGGACCTGGGGGATGGCCCCTATGGTGCCAAGCATCTACATCAGGTTCTTTATCACCCCACTCGTTCATCTGAAATCACATAGTTAATTATATACAAATACACATTAAAAGACAAATATATTTTAAAAATAAACACATCAACATACCAAAGTTAGAATAAGGACAGCCAAGGAATATGTGGGATAGAATAAGGCAAGGGTTTTTATTGTCTTTACGATAATCGATTGGTTCATTCCGATACCAAGTTTGATAGTAGTATAAACTCACCTATATAAAGGAGGAGAAGGATTAGGAACAAGGAATATAATATTCAATCAATCAGATGAAATTTTATGTTAAACTTAAACAGTGGATAACCTGTGGGTCATGCATAGGCCAATGTCGCTCTCGGCCCCAATCTCCTGGGCGATAGTCGTCATTATCCCACTCCTTATGTGGATGCATGTAGCCACGCTCACGATCCATGGAACCAGAGCGCCCTTCCCAGGAACGATCGCGATGGGGTCGACGGTCATCATAACCTTTAACAGACAACAACACATAAGATAGAAACCTCCTGTTTCAGTGCACAAGATGAATCAAACTCGTCTTACCCATATCCACTCCCCTTCGTTCGCCCATATGTTCACCATATAACCTATCATCATCTTCAGGATATCCCCTTGGGGGTCCTGACATGTCATAACCAGTATCATAGTGTCTATCCCTTCCCTGCATATTGTAACTTGGAGACCTCTCATCTTCTCTAGGACCATCTTCATAACGCTCATCCACTCTATCATAATGATCCAAGTTGCGATCTTTGTCATACTGACGTTCCATACCCATTTCATAGTCACCTTGATCTCTGTCCATGCTATCCAATCTGTCCCTTTTTGTAGAACGGTCCCTTTCAAGCCTGTCCTGCTTACGACCACCTCTTTCAGAATCCTGTCGGTCTTTAGATGTTGAAGAATTTTTATCTATATCTAGTGCTCTATTTGAAATAGCAGCTAGAGCTGCTAAACGTTCCTCTGGTCTGGGAAGAAGTCTCTCCATAGGCTTATTAGGCTTTTCTAATCCTTTATCAGCTCCTCCTCTTCCACCTAAACCTCTATCACGGCCTCTTCTCTTACTATCATCCCTTTTATTATCTTTATTCCTGTCACGCCCACCTCTTTCTTTTCTGTCATGCCTATCTTTGTCATCATGTTTATCTTTTCGTCTCTCCAATGATCTGTCTTTATGATCACGCCCTCTATCCCTATCTCTACTTACAGATCTCTTTCTATGTCTCTCAGTACTTCCATCACGGCGGGTTTGTTTTTTAGGTGAAACAGGTCGACTACGCTCTGAGCTTTCTTTCTTCCTTACGTCTTTTGAATGAGATGCATGCTGTCGTGGAGATCTTGATCTTGCTTTCCTTGGAGATCTACTTCGAACTCTAGTTCTTTCCCTATCTTTTTCACGTTCCTTTTCCCTTTCCCTTTCTTTTTCTTTTGTACGATCTCTATCTTTGTCTCTTTCTCTAAGGCTATGAGGAGAAGCACTTTTGTTTCTATCTCTCTTTGGTGGTGATTTGCCATGTTTGACTGTAGTTTTTGCAAGACTCTTTGTTGTAATAGGAGGAGTTCCACCAGATTTCTTACCTGGTGACAATGATTTTTTTCCAATAGTAGTTTTGGTGACAATTTTCTTCTTAGTGGTATCTTGTTTTTTTAAAAGTCTGTCATCCTTTTTTGCAACTGTTTTCTTAGGTTCACTTTTATCCCTTTTCAAAGAATCAGTTTTAATAAATTTCTTTTTAGATGGTGCATCTCCATCTGATGATGAACTGGAATTTCTTTTAGGCTTTCCTTTCTTTCCTTTTCGTCTTGCTTCTCTAAAATAAAGAAAGGCACATTTAGAGAGATCAGTACTGAGGTTACACTAGAAGGCATACAAGTAAAATAAATTATCTAAAGTGATTCTAAAAACCATATGAGACAGAATCAATAAATCTGAATTATTCATACCTGCCAGATGATGAAGATGATGAGCTATTATCTGATGAAGAAGAAGAAACGCTCGATGAACTAGAACTCCGTGACGAAGATGTGCTTGACATAGTTTTCTTTTTATCCTTGCGCATATCTTTGCTAGAGTCCATTTTCAATTGCAACTCTAATTCACGTTGCAGTTGTTGTCGCCTTTTTTCAAGGACGTCCGTGTCTGCGTACTCTAGGTCATTTTGATCCCAGTTGTCGATTTCACCATCTGGACTACGTCCCGAGCGCACGACCACGGTCGAATGCAGTCTACTTTTGGGGTCATCTTTCACAGCACGTTTATGTTCACTATCTTTGTTTGCTAATCGTTGTTTCGATGGACTTATTAATGTATGGGTTGAAGCAAATTTACAACTTTTACCGTAAGCGCAACTCCCGTTTTGTGCCCACTGTCTACAATGTTCAGTTGTTTTTTTAGCGCTAGATTTTTTAGTACCAAGACGTTCAAAAACACTAGGCCTATTAGCTAGATCTTTTGACTTCGGTAATTCGACAGTAATTTTTCTTTTTCCTTGTTTTGACATTATAGAGGAAAAACATTGGTCTCGCGCAACTAAAAGCGATTAAAAGCACACATTTCCACCGGCGCTGTTACAGCCGCCATTGTTGTTTATGCTTTATGGCATCGAAATCATAAACAAGGTTTTCTATGGATTTCGTATTTTTATGGATATTTTTATCATCGGTTGGTGAATATTATTTTAATGAACATACAACCTGCTCACCTGCAAATTGCAAAAACCCAAGAAAAATGGAATGTCGCTATCACCTTCAAAAATTTAACGGGGTTGTGTCATGGGGTCATTACAGGTCATAGCGGTCAAGGACCCACGAGGTCAGGTTGGATTCATGGAAGTAGTAACTGGAGGAATATTCACCCGAGCCTCGAATATAGTTTGAATAAAATTGTACTAAACACACTAACACTTAACGAACTACGAAGTGTGAAATGACAGATTAGGTGAGTCCACCTTAATGGACAACTCAATGAAACTTGAAGTGTGTAAAGTGACAAAATAGTAGAAACGCTAATTGTTGTATTGGGTCCGCAACGCCAGGTCATCGTGTTTTACTACTACAAAACACTGTTTACTAAAATAAAGGGGACGTGGTCTAACATGAAATGTTTGCCACGACAAACGGAACTGGGCGCAGTACTTAGGCCACGTCCGCACAGGCAGGTGGCTTACATAGCGCCTAGAGCCTGGTGGCTTGCATTCTGGCTACTTGCTAGGATTCACGGTGACCGCACTAGAGGTGGTTTGCGTGGTGGGTCGCTAGGTGCCTTAGACATTTGCTGGTCAGCAAGTTGACGAGATGTCGCTTTCAAAAATAGCTCTAAAACTGCTACTTACAGAAAATACATCGTTAAAATATATCATTTCACAGCCTTACCCAACATGTTGGGTTCATGATATAAATAAATCACGATCAAGGTATGGGGAGTTTAATGTACTGTATAAACAATTGCGTAATTTTGACGACAAATTTTACGAATATTTACGTATGACCATAGACACATTTGATCTACTTCTTAGTAAAGTTAAAGGAAAATTAACTCATTTGGATACTCATCTTAGAAAAAGCATAGCAGCCGAAGAACGACTAGTAGTTACATTGAGGTAAGTGAAACGCTATATTATATGTATTATTTTTATTTATTCAAAAAACTTAAAAAACGTAGTAATTTATGAAAAAAGACTCTTCTTGGTCAGAGTGTCATCTTAGCTTCATTTAATTATTTATTTGTAAGTGTTTATGTAAGTAATCAAAGCTGAATCATTTTGTTCAGATGAATTCTGGACATACAATTCATATTCTTCTATTGGTTGATTATTTATTTTCGGTACAGGAATATGCATCACTGGCACCGATTGTTGAATATTATTTTCTACAGCTTCCATTTCAGCCAATATTAAATCTTGAATCTTTGATCTTAACCTTAATTTACGCCTTAATGGGATATTTTCCATATAAGGCAAAAGACTTTCAAAAAACAGTAAATCATCGCTTTTTTCTTTAATACTTTCCCTCTGGAGAATTTCAAGTTTCTTCTTTTCTATTGCTAAAAGTTGATCATTGTTTTCGGTTCTGCTCATACGAATTTTTTTTCTTTGTGATGTTTGACTATAACTTTGAGATTCTAGAGTATCATTTGTAACTGTTTCTGAAGTAGAATTAGCCTGCACAGAATCTGTAGTCTGTAGCTCTTCTATTGTTGCGTCAGTTGTTGTAGAATAGTTATCATAATTATCTACACTCAGGTTTGAATCTCTCCCGGAGCTCTCGTTCTTCTTGCTCTTTAAAAATAATAATTGGTCGTAATATTGCCACGTACTTTTACATATTTTATCAGCGCTATCTCCACTCTTTGGCTTATCATTTTTTCCACATTCTTTAAAAAAATATGCTCTCAGATTTTTCCATCTTCCTTTTACTGTTTTGACTGAAACAAAAACCAGCAGTTATTATATTATTAAGCATTAAGTACTTACTTTTTGTTTCAGATATTTGGCTACTGGAGAATCCTATAGGTCTCTTGCTTTCCATTTCCGTTTAGGTCGCACTACAGTTTCTGAGATTATAAGCGAGACATGCAACATTTTATGGATTACACTGAAAGACGAATACATACCAATTCCAACTATGGAGAAATGGTACGAAATTGCAGATAAGTACTATAACAAATGGAATTTTCCGAATTGCATTGGTGCAATCGATGGGAAGCATATTAGGGTACAGTGTCCATGTAATAGTGGATCCACGTATTATAATTACAAGCAATATTTTTCAATTTTACTACAAGCTGTAGTTGATGCGGACTGCAAAATTATTTTAGTAGATATCGGAGCAGAGGGCCGTCAGTGTGATGCTGGAAATTTTAGAAATTCATCTTTGTTTCACATGTTAGAAACTAATGGCCTCAATATCCCGCCGGAGAAAGAAATTCCTAATACAAATATTAAAATCCCATTTGTGTTAGTTGGAGATGGTGGCTATCCATTATTGAATTATTTAATGAGGCCTTTTTCATTAAGAAATATCGATAACACTAAAACTATTTACAACTACCGACTTTCAAGAGCTCGCCGAAGTGTAGAGTGCTGTTTTGGTATAATGGCAGCAAAATGGAGGATATTGCAGAAAGCTATTGAAACCAAGGTTAATACTGCTATTTCAATTACGAAAGCTGTATGCATTCTACATAACTTTGTTATGACGGAAGATCGATCTATGCTTCAAGAGGACATGGTTTCTACTATTACTAGTGCGCCAATATCCACCAGGACTCAATATAGATTTTCAAACTCCGCATTACGAACTAGAGACATTTTGTTGAATTATTTCAACGGAATTGGATCGGTTACTTGGCAGAACAACTCGTTGCCTGAAAACGTAATCCAACGCCATAATAGACATTCACACGATTAATTTCTTATTGTAAAAATAAATTATCAAGTCATAAATAAATAAATCACTTTTTAGTACTTACCATCTTTTTCTACCTCGACTGCTACCTCTTCCCATAGTTTCTTTAAAACAACTGCATTTTTATGCAGTTCATGACCCGGATTCCACAGAGGTTCTCTTTTAAAAACTGATGCAATTAATATTTCATCCATTTTTTCTTATAAAATACCACGCGCCTCGCTACAAAAAACCAACACGTTTGTTTACTTGGGTGCACGCTTAGCGACTAGCTAGGCGCCAAGCGCGCAGTGCGGCCGGTCGCGTACGTTCTAGAACGTTCGTTTTATTAAGCGACTCTCTAGGTGACTCGCCAGGCTCTAGGCGCTATGCAAGCCACCTGCCTGTGCGGACGTGGCCTTAGCGTTATAGTAATCCACAAACTTAGAATAATATTATCACCGAGGATAAAAAATATTATTGTAATAAAAATCATGGTTATGTGTGTGCGATCATAAATTGGTTGCTGACAACACTAGATTAAATGTCATTATAGAGAAACAAGAAGCGTCAGTTTTATCGGATAACCTAAAAATATTATTGTTTTAAATTGATTGCATTTTATTCGTCACCATTATCAAATACGAAATAATATAGAGTTATTCAGGCATCCGAAGAGCCCTATAATACAAGATGCCTCTACTCGACGGTAAAGAAATCGACATATTTTTTGTAAGTATACAAACACCGTATCATTTTGAAATTGTTGTTTTTCGACTGACAAGTTATATCCCCTCAGCTACAGAAGTGGACCAAAGTTTAACAAACCGCCCTTATAATAAAAAGGCGGCATAAAGTTTTCCTAAGCGAAGAAATTACAAAATAAAATCAACAGTGGCATAGAATATTCAATTTCTGCTTAACTTCAACGCCATAGGATTATGTCAGTAAAAATAGGTATCGCTGAGTTAGGCGGCTCTGTAACTCATTCTCCCTACCTTTTCTTATGCATCAAGCTTACGATAAATCAAGTTTGGGATTAATGTAGTCACATGAGATAGAATTTTTCATTCAATACATGTAATGTATGTTTTTACTTTTATACTTTACAATAGATAGTCAATTAATCAAGTATTAACCTAATTTTATCATATTCTTCAATTATTTTCAGAGTGAAGAAGATCTACCATATGAGGAGGAGATATTGAGAAATCCCTTCTCAGTTAAACACTGGCTAAGATACATTGAGCATAAAAAAGCAGCACCGAAACATGAGATAAATATGATCTATGAGAGAGCTCTCAAGGAATTGCCGGGATCATTTAAACTGTGGTATAACTATCTAAAATTAAGAAGGAGTCAAATTCGGGGAAAGTGCATTACTGACCCTTGCTTTGCAGATGTTAACAATTGTTTTGAAAGATCTTTAGTTTTTATGCATAAAATGCCTAGAATATGGATGGATTACTGCTCATTTTTAACAGATCAATATAGGATAACAGGAACAAGAAAAGCCTTTGATAGTGCTTTGAGGGCTTTGCCAATAACACAACACCACAGGATATGGCCACTTTACCTTAACTTTCTAAAGAAACACAATATTTCTGAAACAGCTGTTAGAGTATTTAGAAGATACCTTAAACTATGTCCAGAAGATACAGAAGAATATATTGACTATTTAATTTCTATAAATAAATTGGATGAAGCTGCAGTTAAGTTGGCTCAAATAGTAAATAATGAAAATTTTCAATCTAAACATGGTAAATCAAACCATCAGCTTTGGAATGAACTTTGTGAATTAATATCCAAGAACCCTGACCAAATTCATACTCTAAATGTAGATGCTATTATTAGAGGTGGACTAAGGCGCTACACAGATCAGCTAGGACATTTATGGAACTCTCTCGCTGATTACTATGTAAGAAGTGGCTTGTTTGAAAGAGCTAGAGACATTTATGAAGAAGCTATACAAACAGTAACCACTGTAAGGGATTTCACTCAAGTATTTGATGCATATGCACAATTTGAAGAGCTTAGCTTAAGCAAAAAAATGGAAGAAGTGGCTAAAAAGCCTAGCCCTACTGAAGATGATGATATTGATTTAGAGCTAAGACTTGCAAGGTTTGAATACCTCATGGAAAGAAGATTATTGTTGCTTAACTCTGTGCTTCTAAGGCAAAACCCTCACAATGTTGCTGAATGGCATAAAAGAGTTAAACTTTATGAAGACAAACCCCATGAGATCATTGATACCTACACTGAGGCTGTTCAAACAGTAGATCCTAAACTTGCTGTGGGCAAGTTATATACTTTGTGGGTTGGATTTGCTAAATTTTATGAAAAAAATGAACAAATAGAAGATGCAAGACTTATTTTTGAAAAAGCAACACAAGTAAACTATGCTAAAGTTGATGATTTAGCTTCAGTGTGGTGTGAATGGGCAGAGATGGAAATACGTCATGAAAATTATGAAGAAGCCTTGAAGTTAATGCAAAGAGCCACTGTTTTACCCAGTCGAAAAGTTGCATATCATGATGATACTGAAACCGTACAGATGCGGTTGTATAAGTCCTTGAAAGTATGGTCTATGTATGCAGATTTGGAAGAAAGTTTTGGTACTTATAAATCATGTAAGGCTGTTTATGATCATATTATAGACTTAAAGATTGCTACTCCACAAATCATAATAAATTATGGCCTTTTCTTAGAGGAACACAATTACTTTGAAGAGGCTTTTAGAGCATATGAAAAAGGTATTGCATTATTTAAATGGCCCAATGTATATGATATTTGGAATACTTACCTCACCAAATTTTTAAAAAGGTATGGAGGATCGAAGTTGGAGAGAGCTAGAGATTTATTTGAACAATGTCTTGAACATTGCCCACCAGAGTTTGCAAAATCGATATTCCTACTATATGCAAAATTAGAAGAAGAGCATGGTTTGGCAAGGCATGCTATGGCTGTCTATGAACGAGCGACAACCGCTGTTCTCACAGAAGAAATGTTTGAAATGTTTAATATTTACATTAAAAAAGCTGCCGAAATATATGGCGTGCCAAAAACACGTCAAATATATGAAAAAGCCATTGAAACTCTTCCTGATGAAAAAGCTAGAGAGATGTGTGTACGCTTTTCTGAAATGGAAACACGTCTTGGCGAAATTGACAGGGCTCGGGCAATATACGCCCATTGTAGTCAAATGTGTGATCCCAGAATAACAGCCGAGTTTTGGAACACATGGAAAGAGTTTGAAGTAAGACATGGTAATGAAGATACAATGAGAGAAATGCTTAGAATTAAACGCAGTGTCCAAGCCACATACAACACACAAGTAAATATGATGTCTGCCCAAATGTTGAGTTCAGCAGCACAAGCAGCTGGTACTGTTTCAGATCTGGCACCAGGCATGAAGGATGGTATGAGAATGTTGGAAGCCAAAGCTGCTGAAATGGCAGTACAAAGTAAAGGTAATATTTCATTTGTTCGAGGTGAAACACAAGGTCTCAAGGAAGCTGATAAAGTGGTTAATCCTGACGAAATCGACATTGATGAGGATTCAGAAAATAGTGAAGATGATGGAGAAGTTTCCCCTGTTCAGAAAAAAGAAGTCCCAGCTGCTGTATTTGGAGGACTTGTTAAGGACACTGACTAAACCTAGCAAGATTAATGTAATGACAAATACTTGAATTAAATACTTTTAGTAATAAATCAACTTTTAATCGTAAGCTTAGTTACATTATACAATAAGCCATATTTACAACAGAAATCACAGAACACATTTTCATTCATTATTATTGGCATATATATAATTGCAGATTTATTAGGTACACATAAGAAGGATTATTGGAAGTGATGTGGAAGTGAGACATTTATAGTTTTATTAAGCAAATATTTACTATGCAACTATAATAATATGATGAACAACAAAAATACTCCTTAATAACTGAACAGTTTTTTCCCAAACTTAATAAGAATTCATTATTTGTCAAAGAGTCCACAGGCATAAATAACTAGAATATTACCTTAGAAAATATACACAAAATAAAAAAGGAAAACAAAGCAATAGTTTAAATTATACATCAGAAGTTTATATGATATCTCTAGGTGGTGTTATAAAATGCAATGAATTTGAGTACTTATTCTGATGATCAGAGTAATTTAAAATACTGATATCGTTGTGAACACCACCAAACATAATTAGCTCCCCATTTCCTTTGACTAATGAATACATAACTAATTCCTCTGGTGCCCCAGTCATTTCCCCCAAGCGAGGACAAAGCCACCCCACATAATTTTGTGAATTTCCATTAACAACAGTAGAAATATCCAAAACATGCATTGTCAAAGTATTTCGTTTCACTTTCTTTACTGCAGGTTGCCTTGGTTGAGGGTTTGGTGGAGAAGGCATTGGTTCTCTTCTATTTTCTAAGTGAGCTATATGTCTTTGATTAATGAGATCATTTTCAGGAGGAGTATTATTTTGGGATGTATCACAAGCAAATGCAGCCATCCTGTACTTATTAGCTTCTTGCAACTGTCTTACTATTTTCATCCCCTTATTCTGTAAAAAAAAAAACATATAAAAATTAAATACAGTGTGACAGGGATATTATTTTAAATTATCCATGTAATTTCCTCCATTCCATTTGGGGTATATAATATTCCTATAATATGGGGAAGTAATTGCCGTGTCCCTTAACATTTCAAAGGCCTTTGATAGGGTTTGGCATGATAGTCTTTTTAACAAGCTCCATCATGCTGCTTGTGCACTGGTCTCTGTGAGTGTGCAGTTGATGTCGCATTTTGGATTACAATTGTTAAAACAATAGCACGGCTTTAAACTAGTCTTTAGTCACCACAATCAAAATTAACAGACCGGTGATGCCTAAACGATTCATGAAGACAGATATGGCCCAGAATCGTCACATAGTGGGTGTCTGTAGACAACTATTTTGCTGAGGCTAGTCTAGGATAAGCTGCTATGGCAATCTTTTGCTGAATCTATGTTTGAGCAAGAAAAGAAGTCATATACAAATATGTCTCGCCATTGTCCTATCCTCATCAAAGGCTTGCATCTCATTGTATAGAAATCACCAGGAAAACCGTATATACCGTAACCGTATATATAATAATGTTTACAAAAAAAAACTTTATTTGAATGATTAAAGAAAAAGAACATTTTGTTCTTATTAATATCTTATTATAAATACCCATCATCTGGGTAAATACTTGAGTAAATACCCTGTTTTTACACTAAGTGGCTTTTACATGAGTATTTACCAGGTAGAATCCCATCTCTAGTTACAACCCATACATACACAGAGAAAACAACCCATAGAACACACAGAAATTATACATATTATGTATTAAAAAAAAAACAGTTGTTGCATTTTTTTTCACCATGTAGGATTTTGCACTTTTGTAGGGTAAAATTTCTGTGGTTTGGAATAATGTAAGTACTGAATATATGGTAACATTTCTGAGAAGTCCCTTCCACCTTGTATTGAAGAAAAATAATTTCAAAAGTTCATGATTGTGTATTTCATCGTTCAAATTCAATTCAATTGTATTGTATGTTGCATGTTGTGTCATGTTATGACTTACCTTATTTTTATTCCTTCTCATTGCCAAGTCTTTTTTGCCAGCATCCAATCCATTGCTTTGTTTCCCATCTGAACTAGTTCCAGCAAGAAGTCTATTCTGATCTGGATTATTTTCAGTACCCACTTGATTTGGAGACCTCTCCTGCTCATTACTAGGACCAGCAACTGGCTCATCAATAGGGTTCAGTTGGTTGTGTCTTGGAGGATTCAGTGGTCGTCTGGGTAATATTCCTCTCCTACCATTAATATTTAGATCTCGATCCAGAGGCCTTTGTAAACTTTGCTCAACTCTAACTGACACAGGTGCACCCTCAGGTCTGTTTAGACCTGATAACCTGACTGCTGATGTGACCAAAGGTTTTGCACTATTCCAACCATTTCTACTTCTACTTAAACTCACAACCTTATCTCCAACCCTACATGCTGGATTGCACCATATATTTGCAGAAGCCCACTCTTTATTTTTGACTGTCAGTTCTTTCCAAGTCCATGTAGAACCTTCCATTGTAAGTACCCAGCAGTCACTATACACAAAACGGTTTTGTAATGTTTGAACTCCCCCTAAAAGCATCAATCTGTCCGAATCCAGACAGATAAGGGATTGTGCATATCTTGGCGATGGTCTTGGCTTGCTGGTTGCTTGTTTCCTCCAAATTAGTGTAGGTATATCTAGCACCCAAACATCATTAGAACATTGTATTTGATAATTTTGAGCAGGAGACATTACCAGCCCTCCAAACACAACCATTTCATCTCCTTTTATGCAAGCTGAATGTCCTGCCATAGGAGGGGGGCGATTAGTTGCATTTACTAGGACCCATTTATTTGTATTCACAGAGTAAAAGTGTATTTCATTAAACATGGTAACATTTTGATAATATTGAGAAAGAGAGGGATATGTCCAGCCACCAAAAACTATTAAACAGTCTTTATAATGAACCATTGATGTGTATGCTTTTGGAACAGGATATGTGCCTGTGGCAAGAGGTCTTATCCACTGTCTTATGGATAAATCAAACCTCCAGAGATCATTGAATGAAGTAGCATTGGTGGTACACCCACCAAATATGTACATGTTGTTTTCAAGAACACATGCAGCATGAGAAAACCTTTTAGTGATAGTGGGCATCATATCAGTTGGAGCTACATTTTTCCATAATATATTAAACTCGCCAACAGCTTTTATCAATTTTATTGATGTTTTATGTAAGACATCTGAAAGACAAAATAATGTTTAATAAATTTAAAGTCACGCATTTGCATCCACGCCATAAAATTATATGCAAAAGTTCAACTTACTTTGAGAGCAATTATACCATCGTTTGCAAACTATCATACAATTCTGTAAATCTTTATATGGTGGCAGAAGCCCTAAAATAAATTCCAAGACTTCATCTGGAAGATCTTCAATAGTGCTTTGTAAAGTTTGCTGACTCAAAGATTGGTGTATCACATCCATTTTTTTAAATAATTATTTGTGATAAATATTATACTTTCATCACATTACTATAATCAAAAAATATATCGGCAAAATACTTGGACTGAAAATTAAAAACATTTGAGATTAAAATGAATTATTTGACTGAACTTGATGACAGAATTTGTTTGACAGTGGTGGCTCCGCTTTGCTTTTGGGCTGACATTGACATTACATTGACAGAAAACGTTCTATTATTTCGCTCTTCGCACACACACCACACCCCTCGTTTGGACGAAAGAGGTTCGGAGGTATAGACAGATTGTGTGAATAGCGTTTAGAAGACTTTTTCAATAGCACGATTAGACGGCCAATCGAGTGGTTGTGAATAGCTATCCAGAATCCGGACTCCGAACTTAGATAAAGATAATGCACTGAACTATCTGTCAAAGTCCGGTGTCCACTGCCAGTTCGTAATTTCGCATAGCGTCATAATAACGTCGCGTACTTATGGATTGCCGTTGTCCCTGCACTCCCTGCCTTATCACCTGCTTGTTAGCCCGGCACGGTGGATCACATGCTTGTTAGCTCTTGTATGTCCTACGTTTGAGGTTCCAACGTACCTACCACGAAATTTTTATATCGTAACGGCGTAAAAAGTATTTTGACATTGTGCTTATTTAAAACCATATTGGTCATGATTAGAAATCACATGTGATACGAAACAGCATGGTTTTGCAGATTTGAAGTGCTAGATCGTTTGATGAACTAGTTTTAAATAACACTAGCTGACCGGTGCTACTTGATTTCGCAACCGTCGTCGACCAATTCACCAATAAGCTCATAGCCGACGGAATGATTCATTTATTTCCGTTTCTCCAGCAGTCTTTCACCGACAGAACTTTTTATCCTTGTCACTTTCGAGGATTCCTAGCTACAGAATGTTTCACCGACACGACGATAAACCTATAACTCTTTTAATTACAGAAGATAAGCGATATTTAAAAAAAGATATACAATATCTATAGGTTAGGCGCTGCACGAACGTGAATACTTTTGTGTCTTGTGTCGGAAACAAGCTACCAATGAATATTTGATTTCTATATAATCAGTATGAACTCAGCTACTCCCTGCGCAGACGCTACACACAGGACACAGCAACTACGGTTTCCTGTGGTGGTGTGCCATGTCGGTAAAAAAAGTGTCTGTCGTTTGTGCAGCCCCTTACTGATTTTACCGGCTACTAAATCTAGACATGCGAACTCGTGTCACGCCAAAGTTGAGCCAAGAAAAAAAGCAGCCGTGTGTTATATTTATGGGTAATGGTTCGTTTAAAATAACACACGGCTGCTGCGTCCCTTTTCTTGGACATTAATATAAAACATGGATCTAAATTATAATATTAGTCTTATGGCCATAATTATACTTTGGCATTGTAGCAGAGTGCTGAATATGCGGTGAAGCGTCTCAAGCGAAACTTAAGGATTTATAATAGAATAATAGAAAATATAATTAAAGAAAAACGTATATTAGAGAACAAACGAAAGGTGACAAATTACACGACTTATAAAAAATAAACTTATGTCACTGCAGCTGAAAAACATCAAGGAGGCTTTAACACTTTCCCTCAGCTGCTAGTCGACCGTTTGAATTTATCCTTCAGACCCAAGTTCTGAGCTAGTTCCTGCAATCTGGGTCTGGGCAGGGCCTTAGTTAGTAGGTCTGCTAACTGGGTAGCAGAGCTTGTCCTCTCAACCACGATGTCGTTTTGAAGCACAAGCTCCCTCACGAAGAAGTGCCTCACACGAATGTGCTTGGTGCGACGATGAAACTCTGGATTATGTGCCAGTTTCACCGCTGCTTCATTGTCAACAAACAACACTGGAATTTCTTTTTGGTCATTCAAGTCTTTGAACAATCTCTTTAGCCAAATTAGTTCCCTTGCAGCTTCACTTGCTGCCACAAGCTCAGCTTCTGTAGTGCTAATGGCAACTGAAGCTTGTCGTTGGCTCATCCAGGAGACAGCTCCACTTGAAAATAAACATAGCACTCCAGTCGTAGAGCGACCAGTTTTTAAGCATCCAGCATGATCAGCATCACTGTAGGCTTTTATTTGGTTAGGAGAATTTGCATCATGAACATACATTATTCCTCTTGATAATGTTCCTTTCAAATATCTCATTATCCGCTTAACCATACGCCAGTCGCTAGAAGTTGGCTTTTCTAAGCTCCTCGAAGCCATTCCTACAGCATACGCCAGATCAGGGCGAGTGCCTACCATCAAGTAAGCGAGCGAGCCTACTGCTTCTCTATAGGGAAATGACTGTGCCTCTTTGTCAGCTTTCCCTTCTTCAATAATTCCTTCTTTCTGTAAAGGAGTCGATACTGGATTACAGTCTTTCATATTGAATCTCTCCAAAACCTTATTTGCATAAGCTTCCTGCTTTATGAAAATCGAGCCGTCCTTCATTTGTTCTATCTCTAACCCAAGATAGAATGAAGCTGGTTTGCTAGTAATCATCAAAATCTGTTTTAGATCAGAGATAAAACTATTTGCAAGGTTTTCATTACTCGCTGCAACCAAACCATCATCAACGTAGAGTGCTATTAAGATTTTCTTATCTCCTACGAATTTGGTATATAGGCATGGATCAGCGTCGCTCGTCTTGAAGCCTAAAGATTCAAGTGTTTCTGCAAAACAGTAGTTCCAACAGCGCGGTGCCTGCTTCAAACCATAAAGGCTTTTCTTTAGACGACATACTCTGGATGTTCCATCTTCAAAGCCTTCTGGCTGCTTCATGTAAATCTCTTCAGTCAAATTTCCATTTAGGAAGGCTGTTGCAACATCAAACTGAATAAGATGAAGTTTCTCTCTTGCTGCAACGCTGAGCAAAGATCTTATAGTTGCTAACCTCGCTACTGGGCTAAAGGTTTCGTTATAGTCAAAGCCTTTCTTCTGCTTAAACCCTTTTACAACCAGTCGAGCTTTATACTTTTCTATTGTGCCGTCAGGTTTGTTTTTGACTTTAAAAACCCATTTACATGGCAGAGCTTTTCGATTGCTCGGTAGATTTTGCAAATCCCACACTTTTAATCTTTGCAAAGAATCGATTTCACTCTTCATGGCTTCTAACCATCTATCTTTACTTTTTCTACTTGATACTGCTTCCTTATACGTCAAAGGTTCTTTTTCAGTATCTACTAGGAATAAACTATAGTCATCCAATTTACGTGGAGGTCGTAGAGTACTTCTATCCCTGAGATTATATCTTGGAACGTCCGATAGAGAAACGTCTCCCGCTAAATTCATCGGAGTCTCCACATAAGTAGGAACAGCATCTACGAATTCTTCATCAGTTTCGCTGTCTGAAAATATGGTTTCGTTTTCTATAAACTCTCCTTCCTTTACTCCCTCTAATTGGACTGACTGTCTTTGTTCGTTTGATTCATAGGCCTGTATTGCTGTCTCAATAGGCCTTATTGAATGTCTATCTTCTTCTAATTCTCCCTCTAATAGAATAGATTTCTGTTCTGATCGGGCTTCCCGATTCGAGGGATTGGCGATTTGCGAATGCTCTTCTTGGATCATTTCTTCAGGAAATGCGCGATATGATACGGTCCAATCTTTCTCAATTGGTTTTTGGTCAGATTTTGCATTTTCTCCTGAAGTCTTAGCTTCAACCCCTGGAATAGGTGTCTCTTCAAAGATAACATCTCTTGATCGAATTAGATTATCAACTTTATGCTGTGTTTCATACCAGATACGATAACCGTCATCATTGTCGTATCCTATGAGAATGCCTTTAGTTGCTTTCTTATCTAACTTCTTCCGTTTATGTTTCGGAACATGGGCGTAACACGTGCTTCCAATTATTCTTAGGTGCTTTATGTTGGGCTTCTTCCCAAACCATAATTCATAGGGTGACTTGTCCTTCTCTTTAGTTGCGCCTGTTCGGTTTAAAATATACACAGCTGTCATTATAAGTTCCGCCCATAATGCATTTGGCAGTTCTCTCTGAGCATTCATCAATGTTCTTGCGGTTTCTACTAATGTCCTGTTTTGGCGCTCGCTACAGCCATTCTGCTCTGGCGTGTACGGCATAACAAGACGTTGCTTAATTCCTTTTTTATTTAAAATATCTTTGACCTCTTTATTGTCAAACTCGGTTCCGTTATCACTCAACAATGTTTTTATTACATGTCCTGCGACCGTTGCTTCTTGTAGCATTATTCTTAATTTGTCTTTGACGTCGCTTTTGTTTCTAATGCAATAAACCATGCAGTATCCGGAGTAGTCATCTTTAAAAAGTACATAGTAACGATATTTTGTAAAACTCATGGGGAAAGGACCGCAAACATCTGTATGAATTATGTCTCCTGGCTGTGTAGATCTCTCTCGTATGCCAAACTTCAATCTATGCATCTTTCCGTAGACACAAGCTTCACACAACTCTTTGTTTATTGGAAGTGACAATCCTAATTCTCTTTGAATAACTTCTTTAACGTGCCTTTTGTTTTGGTGCGCTAATCTCTCATGATAGAGCTGCATCAAATCACTTGTAGTAGTGGCAAGTACAGGTACTGGTGGCAGGACATTGCGAACTTTCAACTTAAAAAGTCCTCCACAGTTATTACGTTTGCCAACAACTGCTACTTCCCCATTCAAAATTACTTCGCAAGTTTCCGGGGTCGAGATGAACTTGCTCTTTCTCTGTTTATCGTGCATAGCTAGCACTGAATACAGATTTTTCTGGATCTCTGGCACATACCAAACGTCTGTGAGTGCTATGTTCACAATCTTTCCTTTAACATCTGCTTCCAAATAAATTGTTCCTTTGCCTTTTGCTTGAACAATGTTACCATTCGCTGTAGTAACCCCTTGGATCTCGTGAAACTCTTGGAATATTTGGAACAGGTCACTCCTGTTGGTTACGTGGTTAGTCGCTCCATTGTCCACGTACCATGACTCTCTATCTTGCGGTGCGAATGCCATAATATCCACGCTCATAATAGTTAAATTCGCACTTTGACTTGAAGATGACTTGTCTTTACTGTCTTTTCGCGGGCGACCATCTTTCATCCACTTTTGGCAGGATCTTACTCGATGTCCCATCTCATGGCAGTAATTGCATCTCATATGCTTATCCTTATTCTTCTTGTCTTTACGAATCGTGCTATTCTGTGTCGTCACTAATACCTCTTCACTCGATTCACCATTCTTCTTTTCAAGTGACTTCTCGTGAGCGCAAAGGTGACTTGTCAAACCTTCTACTGTCCTCTGCTCTTTGGCTAACAACAACCAACTTGATTTAAACTCGAAATACTTCTGATCCAATGTATCCAGTATTTTACAAATAAGAAATATATCTGGGAGTTTCTTATTGGGATCATCTTTACCAATCTCTCTGTTCAACTGACACCAGAGGGTCTTCAATTTGCAAATATGTGTGACCATATCATCAGAGTGATCTAATTTAAATCCGAAGAAATCTAGGCAGAGATTATAAGCTCGATTCTCATTATCTCCGTCGAATAATCGATGTAGTTCTAACCAAACTTCTCTAGGACATGTGAATGACATTACCTTTCTAACGGTATCTTCGTTCAAATTTGTCGAAAGCAGGATCATTGCATTGTTTTCTGCCTGTATAAAACGCGCTATTTTCGTTCTAAATGCAGTAACTTCTGCGTCTCCTACACCTGCTGGCAACACGGGTCTCTTACATTTTCCTTCTACAATATCCAACGCATCGGGTATGCTTCTTAGCAGGATGGATATTTTATACTTCCAGGTATCCCAGTTACTCTTTCCTTGAAGTGGTGTAATATGTACCTTTGTACTTAAATTTTCCACTTTTTCGCTCGTTTCCATTTTTCCGCTAGCACATAACCTGTAGCAGAGTGCTGAATATGCGGTGAAGCGTCTCAAGCGAAACTTAAGGATTTATAATAGAATAATAGAAAATATAAGAAAAACGTATATTAGAGAACAAACGAAAGGTGACAAATTACACGACTTATAAAAAATAAACTTATGTCACTGCAGCTGAAAAACATCAAGGAGGCTTTAACAGGCATAGTATCAGTTAAGAAATTCCAAACCATGAGAAAATATTTTTAACTTTCCTTGTATGATCAATTGATCATGTACACAGGCCTTTTATGCGGCACGTCAAATTTCTTCATTTCTTTGACTTTGATGTTTGCCTTTGAAATGACTGAAGAAAGCGCGAATATTTAAAATCGTCGTGAGTGTATAAGACGATATTGCATATTGTGATTGTTTATATACTTCGACGTATTAAAAAAAAAAAGTTAAATAAGTTGTATAGAATACACATACAGTTTAGGTAATCTTGCAAAAAAATAAATAAGACAAAAGTGGTGTTTTGACAGATAACCTAAAAAAGAGCTGATTATATCAGCGTTGTAAATAATAGGATAATAGAGACATTTTACACAGTATTTATTTAATTAAATATTTAATAATGCAGCTGTTAATACAGGCTAGCCCGTTAATTGATAAATTGAAACATTGGCATCGAGCAATGTCTTTTAGTGAAGTGCAGTTAACAACTTCACAGAAGGTCAGTATTTAGGTTTATTATTATATCATAGCCAATTGAATCACTTTATTACACCTATTACTTATGTTCTATTATAATCGACATTCTAATACTGTAGAATAAATGTGGAATATAGGATGAACAATAATTCTATTTGGTTCTTTAGTGTTTCATTTAAAGAAACTATTCAAAGAAAAAAATTAAATTCAAACAATTGTAATGGTGTAAAGGTCATTCGTGATTCCATTTAAATAACATGGTCAGATAATGTTAAATATGTGTGTATATGTAGTTAATTATGAAACAGTATCATATCTGTTCTAACCATGTACAATATGATGTTGTTTTTCTAAATAAAATAATTATTATATAAATAACTACCTTACTAATAAGTTTTAAAAGTATTCATTATGTAAATAAATTCAAAATGTGTATACACCGTGTAAATCACCTCATCACGAAGCCGTCAACCAAGCATTCTGTACATGAAACTAAGTAACTTTACGCAAAAATTATTACTGGGAAACGACTTTTTTTGGGGGGTGTAAAATCATGTTTTGTGGTAGAACTCAATGTAACGCACTCAAAACATTGTGCTGGTGGACGGATTACATAGTACGGGGATTGTGGAGGTGCTTAAAGTAAAAATTTTACTATAAAATCTTGTATTTAAAAAAATACTTGTCAAAAAGTTGGAACTTTGACCCCTAATATCTCCGTAACTAGAAGGTTCCCAGGTATGGTGTAGAACAAAAAAATGATCGCAATGACAGGGAGAACCAGTGCCTTTCGGCTTCGTTAAGAGGTGTTTTACACCCTTTATATCAAAGATATTTTTTAAACACTGACCTATTTGCTAATAATACATTTTCAGGTGGTACTGTGGAGTTTAGGAGTTGTGGGTACAAGTGCAGTAGTTGTGGGAGTGCTGTCAAGGTACTTAGCGAGGCGGCGAGCCAAACCTATTATGAATCCCCGGATTCAAAGGGCTATTAACAAGAGAATTTCACGAATGAGGAGTCCTAATGGAGGTAATATGCAAACCATTTCTTTTATCAATATTTTTTATATAAATTCCCATAGCTTCCCACGAATTCTCTTCACTGTCTCTTTTGCCCAAATCGTGATAAATAAATGTAAATAATCAAAGGTGTGTTTTAATATTACTTTAATGTGTACTTATTCTCAGTAAGATCCCAAACGAAACACTTGCATATTGGTGCAATTTTTAAAACTGACTAATATGCATTCATAAAAATAAATTTAAATCATTCTGTCTTTAGGAATGGGATCAGTCGCAAGTAGTGGTGGTCGCAGCAGTCCTCTGGGCTTTAGTGAGCGTCTGTCGGTGGCGTCGGGCTCCATCGGTTCAGGAGCTGGAGATGCAGCGCCGCTATCGCCTCAGCAATTGGGTGTCATGGGTAAGTAGTAGCTCTGTCTTATACCAGCGTCATCTATTATCGAGTAGTGGAACTAATGAAAATCTATTTGTATTGAGTTTACCTATAATTTTTCATTTCAAAAGATTGAATATAATATCAGCATTCTATTTACTTGTGTGTGTGTGAAGGTACTTTCGTTTTGTTATATAACCATTTCTGGTTGTATCTGTCTACATAAGTCGTATATTATTTAGTTTATTCTGCCATTTATCACATTTGCAGGGATGTAACAAAAATTTTAGAGCGCCATCTCTTATCGAGTAGTGAAAGTAAATGAAAATGTAGTTGTCTAAGTTTCGTTATAGTTTGATGTTAAAAACATAGATGTCGCTGTTCATAAATCTGGTAAATATAGCCAATCGTCAAAAAAAGGGGAAAGTTTGGTCGATTGCTAGGGATTTTCGTAAAAAATAGCAGCGAATGAATGCGAAAAAACTACAAAGATAATTGTAGATCATGTGAAAACTAACGTCACTAGGCTATTGCTGGAGATATCATTTATCACCGTTAGATTTCGTTTTTTTTTTTTTTTTAAATCAATATGTTAAGAATTTATGACGATTCATGAGAAGAAGATATCTAGGGTATTTATTCTACATGTAGGTAAGGAGAGTACAAATTGTAAAAATGCGCGCAATCTGAATTGGGCAATAAATAATTAGGCAAGACGGTCACCTCGTTTCTTCTCCTATTGGATCTGTCAAACGTTGATGATGATACATGTCTTGATTTGGTCCCCTGTAGTCCGCAGTACGTTGATGTGTTTGACGCAAATTTTCTTTTATATTACATAAATAAAATGAGTTTATGACCGGCTATCTGACACGCTAAATGTGCTCTTTAGTTATTCATTTTATTCGGAATTTCTGTCTGTCACGATAATTGATATCGTTTGGATTTATTGGTACCGTTGGAAATCAACATTTATTTATATTTTCGTCTCTTGTAACCCAACTATTAAGTATTCAATACAATGACCATTGTCTAAGGGAAATATTATTATCAGTATCATAGCATAGCCTATCATCACGGTGGTAGCGAGTTTTGACTGACCAATGTTCCTACACCAGCCTATTTTATTTGACTCCCTTTGCATCAGTTTTGCCTCTCAAACCCAGACGTTCATTCATTTTTTTCCCAATCTGATCTATGTCTAATGCGTAGTTGTACCATTTAATGTTGATATGTCAAGGGCTTCCTTTTTGTCAAATTTTCGCTCAATTTGAGATAATGTTGAATCTCGTGACTTGCCGCATGATCTCAGCATACGGGTATATGATATGACAGTAGCAGTGGCGAAGGGTCAAAATTTTGTAAGGGGAAGCCGACGAAAAAAATGAGATCATTAATTTTGTTTTTAAAGTGAAACTTTTATTACATCGTCTCAAACTTTTTCGTCTGTGTGTTGCATGTCGCGTGACGATCGGTCGTGGCAGAGCGCCTTTCACTTTATCCCTATTCCGCGGTCTACTCGCGGTATAGAATTCGTGTTTATCCATCAAATATGAACGTGCATACAAATTTTCGTGTCCGTGCTATTTACCGTTGAGGAGTTCCCTCGTGAGAAGACAATCCTGGCTGCAGGATGAGATCATGATAGAATTCATGTTTATCCATCAAATATGAACTTGTACACAAATTTTCGTGTCTGTGCTATTAAACGTTGAGGAGTTCCCTCGTGAGGAGACGATCCTGGCTGCAGGATTAAGTTATGTCTGTCATAAAAATGTATTGTTCTTAAAACCAAAGGTGTGCGCTTAATTTCAGCTCAATCGGGCATCGGGAAGTGGTTCTAATTTAGCTTGCTATACATACAAACATTGAAAGTTCCCTGTCGTAACTCGAAAATCTTCGGCTTACCTAGTCCTTACAAAACGCTGCTGATAGCTGCGAAGTCACGTGTCCGCGTTCATACGAATTTAGTTCTGAATTCTGACACCCGAGCGTCGGCTTACTGTCGCCACATGTTGCTTTCTTTGTTGACATGAAAAATGCTGGCATTTATGTAATGTTTTCAATCCTATGATGTATTTAATGTCTGTACTGTGATGTGATAACCTCAGATGTGTACATAATTTACTATTTGACTACAGTAGACACTAGACACTACGTATAGTGCCTTGTTCCCAAAGGGAAGCCGGCAGGAATCGGCTTCTTAGGAGCCTTCGGGCCTGGACAGTAGTACCTACAAATACCTCATCGCTTAAATCACGTCTAGATCTTGTGAACTTTGACTGGGAAGATCTGTAATTTAATAATAGTTCGTTATGGCTTCAATCAAGTCGTAATTCTCTGACCCCAAATAGGTAGGTGGGATGCCTAGAAATATTTCAAGCATCTCGGCTTTTATCTGTAGTTTTTAATAAACCAAGTAATTATATTAGTGTCATTATAAGCCTTCACTCAAGAAACTTCAGATGTCCTAGCAGATTCTCAGTTGTGCCAATTGACAGAGCTCTTTTTATTTCTTACTTGTTAGGGAAGGCAATGGAAATTAAGGCTTTCGTATTTCTCAGCTATTCTTTCATAATACAATATCCCACCCGTGACTTCGTCCATGTTCGAGACAGTTGCATCTTTATTTATTTCAACTTCATATCAGTTCATGTAGAATACGTGTGGTAGTTATAGAGGCATAAAGGAGGTAGGCGACTTACTGCCACAAGGCATTCTCTATTAGCCAACCAACTAAATAAAAAAATAATCTTTTGTGAGGGACAGTGGTTTTTGGTGGTTGCCAGTGTTGATCTAGATTTCAGGAGTTGCACTGGTTGAAAATAGGTAGGGGGGCGGGTGAATCCTAAAAAAATAAAAATAAAGTATACATTCGAAAACCTTTTATGTCAATTTCGAACAATACAAACCTTGTTTAGTTTGCCGTAGAAAGATCCTAGGAGGTTATATGACTAGGTACTACGAGTATGAACAGCTAGTAATGACGCAGGTTAACGACCGCACTATTTACGAGTTAACGGGCAGAAGCTAGTGTTCCTCATTAGGTCCACGTTTTACGACAGTGTAGGTACCATACCTTTAAGTAAATAAAATACAGGTTTCTTATTAATTACCTATCTTACTGTGTAGGTACCTAACTACCTACCTGGTATTAAATAAATAGCTATGACTGTCTCAAGGTGGCATTCAAGAATGATACCTATTATTAATTCAACCGTGTCGCTAATATTACCTACATGATTTCTGATGTCAGAACTCAAAGGTAAGATCATGCCGTCCTCGGCCTGACCTACTAAAATTATATATACGACCAGGTAAACAAAGAAAAATACGTTTCATTTTATTTTACTGCTGTGCTGAACTTTTGAGCCTCTGTTAGGTAGCTATCTTAAGATTATTGTGTGATAAAAATAACAAAAACATTACCTACCTATTCTTTCTTGCCCTTGGGCGTCTTGTTTTGCTTGCGTTACCTGCTCACTGAGAAGTCGCGTGTCTAATTAACATGATTATATTGATTACCTACACTGCAAGTTCGTCTACCTACTGTATTTCCTTGTTATTTTCTCTGAACAGACCACAATGTTAAATTAATGCATGCATAAAAAGATTCACTGCCCATTTTACAGCACAAAGTTTCTAAATGATTATAAAGTTTTTGTTTAGGTGCTCATTTGTATCTAAAACCTTGTTCATGAAACCATACTCTACAAGTGTAGGTAACAGGAAAGACCACTTTCCTTCCTACAACCAAGTTTAATGTCAAGGTAGATAAGACTACCACTTGCCATTTGGAAACAATCCGAAGCTTTGATAATAAACTGGAACATTAGTCACGCTTAGTATACTGTGCACTTGTGGTAGAGAGCATCGTTCGACTCTTCGTGCCTTTCACTGAAGCCTTCATTATCATAAATGACGTATTCGTTCACCGCTTGTACAATGCCAAGCGCAATCACTAAATTCGCCATCTTCTCGTGTGGCTCGTTGGTCTAGGGGTATGATTCTCGCTTTGGGTGCGAGAGGTCCCGGGTTCAAATCCCGGACGAGCCCGACTTTTATTGTTAAAAATAGTATTTTTGAGGCTTGTGGAAAAATGATTTTCATGTTCTAGTGAATAATTAAAGGTTTATAATGACATTTCACAATATTTTCTTAAGTTTAAAAAAAAAAAGAATTTTTGGTGATGTTGATGTATGAATACATGGTAACCGTTTTAGCGTCGGTGTCCCTTCCACCTTGTAGAAAAATACCTTCAGCTAGAAATAACATTAAATTGTGTTGTCACAACACATTATTCACTACCTACCTACATTCAACTTTAGCACCATAGCGTCTTCTATTTTATATTTTTTATGCGAGTACATTATCATGTCATTGACCAATATGGATGTTTTTACTTACCAGAGCTACTTACAAAATTCTATCAACTAAAAAAACGGTACAAAAAAACGCATTAAAGTACAAAGACGGATAAGTACTCCGTGAACTAAATCGTGCTCCATTCCATTAGTTTATGTATGTACCTACCTTTGTAAATACAAGAGCAATTACGCATACAGTATTTATTAGTCCAGTTCGCAATGTCCGTTCTAGATATATGGAACAATAGTTAGCTGTAATCTATCCCCTAGGGATTGAGGTCTGGGTTGGTGTGACCACGTCCTTATTCCCGGCACGCGCCGCCGCCGACCCACTGACACCGCAGGATGACGACTGAGATCTGTATCACCGTCTATTGTGACATAAATGTTCTTAGTACGAAGGCTGCCCTATAAACCAAGGATTATCGGCGGTATAAGCACCTGTTGTAACTTTACGCGTATTAAAAGCTACTCAATACAAAGGTAATCTTTAAGTTTTTAAACTTAAATGGTCACGCGGTACAACATCGGTAACTCAAAACAAATAGTAAATATGGTGATTTATATCCCGTCTTTAGTGTTTATACATAATATGTAATTAATAGGAAATTACAGCAAATTTTGTCGTTTGGGTGATTAGTGCTCAAATTACCAAAGCATGACCTGCTGTAGTTCTGTCCAAGACTTCTATATTTCGGATATGTTAATGAGTAAAGTAATTACTTGTAGCAACAATTCGTTTTTAGATTAACCCATGACAAGATGTTAAAAGGAAAAAAAAATGTTCTTATATCAGACAGGGAGCTTCTAATAGAGGCAAGTAATTTTGTAAAATAGCAGGAAAACCTACTACTATCAGTTTGTCCTTATGCGACGAAACATCAGCATGATTACATAAGGGAGAAATCCGTCGAAACTACTGCCCACTAGATGGCGCTGTTCAATGAAACAGTAGGTCCCACACACGTCAAACCGTTCACTACGTATAAGTCTTTATTTTATTGCACACGGTACTGTTGTTGTCTCACTGCATTATCTTATCAGTTATTATCAAAAAAATACGTATTCTTACACAAGAGTAGTTACTCTGTAGCTTTGTCGGTATAGTAGTGATATTTCAACCAAATTGTCAGCGGCTCGTTGGTCTAGGGGTATGATTTTCGCTTAGGGTGCGAGAGGTCCCGGGTTCAAATCCCGGACGAGCCCAAATCTTTTTGGTTTATTTGAAGTTGCATTGTAACTTGTTTCTTTTTCATAACATAATTTATTTTTATTTTGGGATTTAATTAGCGTGATGTTTCAAACACCGTATTTATTTCTTTGGAGTAACTATCATTAAGACAGTGTTAGCCGCGTGCTGCTTAATGTAATCAGATGTAATTGAAATGAAAAGTAAAATATAAATGAGCAATAAAAAA
Organism: Cerastis leucographa; assembly: GCA_963082945.1. Lineage (NCBI taxonomy): Eukaryota > Metazoa > Arthropoda > Insecta > Lepidoptera > Noctuidae > Cerastis > Cerastis leucographa. The sequence goes on along the minus strand of OY720383.1, from coordinate 15,608,152 downwards.
GAAAACATTTATAAAACATAAGTCGCTGATCCCGACGATTGCACCCGTTTAGTAAACAAACGTTCCTGGAAGGATCTCAAGGGAAAGCTTCTGTGATCCCTTTCCTTGTTCCCGTACCCTTACATGTGGGGAATAATTAAAGCGCCTCCAACCTACCTTTGAGCGTGGCTGCGTGGAGCGTGGCTCAGCTCAAATGTCTCCATGAAGGGACATGAATGCGCCTCGGGTGAAAAGGAATACCCACTGTTTATGCAACGGTTTCTTTTTAGCTTCTGCATCCGACGTAGTCTTTATTGTTTTCAATGTGTCCGCTCAAACATGTTAGTAAGATGAGTAAGCGTAGCAATTCGTGAATAAGATTGTTTTTCGACGCCATTCTTATAAGAGTTCGCGGAAAATCCCGCAAACCGCATGGGGAAATACGTCCGTAGTTATAGTTTCTCTCATTCATTAGGTTCATTTGTTATTGTTGTTATTACACAGAACTAATATGTATATGGACATTTGTGAAAGCAGCAAGCAACTTTACCCTTTTTTTACTTTACGAAAATACCATTATTAACTTATTACCATGTCCAAGTTGCGAAAGTACCTAAATCACGCATTACATATACGGTGCGTTGTTGCGTTGCTGAACCCTTTCATTTGATTTATGTATGTGACATTACAGGCATTATGTTTGTGTGTATTTCGTTCCACGAATTTTTACTGTGCTACAATAGAGCCGGGTTTCTCCCGACAACTGACAGCGGGGATTTCGGGAGTAAGACATAATAACTACCTGCCCTCTTGTAAATAATTAAGCAAAAGCTACATTACTATTTTTCCAATAATATGCAATCATACCGTAACTGAGTTTTTTTACAGCTTGGGAACAAGTTAATATCTTTGTATACATTTACAGGCGACTCCTATTCAGTCTCATGCTTATCTCAAACCATGTGCGAATTTACAGAACTTAACAATATGAGTATTGTTTAGGTTAATGTTTGATGTCGTGTTTGTCTAACGTCCTTATTATATCTGGGTCAAGTAATATTTCGATATTATACGTATAGAGGACAAAATATAATCTTTTCACTCTTCAATGAAACCTAATGAGACTTCCTGCAGAGTTGATGCCGTCATAGCGCGCGGTGCCGGTGCTCACTCTCTCATGGCGACATGGCATCCTTGGAATACTCACGCAACGGTGCCTCAGAGAAATGGTCGTTTTATAGGACTTGGTGGGCGAATGACTACCGTTGCAAAACGTACCATTCGGTGTTAGGAAGAAATGTCAGTGCCGTGAACTTTCAAACTGACGACATTTGCAATTATGGACATCTATAAGCAAATGTCAAGGAAAATAATCATCATGCGCACTTCGGTATCTAATGTTTTATTTATATATTAAACCGTTCCACTGAATATTTTTGACACCATGCTCCCCTGCGTTGGCGACCCCAACCATCCTAATACTTATTCTCTTAATCAAAATTAGCGATAAACTTTTACCGCACTTGGGTTGCGTCAGTGAGTTAAAAATAGCATCTTCAACGTAATTTGTCCTGATGAGTCACGGAGCCCGTCCCAAACTTGTAATTTGGACGACTTTTTGCGACCTGCACTCCCCTGAAGTTGCATTTTACGAACTAACGAACTGTCATTTAGTTTTCGTCTTAGCTTGTTCACTCCTTGATCGTGCTGACGGATTCCGTTGTCTCGGAGACATTAATTTAAAAATTATACCTAAAGTTATAAATCTCAATCAATTTGTTATTCGTAGTTTGCCAAACTGGTTTATTTTTAAGTCAAGGTTTAGCAACTTTAATTGCTAAACATATTTCATTTTGCAACATTTCAATGTCCCTGTGATTCACTAAACGTTCGTGAGTTGCATTGCAATTAGCTAATTTCGTGGGAACTACTTTTTCGAATCTAAAATGAATCCGCCAACAAATTCATAATAAAAACTTGTGTAATACTAATAAGTCCTTGAATGTTGAATATCTAAATTCATGTATATTATCCAGAAAATTTCGATAATAATGCTTTCAGCAACCTTAAGATTAAGAATAAGAATAAGAAATTTTATTTGCTCAAACATGTGTATACATACAGAATTAAAATAATATGCATGCAAGATCTTACTCAAGAGTGGCTCACGACATGTCTGCCATTTTTCATGGCGTGCAAATATTTATGGTTCAAATAAAGATTTTACACCTTAAATTAAAATATCAGTAACAGAACCTCAGAGTATCAGTAACCTTAGATTCAATCATTTATATTATCATTATAATTTATTATTTATTTTTCTTGCCAAATATTACAAATTACAATTCATATTCATAATTTTCAATAGTATTATTCATAAATTCAATCATAACAACATTTATAATAAAGGCATATTTAAGTTCCCCACTACTACATGACCATAATCACTATACTGTCAGTTATATTTATTTATTTATAATAATCACAATAAGTCGTTTAAAAATTCTGTAATACTGTAATATGCTTTTTGTGCTAAAAACAATTTCATTGTTTGTTTAATTTTAGGTATCGTTTGCTCTTTCCAACTTTTGGGGAGTTTGTTATAGATAGTTGGTGCCATGCAAAAAACACTCTTGCGCATAAGTGCAGTTTTTGAGGTATGTCCACATAGTTTGCTATCATCACGTCTATTTCTTGGAAATTTGTCTGCCATACGAGAAAACAAATGTGGATTTGTTTTTACGAACATTACCATTTCCAATATATAAAGTGAAGGTAATGTTAATATATGATATTTAGTGAAATACTCTTTACAGCTATCGGTAGTTTTGAGATTACACATAGATCTCAAACAGCACTTTTGTTTTTTAAAGATGATATCCTTATCGGTTGAGTTGCCCCAGAAGATAACACCAAATCTAATGACGGACTCAACTAAACCATAGTAGGCCGTTAATAGCGCATCTATATTTAGTATTTAATGTATTTAATTTATATAACGCATATGCACCACTGCTTATTCTTTTGGCTAGAGCCTCAATATGCGCTTTCCAATTTAAGTTTCTGTCGATTTCTTAGTTTCAGCTTTTGAAAAATTGCAGACGGTAAAGTACGCAGTAGAGAATCAATTATAGGTATATAAAACTTTTTTCATAATTATTTATCTTCCACGTTGAAGGAAGGTTTTGATTCGATTTTTAGATTATGCTAGAAATAAATTAATTAATACGTAGACCGTACTATTTCGTACTTATATAGCTAAGTCTTGAACTGTTTATAGACAATTTTGACAGTGTTTATCAATATTTTAACGAACTGCCTTGTTAAATGCTAGCTGTGGGCGGGGAAAGTTGAACTAATTTGATGATATGTTGACGTTAATGAGCTCTATTGAGGTACGTTTCACTAGCTTTGATCTGTTAGTGATAGTTTATAGAACAAATATTATCCTGGGCACTTATATTTTTAGGAATCTTTCTACTTATATTCTTTTTAATGTTATAAAAACCCGACAAAGTCGATTTTTGAAGTCCAACCTGATTTCGTAAAATGATCACATAATGTTAAGGATGATTATATCAAGAAAGGGGTTGTCTGATGAGATGACGAGTAATATAGAAGTATGGAAGAACAAGACATGATGCGCCGACCCCAAATGAATATAAGGGGAAATAGAATGATGATCACATAATATTATTCGACTTACATAATTCAGAACATACGTCTCAAGCTATAAACATACAATTTTCAATGCGATTTCTCAGTGCAATTTTGCACTTGCCCGACCCAGGAATCGAACCCTGGACCTCATGCTCAGCAGTCACGCTTGCGACAACTGTGTGCTGTGTGCTGTAAATTTTAGCTGTCATCGCAGTAGGAGAAAAAAAAAAAAGTGGATGGATGGAGAGGGAGAGGAAGACCAAAGAAAAGATGGATGGAATGTGTGAAAAATGATATGAAGGAAAAAGGAGTAAATGATAACATGACGAATGACAGAGGAGTATGGAGAAAAGAGACGTGTTGCGCCGACCCCAAATAAAATGGGACAAGGGCAGGAAGATGATGATGATGATGATCTTAGTAGGAGAAATTAATACTTACTGGATCAAATAAGCGGAAACACCGTTTACTTATTTATCTACCGTTAAAACAGTATACCTACCTAGGTACATATAAATTACGAGCCTTACTTGTAGCAATATATTATTATAGCTACAACATTCTAAAAGTAAGAACGATTTTTCAGCTGCCACTTAATTCTACGACCCTGGACACCGATACTGCCATTATGTATATGAGGGAATCCCTTGGCTCTTCTATTTGTTTAGGTCAAAACTCGACGACCCTGTTTGTTTATTTTGAGGTATTTCCCTTACTTTCCCAAGTCATTTGTTGAAAATAAACACAATAGTGACGCTATTTCTCATCATCACTTGCTTTATCATCTCGCTGAAGAGCGTAAGTCTGCCTTTGCGTTATTGTGAGTAATACACTATAAATATTATAATTTACCAAACAAAAGAGTACATTATGAACCTACAATGACGACATAGCGTATCATACGTGTCCTGATAGACGCACATTTGTGTCACGACAAAGAAGTGTCACACCACACAGTTTGCGGTATAGAATGTCTGGTCCATTATAAATTAAACCGGCATGGCACCCCGGCTTTACAGTTACTTAACTGGGAAATAATAACTGGGAAATAATAACTGGGTTCTCGTTAAATGGTTAGGTAAGTGATGACGCGTGCAGTACTGGTGCCGCCGCCGGTGACGGATTGCTGCCGTCAACCAAGTTATAATGGACGGAGGCCATCTCCATTTTCCTCGCTTTAAATAAAATACATTATTTGTGGTTGCCAACTTTACGTTAGTAGTTGTTTTTGTTGTAGTGTGAAAGGCACAAACAAAACCACAAAAATAAAGCGATATTATTTATGAATTTATTTGTGGTCATTTCTAGTCGGTCTTTCCCCATATTTGTTAAACATATAAAGACTATAAGTAGGTACGTAATTAATTAGTCATGTTTTGTTAACGAATTAGATAGTCAGTTCTAAGAAATAAACTAACAGCGACTTCTGACGCAAATATGGTTTGAAAAACTATATCGGTACCTATTTGCCTATAGCCTCTTATCGACTGCGATTCTACGAGCTACGTTATTGAATTATGCAAGTCAAGTGCCCTGAACTCACAATATTAAATTAAAATGAACAATTATTGGAATAGGCACGGAGCCAATTAATTATGGGCAAGTTCTATTATATATTTCATACTAACTGTGCCCGCGACTTCGTCCGCTTGGAATTTAATGTTACTCCTTATTACATCAGCTATCTGCCAGTTAAAACCCCGTCAAAATCGGTCCAGACGATCCAGAGATTAGCCGGAAAAAAGACACAGACAGACAAATATTGTAAAAAATGTTATTTTGGTATATGTACCGTATATACATTCATATGCATGTAGTAAAAAGCTTAGATTATTTTAATATTGCAAACAGACACTTCAATTTTATTTATTTGTTTAGATGTATAGATTATCAATGTTGCAATATTATACTTAATTAGTTATCCATGATTCATGATCTAATACAATAACAATACAGTTGAGTAACGCTTTAATTGTGTTAACTTTACTAAGCATACAAAACCTTGCAATTATTTCAAGAACTCAAAAAGGTTTAAAAATGACACAGAAATATTTGTACACACCTACAGTAAATTGAAATTCCCGAACACAAACTGCAAAGCTAGTGTATAGCTATGTACCTACATAGTGCCTTCCTGCGTTTCTGTAGGTAGGAATATTGAGTGCAAGCCCGCCCCAGCCCTTGTGAAGGCCATGAAATACTTCCACAGGGGAAGTTTCTAGGCCCGGTATTACAAGGGTACGGACAAATTTACTTTTTATGATCATATCAACGCTATCTCGGCATTTTATGTGTTTCGTATACGTATAACCTTTTATATGACGAAGTGTGTTCATGTTCATATAATTTTAATACGATTATGTACCTGCTTGGTTATTTCCTTGCCCCAATCGGTTTTTGGATGCAATTCATGAGCTATATACATTTGGGGGTGTTTTTTTTTTTAACCACTAATCAGGAACCATCCAATTTTATTTATGTTAACAACTGTCATTACAATGCAGCAATCCATTCTAGGTAAATTAAAGACTCTTAAACATGCTGTCAACAGAAAAGTATTGTATACTTTATACTATGCGCTGGCTGACTCAGTTATTGAATACGGGTTGGGTGGATATGGCCTTACGTTCCCTACACACTTAAATAAAATCAATATCCTGCAAATAAGGCTACTTAAACTACTTGTAGATAAAAAACGAAAAAAAGCCTGAATAAAAATTATGAAAAGCTGTTCAAAATTTGTAAAATACTTCCGGTCCACTTTAAAACCAAGGTTAATATCTTGACTGAACAATTTAATCATGAAAATCACAAGGAGGAACGTAGGTATATGTACCCAACTCGCTTATCTAAGAAGAAGACACTTGCTGTTCCTAAAGTCAGAAACTACTTTGGTAAGCGCACAAGAAGGTATGTAGTACCGACGTTGGTGAATGAGCTACCCCCAAAATTGATATCGCATGTCAAATCTAAAGATCAACTCAAAAATGTTCTTAAAAAACACTACCTCTCATTGTGCCCATAGTTAACTTTGTATCTATGGACAATGGGAATGTCCATGTCATTGTCCATGGGTGTAAAATGTCCTTTGATGTGAAAATGTCCTTTTTTCTGTAGCCTTACTTTCTTTTTCTTTTTTTGCAATTTGTTTACAATATAATTCAAATTTTGTTAGTATTTTAATATTGTGAAACGAGAACAACTGCCGACAAACTGTTTTGCAGTTTGGCAGACCTTTTGTATGTTGCAGCTATACTGATTTTGAGTAAATAAAAAAAAAAAAATATATAGACATATACATACCAGTTGATGAGGTTATACAGCGAATTTATATCATTCAGCACACATTTTAGGCAAGCGTGCCCCATCCTCGGCCTCATCATCGCTTCACATCAGGCGAGTTGCAGCCGAACGCAAGCCTATTTTTATACTAAACAAAAACAAAAATCATTATTTTTTCTGGCTTCTCTCTTGTCCAACCATCTTTACTAACTCTCATCATAACCCTAGGATCAAACATGAGTAATATACTAATATCTAACATGGTATTCTTACTTAAAATAATAAATAAACATAGCATAAATTTTATATCTATATATTTTTCACAAAACTTAACATATTAAGGGGTTATCCATCTCTGGATGAAGGCCTCCTCCATCTATTTCCATACATTTCTATCTTGGGCCGTTCTAGTCCACTCTATTCCTGCCAGTGCAACGATATCGTCGTAACATATATTTTGTCCCAGGTATACATAGTTTTCTACGTATTCGACGTGTTTGTTATCAACAATTAACGGTATTTGTTCTCCGTTGGTCATTGCTTTCGTTTTTAAGGTACGGAACCTTAAAAATCCAAAGGGTCAAACGGGACCCTATTACTGAAATTTTGCTGTCCGTCCGTCCGTCCGTCACTAGGCTGTATCTCATGAACCTTGATAGTTAGTCGGTTTAAATAGCTACAGATTATGTATTTCTGTTGATGCTATAACAAAAAATACTAAAAACAGAATAAAATTAATATTTAAGGGGGCTCCCATACAAAAAAGTGTTTTTTTTTGTTCGTTTTTATAAATAATGGTACGGAACTCTTCGTGCGCGAGTCCGACTCGCAGTTGGCTGGTTTTTTCGTAATTCATTTTTAGTCCACACTTCATACTCTCTGTATTGAGAAGAAGCATCGAAATTAAGCCTTAAAGATAAGATCTTTGATTAGTACTTGTGACAGATATTCACCGTTAATTTTGATACCTCTTTCGTCCCATGTTGGTTTTTAAATATGTGTTCCAGTAGAGCTATAAATATTTAAGGTGATATAGTGTCACCTTGTCTCACACCTTTCTCTATATAAAATACCTCAACTTCTTTTTCTAATTTCACTCGAAGTCGAGCATTGCAATCCTTGTAAATTTCTTGTATTATTGTTATATATTCTTGGTTGATTCCTTGTTCAGCTAGAGCAGTCCAGAGGGTTTCGTGTTTTGTGTCGAAGGCTTTACTATAGTCGATGAATGCCATGTATATTCTATTCTTACTTATACGAAGGTAATTTATTTTGGAGTAGATACAACCAGTTATTCGGAGTCTACCTTTCTTGTCCTAGTCATAGGTAAGTTAATAGGTACTTACTTTTCCTACTGGCAAAGCTATCATCCTGGATCGCTAAAAAGCTGAACCGGTTCTCATTATTTGTAAAAAATATGTCTTTTGCAAGCTCACAGAGCGTGATTTTTTTTTGCATGGCTAAGTTCATTGCCTTTACAGATCAGAGATAAAAAAATAGTTAAAATTGTAAGAATGTCGAAATCATACTACTACTAGTTGCCAAAGCCAGCTACCTTTTGATCCTTCAGATTAAATATTTCGATTCTGCAAGACAAACCCCATGGGATGTAGCCTAGAACCGAAGACATTTAAATATTTACGAGCGATAGACGGGACAACACGAATAAATTCGTAATCCAATATTTGTAACCAATGTCCACTCTATAAGTCATTTAAATCTCTTTGCCTAAAACGAACAAAAATGAACTGCAGCTTTAGATCAGCAAATCAAACCGAAGTAGCCATTGGCGTCAGGAACGCGAACGGCTAGAGTGGAAATAATTATATTTATTTGCCTTAAGCTCGGCGGCATCTTCCAGCCAATAAAATGGAACATTTAAATTGAAAGAATGCAACATTTTTTGTATTGCTATAGGCACCTAATTCCTTCACGGTCCGTTAAGCCAGATACAATGAGACCCTTAGGCGCCGTGTTCCCCCTGGCGTTGTCGAGACGTCTCACACTAATGCGTCTGCAAACCCTATAACATTTGCCAACACCGGGCAACAAACTAAACAAACTTTGAGAGAATGCTGGTGCTAGCAATCTGATAGGTAAGTCAAGACGAGACTTAGATTTCGATGAGATGATTCGTTTCCCGGGGAAACTAAGTGGATGGCAGTTGAAAAATAACGTAATTACAACTTAAATGAAAACGCTGACTTTTGTGGGAATTTGATCTAATCTGAAGTGCGGCTAGTTGCGTCAAAGAGATTCCTTTCCAAGACCCTATTAAAATGTAATGTGAAAAGTTTAATCAAAGTCGACTGTGTCTATTAAAGTATTTTGAATTCGTAAAGTTTTTTTTAGATATAGAAGATGTGGCAATAAGTATGCTATTTAAGCTCAAAATTGGCAGGTATTAGGAGGATTATTCTTATGGAGTAACCTTGATTTGGTCACTGGCAACAGGTAATCAAACGGGAAATTGATTTTCTAAAAGGTCAACGGGAGAAGGGTATTTTTAGCTTTTTGTGAGTATCCAAAAAATCACAAACCTAGAGTGACTAATCTACTTGCTGAATGTACAGAATCAAATATTAAGAAACCTGTAGCTACAGCGGTTGGGATAGCTGGCGAATACTACCATATAAATTGGCTTGATTCGGAGTCTTTTACTGACCCCGTGCTTATTAAAGACTTAACATATTGTTACGAGCTGGGTATAGGATAAATTATACACACTACAAATTAAACACTAAAAATCTTTTATTAACTCAAAACACTACCAATCTTCTAGAAAGTTCCAGAAAGGTCCAGAACTTTCTCGAACTTTCTAGACACTTCCATTGTGGAACATTCAGGATTGTTCTCGAATCTTCTAGACATACTGGATCATTCTAGACTCCTAGAACGTAACGAACGTAATCCTAGAATGTTCTCGTAAAGCAGACGACGTAACAATATTATTTCTGTCACTGTTGCACACGCACAACTCACCGAACAGGACAGAGTAGAAAACATATTATTATCTTAACCAAAGCATGTGCCTAAGAGTAACGTTTGAAATGGACTAAAGGCTGCATTAAGAGGGTGATTCTAGCAGGATATGTATTTGATGTTATATAAGACGACATCGGAATAAATAAATAGCAGATACTAGGCTAACCTAATTGCAAATACAGTAACAATTGTGTTGTACGTATAGTCGTGGGAATACGTTGAACAATCAAATATCACTCAGAGGTGACGTCGCCATCACCAGTTATTTGCATACAGGGTGCGGCAAGATAGGTAACCATTCTAATTCAACGCTTAGATCATTCTTTCTAAGTATAAACGAAACGATCATGATATTTATGTACCTACTTGTCATATCTATTTTTATAATAAACGACAGGATTTATTTCTTCCATTCAGCAGGATCTGCGTGCTTACTCTTTCTTGCTTTTAAATACGATCGATCGACATTGGAATTTTGTGCTCTTGAATTCGACGCTAGCGTGTCATTTTGGGGAACTAAATGGAATCTGGACAGTAAGTGGAATAAAAATAAAAATCAAATAGTCTTTTAGTTACACTTTAATGAATTTAAACAAAGTAAAACTTACATGGAACATCACAATTATGCTTCGCAAAACAATTTTGATGTCATGAGATTCATTGTTATAATATCTACCCAATTAGCAGGGTCTATGTCAATTACATAAGATACAACAATCGAATATGCCTTAATATTATGGAATAAATTTTCTACCTAACGGGAAGAAGCAATATCCTTAAATATTAGACGTTAAACATACAGGCCTTGACTTTCTTTTGTAGATATTATTAAATGTTTCGCAACAACTTCTAACATTAATTTACGACATCAGAGACAAAAATATTTTGAAGCTGAGAAAGTGACCAATAAATAGAATTATATTTTTGTCATAATAATATTTTAAGTCTTATCCAATAATGGTACGCTAGGTGGGACGTTGATCTAACGTTAATTTAAAAAAATATTATTAACCAAGATTACATCATTTATGTTAATAAACTTAAAACAAAAATATTCCGCGAAGAGGAATATAGACGCATTTGGAACTGCACAAATTAAAAGATTGATAGTAAACTTAAGAAGATGAAGACAGTCACTTACAATTAAGGCGAACACTTACAATCGATTTCAATTCATACAAAAATATCATCCATTTTCTTTACACATTGACAAAAGTCCGCTAAGCATACTACTACCAAACGATGCCAAATCTATAAGTCTACTCGTTTCTAAGAACTAACAAGAATGATGAGTTCATTTGACGGAGGGATGCAATTTTAATTGATTTAATGCCTAAACTAACGAAATAAGGCAAACTTATAAAGGATAACTTTGGCTTATACTTAACAAAGTCAGCTTCAGCTAACCTCATGCCTATGCAGAGTTTATAGTTGTATCTGAAGTGTAGGTAATTAGAATTTCATCTGAACCTAGGCTTATGTTTAATATAAGAGATGATGAAAACAAAATAAATTATTTGTGAATAAACGCTATCGCTATACGCTTTAAACTAATAATATCTCTTAATTCTGGATTTTAGACTCTTGTAACTTAAAATTATAAATAACAATTAAAATTAGGAAATACAAAATACTAAAAGGTAAGAGGTACTAAACGATGTGCTTACTTACTACTGCGGGAAAAGAAATGAAACTGTGTTAAACTGCTGATAACCAAATCATATTTGAATTAAAAATGTAATATTCGTACTAAAGCAATATTTCAGGAAATTGGGAGCGATGAATTTAATGCACAACAATGCAATATTGTACAAAGCGAAATCAAGCGGGAACAATAATGTTGGACAAGTTAAATCAATTAATTCCTAAACTTTATTAATATTAGGTAACGGAATACGATAAAATAAATTACTTAAAACTTTACACATAACTTTTTACGGTGATTAATGATTATATTTAACAATTACTCAAAAACATGGCTATAGCCTTCAAGCAAAAACAAAATTTCATTATTTAAAGCATAAAGAAAATTTAAATATTGTGTTTTGTACATTGCAACATTTTAAATATTGACGGTAACGTATTTTTCTTTTTAAACGTGTTTTTGAATTTTGAAATTCACAAATGTGAGTTTACTGTCCTGTGAGTTTTCTAGGTACATTATGTGTGATTTTATTACAGCTTGTCATTGGTAACAGTGTCTTACTCCACTCGGTATCATTATCCCTATCTACGATGTTTCCACTGTCATTACGTAATGACAACACCCTCGCGCCGCTCTGCGACTTCCATATCAGTTAACTATTTACAGATATATCTATTTACAGTTATGCGATTAATTTTGGCTCCTCAATTTACACATTGGAATGAAATCACATAACAGGAATGTTAAGAAAACAAAAATATTTATATTTACATATTTTGGCCGAGAAAAAAGGTATTATCCGTTCCTCGACTTTATAAACAACAGCATCAAGCTCAGTTGCCAAAACGTACATACATGTATAAACGACAAAGCAACCATAATTTTAATGATATTTTTCTCGCTATTTACAAAGAGTTCAACGTGTCATTTTAAAGTAAAAGTAAAAGCGCTGGGATAAATAACGTGAATGTAACAATCTTTATAGTAGCTGCATTGGGGTTACTGCCGAGTCCACCGACTACAGATTTTTTGATATCTTCTTTAGGCACCGAAGATTTCACTGTGCCTTCGCCACTTTCGTTCATCATATCACTGCTGTCCATCTGAGCAGGCTGGTCCGGCTTCTTCATGGCAGCTACATCATTTTCTTCGGGTGCTGGTGGTGCAGTTTCTGGTACAGGAGTCGTCGTAGTTGTCGTGGTAGTAGTGGTAGTGGTTGTGGTTGTCGGCACCAAAGTATTGTTTGCAAGGAAATATATTTCACCGTAAATAGCTTCCACCTCAAGAGTATTTTCAATTCGCTGTCCTCTCATTTGTCTCGACCGAGGGTCATTATCATTATAGAAAGTAACTAATTTAGCTGTATACTGTACGTCACTGTTTGTAAGGTTACCCCTGAATGTTACATTACATGCTGTGCCTGGTTCTAGATATTGTTCGAGTTTATATAACTTGGTTCTCGGCTCTGTGAACTGGTTAGCCCACTGTATGTGCGGGTATAAAGTACCATCATCTGATTCAATTGTAGTATTAAGGCCAATAGCTATGCCATGTCCGTGACCCAAAGATAACGTGTAGTTAAAGTTGTATTCGATTTCTGTAGTGACAGTTGCAGAAACCTCGTCCTCATTTTTTAGAATTCGCGTTTCAAAAACTTCAGGTTCTGTTTGACGAACATGTTCCGTAGCACGATCCAACACAAAATTCTCTAACTTGTAACTAATAGGTTCAATTTCTTTTAGAATTTCACCGCTGTTTTCTATCATTTCGTTATTCTTGTCATCAAAAGTGATTAATTGTCCAATAACATTTTCGTACGCGATCCTGCCAATATAGTGTGAATATCCACTTTGGGCTTTCATTCTTCCAATAAAAACGGAGTCAACAGAGGAGTCTACTACTACACCTCCACTAGGTTTGGCATGAAACCTAAACCAGGGTATCCAATTGATTAAAGATGCATTTTCAATATTTTCAAGCACTTCGAATATATTGTAGCTCTTGCTTCCCGATACAGCGCAGGACGTGTAGTCTGGTCTCAGTTGTCCGAGTATCATGTCGCCTTCGTGGCGAGCTCTGCAAAGGTATATAGGACCTGAAAAAGGAAAGAGTAATGTAGCCGAAACTCCTACAAATGGTCTTAACTGTAAAATTTATTTATTTTTAATATTACCTTGTTCAGATTCAGCCCCAACGACATAGTTGCTCATTGATTCTTTCTTGAGATTAGTCCACTTCAAAGTGCTTGAGGTTGTGACTTGTTTTAGCTTCGAGTTGTACAGCCCAACTCCAGCTTCTGCCGCGGCTTGAACCGCCAGAGTGGCAGTTAATAGCACCACCCACCACCCACTTTGGCAATTTCTGTTTTTCTTCATCTTGTCACTGTAACAAAGAAAAATTATTTCATTTTTTTTTTATTTGATATCTCGTTCACTTCTTAACTTCTTGATGAAAACATGACTTGACGTAATAAAAACGTGGTGTAATATTTTGTGCAATGAATACCAGTTATCTATTTTTAAACGATGAATACAGATTATATCTTATATCCTACTTGACCTCAATATTTAGCCTAATGGATTTCAGATGTCGATTTAAAAAAGTTTATGTGAAAGCAACTACATATTTTTAGCGCATAGCATCAGCTACAATATTCTGTTAAGTAAATAAATAACATTCGAGTCGTAAAAGAAAAATTAAAACTGGGCACCATGGGTAAACAATGAAAATTGAATAAGGCGCGTCGTTGTGTTCCAACCGATTATTTTTTGATAGCTTTACAAATCAGAGGGTAGAAAAGATTGTACAAAGGGTATAGCTAAATAATCCAGAAGAAATACATATTTTTTGGTTTGAAATAAGATATTGTCTTAAAAAAAATCCTTTCATTGTCCTCGTGGTTTACATTAAGGATTTTGTAAACTTACTCCGAAAATTACATCACATTCGTCCGACCCTCCTGTAATAAATTGCTACGGCCCCCAAATTTTATCTAGATGTACATTCACAAGATATAAAAGTAGTCGCTTTTCCCTGCTTATTGCGTTTTGTAATTGGCAGTAAACATGTTAGAAATGGACCTTAAAATATAGAATTGTTTAAAGGAAAGGTAAATATATATCTGTTGTTACCATGCACTTATGTATGTATGTAGGTATATCGGCTTAAAAGGTTGTGGTGTGTTTCGATCGCCCGGAAACTCAATTTCCTTTACAAAGTTACGTTACTGAAAGCAGATCGCGCTGAGCTCGACGATGTCGCCTCTAGCAAAGTGTTGATGCGGGAGATACGGTTTGGTCTTTGATTTTATTTTGCAAATTTCCTCATATCTCAACCTTAAGGATACCTTTTATATGGTTAGTAGGTATTATATCCTACTATCATCAAAGTCAAAGTTAAACCATTTCTTTCCGTGAAGCCATTAAAAGGAACTTTAGAACGTGAAACTTTACACGAAAACAGAATTGATTTTAGTTGCCATCTTCGGTGATTCGGGTACTATTATACATATTTTTTATTACATTTGATATACAATCAATATTTGAAATGAGGTCGTTAATGCAAGCGACAGTAAAGTTATAACAACGAGCATAGAATAGAACGAGCGGAAAAGGAGTAGTAGCTTAGCATAGACGACTGAAGTAGGTTGTAGCAGACAAATCGATTGAAGACGCTACCTTTAAAAACCTTTGTGCCATGAAAACCGTGTGAAAACTTGCATTTGCTTCATTTGCTATATTCAAATATGAACTGATTTCCATTTACTGTTAAATTATAATATAGTGTGTTGAATTATAATATTGTAAATTAGTAATTTAGCATTGGTTCCGTGTGTATTATCTTTTGCATTTTAAAATCTCCGGCAATCAGCAATTCGACTATCAAGATCCAAGATGCATAGTAACAGCAGGCAGGAACATTTAGCTTCGATAGAAACCATTACAAAATATGCAGTGGATTGATGATATACAGAATATCTAATACTCGTACTTGCTGAATTAATAATCTCTCAAGAGTGATATACTAATGAAGTTGCCAGCAACGTACATGGTGATTAATAGATCCTAAATTACAAGACAGTTCATGTAATTGTCAGATTGTCAGTACTTATCATCCACGGCTAACATGTTTACTGAACGTTTTTTAATAATTGGTTTCACTAAAACCTAACTGCTATGTTGATCGGTCTATCGCCGACTATTAGCGGCTAAATATTAAGGTTCATACATATATATACCAGTATGATTCGGTTAAATTAATAGTTCCCGAAAACCCTTTTTTTTGCGTTATATGGTATGTTAATGATAACAGCAATTTGAATCTAAAATACGTCGTCTGTACCAAGAAGTTATTTCCCAAACATAAAGAAACCAAGAATCCTAAATTTTGCTTCGTCTACCCGAACCACATTATAAAGTTTATTGCAGATTTCTCATCATGTTATGTTATTCCGGTCGAACGGGATATCAAACCTACATTTTAGAAAACCCGCGGGGATTGCTTTTTACAAAGGTTTTGTGTCTTCCTTTAATAACAAATTTACTCGAGACTCGAGATTAGGATCTAATAAATCATCGTTAGTGCCGCTACATATGGAGTAAATTCAATTTAATAAGTTCAATTGGAGATTGACACGGACCATTTTGTGTGGTAGAATCCCGATGCCCCGTTCCTTTGTTATTTGATTAACTTGTGATATATTGCTATTCGAATAGGGATCTTCCTTCATAAAGTATACGTAATTAGTTACGGTAGCTAGAGATATGTATTCAACATTAATTTTGGACAAACGGGCTTTATTCCATATCGCCAGATGTGAACCTAAAATTATATTCGGTCATAGGTTACACGATAACGTTAAAAAATATTCACCTTCCAAGACTTAGATATTACATATGATCAAACATTTTCGAGACAAGTATTTTGAGAACGTAATCAATGAAATAATGGTAGGCCTTCGTATTTATATTATCCCAGTGCGCAGAATTAACTTTGGCTAGGTCACATTCCGTCAGCCCGATTCATTCGGGTCCCTTTGTGTCGGTGCTCATAGCGTGTCCAAACGCAGCTTTTGTGTGCCCGCCAATATGACACCTAGCACAATCGATTAACTGATTTCACTCTGTGTCGGTAGTATGTATATACGCTTTATATGGTAGCTATGGCCTATTTTCAACAGTGAATTGTTCTTTTTTGAAGGCGAGGATGCTGTTTTTATCTGAAATTCACATTTTCACAACGCTAAGAGAGTTTTGGGGATTTTTTTCTTTATCTGTTCATCGAGTAATTTACAATAAACCACAGCCACCCCTCTTGGAGTTAGAACTAGATGATAGAATGATAACGTGTACAAAGGAAGCGTAGACAATTACTCAGCGGTGGCTTTAATGAGTCGATTTAAACACCCCATACGTTCCTTCCAACACAATACCTTCTGTCTGCGTGTTTTAGAGCAACTCTCGATGCGACGGCGACGAGGGGAGACAAACTACAAACAAAACAGGAAAATCTTTCGTCTGAGTTACCTCACTTCTCTGAATCATCACCACCCCTCAAGTATTATTTTTTCACTTCACATTTTTCCAAGTATGTACGAATGGGGGTTTAATTTATTTTTGTGTTCCGTTAGAAGTTTAGAACATTTTAAAACAAAATGACTAGCCAATTTACTTAAGGTTTCATGTTCTGTTTTGGGACAGTTATAAAAATAGGTCTCCTCTATGCTTTATTATTTTACCCGGTCGAAAGGACGACCATTGTAAATGATGAAATACGAGCAAAACGCCGTTGGCAATGTTATTGAACATAAACGTTATTTTTCAAACATGACATCATGTCGGTACAGGCAAACTTGTATTAAGTAACAATATTGTTGGCAGTAAAATTTTATGATGTTCAGCGTCGTGGTCTGTGGTGACTGCACCATCCGAGGTCACATTTTATGAATACTGTGCGGTACCTGAAGTGCCGTTACTAAATTGCAACTATGAATCTCAATGTCTCTGTCAACGTCAAAGCTGTTAATATTTAGGCGGACGGAGGGGATTAAGCGACCACGGCTTTTAGCGGAATGTTCTCTTCGTCCGCTTCGTGTACAACCCTATTAATTAAATTCATGATAAGTACGATGCAGTTTGTAGCGTCGGTACCTGTTCACTAATCTCTATTCATAGGATTGCAGATTTAGATGAGCATGTTATCTTCCTCAGTTCTATGATTGCATGAATAGAAACAATGCTGTCAATAAGAAATTAGAATTACTTAGTTCTCAGTCCAAAGCCGAGTACCCAATGACCTAAAGAAAGTTCATCCAAGAAGTGAACTGAAATGAACCTTTGAATACGATTCATTGAATTGTTTCGCTTATATTATTTATCTTAGCACCGAGTACTTGAGATGGTACTTGTTTATCTTTAGTTCCGACGCTTCATTGTCCCGGCACAGATCATTAATCTTGTCGTTAACTATCAACTCTTGCTATAACCATGTCTCATAAGTGTGAGTCATATATTTGAAAATAGCTTCTTTACATAGATCATTACGATAACAATTTCCATACATGGCAACAATATAAAGTTTCTACTTTCTAGCACGTAAAAATATCGCCGTTTAATCCATCGATTGAAGTAAGTTATTGTAAGGGGGTAAGCTCCCCGGGCAATAGCTTGTACATTAATCGCATTACCCACATGCAATCAATTATACTAGACAGCACAGGATTACTGTCCAATGCAATGTACTAACATTATATGTATATCCAGAGGTATGTGATGCAAGAAAAAAACTTGGAACAAGAATATGAAATTATCGATATTTAGAGACCCAGTGCTATGAAAAAATGGGACATACTAGTTACAGTAACTTTTAAACTGGGGAAATATGTCCAGTTTCTTGGCACTGGCTTAACATTTTGGTAGTCTATTTAAAGTAAGTGCCGTATTCTGGAAAACATTAATAGAACTTGTGAAATGTCACGTACACGTGTCTGGTTTATGAAGCATGTTGAGGGTCACCAGAAGCAAATAAATGTCAGCGTCACTGAAGCGAACACACCTTACCTATGGCTAATTATTAATTTTAGCAAAGTTGTTTGTAGCAAAGTACCTCCTACGTTTGATCTGCAGACATACTAATTTAATGAAAATATCAGAGTTGACATTTATGTTAAGTGACATGCCCGCTCTGCACTAGTTCTATGCATGATTGTAGTCCTAATCCGACTATGCGAAACAACACTAAGCTTTTAACCCAGTTGTGCTGCTGCTTACAATGCAAATATTCCGTTAACGTTGGCGCGAAGGCTCTGGGGTGAGTCGGACACTGTGCTAATTTAGAAGCAAGCCTTAAATAGGTTTTAAAAGGAACTTTCCGTAATTTCGTTGCCAGCATTGATAAAGTTTTTACTATAACGGCACAACATAAATGGAGAATTCTTCAATAATGGAAGTCCTTTGTATCGTATCTCGATCGTCATTACACTTCTAGTAATGACTGGGTACACAATTGAATTGAATGACAATTTTTAAATGCCATGGATAATTGTGAATTCCTCAGTTATGTCAACGTCCTCTTTTGAATCCTTGAACAAATAAACAAAAACATTTGTAGTTGAATTACACAACTAACATGGCACTGCCAACCAATTCATTCTATTAAGCAAGCTGCACAAGATCATGTCCATTGGTCGAGGGGTCCCATTGACCTTTCTTCATATCTTACGACAGGATAAAACCATTAAGCATTCGCTTTTATTGTAATAAATAAGAACAATAAAGTTCACTATTGCTTTGCGCGGTTTTCTTCTATATTTAGAACCCCCATTAGTCATGTCAACGTGGTTAAATACATTGCAGTGCTCTGAGTAGTAGTATCGCAGTCGGGTGTTAGATGGGCGGTCCTCATTGGGAGGCAATTACCGCAGTAATGGCTTCGTTATCAAACGCTGTTTCATCTCTGAAGCTTTAATGAAACGAGTTCGGCTTTCTTTAACCAGTAACTACTTTAGGTTTATTGTCAGCTCAGTGAAAGCACGGACAAGGTCGCATTTATGCCGTAACTGCTTTTTTTTGTCAATTATTATTCTTCAGAGAGATACCATGTTCTACATTCACTATAAATCAGTGCCACTTGATTATCATCAGCAGGTTTGTAACGAAGTACTCACAAAATTGGATTTTTAAGTACCGTTACCAATTCTGTAGTTTTTCTTCAGTGGTATACAATTATTCTATCTCGATCACATTTAATAAGTTGCAGTTCATTGAACTGAAGGTTTTTCCCATTGAACACAGTAAAGTTTATTCATGAAGCGTTCTGTATAGATACTATGCATTTCTTGACGTGTAATCTTTACAAGTAAGTTAGCGGTACAAGCGGAACAATGCAACATACGTAAGTCCAGTGAATGCGGTGATACGTTTTTGCGGCGCAGTGAATTGCTCTCTCGGGCGCCGTCTACTTTCCCGTACCGCTGCTAACTGTCAATAAATCATTCTCTTTATTATTAGTCACTGGCTCATCCCTTGGAGTTACAAAATTGGAGACTGTACTTTTTTAATCATTTTGTTAACCTAGCTTCGCCATTTTATTTTATCATGTTTTATATATTTTTTTCACTTTGATTAATTTTTGCTTTCGGACGAGTGCGGGGTGTTATCGGGCAGGTTGGTGCCACTGGCAGAATCACGGGCTGTTGCGCGTGCGCGCTGGTGCGTGAACCAGCTGATAGCGTGGGAACAACTTCATGTATGCATTGCCTGCTTCACATATTGGAACACTATGGCGCCTCAGATTCCTATCTTGATCGCAATGGACTGTAAATGGACCGTGAATTCAATGATTCAATGCTTGTCAGGGACTATCGGTAAAATTAACGAACGAGTAGATTTTTTTTGATACTGTACGGATGCGATACGACCTATTCCTTAATTGTTTGTTATGCCAATTAAATACGTTATTGCACCAAATTATGTTGAACGAGCCGCGAGGGTTGTCACCACTGCCTCTACATAAGACGTACCTACTTGTGAATCTCTTCAAAGCTTTTAAAACAATAGGATGCGGGCTTTGTGGCTTGTTGACGATGTCGGCTTGAGCTCGTAGACGAAGTTGACAACACAATTAAGTGCTCAATGAGCGCCAATCAAATGAATTTGAACGTTGTTTTATCGCAGACATTGTATGGTTAAAGGGCCCTTTAAGACAGTTTGCATAAGAACTTACGATTATTTCTTATCGTTTGCGACAGGAAGGGTGGGCTTATCTCCTTGTTATGTTTATTGTGTTTTATTTTCTCTGTGCATACGAATACTCTTAAATGAAACCTCTCTATGAATCGTATGACGACACTGGTGTTGTAGAAATGGTGAGAACGGTATGTCCACATTCGTCACGCGATGGTCTGTTCGTGCCCTACATGCTACCTTGGGTACATTTTCCATTAGGCACAGCCCGCACAGGTCATTGGCAATGTATACTTTTAAAGTTTATTTTTTGCTTATTGTAATGGTTTTATGAAACAGTTAAGTTAACTTCCGCTAGTTAAATTATGAATGAGATAGTTCCGTTTGGGCGGACAGTATTTGTTCGCGTTGAGTTCGCAGTGGTATCCGCGAGGCGTGACGGTGTCGGGAGATGTCCCATGATAATAACGGCAAAGCTGTTTAATCATAATTACAGTTCAGGTTCCTGCAGTAATTTCCGTTCAGAGGTCGTTGTACTGTCTGTAAAAAGTTTGAAAGGGCTGTCTGAGTCATCGCCAGATTTTTATCAACTTTGTTTAATTTAGGCCAATTTTGGCGTCCCTATCTTTCAATCGTATCGTTTATGTGGATTGCTATTTATCTTGTTATGCAGTGAATAAGTTAATTATTCAGAATTCAATATTTCACGAGGAATTAAACTGGTTAGTTGAGTGTGCTATCCTAGTAACCTGTTTTCCATAGTTTATTCACACAGATTACGCGGGAGTGGTAACCTGCTGCATTGCTTTTATTCTTATCTTAATCAAAGTGAATTGCCCAGAGATATTCTTTAAACGCTGCATAATTTATTGTATCTAAACGGACGTCTACAATTTCAGCGTGTCATCGGCCGTAGACCGGAGTCTGCGCTTAGATAAATTAAGCACGGTTTATCCTAAGACAAAGTTAGGCTATAAATCAACCGGCAAGGGGCTAATTAACACCAGCTCGATAGAGTCCGTATCATCGCACCTGCCGCCCGCGCCGATCCTCGGACCGATGTTAGAGGTAGCAATTTTCTATGTCAAACGCGGTTAAATGAGGGAACGAAAGATTTATTAGAAGTTATGTAGTTAGTAGTAGTAGTATAGTAATTAGATGTTGGCTTACAGTTTACTTATTAGACGCTCATAAAGCAGTGAAAGCTCTTGTAGCGAACGGGAACTAGTGTTCGAACCTTGTAAGTGGAACCTGGGAGAGTGCGAATAAGAGCATGTTTTTCGCACTCGGATATGATGCTCATATAAATATTTCAATTTAGCACTAGAAACATCACGAGAAGTGCTCAGAATACATAAGATATTATAACACATACATTATGTATGGTAAAATGTGTGCATGGCATATCGGCAATATATATATATATATATATTCATGAATTACATCAGTGTACCGTTTATATTCATGTTATACTCGCGAGGAATATCTATAAAAGAACCATTTAAAGTATCGATACCGGAAGTTCCAACCTGCATAAAGCAAACATATCGATAAATCTTCATTATAAGTACACACCCGAAAAAACATTACCAACTTAAGTTGTTTGCCCAGTACAAATAAACTTTGTTGAACGACAACTTTTTCAACGCTGCAATGTATTTGAGTACTGAACCAACCTGTTCCCTAAATAACATTAACTGAACAGCAAAAAATAAATAAAAAACCAGTGTTTAACTGTGTAGAAGTTCGCGCTCCTAATAGTGATTGCGCTGCGCAAAGATGAAATTTAATGTTTCAGGAAGATTTTAATTCTAAATTACAGCCCATCTATGAGAGGCCTATTGAACAATCGTTTCAGCCTTGTGGATTAATTGGGAATGAAGGGGATATTCCTAGATAGCATAATATGTTTTGAAGAACATGTCAACTCACAACACACAACAGTTTGCAACATAATGGACTACAAACATTAGAAAGTATAGTGCATTAGATCGGGTGAAAACCGACACCTCAATTGCTGAAGATAAGTCATATTGATTACGGCAATTTGTTGAGCCGCTCAGACAAGTCGTTGTCCATTTTAGAACATGTCGTGTTCGAGCGTCCGCAATATACGCACACGACTCACAAACGTGTTTTAGAACTTTATTGAGTTGGACAACCGTATAAACCTCTAAACCTTTGCTTATTTAATGGTTGTCAATGACATCAAGTATTAAGATGATGTTTTGAGCAAAATCGACCATGCGCACTTGTTTATCTAACCCAACAAGTACGAAACACTTGGATCTGGGGTATTATGTAATGAAGTGCAAAAAGCGGATGTCGGAATGGAGAGGATGACAATCTGGGGCTCCCCACGATTTGCGCGACAACGAGCAGCAAGGTCGCCGTCTGATTGTCGGTAATAGTGCCACTTATGATTTGCCGACGACATATTGGCCCAATTTTACCTGCACTTTTCTACTCAGGATTTTAGACGGTTCCACTAACAAATCTCATACGCAGACAGATAATTTCACACTACTTCTTTCATATTGCTCGTACAACAAGAACGAACCTGCCAATTAGGAAACCGACAAGTTTTCAACCTGAAACGTTGTCAAGTTTTCCAGGCGTCTTCTGTATTTCCCTATTAAGTCGTTAGGATAATGGTCATTTGCGTAACTCGCGATGCAGATCCGGCACTTGTTTGATATTGAGAGGCCAATTGTGGCTCGTCCTGACTCCTGACAGGATGATAGTGGGCTACTCTCGAACGTGCTCGTCGTGACTATTTTTAGTTCGTTGATTGCATCACCGAAACATTCCATTGAATTGTCAATTTCGTGTGCTTTTTGCGTCGAATGCGTCTCGCTTCAGTTGTTGACCACTGGGTATGTTTGGTATGTCTGCTATGAAATTGCGCCGTGACTGAGTTACAAATTGTTATTAACTTTGTCAAGTTCAAACTGATTAGCATGAGGTACGCATGTTTTAAATAGAAGATCATAATAACATAGTATACTCCCTGATTCCCATTTTTAATATTAGTAGCCCAAACTGAACCACTGCTAGGTACCTGCTATCTAATGCAATCATTTAAATTATTAATTTTAAGAAAACCAATTACCTTATTTGGAAAGGTTATAAAATTTCCAGGTTTACAATCAATCTTAGCTGGTGCACCAAATCTGAAACAACAAAATTTTTGTCATCAGCATTTTATCAGTGGAGTCTTTTGTTGTCGACAATTGTCATTTAGTTCAATCGATACTATTTTGGTCCAATTCTCGTTCAAACCACCGACCTTGTCCTTAATTTGTTGTGTAAATTAAAAATATCTTCTAATCGTGACTGACGTAACTGTAGCTGTTAGCTTTATAAAACCTAGCAATGCTATGAACGGGCCAGAATGTAGGAAGAATTTCTTGTGTATAATCGTGTACTCTAATGTATTTGATTACTGTGTTCTTCGTATCAGGTACATAACAGTATTAACAAGGATGATAATTATTTAATGGTCGCGAACGTGGAGAATGATTGCAATAAAAACTAGTTGCAGTAAAGTGGTTGCAGCTGTCTATTATGTTTTGTTAGTCGTTTATGCAACAGATGCTCGACAATATCAAGTTCAAGCAGCTGCTTAGAGTAGTCGCAGTTCATAAGTAAAAGTGCACGAGTGCTCAGAATGAACGTAGGTACTGCTACATTTCAATTTGTTCGCATAAACTTTACTATCGACTACAAACAGTTAGAATTAAAAATAATAATGTTCAAAACCGCAAGCAGTAATTCAGTACTAAACCCGCGGTTAACCATAAGCATGGAAGGGAAATAAAGAGATATTGTAAAAACTGTCATAGCATTACAATATATTTACATTTAATGTTAATATTTATAACGACAATGAGAACCTAAGTTATTCTGGAAAAATCCGTTATTATGAAACATGTCACAAGTATGCGTGTTAAAGTTGATGCAACTGCGTTTTATAATGCAGTCGTTATGCGGTGTTGAGTCGGCCTTCGCCACGGCAACGGTCCCATTGTGTGCGACTGCTACAATGAACACTTGGAAACCAGATACCAGCGTCTTATGTCTCGTGTCTCCGGTTTAATAATTACAGTGTACACGGGAAGTGCTTAGTACATGCGAGCGCTGAAAATTATCACCCTACTGCACTTAGTTCCGTATCTGCAATGTTGATCAAAAACGAAACGTTTTTGATCGATCTGTCCATTAACTAGTGGATTCGCCGACATCCGGATGAAGCGGCTTCGGGCTCTTCGTTAGTTAAAACGACCATTATCTGATACAGCTCTGAAGCGAATCAATTTATAGTGGTTTTCAGTTCGATTGTACTTACTACGGCACTGCCAGTTTCTTTATCAATATTGCTATAACGATCTAAATATTCCAGTAGAACATTGCCTAGATCTGAGTTTTCTCTTCTATCCTAGGCTGTTTTATGTTTGCTTTGTATAGGCAATATATTAGTAATAAATTCCGCAAGTGTATGTGGTTTATAGTCCCATTTTGCAGATTGCTCAGTGAACCACAAGAGCGCGCGAGGAAGCCGGGATTTCCAATAACGCGAGGGGAAGCCGATGGACAGGCAATTGTCTTGACAGGGGTCAAATAAGCAAAGAGGCAAGGGACTTGGAAAATACGATCAACCTTTCTATTTTATGTGCTTTATTTAAACGTTTTTGAACAAAACGTATTGTTTAGTGTTCTTTTTTGTAATGTTTTCAGCATTTTTTTCGGCAATATCAGTTGCCTTTAATTTGGATTCCTCTAAATTCTGAAATAATTCATATGGTCAATCAGGCTGAGATATCAAATCTCTTTGTCTAGCATCAGCCCCGCCATACAATACGTCGCACGTCTTTTGACGCGAGATATGGTGGCTCGTGCAGACCGCCCCCACAATCCCATTCTAAATTGCCTGACAAAATCTCGCATCCCTTTGTGTAATAGAGTTATTATTACGGGCCGCTGATTTGATGAGGATCCCTCAGATGTATAATATTTGTGTTACGATACGATACCTTTTATATTCTTTTAGTATTTTATACACTAAGGATTCTATTATTATTTTCCAAAGATTCTTTATCTTAGTGTAGGTACGTCTTTATACTTAATCGTTAGAATATCAAGTTTCTTAGTACAAGGTTTTGGTACCTACACTAAAATGGTAAAATCAAGCTCAAGGGCATAAATAATAGCCTTATTCACTCGGCTGATTTGGAAACGCTGGCTATAGGTCGTTCCCGTAGGGTGGGGGGTTGTGAAACAGCGTAGTTTCCTCTGTTGCCATGGCGACGCCCCGCACGTGGCCTGTCCTTTTCGCAACTTGCCTCGGAACCGAATTAGCGGACTGAAACACGAGCCATCAACTCATAGGTTATCCCATCATGGTGGCTGGTTACACCGAGAATGCCCCATCATTTGCAATCGCGTGTGTAATATACGTGTCAGACAGTTTAAAGCCCTACACGTAAATGATTCGCTCGCTATAATGTTGGCCCAGAAAACTGGAATGTACAAGCATATTACATTTAAAATGATAATCACACTTCCCCCTTTTTGTTGTGCGTTCTATTGAGATATTTCGAACATTTTTTTATTAAATGGTTTTTCTCTCAGAGGCGTATTACTCATACCCTAGTGTAATTGCATTTTATTTATTCAGGACTCTAGTACCCTCGAACGATCATAAAACCGACATGGGGGTTGTACAACCCCAGTTGCTCATTAGTTTATGCTTTTGGATAGAATTAATAATCTAAGTAATGTATGATCATTAGCAACATCTTAACGGCATTCTCAACGACATAATATTTTTAAGCTTGAGGGGGTTCTAAGAAAGAGGTATCAGAGGTACTCCAGAAAATGATTGATTTAAAAAAAGATAATAGATTCGTTCAGGCAATCAATTATTCGTCTCTTGGGATACAAATAGATAGAAGCAATTCTTCCGAGTTTGCGACTAATCCCGCTTTTATTTCGGACACTTTCGACTTTTAATTGAGGATTGCGATCCGCCATCATTTGCCGAAAAAAGGTTTCATTAATCGCTTGGTAGGCATCGAGGTTCCCCCACGGATAATGCTCTGATAAACGGTTAGAAAACAATTCGGTTTGAAATTCAAATTGGATTCAATTTCAAGATAATCCCAACTTATGGTGTATATTATTAATTTAATCTGTCTAACAAATATTTTTGTATTTCTTAAATGGCTGGATGGGATTATTTTATATGACTGCTGCTATAATTTCTAAGGCAAAATATGTAGCGGAATATTTTTGAAACTAATAACTGTAACACAATATGTTATAATAACAGCTAGTGCCTCTCGGAAAACACTCACACTAAACTTTCACGACGAACTTGGATTGTTTTCTCTAGGGAGCTCCATAAAATAATAACTCCATATTAATATTCGTGCTGACACTAGAGTATTACGAAGAGTATGCCATGTAACAAATTGTTGCTGATGTCATGCTTGTTCACTAATAAAAACTCCCCTCTAGTAATGCAATCGATACCGGGTACCTCCATTACATATTTATTGCATACAGGGTCTCGGGACTGCTGAGGAAAATGGAAATGTCCTCCGTACTTTGTACAGCCGCTAAGTCTTCTTTAGATTTTATCGCGATTGCGGAACATAACAGAGACTGCTTCGCTGTCGAGTTTGTCGAGTGGAAAACCTGACTTTTTAAGTCATTCATTTGTAATTGGTTCACGTAGGTGTTCAAATCACAAACCTTTGGATTTTGTGGGTAAAGTTCGTGATCGAAGACTGACATGAACATTACAAAAATGTTTGCGTGATATGCATGTAAACCCATAAACAATACCAGCAAAACGATTACAGTTTAAATCGTCTGTATGAAATATTAAAACAGTGTGCAATAAATTAGTTTTATGCTCATACAAACGTGCTCGGGGGACAAATCGATAGCTCTTTACAAAGAAATAGACATTCAGAACAGTTCCGGTTATGTTAATACGACGTCCTTGGGCATTCTATGAATTTTAAATTAACATTTTTGTCATCATATTGGCTTTATTTCTAAAGATAGTTCTCAACCTCAACGAAACGAGTTGATAACCTGTACGATTTGCATTTGCAACTAAAGCCCACAAAAGTAAATTATTCATCTATATTACAAGTTCATACGTATAATACCCGATGGCAGTCAACTTTGCGTTTATATGGGCCGGGAGCTTTCAAACTTTGCATTAATTACTGCCGAGCAACTTTGCTCACTGAACAAACTGTTCAGGCAATAAACATTGTGCAATATCTTACTAATTAAGTTCCCTTTGCTGAAGTTGGCGCAACACGAACGAAGATTAAAGAATGAATGGCACAACTAAGGAAATTCTGTACGGTACTTCAAGGTTTTCTAGAATCAGAAATTGCAAACCTTCAAATGTTACTGAAACTCTATTTTTCCTGTGACGTGAACTGTATTTTTATTCAGCCTCAAAATGATTGTAAATGGACCAAGTTTCGCTCCCCCGACGAAAAAGTTTAGCGCTTTGTAAACAGAACGCGGGCAGAGTTTTGCATAATGAAATGCTGTTAGTAGTCCGGTACTCCGGCCTGGGGACTAATCCACACGCACCCGGTACTACATCTCTATAGGGACATGTTGCAGAGAGAAATGAGTCATCATAATAGTGATACAATTCCGACTTAAACCGCGTAACTTACTACGAATTACTCACAATTTCAATGCGTCAGTTTACAATCATTCGGTGATTCATTTCATCTTGCATTAAGATGAATGATTCGAGGTCTTATTTGAATACTACGAAATCGAATTCAAGGCTATAATAGTAATGATAATCTGTTTAACAATAAAGAGTTTGACTGAGAGTAAACCTTATTTGAACGTAAAACCAAATTCTCGTTCGAAGTCTTGTGTAGAAGCGATAACGGCTGCTGTAAGTTACAGGAGGTCATCGAACTAAGAGCAACGATGACTCATTGGTCACCGGAGTATTTTGAATTCGCCATTCGCTTGCAAAAATACGTCTCCAGTTGACGATGAGACGCAAATGAACTCGCTTACTTCTCGGTCACGTATGGATGGTAAAATTCTTGATGCATGTACACTCACACGCGAACGCTGCATAGTTATTTTTTTGTGACGGTACTTATCACATTCCTCGAATAACCTCTCAAAACTAACGAATAGGAGTTAATTGAAGTACTTGAATATACTCTGTGCTCGACGGGAAAGGAACAAAGCGTTCGTATTGAATATTCATTAATGAACGCCATAATAACGAAAGGATTCAAGAGCCCTGCATTCCGTGTGGTGAGAGCCATTAACAATGTGAGCTACGGACAGAATAGCCCGGGAAACGGGGAGGGAACGATAATTTACCGGAGTTTTACTGTAATAAATGGAGTGTAATGGGAGAGACCGTGTTGCTCAACACCACATATCATTTGGTTTGTTTCGTTTTGCTTTTTGTCCACAAGTCCTGTCCAAAAATGAGAATTATTTGCTGAAAATTGTGTCTGATAGCCTCCCATTCATTACTGTTAGCCGTTGTAGCCTCCTCTGCTATTTTAGTTATAAAACCGTTAACTGAGCCAATCTCATTTCCCGCTACAATAGTCAATCTATCTACTTTGTTAAATTAATTAATAGCTTTTCTCTTATCTCATTCACATTTCTTGTTTCAATAAACTTGACCCAGTTACAATATGAGGGCAACTAGGAGAGCATGGCCTTCATCCAGTTTCCAATGCGAGCATGTAGAAAATTCTGCCGAGCGAGAGAATACGTCAATTATACCGACTACACGACCTGTAGCATGTTTTTCCCGACGTGAACAGCTCTCGTGAAAATTCATTTCGGAGTTTCGTTTCCGAGCATGTATCCATGTTGTTTGTTTTAAATCCAATCAATTTGTTGGCTTTACGTTTTGTTAATCCCATATGTGTTCTTTTTAGGTTGTCTTCCATTGCTAGTTTATAAATCGCTATTCCCCAAATTGAGATTATTCAAAAACACTCTTATTAAATTCAACGTGTTCGAGCCCACACTTACAAATTGTTGCTCATTATCAAATTAACAGCTTTAAATGTCTTGATTTAGGCGTGCAGACTATTACCGAGTTACTGAATAATGTATTTTGCCTTCAATAACATTAATTTGGAGAATGAAGTGTAAACGATTACGAGGCAAGGTCGTCGATTAATTTCCGCGGTCATTTCAAACAACGCCTGACACAGATGACACACATGTTTATTATAGCAGAGCGAATGTACTATATTATGCTAATGTTATTTAGCTTCAAAATACGCTTAACTTATCTCAAAATTGTTCAGTTTGACCTTTATCGCGTTAGTTGAGACAAGATTTAAATCATCTTATGTAAAGTGTCTATGCAATCCAACGCCTATGTAAGTTGTATTCTGGATTGCTTATAACACGGTGATACAAAACCAGGATGTAATATGTTCTTTCAAGATATTTAATCATTTTAATTATATCTCTTGACACGTCGCGTCGAGTGCAATCCAGCAGTAGGTACTCCTTGAGCAAGTGTAGTAATGAGAGAAGGATAATCAGTGGACCGTGCACTAACGGGAGTCACACTTCAAGTGCAACGGTCATATGATATATTGAAACGAAATATCTTTAATCTCGTAGTATTAAATTTATTAGGAGTCTAAAGTCCTCACATCTGCATATACGTAACGTAGAAGGTACATTGAGGATGTAATTGATATGCAGAGAAAATCGAGAGCAAAAATACTAAAATTAATACAAATGTTATAGAGAAACACATAAAGGTTTGACGTTACAATAACGAGTCTTATTATTACCAGTCCTAGCAATAAAATGGTACAGTTTATTACTACAGACGGTGGACTGCGCGATCAGGCTCTCGAGCTTCAAGTGGAGCCATTTTACGACCAAACCTTAAATAAATAAATCATTTTACCCACTTTGACAAGGGTTTCATAACAATTGTGATTGATATCGTCGTCAACAGTACGAATAGATGTAAATTAAACGTGTCTGCGAATGCTAAAATTAGGTACTACATTGAAACGTATCCTTATCAAAAATTGATTGAATGATTTGGTCGATTCTTAGTAAACAAACATTCACTCCTATTCTTTGTTCACAAACAAAGAACAAAGTTTACCGTAGACTGGAGCACTCTCTACTGAAGTTCCGTGTGGTGGCTTCAACTACAAGCCGAGTGGAGTGCTTGTTCAACATGTCTCCTGTGAAGATG
Organism: Cerastis leucographa; assembly: GCA_963082945.1. NCBI lineage: Eukaryota > Metazoa > Arthropoda > Insecta > Lepidoptera > Noctuidae > Cerastis > Cerastis leucographa. Next base: position 15,577,155 of record OY720383.1, on the reverse strand, counting down.
TCGCAACGCTCTCGCTGCCTGCATGCAGGCTTCCACTTCTGTTTATTTAGACTACTGTATGATCATGCTTGCTTACATACACTCATATATATGCATAGCATTCACTATAATTTTTTGAGTCCAAACTACTTTAAGATTTCTTTGATGACCAGCATGAACACCTGTGTTTATTTGTTTCTAAAAGTCGATGTTTATGCTTAGCTTAAATCGCTGTGGAATCAATTCATCAAGTTCTTAAGTGCTCCTCTTACAGAGAGCTTTAATACTCAAGTAAAATAAACAGCGTCTTTTCCATGAAAGCTTTTATGAAGGCAATGATTAGACTCGGAAACACTCGGAATATTATGTAAAATATTCTTTGCTTTTATTATACAAACAACAACAACTAATCTGGGCCTCAAGTCTGCTATTTTTATAAACATCGTCATTCCAACACGATCCCATTGTCATTTTGCTAAAAGTCCGTAATCTGCTAAATTCATAATGGTCTGTCAAATTCTATGCCATTTCTTTCAATGGAGTGTCAGTGGTTGACCATTGTGAAGTCATAATGACGCCATTATATTAGTAGATTACCAAACTTGTCAAAATCAACCATTATGACATCAATGACAGGCCATTCTGACACTATTGTAATAGCAGACTTGAGGCCCTGGAGGTTTATAAAATATGTTTGTTCAAAGAATAAATAGAAAATTGATTAAATTTCTTCCATTTTGAATACTGATTATCTACCGAGATTATTGTAGAGTACGTGCGTGTGTTCCGAGTTCGTGACCAGCGAGTATGATAAACAATTTCTTCGACAGTCTCGGCACGTTCACTCTGAACTACATAGTCTAATTATATTAATTCATTCTCCACATAATAATGTCTTACTTATGTGGTTATTACTTGAGGGGAATTTATTTATGCCACCAGTTTTATAACAACCTGGTTTCTCGCACGTCAATATCTTAAGCAAACAGGAATTTTCATCTATACAACCATCACATCACACAATGGTTCTCGTCATGACGCTGTGAATTTAAAATCATATACCGTTATTATTTAGTGTTCACTCTCTGGAGCCTGATGTCGAACACCAGAAGAGCATTAGGCTAAAAACTTGGAGCACTTTTGCGAAATTAAACTGCTCGCTTTTTACATCGACTACGTGGAATGACTTGTGGTTTTATCATGTTTTAAAAATGGTTCACATTCAGGTTTTACCCAGCTGCCGAAAAAATCCATTTGTCATTCTAGTCCATGGTTGGTCGGTTTATGTTTTATTTGTCTAGTTGTGTTGTGTCGTTCGGTTGATTGTTGTTCCCGGGGGACGGTTGTGGTGCTGCGGCGCAGCGGGTAACGGAAGACTTCGGTTCTCGCTTCACAATTAGTGCCTTGTCCCGTTACCGACGCATTGTCCGCTTTAATACTCCGCCAGTTATATACCATTGTGCCTTTCTTAATGGAAAGTTTCAGATTGTTCGTAAGGGTTTTTCGTTCTGCATTTTACTAGCACACGCCCTATTGTAAAGGTAATAATGTTATGTATACTCCATCGTATTTGTCATCATCATCATTATGTGTTTCATCGTATTTTTAAACTTCATTGTTTTATGGAGTGAAAACTGAAACTCGAAGTCATTCAAAGAATAACCATTTAAAAAAAAATATTATGCTGAAGAGAAATATGTGATTATCGCTACGCATTATGAAGGTGCCTTGCAAACACCCATATTTGTATGTTCATCTTACCGCCATTAGCAATCTCTCAGTCCGATCAGCGCCGAACCGTAGATTGTCTTTCAGTGTTATCTAATGTTCCTATTCCTATTAATTTATAATTAAGAGCTCAATTACATCCTTCTGTTTGTATATATAATTCAAATAATGCTCGACCGTTAGCAAACGGTGCGCCCTCGAAAAGGGTCCACCGGAAATGTATCACCGTGAAACGCAACGGCTTCCTGAATGTTAATTAAACTAATTTTGCATTAATAATAAATAAGAAACCTATATGGAACGTATTGAGAGGCGAATAATATTTATACATAGATTTTGAATGATTTATCCTCTGTCGAGTTCAATATAACAATACGTGTTAGGATGCAATTTTTCAATGAGAGCATAAAAGATAAACCTTTAATGAGCCTTCATACAAAGCCAAGGACACCAGCCTCCCGCTCGGAGCCCGGGCGAGACCTTCCTTTAGCCTTGGACGAGAATTGTGAGTCTGTGCGTCATGCCCTTGAGCTCAACGGGAATTCATTATGATTGCGACACCTTTGTATTAATGAGATTTCAATGTTAATCTGTGATCAGGGTTTGTTTGAGAGAACCTCCAATTTCGCTTAAATATCACACGAAAACATCCGTTATAAAATGTTGTGGATCCTTGACTAATGCTTACTATATTCTGCCTGCTGCCATAACATTCTGTTAACACGAAAATGTTTATGAATGAGCGGAGTATCCACGTCGATCGACAAACATATCTGTTTCTGCTTCATTTGTCTTCATGTATCACAATTTATTATTCAACGACTGACACATTTCAGTCAGGAGATATTTTGGAATGTTACTCTGAAATAATCTTCTTCGTAGCAAACTTTTTTTATAGCTCTTTTGTATACTTATTTATTAGGTACCATTTTGGCTGTATTATTTTCATTCTGTGCGAAAAAATAAATTGATACTTGTTTTACGAACAAAATTAGCATTGCAAAATCTCTTATGCATAGAAATCGACAAAATGTAGCTTCGGACTCAGAAGTTTAGGACCATTTTTCCAAGTATCTCCTGATATTCATAAAATATACAGTAGGTACAACATTATAATACCACTGAATTTGTAACGGTCTTGCTTCTATAAAAATTTTCAGCGTCCAGTCTATAAATCATTTGCATTCCATGATCCATCACAAGTCGAACATGAGAAACGTTTCGCGTGGGCATTACGACTAGCTTCGGATGCTGATTTAATATCAATCAAACTACACTTCCATACTAGACATAAAGTCCATAATTATACCTACATAGGTATACTGTATCTTAAAGATTTCCCGTATATTACTAATACGTCAGATATCTATATAAATATGTAGGTTCGTTAGACATAATTTCTACGAAGGCTTTTGATTAACCGTGTAAATCCTAAGTTACAAAGGTGTTGAAGGAAGAGAAGTCATACAAAACAGTACGGTCTATTTCATCAATGTCAAGGACATGATACAACGCAGCATTAGTGGTATGCCGAGGAAATGGGATTATTTTCGGGCGGATATTAAATTATAGCCGGTGAGAGCCGGATTAGGTGGTGCGGGTTCCATTGTAGTCGAAACTTTACAACCCAATTATCAATCACGAATAATAAATCATGGTATCACTAAAAAGGAAAGGTTCAAGTAGCTATAAATTATTCTAGAGGCACTCTAACGCCTTTTGGAGTGTGAACGACGATGAACATTTCCTCGAGTTGTAATACTAATAACATGACAGTAAAAGGGCCATAACATTCATTTGTAATTATGCGCGGACAGGACACGTGGTTGCGCTCGCGCACGCGCCGGAAGCGCGGGATAGTCGATACTTGCGTGACATTGTTTAACTACCGACACCTGCCGCCTCCGATCATGCGGAGAATTACAAATAGATCACTCCGAAATAATTAATTGAAAAGTAAATTGAACTTGATGACGTTAATACAAACCCAAGTCAGTCTTCGGTCCTATTAAATTAAACACAGGTCGTCGGTAACGAATGAATCAATTGTTACAAATGAAATAATTTTGGACTGAAAATGTTTTGAAAGTTATCGAGGGGCTATTTTCTGTAGTAGATTCTCATAAGTCACCGTGATGAGCCAATTTACAAACTGAACATTTGTGCATTCTAATAAGTAAAGCCCACTAAGAAGCGTCCGCGCGTGTTCATTTAATTTCCTCGCGGTGACCGCGATAACCGCTTGTTGGTTCAATGTAAGTAATTAATTTTACCGAGCTTCGTTAATGCGGTCGGGACAACTTAATAACACCGCTCTTCGCGTTGGCAATAGTAACGAGAATGTTCGTGGTGCACTAAAACACATCATACATTCTGAAATTGTATTGTTCCACAACATCGCTGCATGTTCCGCTGTTGTTTTGCATATTTGTACTTCATTGTATATAGCAACAATGCGATGTAATTCAGTTCTTTTTAAACATTATGTTATGATGTAGAAATTTTTCGTGAACACGAACAGAAATTTTCATATATTGACATAACACGGTTATTTATTTAATTTTGTTACTCCATCCTGATTTTTGTAAACAGTGTCATGATGTTACTGATTTTGTATACCTACCTATAATAATACAAGCAATGTGTATGCATTCTATTCTATGGTAATAGGATTCAAGATTTTCCACGGCAGCAAATTGGATCAATCGAAATTACGCTCCACTTGTATTCGCCGTATTGATTAACATACAAATGATATAGACGTATGGCAACAAATATTTGCCTTAGTCAAGGCCGGCAGCCGCCACTAAATACGTCCAGCTACCGGAGCCTGGTACGCTCGCAGCTCGCTCACAAATCTCGCCAATCGATTGTTCCAGTGGCCATGAACTCGAACCGCGTCTCAAACTACGCCGGTGTTCACAGAAAGCACTCGAAATAAGTAAAATAACATCACGTTCCTACATCCGATTCGAGAACAAAACCCACTTTAGAAATACCACACGAGCTTATTTTTACAATTCTTCGATATGGAGTAACGTGAAACATACCACAAGTTATGAAGTTAATCGAAGCCGGGAAAATTAACACTATTCATGAAGGAGAAACTTAGTGGGACTGTCGTGACAGCAAGGTGTCGCTACCGTCTGGCGCCTGAGGAAAAAGTTGCACACTTGCAGAATGGGGACTACATTGCGTTTCACGTTGCGTCATATATGTTGGAAACAGACGCATCTCGACCACTTTTTCCGCTGCTGAGAAACTGTCTCTATCAACTTTCAACGTTGGTACTTAGTACGCAGGCAAAGAAACCTCAGCAAATAAATGCAACTTGCTTTTATAAATGAATGTATCTTTGATTTTTTTATCTTCTCCAAGTCCGTATGTGTTATTTATTAGCTTTGAAATGCATATTGGCAGCGTTAAATGAAACTAAACAGTAAACGCATTGTGCAGTTTAATCGGAGAAAATACAATTGGCCTCATTTCGCGACCCAGTTACTTCCTTCAGCGTAGATCAGAGAAACATGTTCTAAAAGAAAAGGAGCAGCTGCATTTAGCTCCCCTCACTCTAATCATTGTTCGTCCAAAGGGTCGTCCGAAATGGGGAGCGATGCCCGCGGTACAAAAAAAATACTAATAAAAGAACGCATCCAGGTACCCTCGCAATTATCTACTAACGTTAATCCTATTTAGCGGCTGATCAAACAATCATAATAATATTTCCTTAATCGCTGTTCCATGTTTGATCAAAAAGATGTAAAATGAACTAAATAGGAATAAGTGAGCTTTCAATTCCATATTTTCACATCTCAGCTGACAGCTGCTATCCTTTTAAAAACATATTATTTGCATCTCCCGTCTCTTGCGGCAGGCAACCTAATTGAAACATAGACAAATTGCCTGATATAGATGCAACTATCAAGTCACAGAACATGTGTAGGTGAAAGCATGCGGGCGTGCAGTACTAACAGCTAGCAATGCATACAATGTTTAGTGCATTGCGGTCTTGTTCAGTTATGGCGATGACTATCCGCACTCCTGTTCATCTGCTAATTGAAATTCATCGATTCATAGCCAGCTGTAGTTATGTTTACCCTATCGAGCAAATTCCTAATTAACATTGATTCAATGATTACTACTAATACTAGTGCTAATAACGGACAATAGGATGGTAATTAATTAGATTATTGGCGTTAATACACATGCAGGGTTCGATTCAAATCAAACTTGTCGATTTCGGAAAATCATGCTATTTTAGCCCATTGCAAAAACTTCTAATTCTGGATCATATTTTCTTGACATCTAAACTAGGCTGATATATACAGGGTTCGAGAATGTAATCTAAACATGCTCACTTATTAAAATATTTCCTGCAATAGATAAGTACACAGAAGCTAAGTATAATAAACGCCAGGGTCCCTTCATTGATAGCTCCCCTCGATATACGTCGAACTGCTATTGGAAGTGCATTAAAGCTATTAGTAAGTAGTTAGCGCATTCCATTCCACACAAAAACCCCTTATAGGGGTGAGATTCTGAGCTCAAATTCACTGTATTGGGTTTCTGTTTACTCGAAAATATAATATGTAAGTAAGTATAGAATATGGACTTATGCTCAATATACGTGCTATTCTATAGTAAACAACCTCGTTCCTACTCCATGGCACTGAACACCCACGCTCTTTTGTGATGTGAATCATTTAATAAGCTAGCTTCACCATTTACGGCGACAAATAAATCACGATTAAGGTACTTCGACCTGTTAACAAGTCATAATACTTTATTAAGGTTGGCTGTGTGTGACATAAGCAGTCATGAAAACTTAGATAATTGTATTGGTAGTTGGTAATAATTTTATACTCATGCGTATCTGTTGGCACTCCACATCTTACACGGTCACGGAAGGTCATCACCGAGCTTGTTCCGTCAAGATCAGGGCCACGCGGTCACCGGCCGAGCGTGTTCTACGCCTCACTGATCGGTTAGTTCATGTTAACAGTTTTTTATTCTCTCCCTTGGTCGATCCTGTTTATGATGTCATTTTCTTATCTTTAGAATACTTAGTCAGTTCGACGGTTTGACGGTTCAATAATTACAATTGCAAATACTCCGACAAATTTTCCATACTGGCTATCAGTATCAGTGTCAGAAATACGTTTCCATCTTATTTGTTCACCGAAAACGTGGCATAATTTATTCTGAATTCATGGTCTACACTTTAGGGAATACGGAATTGGATGATTAAATAGCAATACAGTTACACTGTCTCACGATATTTAGCAGCACTTAAAACCAACGATCGCCCTATAATAATTTCCATCCCATCAAATGGAGCGACGCCGACGCCGACGAACGCCTTGTGTTTCAGTTGAGCCGGAAGATTGGTTCACTCGCCAGTTATTGAAGAGTCGTCTTAAAGAAATTTAATAAGCTCAAGAATATTTGTTGTAGCAGACTTGTGAGTCGTATCGCGGGGAGGCGTCGCGCGGGCGCGTATCGATCGCGGCGCCATACCGCGCGGCCTGCATACGAATACCAGAATCGCCCTCCGTTCGGCCCCTTATCAAGCACTTCCACCTACTAGACCCTAAGCCCCTCGTTAGTGTCGTGACCTCGTTGATTGTTGTGTCAACTCTGCGCTGACTGGACACGACTTACCTAGCTACCCAACGACCACTAAGTGTTAAAGCTGAGATAAGAGTAAAGACAAAAGTCCTAACAAGAAGGGACGTTAAAAATATTAGCAGTAGCGTGTGTATTCTGGCACAATGTTTGTCACTTGGATGTAATGACGCTAAATGACAAAAAGCTTTCCGTGTTTACCCTCGGTGCGAGAAATGCGACCTCGCTTCGTGAAAATTAGAGGAACAACATTTACGTAGACGTAACGATGAGGTCACGGATACAACTCATACAACCATTATCTCATGCCAATGAAGAAATACTAGTAATAGCATAACAAAGTATAATACACCTCTATTCAGATAACGTCGCCTATTGGATTATAAACAACGTTTCGAACACAACCCATTTTAGTAGATGTTGGCATCATGAATAATCAGCGGTTGTAGTTACGAGTACGACATGCTGATGCTATCCAAACATAAGCAAGTGCTATGAAAGGGAACCTGAAGTTATACAAAGTGCTCGAGTAAAACGATCCAATTTGCATTTTTCCTTCGTTTTATTTGCAATCTTAAACACTGCAACGAACAAATAGTCAAATGTAGAATGTTGATGCACTTTATGCAATACTAAGACTGAAAGATACAACAAAAATAGCAGCTGTCTTTTTGACAAACATTTTAAAGCATTAGCATTTTATCATCGTCCTGCAATTTAGAAATTTCCTTGTCTGGGCTATTTAACTGATTAGGTTTCACCCTAAAATTGGAGCAATTTTCCAGCCGAGAACTCGCCTACTTATTGCGTCGCAAAATGTCTCCGCGACGCCTGCACCCGACTAAGTAGGGCAAGCTGTGGGGCCCATGGATTTATACGTGTAAATTTCATAACTGGGGTTTCGAATCCAGAATATTAAATTTGAATTAATGTATACTGTGAACATATTTCAAGTTATGGGTTCCGGATAACTTTAATTTAACAGGCAGACATTCTCTTTGCATAACTAAACTAATACGCGACGACAATTTGCGATAGTCGATTGTTATTTTCTTTATATATTACGCACTTTTCTCTTGAAATGGTTTGAAGTAATGATGAGACGGCGATGGCTTAATATTTTCATTGGTGCATTGAACTGCAGTATGTACTTAAATGAAATAAACTGGACAGTATCGATGCATAACCAGCAGCAAGTTGATCGGCAAACGGAAATGGCCAACTAGAAGCGGAGGCGACTCGATGGAGGCAATTTAGCGAGACTTCTCCAGGGGCATCGTCTTATTAACAATCGCCTTATAATAATCACCGATCACTTAGACAACTCAAGACTTTTTCCAATAGATAAGGAATAAAAGTATCAGGAGAATTCGTGAAGCATAGTTATTGGAACAACATATTATTTTAGGGGAAACTCTTTAGATTTTAAAATGAATTTGGTAGAGATTAAAATAGCGAAAGTGAATTCAGGTGTTTATTTTAGTGTGACAGTGTCCCAATGACGTAGTTGGTAGAATGGGCTCGCAGATCGATACGACGACGCCAATTGGTCGGTGTCGCGACTTGCGACTACAGAGGGTTCCACAACCGAAACATTAGAATCTGTTGTTTATGTTTACAATAGTTTGCATCGCTTGGCCATGAAGCTTGACTCTGAGAATGAAATCTCTCAACGGTCTATGTATTCTATGATCGTGAATGCAATGTAGAAAACCCCAATCAATATCTGTATCGGCTCGTCCCAAAAGGTTGGTAAGGTTTTTGCTTTGAAATCTGTTTGCCCGATTTCGACACAATGTGAATTCCAGCAATTGTGTCGGCACATTGTATGTTTTGACAGTACCTACACGTGGAACCGCAGCTGCAGCTTACGATGTAGAATAACAACAGTTACAATACACCTTCAGTGTCCTCTGCCCCTAGCAGATGTTTGCGCGATTTTGCACTTCGATAACAAACCACGTCTTATAAATGCAGTGATGTTATCGAAATGAATCGTACAAAAATAGCGATGAGATCAATTTCTAACAATTCGTTTACACTAATGAACCTGAATGTTTATATATTTATGATAATTTATATTTTAAGGAGTCTCATTGTAACTTATAATTGAATAACTGGGGTTTCCTTCCTAGTTTCCAACATACGGATTTATTTTATGGTGATTAACTTACACCATAATAAGATGTCTTACAACATAAAAAACAATCATAAAGCATCAATTTGGTCTAGAAATAACTTCCTTGCTGTAACAGATTCAAGCAATTGATTTGTTTACCCAAGTTAAACAACTTTTATAGTATACAATAAAAGTGTGATGCTCTAACCTGAACCTCCGAATACTTCAAACATATTTTGGACATTGTTCAGTCGATTAGAGTTACGATTGCATAAGTCGTGTATCCGAGTGAACCGGTTTATAAGAAACGTGTCAGGAGATTCTCTTCTGAGTGCTCACGTTCGACGTTCCAGAGAATGCTTAGAGCGCTTGAGACCTCCTATAGTGTTCCCCGGTTCATAATCTAACTGTTTAATGCGATTACATTGGATCTTGAATCTAATATATTACCTAGGGATAGATAAAAAATAGAATTCTTACCAGGCACATCGTCGTCGTCTTATAGAAAATAAAACAGAAGAAGGTAGCAACAAAATTTGAAAGGGACCACAAAAAATGATGTAATTAACTTAAGAAACGCAAATTCTTGGATTATGACAAGGTAAATAAATAAACATAACATTAAAGTAAGCATGAAAAACGTCTTCATATTTAAACATGTACAAAAACACACTGCTATTATAGTAAAGATTTTATTGAAAGTCCAATTAATTAGACTCTTGTCTTACCTGTCAGAACGATACAAATCGGCGTCAATATAGCCGGGAAGAGCAGCGAAGCCTCTAAGAAAACTCACAGAATTCGTAGTTTTTCAAACACAACACTGTAACAACGTATCAATCACTTTGCAGTTAATACTTGGATATTAATCCACAGTTTTTGTAGTTGACGATTAGAAACAGAACGCTTCGGATAGGTGTAACACGGTGATAGTACGGAGCTTAGCGATAGGGTACACCGCCGCAGTGCGGAGTCTCGGATAGACTGACGGGGTTGGCGGGCGGAGGCCGGCCGCAGAGACCATGCTCGAATGACGCGTGACGCCCCGCGACCGCGCCGCGCCGCGCGCCGCCTTTGCGCTGGTGCACCGACCGTTCATACTGTCCACCATCGGTACTGACGCACTTGGACCTTGGATTTTTACTAATCCATTAATTGACCAGTGTGCCTAGAGAGACAAGAACTTTCCAAAAAGCTAAGCAAAGCGTCTTACAGATAAACAATTAATATAAAAATTACGCAAAGCACCCAAAGAACTCAAAAATGCATTTTATATGTATTGTGATTTATGGGCCCTAGTTGCCTGAAATAAAGGATATTGTATTATATTGTTGTATTTTATGAAAATATACTGGTCTATAATGGTAATATACCTATTAGGCTTAGAGAAGCTCAATAGGAACCAGGCTATGTCGGCTACTCCAGATGTTTGCAAAACGTTGATCATGCATAGTTATTCCTCATCAGACGTTATGAATATGAATTTGTCAACAGTTTCTTACCTGTCAGTTTCTCACTTAGGTGATTAACTATTTGCGAACTTCTAAAATTAAATAACTGGATTTCTGGTCTCCAAAAAATTCTCTCGTATTCTTAACTTTTTTATTGTACCTAATACTAATAACAAACTTTGGTCAGCTTATAAAAACCATGTAGGTGATACAGTAGGTACATGGGTTGGCGCCAGCTTATGTGGAGACTCTTAATTTTATGTTATGTAGGCATTTAATATTAATTTTTACTTCAAGTAGGTGGTGATTTCCGTCAAGAGTTTATTTTGTTTTTTTCTATACCGACGCTTTCTAGAAATTATTATAATGTACTTGTAGCCATTGAAGTTATGATGAAGAGTGAAACTTAGTTGACCTGCTAAGGTTTCGCAGAAAAGCGGCTTACCCTTTTCATGTGAAACTTTCGCTGTCAGAGTTGGACAGTTTGGTGTCTACTATGATTAAATTATTACGGAATTGGCTTACTAAACGTTAGCTTGTATTTTACACTTACATAATTAAACAGCTATCGTTGATAAATATAATAAAATATTTTTCAAAAACATCTACAACTAAGTCATCATCTGCCTAGCCTTTTCCCAAACTATCTATGGTTCGGCTTCCAGTCAAACCGGATGCAGCTGAGTACCAGTATTTTACATGAAGCGACTGCCTTATATGACCTCCATAACCCAGTAACTGGGTACTACGATACCCCTTGGTAAGCTTGATGTCAGACTTTTTGCTTCTGGCTACTCGTAACGTCTGTCAAAGATCTACAAATGACAGCTGGGACCAACGGCTTAACGTACTTTCCGAGACACGGAGGAATTACTTGGTATGTAATTATGGTCACCCATCCACGGACCAACCTCGGCAAGCACGGCTTAACCTTAAAGATCGACCCGTGCGGCTGTTATTATTTAGTCACGAGCTCCTCTCGTACTAAGTATTAAAGGTAACATTCAGCAAAAAAATATTCAACGACAATATAATATTGCTAGTTTTGTACCAACATGTAATTAATTAAATAGCAAACTAATAAATCTAACATGCTGTCGATCGATGTTATCTTTAAGTTGGTAATAAGAGAGCGTGGTTACTTCGGAAGGTTATTGGTTATGTACACTACCTAACGCCTCGGAACCGGTTAGAAGCTCCCAATTCGCAAGTCCATGTGACCATGGCAAATCCATACTTGTGAAAAAAGTTACGCTCGTATTTAATAAAATAATGTATTAAAGTGTAATTTGCTTAAGTAGGTACCTACGTAATGTAGGCAGGTAACCGATTTGCTTACTTATAGGAAATAAACGTCCAGCAATAAAGACGGTACTGGATTAATTGAACATAATATAATATGTACATTCTCATACAGAATAAGACTGCATGATTGTGCAGTGTGCTTCACTTTGAATGAATAAAATAATCGTCGTAGCTGCGCTGCGTAGCCACGGCGTAGTCGGCTACGCCGCGTAGACACTGCCCCATTGGGTTTAACATAAATTTTGTGTAAGATAAATAGATAGAATACTGTTTATTACTTTATTAGGGTGGGCTTCCAGTCTAACCGGATGCAGCTTCATACCAGTATTTTAAATAAAGCGACTGCCTATCTGACGTCCACAACCCAGTTAGTACTGGATAACACTGTACTGTACCCCTTGTTGAGACTAGTTGTCAGACTTTCTATTATTTTATTACACAGCAAGCTTTTATTTTAATCGTCTTAACTCACGGAAGGCTAAATTGATCGTGACGCTTTTTCGTGAATTTATTAAGTAAATTCCGGGTAAATTAATTAGTGTGCCGGTCGTAAGCCGGTAAGCTGACACTTGACTGCTTCAGGACGGAACCCACAGACAGACACAGATTTGCAAGTCGCTAAATGCTATTATGTTATTGCTTTGTGAGTTAACTCACAATGGTCGATTAAAAAGACAATGTGAAAAATTCAAAATGCTTCGTCTATTATTAGTTATAATATATATATTAGAAAAATAAAATAGATAATGATTTTAAAAGAGTAACCATGGAGTTTCTTGCCAGTTCTTCTCCATAGGAAACGACCAACCAAACCGAACCGTGCACCTTTTGTCGACGTTTTATAAGTGCCCATGTAGGCCTATGTGAAATAAAATATTTTGTTTTTGATTAAGTTAATGCTTTTGAAATGCACGAAATTGTTTACTCTTAAAAAAGTCTGTATGCATGGGCGTGTAAACTAAACAAACTAGGATGCTTCTAAAACAAGACACGTTACATACAAATAATAAAAAGTAAAAGTTCATTGAATCCCATTGAATTAATATTACATGAAAAAGTCGTTCAATGGGATTAAATGAACGTAAGGGGTTGTATTGATGATTTTAATCATTATAATTCTGTTACATATACATGCATATTATGAGCGCCAATTATATTTTATTTAACAGACAGCCTGATAGTGACCGGCAAATTGCAAAAAACGTAAGGAAATTGTAATTTTGCCTACGTATTGCTAAAAGATTCCGCTACTCGACACAAGATGGCGCTTTCATATGAATTATTTCAAAACGCAAAGTAAATGATAAATTATAGTGTAGACAATCAGTGGAAGTTAGAAACATCAAAAGCAATCTCATAAATGTTTTTTTCAAACTCAGTTTATGAATACATAGTTCTAAATCATGTTTCGTAATACGAATTGAAATTCACGCCATCTATGCTAAAGTAGGTAATCTACTGTTTGATACGTGTTTCTTACGTGTGGTAACATTAAAATGACCATTAAAAATAACCTAAGCAGTAGTTAAACTCTCAAATCGGATTGCTGTACGTTGTGTGTAATGAATTCATTAAATAATAAATTCCTAAAAATAATATATTTAAAAAAATCGATAAAGGAAAGGTTGTCGACCTCTCGGGCGCGCACTCTATCCGAGGCGACGCAAGCCATCGCAGTCGCTAAGTCGCCATTACATGTCGCTTGATAATATTGCTTTTGAGAAGGAGATTGCTTATGTCAAATAAACAGCGCGCAATTATAATTTTCTTGAAGGAAACATTCTAGAGGATGTTTTAAAAGTTGAAAAGTTCAACAATCGAGTTAAGAATCAAGGTAAGAAATAACCTGAATAGATTGGTTCTATGAAATACGATTCTATTTGTTTATTTATATTTTTAACTGTATAAGAACTATAAAGTTTTATTTACATTTTATTTTTAGATGGCACCACCTCGGCGCATTCTTAGGCAGCAGTTGGCGATTCTGATTGACTTTCTAGAAGAGAATAGATATATGTCTAAAGGCCTGCTGCCCGGGGCTCCTGTGTCTCATCAGAAGACTCGGCAGAAGTGGGCCGTACTGGCCAAACAACTGAATGCGGTACAGTCAGGCGCACTGAAGACCCCTGATGGGTGGAAGAAGGTACGGTTTAGTTTTATTCTATATTATTTAATAATTGAATAATCAAATTAATTTCTCAAGAGTTGGTCTGATGATGAATTGTTCCTAGAGATTACAATAATATTTTAAAAAAATGGTATCGAATAATACTTATCATTCATTTTACATTTTAGTATTGGTTTGAATGGAGACACAAGTGTAGAAAAAAAGCAGCAAATGCCCAAAAAATGCGGTCAGGGGCCGAAGGAGGCACTAATAGATGCATACCACTCAATGATTTAGAAGTTAGAGTTCTTGAACTAAGTGGAAAAGGCTCTGTTGCAGCTGCTGACTCCTCATCCAGCCAACTTGATGACTTTCTGGCTGAAGACTCAGATTCAGAAACTTTGGAAAGCCTCAAAGAACGGTCCGGACCGGCCAGTGACAAGATTAGACAATCTGTCATTTGTGTACCTAGATCACCTACAGGTAAAAAAAATATACCTATTATGAAAATAATTTAATATTCTAAAAAAGAAAACTTGGTTGAAATAAATTATTTTGATTAAATTATTATTAATCCTGTTGTATATTTCAGATGATGATCCCTATGGTGTCTCTCCGCCACCAAAATGGGCGCTAGACTTTGAGGAACGTAGAGTAGCAGCAGAGGAGAGAATGGCGGAAGCACTGGAGTCAATGGCATCCATAATGAGGAGCCAGGAGGAAAAACGAGGGGCGCTGGAGGACCGGATAGCAGATGCACTCACAGCCATTGCAGGGACAGTACAAGATTTAAACAGTGGCATACAAGAAACACTGCAACACTTGCATCCTCTACAAAATAATAGGACAGAAATGAAGGGAGATGTGTTTTATAGACATTAAAAACATCTGGTTGAATGTGGTACTAGGATGTGAAAACTGTATGCACCATTGTGTAGACTCATGAAGTAAGTCTACTTAGCTATGATTTAGGATACACGATGCAGGATTGTCATGTGAAAAGCTCTTAAAGTCTAATTAAAAGGTAGGATGTAGGTAGATACAAATGTACAATCATATTCAACATGCAGTTGACAAATTAGCCCCAAAACACAATGTACCCTATTATAAATTGTATCTTATTATTATTCAATAATGTAAGTATTATTTTTAAATAATGTAAGAATGTATATCACTAATAATTAAATTATTTATATCATAAGGTTATTTTTATTTTACGCTAAAATGTAGTCACAGTCATATTAAATGGTGTACTCACACATTCAAAGATCCATATTTTGGCTACTAAATAGCCATACTACACCTAGGTATTTAATACCTTATTGAGCATTGTATATAAGCATAAGTTTTATGAAAAAAAAACAGATTTTTCCATAAATTAATATAATTTATTGATCCATTCCAGGCATGGAGGCGTTAGAGACTAGTATAAATTACTGGGAGGACGCGCTGGCTGCGTTCTCGTTAGGTGCGCGCGGCGGAGTGTCCGGCACCCTAGCGCTGACGTCACCCGAGGAGGCTGAGTTCTGTCGCGAGATACAGGACCTACTGCAAGACGCGTACCTTTTACAGGTACCTCAAACATTTGTAGCCTATCTGTTATACTGCCTGTCTAAAATCCAGTCTTATTTCACCTACTGCAGGGAAAAGGCGTATCTTTGGTCCATTACCATCGCTTCTGTGACAGGATCATCCAGGTTCTACCCGCCATGGAGACAATGTCGTACTCAAAACTTAGTCAAACGAGGGTATCCCAGTGAGTGAGTCAAAGTTCGACTGAGGAACCACATCACAACACTGACCTTCTGCCTTGCTACCAGGCAAGCGTGGCAATCCTTCCGCGAAAATATTGAACAATATATCATCAAAATATCAAATAACATTTTACTTAGTATTTTCCTTAATCGTGTCGTTGATGCGTGTATGTACAGGAGCGGTGCGAGCTGTTGTTCTTGGACCAGCGGTCGGTGCTGTTCCGGTCGGAAAGCGGCGGCGCGACGGGCGCGGAGGGCGAGGTGCCGCCCGGGCGGCGCTCGCGCCTGCTGTCCACGCACACGGGCTCCTCGCACACGCGCCGCGACCATCACTCCAGCGCCGAGTCCTTCGCCTCGGCGGAGGATCAGGTACGAATGCCTTACCAGATTTGTCCGACATGACTCTCTATCCGGATTTCATACGACCTTTTCAACTTGGAGACTTTTAGGAAACAAAAAAGTTGAACGACTACCTAATTGAATAGATACCCAGAGTGTGCTGGAACCACGTTTTCACAAATGATATAATTCTAGGTTGCTGACCTACGAGATTTTGACGATTTAACGGAAGCATTACCTGAATTAGAAAACTTGGAATTATATCAGGCCGCTGTAAAACAGTTTGAAATTGGAATTGCCTACAGGTAAACTTTTTGCTGGTTTTAAGACACTTTTTTTCCTAAGTCCATGATTTTCATTTATCAGGAGGGACAGTCCTGCAGACTTAAAAATCCAATTTATAAAACGCTATTGAACCAACAACCAATTAGATAAGACCGTCAGCCGCGCTTGTGGCTACCTAGTAAACCAAACTTCTTACTCATTGTGGATTATTACCTACTAATATTATATTTTTATGCAAATATGTAAATGCATATACTATGGGTATAGTACCTATTTAGTTTTCTAAGTAGTAATTCAGTCGATCGATTTTAAACCCTGGAGTTTTGTCTAGGTGCATACTACACATCATTTAGATTTGTCTGCAGTGTATTTGCAAGTGCAAAGCTAAACATGGTTCTTTTCTTTGTTATTTTTTTGGTCTGACTAATAAAATTCTCCTACATACTATGTGTGTTGTTACGCAATAGTTAGTCCAGATATCGCCATTTTTTTAAAAAGTGAAATTTCTTATGCGACTTCCTATAAGTTTAACGCTACCATGGAGGGGGAATATTTTCTAAAACTCACTAAAAGATGGCAGTATTATAAGATTTGTGACTACGTAGTTCTACTAGGTACGCAAGATGGCGTGCAAACAGTCATGCATTCGACTCTTCGGTGTGACCAGCCTTCGCTCAATTTCCATGAGTAGAATAACCTTGATAAACTTATGTAATAAAAATAATACAACAAAAAAACAACAAAATATTATTTAGAAGCTCAATAAAATAACGAGAGTGAATGCGTGGCACTCGAACGCATGCGTGTAGTATTACGAAGTTTCACTTCTTCCGCGCGGAGGGACTCAACGCACTGATATTTTTTCCCTTAATTTGTCGTGCAGTAGTTGTCTGTATGTGCAGAACGCTGCGCACCGAGGTGGTGCAATGCGGGTCTGACTCGGAGTTCCTGTGTAAGCTGCACTGCCTGCGCTTGGCCTTCACGCAGGTGTTCAAGGACGCGGCCGTGTGGGCCTGGTTCGTGGACGCCGGCCGCCAGGTGCTCACTGACCTGCTGCTGTTCGCTGATAAGGTACCTAGCATTGTCCTCACCCACTTTGCCCACTACTGTGTGTAGGCCGGTCTTTGCTTTTGCCAATCTTCACGTTCCTGAGCCAACTTTAGCCAGGATTTACCCGCGATGGCAACATGTCAACTGTCCATCTCGCCGCCGGACGACTAACAATGAAAAGTGTTCCATGTACCTAATCATAATTCAAATGAATATGGTACGGCTTCTAAAGCCGCAGGGCAGTTGAGGTGCGAGGCAAATCGATAACAATTGTGAAATAAGGTTCAAAATAGCCAAAGAAAATTCTTGTCGTAAGGTCTAGATGAAGTGCTGACAAATAATACTTGAATAATACACGGCCTTTTTTAAAAAGCCAAGTGGCACTGGATATATTTGGTTGCGAGTTTCGATCGAGTTCCTATAGTGCGCGTAGCATTCTTTAACTAGCTGCTGCCCGCGACTTCGTTCGCGTGGAAATTTTTACTACCTACTACTTGCCTAAGAACCTTCTACAAAGTCTTTGAAATGGCGTGACCAAGGAAAATAGGTATTCATTTTTATATTATAGATGATCCACTCACATGCTTGTCGTCTTGTGCTTGTAACTGTGTCAATAACATCATTAAATTCCCCCGAATTTGCAATACAATAATGTGGACATAGTTCAAAGCTGTAAATAAGAGCATTACTCTATTTAGCCCCAACATGTTCTTTTCTTACTAGGAACCAAAAGAATTTCTGGTGGCTTACGAAGAAATGGTGTCATGGGCTACAGACGCAGCCAACTGGGCAACGATAGAAAGTGAACTTACAACCAAAGGCGTTAAGGTACAGATTTTTTTTGTCCCATTTCGTTTAATAATCAATGTAATGTGATGGGAATAAAATTCACCTTTACATAGATCCCTACTAATATTATAAATGTGAATGTATGTTTGTTACGCTTTCACGCGAAAACTACTCAACCGATCGGTCATGAAACTTTGTACACATATTCTTGGAGGTATTAGAAGTAACATAGGCTATATATCATCACGCTACGACAAATAGGAGCGGAGCAGCAATGAAAAATGTGCGAAAACGGGGAAAATGTGACGCAGGCGAAGTTGCGCGGGACAGCTAGTATCATATAAAGGTCTATGGCATTCGAAACACAGCAGTAGATAAGTAAAAAACCAAGTAATTATTACGTTTTTCGATACTTCCAGGCCTTGACGTTCTACGATGTGGTGCTGGACTACATTCTGTTGGATGCATTCGAGGACCTTGCATCACCGCCTTCCTCGGTGCTTGCTGTTGTCCGCAATCGATGGTTGTCAGATGGATTTAAAGAAAGCGTATGTTGATTCACATAAAAATGTACTTATGTAGGAAAATTTTAAGACTGATTAATAATTTTATCCAATAATTCCAGGCATTAACAACGGCAGTGTGGTCTGTAATAAAAGCAAAGCGGCGGTACCTGCAGTATCCAGACGGTTTCATGGCCCATTTCTATTCGATATCAGAGCATTTGCTGCCAGTTCTCGTGTGGGGATACCTGGGGCCTAACGAACGTCTTCGTGACGTGTGCGAGTCCTTCCAGTCAGAAATAGTAGGATTTATTGCAGACTTATTTAACTTCCAGAAATGTCGTTACACAAATGTAGAAGATCTCTCTGCTGATATAATGCAACACGCTAGATTACGTTCGGCTAATATTACCGATAAATTAGCTGAGAGAATTTAAAAATCTACCGCTCTATTATTAGAATGTAGTTAGTATTTACGATACACTACAGTCATGCAGCTTGCATGTATTAATATTTGCCTTTCTTACCTCAAATTGTCATCTTATAAAGGAATTTGTTGTTGTAAACATTATTGTTTATGCTAAAGTTTTTAGAGGTATAAATAATATTACTATTGTAAGTGAAGCTAGTACCTAAATGTTATGTATAATTTAAGCAAATGTTAACTGCATGTGAAACCAAGGCCTAAGTTTTGGTTGATAACTAACAAACGCATTTTTATAGGGAGACATGGAATATAACATTCCTACGGTCATTTGGTGGTTTTATATTGTAAAATAGCGCATTTTTAGAGCTCAAATCAATACAATACTAATTAATTAGTCGTAAGATGAAAGTGTTCATTAATCTGTCTTAATTACTAAGCAATATCGTCGTAATCAATTTTGTTATGAATGCTTCTGAACAATGATTCTCATTGATAACATATGCCACAGTCCCTTCATTAGCTTTTTCACCACCGACTGTGTCACTGTTAAAATTATATTGATCTTTATTCTTGTTTTAATAAGATAACTGTTGTCAGAAGTAAAATAACTGAATGTACTGTATGCACTAATCCAAGAAAACTAAACAAGTGAAAAGTCAGCCGCGATTATGGGTGTTGTAGATTTTATAAAAGGTACGGGCGTTTAGGCAGACAGAATATTGGAGTACGCAAAGACACGCTTGGGTGCACGCTCGCGTGTCTGAGATGAAAATATGAGCAACGCCAAGGCCCGGACTTCACCAAAGCGGAGATTAGAAGAGATAATATATGTGTTGTAAACCACCATATTTTGTTATTTACACTTCTCTCCGCTTAGCTTTAGTGGAGAAAAAGATGAGCAGAGCGGCTAGTCGGTACGCTAAACGGAAAACAAACAACATTTCCTGTCCGCTTTGATGAAGTCCTGGCCAAAAAACCCCGCATGTGACGAGATTGTGTGCGTGTGGATTGAGAGATCTTTTCGAAAAACTCTTCCAATCCCACCCAAATTATTTAGGAAATAATTGTAAAAACTTCATGGTAAGGTATAAAATTTGTCAAACCTAAACAAAGAAAGTTAGAATTCATTAACTGGATCTCTCAATCTGGACAACTGAAGAAAAAGCCATAACGCGTATCCAAGAATGTACTGCCTATGTGTTTATAATTTGCATTTTAATTAATTGTGAAGGATTTGTGAAAGCTGCTAAACAAAATTTCGATTCGTTTCAAAGCCACGTTTAAGATTTATAACAGTTTATATGGATCACTCAGAGTGGACAATTTTCAATTGAGTGATCTTGTAAAACACGACCTAGTACTGAAAAAGTATGAATAATTATCACGTTTATTACAAATTATGCTTCTGGGAGAATTTGTAAAACAAGAATCGTGATTGAAATCTTACTGGTTCAAGGGAAAATGAAAATTTTGTCTTTTGTCGATCGTCCCAACTGAGAGATCCTTAATTTGAACTATATTTAATAAACCAAAACTTATAGGTAGAAGGTAGATACATCAGAAATTGTTAAAAAGGTTGTACTAAAATTTGACGAATCAGTCGTCCCTGTAAGTGTTATACTTAAAAAGATAAATCATTTTTTTACAATCCTTAAGGAAAACGTTGAGTAGGGTAGACACACTTTTTTATTTTGTCCGTTTTTTTTTTTGGGTGCCGTTAGGTCTGCGACAAGACTTCTTTATCCCAATGATGTTCGTATGATTTGTTCACTGATTTATGTAACTCATGGGTAGTGTTAGAGGGTAAGCAATATAATACGATTTGGTTGTGTACGTTACCCCAGCAAGAAAGTATCTCCTAGAGTTATATGAGTAGATCGTATAGTTGGTGCCTTATCTGCTGTAAATGTGCCCCCACATAAAAAATGTGTGCCCCCTGTCGTTTTGAAAAAAAAAGGGAAAAACGATTCTTGCTGGGGTAACGTTTTTCTAGCAGGAAAATTCTAAACGAATGATCGGAGAGAGAAAAATTGTGCATGGCCAGAGAGCTTATATGTGTGCCAAAATGTGCCCTCAAAAATAAAATCTGTGCCCCTTCAGATTTTCAAGATATTGCATTTCCTGCTGGAGTAACGTTTTGATGAATCGTATATCTCTAAAACCATTGCATGTGCCCCTGTAGAATAAACATACACGAGTAGCTCTTAATGTGTGCCCCTATGTGCCCCAATTTAGATTTAAGAAAATATTTATGGTTTTCAAGTTATCGCGGTTTTATGAAAACCCGAAAAAACATCGCAGCGCTTAAATGAGACAAGGTATAAGTTCGCTGAAAACTGTATTCGGTCCTTCTTGACGCTAATAATAACCATACAAAGTTTCAAAACTGTTCATGCATGCGTTTTTGAATAATCTTGCTAAAAGTCAAAACGATGGTGTCATAACTTTGACGGCAAAATACAAGGAACTGGCTCAATCCCAGATGTGTCGGTGTAAACCAAAATAGTGTGCCCTTAGTCAAAAATATATGGTGAAAATATTGAGCTTGGAATGTTTCGCATTAAGTAAATATAAACAAAAAACCAAAATATGTAAAAACGGCTGGTTATCCGACCAAATTCCAATGACTACTAAAAAGCGACGGTTTCATACATATCAATGACCTTCTTTATTGGACGTATTATACCTAAGCTGTTGTCCGTACAGTCGCGTTCAAAAGTTTTAGGGGCTAATTAAAAATATATTAAAACACCTTGTGACTATATTAATGAAACAGCTTGTTGATGTGGAAATTATTATTTTTATTCCCTTAATTTTAATTCTTAAGGTGAATGCTCCAACCAAACCGCGAAACTCAAATTTTCTTACGTTTTTTGCAATTTGCAGGCCAGTGCTAGGTTGTATGTTGATTAAAATATTATTCGCGGCTGTAAGACATATGTAGTTACAGAATTATAATCCTCAAAATCATCAATACAACGCTCTAAGTTTATAAAGCTGTAGGAATGACTTTTTCTGTTTTTTTTTTGTTCCTTCGCCTTTATGAACTTGGAGGGTTGTATTGGTGATTTTGATGATTATAATTCTGTAACTACATAATGATGAAAAACTTACTTTAACCTACGGCTTATCAATAAATATATAATACGGGCTTTTTTATTTATATACAAAAAAGAGTTACCTTCTTTTATTAGTAGCATCACCCATTTCATGAACTATATTTTTTTTAAACATCGGGTCCAATCAATTTTGGGTCAAAGACTTTGCAAATTAATGGATGTATTTTAATGAAATTTAGAATGGAGAAGATAGCTGACCTTGGAATAGCACTTAGGCTACTATTTATAATGTACTTAATCATGTGTAAGGTCATAGAAACAGCTAGTAGAATATAATTCAATAACAACTTTATTTTATTTCTTATTACTTTTCTATTTCAGTGTACTCAGGCATAACAACACGTGTGTTAATTAAAGAAGGTCATCGATATGTATGAAACCGTCGCTTTTTAGTAGTCATTGGAATTTGGTCGGATAACCAGCCGTTTTTACATATTTTGGTTTTTTGTTTATATTTACTTAATGCGAAACATTCCAAGCTCAATATTTTCACCATATATTTTTGACTAAGGGCACACTATTTTGGTTTACACCAACACATCTGGGATTGAGCCAGTTCCTTGTATTTTGCCGTCAAAGTTATGACACCATCGTTTTGACTTTTAGCAAGATTATTCAAAAACGCATGCATGAACAGTTTTGAAACTTTGTATGGTTATTATTAGCGTCAAGAAGGACCGAATACAGTTTTCAGCGAACTTATACCTTGTCTCATTTAAGCGCTGCGATGTTTTTTCGGGTTTTCATAAAACCGCGATAACTTGAAAACTATAAATATTTTCTTAAATCTAAATTGGGGCACATAGGGGCACACATATAAGCTCTCTGGCCATGCACAATTTTTCTTCCTCCGATCATTCGTTTAGAATTTTCCTGCTAGAAAAACGTTACCCCAGCAAGAATCGTTCTTCCCTTTTTTTATCAAAACGACCGGGGGCACACTTTTTTTATGTGGGGGCACATTTACAGCAGATAAGGCACCAACTATACGATCTACTCATATAACTCTAGGAGATACTTTCTTGCTGGGGTAACGTACACGATTTGGTTTTCGTCTGCGGCATCCACAATCCTAGCATCCAAATGCGAAGCAGGTCCATCAAAAACTAGCAAACATTTTCCAGGCGACTTGTAGTTGCCAAGATGATAGATGAAATCTATAAATAATTCAGTAGTCATGCTAACCTTTTGGTGCCATTTTGACTATAGTGCCATCAGGCAAATTATCGTTAAATTCAGGCCTTAGCCTTTTACCCTTGAATATTATAATTGGTGGTACTGAATTACCTAAATAGCGATGGTGACGTTTTCAGCATGCTCCTGTGCAATTAAATGTACTCTTTTACTGCCTTTTTGTGCAAGAACATGTTGCTGGTGGTGCAATGTTAATCGACAGCCTTTTTCATCTATGTTATATAAACGTTCTGGATGCCGAAGAATTTCTAACTCATCATATTTTTTTTTTTATTGCCGTTAAATGCTGTTGCATAATGTACTTGTTCAATTTTTAGCCCTTGCAGAGTTCAAAAACTGTGCTTAACGAACTGAAATTTCAGGGTTTCGTTTCAAAAAATTCGAAAGCCATTTTCTACCTGCTATGCATTTGACGTCATTGAAAGTATTTGGTATTTCATTGGCTTGACAAAATAAGTAGGCTTGCTTTCTTACAATCTTGCGAGTCAACGGAACGCTTACTTGAGCAAGTATGTAATTATGAGTGAAATTAAAAAAAAGTTTAAATAAAAAAAATAAAGTATTTTTTTGGTTACCTTAAAATTTCTGAACTTTTTGTGTGTAAGATTTACTTAGAATTAGAATTACGAACTTAGAATTCCTTAGTAAGAGCACTACATCATTTAAGTAACTTTATATTATTTAAATTGTGTAGTGAAACCAGACATAAACTTGTATAAAAACGTTTAAACTGCATCATAATTTTAATTGTACCATCTTTTTAAGTATAACACTTACAGGGACGACTGATTCGTCAAATTTTAGTACAACCTTTTTAACAATTTCTGATGTATCTACCTTCTACCTATAAGTTTTGGTTTATTAAATATAGTTCAAATTAAGGATCTCTCAGTTGGGACGATCGACAAAAGAAAAAATTTTCATTTTCCCTTGAACCAGTAAGATTTCAATCACGATTTTTGTTTTACAAATTCTCCCAGAAGCATAATTTGTAATAAACGTGATAATTATTCATACTTTTTCAGTACTAGGTCGTGTTTTACAAGATCACTCAATTGAAAATTGTCCACTCGAGTGATCCATATAAACTGTTATAAATCTTAAACGTGGCTTTGAAACGAATCGAAATTTTGTTTAGCAGCTTTCACAAATCCTTCACAATTAATTAAAATGCAAATTAAAAACACATAGGCAGTATATTCCAGGATACGCGTTATGGCTTTTTCTTCAGTTGTCCAGATTGAGAGATCCAGTTAATGAATTCTAACTTTCTTTATTTAGGTTTGACAAATTTTATACCTTACCATGAAGTTTTTACAATTATTTCCTAAATCCTCTTATAATTTGGGTGGGATTGGAAGAGTTTTTCGAAAAGATCTCTCAATCCACACGCACACGACGAGATTACTTAGCGGGCTTTGGCAGACGCCATAAAATTCTTCCGGTAAAAAGCTATCTTGTGGTGTATAATTTCGTTTTAACAACATTTTTAGGGTAAGGACAGTAACAAATTTTGATGGTATATGGTTCTAACGGTCTATTTTTCATGGCAGAGATATAAAGCCAACACCCACACCAAAAAATGGATAACAAGGAAGGAGGCAACAATAGTAGCTTTTGATTACAGTTCAATGATTGGGTTGTTGCAATGTTTGTGGCGGCTATCGCAAACATTGAATAGTCATAATTTATACTTTACAAGCCCGTTGCCAATGGGATTTTACATCGGCAAAAACGAACTTTCATCCCCTCTACATAAGTTTATAATCTTTGCATTTCGTGCTATTTATCATTGAGCTTATCATGCATTCCATTGTGGAAATATGTTTTTAATTTTACACATATAATTGAAGTAACTAAACTTCTCATAATTAAAAGTTTGTAATACCATACTAAACAATGCTTCCATAATAAAATAACCCAATTATTAAAACATAAATTATTTTGCATTTGTGGAGATGGTACTTGTTGATGTTTATATTATTAAATCAAGTGTATTATTACCTTTGTAAATATATAATAAATTGATTATGTAACATGGCTTTATTTTGAAGTATGTCATTTCTCAAGATTTGCAAAACAACGGAAATTATATAAATTATAAACATGATGATATAAAATTTAAATAACTTAGGTAATGAAATAAAACACTTCTGTATTAGAAAATTTAGTATATCAATTTTCACAATTATAGCCATATGTCTATGATATAAAAACAAATGTGTAAACATAAATCTTTAATTACAAATTCAACGATAATACTTCCCCAGGGAGCAAGCACCAATAACTTTTAAAGTTTTTTAACTGAAGATAAGATAATTGTGAGGTATCACTCGCTAGCCTCATCAAAGTAAATTAAATAACATAGTCTTTTATAGTAATACCTGCACATGAACAATTTTATAATACTTTCGGTTTTAATAAGGTGAGCGAGTGATGGTTTAATTATTTTACGTCGGTATAACCGACTTTATTATATAACACCGAATTTTTGCAACACGGAGAGAAATCCTTTCGTATAGGATACTTTGAGAATTAATCTTACTAGGTGTTGAGATAGCTTACTAAAACCGTTTAAAGGATAAGAAAGCCTGGCAACCACACAATCACAAAATTTACGTTAGTGTATAATATAATTTAGGACTCCCTACAATAATTATTTGGTTTAGTGCACAGCAAGTTTATTTAAAAGCTCTAATAGTACAACAAAAATAATGTAACAATATTTTAAAATAATATAAATAAAACCATAATATCTAATCCCTTTTATATATTGATTGGCAGGCTTCCTCAGAAATATAAAAGCTTAATATATAGTGAGAATCGACATCTACTCGTCAGGACTAGACACTAAGTCTGAAAATGAGTATACAAACACACGAAAGAAATGCATGCATTCTTCTTATAATAATAAATGGAATCACTCTATGATATCCGAAACTAACAGAGTCAATATATACAACAAAATAATTAATGAAAACATCAGTTTTTTAAGACGAAATGGACATAGTCAAAAATGTTCTGTTCAGAATGTTTTACGTAAAACGTTGAAAATAAATAAAAACATTGAGATGGGAGATCAACGTAAGACTGTGGATTTGTGCAAATTTTTAGTTTGCATACATGCATTTTTTTGATTTTATCACATTTTATAATCTGATCCACAGGTAATTTATGATAATTATAAATATTCACAAAAATGAGGTACAGGCACTATACCCACAACTATAAAAATAAATATTTTGGTGCGCTAATACTTTTAAGATAAATCTGCTAAAATTAGTTAGAAAGAGTGAAGCTCGCTTAAATAAGTCGTCTAGGACGGACACGTCGCTCCGCTCAGGCTCGGCGTCACTCGTGACTCTGTAGCGGCCTCGGGTCTCTCAGCTGCCAGCGGTACGATCGACCGGTTCGCTCGTGTGAGTGCGTACTGTGTAACAGTAGTACTTGCCTATATCACCTACCTATTTCGTAAGAAAGAATTTTGTAGTCTCGTGTGCAATGTGGAAGTAGCGTGTGTGGCGAGCGAACCGCGGCGACGAACTTTACTCGGGCTCGGGCGAGTCGGGCGCGTCTACTGCGGCCACGGTCGTGCCGCCGGCTGCGCGCACCTTCTTCAAGTAGCTCACGCTGTCGAACTCCAGGCAACTCTGTCGGACACGATAGCACAGTTATCGACGCCTTCCATGGTGCAACCGAATGAGTTAGTGCTGGCGAGTGTTTGTGTTAGTTCTTATGTAAGCGTACCGCCTCGTGCGAGGTTATTTACAAAAAAAAAAAAACGATCACCGCAGGGTTGAAGAGTTTCATGTGGATTAGTTAGGAGCTAAGCGTAAGAACAGGCAAAAGACGAAGATATTTTGAAATTTTTATATTTTAATCCATAAATTGACAATCAATTGTAAGGAAATAACACTAGTAATTTTAATGCTTACTCAAATTAAAAACAATAACAATAAATGAACACAACAGATAATCAACAGATACAATTTAGAACTTCACTCAAGTTAAACGCGAACAGTCTACCTGTAGCGATCCCCTCTCGAATACCCATTCTGTCCGAGCAGCATGAACAAAGAAACATCACAAATTTATATTAGCATGTTTAATAAACTCTTAATAAAGCTTTCAAAACTGTTTACTCATGTAAATAACGTTGCGTAAAAGATTTATCAATATTATTCTGTCAATAAACACCTTTATATATTAGTAATAAAAAATTCTTCCATTAATTCAATAATGAAAAATATTTTTTTTCTAAAACGATAAAGAATTTCCAGTGCTGGAATTTCCAATGGTCAGATTCTTATCCTGAGTCAGTCTTCAGTTTGGCACGACGGTTGGGTAGGCCCGGTGGTAGTTATAGTGGTATTCAAAACGGCGAGCGGCTAACTTTTCGTCGCCACCCCCGAACTCTGTTCGAGGCCACTCCCCACATAATACTAGCGTCAGTCTTACTATTAACTTACAACTTACGCTACTGAGATCAACATTTTTCCTATTTTAAGAATTGCTTATAATTTATACCTAGCGTTACGCTTAATCGGCTAATGAGGGGCCGGGGCTGGAGCCCGGAGACGGATGAATGGATGAGTAGGACTAGAAATTTTCGACTAACCTAACTATAAATAGGAGGTACCTCGAGATTAATATGAAGATAGCTTCTATAATCCACCATCATGCACCAACAAGCATTAGAAAAGGCGGGTGAAAAAAAAGCAAGCCGGGACGCAAGCAGGTTCGTTACACATCGCGACCAGGCCGGGCGGCGCCGCGGACCGATACAAAACAAATGCCGAAGCAAAAGTTTAACTTTCGTCCGACATTAGCGTAGGAGTCGCGCGGCGTCGCGACAAAGGCGGCATGCGGTCAGTAGAAGTTGCGGCACAGCAGCGCGGCCAGGTAGTTGGGGCGGTGCAGCGGCGCCCACACGCGCAGCGGCGGCAGCGCGCGCGCGGCGGGAGCGGCCCGGCGCGCGCCCGGCGTTACCTTGCGCGCCAGCTCGGCCGGGAACGCGGCCAGCCCGCTCGGCGGCAGCTTGCTGAGCGGCGAGTCGGCGTACTGCACCAGCGTCTCGTACGTGTACGTCTGCCGCGACCCCGCTCCGCCTGTAACGTGCGCACCGAGGTCAGCGGCGAGCGCTACATCGCGTACTTAAATAAATATGTAGGGATTGCATTTTGTGACCTGGATTATTTACTGAACACACTAGGGGCGGGCTAATACCAGCCGATCGCTCCTATTTTTAGGAAAAATGATAAATATATGCAAGCGTAAAAAGGCATACACGTGCTTATTTTTTTTTTATTATTGCAGGCCGTCACTAAATTTAAGCACATTTGAATGCATTAATTATAATTAGTATTTGCTTATTGTGCAATTAACGAATAATTATTAATACTGACCATTTTTGACTGACTGCTGCATTTTAGATATTTTTATGAAACGATATGGGCATGAAAAATATTAGCACAATATGAAATAGCTTACATATTAATTACTATAAGACGAAGTCTTACCAGTATTTATAACTTTAATGGACATGCAAAACATGGTGGAAACAAAGGAAATGAATATGTCACAGGTTAGCGTTGTTACAAAAAGCTATTTTAGAATAGGTAAAAATTACGTACATATTATAGTCCTTGAAACTTTAAAATATAAATAAGTGTTTACGACGTAGTGTGTACAATAAAATAAGTTACATAAATAATTTTCACAATTATGGTTTTGATCAACTCATTATCGTTGCTTATTTGAACATCAAAAGCTACCAAACATTAAAATGACAGTGCATATTGGTCAATATCGCATTAGCTTCAAGAGGCCTGGCCTGCAACAAATGCAACTCTCTTGTCAGGTGACAACTCTGTTAACTGTTCCAACTTTTTGTTTGTTGTTGTGTAACTGTTCCTTAACCTCTGTTAATGTGTTTGTATTGATATAAATTAGGATAAAATGTATGCAACTGTGAAGCGTCTACTATTGGTACAGATTTAGTGTAGAATCGGCTTTCCTTTTGTTTCTCCCATAGTTTTCATTTATTAACATTGTGGGGGTGTATTTCAGTATTTTTTAAATTAACAGCTGAGCAAAGGGTCGTATTAGTTAATTATTTGTAAAAGCTGTAGCTTGTTTACAGAGTATGGATACTGACAGCTAACTGTCAAATATATGGAACACTCAACATTAATGTCACCTGGAGCAAGCGAGTGGCAGTTTTTTTATCCCCATTGTAAAGAGTACAATACTTATAACAAAAGGAAAGACAGCCCTGTTGTAGAATAATTTGATTTTGCTAACACTGAATAGTGGCGATATCTATTATCCTGTACCTACAATAATACGTACTACATTATTTAAATAATCATGTTAATTTATGATATTCTATTTAAAAACACAATTTAAATATTGAAACAATATTTCCGCCGTAAAAGTATAAGAGCCTATTTGCCGAGATTAAAAAAAAGCCACGAGTGTAAAAAAAGTGCAAAGTATCTTTTTATAGTTTAATTTAATAAAAAATATCTTAAAACATTGTAGGTGTAAATAAATGAATTTATGCTTCAATAAGTATCATAAACTGGACCATTAACTTAATTTTATTTAACTTGCCTTATTAGTTGGTATGTGTTGCTCAAATCTTGCAACTGAATTTCGAGCCCATTTTCCCCATTTCCACACCTTTTGTGTTGTGCATTATTATGACTGACATAACTTGATCCAGCGGCCAAGATCACCTACTCACGAGAGAACTCCTCAACGGTTAATACCTACAACAGCACGGGCACAAAACTTTGTATTTATGTTCAATGTTGATAGATAATACTCATTTTCTTCTTGTCATTTTAACAAAGCTTGTTTTTTTAATTAGATTATTTTATGTGTCCGTTTCGACCGAGCGGCCATGACGTTTTTTTTTTAAAAAAACTATCAATATTTTGTAATAATTCGTAAAAGTTGATTCCCAAAACCATCGAGGAGGTTTAATATTCTGAAAAAAAAAAAGTTTTTTTGCCTTTTATCGGTAGTTCTACATATTAATAGGTGTTGTTTACAAAAAAACACTCGCTATTACTTACTTTCTTCGATAGATAATCACGACTAATTTTTACGCGAATCCGTACTACAGTATCTATAATATACACCTAGGATTTTTTTGTGTATTTTTACATTGTTTGACAAATTCAAATCTAGGTTTTACAAAAAAAAATAGACCTCTGCGATGCTTTTTCAGCGAGATATCGGCGATAACGTGTTTTTCACCGTTTCGATGGCGCGGCCATGGGGTTTTATTCTTATAGCTCCTAAAATATAAACCTAGGATTTTTCATTGTATTTTTACAAATTCTGACAAATTCAAATCTGGTTTCTACAAAAAACTTCAGACGTCGGCGATGCTTTTTCAGCGAGATATCGGCGATAATGTGTTTGTCACCGTTTCGATGGCGCGGCCATGGGGTTTTAGTCTTACAGCTCCTAAAATATAAACCTAGGTATTTTTTCTATATTTTTACAATTTTTTTACAAATTCAATCTGTTGTTTACCTGAATTTCAGGTCTTTGCAACGCGTAGTTTTAAAGATCTCCGTGGCCGCGCGGTTCTCCGCGTTTCGATGGCACGGCCACGTTCAAACCCTTATAACTTTTTAACCTTATCTTTGACAAATTTATGGTTTTGGGAATCAACTTTTACAAATTATTACAAAATCTTGATATAGTTTTTTTTAAAAAAAAAACGTCATGGCCGCGCGGTCGAAACGGACACTATTTTATCGGTTCTTTCGAAAGGTATCGATACCTGCCTTCTAGAGAGTCCGAGGGTTTTTTAATACTTTTAAGATGTATAATCTTTTGGTATAGAATTATAGATGTCGCCACATCCGTACAAAAATTGCTCGTAAGTAGCAGGGGGTCACGCTGACCCCCTGCGCCATTGCAGATTGAGGTAGATGTGCCAAAATAGTGTGTTGTCGAGGAGGAGTGAGTTACCTTGGTTCTTGTCAATGCTGGTGGCGCGCGAGAAGCGCGGGCGGCGCGGCGTGGAGTCCGAGTCCCCGGGCGCTGCGCACACACACACACACACGCGCGTCACACACGTCACACACACCCACACACGACGCACGGCCGCCTAACTACTCTGTACCGACACAACCACACCGCCGCACCCTCACCGCACCACGCCTCCTTCCTTCGGCATATTTACTTTATGTTTAAATGAAAACTTGGAGAAAGATTAATTAAATTCACTTATTATTTTTAACAGAGGAGTGGTACAAATTTAACATGGTGAAGTTGCCTCAGTATAGAATATTTTAGGTTAAGCATTTATGGCAGATAATATAGTGATTTCTAATGATTTGTTACGAAATGTTCATGTTAAATGATTTAAAAAAAAATACTCTGCCACGACCGTGAATCGAAGTGGGTTGAAGATAAATATAAAATATCATGAAACATAAATAAACATAATAAATATTTTCATGTTCAAGAAAAAATAAATACTTGTGATATGAGTCTAAACAGGAGTCTGAAAGAAATGACTTCAAATTCGATGTAATGGGTATGCTGAATGTTTATTTTAATAAAAAATTAACATGCTTCAGTCAGTCTAATCCTCCTATTATACAGTAGATCTGCCACACTTTCTGTTAAGAAACTGCACACCATCACTGTAAGTGCTTTCATGCTTCCAAATTGAATTGAAATCCTGGCACTAACTACTATTACATGCTCTTTTAAAATATTATAGTACCTACTTATTGAAAATGGCACTTTATGATATATTTTGTGTAAATATAGGCAGCAAATCATTCAATAGCTCATCTTTTAAATCGATACTTTTCTGTAGATTTTCATGCACTCGAGAACAAACGCGAGGCTCGTCAACCATCCACGTGAGACCACTATGCTGGCAAAATGTTATCACGTGGAGAAAGTGCTAGAAACTCCACAAGTATTCATTAAAAATGAGCAAAGTGAGTTGAGTGGTCTCGTCGGTCCTGGTGTGTGGGCGCTCGGGCGTGCGTGTTACCGGCGTGGTCCTCGTTGACGAACACGTCGTCGTCGGCGCCGTTGAGCGCGGCGTCGTCGCGCAGCAGCAGCGCGGCGGCGGGTCGCTGCGACAGCGTGAAGAAGTCTCCCGAGCCCGCGCCCATCGCCTCCAGCGCGCCCGCGCTCTCGAAGTACTCGTCTAACACTAACTTTGCAGTCTGCAATTCATCAAATTACGAGTTACAGGAGTGCAAGTGTGCGCGCGCTAGATAAACTTAAGTTCTACGAATCATGGTATTCATTTTTTATTATTCGAGCTACACACTCGTTTGTATCTTCGGCGGTAAGTGTCACAGCGGGGCGGTAAAAATCAACTGCAACATGCAAATTCAAAGAAAGTAGATGAACCGAATAAACCATTTACAGTAGATTTTTTCAATCCCACCTAGACACACTTCTAAATACTGGAGATAGCAAATTTTACTCAAAGGAAGCATTCCTATAGTATTGAGAATGTTTTCCTCCAGGTGGCATTGAAAAACCCCACCTTGCATATGGGTTTAGGCTTTCAGACTCGGCAGCGGGTTTATACCCAACAAATACTGGCATATACCAACTTGTACAAGTAGCAGGCGTAAATGTTAAAAAGTGACTCACCTTCACAAGATCCAAATTAAGGCCCGTGATCTTAATGGAATGTTGCCCGAAAGTAACCGTGTACTTATACTCCCCCAGGGCGGCGTCATTTGTCGAGAAGCTATGAAGTAGGGCCCGGACATTGTGCGGGGATTTCTGAAATAATTGAAAATTATGACCAACTGTAGGATGGACGGCCTTAGGCGTAGCAGACTGTTTAGTTTGTCCATTGCTACAATTTTCTTTGAATTTTGGATGTCCAGAAATATTATACTTATTATAACTAAGCAAGTGTATAATGATTGTGCGTGTGGTCGGTACCTCCCTCGCGCGCGGTGCGTCGTCGTCGGAGTCGAGAGAGGCGCGCGAGCCGGCCAGCGCGCCGTCGGCCTCCAGGCGCACGGGCGACGCGTTGCGCCGGATCGTGTCGCCGATCAGGTGCTTGGCGTGGCTGCAACGTACGAACCATCTCACCATCGGAACATAATCGTCAGCGAAATAATACATCAATGACCCGTTGAGTGCCCGATTGCATTTCCCATCAGGTTTCTCGGGATGGTCGGCCATCTCAGAACTTTTAAAGACGTGGAAGCCTAAGTAAAAAAATTTCACATTTCTAACATCAAAAGTTACGAGTTTCTAAAGTTTTCTGTTTATGTATTTAGGTTAGAAGAATAAATAAAGACTGTTGTTTTGCATCCTCGTCAAATTCAAGGAGGTAACTATACTAATGATTCTCGACCTGAATCAATAATAAAATGGGAAGGTATTTTTTTTATTTACGGAAATCGCCAAGTGACGGAACGCGGCCCGTCTGATCCTCGCCCTATAATCGCGGTTTCATACATACAAACAATCTCAAACGTTAAATCGACAATTTCATATTCCCTAAACCGTATTAAGGGGGTTATTCTGATATACTGACAAACTTACGCAACCATAAATCACCGTTTATTAATAATTAACCAGGTACTTACCGTAATTAATAGATTAGTTTTTTGTCACGACCTCCTGAATTTTGACGAGGATGCAAAACAACACCTTGTTTAAAGTGAAAATGTGCAAATATAACTCACTTTACATTCTCCTCGTTCGGCCCAGTGATCTGGACGAGACGCTCCTTTGCACCGGGACTCACTGAAATCACCAACATCCCAGTGACTGACAAGCTGACACGAATCGACATTAATAATTTTTATTATGGAGTTGGTAAGCTCATAGCTAGTTGCGATTATTAGGCGGTGAAATATGACTGTATTTTGAAAATTAGTAACTCGCATGTAAACCATTCCCAAACAATTATGAATTAGTAGGAAGTAACATTTCTAGGGGAAATAAATGTAACCTTGAGTGTAATTAAGTTTCAGGCTGATACTAGTTTTTAAGGTGATTTATGTGTTAAATTAATGGACAGTAAAGATCTGTTGGTAGACAGTATAAGGAGATGGGAAGAGCCCGTCACACCATGCGCAAGCGCCTCACAGCCCGCACCGTGCGTTCATACCTCGCTGAAACGATATAATCGTATCACTTAGCTCCTCGATCATGTGCACCCTCCTGCCCTTGATACCCATCACTGTAACACCACAACACAACTTCAGACACGCCGCCAGGGGGCTCTCCTGTAGCGACCACCCAAATTCCTTGGTTTGAACTTCACTTTATAAGAACCCAACCAAACAATACATTTAGTACTACTTAATTGGATGCTAGGATAATATATGTTGATAAAAATATCACACGGGCCTTTAGAAATTTAAATGAAGCATTTGATTTATTTAATGTATATACGTAATTTACAGATTCGCTTCCTTCTTATCTCCATGCACTATTGAAGTACATAAGTATGTATAATGGAACCGGTCTAAGTAATACTAAGAATAGATAAGTGTTTTATCGACCTCAGACATGCATCGTATTTCCCCGATTTATCGGCAAGACTTGCAAAGAATTCAACATGCAAGTCCCCAATTAGGTAGATTGTATATCAGAATGTAAAAGGAATATGTCGTCACCTTTCCCAGAGTCGGCATTCCTGATGACAACTTCGTCCTTTGAATAGTTCTTGCCCGGGATCTTGGTGGGCTTGGGGAACTTTCCTGACGGCTTGATGATCTCGCCGGGGCCGAGTAGCGAGGGCGGCTCGGCGGGCGCAGCCAGCGTCGGGGACACCGAGCCGCCCGAACCCGACCCCTCCATCGTCGGCACCAACAGTGGCTGCGCCGCGTCAAATACACACTTAAAATACGCTACGAGGATACCATTCTGGATGTACATTATTACCTAACTAGGTCAGCTGTCCGTTTATCGGAAGGTACTATTTATATTGCACATTTTACAGACTGTTCGAGTCACGCCTTGAATATGCCAAAAAACAAAATAATGTTACCTCAGCATGGGTGCCGCGGTGTCTATAATATTGACTCATGTAGTCGGAGCCCTGCCAGAGTTTGGCGCGCAGCTCAATCAGCTCGAGAAGATGAAGTCTAGTTTTCTTATCCAAGCGTTCATCCTGTGAACCATTACGGAACACAACAAAGTATCTGAAATATAAACAAATTATTACAATAATGCCTATAATGTAAATAGATTTCAGAATTCAAAAAGTACGACTAAACACAGTCAGCTAGACATCAAAAATCGAATTATCTTTAATTTGCACAAACCTATCAAGAAAGTCCTTGTACAGAGCTTCGAGCTGAGCACCGTAAAGCTTCAGATTAGAGTACATGGTGGCCACATTGCTTTGCAGCGCACGGTCATAATTACCCTGCATCATTTGGTACGCCACCGCTTCTGTCAACACTATGAGGTCATCAACTGAAAACAAAAAAAAATTGTATGAAAGAAAAGGTATTTATAATGTGTTGGTAACTGTATTTTAATTATTATTTGATAGATGTCAAAATTCAGGTTACAATTTAATCTGAGCATCAGATTTCAGTTGTCATTAGAGTTTCAGTGCTAGCCTATTAATCTACGTCATGTAAAAAATGCTGAAAATTAAAAATAATGTCCAGTGACTTAACTACTGGATATATTAATATTTGATTGAATTTTTGTATGCAGACTGGGAAAGTCATAAGGTATATGGAGTTTCATTTATTGTTGTACAGTCAGCGTTACCCCACATATAATTTGATTTTATTTATTCACAACAATCATTTTATAATTTTGGGATGGACTTGTGGTTTGATTATGTTCATAATAATGAATGTTTACAAAGACTTGCTGTTTACACCAGCATCCACTAATAAATGTTTAAGTTTTGCAAATTCTTCAGAAGCACTTGGTATATTCATTTGAATTTTACTGGGTTTGAATTATTATTATGCAGGTTTGATAATGCAAGATTTAAGGCTTAGCACTAACCATATATGATGAACATGACACATACATTATCACTACAGACATGATTTTCACGATTACTTACTTTGACGATGTGATCATGACGATGATGCTGATAATACTTACATTTCCTAACTGTTGCATGTAATCAAACCAGTCATCTTAACAAGAGCATTAGCACGAATTGAGTATAAAAATATCAAAGTGTAGGTAATTGATTAACAAAAACTTAAAATGCAGGGCACGCCAAACTTAAATAATGAAAATTCCATTCAAAATATCAAATATTCGCAAAACATTATTCTTGTATAACAATTCACATATGACATAAATGAATGTTTGTGTTCTAACTAAAAACTGTATTGTAAATTTGTAATTAATTAAATGAAAGTTGGTAAACAGAATACATAAGAGCCGAATAATCTCATAAGTTTCTTACCAGAATTTATTTTGACGTCCAACACAGAGTTGCGGTTGTGTGCGGTACTGGTCGAAGATTTCAGGGGTCTGGGCACCTCCAGTTTTTTAACCGTGCGGGTCATTTTCGTTAGGGTCGACATGGTGCTACAAACAAACAAAACTTACTACACCAGAACTATTTTATTTATTATTGTGTAGCCGCTTGTTTACCGACACAGAACAATCACGAACAATGATTGTCACATTTTAGTTGCGAGGATATGAGTAACCTTGTCATAATTAAACACAATAAAACAACCAAGTACGGGGAAAATTATCGGAAAACTCACTCATCCATGGCGACAGAGCCTCGATGCACACTAGAACCACTATTATAGCAAATCGTGTGAAAAGTGAAAGTGATGACAATGAATGATCCTAGCGAATAAATTCGGAACAAAACCAATACGTGTTCATTACTCGTAATATTGGTTTTTCGTGCAATAAAAACGGATTAGCTGGAAAAATTTTGACTTTATAGAAGATTAAATATTTTGCTCGATGAAAAACATTTAGACAAAACAATTGAAAGCCATGGAACACTATGAAATAAGAAATAAACAAGAAAACTCACCTGGCTACGCCATTAATTCGCAATAAAAATAAATTCAGTCTAGTGGTGAGTAGCTATGGAAAAAATCGAATTTTACAAAAATAACTTATTACGATGAATTAATTTTTATATAAGCATAAAAATGTTTAACTTGTTTAATATATATTAGAACATATTAAACCTTAAGATAAGAAAATATGATTATTAACCGATAATTTCCAATAAATATTCGCTACAGTGCCACGCATCTCTAAACGGTCAACAGTAATAAAAATCTACCAATATGGCAGGTAATATGGAAGAGCAGCGTAGAGCAAATTACAACCGAAATATTCATGAGATGTTTAGGGTTCTGTTGCCAAAGAGCAAAAACGGAACCTTTATGGATTTGTCCTGACTGTCCGTATGTCACAGATTTTTTACTTCGACACGCAGTTGCCTTTTGTAGACCGCTACACAAATATGATGTGAGATAAGAAAGAAAATCAAAATAGGGGGCCACTCCTATTTTTGCCTGCAGCGACCCTGCAATCTTACTGCACGAAAGGCTATGGTGTCCGAGGCAGTGGACTGCTTCGCAACATTTCACATTTCGCAACATTTACAGGCGATATGTGGGGCCCTGCAAGGAGCACCCAAACGCAGGCAAGTAGTGAGTCAGAGAAATGCTCGGTCGTCTACGGCCACATTAAGAATGAATGTGTTCCGAATAATTTGATCAGTTTGGTCCAAAAGTTGTGGTTGCTTCCAAAGAGAAGGAGAAGGGAGAAACTACATAAAATGACCAACCACCAAAACAGCAAAATATGATGGTGAATGCTGAATGTAAATTAATTTTGGAGACTCTTTCGGAAATTTCATTAAAAAAGTTTGATTTTGTCCTCGATGAAAGATGAAAAACTTTATTCTCAAATTGGTCAACCTAAGTGAAGCATGCAACTTTTTTTTATAAAATTTTGATAATATCAGCGTGTCTAACTGTTGATGACAGAATAGTAATAGTATATTTATGACGCATAGGTTTGGTAACACTTTTGTTTCCTCTGATTTTGCAGGGTTGCTGTCCGGCTGTCAAAAACGTAAATTTCTGAAGTGTCAGTGAATTGTTGGTAGAGTGTGTGGTCGTGTTTTTGTTTCAAGAACTATAGCGATGTTGTAAAATGTTTAAATGCACGAATTTATTAGTAAAAAGAGATTCCAATTTTAACTTACGTTTAAAGAGTGATTATTTGAAATGTTATGATAATTTGGTTGTGGTTCTGAACTGAACTTTAAAAAAAAAGGTAAGCAGAAAACATCGATGATATCAATAGTCGGCTACCCAAAATAAAGTTGTTAATACTGTAGAAAATCTGTCTTCTACTTAATTCTAAACAAAACGTTTATACACATTTTCTGGAAATGTTTAACTTGTGACGAATCGTTGTTGTTTATTATGTTTGTTTATGTAAGAAGTATCAAAGCTTTTTTTTAAAGATTATATTTACCAGCTAGATTCTATAAAATATAAGCAACTACTGCTGGTACTTGACTGATAAACTTGGTGGTGTAATGAAAAAAAGTATTTAATTATTTTTACATTTAGTTTATAATTTGGTGTTACATAGATTTTACTAGAAGAAGTCTTTTAATGCTAAAAATGTAATCTCCTATATTCCTATAAATAAATACAGAAGAAAAAAATCTCAGTACATATTTCAAAACAATATTTTGCATTTCTCTTTACAATTATAATTGTCTTGTGTTGTTGAAACTATGAGATTGGTAAAGGAATGAAGGCCTTTGTCTAGCCAATAATCTGGCCAACTATAATACCCTTTTCTTATTCCTATACAAAAAAATAGTATATTATATTACTGTTGTGTATGATTTGTATAGTACATTTTCATCATATTTTATTTAGGAGTAAAAGCTAGCAAAACTGTTTGTCATCATAAATCTTAATCTAAGTTTGGATTTCTAGCTCTCATAGTAGAATATGTAGATATTATTATATTAAATATAATTATGCTTGTATTATTTATGGTTTGCAGTGATCAAGATGGCCAAGTTCTACTTTGTTGTAGCACTGGTGCGGCTGGTGCTGCCTATCAGTCTG
The DNA here is from genome assembly GCA_963082945.1 of Cerastis leucographa. Taxonomy (NCBI): domain Eukaryota; kingdom Metazoa; phylum Arthropoda; class Insecta; order Lepidoptera; family Noctuidae; genus Cerastis; species Cerastis leucographa. The sequence goes on along the minus strand of OY720383.1, from coordinate 15,537,293 downwards.
CTGCTATGTAAGTAAAAGATTTACCAGTTTATTCACAAATGTTGTTTATAGTTATGTAATGATAATACATATTTTGATGTTTAAACATCTCTTAACTTAAAGCAGTATTTATAACAAACTCCTTACTCTGTGTTAAGAAATGATTATAGATGTAATATTAATAATTCGGATCACTAGCATCCCCATTCAACCTACTGTATTCTGTACCATAACTGTTTATTTATGTTGATCAGAAGTTTCAAGATTTATTCAGCCTGAAAATGTCCATATTTTGATTAAAGGTCATTAAATGATGTTCATACTGGACAATAAGATGTTCCAATTTTTAGGACAATTTCTTCTACTTTTATATATCCTTATTTACATGAAGAGTTTTGTATTTACCTAGCAGCCACTTACATCATCTTCAAAAATAGTATGGTATCTATTTTTTTCCTTGCTTGTAGTTTTGAGTCATAAATAGTTTTGAGTTATAATATTTTTTTTTTTTAAATTATATTTTCCATTCGGATTTGGTGGAAAAATATAATTTATAATTCGCGAAATTTTAAATTCTGTAACAAGAGGTACAGACAACAGTTTTATTAAAAAACTTCATAAATACTAGAACATTCAGTTTGAGATCGAAATATTGAGTAATAAACGTTTTTGTTTTGGGAACTATGCAAAAAAAAAGATCAAACTTCGAGCAACATTCTTGTAATGATGGCACATGTGACGCAATGCTCCGGAACCGGCCGGCCGGCGAGGCGGCACCGCGTGTATCGCCGCGCCTTTAATATTATGTATTTCATTCTCATCACTTCTGCATACGAACTGCCAAAATAAATCTTACGTCACTATTGCGCCCGATAAATAGAAGATTAGGACTTTTTATAACCACCACAGATACGGCTCAATAAACATCGCGCGTAACGACTTACGGGGAAATGACTAGGATTTTTTTTTGACCTAGAATGCAAGCCTGCTAATTTAGGATTCCAATTTCCACAGTTCAGTCTTCGTAGTTAGTTTAGAAGCTTGTACTCATTGAGGTAGGCATCGTCGCATTGCGGGAAGGAGTAACGTCCTCATATCCTCCCTCCCGTTGGCTGGGCGCGCCGGCTAGTTCTGGGTGCGTCCTCACGATTCGTACTATGACCCGTTGACCGACTTGTCGTGGCCTTGTCAATGGACCCTTTAATAGATGTGTTACAATATTTACATGATATTTGCATCACGCAACGCCAAGAATTTAAAGTAGACCTAAAATCACGTTTCGGTGGTTTGACCTCGGTGAGGTTTGTTGAACTACGCTCACTAGGAACGTAGGATATTAGAAATTATTACTTTGTACCATTACTAGCTGTCCCGCGCAACTTCGTCTGCGTCACATTTTCCCTGTTTTTTTTTTTTTTTTTTTTTTTTAAATAACGTTGCCCCACACTAGGACTTTCTCCTGTATCGTGGGTGCGTTTACAAACATTTATAATCACATACACAAACAGCCAGACCCGGAACAACTATCTGTAGACCATACAAATATTTGTTCCGTGCGGGAATCGAACCCGCGACACGCAGCGCAGCAGTCGATCGCTCAACCACTGCGCCAACCGTGCCGTTTTCGCAACATTTTTCATTCCTGCTCCGCTCCTATGGATTGTAGCGTAAAGATATATAGCCTATAGCCTTTCTCAATAAATGGGCTATCTAAAACTGAAAAAGAATTTTTCAAATCGGACGAGTGGTTTCTGAGATTAGCGCGTTCAAGCAAACAAACTCTTCAGCTTTATTATTAGTATTAGATATTAGATAATATCAGCCCGCATATGAAGAGTGATATCAAACTTTTAATTAGGTCAGGTTTCAACATTCATGGGTTTTACTACCATACCACTACATCTCCAAACCTGTACATTATCATCACGAATCAGAAACAATAAATTAGTGCAGCGGGGTCAATACAGTAGGCTACGTTCTGTCCTGTACCTACCACTACTGGACTTTGCTGATAGTGTCTACTAACCACCATACTTAGTTCTGACAACTAGAGCTGTCTTACTGCCAGATTTATAAAACCGGCCGGTTAGCAGAATATTGGGAACTCTTTCAGTCCTTGTGCTACACTCAGATTTTTTGCTATGCCAATCATACCGTTATTTATGGAGCTACCCACAAAGTAACAGTGCCAACAAATAAGTATGGGAGCTGATACCAGTTCCATGCTGATATAAAGCCCAAGCCGAGTATGCATAATGCAGCCTAAGTTATTGCCAATAACAAGTTATTGCCAATAACAAGTTATTGCCAATAACTTAGGCTCCTAATCTAAAGATTTTGGAAAAAAGAGTTCTGTTTTGGCTAATTGCTCTCTAGTACAATTTCTCCTTGGCTTGTAAAACAGGTTCTATACATACAACGCACATAGGTACCAGTCATGTGTCCATGAAAATGTGTAAAAGCAAATGCGTGTCATTGTCGTAAAGGACACAAGTCCTGACCCTAATTCCCTCATGGCCTATAAATCCGCCAATGTAGAGCATTACCTGCTCGACCCTCTGTTTGCACCTCCGCCTATTATATCATATTTGCTCGCACAAAACACGCGCTTTCCCTCGAAGGTAATGTGATTTAATCTTTCATTACTTTAATAAATGTTATAATAAGTAAACCGCACAAATTGTGAAGGAGTTAAAGGTTAACAGTGTAACGTGTTAGTGCTGTTGCGCAAGGGCAGCATTGCTCTCATTAACACCCGCACTGTGCAGACATCGAAATGGTTATATTTATGTTGATTGCAATTTCCTTTTTTACTGTAGGTAGGTATGTAACCTATGAAAATCATTCATCTTTAACTGCATATTTTTGGACAAAACAAACCTTTTTGCATTCCTTACACTGACCATATTCTTAGTTGGGTTAACTCAATATTATGTCGATCTTTATGATCTCAGTTAACTTCAGCAATATGTTTGCATGTGTACTCGATAATTGGTAAGATGTGGTTACCTATAATTGAGTATGCGTTGCATGACCATAAAGGGTGTAAAACACCTCTTAACGAAGTCGAAAGGCACTGGTTCTCCCTGTCATTGCGATCATTTTTTGTTCTACACGATACCTGGGAACCTTCTAGTTACGGTAATATTAGGGGTCAAAGTTCCAACTTTTAGACAAGTATTTTTTTAAATACAAGTTTTTAATGTAAGTTTTTTTTGTCTTTCTTTAAACACCTCCACGACCCCCGTACTATTCAATCTGTCCATCAGCACAATGTTTTGAGTGCGTTACGGTGTCACCTTGTTTCGCAGACAGAAGTTTCACAGAATTTCGTTTCCCAGAAAATGTTTCACATAATATTTGGTCCTCGTATTTTTATTTCGAATATTTTTGTTTCAACTACTGTTTACTTGAATGAAACATATTTTACAGAAACACACTTCAATGAATTTTATAATCACATTTTTTTATTTAACAAATTTATCAAACAGTAGAATTACTTTTTAACGAATATTGTTTGTTCGATGTATGTTTCCATGGTATTTTATTTCAACGAAATTATTAATCTTAAATTAAAAAATTGGTCTTAAAAGTCAATATGTTGTACTACAAAAGTTAGTGACAAAAACGAATGGCTTCAAACCAGACTCCACGTAGTCTTGTCTGCCCTACCCCTAGAGTGTAATTTAAGCCCGCGTAGGCGCGGAGGGATGAGGCGGCCCACGAGCTGAGGAGCAGGTGGTATCTATCGGTTGCCGCCGCGGCTGAGGCTGGCCGGCTTGCCGGCCAGCAAGCCGAAGCTGCGGTGGTGAGCGTTAATACCATCTGCGACGATGAACTCGCGTGGGGCCGCCGAAGCCCCGCAGTGCCGGAGCCGTGACAGAAGCCATGCTTGTTGCATGCTGTATGCTTGCTTGCACGCTGCATGTTGCATGCTTGCTTGCATGCTACATGCTTGCTTGCATGGTGCGTGCAACAGGCATGAACACCATTAGTGAGAATAAAAAGACTGTTTCCCTGCTTGACAAGAATTTAACCGCATTATTTTTGTGAATGCGGTGTTGTAATTTTATAGGAGGGTATGTATTTTTCAAAGGTATGAGTTTTAGAAACTGTGACTCGTTATAATGTAATTCTTCGTAATACGTTTTATGTGAAACAAACAATATGTGGATAAAGAATATTTGATTTGTTATTCTATGATATGAATATTCTAACATTAAACTTTATTTGAAACAAAAATTGATGATTTAAATTTCTTCAAAGTAAGTATTCTGCGTATTGATTATTCTATGAAATGATAATATGAGAAACAATTTATGTGAAACGAAATTCGATGAAACAATTAGCGACGAAACAACGCACAACCGTGCGTTACATTGAGTTCTACCACAAAACATGATTTTACACCCCCCAAAAAAAAGTCGTTTCCCAGCAATAAATTTGCGTAAAGTTACTTAGTTTCATGTACAGAATGCTTGGTTGACGGCTTCGTGGTGACGTGATTTACACGGTGTAAATTCTGTTCTAAATTTAATTTTATATATTATAAGAAATTGTAACACAAACTTGTTGGTTATCCAAAATCAAATCAATAAAAAACAAAAAGGGTACCTAGCCTTCCATTGCTTATGAAAAGCCTTTTCACAAAATTTGCTGTATAGCTGAATTTACTATTCATATGACACAAATATGGACGTCATGATTCTATGTATAGTATAACTGTGCCACCACTCCACCAGTGATATAAGCAGGAAATGCACTGATAAAGTGCTACCTACTAAAAATAAAGAGTGATATTCGAGTGCACGTTATGATAGTAAGCAAGTAAAGTTCAGTGTATATATTAGAGGATGTCGTGAGCCAGCCATGTTTGCACAGCTAATGGGCCACACCCGCCTTCACAAAATGCCATTAATTAAACCTCTCTACCCTTTGTAAATCAAATTGGATCCCGGTACCTTTTCGCAAAGAATACAAGTCGTGATAACCTGCCGTTATCGTGCACGACACGGTTATCAACTACCATAGTATGCTGTAAATAGACAATTCTTTTTTCATCACTCCCTTCCCTAATTTCCGTTGACGATAAACCGTTTATTTTACCATAATATGCTATATGAGAAGGAGGTGTAAAAAAGTATTAAAATAATTCCAGTTCACCTCTAACCTGCTAAATAAGTGCTAAATACGCCAGACAGTTTTATCGTTGACCTCTATCATTAAATGAATCACCATTGTCCTGTCTGTAATTTTATATTGCTAATTCAATATGGTTTCATCAATATGATGTGCTGTTACAAAACCACATGCTTTAAGGATAATTTTGAGAATTAGTTGCGAAGTGTCCATAGACCATACAACAATTTACCATGCTCGTAAGAGTATTACAGTACACGCCCTGATGGACAATCGCGTTTCAGTACACGCACTGGACGCCCGCCCTGTCATATCCACTGCTCTTTTAATTACACATGAAACAAGCTCACCTCGTACAGCACTTAACCATATTAAAAACAAAATCTAATTCCATGAAACAACAGAACCTAACTTTCACAGAATATTATAATAAATTGGGCGGTGGCTTCTTTTAATTAACAGAAATACTAATTAACAACTTACTATAAATCCGTCCTGATATACTTTAATTAGTGCGAATGTTGCTGGAATGAGTTTTTGGTATTTAGGTAGTCTAACTCGTAAAACCTTGCTGAAATTCTGTACACTCGTATGTAGTGATGCTAGTTATAAATACAAATACTAACAGTTATATTTAGAAAGAGAACTTAGATTTAAATAATTTTAATATTTCCTCGAATAATTTCCTGTCTTATCGTCATAGCTGTTGCAAAATATTGATATTGAAATCCGTAACATGCGCAGTTCGGTCGTGGTCTTGTTGGTGCCAGACCTTCGTTTTTAGACCGTGTGTAATGTAATAAGGAAGGATCAGGTACAGCACTGAATAATTCATCCACATTCTGATTTTCATATAAGTACGGTCTTCTCATAAATTTGATTAAATTATTATCATATCATATAATACTTTGTTGACTATCATAGCGTTGAAATATGTTTATTAGAATATTTTGCTATTATTTATAAACATTTAAATTGAAATAAACAGGACTCTCGTAAATTATGTATTAAATTAGCATATGATGTCATTTGGGGTTATCGTTTGCCCGGCATTGTCAACAACCGAAGCAGTATTTTTAGGTTTAACTTGCAGTATCTGTTAACACTTCGCATTGCATTAAGGTAACGACATAATACAGGTTTACCTTTGTTTATTAAGCGGTGTTAGTTAGTTAGTAGTTACGTAGTTGAGCAACATGTTTGGCGCCCGGCTTTGGTAGGTATTGTACCTAAAGCATGGCCATATCGGAACGTCTGATTCACAAGGTCACGCCACAGTTCAACTGGTTAACTAGCAAGTGCCAACCTACATTAACAGTGATCTCATCACCACAATCAACTTTGAACAAGTTTTTGGTAATTACAGAATGTTTAACCTTTTCAGTGTATTGGAACTGGAACCGGTTTGTGGTTCAATGCTTTCATACAAAAATACAATTTCTTAAGAAAAAGAAAAGAAACTATACAGCTCTACGTGGCGCATGCGCATTCTTTTCTACAATTCTAAACTTAAATAACTTCTTTCTTTTGAAGTCAGTTAAAATATGGCTGGCTTTTAGACACTGGTTATTTAGTTGCTCCAATTAGTTTAGTATTTTTAATTGGAAAAGAACTACTTGGAATTAGTCCTAAAGTTGCCCTTAATTATACAGGGTGATAAAAAGCATTACGCTGTAAGAGCATATTTTTATTGATTTGTAATAATTATTTGCTTTATGTAAATGCGTACGGCATGGCAATATTTACCGAAAACACTGCATAATAATGATAATGAGACTACTTATAGCCATGTATACTCACGTCGTGTACATAATTGTATTTGCATGAAATCTGAATGTTCTCCGTGTTTATATTTCCAGTCTTATTTTTAACTTGGCTTGTACCTATTTGTGTCAGCAAAACTGTACGTACTGTTGCACAAACACAATTTCGAAGCTCGAGTTTAATGATTCAATGAAAACACATTTTGACAGATTTCAGTGAGTTCAGAGAACAATAATTTCATAGTCGGGAGTGATACACGTTTTTCATTTATGAACTATTACCATTAATTTGCGTGTAGTAAACTTACAGGTATAACGTTTATCTGTGACTACGTAAACGTAATAAAATTCGTCATCACTGTTTGAGTTATATTAGGAAACACGTTTTTCTTCCATAGCAATCGTTTTCGTCATTCAGTAGCCAGCCGCGACATAGTTTCCTCTACCATTGTTCTATGGAAGCCATTTGTTTCATTATAATATCTGATAACGAACTTGTATGTGCTAGAAAAAAACCACTTCATTTTTAATTCGCTGTTTTATTCCCAGTCGTTGGTTACTAAAATATATCTGCGTCAGAAACAAGTTTTGTAGATGGTTTCACAAAAACAATTATAAAGTTTTTCTACTTGAATAATTTGGAGTTTATGGTCTATAAAATGTGACGTTGTTATTCTACTACATTAAGGTGGGCCCACTATAGATTTGCAGCAAGTTACAAACAAAATTTATATTATTTTTAATGAACCTCTCCACTAAGTCTCATCGCAGCGGGCCGCGGCTTCGCTATCTCGGCACGGTATAATTAGGAATATTTTATAGTATTTGATGCTCACATAAAACATGGAGTTGTCAAGGTTATCCGGTGACCGGTATACTTTGTGGCCAATGCACCGCACGTCTGTTGGTGTAGACCAATATAATAAGAGTTTTGAGAGCTCTACATAGCTGGTTATAAGAGAACTGTTCGTTACAGCCCAGCTCAATTAACTAAGCTTTCCCCTTCACTGCTGTTGCAGCTCCCTACCTCGGCGAGTTCAATATTAGAGGCTAAACTTCAATGAAAAAAAGCACAAAAATATTAACAACATTTTTTTTTTGGTCGGGAATCACACATCAATACATTTTTAAAGAAGTACTTACTTAGAGATTTCAGACAAAAAAAAACTTCAATGTTTGTAGGAAATGATCCTACAAATAAATAAAACAGAACCTGTAATGCAACATTTTCCATACATTTTATGCGCGTAGTGTGCTCGCGAACATATTAAAGTGTATGGAAAATGTTGCATTGCATGTTAGATTACATGTAATCTGTACCCGGCCTAATAAATAAAATTAAAAGGGTTTATTTTTGTTTTCCGGGTAGCTTTTTTCACCGCAACTTATTCTGCAAAGAAACATCGAGAATAGATCGATAGCACACCACGCGAATTTTATTTTGTAGACAAACACTCATAGAATTATTTTTAATATATTTTATCACTAGAGAGTCGAATTTTGAAAACGGTCTCAAATTAAAAGTATGTTACCAGAAGACCAACGTGATACATTTGCCAGACAATCGTCTTCAAATAATAGGACGGTGGATATGTTAATTAATGACTAATCATGAATCAGAGGAACAACGACCGGAAAATGTTGCACCAAATGTTTGGATTCTCGCAAAATGTGTCAGAAGTGTGGAACACTTCTGGGATGGTTTTCATTCTTCCAAACATCTGTCTCATCAAAAACGACTTAAAATTATGATTTTGGGAAATAAAAAACCCTGTATAGCCTTCCGCGTATACCAAGGTATATAAGATGTATTTTAAATAAACGTTTTGTAATTTCGTTTGTCAATATTGTATTGATATGTACAAAACTTGGCAAATATTTCAGAAAATGTTGAACAGCATAGTAAATCTCTGTAGCAATGTCAATACTGTACGTTTGACATTATGCTTAAATGCGACAAGTTGGTAAGACAATGTGTATATTGAGTGCAAACGCGGAGCACCTGAAGTGTTTTTCAGTTACCGTATCCCAATCCCAAGTTCCTAGCAAAACATTCTCTCAGGGATAAATCATCATTACTATAATTTGGGACCTAATAATGAAACGAGAGTCTGTAATGTTGTAACGATTGGTGGTAAATAAATAAATGAATGAAAGGCGCCAAATATACGCTCGGGGTACTTGTGTTATATCTTTCCCTAACTATGTCGATGTTGATAAGATAAGTAATGAAATGCAAACTGCAATGTTTACCAATAAATATTGTTGGTAGTGCAGTGACATACTTAGTTTTGTTTTCAAACATCTTTGTTCTTTTTTAGGGTTCCGTACCTAAAAAGGAAAACATAACCCATCTGGTTTCGTATTATGTGATGTGGCGTGACAAAACATTCGCATGACATGCATGTCAATTAGCATTATAAATTCATTAATAATGTATATGTGAATTGCATGTAGAAATTTTACTGGGTGTGTCCTCAATCAAACTGTGTTGTTACTATATATTTGTATACGGTGTGTCTTTTTGAGGCACGGTAGGTTAGCTTGTTATTTTTTATTACGTCCATGTTAGCAGAATTCTTCTCGCGTATTAACCAGGTAGATTGCAAAATGTCAGGCGAAGAGTCAGAAGGTCATACAAACTTTCACAATTTTTACAGTAGCTACATAGTTACTTACCAACCCTTACCTAACTTGTGATACTTATCTTCTCCATCAGATTTTCTGAAAGACCGTAAAATACACAAGCCTATGACTATTATCTAAGATTATAGATTATGTTAAGTGCCTATATTTATTTTATAAATTTCTTGGTATTTGCATTATAACAATGAAGCAATATCAAGAAAAGTGCCGTTATAATGCATACCAATTTCGGAAAAAAATGAGCGCATGTGTGATTCACTTGTTGTGATGTGATAAACAATAAAGATTAATCTAAGAGCAGATCTATAAAACTAATAAAATTGAACGATAGTTTTATTAATTTAATCAGTGGGTTGACACTTGTGACTTGACTTAGGTATATCTACTATCTCTTTTATGTTTTGAATCGATGATAGCATAAATTTGTTGAGTAGATCGTACTATCAGATCCTACTAGTTTTCAGGGTTTCATAAACCCTTATAGATTCGCCCTGTCGGTCTGCATATCACAGCCATTTTACTCCGAGACTGTAGGCACCACATAGTTAAAATTTGGAGAAGTGTCTAAGAACCACTACTAATAAATAATAAAAATAATAGGGGTGGCTCTCCATGTAAGTATTAAAATACTATTAAAAAAAGACAAATATAGTTTTGCTGTTGAGTGTAAATTGGCGTATGAATGAGCGTTAAAATGTATTTTTTTTTAGTTTTGACGGAACCTCTTGTGTGCGAGTCCGAGTCGCAATGGGCCGGTTTTTTTCTCTTCAGACATACATGCTATGCAAACTGTCTATAACGTATAAAGTCTATAACGTATCATCATCAGCCTATAATGTTCCCACTGCTGGGACGCACAGGCCTCCTCTCTATAAGAGGGAATGGGCTATTATTCACCACGCGGGCATGTCTTCGAATTTGCAGTTCTAATAGGAAATGCCGGTTTCCTCACGATGTTTTCCTTCACCGTTTTTGAGGGCAGCGGTGATGAAATAAATTACAAAAACGTATGCGTAACATAATTTAAAGTTAAAGGTTTTTTTTATCCGAAGTGATGATTTATCTTCAGTATCCATCAGATAACACATCCTTTGGAACGTTATTGATTGGTTGTTTATACGCATTGGAAACGGTTTTAGCAACCATCATCTAGCCATTCTATTTTGATAGCGAATCCCAGCTTATGTGTCTTATGTAAACATAAGAAAATATTAAGCATGGCTTTTATGACAGTGGTAGGACGCGAGAAGAAATAGGGCAGGGTATAAAACGAAGTGGAACAAATTCTAAATGTTACTGTGGCATTTGGGGCCGCCATAACGAACGGTGCCCGGCAACATTGTGTTCTCCTCCTTCGTTATTAGCTTTTCACGACTCCTATCTGTTTGTAAATGGGATTTTTTACTATACAATTTTCTATGGCCCGTTGCCTAGGCGCAGAAGGTTAGAAAAAGTAATCAAGTTGCGAGAAAGAGCTTGAATTAATATATGTCTAGAAAGGGAGTGGCTAACAAGACAGTTTATAGTTCTATACATACGTAAACTTACATAATGTACACAAAGCTCTATTAAGATTTTACCCCCCCAAAAGTCATAATTATGCGTTCAAATCCGTGTTGGGCCTAGTTGGTTTTTGTATTTTGCGAAATCATTTTATTGTTTTAGTGAATAAGTAAGTGTAAGTATTTTTTTTTTCAATAAATCATTACTAAGTACTTCTATTATAGGGTATAACAACTAGCAATAATAGCCTTAACATTAAAAATTATACAAAAAATATTTATAAATGAGGTTATAAAATAAAAAATAAACTGAGGTAGAATTAAAATTAAGTTACTTATTTACTTATGTTGAGGATGTGTGTGCATGTGCGTGTGCGTGCACGGGAGATTGATTCTGTATAAGTTGGTGTATGAGTGAGTGTATGTGTTAAAATGTGTGAGTGTATGGATCTTTGCAAATGGCAAATGTTTTGCTAAAGCATGCTTAGCAAGCAGAGGATATTCATTTTTCACACCTAGCAAAAACTATTCTAAATCAGATCTGTTTTTTTTTTTTTTAATGTGCGATCCATTATCATTTCCAACAGTTCTTCCTGCTCGTTAATCGGTAAGTGTCCAAAAGGGATGCTCTTGGAGAATGGATTTTAAACTCAGAAATTCATTTTCTCTGCAGCAAGCTTAACGGTAGCGATACCTTATTTTTCCGTGGCACACCAACTTATGACCACGGTACACCAGTGTGCCGCGACACACACTTTGCGCAACACTGAGCTAGTACTTTATCTAATTTCTCAATTTTTTAGGGAAATCTGAAGTTAGTATGGATATTTTTTTTTTATGAGCTGATATAATCAAAACGCCTATGTAGCTTAGAGTGCGTAGAGAAGGCTAAAACAATTCTGGAAATCTGAACGGCCTATTGCCGGCGGCCGGCGGCGCGCGGCGGCGCCTTGTGCCTGTGATTTATAGTGTCTACGACTTTCCCTTTATTGACTTTCCTTTCGTGTTTCGACATTTTTCATGTTTCCTTTTTTTCGGTTTAAGTTTCTCGTGCATTGAATTTATCTGTTAAGGGGGAAGCGCCAGGGTATTCTCCGAAATTGAAATGTTCTTTAGTTTTTTGCAATTTTCAGGTCAGTGTACGTACATACAACCTGACCCTGGCTTGCAAATTAATTAAGGACTCTGTGTTTATTTCTGTTTATGATTACAGTGCCCTCCAAAAGTATGTTCAAATTATTCACTTCAGACGTTACGTCGCATTATAATCCGAAATCCTAGTTTAATATTAATTTTATTAATTCATTTAACACTTCAAGCACAGAGTACAGAGGCGGACTTAAGAGGCTACATACATTACTACTGAGAAATGGTAACAAAAGCCGTAGACGTAAGCTGACAGCTTATTTAATTGAAACTACGTATATCGCTAGGCCAGCTCGAGGTCCAGTCATACCCTTACAAACGACCTGGGGTCGACTATACTTACCAAACAAATATTTTTTTATTTATAATTGCAATAGGGGATGATCCCTTTATTTTTCTTTGTCCGTCGGGTAGATTATTGAAAAGTATTGGACACGTATTTTTTCTTTTTTCACGTGGTCATAAAATTACGGAGATATATTGAGTTGAAATGGCGCATGACGTCACGTGTAGGTAATTTTTATACCTACTTGTGACGTAGTGAGCTCCCACTCTCCAACTTTAATGAGTTTTAACTAAGTACTTATTTTTTTGATATTTTGATAAAACAAAAAATACGTGTCTAATATTTTTGTATTACCTGTCTGACGGACAAAGTAGAATGTCGTTTTCTTTACCCAGTCTTCACTTCACCCCTATTATCGATAGCTTCCCAATTAATACTTTGTATTTATTTACAGGTATAGCGCTGCGACCGTTCGGCATCTCAATAATATATCTCCTGCTGTTTTTATTAGCACCACTAATAAGCGTACCAGACAACAGAACATTCAAAGGTAAGAAACTGTTAAGAGCGTTTACGACTTACGGCATTTCATAAAAACTGTCAAGTCCTTATTTTCTGAAATGACTGACCGATTTTAATTAAACTTCATATGTATAAGCAGAATACAAAATACATTGGTCTAAAAAGTTACTAAAAAAATATTTTCAAAATGTCTTTAAAAAAATAAGATAAGTGATTGGAAATTTCTGTTTCTATAAGTATGATTTATGTAGCGGTCTAATGTAGCTGTAACACTATTTTTCTAGGAACTTTTTAAACATATCTATTCTGCTTATGGGTATGAAGTTTCATTGAAATGGTTCAGTCGTTTCTGAAAGGACTTGAAAGTTTGTATAAAAATGTCGTAAACGCTCTTTAACTTGTGCATAAACGAAGTCTATCCTAGGTATGCACGACGACCAATCAATCTATACAAAACCAGTTTATGCGGATCTCTTATTGTACGAGAAACGTATACAAAGACCACGTTCATACTTTAAATGTACAGCTTCCTGTGTCCCCGTGGGTACACACAACGCAAAAAGACACAACAAGGTGTTACATAAAAATCTCTAGATCTCCGACACCCTTAACTGAATACCTAAATATAATTTTAGTGTTCGAAAATTTAGGTGTCGTCTAGTGTTGGAGAAAACGTGCATAACAAAAATAATGTATTTCACTTATCGAGGCTAAATATAATATGTATATTCGAACAAATATAGTAGAAATGTGTATCGGGGTCTTGTTTTGTTACACTAGTGCCTTATCTTGCCTGGAAGTTTGTAACGTACCGTACTAAGGTCTGGTTGTTGCTAAGTTATTCACTATTTTACTGTTATGGATAATACCAAGATGTGCATAACACTTATTTATTACTTATTTTGGCAGATATTAAAGCAGAATAGGGACGCAGGCTAGGTGGTATTAGTAAGGTGCAAAAGTTTCCGACTTCAACTATTAAATTAAGGATTAATATCCAAACAAAAATGAATTGAAATAACGGGAGACTAAATTTTCCATTTTTTTCTGTTTACTCTAGACAAAACTTAAGTAATTTAGTGACATGATCGTTGTGTCATCATCATCTTCATCAGCCTATAATGTTCCCACTGCTGGGACACAGGCCTCCTCTCTATGAGAGGGAGTGGGCTGTAATCCATCACGCGGACCCAGTGCGGGTTGGTAGATGTCACATGTCTTCGAATTTTTAGTTCTAGGACATGCCGGTTTCCTTACGCTGTTTTCCTTCACCGTTTTTGAGAGCAGCGGTAATTAAATAAATTTCAAAAAAGTAATGCGCCTGCCTGGGTTCGAACCCACAGCTTACTGCTCCTAAGTCGGGGCTGCCACCACTAGGCCACCGCTGCTCTCTACAGTCAGTAGATAGATAGTTGTGTATCTCTGATTAATATGTGTAGGCCGGAAATTTTTGGATCTTACCATGTATATCAAACCTTTTATTATAATAACCAACCATTTAATTTCCAGGATGGCGCGGCACATATTTGTTATTAAATGTGCTGGTATCATTCCTGCTTCTGTTACTGCACATCGCATGGCACACGACGCTGGCGTCAGTGACACCTTACGGCGCCCTCCTCGTGCAGTATCCTATCCTCAATATCGTAGGCCACAATTTAGGCTTTGTGTCTTATTCCGAAATAGATCCACTAAAGGCCGTGTATTATATGCTGCCCGAGGTAAATATGTATTTTATTTATGGTTCAAGTGTGTATTGGAATGTTTATTATAACTACTTTGAAAAAAATGTTGCTGCTACTCGCGACTTCGTTCGCGTGGAAATTTTGATGGGTTTTAGGGGTATGAAAAGTAAATGTTCGCTGACTCTCCGACCTACCCGATATGCACACAAAATTTCATACAAATCGGTTCAGCCGTTTCGGAGGAGTTTGGTAACAAACACCGCGACACGAGAATTTTATATAGAGATTACACATGAATTGGACATTACACAGTGGACTTACAAGAATACCTCTTCGAGTCCTTGATCGTAGTAAAGGTTCCGTAAAATCACATTTATTAAATACTTTGGAATATAAGCAAAATGGTTCAGAGGATAGAATTCTCAATGCGAAATTAAAGGAAATGTTTACTGTTACTTAATAGCTAAAATTTTTAACTTTGTCAGTTCTAACTTCAAGCAAATATAAAATTGCAGAATTACTTAAGAAATTAGATTTACTCATGTAATCACTTTGAATTGTTTATAGATACGGCAGTAATATAATAGTCGCGTCTGCCGGGGATGAGGTCCTGGGCCTTAGGTTCAATTCCCATGTCGGGCATAGTGCAATTGGGTTTGTCTACCAGGAATTTCTCAGTAGCGGCCACGGCTGAATTTGTGTCCGTTTGATGCAATAGGCTAGACTTCGAGAATTTCAGGCGTTATATTATGTATGTAAAATAGTATAAAGTCGTTAGGAATTGTTATTTTTGGGGCTACGCTATTTACCACACTTGTAATTTAGTTTTAGTTCTTTCTTTTCTTGTAAGCTTCGGGCACATTGTTCGTTGTTTTTTTTATTATTACTTAAAGATTAATTGTTACGTGGAATTTCAGGTTATAAGCACCACAACGTCGCTACTAGTGTATTACATAGTCAAAAGATTGCTAATAGGCCCGTCAGCAGACCCAGTGCAGCAACCAGAATCTAAATACCAGCGTTATCCCCTTGTGACAAGTGCAGGTAAACAACTAAAAAAACTTATTTTCGATCTGCAGTTTGACTTTGGCTTGTCTGCACCAAAGCTCCCAGAGATTCCGTTGATGGTGGCACGGTTAGATATCGTTCATATCGGTCTTTTATCCACTCTTCGAATCGAGAATTAAGTTACTATTTTATAACTGAGCTTAATGATAGGATGATCCAAAATTTTTTAGGCGTTTCCGTCCCTCTGCAGGCCAAAGAGCTTTTTTTAAGGGTAAGTCTTTATTACTCGTTTCTTTTCCGAGCTCCGCCATTCCTTTTCAACTTTCGCGGTGTTTTGCCTTGTCTGGCCAATCCAAAGTTAGGAACGAGTCAAAATCGTCACGACCGATACAATTATAATTTTAATTGACTAAACTCCCCCATTTTTATTTTCAGGGAAATATTTATGCTTGATCCTGATAATGTTCTCCGGTATAATGCATCCGAGCGTAACGTCTGGTATCTACTACCTCGTGTTCATGGGCTCAGCGACGGCCTGGGCGCTAGGCCAGCCGCTCAGCAAGGCCTTTGCGGTTGTGTGCCGCTGCGTCATGGCCATCATGGCCGTCCACACCATCGTGGAGTTAGTTTACCAGTGCTCTGTGTTGGAAGAACTTTATCCACCAGATAAGGAGTTTGCTAGGTAAGGACGATTACATTTTTTTGTTTTTATGAGACTTAGTGTATGTTAGACGTGACCAATAGCAATAGTTGCTGTACACACGAGTCGATGGCTATTGTGACATACATGGCTATTAAGTACCCTACCTGCCTCGGAAAGCACGTTAAGTTGTTGGTTCCGACTGTATTTTGTAGATCTTTGACAGTCGTTCGGAAGTTAGGACCCTGTATGTCAATCAGTCAGTCAGCCGGTCTTACCAAGATGTATAGTATGAGCAAGTAAATGGGTTGGGGAGGCCAGATAGCGTAGTATTTTAAAATTCGGTATGCTGCTGCATCCGGTTAGAAAGGAAGCTGACCCCTTCAGAGTTTTAGGACCTTATTCTTCACTTAACTTACGTTTTTGCATTAGCAAACCTTAAATCTAGGTGTAGGTCTCCTGTGTGCACAATGTTAGTCTGTATCCGAAATGCGTGATTGACTTACAAACAAACATCCAAACTTTCACATCTTAAACATAAGTATAGTATGTCTATGTATAAGAGAGTAAATCAACAATAACATTTTCAGGTACTTTGGCCTAACAAAATTAGTAGTTATCAACGACACAAACCCGTCACTTTTTACGTATGAAGTAACAGATGACAGTATGTGGGCAACATTAGCGAGTCCGTTTGTCATACTATTCACTTATTTCGTCCTCGCACTTGAGACCCGACAACTGTTCAAACCCAAGGTATGTATGTTTACATGATAATGTAGTAATTTAGTACTGTGATTTAATAACAATGATGACCTTAACTAACCGAGCTGTATGGTTTTTAAATAACATGAGATTGGTATTGGCTTAAAAATTGTTTCTTTTAACGCAAAAACATATGTATACCTGCTGAATTTTTCAAGTGGTCGAGAATGGCCACTTCCGAACTATGAATAGCGAATAATGCTCAAAGGAATTTCAAGTGCGATTTTGATGAAAATTAAAACTGCATCAGTGGATAAAAAAAAAACAATATTCCTCTCCAAGAATCTGAAAATAAACCTTTTCATTTTGTAAAAAAAAACCCAGGATTTGATCCTTATTAGCGACACAATGGAATGGTGTAATAATATGTAATGCTGTAACAGTGTGTTTTTTTTTCTCCAAAATCAACGGGATCGTTTCCTGGTTAGGAATATTGCTTTTTACAAAAATAAAAAAATGCAGCAACCGCATATTTCGCTATTCCGCATGGTTTCGGTCATCCACGCCCACGTGAAAAATTCACCCTGTATAGGAGTATGTAAAGCCTACTAATTATTGTAAATTCGTCTATGCCTATTGCAACCCTAATCAACACTACTATTATTTAAAAAAAAACGATGACATTGAATTAAAGCTCAAGCAAGACTTGAAGCTTGTTTTTTCTAATAATCATAATATTATCGAATCATCAATAAAATAACTAGAGCCAAGCCAAGTAACAGTCTAGCAATATTATATATTTTCTGTGCTATCATATTGGGAACTTAGGCGAAAAAAAAGAGCGCCCTTTCCGGTTTGGAAGAGGGCAAGGTGAACGGTTCCCTGACGCGGGGCATACCTTTCCACCGTGGCAGCCGACGACTCACGCGGGATAAGTGGAAAAGTGCTACTAAAAAAGTTCGAGTAAGCTTACGAGAATTATTCACGGTCCCTACTTATTCATTACTGCACACACTGTTGTTTTGTCGTAGTAATTGGATTGGTAGTAATTGGACATCGATTCTGAATACAAGTGTAGTTTCTAGACTTATTTCGTTTCTGACATGCTTATGAATTCAGAGTAGTTGCTATGTTAGTCCGCGAACACACAACAGTTTCTGTTATTTAAACAGTAGCTATTTGTATCACTTGTATTTAGGTTCAGGAAATCATTATGTTTATATTTTAAATGTTACGTGCATTTTTAAGGATAAGTTCTTACTCGATTCTTGTTCGTATCTTTCTCACTTCGATAGAGCACTAAAAACTTTGATCACATTGTATATTGACTTCACTTTTTAGTTAGTTTATTTTGTCATAATGTTTATTATTGCATGGCACGTTTTTGTAAATAATTTGTAAATAAAAACCTACCTTAAAATAGTTTTTTTTTTAATCTAACACTGAGGATCAGGCACAGGTGCTTCTGCTGAACCCAGGACTGGAATTTTATTTTGTTTTAGCTTGGCACTTTAAATAATTTGTTTTTTGCAACCGGCTTTCATTCTTTTATAGGTATCAATTCCATACATACAAAATCAAGCACACCGCACTGAGGCCAGAGAGACTGATCCTGTAGGTATCTTCGTTTGTTTTATTTGTGTTTTATATGTGTGGGAAGCCTTGTATGCATCATATCCAAGAAATGTCTAGCTTTATAAAAGGGAAACAAACAAAACGTATCCTGTTTATTTGTATTTTTTGCCTAAACAATCTGAAGTTAATAATATTATTCCCGTAGATATTTCTTGATTCGGATTCAGATGGCAATCCTTATAAAAACTGAAAATAACCCGTGTGTGAACAATGCAACGCTTGGTTATGATATTTAACCAGCTCACCGATCTAACACGCGTCTTTTGCACATTCGCTAATACTCTTTTGTTGTGTGTTATTATCAGCTAGTCTGTGTGTATTGCATGCTTGATGTGTCATTCGTTGTTTGTATAACCATTGCTACAATGTACCATTTTTCTACAGTAGGTGAGTATACAGCATGTGTCAGACCATTAATGGTCTGAATGACGCCGTGAATATGATTACATCTTTCTGGTACACGCTGTTTGATTTAAATTACACCGAAAATAACATAGCATTTAAAAAAAAAAAAAAACAAATCATTCTGTACGAGCCGAAAAACATCTGGCAAAGCACAAGAAATTCTACTGCGATTTTGTGGACTAGGAAAAGGCTTATGATAGTGTGTGGAGGGAAACTGTGGTCTACACTATCCATGTATGGTGAGGACAAACGTGAGGCGCTTGGTTGTGTGATTGTGACTTACCAGTCGATGCCAAAAAGCCTCGACTGGCTGTTCACAATGGTGTGCTGGTGTGTACACTTATTAATGGAAGTGAAACTTGAGTGTGGTAAAAGAACCACGAAAGTAGAATTAATGCTGAGGAAATGCGTTCCTTACATGTGGATGATAAATAGATGAAACAAAGACTTTGAAAAAAAAAATTGACATCTACTGTGCTGTTTTGACATTTTTATTCACGTGCAGCTAATACGCGTGAATTCATCGAAACGACGGTCATTTGATCCGACAACGTCCACTGCGAGACAGATGCGACAAGACTCCATGGGTTCCGTAGTTCTTCAGGACACAGGTAAACTTCCGTTATTAATTATTTGTTGTTAAAGAAATTGCAATTGTGTTTTATTAAACTAGAGAAATATAATATAATTATATAATAGATTATGATTGGACAGATTAGATTTTGTCTCATACAAAACTTGTTTGTAATCATAGCAGCTTTTGGTTAATGAGTGGCCGCTATTTTGAAAATAAAAATGGTGCAGACAGTGCGGAAATAATTTAAACCCCTTTACTTCTTACTAACAAATAAACATTTATTGAATACTTATTTATTACAGAGTCAGTCGTTGGATTGGATTCAGAACCTACCCTGATTGATGACATTATTATGGCGATAGTCGACTTCTTCCAAGTTCTTATCAGGTTAGTATCAAAGAATGCCTATTGCCTTGTCTTGATGATACATTAACGCTGTGTGTTTGTCAAGACTTAGACAATTATGTAGTCTTGACACATACAGATTGTTTTTTTCAAGTGGGCATATCCGAAACTTTGAGGAATAGCGAAAAATACTCGGACGAGTCGTGGCCGATTTTAATGAAAACAAAATCTACATCCTTAGATTTTGAATAATCAAAATTCCTTACCAGGAATCAAATCCATAGATTTTAGAAAAAAAAAAATCTCTGCATTATTACACAATTCAATAGTGTCGCTAATAAGGATCAAATTCTGGGAAGTAATGACATACGGCATTGGGATGGGACTGGCATTTAACAGGCGCGGGGTGTTATTCATTATGTTACGTGATTGAATAAAGGGTGTAAAACACCTCTTAACGAAGCCGAAAGGCACTGGTTCTCCCTGTCATTGCGATATTTTTTTTGTTCTACACCATACCTGGGAACCTTCTAATTACGGAGATATTAGGGGTCAAAGTTCTAACTTTTTGACAAGTATTTCTTTAAATACAAGTTTTTAATGTAAGATTTTTACTTTAAACACCTCCACGACCCCCGTACTATTCAATCCGTGCATCAGCACAATGTTTTCAGTGCGTTACATTGAGTTCTACAAAACATGATTTTATACCCCCCAAAAAAAAGTCGTTTCCCAGCAATAGTTTTTGCGTAAAGTTACTTAGTTTCATGTACAGAATGCTTGGTTGACGGCTTCGTGATGAGGTGATTTACACGGTGTATATATTTTCAGGTCATCGTACATAGCTACGACAATCACGATGATGGCTTGGAGTATAATGTACCATTCGTGGCTGACGTTCGTGTTCCTAATGTGGGCGAACGTGGTGTGGCTGTGCCATGACCAGCGAGGGTTCATGCTCAAGACAAGTCCCGTACTAGTCCTCTACGCCATGCTGTTGCTCATCGCAGAGTACATTTACGGTATGAATCTTCTCGAGAGTGAGCTGCCTAGTAATATCGAGGTTAGTAAGTTATTAACGAATACCTACCTTATGTAAACTAAACTGTTTATAAAGCACGTAGAATTTTACAAGGAAAAATCGAAGAAATCCAAATGAAATAAAATCTTCTCAATTTAATGTGTACTGCAGCTAATCAGCAATTAAGGAAAAGCTTAAAATAAATTGTTTGAAATAAATTGACTGCTGAGCATGATATCCAGAGTTAAATCTCCAGATCCGGCAAAGTTTTAACTATAGGTAACAGCCGGTAGTCTGCGTATGGCCGTGATTTTTGCCGGTTTTGTTCTAGCAGTTCTCGTAATTCAGCTGAAATGATAATTTTTTGGTTTTCAGCACGTGAATCTCCAGCAGATAGGTCTGGGCCGCGCGGAATCGGCAACGTGCATACCGCTGCTGATCAAGTCCCTGTTCACTTGCATGTTCTGGGTGACTCTGAGGCAGCGCATACAGGACATACGGCAGCGGCGAAAGTCAGCTGTCATCGCTGACATGGCGGCGCCTTTGCAACTCACCGCATCCACTGCAGCTAGTGGTGAATATTTAAACGTCTTTATGCTTCAACTGTCTTGGTGATCAAACGTAATATTATACCAAGTACCAAGTTATATTTTAGACACTAGTGACCCTATTGAATAACTAATCCTGAATTCAAATGCAAATAAATATCCAAATATTTCGGACAGGGAGACTTGACCATTCTAATCTCCTTATACAGGATGTGAAAAGAAAAACCAATCACAAGGCGGTCGTCTACACATTCTGTATAAGGGATCGGAATAGGTAGAGTATATTGGCCTAAACTTCGAGGAGGTAAGTAACTTGTGGATAATACTTACCTCTGATTTAACAGCTTTATTTCGGCACTTAAAAATCATTCCGTGGTTTTACGCGGAGGTATTATCCACATGTTACGTACCTGCTCGAAGTTTAGGCAAATATACTCTACTTATTCCGATCTCTGGTCATATTGTATAAAAATAATAATGAACGGGAACTTATATTCCTAGCGCGCAGTGTTACGCACGCAATTCTATATGTTAACTAATAAAAATATAATGCATTGTTTTCTATTTTATCACTACCCTGGGACAGGTCTGGTGAACGGTAATCGAAAAACTATAAAGTACACACTTCACCTTAAAGAATGCGATTAGAAATGATGGCCACCAAAAATAAGACAAAATGTATACAATAAAAGGCACCATCATTTTTAATTCCATTCTGTAACAAATAGTTTCCACGTTTGATTATGTTTCGTCTTCTTCATTTCCGCTGAATCTCTCTAACTGCTTAGCACTCTAAAATGTTTTAAATATAATTTAATGTAATTTATATTATCAAAATCTTTTTATTTCGATTTGACTCGCACTCATGAAGACGATATAATTCGGTATACTCGTACAGGTTGAGTTCTTGAGAACACTCAGAACGAAACTAACAAAGACAATGAAAAAAAAAAGAAAGGTAGACTATATTTTTTAAATATTGCTTTTTTTTTTTTTTTTTTTATCTTTATTTATTAAAGGGGTTTTTATCCATGAGGATATGCCAACCCTATCGTACCTTATGAACTATTATTAAACACTTTGAATATAATCTACTTACTCTAAGCTACTTACTATGCATTAAAAGGAGAATCATTGATTAGGCCTCTTCACCAAGCCACACAGTCTTTTAGCAATCATTGATCTGGGATTTGCTAAAATGTTTTGGATTAGCCCAACGTCCAGAATGTTTAATTTAAACTCTCTTATCAATGATTCCCTTTCATTCTTGCTCCTTATACACTCCATCAGCAAATGTTGCACATCTTCAATTTTGTTGCATATGTCACAATTAGGTGATGCGACCTTTCGCATTAGGAAAGCAAACTTTGCTGATGGATAGTGTCCAGACCGCAGCCTTAGTGCTAGCTTAACATAACTTCTACCCAAACTTGTATCCTCAAACCAGGGCACACGAGGAGGCTCGTTCTGAATTACTTTATACCAGATTCCTTTTGCTTTAGATATTTCATCGAAGTTGTTTCTCCATCTGTCAAAACATGTCAGCTTGAACTTGGAGCAATATTCCCAGTAATCTGGGATGTAGGTTATTTCGCTACCCGTTGTTACTGCAAGCCTTGACAGACGGTCAGCCTCCTCGTTGCCCCGTAAGCCTATGTGTGCTGGGACCCATTGCAATATTACCCTAGTCTCGTCTTTGTTAAGATGATATATCAGTTTGAGTATATCATAGGCTATCGATGCACCTCTGCAACCAGAGACGCATCGAGCCACATGTTGTATGGCACTCCTGCTATCAGTGAAAACAACTACTTTATTAAGTTTTTCACTTACCGCATAAGCCACTGCTTGATATATTGCAATGAGCTCCAGAGACATTATACAGACAGTTGCATTAATTTTAAAACTAGCTTTATGGCCTGTATTTTGAAAGAAAAAGGCAGTTCCGCACCCACTTAAACTTTTTGAACCATCTGTGAAAATTTTACACCAATCACTGTACTTGGCAACTAATTCTGATGTCACTTCATGAACCAATATGATTATAATATTGTTTTGATTGCTTGATACATTCCAAATCCGTTTTGATGACCATTTTAATTTCTATAGCGGATATCCAAGTATCTAATGTATACATTTTAAGAATTTCCGCAGAATTAATTTGTAGTTGTCCCACTTCGTCAAAAGTAGTAGCAAGTAAAGGTTTCTTTTTATTTGACCAGTACCTATGATGACTAAAAGAACTCAATTCTGAAATCGTGTTTAAACAATTACTACTAGACCATGAACGTGATTTTAATATATACTTAAAAGCAAGATATTGACGTCTTATAACTAGTGGTGGTATGTGTAATTCACTTTCCATCACATGGATGGGGGTACTTCTAATGAATCCTCCTATTACTCTAAGGGCTTGATTTTGTAGCTTATCCAATTTGGAAAGATGTGTCTTTGTACTGGAATCATATAAGTAACAGGCATAATCAATACGACTTCTTACCAACAAGATATATATTTTACGTATGTGTTTGGTATGGACACCCCAGGAGGACCCTGCTAATACTTTTAATATAGAGTAAGATCCCAGGGCCGCCAGACGTCACGTATTTTCTGACGAATGAAATGTGGGCGATTGAGTAGTGTTAGTGTGTACTAAGAACGCATGCGTACCTGCTAGCTTGCTTAGACGGCCAATTTTCAGGAATCAGGTATTCAAGGTACATAAAAACATGACTTACCTCACGTAAATTCTGAAAGCTGATTTTTACGTAGATTTTAGGCAATATCCTTAATAATAAGACGCCAATACTGCCAGACACTTTTCGTGGGCCGTTTTGCTTAACAGACGCTTTAAAGGTCCAAAAATTATTACTTAACTTCACGTAAATTCTGATGCTCCATTTTTATATATGTCCACCAGACAACTATTTTAAAACCTTTTACAAGAAGACAGACCGATCCAAGGGGCCAATCATCCCCAATTCAATTTTAATGTCTCTGTGGGTAGGAGTGCGAGGGCATTGTCTACGCGCATGAGATTGCGTGAGATATGTATTAGGATACATTTACGTCTCTTTCTCTCACTCTCTTACAGTTTACTCATATCACTTAATTATTAATATAAAAAATCAGCGAAAAATTAAAAAAAAATCTGGTAAATAATTAAAAATTAACTTGTAAAAGAAATGCTCATTTGACTACAATAATTATAGAATTTTATCCTGTAAGCTGTTTTGATAAATTCGAAAAAACTTCAATTTTTTTTTAAAGAATTGTCAAAAATTCGGTAGTGTTAACAAATTAATTGAATAACAGCATTTTTTTTCAAATCAATTATTTATTGGGAATTAATCTTAAAAAAAATACAAAGAAGAAAAAACATTAATCTCTCAACATTTCTGAGTAGTGCCTCTAATCTTCATTATCATCGTCATTGAAATTAGACAATTCATCAAAATCAAAATATTTTATTTTACATAGGCCTACATGGGGCACTTATAAAATGTCAACAAAAGGCGAACCGTGCAGGTTCGGGTTGGTCGTTTCCTATGGAGAAGAACCGTCCAGAAACTTCATGGTTACTCTTTTAAAACCATTTGGTTTTACAATAATATATTCTGAACAATTAACGAATGGTGCAATGATTGGAAAACTATTCTAAAAAAATGAAGAAAAAGAATGGAAAAAATAATATTGGGAATAGTTAGAGACATCAACACATCTGTGTCGTTAATGAGCTTCCAGGGAAGCCGCATGAGCAGAAGGAACTACAGCCAAACTTCTTTATCTTGAACGTTGTGCTTAATTTTGTAATATGGTTTTTTAATAAGGACACGTTTGATGCAATTTTTAAACTTTCCATCGGTAAGTTCTGTAACTGACTTTGGCAACTTATTATAAAAGCGTATACAGTTTATAAGCAATGACTTGCTAGTTTTTGTTAATCTAAATTTGGGTATTACAATTTCTTGTTTACTGCGCGTGTTTATATTATGGAAGTCGCTTCTAATTTTCAAAAGCCCTCGGTTTTTGCAGAGAATACATTCTAGGATATAAAGTGAAGGCAGAGTATATATCGATCTCTTTAAATTTTTCTCTGAGGGACTCGCGAGGACCCATTTTATAGATCGCACGGACTGCCCTCTTTTGCTAAATAAAAATTGAATCAACGTCTGCTGCCGATCCCACAGCAGAATGCCATAAGACTGTGGCAATAAGCGTAGTATACTAATCTAGCTGTAGCTACATCAGTTAACTGCCTTATTTTCCTAACTGCATAGGCAGCTGAGCTTATCATCCCCGAAAAAGTTCCAATGTGCGCGCCCCACTGCAGATTTGAGTCAATAGTAATCCCTAAGAATACAGTTTCCGCGATAACATCAAGTTTTTTACCGCCAAGATTTAAATTTAGGTCACGTTGTGTTACATTTGGTAAAGAGAACTTTGGACATTTTGTTTTGTTCGCATTCAGTAAAAGATTGTTAGCTGCGAACCATTTCGAGAGAACAGTTAGACTTTCGTTGACATATATGAGGTCCGTATCTTTTCTATGAATTTTAAAAATTAGCGATGTGTCATCAGCAAATAGAATTATATCCGATAATTTGGCCATCGTATAAGGGAGATCATTAATGTAAACAAGATATAGATAGATATAGGAAAGGCCCGAGAATTGATTCTTGGGGCACGCCCATCTTGACTATAGACCAGGAGGACGTCGCCCCATTTACATTTGCTTTTTGCTGCCTGTTTGATAAATAGGAACAACAAGATCAGCAGCTCGACCATGAATTCTGAAATGACAGCTGCACTCAACGGACATAAAAGTTTTTTTAATATTAGGTCAGCACGAAAAATCTGCCAAAAAGATATTTTGACAACATAATATGTTTTTTTTGGCCAAAAAGAATAGCCAAAAGCAGATTCTAAAAAAGCGGGACCGCGTAGGTCTAAAGCGGAAAGCGGAACCATTGTAAAATTTTCCAAAAGGTGGGGTAAAAAGCGGAAAAGCGAAATATCTCACAACACTGCTTGCGAGTGAATTTAGCTGTTGGCCCGAAGGGGGCCTTGACATTGCAATCTGTCTCACCTGAGTGAGACACACGCGCATGAGGCTGATCTCATGCGCGTAGATAATGCCCTCGCGCTCCTACCCACAGAGACATTAAAATTGAATTGGGGATGATTGGCCCCTTGGATCGGTCTGTCTTCTTGTAAAAGGTTTTAAAATAGTTGTCTGGTGGACATATATAAAAATGGAGCATCAGAATTTACGTGAAGTTAAGTAATAATTTTTGGACCTTTAAAGCGTCTGTTAAGCAAAACGGCCCACGAAAAGTGTCTGGCAGTATTGGCGACTTATTATTAAGGATATTGCCTAAAATCTACGTAAAAATCAGCTTTCAGAATTTACGTGAGGTAAGTCATGTTTTTATGTACCTTGATTACCTGATACCTGAAAATTGGCCGTCTAAGCAAGCTAGCAGGTACGCATGCGTTCTTAGTACATACTAACACTACTCAATCGTCCACATTTCATTCGTCAGAAAATACGTGACGTCTGGCGGCCCTGGGATCTTGGACTAATAGATTTAGGAATTTTGTACATTTACTGACTATTTCATTAATATGTTTCCGCCAGTGTAAACTTCTGTCTAACCATATACCCAAGTATTTAACACATTCCACCATTAATAGCGGTTGCTCATTAATATTAAATAAATAAAAAAAAAAAAAAAAAAATTAAATAAAATTAAAAAAAATAAATAAAAATATTAATAAAAATAAATAAAAATTAAAAAAAATAATAAAAATAAAAATTAAATAAATAAATAAATATTGCTTAAATATTGCTTTTATTGTCACCTTATTAGTTAAAGTTAAATTTTTGTATTTAAGAAATTCGAATGTTTGTGAATCAAACCATGGTAATTGGGAGACGTGGATGCCGTAGACCGGAGTAACCCTCAACAGTGATAAAAGTATATGTATATCGTATTTATGTAAGTATATGAAAGAAAGCTTTATAGAACGGACGCCATTTAATTATGTTACAGTCATATCAAGCGCCAAAAAGATGTTTCGGCGCATTATATGTGCGTTCGTAGTTTTTTTTTTTCATTGTTTAAAATAAAGAGCGATCTATAAGCTTTCATATGAGTTAATCTCAGCACTTATGGTCGATTTTTAACGTTGGTCCAAGAGTGGTGCAGTCCCGTCTCAAAAACTCAATCTGTACAATATTATGTTTATCGACGCTTTTTCAGTTTTTTTACTGACAGTCTCAATGATTAAGCACCCCCTTATAACATAACATTCAATCAAAAGTTCAAACACCAGCAAACTTTCGTCGAAGTGACAAAAGACCTCGAAGTGTCCTTCAAGGAAAGACATCAAATAATACAGATAAATTTTATCAAGGCCGTTGTCTAGACTAGAAGAACATACGTAGTAACTGGTCAAAGATGTAACCATGGATTTAATATCAAGCTTTATCAATAAACTTATAACAATTTCGGTAGCTCTGGGCACGCGGGAAGAAGAAATGAAACGTTCGCGTCTGATGGTCGCGCTGGGCGACGCGCTGCGTTCGCTGTGCGCGCGCTATTGGATCTACGTCGTGGTCATCATGCTGTTCGTTATCGGGATCACCGGCAAGCGCATGACCATCTTCCGGATCATTTATATGTTCCTTTTCCTCGCGTTCATACTCATGTTCCAGGTAAATTTTTTACAAATAAGTTATGATAACAAAAACCAATTTTTGGTCTAAAATCGACCGTCAGCTATTGTGTCAACTTCAATTAAAATACTTTAAAATGGGGTGAATGGGGATACCAGGGTAAATAGGGACAAACCTTTGAACGGTATTTCAAAATTAAATAGAAATAATTTGTAACTAAAAGTTATTGGAATTAATATAGTTTTCATTTAATAAAACTAGAGTCCTATTAGGCTACCCTTTAAGTAACGTAAAAAATACCATTCAATGTTTCGACCCGATTAGTCCCTTATTCAAACCATTTTATTTACCGATAATTATTTTTATTTAATTAACATTTAAGTCAATTGTTATCTTAAATACATACCTTAAAGTATTGGGTACTGCTGTTTCTGAATCTTAAGTCAAGACACATCTAAATAATAAAAAATACTCTCTTGTTTCCAGATAAGTTGGTATTGGTGGCGCAAATTAATCTACATGTTTTGGATTGTGGTCATCATCTATTCGATGATAAATCTTATTCTTATATACATTTATCAGTTCGACAACTTTTCGAAGATTATAGAACAATATTTAATGATCGATGAGAGTTTGTAAGTAAAATCATCATTGAAATTAAAAAAAAAAAAAAACTAATCTCTCATTTTTTTATTTATGTGTTTTTGTTTCTATTTTCAGACAACAAGACTTGGGATTGGAGCCGTATCACCCGGCGGATCTATTCGTCAAACTATTAACACCCACATCGTTCCTTATTATAACTATATTGCAAGTTCATTATTTCCATAAAGATTTTATGGCGTTATCGGATCCAAAGACTAGGTAAGTGTCGAAATGCGCGATGTTATGTGACGATTTAAGTACTTACGTACATAAATCAAATTTCAATTGTATATTGATATTGTTTTTAACAGGTCAAATAGTATAGCACCTTCTAGACCTGAGTCGGGTAAGCCAAGTCAAGATGGAGTATCGACTATGAGAGACGATGTAAGTATTGAATAAAATACTATAAGGCTGTCGATAGACCTGTATCATTTAAACGTGACACATGTCACAAAGTGGGCCTTACTGTGGTCTGTACAGGGAATCCCTTTCAGTTAAGTAACAACTTCGCTACAGATGTTACGGTGTTACAAAATTTTAGGTCAATCAGCAGCTTAAAAATGGTTTGAAATCAATGCTTAGTATGTACTCGCCTTAAGGCCCTAACATATGTCCTTGAGCAAAAGAGACATATTCAACATTAGCGCCGTCTATCGACCAACATCCGTGCGTCGACTGACGTTTCCGAAGAATAGTAAAACATGATCAGAACAGACACACATTTAGCTATCGGCCGCTCAACTCCGTGACAGCTGATTCGATTCTCATGACCAGATTTATTACGTTGATTTTCTATCTAAAAACAAAGAATGAAACAGATACGAAAATATATACTAATTTTTATGTTCAAATAATTTCATGTAAACAAAACAAGCAGCTACCAGAGTTTTATTATTATAAGAACAACAGTGGTACTCAGAATATACCCATAATAATTGTTACATGCTACAATGAATGCTACTTTTGCAAATATTAACTCGAATCAGAACAATTATTTTACCATTCGACAAATACGAATACCTACCTAGCTAATTATTGTTGTAAATTATTAGTTCAGAAAATAAAACACTATTTTATAACTAATTTACTAATAACTTCTTGTACATTTTTAAATTAAAAACATAACATTTAAATTGCAAACGATACTATTACCAACTGTAAATCACCAAATAATCAAAGCATCAACAAAATAGTATGTTCCGTAACGTAACCTACGTGAATCGGCTGCTCGGGCTCTTCTGTACAGATAAATTGCTTAGTCTATGACAACGTGAGCATACATACTGAACACAAAAGTCACGATAAAATTTGAACCAAATCGCAAAATATGAAAAAAAAACCCACAACGACTCAATATTACAGTGTTTTTAATTCAAAAGAACTAAAAAAAGAGGAAAAAATGATTTTTATTTTATTTTACAACGCGCGCGTGGTCTGCCCGTCACGAGGTGCCGCAGCAGACTAAAATGATACTGACACTTACACATCGTAAGGTTTTGCTTGCGTATGTAATATATTTAAAATAATACAAATTATTAATAAAAAGACGAACTAAAAAAAGTTACCAAGAGAATCATCATATTTTTAAATTTCCTATCTTTGAGTCGACTAAAACGCATTTTTTGCTATAGAGATTTTGCGGGCGTTTGGAACGTGCATGAACGTTTAAAAGACATTTTTTATTCAAAATGTAGCTAATAAAATAAAATTCTGACAAGACAAAATAATAAACATGACTCCCTTTATGAGTGATATTTTTTTCATGTTGGTAGACCTTGCAACTTTTTCAGAATATCAAGTTGAAAAACCTGATTTGACAACTCTTAACCCCTTAAGTGAAATATAAAGTATTTCAATACGTTTTAGTTGCCCCAGTTGCCATCTGAAGACACAAACCCACGTTCACAAGCTGAAACAGAACCGGATCAATCAATCGAGCTGTCTTCAATTCAGCCAGCTCTCACTTATGTACCATCTCCACGGTTAGTACGAAATGTTTATTTAAGTTACAACATGTTCAAACATGATCGATATCGACTTTGTTTTATAACCATTTACGAAATTCCTGTTCATTAGGGTTCCGTACCTCAAAAGGAAAAACGGAACCCTTATATGATCACTTTGTTGTCCGTCTGTCTCAAGCACTTGTCTGGTTTAAAAAAAAAAAAATTTAGTAGTTGAATGGCACGTCTGTTGTGCGGGCACAGGTCGCGGTCGCAGGTGCGTCGGCCGACGCCGTCGGCGCAGGGCGCGGCGCCGGGCTCGGACAGCCTGAGCGCGCTGTGGCACATGGCGGTGCGGCGCTACAACGCCTCCAAGCACACCGCCAACGAGATCATTAACTATGTCTTCATCTACCTCGAGCAGCACCTCATCAAAATCGTTTTCATTTCCTTGATGCTGCTTTGCGTTATGAATGTTAGTAACTAGTTTTTTTTTACGAATAAGAAGGAATATAATGAAACCCCCTGAATTACCCGACGACTCCTGTAGAATGAAATATACTAGCCTCGAATATTTTCGAGGATCATATCGCCGACACAGATTATTCTACTTACTAATCTGAATAAATCTTTAATATTCATTTTCTGCCACAATGCAGAACCTAAGCGGCTGGCTTTAACCAGTTTTTTTTTTTTTAACTTTTTTCTATATAAAGTAGTCATAATAACTTTGTTTTCGTACATAAAATACGCGCTTTGGACGTGGAGTTGCGGAAACCAGCCCGTTATACAGTAAAATAACTTTTATTTAAATAAAAATATTTATAATTCAACGAAAAGTGGATTAAAGCGTCTAAAGTCCAGTCAAATTAGACCAAAAATAGAAGTGAAGGTACAAAAATCCCCAGCTCAAAATTGGTAGGATTAACACCATCATAAATGAAATCTAATAAAAATAAAATGATTTCGTTCAAAAAAAAAGAAAAAATGATTTTCAGTGTAAATTGACCGGACTACTAATGAAAATGAGAATTGGCAAAATATTATGACCTTGTCAGGATAGTACTAAATATTTTACTACTTGCATTTTTCCAGGTGTGCGCAATGCACGTACCCATCATGTTAATGATCACGCCAGCGTTGTGGCTCAATTTCAGAAAACAACGGTTTTGCACACTTCTATTGTCGACACTAATTAGTGTCTTTTTTATGGCTAAGATGGTCTACCAGATAGATTACATCAAACATGCTAGCTTTGACGTCAATTGCACGAAAGACGACGTAAGTACTGTACTACTGAATGTAACATGAATTAAAATTTGAATTTTTTTGTAACATTTTTTTAATTAAAATTTTCAGACCTACTCAAATATGACCTCAAATATTTCTCAATTTAACAATGCTGAATGGCTAGGGTTTGAAAAGGTTGGACCAAATAAACAACTAGTGACTATACTCAAGGGATACATCGGTATTTTAGCCCTTTTCACTTTCCATGCAATGGTGACTTATAGACAAGAATCACTCAGGTTTGAAGCTTTCTATACTTAAGTAATTAAGTTGTATTTTCTTGACATAAATATTTATTAAATTTTATTGTCTGTTGACAGATTATCTGGAGCATTACCAAAAGAAAGGACCAAAACAATATTTCCTAACATAACGCGCCAGGAAGCGGACATTGACTTGGTTCACTGTACCAAGTATTTATTAAATTATGGATTTTATAAGTTTGGAGTGGAGGTTAGTGTTTTTATTTGCTATTTACCTAAAGCAAAAGACGTACATACAGACGGACTTTAGATTAGTTGAGAGGATGTTCTCAACGGGCTTGCATCAACTGTGTTTTTAGGATTCCGATGCCAAATGACAAAAAGGAAACCTTTGTAATTTCGTCTCGTCTGTCTGTCCGTCGTTCGTCCTGATTACACACAGTCATTTTATTTAGAGATTGCACTATAGCGACGAAAACTGGACAGTTGTATTTGTGAATTCTGTGCTCCGCACAATGTTTTAAAGCCAGGCGACTGGTTTCTATGTAACTTTATGAAAATGGCAACAGGCGAAAATGTTGCAGTCGACTTAGGAATTGTACCTTAGAGAAACAATACAAACAACACCATCGATATTGGTGAATGTCGATGTAGGTACCCGTGGTGCATCTTAAAATCGAATGTTACCGTAACTATAACATTTATTTAATTCAATTCATTTATTTCAGACAGAATGATGTTATTAGGTACACTTAAAATTAATGTATTATGTATATATTATTTATTGAATAGAATCTTCGATGTGTTACAGATAACTTTGATATGCCTGATGGGCGTGATTGGATCTCGCATGGACCTGTACGCGGTGCTGTACGCGGCGTGGCTGCTGATCCTGGTGTCCATCGAGCGCAGCGCGAAGGCGCGCTGGTGGCCGGCCTTCACGGTCTTCATCACCGTGCTCATTCCCGCCCAGTATATGATAGCGGTGGGATTCCTACCCCAGCTCTGTATCACGTACCCCTGGGAGTCCAACGATCAGGTAACGAACTATACACATACTGAGAATTAATATGAGATATAATTGACTGACTCGTTGGTCGAGTGGTCGCAAGCGCGACGGTTGAGCATGAGGACCTGGGTTCGATTCCCTCGTCGGGCAAAGCGTTATTGGGTTTATCTATCAGGAATTTTCACAAAAGCAGCCACGAGTAGTTGTACCTGGTTGATGGCAATAGGCTCCCCCCTCTATTTCTTGGGATTTAAACATATTGGCGAAATGTGGGTGTACTAAAATTGGGTACACCGTTATTATACATGTAATTTTCTGCGCCTCGTTAGTTCATCGATAAACATTTGGTACACTTAAAGGTGCCGTAATGACGCGTGACGGTGGTAACGATCGAAACATATTAAGGTTATAAACGAAGTTAAAATAAACATCACCAACTTCTTGATTTATTTTGAAAACGACGATCAGGCGATTGAAAAACCAAAAAAACGAACTTAATTGTTTCATAATCTCGGATAATATTCACTACTTAGAATAATAACGCATAGAAGCCGCGTCTAGTATAAAACACGAGCGATATCGCGTGTCAAATTCATTTTCTTTGTGTGCGTGAGCCGAATGTGTCTACGTTCCTCAAACGCACACAAATAAAACTTTCAGTGATACCATTACCATGCCGTTACCCACAAAAAATGGGAAAACGCACCACTATGTTGCTTGATCAAATCAAAACAAGTATTTTATGTTATCAGGATCTGGATAAAATGTAGATGATTTTTCATCTAATATGACATATTTTTAAGGAAGGTACATATTCGGCACCAGTATCCTATTTATAAAGACTAATATAAAATACCTGATGCCAAGTTAATTTCTCAAAACTGGCATTATATTTTAACGTATGCAATAGGTAGTAGGTACATCAAAAACATTTTGTTTTCTTAAACAAAAATAAGAACAAAATTGTAAGCAATATGGGTATTTTTTTCCTCACAAATAGCAACACTGTATTGTGATAAGTTAGGTTATTGAAATTTTTGTTTGATGATCGATTTACGTAAAAATAATGTATAAAATAATTTGAAATATAATTTGATCACATTTTTTTATGTTTTCCTGAAGTTCTACGACATCCCTTCACGCCAGAAACTGTAATTTTCAATTATTTTAATTGTTTTCTCGTGAGTTGTGTTCGACGGAGCGTGACCTTGAGTACTGACGGCTCGCTGAGAGAAGTTTGCCAATAATGGCAAAGTTTTTGTTGCCTCACTTTTTGCACGCGTACTAGGTTTCTATGCGTTATTATTCTAAGATTCACTAATTATTTCACATTTTTCAATTAATAATCCCAATAAAAAGGGAGGAGGCCTTTGCCTATGAGTGGGAATATTCTGGCTATAAAAAAATCTGTTTCAATCGATTTAGAACTTGGTCCTTACATTGACTTTTTTTTTTTTTTTTTATTTATTTAAGGAAAAACAAACAGTAGCACAATAAAACTTAAGTTACAATTTCTTAAATATTACATTTTTAACAATTATGCTACCCACTACGTTCTCCACAGATTACAATTTAAAGTATTTTAAACTAGCCAGTAACAACACAATTACAATACCTACAAAACAGTAACTATGTTGGAACTAATATCTGGATTTATAAATCTATTAATAAAAGAAAAAAAAGAAAAAGTAAATATAGAAAAAGTAAATATGTGTGCGTATTTAACATAACATTTATCATAATAAAGTAAATTATACAGTAATTTGCTGGTCCTTTAGGATTGCTTGGATTTGCTTCCTAAATACATTTTTACTAAGAAAAAGAATGTCGATTGAATGGAACTCATTGTTGTATATCTCAACCAAACGATGAAGTGGTGAACGCGAGCCAGCGTTGGTTTTACAAAAGCTAGTAGCAAATAGACGTCGAGTACGTATTTCACGTACATGAACTGTTCGAGGAACCAGGTAACACAAACTCCTAACTAAGTCCGGACAATCAAAATGATTGCGGCACACATTGTACAGAGTCATAACTTCCAGAAGTTTCCGTCTTGACTTTAAGGACAGAAGATCATATTTCTTAAGAAGTAAGTCGTACGACATTTTTTTCCGATAACATCTAAAACTCATAGCACGCAGGTATTTACGTTGTACTAGTTCTAATCTTTCACTATATTTTATGTAAAACGGATTCCAAATAGGTACTGCAAACTCTAACTGTGGTCTAATTACTGATTTATACAAATGCAAAAAAGTAGAAGGTCGACGAAAATCCCTGGATGATCTCATAACAAAACCAAACATTTGGTAGGCCTTGTTAACAATTTTATCTATGTGAACATCCAGATGGAGCTTCGAATCTAGCAGAACACCAAGATCGCGGAGGAAACTTACTTTACTAATAGGCGTATTGGCAAGGCAATAGTCGAACTCAATAATATTTTTTTTTTTGGTAAATGTTATAACATGACACTTTGGAAGACTAAGGTAAAGTTTATTGGTCTTCCAATAAACTTAGTAACGAGAGAAACGGTAGTAGTGAGAGAAACGGTCTAAATCTTGCTGGAAGTTCAAACAATCAACTTTATCTGAGATAATTTTATAGACCTTTAAATCGTCCGCATAGAGAAGAAATTTTGAATTTTGAAAACAATCATTAATGTCATTTATGTATAAAATAAATAATAAAGGGCCTAAAATGGAGCCTTGTGGTACACCGGAGGTGACCTTAAAAGAGTCAGATTCAAAACCATTAACAACTACCCTTTGTGTTCTGTTAGTTATGTAAGATATAAACCATCTTAAAAGGTCCCCTCTGATTCCATTGAATGCAATTTTATTAAGTAGTAGTGTGTGGTCAAGTTTATCGAAAGCTTTCTGAAAATCTGTGTAAACCGCGTCAATCTGCTGTCTATTATCAAGACAATCAAATAGTGTGTTTTGTTCCAAAACATGATAAATATCTCATGGAAAGGGGTTATTTTTGTTCGAATATGATAATAATTAAAAAGGAAACAGCATGTCTCACTTTCGAACTATAAAATAAACAAATATTGCTTTTTTAATATGTTATGCGGACAGTCGTTGCGTGTGGAGCAGAGGTCACACATCACATTGCGGCGCACACACGCAACGACTGTCCGCATAACATATTACAAAAGCAATATTTGTTTCTTATTCATCACGCTTTCGCGCATTCGTAACAGTTCGTTCAATTTCGGTTCATGCTAGATAAGTCCAATTTTAAACCGAAGGTAGCCGAAGCTTCGGTTGAACACCATAACCATGTTTCAGTAAAACATCTGCACGGAAAACGGCTAAATAGAGTTTTCAATTGTTTTCTTTTTGATTTACACCCTTTTATTTTCTCCGCCTTTAGATGGTCTTCAACGTAATCTTTTTGGTGAGGATATTTACTATAACAATAGATTTGTATTGTATTTTGTCATCAAAACTTTGAACCTTAATAGATCGATGTAGTTTAGACCGTGTAAGTACTTTAGTTTAATTTTAGGACCATTATGAGTCCCAAAATTAAGTCGCTCAAGCTATATCGGTAGGCTGCTAGTGTACGTAATTTAGTGGTAATTATTACAGCTCCACTCCACCAAAAAGTCCGATATAGAATAGGGATGGTGACAAATTTTTTTTTTTGTCTATCGGACAGATTATTAAAAAGTATTTGACACGTATTTTTTCTTTTTTCACGTAATCGTAAAATTACGGAGATATTTTGAGTTCAAATGGCGCATGACGTCACGGCTCAGTACATTTTATACCTAGTTGTGACGTAGTGAGCCCCCACTCTCCAACTTTAATAAGTTTTAACTAAGTATTTTTTTGTTAACTTGATAGAACAAAAAATACGTATTTAATATTTTTGTATTACCTGATTGTCGGACAAAATAGAATTTCGTTTTTTTTACCCAGTCATCATCCCTATTCCAAACAAACACTACACCTTTAGAAGATATTTACAGAGCAGCGGTGGCCAAGTGGTAGCAGCCCCGACTTACGAGCAGTAAGTCGTAGGTTCGAACCCAGGCAGGCGCATTACTTTGTGTAATTTATTTCATCACTGCTGCTCTCAAAACGGTGAAGGAAAACATCGTGAGGAAACCGGCATGTCCTAGAACTAGAAATTCGAAGACATGTATCTACCAACCCGCACTGGGCCCGCGTGGTGGATTACAGCCCATTCCCTCTCATAGAGAGGAGGCCTGCATCCCAGCAGTGGGAACAATATAGGCTGATGATGATGATCTCTTACTAAAAGCTTGTTGGTGATAATGGACCACAGCTTTGGAGAGAATTTAGTTAGAATTCGAGATGTAACCTAGCAGTTGGACCATGTAGGCTAAACTATCATATTAGGTTGCTTATAAACATCATTGCATAGGATACATAATAATATTTTTCAGCAAAT
Source organism: Cerastis leucographa (assembly GCA_963082945.1). Taxonomy (NCBI): domain Eukaryota; kingdom Metazoa; phylum Arthropoda; class Insecta; order Lepidoptera; family Noctuidae; genus Cerastis; species Cerastis leucographa. Next base: position 15,499,538 of record OY720383.1, on the reverse strand, counting down.
GAAACATATTCGTACATGGATGTTCCTTCCGTTCGCCGAGTCGCCGCCACACGCCTACAAGATCATCTTCGATTTCTTCGTACTATTGTTCGCCACTCGACAAATCAAAGTGTTCAACATAGAAAATACTTTGGGTCAAAGTTATCCTGGAGGATCGAATAGCGAAAACATTGGTAAAGATTGGGAGACGCCTCACTTCGTTAATCCTGTACCAGATTTTCTAAGTTATGTTGGGTAAGTTAATTTGAACACTGATCGTATAATGGTATACATGTCTATTCTGGCTTAAGAAAACATGTGGATTTATTTGAAGAAGTGTAACGAAAACTCCTTTAGGCTGACACTCCACTTACGAGATATATGTATCTTCGCTATCTGAATTTAAAGCGAAGGAACCAACCGGTAGTTATAATAGGGGATAATCACATTTTTTTTTCTTTGTCCGTCGGGTAGTTTATTGAAAAGTATTGGACACGTATTTTTTCTTTTTTCACGTGGTCATAAAATTACGGAGATATATTGAGTTGAAATGCCGCATGATGTCACATGTGGGCAAGTTTTATACCTAGTTGTGACGTAGTGAGTGAGAGAAAAATTACTTAATTAAAGAGTGGGCTCTAATTTAATGAGTTTTAACTAAGTAATTTTTTGATATTTTGATAAAACAAAAAATACGTGTCTAATATTTTTGTATTACCTGTCTGACGGACAAAATAGAATGTCGTTTTCTTTACCCAGTCCGATCCCCTATTTCGTGCTGTGGTGGTGGAGTGTCAGACTAAATAATGTGATGAATGTCAATTATGAATTTTAGACTTAACTTCATAACAGCAATTCAACTAATTGTTCTACTATCTTTCTCTTGTCTTCTTCTTCTTGTCTTCTCGCCGCCTCATATACCCTCACCCCCCCCCTCGCCCCCTCGCCTCATATATGTGAATAAAAACAATGACTATGTTTCTTCCAGGACATGGCTTGATGTGTTCAAGCGTATGGTGTTCTTAGGAATGCTTTGGATAACGCTTGCCATAATGTTCATGACCGGCACAAATCGAGTGAATCTGTTCTCTATGGGATATCTCATCGGCTCCTTTATATTCCTGTGGCAAGGGACCGACTTCTATCTGCGCCCTAAAAGCGCTATATTAAAATGGTGAGTTTAAAACAGAAAAATCATTTTTGGCTATTGACGAATGGTTTTCCTTATTGACTCTGCATTGGATGGTATGTAAATATAATAAAGGAAAATAAGAAAAAAACAGTAAATAGTTAGCGCGTAACGAGGTTAAAAATAAAATAGTGCCTGAAGTCCCTCCGCGCGGAATAAGTGAAACTTCGTTATACTACACGAATACGTTCGAGTGCCACGCATTCACTCTCGTTATTTTATTGAGCTTCTAAATAATATTTTGTTGTTTTCTTGTTGTATTATTACATAAGTTTATCGAGGTTATTCTACTCATGGAAATTGAGCGAAGGCTGGTCACACCGAAGAGTCGAATGCATGACTGTTTGCACGCCATCTTGCTTACCTAGTAGAACTACGTAGTCACAAATCTTGTAATACTGCCATCTCTAAGTGAGTTTTAGAAAAAAATCCTCCTCCACGTTAAACTTGTTGGAAGTCGCATAAGAAGTTTCACTTCAATAATAATTGTATGATTAATATGAAGGTTGCAACTTTTTTAAACTGCGTTTATTAATAAGAGTGTTAACGTCTTACGTGTTAAATCAGGTGGTCGTGGCTGGTACGTTACAACGTAGTGGTAGTGGTCGTGAAGACCCTGCTGCAGATCCCGGGCTGTATCTTCAGCGGGGTGATGCAGGAGCACGCGTGCTGGCTCGTGCAGCTGCTCGGCATCGGATGTGTCGACAAGTTCGCCGGCGGCAATATCGCTCACTTTCTTAAGATGAACTACACTAAAGTAAGTAAACTATTTGTGAAATAAATATCTCTAACATGATATTGTCAAAATATAAAAAAAAAGGGATTAAATATAATGAGCACCAAAAAATACTTTGAGATCCTAAGCTACGTTACCCAAAAAAAAATACTAAACACCAAAAAAATTGTATTCAAAGACCAAATATAGTAAATGATCACCAAATTTTGTGGCAAGAAGAACTTAGGAAGCAAGTGCGAGCAAAGCGAGCTCGGGATATTGGGCACCCCGACTCGGACAGGTTAGGTTCGAAGGGGATGGCGGGGTCTAGTGACCGAGCGGAGCGAGCGAACTAAGACCCCGACATCCCCTTCGTGTTAGGTTACTTTAAACCCTGCAGAGAGAAATGGGAGCCCCGCATAGCGGGGCTCCGTCGACTACGCCTTAGTTCGGAGCTGTGATTTTCAGGTTTTTAATTCTGGTGATCATTTACTATTTCTGGTGATCATTTACTATTTTAGGCAGTATAAAAATGTTTTTTAAGGTTATATTTACTTTATCTGGTGTTATGTTAAACATAAGCCAAAAAAAAACATTCCGAACTATTTGTATTTTTTAGTTTCTTTGCCTACCCTCATAAAGGCATGTTAGAAGTGATGTCTGATATCGATTTTTATTTATTTTAGGATGCAGCCTGTTCTGTTCCTCAAGAAGATATAGGGTTAGCGTGGGACGGAGTTTGCTTTGCTTTCCTCATACTGCAACAAAGGCTCTTCCATAGTTTCTACTTTTACAGAGTCATAGACGAAAGCAAAGCTACAACCGTGCTCGCTTCAAGGTAATGTTTTTTAATTAGCATGGGGACAAATAAAAATGTTTTAACTAGGCTTCAAGTGCCCTAATAAATGTCGATTCAATAAACTTGGTACTTAAAGGTTGTATGTCACACTTGTAGAGGCGCAGAATTAATAGAGGAGCTTCGTATAAAACAGATGCATGTACAGGAAGACCAAGAGTCAAAAATCCTAGACAAAATTAAAGTAAAAATGGAAAGAATAAAGGCGAACCAGAAAAAAATACAAGGCGTTTTGAGCAGGGAACCAGGTCATCATGATAAAGGTATGTGTTTCTTGTTGTATTTAATGTTTAATCTACAAAGAAAAAGGAACTTTTAATTAAAAAAAAAACTAGTTTTAATATCTTTGGAGAGAAATGATTGTAAAGTTGAACTTCAGCGTAATGTTTAGGTTTTAGTGACGCTCACACAGGTAGCCTGTCAAAGAAAAGAAAAGAAAAAGTTTAGTAAGTTCCCTTTGGTATCAAAAATTGAAGTTGCAAAGTAACATATGGTTGCAAAACGTTCATATCTAAGATCCAAATCTCAAAACATCCATGTCTCATATTTTTTTTTTTTTTTTTTGTAAAAAAATACAATGAAAAATGATAAAAGTATATAATTACCCCATGCTGCCCTAGTACAAAAAATCGGTCTGTAGTCAATATAATCTTTTCCCATGTCACTATGTCATTTACTTAGATGAGTTTAGAGGCGCTATTACAAAAAGGCCCAATACAGTAATCGAGGCAGGCTAGCGACCGAGTGTAGTTTCGTTTAGAATTTTTCTGGCAGATGCAGAGCTAATGTTATGAGAAGTTAATTAGCCTTTAATTTCTATTTTAGAAAAATAATTGGTAACAAAATCTGATTCTAATAGGAAAGTACAATTTTATAATAATTTGACGCGGACGACGGTCGCGGACAACAGCTAGTATATACCGGTTCGAACAACTCTCTCTCTCTCTCTTGTGGGTTGAACTGGTACTTTTTAGTATTCCATTTTCTACCTTCGATAATAATGTCATTAAATAAAACGAACTCATGTGGCAGATCCACGCTCCTGCATCATCATAATGTATCGATAATTCGATAATTATGATTAATTATGGGACAAGATCGTCATCGGTAAGATAAAAACAATAATTGATCCGTGTATAAGGACGGTTAGGGTATAATATTTCCGTGACCGTTTTTGTCGCGCACCCGGAGCAGACGAGGAGGAGGAGACGATGGCGGGTCGGAGCGAGTCGGAGCAGGTGCCGCTGGTGCGCGGCGACTCAGACGCGTCGCGCGGCTACCACACGCCCGACAGCCCCGCCTCGCCGCGTGGCTTCCACACGCCGCTGAGCGAGCCGTCCGCGCCGCCGTCGCCCGCGCGGCCCGCGCTGCCGCCGCCCGGCCTGCCCGCGTCGCAGGCCGGCCCGCCCTCTCCGTCGTCGGCGCTCATGACCGTATCGCTGGACGCGTACTTGGAGCCGCGGCGCATCTCGTTCGAGTCGCCGCCGTCGTCCGAGCTGCTCCCGCGCGCGCCGAGCCCGGAGGAGTCGTACCCGGTGTTCTCGCCGCCGCCGATCCGGCGAGGCAGCGCCAGCGTGCAGCGCCAGTCCGTGTCGGCGTGGAGCCGCGTCGAGCCGCAGTCTCACCACACGTGTAACCGCTCCTCCGGCCGCGGGCTTTTGTTCATGAATCACGACCAGTTGAACATACACCGACTGTTGCACTTTGTATAAAATGTAAAGCATAATTTTCTTCGTTTATATAAACCTATTTCACATATGTTTTTTTCCTTTCGTTTAGGAATAGACACAGGTTCTGCGGGACCTTCTAAATGCCGTGTGTACACTAAAAGACACCTAGGTAAATATTCGTGGCGTTATGTCGGGTGTGGGAGGTGTTTGTTATTTTGTTCTATCACCCTGTGCGCTGGTCGTTCAAACTAAACCTGAAGACATGACATTTCTTGTTGTAAATGAATGACTCCTACAGTCATTTATCTACATACCAAAATTACTCTTTCTTATTTTCTTTTGACTATAGTAAAATGGACGCCAATTAAGTTAACTGTGTTTACGTTCTTCAACAACTTCCAATACAACATTATAGTAATTATTACAACTACTTGCAAGTAGACCTTTCTACATGGAGGTCAAATCAGGCCATATTTTTCATGTCTTGACTAGCTGTGATATGTCAAATACAGCTTTATTAATAATTTCCTGATTTTGGGTGCTTAACTGATTCAAGAATTGATATTAATACCCGTTAGTGTTAAGTCACTCTGTAATAAAAAGCAAATGGTGTGAGCTACTGTTGAGTAATGCTTTTCTATTGTAGTGCGGGACAGACCATCGTATAAGCCGCCAGCAAGCCATCAAAAGGGTAAAGTTTCTGATCCAGGCTCGCTATAAAATCGTAATGCGTTACTAACCCCTCCTCGGCTTGTCGGTGATGGTATTTAGGCAAATTGCATCGCCATGGCGGGAACTGTCTTAATTTTTTGAAGTTATGTATGAAACATGTACATTTTGTATTACAGTTGAATGTTGTAAATAAAAAGAAAACCTAAGACAGAATGCGCCGGTTGTCGGCTTTATTTGTGTTTCGCGCCTGATTGTGCCATAGTCGAATGTCTGCATGTTACTGTTATGCTATGCATACCTCTTACCTCACTTGTGCATGTTGCGTAGACTTTTTTGCACTAACACTTTGTCTTGTTTCACTAATACGGTGCATTTAATGTTACCATAAAAGAATCAATCACTCAACTACTGTAGTATATAATTATTTTATTTTATTTTTGTATTATTTTGATGCGTTTTTTTGATCTTGTCACTATTTCGTTCAGCATGGAATAGAATAGGATGATTATACTCGTACTTATAAGAAGCTTGCGCTAAACAAACGTTATTATGTAGGACAGCTTAATACAAATAATTCAAATAGGCGTAACTATTGCTATAATTTTAAAACAAACTTGTAGATCACACGTTTTAACATTCAAATAAATACAAATAATCGCTTAAAGTTGCGCCTATTTTGTTGATAACAGTATTTACATATATTTTTGTACTTACAGCTGTTCGGTCCGGGGACTATTACATGTTCGATGAATTCGATGATACTGAGATTCAAATGAAAGATGACGATTCGAGCGACGACGAAGGCATCCCCAGAAAAATGGGAATTGGCAAGGTCAGTTAATTTGTGTCAGTTGGGGTTCTTCTTAGAAGTAATCAGCGGGATTTTAGGCAATATCTACCTCTCAATAATATGAGTCCAAATTTTACTCCAAAGTGTATTTTCTTTCCGGCTTACGAGCTATCGCAAAGATAGTTACTCGTATATTGATTTTGAGAGTGATTTTCTCCATTGTCCCGCTGGTTACTAGTATGAAGTCTTGTGGGTGAAGGTATACGCCGTTGTGATTTGCGGGTTATGCTATATCTAAGAGAACATTGTCATCAGTATTCGTGCTTGCTCCTATCACAATGCACAAACAAGTGCTTGTACTCAACCTTTCGGCCATTTCAGTAGCGTTTTTAGCCACATTAATAACACAAAATTATGGGAACACCAGACTAAATCGAAAAATTTAAGGGGATACTGAGAAAGACAATGTTTTACAATGGTGTACTGTGTTTTGGTAATAAGCATGTTTGAGAATCTACATTAGAAATATTGATTGGTGACTGTTATTATAGATAGTCTTGGGTGTTCCCGCATGTTTGCTTACCCTGGATACTTTTAGATGAAGCGGAATGTCAAGTTCTTCAACCTAGTATAGAAGTAAAGGGAATATAATTTGTTGTAGTTCAAGTTATAATGTCCACGTCGCTTAAGGTGACTAACCATAATGCCCGGTATTAATTTATTATTGCACCGCCATGCACTCGAATCGGAACACGTTGTTACTGTTGTAAAAAGGGCAAAAAGTACAGATTTAACGACCAGCGCGACGACTCTGAATAGGTCCACGCTTTTGAATGAAAAATAGTGGATAAAGCTAGTTAAATCAACGTGTACTGATTGGAGTGCGTGTGAGCTTACGATTGTGTCGCGTCGGCCGATCAGCTGCTGTCCACGTTGATCAAGACCGACTTGAAGCACGCCGTGACTACTCACCGGCGAGCCTCCGCGCCCAATGTCCCGACATCCCGGCGCTACTCCCTCAGCGAACCGAAATCCTACCCGCAGGTAATGGCTCTCATTGCGATCACATCCGAACGATTCACAATAGGTTTTGATGTGAAACATCTATGCGCCAATAGATGCGTTGGCAGTAAATCCGAGTCGTGTGCCGTGGCGGCAAACGGCATGACGCTGTTATGCCGTGATGCCTACGCTACCGCTCTCGTCTTCTTTATTTTACTCCATTTTTTTGTAATAGGTTTTTATTAATAATGAATTCTAATGACAGTGCCTAGTTGGTGTAGTGGCCGCAAGCGAGACTGCTGAGCATGACGTATTGGGTTCGATTCCCGGGTCGGCCAAAGTGTTATTGGGTCATCAGGAATTTCTCTCGTGCCTGGTTGATGGCAATAGGCTCGCCCCCTATTACATGGGACTGAAACATAGCTGGCGGAATGCGGGTGTACTATTAGGTACACCTCTGCCTAACCTTTCGGAGAACACACCCGTGATGTTATGTATACAAGCTGTTGTTTTGCAATCTCATTCAATTCAAGAAGGTAACTTTGCTAATGATTCTATGTGACCATGACCCGAAACAATAAAATGGGTAGCGGGTTTTTTTATCTACGGAAATCGGTAAATTTGAACCACCCGTGTTTCAAACGCGGCCCGTCCTCTCCTCGCCCTATAACCGAGCTTTCACACATACAAACAAGTTCAAACGTTAATTCGATCATTTCTTATTCCCTGAATCAGGTTATTCTGAAATATTGTCAAATTTAATCAACAAGAAAAGGAACTTTTATTAATAATTAACTAGAAACCGTAATTTATGTATGTCTTTGAGAACCTCCTGAATTTTGACGAAGATGTAAAACAAAACCTTGTATATGAATATTAACATAGATGTTTCACATCTGCCGGGCGTCCTGTGACGGCCAACTTTTTTATATATCACTAGTATGAAACTATATACGTAGGGAGTTCACTTTAGTTAGACACATGGACGCCAAAAATACAGGTACAATGGAGACTGCTAAGCCGTACGAATTTTGCAAGCCTAACTTTAAACCTACAATAAGTACAAACACGAAAAGCTTGCTAAACACGTGCGGCTTGAAATCGCTCTTAAGGATGCAAATACACCAGGTCGTTAGGACGTAATATCTGAAGACGTATAGACGCCCCAGCACATCAAGCTACAACAATCTGTCAAAATTCATTGATAGATTTTCAATTTTATTGTATAAGAATTAGGTTTAAGTGGGAAAATTTGACAGTTTCGGTTAGTTTAATGTGCTTGTGTCTGTACAATATCTTATACTTGACCTCGTTCATTTACACTTGTTGCCCGAATTCGGCAAAATGACCTAGTGCGATTGCGCCGCTATTGTTTATTTTGGTGTGTGGTTATTATTGCTTGCACTTTTGTTTTGGCTTTTGCATGAAATTTTATGTTAAGTGATTTAGTTTTTTATGTTTAAATACTAACCTTTTTAACATTATTTAAAATTAAATACAAATGAAAACATTAAAAAAAAATGAAAACATCCTACTTTTGTTATGTAGTAATGTACCATAGGTACCTACAATAATGATTTCGCAACTTTTTTACTTTTAAGTTTTTTTGCTTTCGTCTGTTTTGTTTTGTGTCCTATTGATAGTAAACAATAAAAACTACTGTTTTTCAGTTACGTCCCAAGTCGTCTCTGCAAGCAGTCCCTGACAGATTCAACATAATGGATCAAGGAGAGGAACCGTTGACAGAATTGGACGAATTCGCACCGTTACCAGGTTTGTTTAGATAAATATATTTTTGTGTGTTGAATTTTTGTTACGCCAATTACAAAAATAAGTTATTTATATGATAAAGTTAACATAATTCTTTATTTTTGCTACGGCCTATCCTTTTTTTAGACTTAAATTTGAGCACGATTCAAGTGGGTAACCGAAACTGAGAACAAAGCTCTATCTAGACCATTAAAAAAATTGTGCATTCTCAACATTACGTAGAACAGAAACGCAAAAGTCGGGGTGCTAATAAAATAGACTGGTTTCAGAAAATGAGACCGTTGTGGTCAAAATATCCCGACTCATCGAGACGGCCTGGGCGTTCATTTCGAGTCTCTTGGTGTCATTCACACGATACCTGATGAAGTACTCCCGGGATTATCGATACGTATCGAAAACGCTTTCTATTGAAAAGAAAATACTAAAGGTAAGACAAGAAATAATGCGTTTGAAAGATGTGATGTAGTATATACTACTACTATTAAACATAAAGGATTAACATGAAAGTCCTAACTCAAAAATTCTCCTTGAAAAAATCGATCTAGAAGAGTTTAATTTTAAAACTATATTTTTCAGGAAAAAGAGGGCTTCGGCATCGGATTAAGAGAAGGATCGCAAATGATATGGGAACCACTACCAGAGGCACTATCGCGACAGTAAGTAATGGTCTTACCTACTAAAAATGTGGAACACTGGCAAACTCAATTTTGTACCTTCCAAGTTATATTTTAGAGTTTGGCGAATGTTCCCCTATGCTGTATGAGTAGTCGTTAGTAATTGGCATGAGGAACGCCCATGCTTTCTGCTTGTTTAGTTTAGACTTGGTAATAGATCATAATATTTTGTAAGATGTTTGTCAACGTTGTTTAAAATAGGTAAGTATACTATGTTAAGGTGCGGGCAAAGCCATCGGACCGGATTCTGGAAACCGGACTTCGACAGATATTGGTACTAAAATTTCAGTCAAAGACTGGTGTCCACAGGCACGGTCTGGTCCGGTCGATTTGACCGCACCTCATAAACGTGAACCTATTCTTAACTTTTTACAATTCAATATTGAAAAGTAAGTAAGATGACTTTAAACAGCGTTACAAAAAATAGCCTTTAGTAGAATTTTGTAGTCGATTAGTAAGTAGTGATTTGTTTGCATGCTGCCTAGTACCCGCGAAATGGAATCATTTGACAATAATCTACTCGCGCCACCAGTAGAGATGGGGTTTGTATAGTTTTATTATATAAAAAAGTTAGGCCATTTTAATACGATTTTACAAATTACGTACTTAGAAACAACTTTAAAATCCATAAACAGCTTGAAAATTACGACCGGATTTCCGAAGTTGTATTTCATGATAGCGTTAAAACTGTTTTATTCTTATCAGTGCTTACTCGAAGGTTCAATTGCCGCGAATGTGACCTCTACAGCCCTCACTTGAAACAAAGGTACCGTACGTATGACCGTGGTGGGTGTTTCCAGCCGTAAGTTAAGCGAGATAAGTGTTCCTGAGATCCGGATACTGGCGCCCAGCATGGAGCGCGGACTGGACGCCTCGCCCCCCCCGCGCCACCCGCGACTCTCGCTGTCCAGCGACGACGAAGACGACACGTCTGAACATGAGAGCGCGTTTTCCTTGCAGTCGTCCCAGAGGTGCAGTGGCCCGCTAGCAACGATCACTTGTACTGTCTATCTCTATCTTGGCGTACTGGCAATAACGCACAGAATGGACTGACGTACATACCGTCAGCCATGCTAAGACAAAATAAGAGTACCTACATAGACAATAATGTCTAGATTGTACTAAACGATTCGCAGTACAAGAATCGTTGCATATTATCGTCGCTTGCAATGGGCTTTTGCTGTAATGTTTTATAATAAAACAATATTTTCCCACTTTACTTCACGGTGTTGCAGCTTTTTTGTATTTTTTATTACGTTTGAATCATTGGAAAGAACGGTAAGTGTGTGATTCAAATGGAAATACGTGTTTTGTTGTAAATATCAATTTTTTGTAACTTGTACAACTCAAGTCAATGTAAATATGGACAGCACGTTTGTACGTTATGCATGTTGTATGGAGGAATAAAAGAACATATTCAATTATTTTTTATCAAAATATATCCTTTCTATTCTAAAACTACACTACCTACACATTGACGGCGTTTATCCGGCATTCCTCCACAATACGTTATTTTTTCATCTGCCTAGCGTTTTCCTAAATTTATTGGAGTCGGCTTCTAATCCTACCGGATGCAGATGAATAAGTATTTTACATGGAGTGACTGTCTATCTTACCTAATCCCCCTTGGTAAGACTGGAGACAAGATTTTTTAAAATACCTATTTCTTATATTTTACAGTATTTTTGTATGTCGACGTATAGGTCATATTGGTAGGTCCTGTTACAGTGAGAACATAATTTCAAACCATCTTTTCAGATTATAAGGATTTATTGTATTTACTGTAGATTCGGGACCGTGGAAAAGAAATCCTTCAGTTTTCTTCTTAAAATTTATTAAAATCAAGTTCCGTCTTTTCAACAACAACCGCCGTAGTCAATACTTATGTCAATTCTCATTTGTTCTACTCTCCTTCCCTTTCACACTATCTCTATCTCACTCACACCGCAACGTTTCATTCCACACACTTTCATACGTTCCGTTTTAAAATCCCATCCTATATTACATTCTACAGCGTGTATCAGAAATACGTGATCATATTTAGGAATGTGGTACATTCCTAAATATGATCAGAACAGCAAACTAAACAACTTACTTCACAGACCAAAAAATATACCTCTTGTATATAAAACTTCAATAAATGTTTGGTCCAAACCAAATGTAAGAGTTACCTTCAATATCCGTAACCTGCGACATATCGCAGTACCAGAGGAATAAGGTCACAGATTCTCGAAAAGAGGCGATTGCGAAGTGTTTGGCATAGCAGCTGCCACCCAATAGTCAAAAAAGCTCTGAACAAAGCGTCTCGTGAGCTAATACAATCACTTGGTGACGCCGTAAATACATCTTCTGCTGCCCATATAGAGTCGAACAATCACTAGTGAACGAGTGAACAAGTTCAGCAGAACAGGCAACAATATAGCACGTTCATAGAGTGTGCTAGGTCGTCAGGACTTCCTTGGAGAAGAAGGAGTAGTCCTCGGCAGCCTTTTTGGTCGGTCGTCAAGACTTTGATAGGGTATTGCACAAAGGGTTAGTTAGGTACTAAAAAATTAGAACATTTATCGTCACAAATTCTATCCGATTCTGGAGTCTTATTTGACAGGACGTCTGTTCTAAGTATGAGAGGGTGAAAGCATATCAAGCTTCCACGATATAGTTGCTGGTGTCCCTCAGGGCTCTGTTCTGGGCCCGGCACTGTATAACATATTCACAGCAGATTTACACTACACAGAGCCCTTAACAAACACTCACAGTAAAATAAATTTTGTGTTTTCTGTACATTATTGTAGAACACAAACAAAGCAAAAGTACTGCCGTAAATAAAAGTAGGCATACTGCGATAACATTAATGTATTAACGAATATATTTGTCAATATGCGGTTCTACACGTCATGCGAGCTAATGTATAGTCGTTTCAAAATAATCGGTAGATTACTTAAAACACACAAAAAAAAAAAGTAGTGATGGCGCGAAATAAAGCATCATGCTACGAAATCGTTAAAACACACTGTATTATTTCTGTTCCTGGACACTGAATGTCTAATGTCTTGTATTTCACTCTTATAAGTGTATAATTTATATGTCCCGGCTTTTTCATATTCTGTATTTTTTTTTTATTAATTTGCAGTCATAACGTGACTATATTGGAGGAGCATGACGACTCAATGTTCAAACAGGATCGCTCGCCGTTCGTGCACCTCGGATACGCTATGTGGTACGTCGTGCTCGCGCATACAGACGTAGTGTGCTATATCATGGTTTTTATTAACCAGGTAAATACTTATTTAAATTTCATACCTACCTACTTCTTAAATTAAGTGTGTTTTAATAGAATAATAATCTAGCGAAATGAGGTATTATCAATTCGCCCAACGCCAAGCGCGAGTGACGCACAAGGTGCGCGTTACTCGACTATGTCTTATCTGCACCCTTCACCATCTGAACAAAGCCTCTGGCCACTTACTGGACCGAAACAGTATAAAGGGTGTAAAAACAACCTTAACGAAGCTAAGGCATTAACTTTGCGATGCAAAAAAGAGTGTGTACTTGCACTTAATGGTAACTAAGTGCAGCTGGTGACACATTTTCTTCTAAAGCGACAAGCCATGCGCTGCGGTTGTGAAACCGTGGTTTGCTTTAATGAAATCCCAGCTCCTAAACACGCTCCGGGTTCAGAACTAAAATCGATGTATTTAAAGCGAAACTAATAGTCATTATATAAATTACAGATACAATCAGCAACGATATTGTCTATACCTCTCCCTCTGATGGTGTTCATGTGGGGCACGCTCACCATACCGCGCCCCACCAAGACGTTTTGGGTTACCCTGATAGCATACACAGAGGTACGTATACTATTTACCCGACTGACCCAGAAGGAGGAATGTTTTTTTGCGCATATGTAACTAACGTTTTTCGGTCGTATTCAAATACATACCATACTAAAATTATTTCTCTATAACTTATTCTATCATGTAATATTCACAGGTAATCGTCCTCATAAAGAGTATGTTCCAATTTGAGATTCTGCCGTGGAATCAGAAAGTGATACCTGCAAACATGCCGTTCACTGCACCACGCATCATTGGTATCGAGAGGAAATACAATTACGCGCTCTACGATCTACTTCTGCTGCTCATTATATTTTTGCATCGGTAAATATCTATATTTATTAAAGGTTAAGGTCAAAAGCGCCAGGGACCCAGTACCTACGTTTAATATATAGTCATACTTTAGTCGATATAACACACTGATGTAATATACTCAGATTTATGCTGAAATCTCTGGGGCTATGGAAGGAATCGTCGCCAGAAATTGAGTTAAGAGAAGACATGGAATATCCACTCGATCCGGAAGACACTCAGTTAGTAGCAGAAGGTCACATCGATGAAGTGGGACGCAAGTACGTCAAGCTGCACGACCAATCGGGCCCGTGAGTTTCCTTTTATAACTATATTCTTGTTAATGTCTTTCAGGGTTGATTTTTGAGACGGGATAGTAAGGACACGTCATGAAAGCATATAATGTATATGTTACCAGCCAGACTGGAGTCCAGGCCACATCGGCATCGGTTCATTGTGTCAGGACACACAAACAAAGCAATTAAAATACAATGCTCCCAACTTGGATGTGGCAAAACAATTACAATGCTCCCAACGTGGTTGATCACAGTTCTAAACTAACCTAATCCATTTAGACGGGGTGCCCTATGATCGTTCTTTTGTGATGAAGGCCTAGTTTGGCCTTAAACAAACTATTTTAGCCGAAAATCGGGTTTGGCCGGTAACATACACACATCAACAGAATCTAGGGATATTTTATATTTCATCAAATATCAAAAAATGTATGAAGATTTTTCTGATATAGTAAATGGAAGAATGATAGGTTATTTTAAAGTATTTAATAAAAAAACCGGTCAAGTGCGAATCGGACTCGCGCGCAGGGTTCCGTACCATTATTTAAAAACGAGCAAAAAAAATCACTTTTTTTGTATAATCTTTACCGCCGTTTTTTGATTTTTCATACTTACATTTTAAAATTTTCAAAATAGAATAAAAAGAGTTTTCAATCTGCTAAAAAAAAAAAACAAATAAACTTTTTATGGAAACTAAATAGATTTAAAACTATAAAGTCGTAAATAATTTAGGATTAAGGTATCCCTAAATTCTTTTGATGTGTGTATATACAAGAACAATATGCATATAATGATCTAATTTATTTGTATAACATGCTTTGAAAAATGTCTAATTACCACTTCTTTAAATTTCATTTAATCTTTATATTTGTAGCTTTTGTAATTCTCTCATCTCTATTACTTAGAAAACTGCACGGTTAGCCTAACTGACTTCTCTGTTCCATTTTTTCCAAAATCTACGAAAGCAGCTATTTTTTACTTAAAACTTAAAGACAGTTTTCTAAGCAAGTTTTTGTTACGCTGCACCACGTTTTTGAAATTCACCCTGTATATTCCTGGTTGCATATGAATTCATCGCAATAAAATGGCAACAAGTTTGCCTCGCACACAAGAATAACGGGGTACGCTAGAAGTGTGGGCGTCCGGTTAAGCTTGAAATGTTGTCAGTATCATGAATACCTACATTCTACATCGCAAGAAAATTTTTCGGGAAGAACGTAAATCTTTTGTTTTGTAACACGGGACGAATGGGTTACTAAGGCGAATCATTATGTTGTCACTCAGTAGTGGGTGAGTGCGTAGCAGGCGATGGAGTGTGTAGTAGTGCTTGTGGTGTTTCGGATAGTACATGTCTGGGTGTGCGGATCAGACAGTTGTCACCGGCTGGTGGACCGGCTGTACCACGTGCACGCCACCATCACGGACGCCATGCACGAGCTGCAGGCGTCGCGCTCCGACCCGCGCGTGTTGCACCTGGTGTGGCAGCGCCTGCAGGAGGCGGGCCACGCGGCGGGCCGGCCGCGCCGCGCGCGGGGCATGCGCGCCGTCGTGCGCCGCCGCGCCCGGCCCGACATCGCCCACGTGCACTCGTATGTCATGTCGCACGCGACTGACGTGTCGTGTTGTCTCTTTGTAGATTAGGTACACTTCGTACATTATATTGTAATAGTAAGCTTTGTTAAGTAAATTACATGCTATTAGTAAGTCACTAAATATTATTGTATCCAAGTAAATTGCTCTAAGTAGGTATATGATAAAAATATCATCATTTATGACTGGTTAATAATATCAACTAGAAACTGATTTTTTTTAATAAAAAATTCTCTTAAAATTGATTGAATAGCTTCTTAACATGTCTCATTATTTTCATAACGATTGTATAATTATGGAATACCTCGATAACTGCACAAACTGTTAACGGACCCTTCACGAAGCCGACAGTCAAGCATTTAGTACATCAAACTACGTAACATTGTTCAAAAAATATTGCTGAGAAACTGTTTTGTTGTGAAAATTACGTTATAAGATATCCGGAACATGGTGCTGATGCGTGCATTGAATAGTACTAGATGCATTTAATAGTAGTACATAGAGGTATTTTATGTAATGTCACGAAATTTAAAATTTATTTAAAAAAAAATATGGTACTTTCAATATAAATATCTCTTTTCTTTTCTTTTAATATCTCCGTAACTACAAGGTTCCATAACAAAAATATATTGGAAGGACCGGAGTGGCTTTCGGCTTCGTTAACGTTCTTTTACACCTTTTGCTTGAACGCCAATATCCGAAATCAGTACACAAAACCCACATGAAATGCAAAATAATTGTTATGTATTCCCACGGTATGACAATTACCACAAATTAAACATGACACGGAGGCTGTTTTCCCAAAAGGTTTATGCACTAGGCAGTACTGTACTTCGGTACACCTCATTACGCCAGTTATAGTAAAATCTCATGCATTACTATTGCGATCAACGATGTTGCACAACGAATAAGGATTTATCCAGCGTCGTAATACCATAAAATTAAGCGGTCTTATAAGTCTCGTCTAGTAACGGCTCTCGACGTAGCCACCACAATTGTCCAAACTGAAGAACCTATTCAGTTATGGGATAGTACCACCTGACCCCCTATTCACAAACGCTCGGATTCGATTTCGATTCGATAACTCGTATGTCTATCTCGTTTTGGTATTACGAAAGCGAGCGAGATAGACATACGACTTTCCGAATCAAAGTCGAATCCGAGCGTTTGTGAATACGGGGGCTGTAGTCTTCTTCTTTTAGAGTCAAATACTGTACTTAGAATAAGCTTTTAAAGTATATTGATTATTTGTAGTAAGTAAGTAAATGTATCTCGTATCGTTGTAAGTATTACGTAAATATGTATTTATTATGTCGTTTTATGCAATCAGTTTGCACAACCAATTGGGTAACAAAACCCGCACTGATAGCATTGTAAAGTAAATGAAAGTAGGTATGTATTTAATTACAATTGTAATATGAATTTTAAAATAAAAAATGTACATGTATGGCAACTACTTTTGTCTACCATTGTAAATGACTACTACTAAGATTCCAAACCCAAGAACTATCAGCTTCTTGTTATGGTTTTTGGGAGTGGTTAGCCTTACACTCCCAAAAATGTTTCAAAATGTTTTTGGTGGTCAACGTTTTTGTTACTAATACAAACTATAATGGTATATTCTTATTTTATAGGGACGAGGAAAATTTGTCCGATAGCGTAATTAGAAGAGCAGGTGGTCGAAGCGATGAAAACGAGCCGGGGCCTTCGAAAGGGACCGAAGACGATCACTACAAGTATGTTAATCTGGGTGACACAGACAACTTTTTATGTCAATTTATAATAACAGCGGAATTTGTTAAGGGGTAATACAACCCCCCCTAAGTTCATTTTATCCCATTGAATTAGTTTGTCATTCGATTTTTTTAGTTCATATCTTAATGTACTAGTTGTTGCTCGCGACCTGCGTCTGAATCTAATGTCATTCGTCTTTTTCAGTGTAAACGATGATGAAGAACCAATCATTGCTGTGTCAACGACACTTGAGAAAACATGCACGCATTACCCGGAAGTAATTTTGTTGTCGTAAGTATAAGTTCAATAGAACTGCACAAAACATTAATCGCCTTCGTTAATTAAATAAGTGGGCCCGTACACATGGCGACACATCAACCTCTACCTTTCCATAACATGGCCTCACTATACAACCTGTTTTTTTTTTATATCCCATAACTCTAGGGTTATATTCTGTAGGTAAAAATAATACTAAAACTTCTAGAATAGGTGGTCCAAAAATGCATAGTTTCGGAGATATCATCAATCATAATTTACTTAGGTCAAAAATTGTCACCATTATGACGAATCTTTACTTTTGCGAGGTTGCCAAACTTCGCAGTAGTGTAGTAAAATAATAGTAGTTTCATTGATAAATACGAGTAATTCTTTTTATTCAAACCCATAATTCATATTTAAAGCGAATATGCGAAAAAAAAAGTATGATTGATACATAATTCATATGCCAGTTGTTTCTTTGATATGGTCTCAATCATATCCTAGAGTTATGGAATATAAAAAAAAACAGGTTGTATAAAGGGTGTAAAACACCTCTTAACGAAGCCGAAAGGCACTGGTTCTCCCTGTCATTGCGATCATTTTTTTGTTCTACACCATACCTGGGAACCTTCTAGTTACGGAGATATTAGGGGTCAAAGTTCCAACTTTTTGACAAGTATTTTTTTTAATACAAGTTTTTAATGTAAGATTTTTTCTTTAAACACCTCCACGACCTCCGTACTATTCAATCCGTCCATCAGCACAATGTTTTGAGTGCGTTACATTGAGTTCTACCACAAGACATGATTTTACACCCCCCAAAAAAAAGTTGTTTCCCAACAATAATTTTTGCGTAAAGTTGCTTAGTTTCATGTACAGAATGCTTGGTTGACGGCTTTGTGATGAGGTGATTTACACGGTGTATAGATTTCCCGTACAATGGGAGATAGGCATAAACTGGTTTTGTATAGCTTGATTGGTCGCCGTGCGTACCACCACCTCTAATAACAGTATTTCTTAAATGTCACTTCAGTATGCAAAAGAAAAATAAACCAACCCGCACTGGGCCCGCGTGGTGGATTACAGCCCACTCCCTCTCATAGAGAAGAGGCCTGTGCCCCAGCAGTGGAAATATTATAGGCTGATGATGACGGGAAATAAATTAAGCTAAACATCAGTTTTTAAACTGACATGGTCACTAACACTATTAATAACACTTACTACGGGATATTTACCATGTGTATTATTTGTTTCGAGTTCCCGATATTTCGGCGCTGTTGCAAACGCCATGATCACGGATAAACATCCGTGATCATGGGTGTTATTAATAGTGTTAAGCTAAACAGGTCGTCTAACTCCCTCTCTTTCCCTTTTTTAAGATTATAATCGTACTGTTATAATCGCTCCCTCACCCGGAGCATTCGCATCTGGTATAATTATGTAACAGTTCAGATTCTAGCATAACACTAGTGAGTGACGCCAACCTAACATTACAGTGTGCAGTATTGTAACAATCGTTTATTTCTGTGCAAAATCGAATCTTGGATCGTTACTTTACAGGCTTCAAAGAGGGAGCACCTTAAGAGGCCATGGTAGGCCACCAGATCTGATATTTATGTGAAAACTATGTTAAATAAAACTTCTAATTTGTAATATATCATATCTTCTGCAGCATAAAGCGCTACCTGCGTCCGACGCACCGCTTCTTCCAGCGTATGTTAGAGCCTGGTGCAAGGGTCACCGCTGACATATACGCTTATATGTTCCTGTGTGACTTCTTCAACTTCCTTGTTGTTATTTTCGGATTCGCCGCGTTTGGGGTAAGCCTTTTTGTGGTTCTAATATAGAAATGTATATTTATAACTCGTGCCCCCTCTGGCGACGCCTATGTGCTCTAACATGGGCGTCGCCAGAGGGGGCACGGATGGCATCTTTCTTTTTTTAAAACGTTGCCCCACACTAGGAATTTCTCCTGTATCGTGGGTGCGTTTACAAACATTTAAACTCACATACACAAACAGCCAGACCCGGAACAACTATCTGTAGGCCATACAAATATTTGTTCCGTGCGGGGATCGAACCCGCGACACGCAGCGCAGCAGTCGATCGCTCAACTACTGCGCCAACCGCGCCGTAATCTGTCGCTGCTAGAGGAGGCTGGGTTGTGGAGGTCAGTCAGAATGGCAGTCGCTCCATGTATAATACTGGCATTCAGCTGCATCCAGTTAGACTGAAAGCCGACCCCAACATAATTGGGTAAAGGCTAGGCAGCTGATGATGAGTAACACCCAATTTTCTATGAACTTAATGGATTGTCTAAAAAGTCCTCATATTGTTTCTCCAGACACACCAAGGCGACGGCGGCGTGAAAGCGTACTTGGAGGAGAACAAAGTGCCGATACCCTTCCTCGTGATGCTAATCCTACAGTTTGCGCTGATCGTCATCGACCGGGCGCTGTACTTGCGCAAGTTCATGCTCGGCAAGATACTGTTCCAGTACGCGCTTATCATAGGAGTGCATATCTGGATGTTCTTCGTTCTGCCGTTCATTACTGAGAGGTATGACACTTGATTCTACCAGGTGATTGGTTAAACAATGGCAATACTTTAATACAGTCAAATACTCAAAATATGAGCAACTTTTAGTGTAGGTCTAACTTTGAAATGAGAAAAAAACAACTGGTCCTTACATTTGTTCGAGTTACGCGACCATAAACGTGAGGAGCAGCATTTTATTTTACTTTAGGCCCACGTCCTTAAAGTAATGCATCACGTTTAACTAATTACTCACGTCACTTAGTATAATGCTTAATCAAAACCCTCCCGGAGACCATGCTACTACACACTTAGGTAAACTACACTAGTGCACTAATATTTATACATATTATTCTTGCTCAGGACTTTCAACGCCCTGCTGCCGCCTCCGATGTGGTACATGCTGAAGTGCATCTACTTGCTGCTGTCCGCGTACCAGATCCGCTGCGGCTACCCGCGCCGCATCATCGGCAACTTCCTCTGCAAGTCGTATCACTTCCTCAACATGGTCTTCTTTAGAGGGTGAGATGCGTTTACATATCAGTAAGGTCCAACAGTATCCGACTTCTACTATCAAATTAAGGATTAATATCCAAACAAAAATCGATTGTTATAAAGAGAGACTAGGTATATTGAACAAAAAAAATCCATGAAAAAAAAAAACTGATTTATCTAATGTGTGTAGGCCGGAAACTTGGACCTTACCATGTATATCTCGTTTCTAAGTCAAAGTATCAAAATATTCCGAGTTCTAAAAAAAAAAAAAATGTGTCTTACCATCACGAATTTCGCAGCTGTATCTGGGATATTTATAAAAAACGTCCGAAAATTGCAAATAGGCGAATAAAATGGACGAAGTTTGGTTAACCTAGGTGATTGTTTCTAACCCTGCGACAACACTGTCTTAAAATTATACGTGGTAACAATCCCCGACGGGTTATGCAGGTGTACTTAATAATACACCAACATTTCGCCGTTATATTTAAGTCCCATGTTGTAGGTGGCGAGCCTATTGACATCAAGCGGGCACAAGTCCAGACTCCGTGGCTGCTACTGACAAATACCTGATAGAAAAACCCAATAATACATTGCCCGATCTGGGAATCGAACCCAGGACCTCATGCTAAGCAGTATATTATTAATTTAAATGTAATTCACAGGTTCATGGTAGTACCGTTCTTATTCGAGCTGCGGACGCTGATGGACTGGATATGGACAGACACGTCTATGACGCTCATGGATTGGCTCAAGATGGAGGACATCTTTGCTAGTGTCTTCCTGTTGAAGGTATTTCAACTATATAGGGTGACTGGTAATTAGTGACCGGTACTTAAACACATGATTATACTCATGATAACAAAAAACTTTTCCAAAGAAACATTTTTTTATGCTCATTCGCTTTTATCACGATGAAACCGCTGGCCTGTCAACTTGTGATAAAGGTAAATTATTATTAAGCCTTTATTGCCAACACCATATACATAATTTAAATTACATAGTCAATAATATGTTTTTTTTTTACATTCAATTAAATAAAAATTCCTAACATAAAAGTTACGATAGATAAGATAAAGGTGAATAGCATAAAAAAATGTTTCTTTGGAAAAGTTTTTTGTTATCATGCGTATAATCATGTGTTTAAGTATCGGTCGCTAATTACCAGTCACCCTATATATTTTATTAAGCTGAACTTTTATTGAATTCAGTATTTATGTACATTATTAACAAACCATAGATCTAAAATAACAATAAAAATATGTTTAAGTGTCAAAATGTGACAAGAATAGGGGATCGGACTGGGTAAAGAAAACGACATTCTATTTTGTCCGTCAGACAGGTAATACAAAAATATTAGACACGTATTTTTTGTTTTATCAAAATATCAAAAAATTACTTAGTTAGAACTCATTAAAGTTGGAGAGAGAGCTTACTACGTCACAAGTGGGTATAAAACTTAGCTACATGTGACGTCATGCGCCATTTCAACTCAATATATCTCCGTAATTTTATGACCACGTGAAAAAAGAAAAAATACGTGTCCAATACTTTTCAATAAACTACCCGACGGACAAAGAAAAAACAAAATAGGATTATCCCCTATTACAGGACGTCAATAGGAAAAGTGCCCAGAAGGCTGGCAGAAGGATATAACGATAGGTATTTTATTGAAAATTCAACTGCTTTATGAAAAATGCTATCTATCTCACAAGCATATTTCATCGCTAGTCTAAATAAAATATGTTCCTCCCGGTTAAAGGGAATGAATTTGATTTCGCATAAAAACACGGAATGATTTTTAAGTGCCGAAATAAAGCTGTTAAATCAGAGGTAGGTATTATTCACAAGTTACTTACTTCCTTGAAGTTTAGGTAAATATACTCTGCCTATTCCGATCTCTGGTATAACACATGCTCGTTGTTCCAGTGCTCGCGGTACCTAGAGGACGAGTTCCCTCAGGAGCGCGGCGCCAAGAAGTCCAACACATCCAAGTACTTACTGGGCGGAGGAGTGCTTGCCTTCGTCATCGCCATCATATGGTTCCCGCTTGTATTCTTCGCATTCGGGAATTCGGTAATTATGCGATTCAATTTGATTAATGTTAACTTACATAAATCATTTTCAATTAAATTCTTGCAACCAAAACGAATGGAGAACTAGGTATAGTAATCCAGCGAAGTTGGATCCCGCAATCCAGCGGGATGCGGCGTAGCTCTACGCCCTGTGGACCCCGCAACATTTTGGTGACCCACTGTCAGCTATTAGCTGACATTAAGTTCTCCAAATCATACTTTTTTGTCGTCAAGAACCAAAGTCGCCAGAGGCCAAAGCTACGGCCAATTGAAACTGTTGCAATTTCCTGTATTTTTTTGAAGATTTGACAGGGATAATTTGTTTTTAAAATAAATCATATTAATAACATAAAGCTTCTTCTTAGTGTACCGATGACAAAAAGTTCAAACATATTTTGCTCAAAATTCAGCGTACAGTATGGTGATGTTCATTTTTATAATTTTAAATAAAAAAGTACCTCATTATTGAAATAACAAAGTTTGATTTTGTTTTTTTTTATTTTTTATTTTAATAACTTTGTAAACGCTATAATAACTCATAAGGGGACTCGATTTTTCTGGTGACCAGTGTATTTTGGAACCCTTATGTTTATAAAACAGGTCTTATCTCACACTTGCTATCGTAATTCCATAAGAGCAACAGCTGCTGCTGAAATATCCATTGAGTCTGATGAAGTAAGTAGCACAATCTAAAATATTTATTTCATTTTAGGTCGGGAAACCCAATCCGCCCACAGATGTGACGGTAAAGATACGCATCGGTCCGTTCCTGCCTATCTATCAAATGTCGGCGCAATCAAACAATATTTACGTGTAAGTATAATATACGTTTATCATCACATTCTAAAAGTTCATAGATAATAATAATCGCTTTCCGAATGCTGAGAATTACGACTCCGTTTCAATCTGTCAACGATTTTTCTGCATCTGTTACGAATTTACGATCAGGAATTTGCTGACTAGCTGCAATGATCTCCTGTCGATATTGGTTCCGACCTTTAAAGGCCGCTTTCTTTTCTTTCTGAGCTAATAGGTTAGGCTAATTATTTTCCAGATTCACGGAACAAGACTACACTCAGCTCGGTAACCTGTACGCACGCGACCGCACTGCGCAGACTTTCCTGTCGAACTACGTGTACAACGACGTCGCCGTCGTCACCATCAACCCGAACTCCACTCTCAAGTGGGAGATCTCGCCGCCCGAGCTCGACCGGCTCAAGAGAGAGGCGGCCTCTAGTGAGTACAACAACTACATTCTGACCACCGTAAGGACTATTCTTGCTTGCAGCGCCCGGCCGCTATAGAAGCGCTTATAAACAGATGACGGCCTTCATGTGCACGGGATTTCGTGTCTTAGTCAGTTTTGGACAAAAGTACAACGATGCGACGTCACCGCCATCAACCTATTATTATAGCCAGCCTGGTGTTTCATTGGGCAAAGGCCTTCCTCCATATTTTCGATTGGTACCGGTTCTGCTCCACTTCTTGCAAATTCCTAAGGAAGACATCCAATCGACTTTGCATTGTATTTAATTAGGTAATTCATGAATTTAATAATTTACAGATGCAACATTAATGGTGAAGTTCACATACGTGATCACGCACCCGACGAACGCGGTCCCGAACCCGCCCACGATAGAGGATCACCGCGAGGTGCCCATACCGGCGCTCCTGGCGGGCAGACCCAACCCGCAGAGAGAGATACTGCGCCAGCTGCTGGAAGGCACTTCTGCACCAGACACATGGTGACTATTATTCATACAACAGGGCCTGAAACATATTCTTACTTTAAGGCATTTCATGGTGAAATATACAGTGCCCTCCAAAAGTTAGTTAAAATTATTCACTTCAGATGTTACGTCGCAGTATCATCTGAAATCCAAGTTTCAATTGGTTGAACTGTGATTTATTAAGTTTTTATAAACTAACCCAACTATTTATAAAAAGGGATTTCCTGAAAAACTTTTTTTTTTATTATTTCGTAACCAGTTTTTGGAGCTGCCCACAGTTAGTTGAAGATTGTAATGTTCTATGGATTAACAATATTTACAGGAATGTAATAATAATTGAATTTATCTTGTTTTTGTCGAATTTTAATATATTTCAAATTAGATTTAAGTCATTTTCACAAACTTCATGTTATTTTTCACTTTTTTGTTTCTTTTTTAAAGTCGTTTATTTTTTTCGTTGCACAAATATCATATAATGTCTGTTAATTTAGGTTTTTTTAGCAACCAACCAAGCTATTCGTCGTAATTATGTTAATAATGTAATACCTGAACTTAAACTTCATTGACGGCCTTTAAACATTTTCTTAGTAAACCTTGAATAATTAAACTCGTGTCATTATTCCCTTATTAATATGACATTTATATATATCAACAGGCTAAACGTACACAACTTGTTCCCGAAATTTTTGAAAGTATTCAACAAGGGTACCACAAAAGCGGCGTACCAACTAATTCCAGCGTCAACAAGCGAAGAGTTCGGTGAGTTTTCTGGTCTACATTGTACCTATTTATTTTTTATTTCACAGTATTCATCCATAATTCGTTACGTCAAGTAAAAATTAACCTAGATGCTGATTCCAAACCCATTTCGTGATTTTAGGTTTCTAAATCTTGTTTAGCAATAATATTTTTTTTGTTAAATTAATGATTGCAAGATGGCTTTTATTTTATCAAAAATATTTGAAACCATATGACGTCACACGTTGGGCTGATATAGGCTACTACTTTCGATATAATTTGCAAAGTATCAAGTTTGAAGATTCTGTTATTAGTTTATATTATTTATTAAAGCAATAAACGTAAAATTATTTTATTCTTCTTCTGACTAAATTACGAGCAAAAGTTTGAAAAGTTATTAAAAAATAATAAAATTATACTGTATTATAATTTTATGCTTGAAATACAAAAATATTAAATTACTTCGTTGCTATATGTGATGTTAAAATCTACAAAATAAATAAAAAAACTTTACATACCGAATTGTTAGTAAAAATAATGGTCAAAAACCTATTTTAGTTCAAAAATATAAATCATATATATTCTTTTAATTTGTTTTCTTATTAATCATTATTTCAGTTGAGGAAGAAATTGAGTACCGGGACGTACTGCTTCGATTAGAGAGAGATAAAGATACAGACGTAATGTATTGGCGGGTTCGAGAGTCTTGTTCTTTACGGGTAAGTTGCAGTACCTACTTTACTTTTAAGGTAACAGGTTCGAAAATAGTCCAACCGCCGCCGCCGCCCCCCTGATTGTATACACGGCAACAATACATACACAATAGTGATTAATATGTGGTTGAATTACATGATAGCAGTCTTAAACTGGCAATTTCTCGTATTATGCAGAAATATTAACAATATAATTATTAATTATGCTTTGAATCTATAATCTTTAAATTTAACTTTGGGGAATTTTGTATAATTCGTCGAGCACTAAAACTTGTGTTGCCACAAAAACCGATTCTCATCACGATTTGTTCATTTATGTTTTCAGGATCCATTGCTGTCGGTCCCGCTCAACAACTGCGATATGCTCGTGATGTACACTTTTAACGATAAACTGTTCCCAGAGACACTTAACTTTATATCTGGCAGTGGGTAAGTCTTAACTGTTCTTCATGTTTTACAGTTACTTAATTGTACTTTAGTGTCATTCCATAAAAATGACTCGACAAATATCTGAAGGGTATTGGCCAAGTATGGCAGCGAAGTGGCCTGTGTCCTAATTCGTAAATATCCTGTTTTTTTGTGTGTATTTTTAATATGTTGTGTGAATGTTTATAGCATCATCGGATTGTACACCACATTCGTGTTCTTGGCGTCTCGAGTGCTGCGAGGGTTCTTCTCCGGCATTTACACAAAAATCATGTTCGATGATCTGCCGAATGCTGACAGACTGCTGCAACTCTGCCTTGACATTTATCTGGTAAGTTTGTTTTACATCAAATGAAAAAAAAAAACTGCAGTTGGTAATAAAATATTAAAAATTCAGATTGATTAGCATGATTTTGACTACCTACTAAATACAATTTTCAAATACAATAAAATCTTCACTTATTTTACTTTAGGTACGCGAAGCGCTGGAGCTGGCCCTAGAAGAAGATCTTTTTGCTAAATTAGTATTCTTATACCGGTCCCCGGAAACCATGATAAAGTGGAGTCGACCCAAGGAAGAGGAAAACATGGAACAGCCGGCCCTGCCACCATCGCGCTGAGCTAATTGATTGCAATTAGCTTCACAAATAAATATTGTAGTAGGTACATGAAGTTTACTTCTATCCAAAAGTAAGCCAATACTAATTATGGCATCTTAATATCATCGTCATATGTATAGTTATCCGCGTAATTAAACTTTACCGTTCTAAGGCTAAATGTCAATTGTACGTAAAACGTCAAGTGCTTTTGTTAATTACTTATTAACCAATTATACAGTTAGATAGGTTCACCCCTAATGATGTTTGAATTTACGGGTTAATCCAGTTGCGCCCCTTAAAGAGGGATTTTAGGATTCACATGTCCAGCATGTCCTATAATCCCCCCGATGACTGTATGACTGTACACTGGCAACCCAGGGCAAACCGTAAGATGAATTAAGAATCCATATTACCGTGGCCCCTGCTGCCCTAGAGGCATTTTTAGGGGGGGGGGGGCTGGCAGGTATAACCTTAATTTACTTGGAGTTTTTTAATAACTGGTAAAACAGTAACGGGGTCGACTATACATAGTCTCAACATTCAGTGTAGTTATTTTGGAAATAGCTTTATTTTTTATACTCTAGTACATATGCCAATACTCTAGCCCATTGGCTAGAGAACACAATGAACTCTAGACATTTCTGGAGTTCATTGTAGGCAGGTAATCAGGTAGAAAGATTTGTAACAATCATAAAACAATTCAAATAATTACCTACTCTTCAAAAATCATAGATCTACTTAATTAGAAAATTAGGAGGCAGGGAAGTACAAGGTCAACCATGCTCTATTGTTTACTGTCTTTAACGTCCATATATTGTAATTATTTATAATTTAATTATGACTGCACCACATTACATCGATCATAGATACGTAAGTTGTACAGTAAAATAGTTATAATTTAAGATAAATCATGGTGCATATTTTGTTAACTCAATTCTTAAAGTTTCTGAAATTGACGAAATCTTGTTATGTTCCTACCTTACCTATAATAAATCCGAGATCAAAACAAAAATAACCTGCATGATCTTATTTTCGTTTATTATTTCCATTGAATAGTTTAATTGCATTAATTAACTACATATAATTTCTTGCACTATACTTATTTTGATAAAGCACACAAACTGACTCGTGTTGTACTTAAGCATTAATGTTAAAAGTCAAAAGCTCTCTTATCTAAAATTTCGAAAAAGTTACTCTAGTTAGTTACTTACTTACTTCTTATTGCAAGCTCATAGCTGCATATTGTTATTAATTTTGCTGTTTAGAATTTATGGGTATTCGCTTATTACCAGATGTTCATGTAAATAATATTTTTTAAATCTATATAGTTACCAGAAAAATACAAGGATCAAACCGACATTGATGTATTATTTAAAAATGTTTTATGTGGTAAATAAATGTTTAAGAATTCAGTTATTTATAATAAATAAAGGGTTTCACATTATATTGTTATATATTTACAACTGCACAAAATATTATATATTATCTTATCTTGAAATGTGTCTTTTTTAAACTGGCATAGATATTAACACAAGTTTATTTATAGATATCTCAATTTATAAAACCTTATTGCATTTGATATTACTTAATTAAATTATTGGAGTAAGAGAATTATACATATTGTACACTTTTGTATTATGGTTGTTGTGTTTAAGCTGCATTTAATGTTGTCCGGATTTGTGATAATAAAAGTCATATGAAACATTGCTTGTATTTTTATTAATTGTATGAATACATATTAAAGAAATCAAAAATTGAAGTTCATCTTACTTAGAGTCAAATTAATATGTTAATTTACTACCATTAATCTTGGTGCTATATTCATAGACATCAGTTCCTGGAATAATAATTTGGCAGCGTATGGCAATCGTATTTGCGAAATTTGCGTCTTGTTCTTGCAACCTTTGCATTCAAAAGTATTATTTCTTAAGTTTGCAATTGCTATCAAACCACAGAAATTGCAAACGTGTATGCGATAGGGATCAGATACCTCAAAAAGCCGCTCACGCAAAAATTGAGCAGCACCATGAGCAATTTGACAATCTCGTTCCATTTCTCCAAAACGTAATCCGCCATCTCTAGCTCGGCCCTCCATAGGTTGTCTCACTAAAATTTGTACAGGTCCTCGAGCCCTGGAGTGAATTTTGTCATCCACCATATGCTTCAAACGCTGATAATATGTGGGGCCTAAGAATACTTGGGCATTTATCTTTCGTCCCGTGTGTCCATTATACATGACTTCATTTCCACGAAGATGATAGCCATACTCTTGTAGTAGTGAAGAAATTTTCTGCACATTTACAGCATCATTGAATGGTGTAGCATCACCAATTTCTCCTTTGTTAGAAGAGACTTTGCCTTGAATGCATTCAATCAAGTGACCAATTGTCATACGAGATGGGATAGCATGTGGATTAATAATAATGTCGGGAGTAAGTCCCTCACAAGTAAATGGCATATCTTCTTGCCTGTACTGAATTCCGCAAGTTCCTTTTTGTCCGTGACGGGAAGCAAACTTATCTCCAATCTGAGGAATACGCACAGATCTAACGCGAATTTTGCAAAATTTGTATCCTTCACTGTTTAGAGTTAACATTACCTGGTCGACGATACCAGTTTCACTGTTACGTAAGAATGTTGACGCATCACGCTTCGAGTAACGTTTTGTTGTACCTTCTAATTCATCATCATTTTCGGGCAAAGTAATAGTTTTGCCAATAACTACATCATCACCAGATACTCTTATACCAGGTGCGATAATGCCGTCTTCATCTAATTTATCATATAAAGCATTTCTCATGCCTTGACACGTTTGTCTGGTTGGTTTCTCAAACTGCTCCTCTTGGTCACCAATTCTTTTAGATTCAGAGTCTTTATATGATCGATAAAATACAGAACGGAAGAAGCCTCTTTCTACTGCAGAAGCATTCAAAATGACACTGTCTTCTTGGTTGTAACCAGTATAACACAGGATTGCAACTATTGAATTAATACCTGCTGGCAATTCTCTAAACCTTAGATATTCCATAGATCTCGTAGTCACCAATGGCTTGTGTGGATAGTACAATACATGAGCCAGAGTGTCCATTCTTACATGGAAGTTGGTAATGTAAACTCCCATAGCTTGTTTACCCATAGCACTTTGATAAGTATTCCTAGGACTCTGGTTGTGATCAGGGAATGGGATAATAGAAGCACACACACCCAGGATCATAGCAGGATGGATTTCACAGTGGGTGTATGTAGTACAGTATGCATATTCTTTTACTTGAGCTAAATCATCTGGGCTCATTGCTATCATTACAGTCTCCTCTTCCAAGGTGTCTATATATTCAACAACTCCACTTGCTACCAAATTTTGCCAACCATAATTATTGAAGTCACGCTCTTTAAGGTCATCAATATGTTTCTTCTTTAATAGCAAAGCTCCATTTTCTACAATCAGCAAGGGGCGACATATTCTACCAGCATCTGTGTAAATTCTGATTTCTCTGTCTCTGATATCCCGAATCATGCTCACTTCAGACACAATGATATCCATTTGACGTCTCAGTTTTCTCAAAGTAGCCATTAATTGTTCTGGGTCTCTATGAATACCGACCCAACAACCATTTACAAATATTTTTGTGGCATCAGCTATAGCTGAAGGTGCAATTTCTTCCAAATTTTCCATGGACCATTCCTCCAAGAATTCTAGAATTGGAGACGGTTGACTGCCTACAGAGATATAGGCCATTAACGCAAGATTTTTCACCAAACCGACAGCAGCACCTTCAGGTGTTTCAGCAGGACAAATCATACCCCACAAAGTATTGTGTAATTGACGAGGTTTGGCTAGTTTACCATCACGTCCAATTGGAGAGTTAACACGTCTCAAATGTGATAAAGTTGAAGCAAAAGTTAATCTGTTCAATACTTGAGATACACCAGCTCTAGCCTGATGAGCTTTCTTTTGATCACCCCAATTTCCAGTGGCAAGGGAATATCTGAGACCATCTGTTATTATTTTAGTCTTAATAGCTAATTCCAAATTAAAGTCCTTTCCTCTGTCAATAAATTTTTGAGCATACATTCTGACTTCTTTCAAGAGATTTTTAAATAAACCCCTGAATAAAAATGCAAGTAGAGGGCCAGCTAAATCCAAACGTTTGTTGCCATAGTGATCTCTGTCATCCAGTTCACGACGTCCCAAAGCAGCCAGTAACAGTCTGTGTACCATATAACCCAAAAAGTAAGCCTTTTTAGTTTCACAGAAATCTGATACACCAACATGTGGCAACATTTCTTTTTGTAAAATTTCTCGAGCATATTTGATACGCTTTTCTTTTGTTACTCCAGGGCGAGCTCCACGGGCACCAATAAAATTAAGAGCCACATTTTGTTCTTGAATTACAAAAGCTTCATCTAAGGAGGGTTTTACCATTTCCATCATTTCTGGATCATCAAAATCATAAATAATGTGTTCCAGTATATCTCTGTCAGCTACAAAACCAAGAGCTCTGAACACAATCATGATTGGAATTTCTTGTTTAATATATGGGACAATTGCAATAATTCTTTGCCCAATTGCAGATTTTTTTATATTTTGTCCTCCACGAGCCATCATATTAACCCATAAAGTGGAAGTAGGCCTAGAACTATGTTCCAGACAAGATCGGATTTCTGTTTTGTAAGCAAATTTCCCATCTTTCATACTGAATACATATACAGTATTTGTTGCCATTTTTTCTTGTGCAATTAATACTTTTTCAGATCCGTTTATAATAAAATAGCCACCTGGGTCAAGTGGGCATTCATTCAATTCAGACAAATCTCTGTCAGTTAAGTTATTTAATAGGCAGTAAGTGGATCTCAGCATAATAGGAATCTTCCCAATGAATGTTTTCTGATGCTGAGTTTCAACAGGGTCTTCATGTTCTTTTACAATTGTTTTAGTTATATCTACGTAAAGTGGTGCAGAATATGTCAGGTTTCGAAGACGAGCTTCGTTAGGCATCATAGGTGATGGGGCACCATCTTTTTCCCAATGCGTAGGTTTAGACAAATAAATTTGATCGAATTTTAAAAGATACCTCGGCGGAGTTTCTATTTCACCCGATGAATGTTGAGCTTCAGCTTGCAACTCTATAGGTGGTGAATCTTCTACGATACGTTGGACAGACATTTGAATGAATTCATCAAAACTATCCAACTGTTGGCGTACTAATCCTTTTTCATCAAAGTAAGCGTTGATGACAATCCAACAAGCTTCCTGCCAGAGTTCAGAAGAAATCTCTTCCACATCAACTTCTTCATATTGATCATCTTCAGTGTCGTACATAATAAAAGAGGAGAACTAGAAGTTCCCCTCAATTACGTTAGTTTACAATAAAATAAGTTGTTGAAGAGCACGCACAAACTTGCAAGTGGCACAGGATAGATTACAGAAAGTCGAAATAATGTCCGCTTGACAGATCGAAGCGAGAGGCGATGACAGCAAAACTGCGGAGATTTAAAATGGCGTCGTGTAGTAGAGTGACAGTCGAATAGTTTACATACGATGCGATCAAACCTCAAGAAGTGTACAATGAGCCTTACGCAAAGAGGAATAGGCTATGGAGATAGCATAGCTGGGCACCCCTCTACTAAAGTATTCATTGGTCATTAATTTGAGCATACAAGTTTTCTAAAACTAATGGCACTGGGCGATCACCGCATTGTGTACCGCTTTGTCGTAAACAAGTGCTCTCTAAAATGGTCAATTGTGTGGTGTGTCGCATTATTAACACTCTTTGTTTGTTGTCATAGGACATTATTTGTAAATATGTGGTGGGTAAAAGCCAATATACGGCTCCACATAGTTTTAGCCGGTTATACCTAGGTGCGACCAGTAACAGTTAGTTAAACTAAACTTAGGTCTATCCTCTTCCTTAGGTTTAAGGCGGAAACATACTTACGTGTCGTGGCGTGTCGTGACGCGCCAGAAGCAAATCGGTTTCATACATTTAATATGGTTAGGGACATATTTGCATGGCATGTCGTGTCGCAACGATATATGAAACCGAATGCTTCTGGCGCGTCACGACAAGCCACGACACGTAAGTGTGTTTCCGCCTTTATACTCACCAGCCGCTGCCGCGGCACCGGTCGCTCCGCTCGCTTGGCTCGCGCGGGTAAACACTTAGCAAGATTCAAAAGCGATTTTCTACGAAATAGATCGATCTTCGATCTTAAAGTAGAAGCTGATATTTCACGAGGAAATTGATTTTAAATTTTCTTTGTGTATACATTTGATTGCTCGTGTGTCGTGACTATAATTTGGCAGAGGGGTAAACTTATCAATGCCAACTCTTAAGCTCATTCTTCTAGGATTCTATTTGGTCAACAATTTTTATTCTGTTAAAGATATGAAATCGTCGATAAAGATGCTTACAGCAGATCCTGGCAGCAACGGTAGATACAGTTTGGTAGCTACAACATCAAACTGTATCTCCAGATTTTGTTACCATTTTCTGTATTGCCTTCCACTTCCATATTCACGTCAAAACTAACAATTAACAATTTAAATTTTGCGGGCACATGAATTTCGTGACTAAATAACTGCAAGCGCATGCTTTGCTCTGATGGGTTTTTTCACATTAGTGGTAAGTGGTTTTTGTAGTTAAAAAACCGAGGGGAAAATTGAGACTAAACAATATTCGAATAAACATTTTTTTTAATGTGTCAATAGACAATTTTTTTTTAAACCATTGTTAAATCATTACTAATAACAATCGAATATCGATCTATGTTGTTAGATCATCCCTAGTGGATGTTTTGTTTGAGAACCTAGTTTGAGACTTCAATTTGACGATTTTTGAGATGATTCATTCGAACTCGGATTGAAGTGCTTAGCCTAAAGTTTACTTTAATTTTTAGCAGTTGCATTTATTCCATACATAACATGGATTCATCACGCAGAAGTAACCCAGAAGAACAACGTTGTATTATTGGTCTTCAAAATTTAAAACTATCCAATAAAGTTGAAGATGTTACTGAGCAAGCGCACGGCGCCGTATCATCGAACGCAAGTTCTCTCGCCAAAACCCGACCTGTGGGCGCAATAGAGAGCTTTGTACTGGATAATAGCCAAAACAGTCGTCAAGATTACAGTTTTTATGAGCGATCGAATGTCATAGCCGCTTCAAAGTTTGCTACGCCTAAACGAGTTGAAACGATTGCGTCGATCAATAAACGTGATATAAACACTGCTGCTCTGCCTTCGAGTCCTACACGTTCCATCGATTCCATATCGCAAAGGTCACTCAGTTATCAAACTGACGACCTCTATGAAATCCCAGCCATTCCGAATGCACAATATCCGCCACCAGTTTATGAAAATATAGATTATTACGGTGAACAGCGGTCCCCGCAGCCGCCCTACTACCACCAGCTGTACCAGCAGGCCCCGCCGCCGCCAGTGTCCGACGGATATTACGACACACGCTACAGTAAAGCCCAACCTCAAGTGCCAGTTAATTCCAAGACTAAAGCTAACCCAATAGTGTATGAGAACATGTTGTGTTCAGATAACGATAAAAAAAGTGAATTTATGCCTCAACAAAACCATGATCAGCGATTTATACAACAGGGGTCAGTTCCTGGTCCACAAGTGCCAAACACTGGTGTTACTAGGAATCTGGCACAAATGATAACAAGTGAAAAAGTAAAAATAGACAAGGCTCCACCTCCACCTCCATACAGCACGTCCCATGAGAACCCAGGCAGTGACTACACAGTGATGAAGTCTGCCCCTCCCAAGTACACTGATGTGAGTGCCCTCCTGAAGACTGATAACAGTATTAGTTTTGATGATAAAATTGTGACCATACCATCCACAGCAATATATGCATCTATAGCTCCAAGTGCCCAAAGACCTAAAGCCAACATTGCTACTGAAGTACAAACAGCTACAGCAAGTCCTAAATTCTTTCATCCCAAACCAAATATTGGGAAAGAGAAACCATTAATGAATGGAGGGTTTAATTCAAAGCCTGCAGTTGGTAGTAGAATGCAGATAGTGGAAGATACTAACGGTTCAGATTATGTGTGCATGACTGGTGGCTCCCCAGCTGCAGTGGTGGCAGCAGCTAACAGAGACAATGTCTCCCTTGCTTCTGAATCTATTGCTTCTAGGAATTTAGTATCAGGACTGACATCATTGTGTTCTCCGGCTCAGTCCCCAGCTCCCAGTCCTACTCCAAGCTCTGTGTCCCAAGTGTCAGGTGGTTCTCGAGGATCTGGCGGTCGAGGCAAAAGCTTGCTGCCATACAGTATAACACCCCCACGTCCACCTGGCCCCAGCGAGGCTCAACGTAAGATAGAAGAACTTACTAGGCAACTAGAAGAGGAAATGGAAAGGCAAGATGAGGAGGGTGAATATTTTGGTAAGACACCAAATTTCTTTAAAAAAATCTTCAATTGCTATCTGCTTTAAAAATACTACCTGATTGGTTCAGTTTTGCATATTGAATTCAGACTTACACTCGTCACCTAGGTATCTGCCACACATGCGGTGCAGGAGTCACAGGGGCAGGCCAAGCTTGCCAAGCAATGGGCAACCTTTACCACACCAACTGTTTCATCTGTTGCTCTTGTGGTCGTGCATTACGAGGCAAGGCTTTCTACAATGTGCATGGCAAGGTTTACTGCGAAGAAGACTATTTGGTGTGTACTAAATGTCATCATACATATAATTATTTACTTATGCAGATAATGTTGGATTTTCATTATTGAAAATAATGAACCTTTTTGTAATCTCAATATTACAGTACTCTGGATTTCAACAAACTGCTGAAAAATGTGCAATATGTGGACATCTTATTATGGAAATGGTAAGGAATTCTTTGTTGTTGCAGACCTCGGTTATTTTTTGAACACACATTATTTCTGTTGTATGGTTTACAGATTTTGCAAGCAATGGGAAAATCATATCACCCAGGGTGTTTCCGTTGCTGTGTGTGTAATGAGTGCCTTGATGGGGTACCCTTCACTGTGGATGTTGACAACAAGATTTACTGTGTCAATGATTATCATCGCATGTTTGCTCCTAAATGTGCTAGCTGTGGAAAAGGTAAGGCGCTGTTCGTATTTCTAAAAATAACCTTTTGAATCCAAAAAAGCATGAAGCAATATAATTGTTTGATTCCAGGTATAACACCAGTTGAAGGCACGGATGAGACAGTAAGAGTTGTGTCAATGGACCGGGACTTCCATGTTGACTGTTATATGTGCTGCCTATGTGGAATGCAACTGACTGACGAACCTGACAAACGTTGCTACCCCCTAGCTGGTAAGTTGAGCATTTTAGAGTCACTTGTGTAAATATTGTGTCCCTTTGTTCCCCTCTTACTGTAGCTTATCTGTTGTTAGTGCCAGCCCTGAAGAGTATCTTGTTCAGAAATTATTATTTTGCTAAAAAAAGGTTTTGGCTTAGTTTGTACTTTTTGCTTCACCTAATATAAGTGGCGAAACTAACTAATAATATTTTAAAGGAATACAGGCATGTTATTTTGTTGTTTATTGAGTGGTTAAAAAAAATCTTTATGATATACTCAAGTTGATATTTTAAATATTCAATTTTTTATTTTTTTACACTCTGGATATGTTTATACAAAATATATAATGTGTAATATAAAATATTTTATGTTAAATAACAATGAAACTTTTTCAGGCAAGCTAATGTGTCGCGCTTGTCACTTGACAACGATCGGCGCGGCGACGGGGCCCGGCCACTCGCCGGCGCCTCATCTCTCCCCGGCTTCTTACCAGTACATGGGCTGAACTTCATTCTTTGGGCGGCGGCGTCTAGTGTTCAAACAATTAAATTACATCAGAATGTGTTGTTTACAGGCTAATATTTATATAAGGTATCCAAGTATGTGCTCAAATTGATTTTGTATAGCCAATGTTGCATCTATTAGCATTTAATGTAATTAGCTTTAATATGCCTAACATAAGTTTTAATGATTAACTTTAGTAAAACATTTTACATTGTGTTGTTACTGTTAATAAGATTCAAGAAAATGTGATGTAAATGTTATGATACAAAATATATCTATGTGATGAGCTTACATACTCTATTTGAGAGCATCAAAAAATAATCAAGGTATTTGATTTGTTTTAGCAAAGAAAGAAGAACAGGTTTGCCTATCGTATTTTGTGATATCTGATATATTTTTATTTTAAAGGAATTGATTTATAAAAAGTGATAATTACATGTTATTATGGAATTGGTGGTAAATAACAAATTAGTAAGATTATGTCTTGTTTCATACATGAATTTGAAGTTGCTGTATTTTCGTTATTGTGTATGTGTACAGTCCAACAAGCTATTTTGTATTCATGTAAAAAATATATTCAAACTACATCATATTATTATATTCATATTATTGTGTGCTCAATAACTTATGAAGTCAAATATACCATAGTATGTAGATGAGTGATGTTGAAGAATGGAGTGCTCAGCACACCCACAACATTGCTTGTGTAAATGCAGTAAGCATGTCAGTCATAAAATATGAATAGCTTGCTTGATAGTACATACACAATATATATTTGAAAATGTGCTGTTGAAAAAATGAAAATTCTTATAGGTTTACCTTGCCGTTACACATTGTACATATATTGTATGAAATACATGTTTAAACCCCCAAGTATTATGGCTGCTAGTTGATTTGCCATTGATGTGAAATGCATTTATTAATTTTACACACTTAGACTGGACAGCACGCCTGGTTGGTGTGTATGTAAATTACATAATTATAATTATTATGTAACATTGTGTAACAGGCTCCCTGTTTTGAACAAATATATATTAATTGCTTTTGGTCACAACTTTATTAAATATTTAAGGATGAAAGGCGCAATAAAACATTCCAGTAATGTGCTGTCTTGTTTTGTACTTAATATAAATAAATTAAGCTGTTTTAATATGTACATTTTGATGAAAAATTATGTGATTATCGTGTAACTAGCTATTTTATATGAAATAAACATGATTTCGTTATGTAGTTCTTTTTATATTTAAGGAAGTAATAAATATTACAAAATTTATAACTGTATATAATTTAAATTTCATCCTAGGGCCTTATTTATCATGACTAGCAGATGGTTTCGTTTACATCTTAATATTTATGCATGAAAAATGCATCTTATCATCATGTCGGAAATCAATGACCTTGGCTAAGGAAGAGATCTTTGAAAGTATCACATTTTCTTCACCTTATTTTTCAAATTTCGCATTTCAGATTTATAACGTTTCATTTCCCGCATGACTTGGGTATGTTTTTCTTTCATCTGTGCTTGACTCTCCTTGAAGGCATCTTGTAAATTGTCTCTTTTCTCTTGAAATATTTCTTTCATTCGCTCTCTGGAAGGAACTGGTTTGATAAAACCTATTCCTTTTAATTTTCTAATTGCATACGTAGTCCCTCCTAGAACAAAATAAAATTTAGTAATAACATGCATAACAATGCTTGAGTGTTTGTCTTACAGCTTGGAGTTGGAATTCTTTTACATATTCCAAATTTAAATAAAAAGACCATATTACATTATTCTAACTTAATCACGTGACATTTTTTTTGTTGTGATGTCAACTTATATATATACCTACTATTACATTCCAAACATGAGTTGCCTAACAAAGGAGTTTTAATATGAATTGATTGGACTTTAAACCCAGTAGATCTGGCCAAGTTTTTTTTAAAAGTGCTCCCTACTGTAACAGTTTGTTATATTATGCAAGCAGGTATTACCTATTGTGACAGCATACCGTAGAGGTGTTACTAATTTGTACATTGCTAATGCAATGGCAAAATATCCTGCATTTGTATCTCTTATGGGGCCAATTATTGATTCACTGATGCCTACAGACTGTAGTACTGCAAAAACATCAACACCACTGCAATAAAGTTAAAATAGCATTAAAGTATAAAGATTAATAACTTGATATGATTCAAACTTAAAATTGTTATTTCATACCTACTGACAATGTAGTAGAAACTTCCAAACCAAACGATAGATGTAGCAACGTGTACAGGGATCAACACATACCAGTAGTCCCTGTACATTAGTTTAAACTTCTGTATAACCCCCTGCTTTTTCGGTGGGCAGTCGGATGGCGTGTCATTTGGGGTACCGCTGGCGCTGCTTGGAGAAGAATACTGTCGAAAATTTTTTGGCTGGAAACTTTTTATTTTACAGTCAATAACCAGGCTTTGAGCGTATGGATTTTGATAGCAAATACCACTTGCCAGAGTTCTTATTGGGTAAATTTCTCCAACACTCCATTTTACTGGTTTGGTTATATTTTGTAGTAAATTATATTTATTAAACAAACTCCTATAGGTAAGGGCCATTTTAATTCGTAAGTCGATTTATTGCACGAAAATCTAATTGCTATAACATTTTTTATAACTATTCGGAAAAATATGTAACGGGATTAGATTATTGTTGACAGGTTGAAGTGACAGTGACATCAGCACAGATTCTGTGCTAATGTCACTGTCACTTCAGTGTGGTTCTGTGCCACAGAACTACAAACCATTAAGGTCGAAGAGGGCACGGGGACATTAGTCGGGTAGGGTTGCCTTTTATAAGCTATATAATATGCGAAGTTCGAATTGTCGAACAAAGCAGAATAAAATGAGAATGAAATTCTGGGCGGACGGCGCACAGTGGGCTGAAAAACGGCTTTCATAGATTTATAAAACATTTTATAAAATGTCCACTTGTATGACTTGAATATGTTTTGGGAGACTAAATACATGCCTAAAAATATCAACATTATGAAATATGTAGCATTGTAAACAACATAATATATACAGATTTTTTTGTTCAAAAATTTGTATGGAACTGCCATGAAAAAGTCTTAAATCTTGGCCATGGAATGGGTGGCCCTAATTCTTTTTCAGGCGATTAATCTTTCCATTATTTAGACATTTTTGACATGCTCCCCAAAACGCTAAGCAATGAAAAAGCTATGCTTTTTTAAAAATCACTTGAGATTTAATATTTTCTGATAATTATTTTTATCAAATGTTTAACTTTATTTGAGCATATCTACACGGACTATTAAAACGATGAGCCCGACCACTATTTTCTATGAAAACGCCCCATAATCATAAAAATTGGTGTTTTTCTTCAAAAATACTATTGACCTGGCATGAAAAAGTCTTTTATCTACGCTTTGGAATGATTAGCCCTAGTTCTTTTGCAGGTGATTAATCCTTCAATTATTTTCATTTTTTTGTCATACTCACGGAAACGACCTGTAGCTAGATCTTTTTTCGTCCATGCGATTCGTTTTTCTCAAATGTCCACTTTTATTGACTTGAATATGTTTTTGTTTTGGAGACTAAATAAATGCCTAATAATATCAACATTATGGAATAGCATTGCAAACAACACATCCAGAATATTTTCTTAAAATTTGTGTGGAGCTGGCATGAAAAAGTCTTATATCTCCGCCATGGAATGAGTAGCCCTAATTATTTTTCAGTTGATTAATCCTTCCATTATTTAGAAAATTTTGACACGCTCCCTAAAACGATAAACAAAGAGTGCATTTTCAGCAAAAAAAAAAATGCAAAAAAAAAATTCGCTCTTAGAGCCTTGCACCTTTTGTTCTTAAAATCGTCTAAGTAAGCTATCATCTATTCCTGACTAAAAGGACCAACGAGTAGCTAACTTTTCTAGAGTGGAGAGCTTACATTTTCTTTTAGTTCCTATACTACTACTAGTACTTGTCAAATAACATGATAAAATTAGTAACTTTGAATACTATATGTTTATAAGAACAAGTATGGAAAATTATTCAACATTTTTGATGTACCCGTAGCTGGTTCTATAATGGGTCACCTAACTTTTTTATCCATAATTTAAAGTGCCATAACGGTTTTTGTCTTAATCATCATTTATCCGAATGATAACTTACCCGAACTTAATATCACATAATATCACATGCCATAAAATTGAATTCCCTAAATATGTATAATAAGTCCTAAATCGGTTTGTCATAAATACTACAATCAATAATATACAAAAGACATAAAACCGTTTTCAATAAAAGTTATAAGTCCTAAACTCAAATTACATAATGTTTATTTAAAATAATAATATTCTATAATAATAATAACAAATTTGTATAACAACGTTTTTGCTATGAACTTCTCTATTATACATGTACTCAATAAAGCAGTTGATTGTGAACATGTGGTTTTTGTAAGCATGCAGCATGCAAACAAGCATGTAGCATGCAAGCAAGCATACAGAAGGCAAGCAGGCATGCAGCATGCAAGCAAGCATGCAGCATGCAACAGGCATGTTTTCTGTCACGGCTCCGGCGCTGCGGCACCGGCGGTCCCACGCAAGTTTATCGTCGCAGATGGGTTTAACGCAAACCGGTTGGCCGGCGAAGCCGGCCAGCAAGCCGAAGCTGCGGTGTTACAACCACCTGCTCCTCAACTAGCGGGCCGCCTCGCCACTCCGCGCCTACGCGATTTTAAATCACACTAGAGCAGGCAAGACTGCGTGGAGTCGGATTTACAGCGATTCGTTTCTGTCACTAGAACCTAATTTTGAGCAAATGTTTTAGAATTAAAAAAATATTATAAATGAACATTCGGAATAATACACATTATTTAAAACAATATTTAGGACATATGACTTTAGGTCATGTAAAATTAGGAGATTCAATTATTATAGTACTCGATATTATGACAGAATACTTTTAGAACTAAAGATAATTATGTAAAACAAAATTTCGGGATTTTGAACATTATGGTTAC
Organism: Cerastis leucographa; assembly: GCA_963082945.1. Classification (NCBI taxonomy): domain Eukaryota; kingdom Metazoa; phylum Arthropoda; class Insecta; order Lepidoptera; family Noctuidae; genus Cerastis; species Cerastis leucographa. The sequence goes on along the minus strand of OY720383.1, from coordinate 15,458,104 downwards.
TGAAGTTTATGGCAAACGTGTTATGGATAATGATTTTCGGACAAACAATTTTAGGAGAAGAAAGGGAGTACCCTCGTAGCTATTGCATTTTAGATTCTTCGAAGAACTTCAGCAGCATCCGTAAATAGTAAATTTAACCCTTTAAGACGTAGGAAGGCAAAAATATTACCTACCTATTTAAAATACTTTTAAAGGATGGTCCATTTGTTACGGGCCATAATTCGAACCCTTACAGGCGGGATAAAGCAACAACGAATAACCACTGAAAAACTCAAAAACTTTCGGCGCTTTTTGACTCTTGTGATAAAACAGAAAAAAGTAACTACATAGATAGGTTTTTTCTGAAGCATTGCATTTAATTTAACTCCAAATTTGATCTTAATGTAATTTTAGGAAATTACGTTTAGATCAAATTTGGAGTCATCAACAGTCATGATCACTCATATAATGAAGACTCTGTTCGTGAGGCTCACTTAAATCCCATTTTGGTATCTTAGAGTACCTACTCATCAAACAGCCAATAAATGTGATCAATTTGGGTGTAGGTAGCGTTCGCCGACAGCTACCGCGGCAAGATTCGTTGAGCTCTGTCGTCTCGTATGCGGTTTGTCTCAGTTCCTTTTTTTATTTATTAATATACAAAACCAAATGCGCACAAAAGGATTGGAATAGGTAGGTATAAAAGCAAATTAAAAAAAGTATTATCTAGATATAAATGAATTAGCCACAGTAGCAATACATTTTAACTGAATCGTAAGATACACAATCACTTTGATTTCGATAAAGATTGAGGCGGCTCACGGTGCCAGACACCACCCAGTGCGATCCACTGTGGATAAGAGTGCCATCAAAAATACCGTCTCCCGGTCTTGTTTTCACCCTTACCGAATAAATTTTCCATTGCTTATTACTTTCTACTAAATAAACATCATATATATGTGCAAGGATTAATTTACGACACTGTGGATGATCGTTTAACAACTTATTGAGTTGTTCCACAAGTTTGTGTGCTGCTATCTTTTTGAGTTTGCTTCCAATTTTAATCTTTTTCCCTCGGTGACACGGGCACCAATGTTCTTCAATACCAACTGATGTGCAATTTCTAATTCCCGGTATAGGAAGAAAAAGACTTGATTTACTTAAAGACAACCCCTTAGCCCTTATGCTGATCATATTATCTTCCAGTGAACCCAAATTAAGTAGATCTAAAAATGTCTCATGAACATCATAAGGCGTGGTTAGGCGTCCGACATTATGTTGGATGTTCTGAAAGGCTAGTTTATAACGGCGTCTAAACTTTTCAGGAAAAAGAATACCAAGCATTGGCAAAAGTGCTTCTAGCCGGCCTTGTTCTGTTTTTACGATGTCCCCCCATCTCATTCCATGATCACTTAGAAATATAAGTATAGTTTTACTCAAATAATTATCTTCCTCTAAATTGGTTAAAAAGTTGAAATAAGACTCATCCATGATATGTGGGTTATTAAGATTCTCGTGACTAACAGATTCTTCCCAAAACATACCAAACAATGGAACACGCTTTGAATGAACATGTTGCGTTAACCCATAGATGTATTCTAAAAGAATTTTGTAATAATATTTAGAGCCCAGACATGGGTGGTAGTTGAAATATTGGTTTTTGAATAATTTACACGTTTCCAAAATGAATGGCTGTAAATAAAAATCGGTCGGTATCCCGGGCAGGCCGTACTCGTAGTTGCCTAGGAGGCCAGCCACACTGTCGGAGCCGAGTGCGGTGTGGTATCCTTTCTCTTTAAACTTATTCCAGATAAACGCATTGTTACATTTGTCAAAATTAAATATGGTATCTCGAATACATGTTTGTCTTACATGCTTGAAAGGAAGTCCTGTTAACAATGGAAATAAGTTAGGATATGAGTTATCCCCCAATTTACCATAGCCGAGCAACTCAACGACACCTCTTTCCTTTAAAAAAACTGACGTTAAAGGCATTGTACGATGAAAATTGAGTCGTGACAAACTTTCCATACCAAGTATGAGTATGTTGTAAGATTCTTCGTTTTGAGACGTATCAATGGGCGTCATATCTTCATGGTAATTGAACAAAAAGAAATCTCTGTAAATTTCTTCTTCTAAATTATAACATTCAATATGCACAAATTCGTCTTCCACTTTTATTACTGTTACAAATTCTTTGCAATCACTGTAAACTACATTGTTTATGTTTTTTGGTGCTGAAAAAGATTTGTAGCAACAATAAAAACTATCTTCAATAAATACGTTGTAGGAGTCGAGAGCTTCACGGTTCACCCAGACATGTGTCGCATTGGTTGCGACGAGAGGGACTGCAGAGGAGCAGTTCTGTATCCCAGGCGGTGCAGAAACTATTTCTCTTATACTTTCACTAACCTCTGACATACCAGTTACCATACATCCTTCTGTACGGATCGTGTACAGCTCACTAGTATTAATCGCAAGAACTTCTTTTAAAACAGTACCTAAAGTACAACACAAAGCTACTGAAACTGAAATATGCATTGCAATTAAAATGCCTATTCTATGCCTTGTCTTTCGGTTCTTGTTGTTTCGCAAACAGGTGCTATAATTGTCACGTACCAACGAACCACAAAAGAAAGCTAAGTAGCTGATGAGGGCAAGGCTTTTCAAAATATTTACTATTACTTTCTAAACATTCTGATAATTCAGTGATGTGGATACTAAAACCGCGTTCACATTATGAAATAACTAGCCTATGCCCGTGGCTTCGCACGCGTGTAGTTCGGTAATTGTCCCACTAGATTGTACTACCCGGATTGTAATCCTATGTTTTAATCCAGGTACAACAGGTTCAACTACCTGTGTGCCAAATTTCATCTAAATCCGTTCAATAGTTTTTTCGTGAAAAAGTAACAAACATACATTCTCACAAACTTTCGCATTTATAATACTAGTAGGATAGGAAGAAGTAGGATAGGATAGTAGAATAGGATTGAACACGCTTTCCCTTACATGTACCAATAAATTACTGTAAGTCTCCTAACATTTTCCACCATTTTATAAATGTTTAATAATGGATCAGCTGTTTTATAATCGTCCTTTCTTTCTGACTATCATACATAATGAACATTGGTATATTCATGATTTTTAAATAAGTAAATATAAATTTTGGTAGCACAGTCTACGTAGGGTGCAGCTCGCGTGTAAGACTGTCTACAAATGTTGCGGAAAGCTCGTAACACGTTCTACGAATGGTGTAGCTCACGTAGTGTAGCACCTGTAGTATTTACGCAAGGTGTGGCTCACGCGTTGTACGGTCTACGAAGGGTGTGGCTTGTGCATAGCACGACGTGCTACGAATGGTGTAGCTGACGTGGTGAAGCACTGTCTACGAAGGATGCGGCTCGCGCGTAGCACGGTCTACGAAGAGTGCAGATCAAGTTCGTTTGTAGTTTTTACGCACTCGCACTCTGTAGGAATATGGCAGTCTTGTCGGATTTTATTCAATATCGCATTCAATCCAGAATGTGATTAAGGTATTTAAAATAATAGTTCAGGAGTTTAGTTTTAGATATCGATGGCATGTATTTCCGATTTTTCTTTGAAAATGTCGTGAGATATATTTTGAATACGAATGGTTATAAGAATAGGAGAAGACAAAAGAAAGTATGATTTGATGCCGTGAAAGACGACTAGGTACTAGATATTTGAGAAGTAGAAGAAGAAGAAAACTGGCTTCTTAGCGTAGACCACAAATAAATTGGGTTAAGGACAGGAGAATGGTGAGTGGCGCTGATCCGCATTCAGTTTGTCTGAATTGTCTCCGATCCTGACTCGCCTGTTCCGCCTTTCCTACGAGACTGGAAAAGTGCCGAATGCTTGGAAGCAAGCCAACGTACAGCCCGTGCCCAAGAAGGGCAGTCGAGCTGACCTGGCCAACTACAGACCCTGGCCATCTCTATAACGTCCATACTCTGTAAGAGTATGAACGTGTACTCAATTGTAAGCTCTTAGCATACCTAGAAACTAACGATATCCTTAGTGACCGCCAATACGGCTTCCGACGTAATCGGTCTACTGGGGATCTTCTAGCATATGCCGTTCACATATGGAGTGAGGCCATCGAGAGGCACGGGGAAGTGATTGCCGTCTCCCTCGACATCTCGAAGGCTTTTGATAGGGTCTGGCATGAAAGCCTTATCGGTAAGCTTCCTTCATTCGGTCTGCCCGGTGGTCTGTGTGATTGGATTGCAGACTTCCCGAGAGATCGGTCCATTCGAGTGGTTATCGATGGCTGCTCGTCGGACCAACTGCATATTAATGCTGGGGTCCCTCAGGGGTCCGTACTCTCAGCAACATTATTCTTGCTGCACATTGACGATCTGCTAAGACCCGGCACCTTTGGGTATGCAGACGACAGCACTGTTGCTGAGAGATACTTGTCTAACGCACGGGCTACCGGGCCTCAGATCCGGTCTCTCCGTGAGGCTATGGTGGAGCGTTTGAACCTGTCCTTGCAAGCAGTCTCAGGTTTAATGCTACCAAAACCCAGGCGTCTTTTTTCTGCAAAAAAGAGCCAATTTTACCCTGCTCCAACTTTCCGAGATGTCACCGTGCCAATAGCAGACCATCTTGAGCTTCTTGGCATAACTTTAACATCAACCCTCAATTTTGGCTCATATATTGAGGCAAAGGCACAGCTGGCTGCCAAAAAGTTGGGGGTCCTTGCAAAGGTGAGAAGGTACTTTACGCCAGAACAGCTGCTCAGCTTGTATCAAGCGCAAGTTCGTTCGTGCATGGAGTACTGTTCTCATCTCTGGGACGGATCTGCCAAATACCAGCTTGATGCACTTGAGTCGGTTGAAAAGCGGGCCAAGAGGCTCATTGGCAATGAGGCACTGGTCAAATCTAAGCTCCAGAGCCTTGAACATCGTCGCCGAGTTGCCAGCCTATCGGTTTTTTACCGGTTACATTTCGGGGAGTGTGCGATGGAATTGCATGACCTAATTCCAGCTAGCCCGTTTCATCATCGGACTACAAGACGTACGGCGATGCGCCATCGGTACATGGTGGACATCCCACCTATACGCACTATGCGCTTTGGGAATACTTTTATTATGCGTATCACTAAGGAGTGGAATTCCCTGCCGGAGTCTGTGTCCGATAGCTACAATCTGGGGGTCTTCAAGTCAAGAGTGAATAGGTTTCTTCTAGGCAAGCGTGCTTCACCGTCGACCACATCATCGCTTACCATCAGGTGAGATAGTGGTCAAACGCGAGCCTATTTATAATAAAAAACTTTTGTACGGTTTTGTCCCGCTCGCCACTAACAGCTTTGCCTCCTCCGGTAGCGATTGGGATTTTTTCTAAAAAAAAATCCTTTTCGCAACCAGGGGCGACAACTGGGACTTGACACTTTGCTCGACGTGGTTATTGAACCCAAGACCTCATCCTCAGCAGAAGCGCGGCCACTTGACCAAAGAGGCAGTGGAAATAACGTAAATATTTGGGAAAACTTTTGTAAGGCAAAAGGAGGCCGTGGTTTCGTAGTTTTTTGTATTGTCCCCAGTCTCTACAAAGCTTTTTCGTAAGAGTTGGTTCGCGATTTATTAAATTTGATATTTTTCAGGGGTGGACCCAGATTCTTTTGCTGTTTGACTGAAGTTCGTCAACAGTTATCATGCTGCCCAAACGCCACAAATGGATAGAAATAATATTGGTAAACTGAAATATATTTTGACGTCGCGTCGTAGGACCTAGCATAGGTCTGAGGACCTGTGCCGTAGTTAGGCTGCAGAATTGTGTAGCCTTTGTAGATAATTTAATCTAAATTGAAATATACCGAGTCAAATTGGCTTTTTAGAAAAGGATTTAAGAAACCTCGATATAATTTTTCAGAACTTATTAAGCTTTTTAAGGGTTTTTTTTTCAACCCTAAGTTACATGTATGGAGGACCACCGCTATTTTTCATTATTTCATGTCATATTTCTGTAGCGCTTCATAGAAGACCTACCTACTCTACATATTTCAACTGTTCGGTGCCAATAGTTTCGGAGTAAAACTTCTGTGACTCGGGACCCTCAAAAGACGTGCCAGTGATATGGTGGTAAATAAATTACCGCCCGAACCCAGAATATAAATAAAATTATAAACAACAACAAGTTTAATTTTATTAAAAAAAATATTAAGCTGCCATTTCTTCTTATTATAATAACTTAATAATCCATACATTATACACGTATTTACACAAATTATTCACAAATACTAACTACTCGAGGAGCTTGTGGCTAAATAATAACAGCCGCACGGGTCGATCTTTAAGGTTAAGCCGTGCTTGCCGAGGTTGGCCCGTGGATGGGTGACCATAATTACATACCGAGTTTCCTCCGAGCCTCGGAAAGCACGTTAAGCCGTTGGTCCCGGCTGTCATTTGTAAATCTTTGACAGTCGTTACGAGTAGTCAGAAGCCAAAAGTCTGACACCCAGTCTTACCAAGGGGTATCGTATTAGCCAGTTATTAGGTTGTGGAGGTCAGATAAGCAGTCGCTTCATGTAAAATACTGGTACTCAGCTGCATCCGGTTAGACTGGAAGCCAACCCCATGATAGTTTGTGAAAAGGCTAGGCAGACGATGATTGATAAATATTAACTACGTTATATATTATAACTTTATATACAACAATATGTATTTTTGATATTGTGAGGTTTAAACGTAACTGCATTTATACCTCGTATCGTACCTATAGTATAACATAAGGATATCTTACTGTATACTTACATAAACCCCTTATTAATAAACACGGAGTAAAGTTGTGGCGAAGTTAACGAAACATATACAAGGTGTTGTTTTGCATCCTTGTCAAAATTCAGGAGGTTCTCAGAAAAGACATACATAATCAATTTAAATTACAGTACCTACTTAATTATAAATAAAGGCTGCTTTTTTTGTTGTTTGAATATATCAATATTTCAGAATAACCCTAACGCGGTTTAGGGAATAAGAATTTATTATACATTTGAGATTGTTTGTATGTGTGAAAGTACGGTTATGGGAGTTCAGATGGGCCGCGTTTAAAACACGTGTGGTTCACACTTACCGATTTCGGTAAATAAGAAATTTAAAACAAAAATACCTACCCATCTTATTATTGCTTCGGGTCGAGAATCATTAGCATACTCGTAGTTACCTCCTTGAATTTGGCGAGGATGCAAAACAACACCTTGTATAGGTGAAACCGAAGATCATGGGGACTAGACGTAACTTTATTCCGAGTTTAATAAGGTAGCAAGTGCACATTATATACTTCAGCATGTACTTATAGTTTAATTACAAATAAAAGTGTCCTTTACACAATTTTTTATCTTTGAGATATGTGATCATTCTCGAATCTACATCGAAGTGGCAAGTCTGAGTGAAAACATCGCAGAGGGCACTGTCGAGCATGTAATTTCCACGTTTGCTCGTGTTTTTTCTGGACTTATTTCATTCTAGCCTTAGTTTTTAAATTTACTTACTAAAATTCACATTGATTTTATTGTTCTGATATAGGTACTATGAAATAGACCATCGTGTAATATCATTCGCTCAGTGCAATTCACTTTTTTTTTGTATAAATTACAGTTTGATGTGCTTATTGCGAAAATATCTATTCATGTACAGACAGCCAGCACATCGTGTTACCCGAAACTGTAAAATTTTCCTAATTAACCTTGAACCTAATCCTTTAACGATAAGGTTGAAAATGTATTAAAAAAAATTGACAGATTGTTGTAGCTTGATGTGGTGGCGTTTGTACCTATTAATGATATAAGACAAATCTAGGGCATTTTAGAAAACATTTTATATCTAACGGTCAGCTCACACCAAGACGCGACGCGACGCGACGCTGGGCACACTTGTGAGAATTCAGAATACGTTGTGCAACGTGTTCTGAATTCTCACAACGAAATGTGTGACTTTTCGTGTATAAAATAAAGTTATATTTTGAATTGCTCTTTAAAAGTGTGCGCGCAGCGTCGCGTCGCGTCGCGTCTCGGTGTGAGCTGGCCCCAACAAGACTCACAAACAAACCAAGTATTGAGTAAGGTGTCTATAGTCAAATTCTTACAACTAATTGTCATCTAGATATGTGCTTCTGACTGGTAAATCGTAAAGGTGACAGTACAATATTAACGGCTTAACTACAAACGACTGAATGGCCTTCGCACACCGTATTATCAACTCGACATCATTCGCACATCGTCTCTGATCACTTATTCACAGTCAACTGGTTGGTAACTCGACGTTAATGTACGTGGTGACCGACTAAGCGGTTACTAACTTGACGATAGCTTATCCTCAACAAGTGTACAACGCGTTTCACAATGACGTATGCCGCGTTGCTTGCGAGTTGCCAACGCGGGGCCGACCAGAGGTGGATGTGTATTGTGGATAGTTGTTAGACATAAATCATCTTATGGATCAAAGCCTGATAAAAAGTTTTTTTAGAGTCTTGTAAGGTAACTTTTGTACTGTAAAATTAAATAATTGCTCAAACGCATGTTATAAAAGATCCTTGCTTAAAACAAAAGTACCATCGACCGTAATCACTTTCAGTCCCTGACCTGAAGTGGTGGAGCGGCAACAACGACTTTAACGCGAGTCAACCAGTTTCACGCATTTTTATGACTGCCCTTAAAAGGAGTATTATGATTTCACGGTTCATGTGATTATGTATTTACTTATGTGTTTTTTATATATTATTTTAACTTTCACTGAGTCAAGTCAAGGTGTGCGATTGCCTAATCACAAACATTACAATCTAAAAGTTTAGTTATGTACTTAGTTACCTTTCGATGCTCCATACTTGAGACTTATCTATTCGGATACAAGTATCGCGTAGGTTGTTCTATCTGCATATATTAGAAAATAACAACTTAGCAAGGACGAGGAGGTGATAGCTGAACGTCAGGTACAGAGATATGTATGTCAGTGATAGTTTTGTAAAACAACCAATTGAACAAGCGGAGTTTTTAAAATCTTGGGCAAATTATGTATACATAATGTCTTATAGTTCGATAGTCTAGTGAGGGTACTAAAATTGTCTAAAAGTAGGTATGTCACGTTCCAGTTAAAAGATATTCTTCGACATTTATTCCATCAATTTCTTCACAGATATTTATAATATTTGTTCTCATACAGCTACAATACCTGTCTAGTCTAATAACATTTTGTAGAACTAACTCTTCGAAATATCACAGCTTTTGCAAACATGATCTGGATTGCGATCAAATTGCTAGAACTACCAACAATAGCAATACAATTTAAGTTGGTACTGGTGCACGCAGTGGCTCCGGTTGCCGTACAGGTTGAGCCGGCTGATGGTGCCGGCCAGGCGCCAGGCGTCGCCGCGCCGGCGCAGCGTGCCCTCGAACACGCCGCCGCCCGGCGCGGTGCGCACCACTGCCATGAACTCGCGCCAACCCACCTCCCGATCCCGCGGCTCCCCCGCCATCATCTCTGTCACGTCCAGGACTTCGGTGAGTGAAAGTTTTACACATTGCTCGTGGTCCTTCAAATATTCATTGATATACTTCACTAGTTGTTCGGCTGCATCGCGAGCGTCAAAACTCTTTGGTGATATTTTTATTTCTCTGTGACAAGTACACCAGTGGTCGTCTATGCCCGCCATCTTACACGTTCGATTACCCGGTATCGGCAGAAACAGACTCAAGCTTCTACTTTGAGTGTAACCTGATGCCATTCGTTGTTTTATATGTTTATTATCGATTACTTTCAAATCGATCAAATCGGACAATGTCGCATATATGTCGAATGGTGTAGTCAGACGTCTGCTGTTTTCTACCAAATTATCATAAGCTAAATTGTAATTTTCTTGAAATGAGGGCGGCAGTAGTATATGGACAAAAGGTAGACGTTCTTCTAATCGGCCTTGCTTAGTATGTCTTATTGCACCCCACCGCATTCCATGATCACTTAATAGTATTAGAACAGTTTTATCTAAATAATTATCACTATCAAGGCTTTTCAGAAATGTTTCATAACTGTCGTCCATTGCCATCGGGTACGTTAAGTAATCATGACTCATTGACACCTCCCAAAAAAACCCAAAGAGTTTGGAATATTGTAAAGATGTCGTTAAATCATGAATATAGTCCAGAAGAACCTTGTAGAAGTATTTGTTGCCCATACAAATATATGAATTAAAATCAATGGTATTACCCACGTTAACTTCTGCTTCGTGAATAAACGTTCTAAGGTAGTAGTCAGTTGGTGGTTTGATAAAACCGGATTTTGCAAAATTAAATGTACCCAGTTTTGCACTATCTTCACCCAGAGCTGTATAAAACCCAGCCTGTCTAAACCAATGCCAGATAAAAGGACAGTTATCAAAATTTGCATCATTACTCGGCCAACAAGTTTTCTTCAAGTCGGTATCTTTGATTCCGAGCAGCATAGGAGCTAAGTTAGGAAAAGTATTGTCACCCACTTTGTTGTAACCTAGTAATTCAATAGCCCCTTTCTCTTTAAGGTAAGCCACCGTTTTTGGCATGGTTCTATGAAAATTTAATCTTGATATGGCATCAATACCCATCACAATCACATTGTAAGATGTACTGTTGGAGTTATTTTTTGGTCTTTTGGTACTTCTTGCCTTTATGCCTGCAAATAGAAAGTACTGTAGGTAGACCTGTTTTGTATTATATTCGCAGGTCACCCTCACAAATTCATGCTTTACTTTGATATAATAAGAGAAATTCTGACAATCTGCGTATTCAACTCTGTCATCTACAAATTCCGAAAAAACATTTTTGATCGCCTTCGGTCTGTAAAATGGTTTGTAACAACAAGAGATATTTGCATCATTCGGAATATTATAATATTGTAAAAGTCCGGTATCAATCCAAATGTACGTTTTGTTACGCCGTAGAAGAGAATAGTTCGCATTGGGACAACTTTTTAACTTTGTTGGAGGTTTATTGAACTCTTTTATAGTTTCGTCAAAGGCGATTAAACCGGGTATTGTACAACCTTCTGTTTTGATCGTGAAACTTTCTTCATCCTCATATTCGTAACGGTGGATATCTGAGGGTTGTTCGTTGTTGACGAGAAATACTTCTGTACGATTGGAGATGGAAATAATAATGAAACTGCTGCCGAATACCATTGCGAGTAGGAAGAGATATTTTAACCGCACCGGGACCGACGTAAGCCTAGCGCTGCTCTTCATCTGATAGGCCATGCTGCAAACAAAAATTTGATTATTTCGTACATAAATGTGAAGACATGTAGTACCTATGTACTTGTCTTAACTGAGTGATTTATCAACGCAGAGTAAAACAATAGCTAGGTAATAATATTGACAGTAGGTTTCTTTTGTAACGCAATTAAAATTATCACGACTCTATACTGAACACTTGTGTAGAGTTTTTCTTATGCAAGAAGTATAGGATACACTGACGTAAAATATATATTCCCATTTTATGAAATAATTAATTATAATGTTGTTTTAACTACTAACACTAGAATTGTAAATCTTACTAATACTACGAATCCATGTTCTTTAAAATTCTGAAATAAAAGTTTTATTTCTTTAAAAAACGAACATACTCAGGGTCCTAACTACACGGTCAGGGTTCCAGTGATAGGAACCTCCTAACAGTACGAGCCCGTGTCCAGGAGAACCGCTTTCTAATCAAGCCCTTGATCCAGCAGCCTATCTAGAGCCTCCTGAGGTATTGGTTGAGGCTCTTGGCAATTCAGGCATTAGCTCACACAACTAACGGCACAATGATCGCTAAGTCCACATCCCACATGTCGACAATTTCAATGAATGTTAAACAAAATGTTATTTATTGTTATTTCATCCTACTGCTATTTACCTACTTTGTAAACATATTGTATTTGCAAGTTTTTCATAACAAGGCCCTGTAGGTTGTTTCTATATTGTTTAAAACATTTCTCAGCGTTATTATACAAGTTAGAAAATACATCAACAAATAATTATGTTGTGAATTTTTAGACTTTTAAACGTGAAACACTTTTAAATGGATTACAATCATTGTTTTAGATACAAACATAAACAGGACTGGTCCATTTCACCGCACTAAGTACTTTAAGTTGAGGAAAATAGCTCCAATATATTGCCCATCTAAATTATTAAATTCCAAATTTCGATATTGTTTAGTAGCTATACAAGTAACATTACTGAACGAGTTTCCTTGGAAGAAGTTGACAAAACTATTGACTTACCTTAGAAGAAGTTGACTTAACGTTGAATAAACACGAACTGACAAAAACATTGGGAACTGAAGTTACTACAACAACACAGGAAGTGTAATGGGCTGGTCATTTTTTATAAAAAAAATGTTTACTTTCGCACTGATTTAACCGAATACGTTTCAGCATAAAGTGTCAGTAGATCCTGTATCGGTAAGTACATGTTTCATGATATTGTGATTGAGATGAAAAGTGGCCGCCTGTGTATACTACTGGAGACGATCGTGGCGCGTCCCAGGGGATGTTGTGCCCGGATTCAATACTGACTGAAAAATTTCTCAGTATGAAGTTCGTCCTAATGGTTGCCTTATGAAACATGTAAGCAAGATAGCACTAGTTAGCCGAGTATCGCACAGGGAGACGAAACAGAGGCTTCGCGGCAGATGCTGCGCGCATGCGCCCTCGGGCGTGGTTGAGTTTGCGACCCTTGACAGTTCAGCCGCACTCACTGTGGCGCTACCTATGTGTGTAGGACATCTAAAAAGAAGTATATTAAGTCGGTACTACCAGTGGGTACTGGTAGTCTGGGTAGACACGACATACTTTACAATTCGAAATATTTTTAGCAACTCAATCTTATTATAGGTACGTACTAGCATTATAAATGCAAAAGTTTGTGAGAATGGATGAATAAATGTTTGTTACTCTTTCACACAAAAACAACTGAACGGAGGAACACAGATAGTTTACAACCTGAATTATCAGTTATATCAGGACACTTTCAAATCCAGTACTACGATTTGCGTGGGACAATTTACCGAAACATACACGGGCGTAGCCGCAGGCATAAGCTAGAGTTATGTATGATGACCATCTAATAAAACACAAGGCAACCGTCTTCTACTGTTTCCAGTATTATTTTGAAGAATTAATTTAAATATTCCGAGATTCTAACAACATTAAAAAGTTATACAGTAACCACTAAGTAAATTAAACCGCAATAATTATAACCCATTAACTTCTGTCTGTATCCACAACCCTATTAAAAACCGGAAAACCGGACAAGTGCAAAAAGGTAGGAATCGCGCCCTGAGGGTTCCGTCTCAAAGCTGCATGGTGCTCGTCTGCTCGCGGCTTCACTCAAGTGACACGGTCTATGAATTTCAAATTCCGGAATTTACAACAACAACAACTTTGCAATTGAAAAACACTTTTAACTAAGTGAAGATTGGACCAATTGTATACAGGGCTAATGGTTAAGTCCGAGACCGAGACCTCCGAGAGAGTAAAGACCTAGATCTTTTAAGAGGTTGTAGTTGAGATCATCCCTGATTGATTTGTCTATTAAACACAATACCCAAATATAACCGCCTCAAAAAAAAATGGACTTTGAATTCGTTCAAAAAAATTGCCAACATGTTGTCTATAGTGTATTTTTTTTGGGTGTTTTCCCTCTAATCGATTTGTATTTGCGATTTTTTGCGTAGAGATAATTTTATTTATTAAGTAACTTGTTTTATTATTCTTAACACTAAAATTGCAGTTAACTGAACCAACTGGGCCTTAGTAGACGATTGGTATATTGTTATGAAATTAAATAAATTTGTCAAAGAAATATTTATTAAATGTCTGACAGTAATGTGAATAAGTGCTTAAAATATTTTACGTTTCATTAGCTCTCCAATAAAAAACCGAGTTTTCTCCGTGCCTCGGAAAGCACGTTAAGCCGTTGGTCCTGGCTGTCATTTGTAGATCTTTGACAGTCGTAACGAGTAGTCAGAAGCCAAAGGTCTGATCTTACCAATGGGTTTCGTATTACCCAGTTACGGGGTTGTGGTGGTCAGATAAGGCAGTTGCTTCATGTAAAATACTGGTACTCAGCTGCATCCGGTTAGACTGGACGTCGACCCGATAGTTTGGGAAAAGGCTAGTCAGATGATGATAATTAGCAAACTTTGGTGAAAAGCTCCCAGGTAGTACAAAAAAAATAACAATATTGCGTTAATTTTTTCACTTGGTTCAGAAAACTAAATAAAACAATACAAATAGGTACAGAATGCCCTCCGGCCGTGATGGCAACTGAGTTTGGCAACCAGTTGCTTAAAAATATTGGATATTCTTTTTACTCAAGCAGTTGCCAAAGACGAATGTCGATTCTTGATACGCACCTAGTTGCCAACTAAGATTTTCTCAAAAGGTGTGGTTACTTAAGAAGAATTACCACTCTCAGTTCGTAACTAACATCAGTTGTGGAAATCAAAATAAGGACTAAGGTCTGTATTATATTAAATTAGGATGTTTTCAATCAGATGCATATAAAATTTTGTTTCTATTGAATTTGTTTGATTAAATTTCTTAAGAGTTGCGTCATCGAAAGGGAACAAGGGTAGGTACATTATGTTTCAAATAATAATATCGTGAAAACAACATAATATAGGTGTATATGCCTTTATTCCATGTAATTACCTAACTACAGCTTAAAGTTACTGAAAATTAACAACTAGGTTCCCCATTTGCAACAAAATTGAAATTATAAGTACACTTCGAATTTAGTAGGTAGTTAATATGTCTTTAGAATGGGATAACAAATGGACTGATAATTTCGAGACAGTGTCCGACACTAATTTTGTTTTCATTTAAAGTTTTTATCGCTAACCCAATTTCCTCATCGATCTCCTCGTACTCCTTCTTTTTTTTAGGTGTAATTTTTTTCAAATCATAGTATGTCGCTTCAGATTCTAAAACATCGAGTAGATGTGCCAACGTTGGATTTTTCTTACCAATAAAACTGTTGATCTTTCTATGCCATCCCTCTATATTGTTATTAGTTCTAAATTTTTCAGTTTCACAACAACAAGATTCAGCAAAAAAATCTTTATTAACCCACTGCTTTTGGAAATATTTATTAAACATATTGATTTCCTCACCAACAGGTCTTTTTGCCATTACATAATCATATCCTTCTCTTAAGTATTTTTTTGGTAACCGTGCAATTCCAATACATCTCGCCACATGCCTTTTTTTTACTCTAGTTTTTATTTGTAAGGCCTTCGCCTTTTTCCATAACGCATGGTTGAAGTGATAGTAACATCCCTTAAAAAGTATACCAGGAAATATGTCTTTAAATGCATTAATTGCTGCAATTTCGAAATCCAATGTAATTTTTTTTGGACTCCAGGTAGGAATTTGAGATTTAATTATACTGAACAAAATTTTATATGTGTTATTTCTTTTATCGGGAAGAAGTGCGAAAAATAATGGAGTTATGATATTGTTAATTTCATCATAGCCATGAATGGTATACAACTGTTTAAAGGCTTTTGGGCAACTTCTGAAAGTGCCATCAGCAAAGAAATGATTGAAATTACTCATTTTTGTTGTCACATCACAAATACAAAATACAATGATTCTAAAATCTCCATCTTCATATTCACAAAGATAAAAATGTTGGTACTTCATGGGTATTTCAACGTCCGTAGCATTTGAGAAACGCATTTTTGTGGTACCAACTACTTTGTTTCGCCCATTGTAAAGGTCACTTTTCACACTGCTGAACTTTGGTATATCGCCGACGAAATTATATCCATCGTTTTTTAAATCACGAACCATATTGTCGTATTGTTTGGGGATTGATTCAAAATTGCAACTACTCACTCTCTTGAGATCATCCAATTTTTTCAAAAATGTGGTTTTCGCAAAATTACGTCTGCAATCGGTTTCGTGTGCTCTTTGCATTATTATCTCATTACGAGTATTTAAAGTAATATTACCTCTGCATCCTTTTGTAAGGCTACATTTCCAAAATGAGTTTTTATTTACATATATTTTTTTACGGCTGTAACGCCTACCATCGTACAACGCAGAAACACCTCCTCTTCTTGAACTAATGAATTCAATGTTAGATGTATTTGGGTATACATTTAAAGTAGACATGTTGATGTCTCCGGAACAGACTATTATACTGGTCTTAAATCGTACACATACTCGTGCAGTAAATACAGTAATCTAATGTGTATTACACATATATTGCAATTAATCGATAACCTCAAGAGGCAAATAAAATGATAGATGTCAACTACGTCAGTAACAAAAGAAAATTTATTCTGAACATCTGAAAAAAGTTTGAATTCTTAGCAGATTTGGTTGAGTAACAAGAAAGTTTTTACTCCTTCGGCAACTGGTTGCGAAACTGCAAAGGTAAAATATTATAGGTGCGTATCAAGAATCGACATTCGTCTTTGGCAACTGCTTGAGTAAAAAGAATATCCAATATTTTTAAGCAACTGGTTGCCAAACTCAGTTGCCATCACGGCCGGAGGGACAGAATGACGTTTATCGTTATTGTTACGTCGTCTCCTTTACGAGAACATTATTGAACTACATACTTAATTCATGAACCGTGCATGCTTATCCCTTTAAGGGTTATGGTCGTGAAGATTTTAATTTTAATTCCTATTTAATTAAATCGAATCTGTTTTTATTATTTTTTATGACATACTAATGATTTTTGTTAATTTTGATTATTGTATTATTGAATTAGTGACATTATTATTTTATTCGTATTTTTTGGTTACTTTTACTTTAATTAACGTGACATTTTATCAATTTTATCATAATTGGACAATATGCTTGTGGTTATTGTACCTAATTTTGATTACCGTTGTATGTTTATAAGAAAAACTGGAAATTTTGTATGCTTTTTTGCGGGACACAGTTCGGATCCTATTTATTATAACATCTACTGTATGTACCTACCCTGTGTTCACAAAATAAATGAATTTGAAATTTGTATCTTCAGAACTTAGCAAACAGAATGTTTTAAACTCATTATAACCAATGCGACCAACTGTGAACTTTGGCACAGGTACGATGAAACCTGCATTCTTACCCTTTTAAGAATTATAGGTTACGCTGGGCTTCAACGGTAAACAGCATGGATACGAAAAATCCTAGACGCGTTCATATTTAATACATACCTAAACATAATTTTTATCATGACCTTATCCTGCAGCCAGGATCTTTTTCTCACTAGGGAACGGTTTAACGTGCTTTCCGAGACAGACAGGATTCATGTCTCGGAAAGCATGTTAAACCGTTCGTCGGCTGTCGTTTGTAAATGTTGACATCCAGTAAATAGTCGGAAAAAAAACACAGATTTCAAAAATGTATACATATACATGAGCCCGATGTAGACTTCTTAGCGTCCGTATCCTGGCTGCGTTTCGGTGACCTCTTCGGGGAAACCGAAAGTTTTGTTTGTGCAATAATGGACGAATTTGTGTTGACGAATAACTACCGGAAATACATTGTAAAGGATGACACGGTTGACATATGTCGGGCATGCCACCGACCGGGAGAATCGATCCGACACTTTATTTCTGGGTGTTCTCGTCTGGCCAACGGAGAGTATTTGCATAGACACAACCTCGTTGCCAGGATTATCCACCAGCAACTTGCTTTGAACTACAACCTTGTGGAATCGGAAGTGCCATACATATAAGGATACGCCCGACTCAGTTTTCGATGATGGTAAAATCACGTTGTATTGGGATCGACCTATCGTCACTGACGGGACTATTGTTGCCAATATCCCGGACATTGTGTTGATAGATCGATTGGAGCGTCGCGCAATGATTGTTGGTATAACGGACCCGCATGACGAGAACCTCATGAAAGCAGAGAAAGATAAGCAATTCAAATATCTAGATATGGCTCGCGAGGTTGTCGACATGTGGGACGTGAGTACACCAGTCATTGTGCCGATAGTCGTGTTGCCCAATGCTTTAATAGCCAAAAGCTTTGAACCACATCTGAGGAGGCTTTCGCTTGGGAGCTAGATCAAGGGCTTGAATCAGAAGGCAGAACTTCTGGACACGGCGCGTATTGATAGAAGGCAGCTCGGACCCTGTTCCCGATGCCGGTGGGCTACTATTTTTTATGTTTTAAAATATTTAACATGAAAGAAAATGAATAAACGAAACTTACGAAATAAAATAACTGTAAGCTAATAAATCTTTTCATACATACATACAAAGGTATACGCGCGTAGAGTAGCGACTAAATCCAAAGTTAATTTCAACTTGTTGGCAAATTTTGTTGCTGTTAGCGTAGCCGTCGCGTCATGCATTTGAAATATTTTAACAATTTTTAAGCGAGTAAATAAACAGGCATATTTAAATAAATAATGGATGAATAGATAGACTTGATTACATAATATTAATATAAAAGTAAAAAAAAGTAAATAATTCGAAATAATAATAACTGTAATTTAATTGTAATTTTTCTTGCAAGGTAAATTTAGAGAAGCGCTCTTCCTCTCTCTACTTATTTAAAACTTGGTGTGCCCGACAGGGTCCTTAATAGGGGATAATCACAACTTTTTTTTATTTGTCTGTCAGGTAGATTATTGAAAAGTATTGGACACGTATTTTTTCTCGTGGTTTAAAATTACGGAGATATATTGAGTTGAAATGGCGCTGGTCACTTGTAGGTAATTTTTATACCTACTTGTGACGTAGTGAGCCCCCACTCTCCAACTTTAATGAGTTTAAACTAAGTAATTTTTTTCTATTTTGATAAAACAAAAAATACGTGTCTAATATTTTTGTGTGTCAAAATACGTGTCTAATTACCTGTCTGACGGAAAAAAAAGGATTTCGTTTTCTTTACGTCGTTTATTATTATTTACCCAGTCTTCACCCCTAATCCACCTGTTAAGTGTACATTATGCAATAAATGATTTGATATAAAATGAACATACACACGAAAAATTGATTTATTTCAGTTTTTGGGATCAAAGTAATTCAACGTATGATTTATAATACCATCAATACAGGACACGAAAAGAAAATGAAAAAGCTACCTTCTTAATGTGAACTCTTTTTTCCTTGATGGACACACAGAATGTATTTATTTCTATGTATTTTATATTCTAAAATAAAATTATTGTGGTGTCCCCGGGGTTAGCGACGGTGTTGTGAACGAGCTTACATCCATAGTGCTTCATACATGACTGTTGACCGGCGGGAATATTTAATATTTAACTGTCGGGAATACTTCTTATAACAGGTAATATAAAAATACATTTATGAAGAATAACTATTTATACCGAGACTCAATTACAATAACAAAATGTTTTAATAAGAGCATTTTCGACACAAGAACTTCGAAAATTGACAGAATTCAGTCGTTGCATGTGATCAACAACGCTCCAATCTTTATTGTAATAGCGTAAAACTGTGTCAAAAATCCCACCGCCAGGTACCATTCTCACTACTAGATTATACATACGCCATTCAGTACGTCTCTTGTACACGGGCACCATTTCCTTTGCTGTAATAATTTCCTGAACTACGAGTTTTAAGCATTCTGGATATGGCTTCAGTATCTCATTTGTCTGATAGTTTATGAATTGAATAGCATCTGCAAGTATTTCACTTCCACTTGGGACTATTACATCATTATAGCAGGCGCACCATGCATGATTTATCCCTGCCATTTCACAGGTTCTGTTTTGCGGTATTTTTTGGAACAGGCTGATACCTCTATGATGCGTGTAAAATTCCGTGCTTCTTCTTAATATATTTTTCTTGGCTATGTCAGTCATTTCAACAAGATCTAATAGTGTTTCATGCAAGTCAAAGGGAGTTGTAAGGCGTCCCACATTCCACTTTAAATTCTGATAAGCTAATGTATATTGTTTTATAAATGATGGTGGCATTAAAACAAAGACGAATGGTAGTTTCCGTTCTTCGATATCATCAATATCAACTCCATGATCACTCATTAAGATCAATATAGTGTGATTTAAATAACCAGTGGATTCCATATTTTTTAATAATCTGACATATGCATTATCCATACTTATAGGATTGTTCAAATCGTCATGACTCATAGATTTTTCCCAAAAAACGCCGAATAACTTAGAGTTTTTCAGACATGTTGTGATATCTTGAACGTAATCAAGTAGAACTTCTGAATAGTATTTGTCTCCTATACATTTAGTTATTGACTTCTTATTTGTTCCTCTGTCCAAGGTTTCCGACTCGTGCATAAATGGGTGTGCATAGTAATCTGTAGGGCTTACTATAAAACCAGATTTTCTAAAAATACTAAATCTGGACGTATCTTCCACCAGTGCCGTGTGATATCCCACGTCTTTATACTTTTCCCAAATAAAAGGGCAGCTGTCTAACTTCGACCGTTTATTGTGAAAACAAGTGGTTTTCAGTTCCAAGTTGTTCTTGCCAACTAGAACCGCCATTATATTCTGGAAAGTGTCGGCTGCTACTGTGCTGTAGCCTTTCAATTCCACCGCGTTGTATTTTTTCAGCAGCTTTACAGTATTCCGCATGGTATGATGAAACTTTTGCCTTGACATAGAACCTATTCCCATTATAATAACGTTGTGCCTGGTTTGGTAAACAGATATGTTAAACGGTTTATCTGTAACTAAAGTAAATGGCTTTTCCGGCGCAAATATAAAATATTGTTCATACACTTTTCGTTTAGAGCAACGACACGTCACTTTTACAAACTCGGCATTCACTTTTATGGAGTTATTAAAGTATAAGCAATCATGATACCGGATGCTATTGTCAATCACCTTGCCAGGTAATTTTACAGTATGTGGTAAATAAAAGGATTTGTAGCAGCAGACCATTTTCGAATTATTATTCATTTTATAATGTTTGTAATTATTTTTTATAATCCATATGTGTGTTTGGTTGCTTCCTAGCAAACGTGTATTATAATTTTTACATAATTTTGTTAGCTTCTTAGATTCTAATAATTTATTTTTCGACGAATGCTGAAACCTGACGGACGGTATAATACAGCCCTCAGTCTTGATATTGTAAGTTTTGTCGTTATACTGACTTTCAAATGAATCAAAATGAGAATCGTTGGGGTCTTCTAAGACTTCAAATTCATCCGGGATAGCGCACAAAGTTAGTCTTCCAAATATAAGAACTTTAATTAAAACAAGGAAAATTGTTCCTCTTCTCCTTCCTTCTGTTATGGAGCCATGAACCATTGCGATCTTGACAGTTATATTGCTTTTCGAATTTGCTGTGTTCGGAGACGGTGGGAAATCATTCAATGTTTAAATAACATTTGAAACTGTTGCAAAATGTGGTGTGTGGATTTTAGAGGAATAAAATATACAGCAATATCACGATTATTTTACACGATTTACAATAATATGTTCAATTTTAAGTCATTGATTACGGAAGAGCACAATAAACGTGAAAGCTTGTGATATCATTGTGTATATTATCTGTTAAAGTGTTTTTACGTGATAGTTTACATTAAAATAGCTAGTCCGCCTATTTTGCAAAAGTTTAGTAGTAGCGCACCTACGACCACGAGTTCTACACAACTAATGAAAATGTAAACCAGTAGGTGTCCCTAAGCAACAATTTTTTTTTTGTGGTTAACTTAGAACATAGATGGATGGACGAGTATCACTTACTAACCTGTACAATATGTAAGGAAAACTCTCTTGTAAAGTTTGGGAGGTATCAGCGTGCGCGGCAGTGGCACGACTCGGCGGCGGCTTCATAACTGTTTTCAAACAAAAACCTGTTAATTGCAACTTTAATGGCTTGTTAGTATACACAACAGTCCTATACGATCGTTTGTTAAATTAACACAAGCACTCGCATGCTATTGATTGCATTGCAAATACATATACAGCGCCTAAAACAAAAGTTGTTTGTGTTATACGAGTACTACTTAGCAGTTTTTGCACTGATAAGCTGCATTTCGGACTCCCTTCGAGAAGACGAAAGCATTGCAACTACTTAGACCTGCAGGTATGACGGTGGAGCCTGATTCAAGTAGTAATAATAGGGGATAATCCAATTTTTTTTTCTTTGTCCGTCGGGTAGTTTATTGAAAAGTATTGGACACGTATTTTTTCTTTTTTCACGTGGTCATAAAATTACGGAGATATATTGAGTTGAAATGGCGCATGACGTCACATGTAGGTAAGTTTTATACCTACTTGTGACGTAGTAAGCCCCCACTCTCCAACTTTAATGAGTTTTAACTAAGTAGTAATTTATTGATATTTTGATAAACCAAAAAATACGTGTCTAATATTTTTGTATTACCTGTCTGACGGACAAAATAGAATGTCGTTTTTTTTACCCAGTCCGCACCCCTATTATGCTACTGTTTTTATCCAACATTAATATAACTGACAACGACTGCTGAGCATGAGTTCCTGGGTTCGATTCCCGCGTCGGGCAAAGTGTTATTGGGTTTTCAATCAGGAATTTCTCAGTGGCAGCCACGGTATCTGGATTTGTGCCCGATTTTTGGCAATAGGCTCGCCCTCTTTTACATGGGACTTAAAAAACATAACTGGCGAAACGTGGGTGTACTATTAAGTACACTTCTGCCTAACCCTTCGGGGATTTCAGGCGTGATGTTATGTTTATGTGTAATATTACTGTTATCGGGATGTAATTATTAATCAAATTAGTTTGTTTAATAGTTCGTTGAAGATAAAGAAGTTTGGCTCTAGTTCCTTCTGCTCATGCGGCTTCCCTGGTAGCTTATAAACGACACAAATGTGTGGACGTCTCTAACTATTCCCAATATTACTTTTTCCATTCTTTTTATTCAGATGTTTTACAATAGTTTTGAAATCATTGCACCATTCGTTCATTGTTCAGAATAGTTACAGCACTGATGATAACATCTGTGTCAATTGTTTAATTTAGTGCTCTTATATTGTTTTATTTTTACTTTTGTACAGATTCTTTTTATCTACCTATTTTTTGAGAATGTGTGAACATTGTGGGCTTCGTATTTTTCCTAAGTATATAATAGCTGACGTGCTGTTCTTGAACCGAAAAGGGTACCTAAACTACACTTAAGGGATCGATGTTGGGCTTTAAACAAATCTTATTATAGGAGAATATACCTCTTGCATGCTCTAAACCAAATTCTAGTTCCTAACATGGGATGGAACAAAAAAAAAAGAGCGGGGTTCATTTATTTATTTAAACTTCACGTGCATTGGTGGTACATAGGCGGACTTAATGCCACAAGGCATTCTCTACCAGTCAACCTTTATTCATCATGTTCATCTGGGTGGGTGGCCGAAGGAGCTAGCAGCATGGGCACAGGGCCACCGCGAGAAGGGTCTTAAAATCAACCAATTTTCCGTCATATCAATCATACAACTTTGTCATCTAGGGCCCCGCTAAGCCGCTTCAGTGGCTCTACGGCGTGGTCCAGAAGTTACTTGTGAAAACAGGAAAGATACCTTAGCGCGTTTGCTACTGTCATGTCTAACCAGTGGGGCGATATAACACATTTGATCACTGTACGAATGAGTAATCCACTACTCATTCGTCATCTATGTCTCATATCTCAGTCATCTATTTTCTCAGCAGAAGACTTTTCTACTTAATTAGTTAGTGTTCATGCGTTGACCGTGTTGCTCTAACCGTGGAGTTATCTCATGTTAAGTGAATAATAGATTATGAAGAGGAGTGCAAATCGGCAGACTTGACGGTTTTTTTTTTCTTATCTATATGGCCAGGTTATCCAAAGTAAAGGCTGATGTTAACTCGCACATTCATCAAAGGCCATTTTGATCTTTGTTAACAAGTAATTAACTATGTGTTTCCGGTTTATTACCTGATTTGATTTATAAGGGCAAGAATTTGGTAATCCACAAGTGTTTAAAATACGTTGCTACATGAATCTAAAAGTACAAAATTCAACTAGCAACTTTGAAAGGTCGCAATAATTACAATTCTAACTTTTGTCGAGAGGGGTGACTGGGCGTTCAGTACGCATGCGCGAAAGAACCGGTAATGGCAACGCATGTAGAGGCTCCTGTACTTTGAGCAATAAACTAGTTTAATTCGCGATTCATGTAAACAGTTTCCTTGACCATCTGCCGTATAAGAGATATGAATGAGGACCACTTCGTTTTCCCTCGAGGTAAGCCTATATTTCTTTGGAGATAAGGTTAACTCCGATGCTCGAAAATCGATAGTTAAATAACACAAGCATAACCTTATTCTCATTGCGATTTCTAATATTTAGCGTGTATCGTGTGTGATCAGTGAAATTGTGTTTCATGAAGATTAATATTAATTTGTGAAGAGTCAAATGAGTTTTAACACTAAAGTGTTTCTCGAAATGTCAAGGTTGAAATTAAGAATTCAGGAACAGTCACTGGGTCATACTCGTATCATTTACGTCACAACCCCTTCAAGAAGCCCAGCATGTCATTTTTAATGTTTTGTGTTAAACAGAATAATTCTTATCAAATGTATTTGAAGATGATCCCAAAATTATATAGGAACAGGATATACCTGTCCTGGGAAGAGATGTTGGTTTGAAATGCCTGTTCTAGCAATATGGGAACATACCTAGTTTGTGAAATATCCGCATGCGGTTACGTTGTAACTTTAGAAATTGTGAGCGGGAACTGCATCGTCAGAAAACCACTTTTATTTTTTGCAAGAAAAATGTTCCGTGGTGACTTGACCAAACATAGTGGTTCTAGTGTTTCATCGTACCAATGTAATAGTTAAATAGGTTACTTCTCTTAAGAGAGAGAGAGAGAGAGTCCAGCGTCGACAACATCATCGCTTACCTACCATCAGGTGAGAATGTGAGATCTACGAGTGAGATAGTGGTCTAACGTGGGAATAATACCTACGTATATACAAGGTAAGCAGAGACTACAGAACGACACCTGCTATGATCTTAACATACTCCTTTCGCCTCGTTCTCTTTCATACATCTGATCATACACGCACGTCGCAAGTACTAATAATAGCCAAAAAACCTATTCAACTCCTGTTTGGAAATTGCGATAAAAAGCGACGCAAGCCTCCCAGAAGTCTCGCAACAATGCAACATAGACAATTATTAGTGTTTTATCATCCGACGCTTGAGTATTAAAATCGACTTGTTTTGTTCGCAGGTCCTGGCCTTACTCTTCCTCACGCTGATCCCTTGGCCGGGGCCGTCAGTCTTCAAAATAACCTGCTCTCGTGACAACTCCAAAATAGTAAGAAAAGTTATAGAGAACAAATGGCTCCCAGTATTGGAGAGGTTTCAGGTAAGCTACATGTTTTCAATAATAATTCGAACATCATAGATTGTTTTTATTCTTATGGGCTAAATATTAGTGCGCAAAAATTATCTTATGTTTGTTCTAATAATTATGGACCATTTAATATTTGGGTGTCGTACGGAGTTCCACTAGGTACGATTCATAGCCCGACACTCTTCTTGAATTGAAACGGAATTTTAATTTTGTTGAAGTTGGCTACAGCCCGCCTACATTTCCATAATATAATAATATTCATACATACATAAACTTACTTCTTCCTTCCCATATGGCAAAAGTTATTGAAACTAGCTGTAGTTTGAGTAATTTCTACTGCCTGCTATGATATTTAGATTCCTACTGTTTTTGCCTCGTCCTAGTGTAATACATATACACGAGTGACATAGGACCACATTCATTTAAGACTGAATCGATTAAACTAATTGAATTTCCTATCAATTTTACACTAAAATGCTCTTTTTTTTAACTTAACCGATTCTAAACTAATTTATAATTTAAGGGTTTTACTATTTCCGCCAGGTTAAATCAATAAATTAATCGTTATTATCTCCTTTTTATGTTTGCACTATTTGCACATAAGTATTTTGGATAAAAAATAATACGCTCTCACATATCTTCCTAGTGTGTGAGACTTCCGTTTCCACAAAACCGTATTGTATTGTATCTATTTCCACGGATAATTGACACAAAAAAAAACAAAGACACACACAAACACACAAAACCGAAACTTACCATTAGACAAAATGCACTTATGTGGTTTTTCTTTAATCATCGCTACAAAGTTGTGTTTAAGCAAGTACTCTCCGTTAGCTACTGTATCCACCGGTGGCATGCCCGACATAATCAATATTCATAAGACTTAAAATCCACAACAACGAAGAAAATAAGTCTTAAATAAAATAAATAACACAAAAATGCACCTACGGTAATGAAAATTAAACACAACCTTTTAAGCAAGTACTCTCCGTTAGCTACTGAATCCACCGGTGGCATATCCGACATAATCAATATTCATAAGACTTAAAATCCACAACAACGAAGTAAATAAGTCTCTAATTAAATAAATAACACAAAAATGCACCTACGGTAATGAAAATATGTAAACATCAACAATATTTGGCGTGACATGCCGCACCGTGCCAATTAGGTATTCAGCGGATTTTAATTGCCCATGCCCGGAGAAAGGGGAGTCCTGATTTACGTTGTTCGTGACTGAAGAGAAATAATATTTGCACTTAGCAACTGTTTAAAGCCATTTTCTCATTCTTGCATTGATGGTATTAATTTTATATTGTTACGACATTCCTAGTACTTATTTTACAATCCTTATTATGAAAAGGTCTTATCTTGAAGTTTACAACGTCTATTCCACAAGATACTCTTTAGAATTTTGCTAGTGTCAGCATAGTAGTGCTTGTGACAGTACGGTCAATACGCACTTTGATGGATGGCGTGGAGTAGTGGACACCAGCCCGACATACAATAAGTACAATATTGATGTACGTGTTTGCTGTACCTTTTTTTTCGTATACCTACTAAACGAGATGAAAGCAGCAACAAAAATAAAAAAAGCCATGCCAAACCAGGCATTGTAGGCACAAGCAACCTGCAACTTAGTCCTTCCTATAACTTTTTAGGAATAGACTACTCTTATCTACTTAACTCAACCTTATGAATGAAGCTATCTACATACAGTCACGAACACTAATATTGTATGTCACAGTCAAAACTACTTTTGACTGGTTAAAACTACTATAACAACAACTAACATTTACTTAGAAACTCAATAAGTTGATAGGTTTTTTTTTGTTACCGTTTAAAAACATCCTCTTATACTAATTCAAGGCAAAAAAAATAAATAAGAAAAAACGCCATTCAACCTAATAAGGGTTTTGACTGACACCGGTCAAAAGTAGTTTTGACCGATTAAGAGTTTTGACTGTAACATATACACCTAGCAAAATTCAATAGCTATTTTCTCGTTGAATAATTGTTACAACTTTGAGATAAGACCTATTTCATTATAGTTCGGGTTCGAAAACACTAAATTTCAAACGTCATAAAATTACAATTAACTGAGTAAGAGAAGTGACTATATGTAGATAGCTCTACATACAGACTATGTACTTCTGTGTTCCAGGTGAAACTACCACTGGAGTGTCCATTCCACCCAGCGCGCGACATCTTCGCACCCCAACACGCGGCCAAGTTGCAGCACCGGCCGTCACAGTGGACCTGCGCCTTCTGTGGCAAGTCCTTCTACGAGGAACGACACCTCGACACGCACTTCGACCAGCGACACAAGAACCAGATTAATAAGGTACGAAGTAGTCACGTTAGCCTTTATAGAATAGTGGCAGGGCGAATGTCGCGACCCATGATGCGCGATATTTGCCGCATAAACGTTTGGCCACGGGTTAAACGCTCGAGCAACACCCGTGTTGCGAGAACTACTGCGGTGAAAACCAATTGCTTAGGACATAACACGAGTAGACGCCACGGCAAGTTCTTAAGGGTCTATTCACACGGCGGAGATTCAGTCGCAGCTAGTAAACCTAAGCATACGCACCGGAAAAGCGTTTCAAGAACGCGCGATTTCGATGAACTTCATCATCGGCGAGTATAACATAATGCATCATAAGTAAGTGTAGATACGGCGATGAAAACCCGCTTCCCGCGCTCTTTTGTATCGTTTCATACGCGCATTTGAATCGATTCAAAAGCAACAATCTGCTTTTACGGAGTCGTGATCGCGCATCCTTTGCGAATAAAATACGCCGTGTGAATACGCTCTAAGGCAACAAGTGACGCACGCACGTGTCACTTGAGGCAAGCCGCGTCGCCAGACGTGAACCGGCCAAGTCATTAGCCCAATGTGTCTGGAGACATGTATTGCGTTCGCGGGTCATTTGCCACAAGAAAACATGCATTACTTACTAAATACATGGTTCGTTTTCAACATTTTTACAGGCAGAGGATGCAGTATGCCTGGCTGACTTCTGCGATATCATGCGGTGCCAGGTACTGGTCGCTCACGGTCTACTCAGCGGCGCGGGTGGCCCGAGCACTGACATTGAGGTTAGCAAACATAGATCCATGTGTTTATTCCTACTCAGATAAACAATTTTAATAAAAATGAACCAGTTTGGGGTTCGGTTTTACGAAAGCCTTTGAAATGTCTATGAATAATTAATTATTGGATTAATTTGTCTTTATGAAGGATTGTTTGAACAGAAGACCAGCACTTTCCGCGCTGCGTTCAAGAAGGAACATCCACCCAATACGTTGATATAACTTACTTTTATGCTAATCATCGCAGGTATGGCAAGACGTAGAAGCAGTAAAGAAAGCGCTAGCGCCGGCGGGGCCGCGGAGCGTGGCGCGCGTGGCGGCACGCAGACGGCACCGCCCGCGCACCGCGCCTCCCCCGCCCATCGCCGACTGTCCCCGAACAGATGCCGATGCAAGAGAGGAAGAAGCTGGTATGTGCCTTCCTACTTATTTATCCAAAAGATTTAACCTTTACTCACCATTGATAGAATTCTCATATCCAGTTCATGCAGGTTCCAGATATGTCGCGTCACGTAACCCATTTTTAAGGGCCTGATCCACTAGCAAGCATAACCGCAATCATGATGGCTGGCGGCTCGCTCGCTGGTGTGTCATCGCCACAACACGGTATTATGAGCTAACTAGCTAGGCCCGCGACTCGTCAACGTTGTTTAAAACTTAGCAACACAATGACTTGACAACTGTTTGTCTCGCTTGTGTTGCAGGAAATACGACCTGCGACTAAAATCTCGGCTTAGGCTCACTCGTCGATCATGTTTAGGCTTAAGAATGTCAATAAGTATCAATGAGACCATTGCCATGTTCTTGCTTTGTTATTTAAACAACACCCGACGCATAATCAACTTGTGAAATCTTTAAAAATCATGGTAGTGACTGTAAATTTAATTATCATTTTAGAGCCAGAAGAGAAAAGAACAGAGGACAGTGACGGGGACGCAAATCAAACGGCAGAGCTTTGCGATGCTGACACAGTGGAGTCGTCGCTACCTCCCGACAGTCGGCAGAAGAGGCTGGCAGACCTGCAAGCCGAGCGAGCGGCTTGCGACCCCACCCGCCTTCAGACACTCAAGGTCTTCTGATTTTTCATCTTCTTATCCATACTAATATTATAAATGCGAAAGTCACTCTGTTTGTTTGTTTGTTACCTTTTCACGACTTAACGGCTGATCGGATCCTAATAAAATTTGGCAAGAAGATAGATTTCAACCTGGGGAAGGACATAGGCTACATATCATCACGCTACGACCAATAGGAGCGGAGCAGCAATGAAAAATGTTGCGAAAACGGGGAAAATGTGACGCAGACGAAGTTGCGGGACAGCCTTTTTTTGGCCTTTGAAAACCATTGACTATGTAGTGGTGCTATTAGGTTCTCGAGAGAGTCTAACTGATATGGCTGTTTGTGTATTTAACTAGGTATCCATTATTTCGTTTTTCAGGTTCGCTGCGAAAGGATCGTGCACTCCTGCATAGCGACGCTTTTGCTACACCTGACGCAACATCAGTTCACCGAGCTTGAAGGTTTTATCCGTCCTTTTATTGCCTATTTGTTTTTTCAAATCCCAAATGTTTCAACATGTTGCCGGAATGTTATCTATAATACAATGTCCGACTTAACGAAGGTTAGCCGGTTAGATCTGATGCTTATCAGTTTCAGGCACTGTTGACCAAATGCTGGCGATGTTGCCATTCGGTATAGATGAATTGTAGAGTCCAACTAGTCCGGGGTCGACTAATGTCGACCGTTCGATATTGTCCAAGATAAATGTCATAATTTCACTGGTCTTGAACTTTTCCCAAATTGTGTACTAAATTCAAAGTGTCACGTTGTCAGAGGAGATGCAGCGCGCCGTGTGCTGGTACCTGAGCTGCGACCGCTACTGGGAGGACACGGCGCCCTCGGCCCGCGCCTTCCCCTGGCCCCTCCTACTGGCCCTCGCCACCGGCCTCGCGCTGGCACTCTGTATGTGCTATTACATCATCTGGATTGTGTTTGAGTAAGTGTTGTCCGGCGGCGAGAGAGACGGACGACATTATTGCCATCGCGGCCACATTTGGGTTAGACTGGCACAGGAGAGTGCAGATTGACTTAGGTACCTAAGCAAAGAGAGGCTTATGCCTAGGAGTGGATGGTGGATGGCGACATTTGTGATGCATAATGATGTAGCTGCAAAATTATTGTTTCGACTCTTTTTCAATGGTTTCAACTTGTTTTTCGTCATCGGTTTTAACAACTGTCTGTATTTCTAAATGTTTTTGCCATAAGAGAAAACTGAGGCTCCAGTATCCTAGCACAGTGTAGCGGCCCTGTCTATTCAAAGGCCGCGTTTCTAGCGGTACAGTCAGCAGCGAAAGTCAATTACACTTCAGTTTTTTCTAAACAAAAATATATCTAAAAATTCGAAACAGAAGTATCCAACATTATAATAACAAACTGCATGTTGTCTCATGAAATGCTGAAAAAAAACACAAGTATTATTTTGGTGTTAATCAAAAGTTATGTTAACAATGTAAAGTGTTAACCAACTTTCGTTCCTAACTGTACTGAGATGCTCATAGATGACCTATTTTTGTTTTGGAAAAGGTTGCCTTCTGTACAGACGTTTCTGATTAATTCAATGGTTCCACACCTTTACCGTCAAGACGTCGAGGATGAAGACTTCTACGAGTTCATCATACAGCACGGAATTAGGTACAGACAGTACTTACTATCCAATCTCCTTTCTTTTCCAAAATTGAACTCATCCACAACTGTATAGTTCGGAGGAAGGCAGCATAGCGGGGAGCGCGTCGGTGTCGATGACGACTCATTCGTCGCCAACGCGTGGCGAGCGCTTGGCGGCCGAGGAAGCTATGTTAGACGACCCCGACCACGACGACCACTACATCTACGTAACCTATCCGCCAGAGCTCAAGCGCCGCCTGCTCGAGAGGTACGAAGCGAACAAGTTCACCCTAATCATTATGTCGCCTTTTATACGACAGACGCGTGTAGATTAGGGCTAACGTTGCCAAGTGGCTTTTTCCTAAAGGATTTTTGACATTATTCATATTATGTTTCACTACAGGGGTTTAATTGAAAGTGTATTGTTATGACCCCAATTTAAACTAACTACAAGGTGTTGTTTTGCATCTTCGTCAAATTCAAGGAGGTAACTATATTAATGATTCCCGTCCCGAATCAATAATAAAATGGGTAGGTAATTTTTACTTTTTTTCTCACTTACGGAAATCGGTAAGTGTAAACTATCCGTGTTTTAAACGCGGCCCGTCTGATCCTCGCCCTATAACCGCGCTTTCACATACAAACAATCTCAAACATTTATTCGATAATTTCTTAGTCCCTAAACCATATTAAGGGGGTTATTCTGAAATAGTGACAAACTTAAA
Organism: Cerastis leucographa; assembly: GCA_963082945.1. Taxonomy (NCBI): domain Eukaryota; kingdom Metazoa; phylum Arthropoda; class Insecta; order Lepidoptera; family Noctuidae; genus Cerastis; species Cerastis leucographa. The sequence goes on along the minus strand of OY720383.1, from coordinate 15,426,335 downwards.
CAACCAAAAAATCAGCGTTTATTAATAATTAACTAGGTACTGTAATTTTAATTGATTATTTATGTCTTTTGTGACATCCTCTTTAATTTTGACGAGGATGCAAAACAACACCTTGTATATCCACCTGCTATAATAAATATAATCTTAATCTCTTTCGGAAATTCAAGCTCTACTGGACCAGCTAACACTAAATGTAAGGCAATCATAGTTTGATGGATACGTGAAGTTCGTTTGATAATAATGTTTTTGTAGAATTCTGTTGATAGGTGCGTTTGTAAAATACTGAAACTAACAGCAGATTTCACCAATGAAGTTGATCGCGATCAACAAACTAAACCGCATTCATGAGCTGCCATATTGATATAGAATATTGAAACTTAAATTGTGAAACAACGACGCCCTGTTCATCTGTGCTCGGGTTCAGTTTCATTGGTGAAATGCCTTACCAAACAATGAATATTAGTTTATAGATTTCGGTTAGGTAGTTACACTTATAATTTAGACGTGTTTCATCTCACTTTTATAGCGAGATTTTAAAATTGCACAGGTTGATTATAAGTAGCGATTGTTTTTTTTTTTTTTTAACAATTAATTGTGCGATGGAAAAGCAGCATTAAAATTCTCAGTATGTCCATTCGGGGAAACGATATGTTTGCCAATTTGCTAAATACATTTCTCGGATTGACCATGATCGTTAAATACTAATAAATTGATTTTAAACTCAATGCCATCGCTCAAATAATTTCTAACAATTCCTATAGTTGAATAGTTATAACGTGACAATATAAGTTAATGACCCGACTCGTAATAAAAAGTCGCAATTGTAAACGTTATCGCTTAGTAACAGAAACCGAAAGCGGGGGCGGGTGGGGGTGGGAAAGAGCATGAGTTCACAGGCGATCGATATTGGTATATTCTAATAAGTGTATATGTTACGGGCAACGTGATTAACTGGGCATTATTAATAAGGACCGGCCATTATTAATAATGCCCAAGAGCGATGGGCAAAGTGATTATTTGTCACTTTGACCGACCATTATTAATAATGCCCGACGGCCAGTGGTCCATGCAATAAGTCAGTGTTTGAGATAGCTTGAATTTATCACTTGGACCGGCAGTATGAGTAATTCCCTACTTGTAGCCGGGCAATTGGGTTGGGTTAGGTTAGGTTATTTTTTGTTAAATTTTCATTTGATGTTATGTAAAATAAGTAACTAGGCACGTTTTTATTAAAATTGTGTTTTTTTGTTTTGTTTCACATTATTACTTTTAATAGGGGTGAAGACTGGGTAAAGAAAACGACATTCAATTTTGTCCGTCAGACAGGTAATACAAAAATATTAGACACTTTTTTTTTGTTTTATTAAAATATCAAAAAAATACTCAGTTAAAACTCATTAAACTTGGAGAGTGGAGGCTCACTACGTCACAAGTAGGTATAAAAATTACCTACACGTGACGTCATGCGCCATTTCAATTCAATATATCTCCGTAATTTTATGACCACGTGAAAAAAGAAAAAAACGTGTCCAATACTTTTCAATAATCTATCCGACGGACAAAGAAAAAAAAATATGATCATCCCCTATTGTATTGTTATGGAGAGCACATACCAAGGAAGGTGGGACGCAAACATGATGGCAGACTATTGCTAGATGATGAAGAGAGATGCTTCGGATAGAAAGTATAAATAAGTATTAGACTTGTCACGTTAAAACGATTTGACTATATGTACGTAATATAGTTAGTCAAGGCACCCTATTATGAAAATAGAAGGTCAGATAGTAGATTATTATCTTTTCGGAAATAACGAGATAGCTCCGCTCTATCAGTTTTCTCCGGATTTTTATAAAAATGTTGATTGTCTCAGTGATTATTATGTACGAGTATAGCTGTAGGTATATTAACAGTTTTATACAAAGGACCTAAGAATAGCCACTTGAACAAAGTTGTGTGCTGTTTTTTTGGTTAATATACAGGGTGAGATTTATTTATCTAGCGAAATTGGGCAGACGTGATGAATTAATATCAAGGTCATTAAGTTCTCCAAAAATATCGATCTCAAGGTCATTGACCTCTACAAAAATATCAAAACATTGTTTTATCTTGTTTAGATATCGATAGCCGCCACGTCTGTCGAATTTCACTAGCTAATTTTATTTAGCCCGGTGTTTAACATTAATTTTACTAACAAGAGTTTATTGTTTTAGCTGCTACAATAGAACGACTCGCCTCTGAGATCAGCATCCATGCCATTGCGCCCCGCATGCGTACTTTGTACCACTACAGTAGATTTAATACTTAGATTTAGTGGCAACTTTAACGTTTTGTTATAGAAAAGTGCGTACGTGTACTGTTCCTTATATCAATCAAAACAACGAGTTATTTCTGAACACAACTGATTTAAAGTTCGGTCTTATTGATACAGACAAATTGAAGACGCAGCCGCGGACTGCGCGCTTTGACAGATAATGTAAGTACTGATTTACAGAATTAATCGTAGCCGCAATTCGTACGTAATGAAAAGGTTCGAGCGCACCTCTATTCTTACTAAATGTAAACTTGAGACACATTGGTGACCTTACAGACTTATTAAATCTAGTGTTACACCTAGTATTGTGTTCGGAAACCACAAATAATACAGAATGGAAGGGACACGACGCGAAAACGGGTACCACGTATTCAGTAGTCTGGAGGGTTCGGAATGATGTACTACTACCTCTCACCTTGTGTTGGATACAGAATATCATGAACTATTTTCACGAATTTTTATAGTAGACATTACAAATAAATAATAAAAGAATCTCTTGTTTGATATTGTTGTAAAATTATTTTATTTTCAGTTGAAAGTATTATTGTTCCTTTAGATGTAGTTCGCTTGAAACAATTGGTGCCTAAAACTTTCCGTTTTTATATTGTGCCTATTACTAATGTAATTACTTTTTTTTCTATTATAGGTAGTATTTGATATTGCAATAAGAATTAACACTGTACATATGAAAGCTGTCGACGTTATCATTCATAATAGAAACCAGTTGATTAAGAGACATATTTTTATCCTAAAACCGCATTTTAACCCTGATTGCTCACTAGACCCAATAAACATACATATATTTTTATGTATAACTGTTATAAGCCTTTTTATATTAAAAAAATAGCCTGTAAATAGTTTAGTATTTTTCCTTAAAAATAAGTAAGTATAGCATTTCCTGTGCAATACCTACTTTTGTATGTATTGATTGATAATACTTTTTTAGACTGGCAGATATATTAAGTTTATTGTTTTTTTTTTTGTTTATTAATAATCATTAGATGTATTTTAATAATAATTTAAATGATCTCGCGACAACTAGTCTTCACACATACCTACGTATTGTTTTATTGTTTTTTGTGTAATTTTAACTAACTTATATATTTATATTTACTTACCTTAAACTTGCTACCTGTATAATATTTACAGCTTCTTTCCTTCGCATTAGAAAACGCTTGAAAGTGACTGAAGTAAAGCATTTAATTATACTTTCAATTATTATAAACTCACTCATTTTAAGATAATCCAGAGCACAGTTTAGTTCGATTGTTTTAAAATATTTGTAATATAAAAACGTTTGTTAAATAAAATTCTTGATAAAAATTGTGTAATTATTTATTACAATGGATTGTATAAAATTGCCAGTCTTATTATTAGTTACATTTAAAATTATTTTATACAAATATGTGCAACACATATTTTTTGTTACGTAATTCGAAATTATTTATGAGTGTGTACAATTTATTAGATCACACAGTTTAAACGGGGCTTTACATAGTTATTGCATAGACCGTAAGAATACATAGTGACTTTTCAAAGTGATTTTCTCCTTCTGTATTAATTAAAATTTCTTTATTACAAAATGGGTCTTATCTTCAAATTGAAATCGTTAATTATTCAACGAGAATATTTCTTTTAATTTTGCTAAGTTTGTATAAATATTGGTGCTGGTGACTGTACATACTCATAATAATTAATCTTACACCCGAAAATCACAATATAAACATTATCAAAAAGCCAAAAGTAAATGCTTCGGACATTCAAAAATCTACTCTAAATCTACCCAATAAAAACATAATTTAAGTGAGATATTTACACTACATACATGTATAAGTAAGTTACATACGTTGTTCGTTCAGACGTACTTGACTCCTTTCCACACGGAGTTGCCTTCCATGACGCACTTGCAGCCACAGCCAGTCGGACATGTGTCGTGTTCGGAGAACCTGACGGGTTTACAGATAGCTGAGAAGTAGATCTCGTGGATGGCGAACCACTTTTAGTTGGTTAATTACGTAAGTGGTTTTGAATGAAATCTTCGTCAAAAATGTCAAGTTTAATATTAGGAAAGATAGACACAAAAAAATACTCGATATTTTAAAGTTAATAGCCCAAGCAGCAGTAGAACAATATGTATCGGTAAAATCAAAGGGATTGACGGGGTTAAGTTCCTCTGTCGCGCGTAGTTTTAGAAGATGTTAAATTAAGATTTAAACAAATGTTATTGTCATTAAGACACCGAAATCCACGAATGCCTGTTTCTTTAATAAAACGCAAAACTCAAATAGATAACTAAATAAAATCACGCCGAGAGTTGAAAATCCAAAAGTGCAATAATATTTAACCAAAAGTGGAATTAATGTAGGTTCGTGGAGTGTAGTGTTAGTGAACATGGGTATAGTAATGTCTGTGAAGTTTTGCTAAAGGGGAGGGCCTGTCAAAGATTGTTGATGACTTGACCATAGCTGAGTTCCAATCTGACTAGTCAGCTATTTTATGAAGCTATTTTGAAATATTAAATTACATTAATCAATTAAATTAGTGAAGTCTTGGAACTAGCAGTGCTCTAGCGCTATTAGTTTCACGGTTATCATCCCCACAATTTTTTTAAAGGCCTATTTAAATGCAGGCAGCTTACCAGTGCAACATGTGCATGGCGTGGCCGGCGTGCGCGCAGTAGTGGCAGGCGGCGGCCAGGCCGCGCACGGGGCGCGCGCACACGGCACAGCGCAGCGCCAGGCGCGCGCACGCGCCGCACGCCGCGCCGCGCGCCGCCGCGCCGCACCGCGCGCACTCCGCCGCCAGCTCGGGCCCGCGCCCCGGCGAGCTGCCCGACCCGTCGCACACTAGCTTTAGCACCTGAGGGATACATTCACATGAGCGATACTAGAATACAGAAGGAACACACACTACAAGTTACTTATACAACTACATCTCGTTGACAAGGGGTATTTAATTAATGCTAAGCACACAATATGCACAGAAGTGGACTTGATTCCATAGGCATTTACTACGATGCCGACACAACATATTCCAGAACGAGCATGCCGCGAGAATTATTGTGTTGGCAGACGATTAAAGAGAGAGGTTAAATTTTGACTTCGTTAGTTGTTGAAACTAAAACTACAGACAAGACAGATCTCTAAAACTGACTATCATCATCATCATCAGCCTATATTGTTCCCACTGCTGGGACGCAGGCCTCCTCTCTATGAGAGGGAATGGGCTGTAATCCACCACGCGGGCCCAGTGCGGGTTGGTAGATGTCACATGTCTTCGAATTTTTAGTTCTAGGACATGCCGGTTTCCTCACGATGTTTTCCTTCACCGTTTTGACTGACTATACTACCAATCTAACTTGCAACACGTGTTTTCCAATAACAAGAAATTTTAAGCAGACAACATGACACGCATCACATCTATCATCTATGATTGATCGAGTTTTCCACGTCTACTCTTCGCAAAATTACTTTACAAAGTTCACTCACCTCAGTCTTCTTATAAATCAACTGCCAGCGGTTTAAGACATCCGCATAGACTCTTTTGAAGCAATGATACAGATGCACCGTAGCTTCGTCGAGCACACACGACGAGGCTCGTTCAGACTTGGAGACAGTTGAGTCGGTGTAGAAGTTCTCGGCTTCTGAACATGAGTTACTGCGAACGACGGGTAGCGTCCATCCGTCGGCGCTGATTTCGCTGTACTGATTCACTGTACTGTATGGGGATGTGCCGTTGCCCTATAATTAAAAAGTTTTCTTTTTATAAAGGTTGTTAATTTTTTGTCACGTGGTTTTTGAAGGGAGTCAATTTATTCTGTACTAAACAATTAAATTACTTTCAACAACAACATTCATTTCTTTTCAGGCAACTTAGGCTCATAGATAGATATTAGATAAATACTTTACAGAATAACAAAATAATATGATAAAATACTATTTGTGTTAGTAAATATAACCTTAAAACTATATAACACAGTGTGTGAGTGTGAGTGCACAGTGACATGTTAGTAACACGTCACTGTGCACTCTCACTGCAAACCCAATGTTTGAAACACGGTTCATGAGATACAGCCTGGTGACAGACGGACGGACGGACGGGCGGATAGCGAAGTTTCAGTAATAGGATCCCATTTGACACTTTGGGTACGGAACACTAAAAAGCAAAAAATACCCGACTGCGCAGCAAAGATAAATATTACATTCATTCAGTATTCCTTCGGTAGTCGGGTAAAAACGTAAATAACCATTTTATATGGGTTACATAAAAAAACATAAATATTGTGAATAAAAACTTTAAAAAAGCTAAGATATTTTTTGGTCGGACAGTCAATGCTGCGTACCATCGATATGGTGTACTTTCGATACAACGTATTATCGATATGATATTCTGTCGATAAAGCGTACTATCAGTTTGGTGTTATGTCGATGTAGCGTACTGTCGATTTAGGGTACTGTCGATTCATTAACCCATCGCATCGATAGAACATTTTCGATACAGCGACCGTCGATGTAGTCGATATTATTATGGACGAGACCCACTGAAATCTGTTTGGTTCTTTCTTTAAAAGACCATCTCAGACACCGATTTGTTTGGTCCTGGTGTGAGTTCACCAAGATTATGTCTGGAACTTAAAAGAGATTATTATCTCTGACTTAGTTTCGGCTGTTTCTTTTCAGAGAAGTCAGGTACGAAACAGTGGCCCATCCAGTTCAAAAAAGACGATGTTTAAAAGTGTTTGTAAAACCCTATTTGCAAAATAAATATCATTTAACATTATCGGCTTTAAAACAAATGACTGTTGCATTCAACTCTACGACAAATACAAGACAACATTTGTAATTGGCTCTAGCTCTGGTATCCGGCGACTTAGACATTTGTCGAAATATAATGAATTGGAGTACTTATTATGAGCTATGACTATGATTGGGATGTATTTCAATTCTGTTGGATTTACGCCCAATTTGACCAAGACCCGTTCATGTGGAACCGCACATTAAATTTTTTTAGGTATCTCATATTCGAATATGAGATTCCTAAAAATAAAATGTGCGACAAGGTTGGCGCAGTGGCTATGCGATTGACTGCTGCGCTGCGTGTCGCGGGTTCGCACCCCACACGGAACAAATATTTGTTAGGCCTACAGATAGTTGTTTAGGGTCTGGCTGTGTATGTTAGTTTAAATGTTTGTAAACGCACCCACGATATAGAAGAAATTCCTGGTGTGGGACAAAGATAAAAAACTTACTCTTAGTATAAATGTGAACGCTTTAGAGGTGGAGTTGCGGAAATCAGCCCGCTATACAATACAATACAATTATAAATGTGAAAGTTTGTGAGAATGAATGGATGTTTTTACCGCGGCTTCAACCACGTGGAGTTGGGGGTGAAGCCGCGGGCATAAGCTAGTCGTATAAAACTTTTTCTTCTACGGTACAACGTATATTTTGAATATTATTGAAGTGAAACTTCTTATGCGACTTCCAACAAGATTAACGTTAAACGCTACCATGGAGGGGGAATATTTTCTAAAACTCACTAAGAGATGGCAGTATTACAAGATTTGTGACTACGTAGTTCTACTAGGTACGCAAGATGGCGTGCAAACAGTCATGCATTCGACTCTTCAGTGTGACCAGCCTTCGCTCAATTTCCATGAGTAGAATAACCTCGATAAACTTATGTAATAAAAATAATACAACATGAAAACAACAATATATATTATTTAGAAGCTCAATAAAGTAACTAGAGTGAATGCGTGGCACTCGAACGCATGCGTGTAGTATAACGAAGTTTCAATTCAACCGCGCGGAGGGACTCCACGCACTATTTTTTATATTTTATGAAGGAATAACTCAAATAAGAGAGCAGTTTCATATCCTAGTAAACTTACATAACTAGATGTGCTGATAGTGGACTGCGAACTAGAATTACTGGCGTCGTTGAACACAGAGAAGGCACATGCTAACATTGCTGCCATCTGCAGGTTGGACGCTTTGGCATAGTGGGATATTCTGTAACAATCATTATGGAGTTCATTATATGAAATCTTGAATTAGAAGCTACAGTAGTGTCTAGTTTTGCTTAAATATGATTTTTATTCATAAATATGTGATAGGTATTAAAAGCTTCGTATTAAAAATTAACACAAAGTTATTGTGTGCAACAATTTTTTTTTTTTAATTTAAAACAATGAAAACATATGAATTACTTACCGGTGTTTTAATAAACAAGTAGACTAGCACGCAGACCGCTTTAGCGATCATTACAAGTACTTACAGAGACTGCAGCAGGTTGCAGCACAGCGGGTGGCCCACCCAGCCCATGCTCTCCTCGCTGGACTCCAGGTGGTCGGACACGCGAGCACGCAGAGACCGCGCGGTCAGGGCCGCGAGGTTCCACGCGTGTGCTAACTCGGTCTCACCTTCTTCTGTTGCCAACTTTGCGTTTGTTTCACACATATCTGTTGAATATTTGATAATTTACCTGTAGTGCGATTTTATTACGAGAAAAAGTTAAAGTTTCAAAGGATCCTTAAGGCACGATAGGTTAATCGGTGTTATTAACTGTACTTACCAACTGGGTTGTCAGCGTTAATAACATATTTTTCTGCGAGGTTGCGACTCAGTGGAAAGAGACTGGGGGCGGCGTACATGACGACGCGGGGGGCCACGCAGCCGGATATACTGCCGCGGCTGCGCATGCTACCCGCGCGGCGACCTTGCGCTTTCTGTTGGCACAAGACCACATTAAATTAGTTGTTTTGCTGTAAAATATAATGAACACAAAAATCTTGGCTACGAGTAACTGCTCTACAACTTGCTATGCTATAGTGAAAGAGTGGTTTTATTGAGCCAGAATTGTATTCGATAATATAGTCTAGGGAAATATGCGCAAATTTCTACACGTTCGTGTAGAAGTTGGATGTAACCTTCCTCTTGCGCAGACAGAGTAGATATCAATGAGTATTTAATCACTTAATTATCATACAAAAACTCACCCATCTATCTTGAAAATAGAACGTAGTAATAGAATTCGACGCATGTCGATGATGCAGCTGTGGAAAACCGGACGCGTTCGTCGGGGACGGCGTCGTGGTCGCGTGAGGCGACACAGAGTTGTACCCCGTCGTACCAAACAGCCCCGGAGTTAGCGACAGTGATGACATCGACCGCGGGGTCCCCGTCTCATGCTTCAGGGACAGTCGCCTCGCGTTCGGCGGGCGGTTGAAAACCACCAGTGTGCTGACTCCGCACCACTTGGCCCCACATGTTCTGGGGAATGGTATGCACGAGTCACCAGCGTTCTCGCTCTCCGATTGACTTCGTTGACTTGATTTCATTGAGTCGGTATCGTCACTGGACTTCACTGGTATCTAGAATGTTGGAAATACGTGATAGATACTTTCTAATATTTTCGCAAAATGTTGAGTATTTTTGCAATGATAAGTTTTATGATAAAGTTATTAAATAATGTGTTGTTAAAATTCCAAGAATGCTCCTTTAATTGTTTATAAAATATATAGCAAGGAATAACAATAGTTTTAGAAAGTAAATACCTCGTCAATGGATGTAGCTAATGTTTTCAAACAGTGCAACAGACATCTGTGCCCTTCTTTTTTCTTGCGGTAGGCAGTTCTATTGATAGATTGTAGAATTTTAATAGTCGTGGGGCTTTCGACATTTGTTCCTGATAGCCAGGAGAACTTTGGTATAGTTTGTTCGGTAACGTTTCTCGGGAATGTGACTTGTAGGTTGGCGACGTATCCGTTACGTTCGGAGTGTATCTGGCAGGTCCGCGTCTCAATGTTCATGTCTGTTACTTCGATGTTCGCCATCTCGCGAATAGATTCGAACTCCTCGTCGATCGAAGTGTTCGTTTTGTGCGGAAGTTTGTTCTGAAAGAAAAATTATGGTGTTGAGCTACATAACATTTGTTTTTGTAATTGCATCTTTTGGGACAACCTATGAGGCTGTCCTCTGCTTAAGGCGGGTTTGCAGTACAGTGTGTAGTTATGAACAAACGACGCTCGCTGGCCGAGCGATTTATGCCTAAATTTTGATTGATTTTTCTTCTTGGAGAAAAATGATAATGAAATGTTAAAATATGATTTCAGCATTTACTTCAAAATAACTAACTCTATCTATTGATATAACTTTCATATAAATGTATGATGGAATCTCTTAGCAGTACATGTTTGATAATAAAAAAAAATCGAGCCAATCATTCTAAACCACGTTTCTATTTTTATGATTTACTTGATCATTTTTTATATAATGTTTTTTTTATTCAAAAGCTCATATTTAAATTAGATTTTCAGACGTTTCGAAATACTAAGCCCTTAACCAGGCTATAATTGATACTCAGACCCAAGCTATCTATGACAACTGCTTACCAAAGCAATATCTTGTCCTTTGTTATCTCCTGTCGAGATATCGTTCGTAGATCCTGCTGTAGAAGCATAGCTGACATCTGAAATAATAGACCGTTGTTTTATTTTGCTTTAGGCTTGTGATTACAATACAGAAGAAAAAAAACTTACTGTCACTATTGTTGTCTTCATCATTCTCACCATCATCAGGAAGATAATGATTGCACATCTTCAACAATGAAGGATGCATTGTCCAAACCCTGAGTGATTGATCCCGGGCCCATGTGACCAACTGATAATTAGATGGGGAGGTGTTAGGTCTCCAAACCATGGTCTGGACTGTATCTGTGTGACCAACGAGTCTGTGTGTCAGTGCCCCTCCTACCCAGATGCCAATGACTCCTGCCTGTTCTACTCGGGGCATCCCTCCCCATCCTACTCCTATGGTCAGCAAGCCACTTCCAAACGGCGTGTATATTGCCCGCCACACAGGGAAATTAGTCATTATAACATTCTCAGGTCTCCTTGCATTATTAATGTCGAAATATTTGATGCTGCCATCATGGCTTGATGTGACCAGTTGGTACTCATGGTGGGGACTCCAGTCCACTCCATGGATTTTGCACAGATGTGCTGAAATGTAGTGAATAGGTGCGGAATGTTTGCGGTAATCCCAAATTTTTATGTCACCATCATGTGCAGTGGCTACTATGTGGGTTGCTACTTTGTTCCATTGCACTTGTGAGGCTCCAGCTGGAAGCATCCAAAGTTACTTTTTACATCATAATTTATTTCTTTCCAAATTCATATTTATTTATTTATTTAAAACAAAGTGAGATTAAAAAGGTTCCAATTTAGTATTTTTTAATTTTTTAACCCCCGACCAAAAACGAGGGGTTTATAAGTTTGACGTGTGTATCTGTGTATCCGTGTGTCTGTGTATCTGTCTGTGGCATCGTAGCTGTCTGTGGCATCGTAGCTCCTAAACGGATGAACTGATTTTGATAAAATTGGTTTCGTGTGAAAGGTGTTTTAATCGAGAGTGTTCATAGCTATGTTACGAGAAAATCTGCCCAGCCGTTTGAAGGTGATCGCCACTTTTCTAGTTGAAGGGAAATAAACAATTTTCCCAGGTCTGGTCGATTCGAAATTTGAAATCATGTTACTTGTCACTATGGGCATCGCTGGGGGGGGGGGGGCTGAAACCCTCCCCCCCCTAAAAGCTCGTTTTTTTTTTTTAATTTATAACTTTTCTTGTTTTCGTTAAGTTTAAAAAGCATGAAATAAAAATTAAATAAAAAATTTAAAAAACCCCCCACCCGAAAAACCTCTAAAAAACCTAAAATAACATAATCCAAGCGTCTTAGCGTTGGGGGACCGCTAAGTAGACCGCTTAGTACAAGCACAAAACAAAGCGGACCCCCGACGCTAAGACGCTTGGATTATGTTATTTTAGGTTTTTTAGAGGTTTTTTCGGGTCGGGGGTTATTAATAATATAACATGGTGAAAATATAACACACTTACCAACAGCACACAATGAAACCACAGGTTTCCTTGCATCTCTCAAGTCCCACAAATGAGTGAATGTATCAATAGAGCATGTGGCAATTAAGTTGTGATCTTGTCTATGGAAGTGAGTATCACTGACCACTCTAGTGTGTCCCCGAAGAGAACAGATGCATGTAAGGTCATTGCCTCCACGCCATTCATACACATCTACTCTTTGGTTACTCTGGAATTGTATTAAAAGTATTTAAATTATTATGTTGGCTTCGTAACAGCAACAACTTCATGTTTATGGTGTCATTTGGGAATTGTTATCTACTCAGTGGCACACGCAAGGCCCTCTGATCAGGTATTCTCCGATCAGGCCCAATTATACTTTTACAGATTAGTCGAACGAAATTTAATACTAATAAATATAATAAATTTCATTTAAAATTAATATTTATAATTTCGTACATACCGCGATTGCGCAAAGTTTCTGTCCATGGTACGACTGGCACCACTCGGCACCAGCCGCATCGTACTTGCTATGACGAGGGTACTTCTTCACAATGTCACCCGAGTCGTCGTCGTGCGTGAGCTGTTTGATCGCTAGCCATCGTCGGCCCGCTAACAGCACGTTGTTACCCGAATAGTCCACGGACATAGCCGTGGCTTGCAAGTCTCGATATTCCCATTTCATTATTTCTGAACTCCAATGTATAGACATACTAAAGAATTCTTTTATCAATAAAGCCCCACTTATCTACCATTAACATTTATTGTATTATTGAAAACATGGTTTATTTATTTTTACTTTTTGTTCGAATTCCGTCAATAGTGACAGACAACAGTATTTGACATTTTGACAATCAACAGTCAGCTGGGGAAAACGTTTCGTTTTAATTCAAGGATTAATGATTAATTTATGGGCGCTCCTAGCGGGGCTCCACATCGCTGTCGATGTGGTGAAGCAGTCGACGGCCTCGGACACCATGGCCTTTCCTGCAGTAAGAGCGCAGGTCGGATAGCGCGGCACGCTAGCATTAATGATCTCATTCGTCGTGCTCTTGCCACCGCCGGGGTGCCAGCTGTCTTAGAACCCAATGGCTTGGCACGTGTCGATGGGAAGAGACCAGATGGTATGACCATAATGCCATGGAAGTTGGGTAGGCCTTTGGTGTGGGATGCGACTTGCGTCGACACCCTTGCGCCATCCCATCTTCCTAGCACAGTGAGCTGCGCTGGTGCGGCTGCTGCAGGTGCTGAAAACCTTAAACGGCGCAAATACAATAATTTAATTGGTAATTATGTATTTGAGCCGTTTGGGGTTGAAACACTAGGGCCATGGGGCCCGAGTGCCCATCTTGTGTTTCGGGATATCGCCAAGCGGTTGGTCGATGCTTCACGGGACCAGAGGGCTGGCCTCTTTTTTGGTCAAAGAATCAGCATTGCCATCCAACGTGGCAATGCGGCCAGCCTTCTGGGCACTTTTCCTGTCGACAGCGATGTCGACGAATTTTTTGACGCCCTGTAATTTTGATACTTGTACATATTTTATTTTTATTTTATATTTATTTGTAGTCTGTAAATAATGTACATATTCTCGACAATATAGGATTAAAATAATATTTCTGAAGATTGTTACTAAGATTAAGATCCAACTTTAACATAATTGCGAATTATAAAATATATTATTTTATAGTCAAATTGAAAATTATGAATATATTTATTTAAATAAAATAAAACGATTAAAACATGCAAAAACTTTAAAAAAACGGCTTGAAAGACACAATCAGTGCTCAAAAACTCTACGTAGTATGAATCGTATACAATAAAATGTTGCCACTTTAAGAAAAACCTTCTAATAGTTCTAATAAGTGGTACATTTTAGGGATTTGTCAAATTGAAAACCAGCCAAGTGCGTGTGTTACTCGCCCACACAGGGTTAGCACAGCAAAAAAAAAATAGATTAGCCCAATCTGGGTGATCTCAAATATTTTGTGGTTGAATTCTCGGTGAATTGACTTAAGACCTAGGTGTGATGATAAAACATATGGTATGCTCTATTCAAATAACAAGTTTATTTTTGCTATCGGCTCTTTTGGAACTATCCCAAAAATGTATGGAGGGTGGGTGATCTCCATTTAAATCAAAAATTAAAAAAAATCAGCTGTTTCCTACAAAACCTACACGGTCAAAATGTATGGAACAGCTGATTTTTTTTTATATTTCCATTGATTAATTTCTATGTGCGGAGGTTCTGAGTAACTGAGTACATGGTAAGTGTTGTTTTCGCGTTGACCTTGTATAATAACTCCAAATGTGAGTACTATATGATTTTTTTTTTATGGTTTGTAGTTTGTAGGGCTTATCCTAATTTTAATTTTTTGTTCACATACAGAAACATCAATATTGTACCCACGAGTACTGTGGGTATGTCGCTAGTCTCTTCTCAGCATTGAGTACCTAAGTGCTTCTAACTCCTTTGCATTACCGATTGTCAGCGATAAGGAAGAACATTTGAAGCTTAATTTTAATTTGTAACTAATTTAATATGCTTTTTGATGGCCTCGACATGCTCGTGATGTGTTGCGCCTACTAGCGAAGCGTAGTATAGCGGCCTGTGTACGCATATATACACTTATACATTACTTGATTTATTGAGCTTTTGCAGCCCATCATATTTTAAATGTTTGATTAATTAAATTCTGTATAAAAAAAAAGGATTGTGTGGTTTTATGAAACCACGGTAAAAGTGAAACTTTTTTTCACACTATAGACATTTAACTAAAATTTTTGGAAGCGCCTTTCACTTTATCCCTACTCCGCGGCCGACCGTCACGCGACATGCAACACACAGACAAAAAAGTTTGAGACGATGTAATAAAAGTTTCACTTTAAAAATTATAATTATTCTTGCTCGGAGTGCAAATAGATGTGAAAACCAGACTATTTTTAACGGCATAGGTTCCATATTTCATGTTCGTTCGTGTAATGTTAATGTTTGTTTTTTTGGTACAATTTATAACAATTTTATAGCAACACTAGTACAAACTGTCATTAAAAATCGATAAAATTGATTGTTAGCAAACAAACCGGGTATTCGTGACTAGCTTGAAAATATATGATATTGAATGGAAATTACATTATTGCTTTTATTCAAGAGAAACAATAGATTGCCTCATTGAAAAGTAAAAACTGGAAAACTTTAGCACTATGCCAGTAATGTCACAAAAATTTCCACGAAGTTTTATTAAAATAATTTTCTTTTTTGCCGGTTTAGGTATTATTTACGTTTATTGCGAGTACTTAATTTATTATGTTGCGCAAATTCCGGTAACTCTCTTTCATTTGAAATTATTATACAAGTATTCGCACAATAAATAAGACGTCTTCAATTTTTTAAATTACAGTGTGGCTGGTCATCGTTGAGTAAAGAACCAACTGACGGTGTGGATCCAGTATATGCGATGGTTATAGCTGATACGCACCTTGTTGGTTCTCGGAATGGACACTGGTTTGATAAGTGGCGGCGAGAGTGGCAGATGCATCGCTCATTTCAAACGGCTATGACTCTACATAGTCCTGATGTTGTCTTTGTTTTAGGTAATTTTATTTAACTATATTAATCCAATTACACAGATAAACATTGAAATGGGCTTTGTGTGTCCTTATTCAATAATAAGCTATTGACTGGAGTTTCATCTTGTTAAAGCTTTTTTTTTTTGTGTTGTAACAAAAAGATTGGTCTTGGCTGATGAACCTAATAAAGTCATTGTATCTTTTTTTTTTGGGGAAGACAACAGGGATGTATTGTATTGCAAGTCAGTCATCATACATGTAATACATAAAGTTATTAAGGTTTTCTGTTTCTGTTCTAAATTAAACAAAATATACTATGTCCCTTTCCTTGTAAAGGCTTTTTTGTCCACAGACTAATATGTCATATTATATTATTTCCAGGCGATCTCTTTGATGAGGGTTTGTGGTGTCCTGAAAAAGAATTTAATGATTATGTTGAAACATTTTATAAACTATTTAAGGTCCCTGAAGGTACAGAAATGTACACTGTTGTTGGCAACCATGATGTTGGCTTCCATTACAGGTAATCATTAATTAAATACTTAACCAAAAAGTTAATTAGTCAAGTATCAAATAAACATGTATGCAAATAGACAAATGGTAATATGTAGTGTAGTGTGTACTAGTTTTTTCAAAAATTACATGTCTTAGAAACTTCAATGCACATTGTTATTAATCCATTTATTTAGATACATGATATTTATTTTATATTTCTTAGTAGAAATGTAAAAAAAACATTTCAAAATTATTAAAAAAGTTTCTGCTGGGGTGTCGGGCCAGCAGGGTCCCAGCTACTGGTGGTTAGGGTTCCAGAGACTGAAACCTTCTCACAATGCGGGCCATGTCGAGGAGTACAATCCTCTGAATCCGGCCCATGATCCAACCACCAAAATCTAGAACCTTGAAAGATGTTTAAAGGCTTTTCGCCATAAGGCCATTGGCAGTTACGACAGTCGGCACAATGGTAGCCGAGTTCACATTCCACAAATCCTCATGTTGACAACCTAGTGTGCCAAGTCGCGATATTTTATTGATGTGAAACATCTTAAGGCACGATTAGGCAGTAAAATCGACTCGTATGCCGTGATGGGAAAGGGTACTGCGCCCCCACCCCTATGCCACATAAAATCAACCTTTTCCCACAATAAAGTTTGTTTTGGATTGATTGTTGATCTTATTTTGTTTTTGAAAGTGCAGAACTTTTCAAATTTCTCCTCATTAATGATGTAGTCAGGTCGGAAATAGATATGATCTATAAAACGGGTACACTACACGAAAAACTTAATTCCGATAGTCACAAGTTCGAATTTCAAAATGCCGATAGTCATGATTCCGAATGGCTCAAAATTCCTAATATAACAACTCCGACATAGCATTACTCCTATTTTTATAATTCCTAAATTTCAATATTCCTTACGTTTATGTCCTTATTACTATTCTCAAAATACCGAGATTTTAATAGATCGAATAACAAAAAGTCCGACTTAATGATAATTCGAAACATCAAAAATACGAATTCCGATTATTAAAATACCGATTAATACAAATCCGAAATTAAAACGCCTTGTTCTCTTTTTCGCTTTCTTAGCTTTCGTCATGCGGGATGGTAACATTGACTATCATTACGAGGTGCGTTGATCGGTCTATCACCAATATGTCAGGCTTATTGTAGACAATAGTCCTGTCAGCAGCTGTGTAGCCAGACGAGAATGTACTATTTGTCTTTGAGACAGCTAGATTCAAAATTTTAGATGTTTCAACTACCTGGGAAATTAGGACAAAAGTATCGTCCTGGTTCAGGGACGTGATTACCTATATTTTGACTCCCTGTTCTGGGCTTTGTCTACTTACCATTGTAAATGAACTGCAGTATGTCCAAAGGATAACGCCGCAGCTGGTCAAGAGGTTCGAGACTCGGATGAAGTCACCCCCTGTGGAGTTAGTCAGCATTAGGGGCAATCACTTTGTCCTTATCAACTCTATGGCGATGGAAGGAGACGGGTGCACTCTGTGTGCTCGTACTGTTGCCCAAATAGCAAACATATCAAGTAAGTTTTATGAACTCTTCCCACTCTTACGTAGTGGCTTGATATATTCGGAATATTATTAGAGATTTTGGAGCACCCTAATACTCAATTGCTGCTTTGGAAAAAATGTAGCTTTTGTGTGCTCTCTTTTGGATACTGAATGCGTTAAACGCATCTAAAACGTCGTCGAGTTTCTATCAATCGTTTGAAGATGACAGACAGAATTATGTTTTTAAATATATTTAGTTGTAAAGCAAGTGGGCCTAGATTTTTTAACACCAGACACATGGAAGTGTTGTTGCTATATATCCCGCTGCGGCGCTGTCTTAAGAGTGATAATCCCGCTGCGCGCTGTAACCTTAGTGTTGACTCTCATACAATGCTTTGTAAATAACTATTCTAACATTTTAAGAGAAAAATATTTACCCTTACAGATATATTAAAGTGCAGCAGTGGATCAAGTTTATGCAAAGGCAACAAGAAGTTGGAAAAATATAGTAGACCAATTATTATGCAGGTGTGTTTATGAACAAATATCAGTCAAAATAGTAAATATTCGCCATTTTTAAGTTGTCCAGAAAAAAAAAATCTCATGTATGATTTATTCAAAATACCTTTTAGTTATTGAAATAAATTCGAAGTTAACAGCCAGAAATGCAATTAAATACAAAAATGAGTGTTTTTGCTTTTCAGCACTACCCCCTATACAGAGAATCAGATAGCGTTTGCACGGAGCCTGACGCAGCCCCTCTGCCTGACCGCAACAGTTTGTTCGAGGAGCGTTGGGACTGTTTGTCCAAAGAGTCCACGGAGCACTTAGTCGAGAGCCTGCGACCGCGCGCCGCCTTCGGTGCGCACACACACCACAGCTGCGTCGTCAGACATAGCTTCGTGCCGACCCCTGACCATAAGATCGAGTTCATCGAGTACACGGTACCTTCTTTCTCGTGGAGAAATCGACTTGACCCCAAGTATTATTTGGTAAGTTACCAAGTTCTTTCACACTAGCCCTTAACCTTGGCCACTGGCAGGAGACTTCTTCTTCGTATACACTAAAACTTAGGCCCTGTTTCCATCAAAGCACAGACTTTTTGTGTGGATAGCACCTATCCTGGTTTCAGAGTTTTTATGCCGCCCATGGGCTTCTGACTTGGTTTGACATGCCGTCGAGAAATATCTCTCAGGCATACTGATTTGATGATAATAGTTGTTAGTGTATTATCGAGTATAGAGGAGTTAGCACAGTCAGAATTTGGGATATCAGACCAGTCGTAGACGTGCAAGCTTCGACCAATTACTGGACAGAGAAAGGACACGATTTGGATTTCAACCAATATGTCGGGTTGATCCTTGCACGTCTCTTTTCCGTGCCTTTCGTCTCCGCTTTGCTGGAAACCGAGCCTTAAGTGTGTTTGTAAAATTGACGTTCTCTCATACTCGTTCTGTATGTGAAGTGCACTGTTTTGTTTTGAGATCCTTTAAAAACTAATTCACCTAAAACAGTAGACAGACTTTTCGAGACATACATATATTAAGAGCATTTTTTTGGAAACTTGTTGGAAACTAATATGACGGGTACACTCACCTCCTTGAAGGATACAGGTTATTAAATCGCCATGTTAGGTCCTCTGTCAAAAAGTTAGGTCCTCTGTCAAAAGTAAACCTGTATGTCAACAGACATACAGCTACCATGGGAACACCCAAATACTCCGAAATATTTTATTCCGAATTTCAATAATCCGAGTGCCAAAAGTCCGAATTTCATAATACCTAAGAATTATAATGTCTATTATTAAAAATCACGAAATTTATTTTACCGAAAGTCGTAAATGCGATTTGTTAGTTTTCCGATTTTCATACGTTCGAAGAATCAAATGCTCGAAGGATTCTCGGTCCGATTTTCAAAACTTCGAATAAACTAAAAGTCAACATGTTGTGCTACAAAATTTAGTGACAGAAAAGAATCGCTGCAAAACCGACTTCACGCAGTCTTGTCTGCCCTACCCGTAGAGTGAAATTTAAGTCCGCGTAGGCGCGGAGGGGTGGAGCGGCCCGCGAGCTGAGGAGCAGGTGGTTTGAAGGCCAGCCGCGGCTAATTCGAGAATTCGCGGAAATTCGAGCTTGTGACTATCGTAATAAAGTTTTTCGTATTTATGTAGTGTACCCAGCTACCATACCTACATTTGCTGTAGGTATGGTAACCTACAGCTGAATTTGGCATACAGATAGACCATGACCTCAAACGTGGTTATTAAAAGTATCCTATGTCCTAATAGAATATTCTTTTATCACGGTGAAATGCTTCTGTGGGATAATTTCCATCTTCACTAAGCTAAGCCGTGGGCCAGCTAGTAAAAAATAAGTCGCTTTTGTCTGCTATCTGATGATCCTTGGTTTAGAATTTTTGGTTGTTAATTTTCAGTTGACGATAAGTCCGGAAGAAGTGAAGGTGTCTAAATGCGACATGCCTCGTGAGTGCACGCTGCAGATCTCGGCGATACTCCTGACCCTCGGGCTACTGATCTATCTGAGATACTTCGCCGGATTCTGGCTTAGGTACAAATTGTGAGTATAATTAGTCCTTTCCTTATAACTTTATACCACCGCCAACGAAGAAGCAATTAACTATCGACTATTCACCCGCGTACCAAATGTATAAAAGTTAGCAGGTCCCGTGTAAGTAAAAGGAGTTAAAAACCTAGGATTCTGTAAGTACATCAAACACTAAATAAAATATTACTGGGAAACGCTTTTTTTTTGTGTGAAAAAATCGTGGTTTACGGTAGCGTTCAAAATATTGTGCTGATGGATGCATTGAATAATACAGGGGTCAGAGGTATTTAACGTAGAGTTATAACTTCAACAAACTTGTATTTAATAGAAAAGGTTTTGCGCAAGTTGACCCCCGATATCTCCGTATATAGGATAAAGAATTATAGAATTGCCGGGAAAACAATTGCCTTTCGGCATAGTTAGGGTCTATTTACACACATTATAATCACCATCAACGAGCTTTTGCCAACAAAGAAAATAAATCATCCAATAGTGCATTTTTTAGGGTTCCGTAGTCAACAAGGAACCCTTATAGTTTCGCTATGTCCGTCAGTCTGTCTGTCCGCGGTTTAGCTCAAAAACTATTGGTACTAGAAATGTGGAATTTGGCATGAGTATACACGTTAATGACGCCGAAAAAGTGGTAAAATAAAATTTTGTTAAAAACAATTATTTAGGGTACCTCCCCTACATGTAAAATGGGAATGATAATTTTATTTTTCGCCCTTCCCATAGTGTGGGATATCGTTGGATAGGTCTTTAAAAAATATTAGGGTTCGAAAGACCGTTTTTTGATTAAGTAAACCGTTCGTGACTTATCAAGCATTAAATTACCAATTTTCGTTAGAGTCAAGTGCCCCCCCCCTCTAACAAATAAACGGTTGCAGTTAGAAATTCAAATGTCACGGCAGTAGTTTCTATATATAACGAAGTTTAAAGGAAAACTATCACACTTAAGTGGGCGTTACAAGTTTACGAGTAATAGTCGACCAATTGTTGATTTGACTTGAAAATTTCGAACAACTCCATAGAAATGTCGATAGATGGCGCTAAGCGTAAGTTGTACTCAAAACGAGTCTCATTTGCAGATCGTATATGGCAGTTTTTATAAATATTGGTACGGACACCCTTCGTGCGCGAGTCCGACTCGCACTTGGCCGGTTTTATTTTTCACGTCTTGCATTTGGTCTTTAAGATTACAAACGGATGTTTTTCGTTTTGTTCCGTGGACTAGTTTGAACAAGAAAATGCAATTTGATATCAAACGTAGTATTAATGTAGCAAATAATATGATAAAGTCTGAATGCCAGTCAGTTTGAACTTGCACAATCCAACTATAAGTGGTTTTCGTCACTTGAGACCAGTCTAGAATAGATTGGAACGTCGGGGTGATTTTATTATTTTGAAAATAATAATTTGTTCGTTATTTATCTAAGAAAAATACAAAAGTTTGTATGTATATTGCCCGTCCTGGGAATCCCCACGAGACAGCGCTGACGAACGAGTTAGCCGAGGTTAGATAATCATTATGGTATGAAATATGTAAAAGCTTGATTGCTGCCATGCCAGTTTGTGGCTTGCCTTATTCGCGGTCACATATTATTACTCGTGACTTAGGTCAGACAGATAAAAGGTATATAATAATATATTAGCAGTCTCGGAGTGTCTAGTAAAATGTTGGAATATACCTACTTTGAGCGTGGATTTAACTTTTATTTAACTTGCCTTGTTAGTTAGTATACAGGGTGTAACGGAAAGGGTATATACATCCTTAAGGGTGTGCTACAGACCATCAAACTGAACATGATTCTCATCATAAAACATGTTTTTCAGCCAAAAAAATATCTGAAAATTACAATACCTATTCGACCCAAATGGCAGGTTTTTTTTTTTTTTTGCTGCATTTTTTTTTTAATTTTGAGAAACATGTTCAGTTTGATGGTCTGTAGCACCCCCTTAAGGATGTATATACCCTTTCCGTTACACCCTGTATACATACTAACTAACAAGGCAAGTTAAATAAAAGTTGCTACAATCTTGCAACTGAATTTCAAACTAGTTCCCCCTGAACGATTGAGCTATAGATAGAAATTTTGCACACACCTTTGGTTCTGGCGACAATACATTTTTACGACAGACTTGATTTTATCCTGTAGCCAGGATCGTCTCCTAGCGAGAGAACTCCTCAATGACGGCACGGTTGGCGCAGTGGTTGAGCGATCGACTGCGCTGCGTGTCGCGGGTTCGATCCCCACACGAAACAAATATTTGTAGGGCCTATAGATAGTTGTTCCGGGTCTGGCTGTTTGTGTATGTGAGTATGTTAAATTTTGTAAACGCACCCACGATACAGGAGAAATTCCTAGTGTGAGGGTATAGTTTTTTTTTTTTTTTTTTAAAAAAAAGGTTAATAGCACGCATACGAAACTTTGTATACGCGTTCAATGATATTTTGATGCAGTATTTAATATCGACAACAAGACAGAGATCGATCACTCTTCATAAAATTTCCTTGAAGTTTCATTAAAAAGCGGTTATCTTTACATTAAGTACTTGTGAACGACATAATATTTATTTTTATCATTCTAGCCATCATATTACCATTCTAATCGCATTGCACAACCACTAAAACCTGCTCACCAAACAAGTCAATTAATTTGTAAAAATAACTAGTTATGCCCGCGGCGTCGCCCGCGTGGAGTACGATAGTTGTCCCACGGGAACATACTATCGGGATAAAGAGTATCCTATGTGTTAATCCAGGTTATAAACTACCCGTGTGCCAAATTTCATCCAAATCCATTCAGTAATTTTTGCGTGAAAGAGTAACAAACATCCATCCATCCATCCTCACAAGCTTTCGCATTTATAATATTAGTAGGATTACGTATTTGGTCAAGTCCTTCTCAGACAGACAGACATAGAGGGACGCGTTTTTTTACAGGGTCGTAAGGGACATCGACGTGAAAACGCTTACCACGTCCTTATTTATACCCAAATAGAATATTTTCGGTAATTTAAAAAACAAAAATACTTCTTATAATCTTATACATGTATTTATTGTTTCAGATCTCGAAAGAAAGTGTGAGACTGCACAAGAGTACTTACTAAATATCACTGTATTGATAAACTTCTTAAAATATACTAGTCATTATTGTTTATAACTGTCTATATACATTATTTATTAAACGCGACTCTATTTACTAGTTATTTCAATTCAATATCCGCTTGGTCTAGTGGAAGCGAGGTCGAGAGATCGAGACCCTTACTGGTAATTATCAGGGCTCGAGATAGAGGTGATCGGACGTATAAATAATACAAGCTGTGCTTCAAGGGTTCGCGTAAGTAAATATTTATATTATTGAAGTGGGAAGACCTTTTTTCGTGAAGAGAAGGAATCTACCGCACACAGGTTTATATAATAATATGTGACTAGCTGTAAATTTTTAAAAACCCTTTCTTAGTAGATACCTACTCTCCACAAAGAACATACCCTCCAAATTGCATGTCTCTAAGACCAGCGGTTTAGGCTGTGCGTTGATATCTCAGTCAGTCAGTCAGGACTTTGAATTTTATAAATGTAGAATAATAGAGGTCAAAGTAGGAAAACACCGTGTGGTGTTAGTCTGGTCTGGTGATCTGTTAGCTCGAAATAATCATACATAATTCTTTTATCCCGAGATTTTTGAATTTATAATTAATAATATGTGATTATTAAATTCCGGAATGAAAACTGTATGACGCTCATACTGGGATTTCAGAAGATATACAAGGTGTTGTTTTGCATCCTCGTCAAATTTCAGGAGGTGGACACAAAACACATAAATAATCAATTAAAATTACGGTACCTAGTTAATTATTAATAAACGCTGATTTCTTTGGTTGTTTATGTTCGTCAATATTTCAGAAAAACCCCCTTAACGTGGTTTAGGGAATAAGAAATTATCAATTAAACGTTTGAGATTGTTTGTATGTGTGTAAGCGAGGTTATAGGGCAAGAACCAGGCGGGCCGCGTTTAAAACACGGGTGGTTCACACTTGCCGATTTCCGTAAATAAGAAAAAAAAATACCTACCCATTTTATTATTGATTCGGAACGAGAATCATTAGCATAGTTACCTCCTTGAATTTGACGAGGATGCAAAACAACACCTTGTATTAGTCAATCTATTACTTCTCCCTTTAAGTTTACGTCTCTTGTGATTACACTAGATTGGTAAGGCTAACTTTCTCTATTCTTCATGTCTTTTCCTTAAATGTTCTGTTAGCATTGCTTAGATCCTCATTGGTAAGTCTGGTGACTGGTCTTCCTTGGCATAACTTTCAAAGCAGGTCTTTAACCTCCCGTGACCACAACATGTCAACTACCGAACAAACAACGTGTTTCGCGTTTGTTTTAGTTTACTGATAAATAGTGTGGTAAACAGTTAGAGACAAAAGTTTAGTTATTCGTTATCATTGAGCTTGAGGGCAAATTATACTACTAACTACAAGTTTACGAGTATATTCTTTGTACTCTTCAAGAAAATTAAAAATTGTTATTGGGCAACTCTTGTTATGCGAGAAGTTTGCAATAGGTGCAAATGATGTTTTACTCCGACAAACCATTTTAGTTAAAAAAAAAAGGCTCTGGATTTATTTCTCTATCTTAAATTATTAATATAAGAAAGAGGTTTTAATAATTTGACGATGTCATTTGATATGTGCTGGCATAAAAGCTGACTAAATAAGATTATTGTACAATTGCTTTATTAATGGCGCGAATTCTTGAAACTGTTTATTAGTAACATTTTCAAACATTTTCGGTAATTCATGTTTTTTTCTGTTACATTCAATAAAGCGATAAGGGCCGGTAAAATTACAACCCTGGTTGAAGATAGTTGTTCCTAAACAAACTTGTCTCAGCGGAAAAGTGTAAGTCGTACAACTGTCCAGAGGACTTGGCAACGGTATCAAGAGACCGGTTCGGTCAGAAGAAAACCAGGCAAGAAAGCGATGCACACAGCCACCACCTGACCGCTTTTTGATCATTTTGGCGTGGCGGAATTTTAAGGCGTGAGGTGTGGATCTAAAGAAGAGCCTTGAAAAAGTAAGAGGAGTAGAAGTAAGCTTGTGGACCGTCTGGGCGAGGCTTTGGGCCTGAAATTACTCCGTGAGCACCAAGTTGCCCGACTTCAGTTTGCTCGAAATTGTGCATCCATAAACTCTGGGGGACAAGAACAAAGTATTGTTTCCCGATGAAGCTAGAATCTCTTAATATGGTGAGGATCAACGCCGGCGAGTGCTGCGAAGATCAGGGAAACGCGTGTTTTTCGAAGAAATCACTCCTTATGGCGGAGGCTCCGTTATGTTTTGGGCAGCAATTGATTCGACGGAGCGTACGGATTTAGTTTACATAGAAAATGTAACATTAAAAGCACACCGGTAATATAACAAAAGTCCTGATTACACATGCAGAACCTGCTTAAACTTTTGTTTATGACGATAATGCTCGCGTAATGCTTACCGTTCTGGCGACGTGGAAACGTTTATGCAAGAAATCGTAAAATTCAGCCCTCAATCCAATTGAGCATTACTATGTGCTAAACAGACGAGTAAGATCAGTGCAACCTGCTCCATAAAACATCAAGAAGCTAAAAAGAGTCATTGCATAAGACGAACATATTCCATAATACGTTATTAAATGTATCGTGGAAAGCATGCCCAGAAGGATGCAATCTTCTTGATTTTTTTGCTGACCATTGACTAACGATTTTATTACCGCTTTCTTATCTATCGTAAATTTACTTTTCTTTCTCGCTATTACTTTTATCTTTGATTTATATTCTCCCTCACGTTTAACCGTTTTCTACTCTCGCTATAACTTTTTTCTATTTCTGTAATCTTCGCTTGTGCTTCGCGTAATATAAATATTGACTGTTACTGCCGAGTATTATTACACTCTCCAAAAATTCATCAAGAATTATGAAAAAAAAAAACAGATTTCACTTCACGCATATTAATTTACAAGATTGTGAGTATACAGGCTACGTCAAACAATTGAATTAATTGAAATCGGCCTTGGAACGTAAATTTTCTTTGATGACCTTTTTTTTGTGCAGAGGAGTGTTTTAATATAGGTACTTAAATTATATCTTACGAACAGGTTGTCATACACAGATAGATACCTACTTAGTTTATCGATAAGGAATATCGAAGTTAATCATAGGTTTTGTCGGAGAGGTAAATCCCACTTTTTCACTCTGTGAATTTCATGGTAGGTAGGTAAGTACAAAAATGTATGTATATTTGTGCCATGTCGGAATTTTGCTGATGGCCATCTTTCGAAAAAGGTTTCATGGTAGGTTTGGTGAAATAAAATCTTAAAGGTAATTGATATATTCAAAATATTTATTTTCTAATTAACATAGTAGGAACATAAGAAAAAGCACTTATTGCTAGGTTTAAGCCAACAAATACAATACATCTCTTTAAGAATTAATACTGAGTTATATCTAAATTAACAATACAAACAAAGCGCGTAAGTTCAGCTTTCTAACGTACAATATTGTCCTCATTCGGGAACAAGCTTCTCAAAATCTGTCCAACAAGATAATGTTATCATAGCCCACAAAATATGACGCACAACAACGAACATAAATTATTATTAAAAAGGCTCAACTACTGCCCGGCATTATAAAAACAACTTAACACCTAATAATATCAAGGTACTTAAATAAATGCAAAATATCATTCAATACTAAGAGACATCTTCCACTTGGCAACGGATATGATAAATAGTGGAAAAAGTAGATACACTTGGCAAGTTCGTTTTCATATGACTGCGCTTATCAAAGCTCTGACATCACTGACTGAGGTTAACAGTACCTATCAATAATTTTATAAAGTACGAATTCTCGGATAAGCAAGTCATGGTTAGCGAAATAAATTATCAATTTATCGTACGTGCCTACATACAGTGCCTACTCTTGCTATCTCAATTTAAGAAACTGAACTCAAATGTTACAACACATTATTAACTCTATTCTCTAAAATACCTATATTTTTTTTTTCTAAAACAAAGCTGGTAGTTTGATAAAACTAAACAAACTTCTGACAATACTATAAAATGTTTAAAAAAATTATAGCATTTAAAGGACACACTTTTTCCTTCCTCTTGTTCTCATTAATAATACAAATTTTAATTTACATTCTCCAAGGCCTGTCACTACCTGTCAATCAAAGGCTATTGGGAGTTGACAGTGACGGGGGGATAAGAAACAAGTTTAGTGGACCTTAATCTTAATTACTTTGGCAGTGCAATGTGCTGGTGTACTTGGCCGTCATTCTGGTATGTCACTGAGTCGGATGCCCCCGGGTCGTCGGTACATGCGCTCTTGAAGGGGGAGCTCTCCCACGAGGAACCGCTCCAGGGCTTTGCTGGCCATGCGAGAGTGGCCGGAACTTCGGAACGCGGTGCTCGCGTCGTGGCCCGCGTACTCGAACATTATGTCCGCTCCACCAGGGTGCTGTAACAACAGAAAATATTTTTATAGCTTCATGTGCAGATGGAAAAGTTCAAGTGAATGTAAAGAGATTAGATTTCAGCGTTGGAAAAGTTAAATTAAAAGGGATTTTTTTGTTTACTCAAATGTTTGAAACTAACCTCATCAAAGAAAGTAGTAATGTCGTATACACGATCGTATATGACCACCCAGCAATCTTGCGGCGAGTCGTGAAGCCTGACTTCCGCGAGGGTGATCGTGCGATCTTTGGCCTCCGGTGCTCCCGGGACGATCTGGTCTTTCCACTGGCTTGGCTTGGCCTCCACCGACCAAGGGTTCACAAAGCGTAGCGCAGCCATGGTCAGCGCCATCAGATCTATTTCAGATTGCTCCTGCTGTACCGGCAGAGATGCCGAAAGACTCATCTCAGGAGGGGTCTGTACAGTTGCCATCTTAATTCTTCTTAAAATATATTCTTCTCAATAAATTCTTCTGCTTATCTCTTCTTGTCTAACAAACACGTTAGCTCGTTCAGGTGATTTAGACTCGATTGATTGATCGACCGCTTGTCACTCTGTGAAGGAATTATGAAACCATATTAGTGCCCGCATTTCATTCCGTGTTAGGGGTGTCAAACATAGTGTGTTATTTTCTGGAATAATCTTAGTTTTTGCCACAATCATTGTTAAGTTCAGGGTGGTGCTATATGTTTGTAAATATCGAGAAAATAATTTATTTTATTTTTATTTATTTACTGTAACTGTTGAACTAAACTATTGTTGGACTTGTGCCAGCCCTGGGCGAAAGCAACAGAGCGTGAATAGTTAAAATACGATACCGTTAACTGGGATTGTTTTACACGTCTAGACAGCCACCACCAAAGGATTGGCAACACTTTTCTATATAAAGTAAAACAAGGCAGTTTAATTGTCATACGCCAGTATCTTTAAACGAATTATCGCGACACTGAAGTGACCCCTAACTTTTTAAACAACCGATAAAGAAGGCTTTTATCAAGTGAAGTTTTGGCAATAACGATCGTCAGAGCCAAGTTATCTCATCCAGTTGACGCAAACGAAAAGTTCATTAATAAAAAAATTACTGTCGTTAACCTCAATAATTATTCGAAAGGGTTTAACTATAATAATTAGATTATTTAAAAAATATTAATAATAGAAAGGAACACGTTTAATTTTACAGTAAAAATTAGATTAAGTGACGTTTAATTTTATTCCAGAATTATTTATCCGACTCTACTTGTTTGTGCTACGAAACTGCATTATTTTCAAAACAAATAATATTTACCTTTTAATCACTGCACTCGATCTGAAGGACTCTGGGTTATCTCTGTTGATGCTCGAATCGCGGGGAATGACTGTCACACCAATTGTCACTATGCCACAGTTGTTCGTATTTCAGGTTATTATTAATCACGATAGTAGGATAATGCATGAGAGCGTAGAACATTGCCACAAAACTAATATACTCTTGTCATCGATTACTTGCGATTAGTGAATGAGTGGTTTGTCGCTGCAGCGTAGCTTATATAGCGGACTCGGGCACGCGCCGCGGTCGCGGCCGGCTTGCTCGGTCTGATGTAACTCGGCGCTATCTTGCGCGCGCGCCGGCACGGGCCGCGTCCGCACGCCACCAGCGGCGTCGTGTGCTGCCAACACCTCTGGTCAAGTTATCACTACCAACAGCCGGCCTCGGGATTACTCAGATATTATTTTGACCTCAAATTTATGCTTGAAATTGTACACAAATATTGAGTTATTAGGTAATTTTTTGATGATGGTTTTTTGTTGTTATTATACCATCATCATCTGACAAGCCTTCTCGCAACTAGTTGGAATCAGTCTCTAGTATGATCGTGCTCAGCTGAATATCAGTATTTTACACTTATAGACTGCGTATCTGAACTCCACAACTTAATTACTAGGTAATACGGTAATAATAATTCCTTTGGGTAGACTGGTTATCAGACTTTTGGGCTTCACGACTTTCAAGGATCCGCGAATGGCTTCCCGACTAGTTTAACGTGCTAAGGCTCAATATGCTTCCCGAGGCACGGAAGTACGGCCTTCCGTCCTTCCGTGCCTCGAGTGCTCTTGGAGTGCAAAGATTCTTACTCATCCATAGACCGGCTTCGGCAAGCTTAACGTAATCGATCAAACTCTGCGAATAGTTTTACTTAGCCTAGACCCTTTTCTGTTTGCATACCAAAAGATTGACTGAATGTAACTTTCCTACAGAAACCTGTCATTTAGAAGCATCATCATCACCATCAGCAACATAAAGATCCGTGATTGAAGGGTCAATTTCAAAAACTTCAATAAAAGTCATGCTTTAGTTGCGATCGAGTTATCGCATTCGATGCAAGGCTGAGCTGTGACGTAGTTGTAGGGCGGTGAATGAACCTCCGTCACCCATCGTACGACACCCACAAACAACCGAATTCACGTCATTCTCTTATCAATCGTTAGATATTGCAGCGTATTTCTTTAACCAAACAAACGTGCGACCCAAATTCCGGGAGATGTTATTATTTTGATATATTCATGACGCGAGTGCCTCCTCTTCCCCTTCCCTCTTCTTTACATTAATCATAATATTATTATGCATATTTATTAACTGATTAGATAGTTTCCCTGAAGTTACAGGCCGCAAGTTACTGATTACAGGGCTATGGACTATGACTAGAGTGACTTCCATCTGCTCATGAAAATAGTGTGTCCAGGGATTCCGTGATAGATATTTTAACGTTTTATTGGAACATGTGAGAGACACAAAAATCACAAAATTACACGACATTCCTTCCCCAAATGTGGGACAAAGTT
Organism: Cerastis leucographa; assembly: GCA_963082945.1. NCBI lineage: Eukaryota > Metazoa > Arthropoda > Insecta > Lepidoptera > Noctuidae > Cerastis > Cerastis leucographa. The sequence goes on along the minus strand of OY720383.1, from coordinate 15,395,678 downwards.
CCTACAATTTAATACTCAATTACTGTATTATACAAGGTGTTGTTTTGCATCATCGTCAAAATTCAGGAGGTTGTTACGAAAGACATAAATAATCAATTAAAATTATGGTATCTTATATCATTATTAATTAACACTGATTATTTCAGAATAACCTCCTTAACGTGGTTTAGGGAATAAGAAATTATTGAATAATTGTTTGAGATTATTTGTATGTGTGAAAGCACGGTTATAGGGCGAGCATAAGACGGGCTGCGTGTAAAACAAGGGTGGTTCATACTTACCGATTTCCATTAACTGTAATAAAAATAAAATTTTCTACCCATTTTATAATTGATTCGGGACGAGAATCATTAGCATAGTTACCTCCTTGAATTTGACGAGGATGCAAAACAACACCTTGTATGTTCTTCTAATAATTCTAGAGACTTTTTTAGAATACGAACAAAGAAATTATGTAACACCATTAATGTATGAACTACTGATGTATGAAAATCGATACTTTAAAAATACGACCGGTTCACATTACCTACAGGTGCTAGGACATGTTAACTAAAACCTGATTGAAATAAATCTGCCAATCCTTGAATTAAAATTACATATTAGTTGAATAACATAAAATATATCATCAGATCTGATGAAAAACGTTTTCGCGATTGCGTCTGCGTCTGCGTTGGCAAAAACATCGGTTAGGTGATGTTTTTCAATCGAAAAGTAATTAATTTTATTCTTTATATACAATGATGCAATATTTGTAACCGGTTGCTTGGTTTTTTACGCATATTCAGCATTTAGATGTGGTTAGAATCAGGTGAAAAGTTTAATAGCTAACCAGTAGGTAATTCAATGTATGTGCGTCATATAATTTTATTTTCAGGATTCATGCGCTGGGGTGTCGGGCAGAAAACCTATCAGATCAAGTTATTTTTTGAAGTGAAACTTCTTATGCGACTTCCAACGAGTTTGCGTTAAACGTTTAACGCTACCATGGAGGGGGAATAGGAAGAGACAGAGCGAGAGTGAATGCGTGGCACTCGAACGCATGCGTGTAGTATTACGAAGTTTCACTTCTTCCGCGCGGATGGACTCCACGCAATATTTTTCTTCATGGAGCATAATAGCATATGATGAATTAATTTTATTGATGTATGAGGAGTGTGTAACTTAAACACAAAGTTCGAAAAGTTTTGAAAACGATATGAACTACCTAAGTGGCGATATTTTAGGTTTGATTGGACACAAATTATGGAGGTTAGGTATGGGGGGTATCCTTGTGACATGTGTGTTATAAATTATATGTATAGGAGTGTGGCCCGATATTTGACACTTGATAAAGGGAGCATTCATAAATTACATTACGCTTGTATCCCCAAAAGGGTAGTCAGAGGTGTACTCACATATATCGCCTGTACCTAGTGTCCATTCTTTTGCCGTAAACTGAACACTTATCCAGACTATGGGCTGCTCCTGTTAAGTTCCTGATTGGATAAACCCAATGATATTGACACTTACCCGCCTTGAGATACCAGGGACCCCACGACCGGCAGTGGCGGGTGCGACCCCTAGAACAACTAGTTGAAAACGCGCGGAAAATATAATACCCACTGTTAAACAAGCAGGTCGTTAGCTATTAAAGTAATTAGGATAATAATAAAATAGCTATCTGTGAAATCGCCTAGTTCGTGATTAACAAAGTAATCTGTATTTTTTGCGAAATTAAGAAAATAATGCCAAGGATTGGATGGGTACGGCTAGCAACGAAAGGTGGTTAACTGTCAATTTAGATATTTAAATAACAAAATTATCCGCTTTTCAGAATTTTATAACATATAAACGAACTAGCTAAAGTAAACTATAACATTTCTTCACTTTTATTTAGAAAGGTAAACATATAAAAAGAATAAGAGTCAGTCTACTTTGGTGGCTGTACTTACTTAGCATAAAAATGGTTTGACCTGTCTTTTCCGATGATTTTATTTCATCACAATAGAAACCATTAAAGTATTGATTGGCTTAACGTTATTTTTTTTACGATGCGTTTAGCCTACCTTTAACTTCATAATTCTTGGAAAATTACGATTCTGCGAACCTAATTAATAAAAATTAGTTTGCAGTAAAATATCTTGGTTAGTAAGTTAGTGCATTAGGTACAACAAAACTGACCCACCACGGTGCGAATATATTTTAGACCTTTTTCAGGGTACCGTTTTTTGCCAGCTGGCGCTGGCAACGGAACTTATTGATTCGTGCTGCTCCTCTGTCTGTCGGTCTGTCCGTATGTCACAGCCATGAGCCATTTTACTCCGTGACTGTTGGCACCACACTCTTGAAATTTGGACAGTATGGAGGAAGTACGTCCTGTGAACCGCTACGCAAATATGATGATTTTGTATGTACCAAATATGAACATGTACCTACTTAGGGTTTAAAAAAATCTACGTGTGTAACTGTCTGTCTCGATATTAAAAAAAAAAACGGACGACATTTACTAAGATTCAACTGCGGTACCTACTGTTTTTTTTTTCTTAAGTCTATAGTTGATGAGATCTTTGCTTATAAAGTCATAAAAGTAGTGTCCAGGCGGGACACAATGTTACATCTTCTCTAATTTCTAAAGTAAGAGGAGGAAAATTTGGAAAAAAAACATGGGGTTGTAGTACTTAGTAACTTTCAACGAAAATTGGTTTAAATAAGATTTGATTTTTAATTTTTAATATAAAGGACTTTTTCGTAAAACTGCAGCAGTAACATTGTTTTTCATTAAAATTCTATGAAAAACAAATGTAGAGTGCTGATTAATGCAGATTGAATTATGAATGAGCGTTAAAAATATTTCTATTATATTGTTTGGTGCTACAGAACCCTTTGTGAGCGTGGCCGACTCGAGTTAGGCCCATTTTTTTAACCACACTTTCAGGTCATCTTGATAGACTGTCCAGGTTCATCGCCTAACCTGTCTATTAAGATATTGTGACAGACAATGGGTTATTTACTTCTATACTACTTTCAAAGGGTGTATTTTATATTGTTACTAGCTTATGCCCGCGGCGCCGCTCGCGTGGAGTTCGATAATTACCCACGGGAACATACTATCGGGATAAAAAGTATCATATGTGTTAATCCAGGTTATAATCTACCCGTGTGCCAAATTTCATCCAAATCCATTCAGTAGTTTTTGTGTGAAAGAGTAACAAACATCCATCCATCAATCCATCCTCACAAACTTTCGCATTTATAATATTAGTAGGATTATAAACAGATTAAATTAAGTAGGTAGATGTGAGCCAAGAGACTCTTCTACTTCTTTAGGAGATAATAATAACGTTAACTTTAATGTCCATTATACCTACACAATTTTGGTTGAACTTTTTTAATAATCACGGCTGTCGGCCTAAGTATAATATCAAATGAATAGCATGACTAGCAAATTGTAATAGGCACATATCTGTATAAAATTATAAGAAACCACTATTAAAAACGTTTAGTTAAATCTTAAACGCATAAGATAAAACATCTGGTTCCTCAAAAGGCAAAAAACATGCCATTTTATGAAATGAAATAAAAAAAGTCTTTTACTTTTTTTGAAGAAATTTTAAGTCAGGTCAGGAAATCTCAAAAGGAAGGTATTCGGAAAAAAAAACATAACTCGAAAAATATGAGAAACCGCGGAACATACATGGGAGTGATTCGGATAGTCCACGATACGAGGAAAATATTTTTTTGTATTTGGACGTCAATCCTCCAGCTAACCTATATGTATATAACTTAGTGACGCTCATAGTTTGCTATCTCTATCTATACAATCTCAATGATATGTTGTACAGTCAGCATCAAAAGTCGGTTAACACTTATAAATATTACTCCAAGTTTTGTGCTGGTGAGTGTGATCTGATGTTATATTGTTTTGCGAATTTGTGTAACCATTGATGAAAATATTGTTATGTCTTTTACTCCAGTCCGTTAATATGGATCGTTCTAAAACTAAGACGTCTTATAATTTTGGTTATGTAAAGCGACTTTTGCTGCTGACCGTACCTAATAGTTCGTAAATTGATGATACATTATGCGTACGTCGAACCGTCATCCATTCACTTGAATAATACAAACTTCATCAAAATATTATGTGACGTGTAGTCCCGTAAACGTCACAAATGTTTTTCATTTCATAATAATGTTAATAGATCTTGTGATAGTGTTGTCGAACGTTTTTCTCCAGAATAAGAAATATTATTCGATAATAGACTACCGATTCTTGGTATGTTAAGATATTCATGAATCTTAATGAATGAATGACATGTTGACTCCCCGGTGCTAAGCTAAGATTGTAGAGTTAAAGGTTACATGACGATGAGAGGTAAGTACAATGGCCGTATGGATAATGACAGCTCCTTCTTCTTCTTAAATTGTCACGGTCCAGAAGTGAGTCCTAATGGCTCTCTTCTGGACCGCTTTTGGCGCTTTCAGTAGCGTCCACCAGTTCTTGTAATCAACAAACAGCAGGACACGCAGGACACGATATTAAGTGCACCATATTTACACTCCTTGGCAGAGTCATAATTAATCTCCACCTGAGCAGGTTTTTCTTGCTGCAACCAATCTAGGTCCAGGTTCTATTAAAGACTTCAAGGTCAGCCATGGCAACTCATGTCCAGGGAGACTTTCAGCAGGCGGAACGAATGGGTTCGGTCAGGATGCAATACTTCGCCACAGCTTTAGTCTGCTCCTGTACCTATAGATCATCAGGTATAACACATTGCAGTGTGCCAAATCTATATTACTGTTAGTGCTCAGTATTGGTCGCCCCTCTTTTATTCTACTTGTAAGGAGAATTGATATGGATGAGTTGTTTTATGTAAGTCAAGTCCAGTCAAAACTTATTCGACTCGAGGGTATGGGTTAACTTCATTCTCTCGAGTTTCTAGATTAGTATTCTAAACGATATATTTCATTTCCAAGTATCAACAGAGATGTTTACCAAACTGGCCGTCCATTAATCTCGAAGTGCCTACTCGAAGACGTTGAACTGTGAGGGATAATATTTTCAAGGCTACTTTGAATGTTTCTGCTTTTAAGACCGTACAAAACATTCCGTTGCGTGTGTTATCTATTGATTATGAGTTATATTACGGAAGAGAAAATATGTTTTTACATCATAGAATAAAAGTTTTTACTTTTTTTTCGGTTTTTGAATCACCGGTCGTCTAGTGAAACTGGACCTATTCCTAAGATGTCTCTGAGAAAAAAAATGGCTTTAATCTCATCCGCTTGCTTATCAATTTGTAACAGACTAGCTTCTGCCCGCGGCTTCACCCGCGTGGAGTTCGAAAATTGTCCACGTGTGCGTTACCCTCGCAAATTTTCGAAAATAGTCATAAATCTTATAGATAATAGTCGTTGCCCGCGGCTTCGCTCGCGCGTAAGTTTAAGTACTTATAGGATAAATAATTGTGTAAAAGTCTGTGATTTTGAAAAGTTAGAAGCCGGAGAGCCATTTTATTTTAGATTGTTAGTGACCTATATGGGCTGAACCAGAATTTATTTTATACATGTCTTCAGAGCTACGATGCCGTAGCTCAAATGCCCCGGTTATCCAATCACGCCTTTCAATATAGTTAATTGTGTAAATTCTCTATTTATGTCCCGGAAAACTTTATTAATAATTAATTATCCTAGCACCTCTTTCTAAATGACGTTTGCGAAACAGTTCTCACTTAAATCAATGCCAGCCATAGCCTAGGCACCTAGAAAATGAGGGCAAAATGAAAATCCAATATGGCGCCAAAGAAAATTCTCATTTTGATATCAGCGACCCGGAATGCCATGAAAACAACACCCATGAAGAAGGAACAGAAAATTTTCCTCGACACCATTCTGGATTTTCATTTTGATCTCATTTTCATTGCCGGCGACCCGGAAAACCACGAAAACGACATCCATGAAGGAAAAGCAGATTTTTTTTCTCCGCGCCATCTTGGATTTTTATTCGAACTCATTTTCATTGTCAGCGACCTGGAAAACCACAAAAACGATACCCATGAAAGAAAAATCGAAAGTTTTCCTCGGCGCCATCTTGGATTTTCATTTTGAACTCGTTTTTTTATCAGCGAACCCGAAAACCACGAAGACAACAGCCATGTAGGAAAAACAGAACATTTTCATCGGTAACACCTTTGATTTCAATTTTGACTACATTTTCGTTATCAGCGAACCCGGAAAATCCACAAAACGACACCCATGAAGGAAAAACAGGAAGTTTCTTCAGCGCCTTCTTGGATTTTCATTTTGACCTCATTTTCATTGCCAGCTACCCGGAAAACCAGGGCTTTAAATAACGGTAAAATTTTCGTAATGTTACCTTCATTTGTCAGTGTTACCGTTAATATTAAAATAACGTTAATAGATTTAACGAATGTTGTTGAATAGTCAGCCTCATTTCCAATTTTGCTGACTAACCAAATTCTTACCATTCGAGTACGGCATCATTTTCAGTGTTAACTTTTACCAACAATACTGACGAGGGATAAATTATGAAGGAAGCGAGTAGCGAAGAAGTAAAGGTTAGGTTTGCACAGCGAGCTATACAAACCAGTTTATTCGGATCTCACATTGTATTGGAAATTTATACATAGCGAGGCCATGATATATTGGAAATGTACCTATAACTTGAAGTGTCGTTGTGTGTTCCCTACCTACAAAGATCTCATTGGCTATGTTTTTCTTATATGCATGACGCGCAAGTAAATTCCCAGTCTGTTGTATTGTTTCAATCAATCTTTATCTTTTTATTTACATAAATATCGTTACGGGTTACTTACATACCTACCTTTATCATGTTTTTTTACGTAAATGCTAATAATCAAAATTTTCCTCAAGTGCACAATTGTGAATGATAATTATCATGAACTAAAGACAAAAACAATTTTCAGATAAGGCATGCGTCATTAGGTATGTTTTTTTCCTGCGTAGGTAATCAAATACTGGGATGTGGAAAAACGGAAGAGATATCGGAGAATTTGCTAAAAAAACTATAATGTAGGTACCTACCTAATTAAAACGCTTGATGTTGCTTTTTCTTTTTTATTTATATTAATTACAATTACTTTAAGCGATTTACAGAATGTTTCATGTTGATCCTATTACCTAGTTAGGGGAATCTGGGGCATTGCGGGCCCCTTGGTAAGACGGACACCCCCACTCCCCCGCAGGGTAATAAACTGAGACTCTCGGAACTAGTCGTAGTTCCAGTCGACCTCGCGCTTCCTACACCATTGTACGCCACAGTTACTAGGTTGGTTGTCTAACGAAAAGTCAGGTCAACATAACATAACTTCATGCCAATAATTCCCGAAGAGATTTGCAAAGTTAAAAGGTACCTTTAGTAAATAACCACATTGCCATTAAACGGGAAAATCCAGACTCCAAGGAGCTACTGAAAAATGTTTGATGGAAAACCCTAATAATACCCCCCCCCCCACTGAGAATTGCACCCAAGACCTCATGCTCAGCGTTTACTAGATCAACGAGTCAATCAGGCTAGTATAAACGTAATAAAAATAAAACTTGGAATATTTAATGTCATCGATGTCAAAAGGAAGGCCTACGTTAACGCAGGTCTTATCGATGCTGCGCCAATTTTGTTCAATGGCAGACAACGCGATACGCAATTGATAAGCCACGTCTGATTTTTACTACTATTCTTCTAACTAACCGCATATTCTCAAGATAACTAGTTAAATATTAAAGACAAATTATAACACAAACTGGTTACTAAAATTATTGTCAAGGGTAATTATTTAAACGATCATTAAAACATATTTCGCAAGAAAATAGTACATTGTTACCCTAGGGGTGAAAGTGACTAAATACCCGAGACGGGGAATAGTTCGAGGGACTAAATAAGTCTTTAACCCGAGGTAAACACTGTGCTTTTCATTACGAATAGTATAAGGAAAGTAAAAACAAAAACATGAATTAGCTAAAGAAAAAATGAGTAAAACCGTTTGCTGCTTTCCCGCCTGTTTTTCTGTGGCCAGCCAGTTATTCAGCCTTCATTTTTCATTTTCATCATTGAAAAAATGGTAAATATTTTACCCAAATCAAAGTTGTTTAAAAAAAAACTGTTGAAACTAAATTATAATAAAGTGTTTTAAAAATATATATCCTTTAATCAATACTTAACTTAAGTTATTTCAATTTTACATCGTGGCTGCATAGAAAGTTGGAACATGGTTCAATAAAAATGTGAAAATAGAACTAGTTTTTTTTTTATAATTTGACATCTGTCAGTTGAAAGCGATATTCCCTAGGGCTGAAAAGTATTACTTTCAACCCGCTCTTCAGGCAACTTCAGATCTACTTTCGGAGTATGAGTAATGAAAAAGATTTTTCTCACGTAGGTAAACCATTAATTTATGTTCGCGATCTACCATTTAGCTTATGGATACTGTTATTGTATCCAAATACACAATAAAAGACGAACAATACTCGTATCTGGTAAGGTTTTGCTGTTAAAGTTTGAAATAGCTCACACAGTGTATCTGCCATCGCGTCACCTCGTAAAACATTGCCATAATCGCAACGTTTCAGTTTTATTCGTTCACCCGTATCTGCTAATCCGGCTACCAAGTTTTAAGCAGTATATTACATAACATCAAGCCTGTAATCTTCACCCATTCCAGACTCTGAAATGAGGACTTTATAACTCCTGAAAATTTTAAGGGATTTACTATAAATTATAAGATTGGGCCTGCAAAATCTTCTCATTTATTTTTAATAGCTGCTGTCCTGCTTCGTTCACGTGGAAATTGTGATGTGTTTTTCAGGGATAAGTTATACATATGAACCTTCTACTCTTGAATCATTGTCTATTAATGAAAACCGCATCAAAATCCGTTGCGTAGTCTAAAAGATCTAAGCGTACAGACGGGCGGAGGGAAGCGATATTTTTTATAGTATATGTAAAGAAAATCGGAAGTATCTTCGGTTAAATATAAGACATGGCTCCTCAAACCATACGGTCACTATATTTCCAGTAACACAAACCATACAGTACGTAATATTACCTAAACCGATATTGCACATACACGCTGTCTGATACGCTCTGTCCCAATCCGATCAGGCGCGATCCGGATGAAATTGGAGCAAATATCACTGGGTGATCTCAGGTCAGGAGTCAGATGATGGCCATACACTTAGGCCGTGACAATGCCCGAGATAACGAACATTTTATACGTCTCAAATATTGGAATAACTGCCTACTGCAACAAGTAGATCACCAGTAAGCCTGACCAATGTTACTAGGCATGTATTAGGAAATGGATTTAATAAACATGCCTTCTCAAAAGAGCAGGTTTTTGAGGTCCTAAGTTTTTTTTTTTGTGAAACGAACCTCCGCTTTTCTGATGACATTGTGTTATTCTCCACATGAGCTTCAGAACTTCAATAAATGCTCCAAGATCTGAGCACAGCAAGTCTTGATGTGTCTTGAGGTTGCACTTTCTATGAACAGATCCAAAACCCAACCATGACCAACGGCACGAAACCTATAAGGGTCGAGGTAGACGGGCATGTGTTGCAATATGTCGATGAGTAGGTACATTTACTTGGGTCACATAGTGCCTTTTAAAAAAAGGCAGGACAAGGAAGTCGAAAGACAAATCCAAAATGCTTGGAAGACCTACTGGGCCCTAAAAGAACACATGAAGGCAAGCCTTTCAATAACGCTGAAAAGAAAACTCATTGACATGTGCATCCTGCTCGTCCTAACCTACGGTGCGCAAAGTCGGTCACTTACTGAACAACAGAAGTCTAAACTCAAGATATGCCAGCGGGCAATGGAACGCAGCATAATAGGTGTTAAGCGTACAGATCGCGTAAGAAACACTACACTGCGCCCCATTACTCAAGTTATAGATGATGGAGAAAAAACAGCCAAACTGAAGTGGGAGTGGGCTGGCCATGTAGCACGAATGCGCCTGGAAAAATGGGTAAAGATCGTCACTCACAGCTCACTGGACGCCTGACGGAGGAAATCGCCGTCTAGGTAGACCGCGGCGAAGGTGGTGTGACAACAGTATCCTGTTTGCGGGGCGAATATGGCCAGAAATTGCACAGGACAGAGATCTATGGAAAGAGAAAGGAGAGGCCTTTGCCCAGCAGTTCCCACTACTGGGCAAAGGGCACTCATTAGGCTAATAAAAAAAAACACAAAAATGAATCAGAACGACTATCAGTTGTAAAAATGCGCGTCTCGTTTTTAAGGAAAATTTTCACCGACTGGTTGGCACTTCACGTGACGGAAGGGCTCTTGCTTTGGCCAAAGAATTAGCATTGCCATTCAACGTGCCACGTTTTCACACTTGTCACACTTCTAGGCACGTTCCCGGATGACATCGATGTAGAGGAGTACTAACGCCTAAGCGTCCTGTTGTTAGTTTATATTTAGTTTATTTTAAATAACCGAGACCTTTTATTTTGTAAGTCTTAATTATTCTATAAGTAAGCTTTAATTCCTTTATGTTATTTATCCGTTTAAAAAAATGATAAAAATGAGATGCAGGCTGTGCCTAGAAGTTATAAAACATAATATTTTTTTTCGTACTGAAAATAACTGGTCTCTTCGCGTTGTCCTCTCTTTGGGTGTTTGGATCTGCAATCCCGTTAGGACTAAGCAAAGGTGATCTTAAAAATATTTTTATCACATTAGTAGACACGTGAAATACTTGTTTAAAATAAAATCATCTAAAGACAACTTTGAAAAGCGTCGGTCTGATTGGTCAGAGTAAAAGAAACGAGTTCTAGTTCGAGCAAAACAGTTTTTGTTTTATTCTTAGTTTATCATTAGAATTTTAAATTAATTTGAAAAGCAAAGATCTAAATCACGAAACGAATATAGACAGAGGCACTTCTCTTTATACAAAAAATGCTTAACGCGAATTTATAACATAAGAATAAGGTATTTCGATCATCTAGGCCGTTCGTTAGCCTTTTTCCTTATTTTCACAAGTAATCATAGGCGAAAAACTTGCATTAGACACAGGCCTTCCCCGAGCTCCAATGAGCAGAGATCGCGGCCAGACAAATAGCTGACGCAGCATATGGCAGGTCATCGGTCCACCATTTAAAGGGCCAAACGACAGGTTTGGCCCAGATTTAAAAAACTTGATACTTTTTTCTTAAAATGTCAAAACTGGGCCACAACAGATCTCCACAAAAATGGCCAGTTATGTATGTTCTCCTTCCTGTTTCAAATAGTAACTTATTTAAAAAATGTAAGTATTTAAATTCCAAAAACTAGTCTGCATTTGCCGCGTAGACATTTGTTTGGCTTAGCAATAGTTTGTAACAGTTACAACTATCCTAAGTATCAAAGGTGTGACCGAAGACCTCGCGCGCCCCGTGTGGCGGCTGATGTAATGTTTTCACTCGATGTCGTGGCCACGGCTTGGCTCGCCGGTGGCGGTGCTTCCGATCTGATGCCAACAAACAAATCGATTGCGGGGCTACAATATCAACAAAATTGACCTTAATTTTTTTTTAATCTTTTTGGAATTTCGACATTTAGACTTTGTGAACCTTCTAATTAAATTCCTAAAACATAGAATGTAAAAACTGTTATGCCAAATTATGCTATGAATTTATAAACTGTGAACTTCGAAACCGTTGACATTGAGATTCAGGTTTTAGCGAAGATACCGGCACAAATATAACCTGTAACATGTAGTGGGTCATGCATCATAATAAAATAACGCTGTCACTTTATCTGCGGAAAACAAAAGAGCAACTTCTCAGTTAGACCTGTTTCACATGTGCACTATTTTCGTAAAATAGTTTTTTCGATGATTGTCGGCTAATAATCTAGATTTTTTTTCAAAATATAACATACCTACTTCTACCTATCCTGTTTCTTTTATGTTCTTTGTTGTCTACAATTGAACACACTAGTCATTTCAGCCTAGGATTAAGCAGCAAACAACCTCGAAGATATTCAGGAGTTGGTTCTGAAATCTCTAATCACGTATGCTCAACGTGATTTTGAATGATTGTTTTAGATAGTTATTCCTAGAAAAGTCCATTCCCATCTGTGTGGCAACGATAAGCCGACTAGATGATACCGTCGAACAATCTAACCGAGAGTGACCCCCCGATAAGTCGGTCGTAGCAAAAATATAAAAGAAACGTTTATCATCGTGTTATTATTGTACATTTGGAGATCACCTTATTGGGCTGTAAATAGTTTGGTAAACATATGAATTGATATGTACATTGAACATTGATTTCATCGCAAGTATCGATTCTAATGATCAATTGATTTTAGAGGGCACTGAATCACTGATGTTATGCATGGTTTCTCTTCTGTACCTAGATGTTATCTTGTTCTCGTCTGCACCTAGATGTGATGCTAGACATGTTAGTCGGAACAGAGGTACGATTGTGGGTGTGGGTTTGGTGAGGGAAAGTATGGATGAAGTAAAGAAGGCAGTTCCGAGTATGAAATATGGAATCCCATGGGCTCTGAGTTAGGTAATACTAGTAGAAGTATGGAAGTGTTTAAAAGAAGATGGATGCATGTGTGGCTGACTTTGTTCTTCAATAAGTAATTGAAATGAAAGTTGGGCCACAAAATACTTGAATAAAAGGCATTTGCTTGTCGCTGAGATGAGAATGCTAAGGAGTAGGTGTAGTGTTACGCGAATGGATAAAATAAGCAATGAGTACAAAGGAAGTCTGAAAGTGGCGCCGGTGACTGAAAAGTTGTGCGGTTGTCTTTTAAAACCGAATACCACAAACAACCTCGTGAGGAATGTTTTGAGTATGAATGTAAGAGTAAAAGGAAGACCCAAGAAACAATGAATTGACTGTATAAAGGAGCGCAAGAAAGGAGGTGTCTAACGAGAAGACGAGTAATAGAGAAGTATGGAAGATAAAGACATGCTGCGCCGACCCCAAATAAATTGGGATAAGGGATTGTATGGCAGGATATTCTGGTTACATACTACTGGCTTAGGTCACCGCCCACCGGTAAAGACTATACTACCCCTGATATACGGCACTGCTTTCTACAAAGTATGTGTTAAAAGAAATTGTGGCGCATGTACAATGCTAGGTTTATTATTGTTCTTCTGCATTTGTTCGAACACAACCCAGCAAGCATGACAACATCCATGGTATCTATGAAAGAAAGAAGCTTTCCGGTAGAACTCCAAGGAGTACTACTTGCAGTTAGACTCGGTAAGACTGGGCTGACAAATTCAGCTGGACCTTTGAGACAACTGATCTTTCAGACTGATGATCCTGAAATTGGATCTTTATTTCTATAGAAAATGTATCATCATCCTCTTGCCCTTTCTTTACTTAGAAAATACTGTAATCCTATTAGAAAATATCTCAGATATTGGATTAGCGTAACAAATTTCAATGAGTGACAGTGTCGACCCACACACGGACACATTGTAACTTGTTCTGTCGTTAGCTTACGATTGTGAATACACGATACACCTTTAGTGACCTCTTTCTAACCACGCGCCAATTATAATAATAGGCGTGATAGTATGTTATTTCATCGAGATGATGTCATACGAGAGGAAAGTGCATTACTTTAACTTTGTACCTATCTTGTTTCTAAGTTGGCAAACATAATGAGTATCATTCTCAGATACAGGGACAATCATTGGATAGATACGTTACTAGAGGATTCACTATTGTGTGTATTATAGGGGTGGAATTACGGACAATAGATAGGCTGTATCTGTAAATATGGGGATCGATGGTGATGAACACCATTCTGTCTCATCTCCATTAATTTTCATGAAGCCTGAGACATATAAGGTCTTTTTATCAATTTTATTTAATTATGTTGACCTAAAAGTCACCAATAATCTAAAAATTGGCAAATTGGCACTTACGCAATTGTTATAAAACATTAAATTAATGTTTACGGAAACAGTTTTTAAGTCAACGAGCATGCTGAAGAAAGCAATGTGAGTAAAACTGCGGGCAGTTACTGATTGTATAAATAATGCAACAATAAACACGTGTGGCCGGCTGATGCAAGTTACTTCGCTTGAATCGTGGGCTTGACGACATGCCGTGCGACCGTGCGCGTACCTGCATGTGCGTCTGGCGTCGTCGGCGCTGCGCGGGCGCAGTCGGCGGCTAGCGGCCCTGACGCAATCGGGGGACACTCGCGGGGGGCTGGCTAACCATTCTGACGTTTTAAAACATCACGCTGCATTGTACATTGAATGATATCCGTCCACACATTGTTGCATCAGACGTATATTTAGACGATGCCGCGGCAAGCCGGACATATATAATGCATATTATAGCAGATTTTTACATAGAATTTATTTAAATCTAGAGGTCGTTATCTAAGCAGGTGTTTAGAATTTAATAAAGTGTAGCGCATGCCTTAAAATGTGATGTTATTTATCTACATATGATTTGGGTTGATTGTTTCAATGTTGTGTTATAGCCGAATTATCATAGAGATTATTTCGTTTTTAAGTTTTTTTTTCCCCATAAGCCATTACTTCATCATTTAATGTAATACAGTAGCGGCTTCTAACCTAGAAGTACAGCAGAAGTAATTTGAAATGTGATTAAAAAAGTCTATTTAAAATCAAAATATTTGATGGTCTCTGGATATGATTAAGTAACAACAACTTCATTTGTTTTATCAAGTTGTTTTTATTTTTTTGCTATCATAGCGGGAACTCTTTCATTCAGATTTGTTTAATAGTTTGAGTCCAACGACATTTCTAACGAGTAATCTAATCACAGAACACGTTTTTAAGGTACGTCTATCAATCTTGTATTTAAATAAGAGTGAATGTGTTTTTTCTCGATGTGTAAATATACTGTCCATACTATACAACCGATTTCCATGTTTAGTTAAGGTTTTAATTGCATACTCGCTAAAGTTTTCGATGGAGTAAAACCATCATTCACACTAGACAAGCTGCGGGGATAAGCTAGTATATTTATAAAAGTCATGTGATCCTCGTGACATTTCTTATTTTTATTATCGAATAGTTTTATCATAATTATGCAGAACTTAGTTTTACCTACGATATACTTTCATGGGAGCAATGGTGGCCCAGTGGTAGCAGCCCCGACTTACGAGCAGTAAGTCGTAGGTTCGAACCCAGGCAGGCGCATTACTTTGTGTAATTTATTTCATCACCGCTGCTCTCAAAACGGTGAAGGAAAACATCGTGAGGAAACCGGCATGTCCTAGAACTAAAAATTCGAAGACATGTGACATCTACCAACCCGCACTGGGCCCGCGTGGTGGATTACAGCCCATTCCCTCTCATAGAGAAGAGGCCTGCGTCCCAGCAGTGGGAACAATATAGGCTGATGATGATGATGATACTTTCATTTACTCCTGATAGATGTTTGTGATGAATTATATACTATAGATAACGTAAGCAGCTGTAGTCCTGCTGCCTTGCAATATCTTCTCTGTTTAGGTACGTATCGAGGTACCTAAAGTAAATAATAGGAATAATTTCAAAGGTCGGTAAAGTTAAGGACTTTTACAATTCGGATTTTCCGAAAGGGAAAACCCTCATGCTAATAAACGGATTACTCAAACTAATTCATAATTTCTGAGATACCTATTAAATAATTATTACAGTAAAAATAAATTAATATAAAAAAAAATATTTAAAAAAATACAGTACCAAATACTGTATTAATTTTTTTTTTTCATTGGTTCGCCCCAAACTAGGGAATTTCTTCTGGATCGTGGATGCGTTTACTAACATTTCTACTCACAAACACAAACAGCCAGACCCGAAACAACTACCAGTAGACCATACAAATATTTACTCCGTGCGGGAATCGAACTCACGACGCGTAGCGCGGCAGCCAATCGCTAAGCCACTGCGTGAACCGTACCATCAAAGTCCGTTTGTATAGGATACAATATTTAATATAATACAATATGAATTTAACTTTTTTTGAAAGCCTCATTGGTTGGTTATCCTAGTTGTAAACATCCCTGTCTCATTGCTCTCGCTTTTGTCTCTCATAGTATCTTAATCCCAAAAGAATACGTTGACAAGTACAAACTTATACCTATTTCGAATACTGATACTGATACTGCTAGCCTGCGTCATCCCACTGCTGGGCAAAGGCCTCTCCCCATGACTTCCAATTATCTCGATCCAGGGCCAATGTGGACCACTGGCTGCTGGTCCTGTCCAACTCGTCCCGCCATCTTTTACGAGGTCTACCGCGACGCCTTCTGGCTGTGTGCTCCAGAAAGTGGTTATTTTGGCCCACAGATCATTGGGCATGCGGCAGACGTGGCCTGTCCAGTCCCACTTCAGCTTAGCGGCTTTTTGAGCAACATCAGTAATTTGTGTTTTGGAGCGCAGTGTCGTATTGCGTACCCGGTCGCGGTCGGTTAGTTTGACGCCTAGAATGCTGCGCTCCATGGCACGTTGACAGACCTTGAGTTTGGACTTTTGAATATTTGTCAAAGACCAAGAATTTTCGAACAAGCATTCAATATTATCAGCAGTGAAAATGTGAATTTGAATAAAAAACACGTTAATTGGTATCTCGGTTTGAATTATTTAGAAACAAAGCAGTTTTATCCAGTTTGTAATCTATACAAGTTCGTTGGAACAGTTTTACAGAAAACTATGTGATAGAGTATTTCTGCTCTTTTAATACCAGACAAATATCAGTTGATAAGTTCTAAGATAGTTTTATCTCGTATAGATTTTTATCTCCAATCATGATAAAATAGACGCCATAAAGATATTTTGTTTTTATAAAATTATAACATACAGATGTATGAACGTGGACGAGGCGAAAGGAGTTTGTAAGAATCGGTAGCAGGTTGCGTTCTATGGTTTCTGCCTACCTCTATGGGAAAAAGGTGTGAGTTTGTATATCTATATCAACCAGGTTGGAAGAGACACTGACGGACAAATGGTTGTCTGCATGTATAATGTTGACGTTGCGCTCGGGTGGATAGCCTTGGATTGGACTTTTTTGCTGATGAATGGAAGACTACTAAAATAAAAATGCTGCTAATTATTGAGGTTATGTGAGAAGACAAGCCTTTATTTAGTATAATGGCTTATGGCTGCAATAATATGACTAACTTAATTGACTTACTTATAAATGACTTACCTATCTATTAAAAGTCAAGATGAATTAGAGATTCGTTTTTGAAAGCCTGATAAATTCGTTAAACGTTGTGGGTAGGTATGTATGAGTTATGTGATATGCGTAAGGTGCAGCGCAGACGGCACACTTTTTGTGCTTTCGAGTCTGCGGCGCACAAAAAGTCGGCATGGCGCGCAAAAAGTCGGTCGCGGATTTTTCACAGACTCAACGCACACGACGCACATCTTCGATCATTCTGTCGGCAGAGCTGTAGGGACGTAGACGCTATGGAAATCGTGCAGGGATCGCGAAGTATTATTTTGTACATGAAGTACAGCAAAAGAAGAAGAAATAGAGAATTTTGGGTACATCCTATACTTTCGGAAAGATTACTGAAGGGACAGTTCCATACTAAACATTCAATTCTGAAACAACATCCGGTTTTTTTTTTCAAATTTTATACAATGTCTGTTACTACATTTGATGAGTTGCTATTAATTTTTCTTTTTAAATGTCTATCATGATATTCTGCCTTAGAAGTATCATAAATTGCTGGTCTGTTTTGTATTTCTTGAATTAACATATTTACATCGACCTCTGGCGCCATGATAATAGATTGCGTGAGTTACGTCCACCTAGCAAATGTAGATTGCCGACTAAAGTGTGCGCCGTCTGCGTTAGCGCGCGTTGAAGCAAACGTTCAATTTTTTTCACACACATTTTGTGCGGAGCGGCGCGCCGCGGCGCGGTGCGGTCTGCCCGAATTACACGGATTTTTTGTGCGCCGGACTTTTTGCGCGTCGTGAGCGTTACAGCATATAATTGCATAGGTTCTATTTTCACAGACTAAAAAGTGCGTCACGGATAGTCTGTCGTCTGCGCAGGGCCTTAGTATCACACAAAATAGTTTGATTGCAAAGGTCAAAAGACCGAGATAATTAGGTGTAGAATCGGCCGGCATGCAACTATCCCAACTAATATTATAAATGCGAAAGTAAGTTTGTTTGTTACCTTTTCTCGACTAAACGGCTGATCGGATCTTTATGAAATTTGACCAGAAGATAGACTTCAACCTGAGGAAGGACAGGGCTATATATCATCACGCTACGACCAATAGGAGCGTGGCAACAATGAAAAATGTTGCGAAAACGGGAAAAATGTGACGCAGACGAAGTTGCGCGGGACAGCTAGTATAACATATAGTAAAGCACGGGTCGATTTTTAAGGTTAAGCAACGCTTGGCGAGGTTGGTTGTGGATGGTAAACCATCCATTGCATACCGGTACCCCTCCTTACCTCAGAAAGCACTTTATTGGTCTCGGCTGCCATTCCTGGCTCCCTGACCAATGGGTATCGTTATACCCATTTTGGATAAAACAGGGGATAAAAGTGGTCTGTGGAGGTCAGATACTTTAAAAAGGCATTTGCTCTTTGTAATGTTGTCTCTGTTTGAAACCCTCATTCTACAACTGAATGAGACGAGTGTTCGTTTTAGCGCACACTATGTAGGCAAGCATATTATAAGTTGGGGGATTACATTGATGATAAAATGCTTGGCTCAATGCTGGTCCTACTCCACAGCCATAGTGGCAACCAAATTACCATGTGAAGTTATTGTGAAAGCTCCAGAAGGTTGTAAAAATATCTTTTGCATTGTATAGATTCAATCTTTTATAGTATTATATAATTGCAAAGCACATGTGTGAGTACTGTGTACTGTAAAGCCACCTCATCTTTCATTGGCGCGAATTTGCCCTGGCGGTGGAGTGAATATCATGCTCACTCAAATGTCTCGCTGATGGTGGCTGGTGTGTCGGGTCATTTAGTTCCCTTCAGTATGGTTGAATTGAATGATTGCTGATACATTCGTTATGTTAGAGATCTCTTAGCTGCCACGGTATATTTTAATAATTTTATTTTTTAATTATTGATTTTATCTTTTACATCCATTATTCGATTTTATATTTTGTCCATGGAGTTTCTCGCCCATTCTTTTCCATAGAGATCCACGATTTGGAATGGGCAACTACAGTACTTTTACAAGTTATTATGCCTTGTGACTGGTACTGTAGCTTCGCGCTTTTTTTTGTTTTTGACTTTCAAAAGTGCCTGTAATGGTCTAATTGAAATAAATGCTTTGAGTTTGAGTGAAATACTTGTATTCAGCTACATCTGGCTAGACTGGAAAACGTAAAGTAACATACTTATGTAGTTGGGAAAAGCTAGGCAGATGATGATACATGTAATAAAGATTGATAAACGTTAACATCCATACTTCCATACTAATATTATAAATGCGAAAGTCACTCTGTTTCAAAAATCAAAATCAAAATATTTTATTTTACATAGGCCTACATGGGCACTTATAAAACGTCAACAAAAGGTGCACGGTTCGGGTTGGTCGTTTCCTATGGAGAAGAACCGGCAAGAAACTCCATGGTTACTCTTTTAAAATCATTTGGTTTTACAATATTTGAAGTTACAGCGTTAGTACTTAAGTATGGGAGGACAGCGTAGGCCCGACAATAAGTCGATTGCTTACTACAGACGGTAGTAATAGAGAAAAGAAAAAAAAAAAAAATACAAAGCCTACAATGTCCACACATTCACAAAAAATAGGTAAATATAAAAAGAATCTATACAAAAGTAAAAATAAAACAATAAAAGAACACTAACTTAAACAATATTTTATATAAACTTGAACACTTTTGTATAGAATCTGGTTCTTCTAACCTAACAGACAGATGTGTTGCTGGGGAGTTTGTTCCGCCACTTCTTCTTCCCAGCTAAAACACTAGGAAGTGGCGAAGGGCGGGCGTTTTGGGGGACTGTCTCTTGTAATTTTGACGTTCAAAAAGTGCTGATTATCAGCCTAGTTTGAATAAATGACTTTTGATTTTGATTTTTGAATAGACGCAGATGTTATCATCAGTGCTGTAACTATTCTGAACAATGAACGAAAGGTGCAATGATTGAAAAAGTATTGTAAAAAAAAAATGAATAAAAAGAATGGAAAAAATAATATTGGGAATAGTTAGAGACATCCACAGATTTGTGTCGTTTATGAGCTACCAGGGAAGCCGCATGAGCAGAAGTAACTATAGCCAAACTTCTTTATCTTCAACGTAGTCCTTAATTTTGTAATATGCTTTTTTAATAAGGACACGTTTGATGCAATTTTTAAACTTTCCATCGGTCAGTTCTGTAACTGACTTCGGCAGCTTATTATAAAAGCGTATACTGTTTATAAGAAATGACTTGCTAGTTTTTGTTAATCTAAATTTGGGTATTACAATTTCGTGTTTACTGCGCGTGTTTATATTATGGAAGTCGCTTCTAATTTTGAAAAGCCCTCGGTTTTTGCGGTTTGTTTGTTTGTTATCTTTTCACGACTAAAGGGCTGATCGGATCTTAATGAAATTTGGCCAGAAGATAGACTTCAACCTGAGGAAGGACATAGGCTATATATCATCACGCTACGACCATTAGGAGTGGAGCAGCAATAAAAAAATGTTGCGAAAACAGGGAAAATGTGACGCAGACGAAGTTGCGCGGGTCAGCTAGTTTCTAATGAATGCGATAACAGATCATCTGGGTATTTCCGATTTTAAGTTGATCACTATTTCAAACACCTATTCTCATTTCAGCTCTACACAGATAAGTTGATAATTCGTTATGTAGAGCCAGCGCCAACGTCATCAAAACTGTTTTATTGGGTCGCCTAGGCTATTATAAAAACGTGACTGAGTTCAAATGATTGAGCTCATTTCATGTTATTATAGCACAAAGAAACGTTTGTTTTTAAATAAGAAAAATGACATTGTATTCAGATATAAGTCGGTGCAAAAATAACGACCACCAAACCAAGTTGTGACTCCCGATTTAAAAAAGAGGATCAATTTTCAAAAATTCTTACTTACCGCTTAACTCCTTTCTGAAGACTGATTGGGTCTAGAACAAAGACATTCAAATATTTACAAGCGAGGCTGGAATCAGGTTTCTTTTTTTTAAACGTTTCCCTAGGTTCCTCTAGGAATTTCTTCTGTATCGTGGGTGCGTTTACAAAAACACACATACACATCCAACCCTATTTGTTCCGTGACGGGAACGAGCCCATGACACTCACCGCAGCAGTCAACCGCTCAACCACTGCGCCGGCCTTGCCGGCAGCAAAAGCATTTCACTTTTTGTTTTTAGTGTAGATACTTGACGAATCTAAGCGGTCTGACGGTCAAGCGCAAACTTTTTTAACACATATCATACACCGTGTAAATCACCTCATCACGAAGCCGTCAACCAAGCATTCTGTACATGAAACTAAGTAACTTTACGCAAAAATTATTGCTGGAAAACTTGTATTTAAAAAAATACTTGTCAAAAAGTCGGAACTTTGACCCCTAATATCTCCGTAACTAGAAGGTTCCCAAGTATGTTGTAGAACAAAAAAAATATCGCAATGACAGGGAGAACCAGTGCCTTTCGGCTTCGTTAAGAGGTGTTTTACACCCTTTATGTTTCGCGAATCGACATGGGGGATGAGATGGGATGGGGATCAGATGGGACTAAACCAAGGAATCAGTGCAGTTGACATGCGAGTTATTGACAATTTGTTAATGGGTGTTATTCACCTGTACGCACGGCGACCAATCCAGTTATACAATACCAGTTTATGGAATCTCTCATTATATTATAAAATCTATACAAAGCGAGGTCATATTATACTGGATATGTATAGCTTGATGTTTCGTCCTGTGTACAACCTAATCCACATTCTTCTTTCCTAACGATATCCTCGGCCATACATATCGGCTGATGACTCATGCAGCATAATATCACTGATGTTAAAGTAGACACTCGTACGTTTAGCAGATAACTCATATTTTGTTATGACAGCTACCGTTTTGAATCGTTATAGGTAGTAACAAAAGATAAGTATTGTTTTTATTCGATGAACTCAAAGCTGGGGTGGTGTTTTAGGTAGCTTAACATTACGTAGATAAACATATCTACCCTTCAATAAACACACGTCACGAGCACCAAGTAAACATAGCAACTTTTAAAAAAGATTATCTGCTATATGTTCTCATTAAAATTTCATGTTGTTGCAAACATAGTATTTTGGAACACATATTATTATTTAATTATATTACATATATACATTATTTACAAACTACAAATATAAATAAAATAATAATAAAATATGTACAAGTATCAAAATTACAGGGCGTCAAAAATACTAGTCGACTTCGCTGTCAACAGGAAAAAGCTGGCCGCATTGCCACGTTGGATGGCAATGCTGATTCTTTGGCCGAAAAAAAGGCCAGCCCTCTGGTCACGTTAAGAGTCGACCAACAGCTTGGCGATATCCCGAAACACAAGGTGAGCACTCGGGCCCCATGGCCCTAGTGTTTCACCCCCCAAACGGCTGAAATACATAATTACCAATTAAATTATTGTATTTGCGCCGTTTAAGGTTTTCAGCAACTGCAGCAGTCGCCCCAGCGCAGCTCACTCTGCTAGGAAGATGGGATTGCGCAAGGGTGTCGACGCAAGTTGCATCCCACACCAAAGCCTACCCAACTTCCATGTCATTATGATGATATTATTTGAAATAGAGGATCTATTTCAGAGTTACAATTGTAATTTCTTGCGAAAATTGCTAAGTGTTTACATATTGGTGCTGTTGACCAGGCGCGGTCCCAGGCAAAGACTTTGGGGGGGGGGGGCTCACACGGGGCTGTTACAACGCTACCAACGCCGAAAGTTTATATAAGGGAGGGTGCCAACTTGCGAGGACCGGCTGGAGGACACGGTGGAGCATACCGTGGAAGTCTGCTCCGCTTGGTCTGGGCACCGCCGTATCCTCGTAGCGGTGGCCCCTAGCGTCCGGCCCCGGTTCAATCCATGGTCCGGAGCGAGAGGGAATGGGAAGCCGTCGCCTTCTGCGATGCAGTCATGATAGCTAAGGAGGTGGCAGAACGTGAGAGGGAGAGAGAGCCTCACCTTCCAGCCGTTGCGGGAGATGCCGTGGGCGTGGGTCCGTAGACGGTGAGTGATGGGCTGATGGCTTATGACAGGCCGTGTCGACGACGCATTCGTGTTCCACGCGCGCCTCAAGGAGATGTCAGCAAATCGGAAGGGGTCCGAGAGGGCCGATGCCTGCCAGGGCTGCGGGTTGTTCGTAAGAGATACCGTGGCCCTGGAACACAAATGGCGAAGAAGGAACATGGGTGGGTTTTAGTCAGTACAAGTCTGACACTCCCGGGATCCCGCTCCGCCCAGAGCGGGAGAAGTCATTTGATGATTTCCCATCCGTAAAAAAAAAAAAGGGACGCATAGCTCTTGTATTTATGTGACACAAACCATTCTACAGAGATTAACCAATCTGTAAAAACGGGCATAATTTACGTTTTCAGTTTTTCACTAACACTGATTTTACCTTCTACACTGAGTGCCGTGCAATGCTGGAATAACAATTCACGACGAGCGCTGAAAATAAAACAATGTGCATTTGTTTAGGAGTCGTCTAGTCTTAGTGAAAATGGGTCAATACTAAGTTCAACGCCTTGAACTTGTACAATCTCTGTTATGTATCAAAAGACGATAGTGTTAATTTAAAAAATAAATATTTGCACAATTCTCTATAGTCATAATATTGTGCAACATTTTTTTACTAACAAGATTGATGATAAGACATTTTAATTTTTTTGCACATGGAACTTTCTGGAGTGGGAAGAAAATGGGGTCACTTCAGGCCCGTGCCGTGATTAGATAAAGTTTCTAAAGAAACATCTTTATGATTTTGACGTTTGGTCATAAACGTCACGATCATTTGATATGAAGATCCTACATGATAGAATGTAGGATCTTCATCATGAAGATAAAAATGCATGCCCTAAGTTTTTAAAAAACGGGTATTTTAAAAACTTAGGGCATGCATTTTTAAAAAATGTTACTGAATCTTCAAAGCCTTACTAAAATTATATTGCAATGCAGTGAATGAATGAAACAAAATGTATTTCTTTCTTAATTTCTTTAGTGTGTTATCAGTACGTCTACCATGAGTTTTAACAATCTATACTCGCTAGCGTCTGTAGTTAAAAAAATGTATGAAAACTGTTACAGCGCCTCTAGCGGATAGTTGGGTACTAAAATGCGCAGTATTCGGCAGTATGAGTCACTGTAGTTATCTATCCTACGTCATCGTGTAGTTAACTATACTACAGTGACTGCAACTTTGGGCTTCATTTGTTTAGAATTTGGTAGTAAGCACCAACACAGCTCATGGTACCATTGAAAAAGCCAACTATAGTATTTGGGTATTGACGGAACTATTGCAGTTACGTCAAGCGATCTAACTATGACAACTCATGGTAGACGTACAGACATCCATAAAATTACTAGAAGCTCGTTACTAACGACATTTCAAAAATCCAAATTAGGCACTAACGCTCTTCGAAACTATGCTGAATTTCAGTTCGAGCAGCAATACAGAACTTATAATTATTTATAGCCATGTAATATAGTATACAAGTAGCCTGCAATCGCCCAACTCCATCATTTAAAATCTATTCCGGGACGTATTATTGTTTTGATCTGTGGCAAAGGAAACACAGATGACCCATTTGCCCCCGCCTGGCTTCGGCCAAGAAAACAACTATTTGCATGCATCGCAATATAATCACGATCTGTAACCCTTATCGGATGGCAATAACTCCAGGTGGAGTCAACAAAGATCTGCAAATCGTAAACTAGGCCGTATCTGCATGGAGCGAGGCATTCGTCGTAAAGAAGATATCAGATTTAAGCATTGCGACTGTACCGTCAATAGCAATTAATTTATACCCTAAGATATAACATAACATCACGCCTGTTATCCCAGAAGGGTTAGGCAGAGGCGTACCTAATAGTACAACCATATTTCACCAGTCATGTTTATGTCCCATGTAATAGGGGGCGAGCCTATTGCCATCAACCGATCACAAATCCAGACTCCGTGGCTGCTACTGAGAAATCCCTGATCAAAAAACCAATAACACTTTGCTTGGCACTTTGCATTTTCACAAAGAATTTTTGCACTTTGCATTATCACATAGAATTTTTAAAAAACATGATAACATGAATACTGTTATCTTTATTCCATCAGAAAATTATTAAACTTTTGCCAAGTGTTTCCATATTAGTGACTTTTCCTACCCGGATTATTATTGCAGACAGTTGTACCTACAATTACTCAACCAGAGTTTATGTTTGTCGCTTACTCATTTTAAAGACGATAAGAAAAGAGGTAAACGTTTTCAGTCTGAAGTCACCAAGGGAACTGAATGCCTGTTATTTAATATTATCTTATTTTCATAAAAATATGTCGCAAAAAAAATATGTTATAAGTAACAATTATCGGGACCATTTTTTGTTTTAAAACTATATAAGAATGTAGGATTTTAGTTACTTTTTAAATCTTCAGATCAGCTCATGAGAGTAGAACATTAATTTCCAGCCAGTTTACTTTGATACGGCCTTAAATACACCTTTCAGTGTAAATAAAGGGTGTAAAACACCTCTTAACGAAGCAGATAGGCACTGGTTTTCCCTGTCATTGCGATCATTTTTTTGTTCTACACCATACCTGGGAACCTTTTAGTTACGGAGATATTAGGGGTCAAAGTTCCAACTTTTTGACAAGTATTTTTTTTTAATATTTTTTTTTAATGTAAGATTTTTACTTTCATTACCTCCACGACCCCCGTACTATTCAATCCGTCCATCAGCACAATGTTTTGAGTGCGTTACATTGAGATCTACCACAAAACATGATTTTACACCCCCCAAAAAAAAGTCGTTTCCCTGCAATAATTTTTGCGTAAAGTTACTTAGTTTCATGTACAGAATGCTTGGTTGATGGCTTCGTGATGAGGTGATTTACACCGTGTAGATTTCCTTATATTTCAAATAACAACCCTTCTGAAGTAAAAACTAGACATTATTATCCTCCTATAAATAGGTCCATTCTAGACTACAAATGACATTGGATAACCCAGAAACAACATTCCAATAATTCAAATATGTGACCGTATTTATTTGAAATAACAATTAAGTTATCTGAGTAATTTATTATTAATTAATAACAAGTTTGATGTCGTTTTATCGGCTAATAATAGTGAGCGACGCAAGTATTTGCTCTGCTCTAGACGTCAGGCGTACACACGGGTTTAATAACAATAAACACACCTACACAATATCACTCTTATAATTTGTTAAGGAGTAGATGTAAAAATGCGAGTTTACAACATTAGGTTTTTGTGCATATTGGGCAGAAATAAGTGTTCTACAAATATATTTACACAACACCACACACACAACACCACATACACAACACCACATCACACACACAACACCTTCCACATTACACTCACAGTCCACACACTCACAATGACACACACTCACATTTTTATATTTTATTTTATTTTATTAGTACTCTCTCTTTTATTCTTCTCGTACAATACCTGTTACTACAATCTACAATAAAATTGTGATAATTCCAATCTCGGCGAGAGGAGCCAGGAGTCCATAGCACAGGATATCCTAGTTTGGATTTCTGACTCCCACAAACCTGTGTACCTCCAGTATTTGTAACATCTGTATATTGTATTTGAACTTTGTTGGAGAAAATAAATCGTTACTATTGAAAATAAATCGTTATTATTAATCATCGTTATTATTTACTTAATACACAAAAATAATTTTGTGTAAGTTCTTTTTTTCATAATATCTAAGCTAAAACGCTGTACCTGAATGTACACACTATTTCAAGGTAGGAAGTACTAGCACGGCCGCGCGGTGCTAACGTAACGTAGATAAGAGCGATGTTATGGTTTTCACAAAGGATTTATTCATACTTATGGGCGACAGTTTGTGTGCTTGTAGCAAAAACAAAATGCTATAAGACATGTTTTTACGTTGCGTTTACACCCGGCGCTCCTGTTAGTGCCTTGTGCACATTATAATACACAACACCAAAAAGACATTCATTTGGATAATATATGACTCATTGTCCCTAGGATATAATAATAGTCCTTCACCCTGCTACGGCGTAGCGCTACGCCGTAGCCCATTCAACTAGAAATAATGTAGATTAAAGTTTAAGGTGGCGTAGTAGTTTAAGGATGTT
This sequence comes from Cerastis leucographa, assembly GCA_963082945.1. NCBI lineage: Eukaryota > Metazoa > Arthropoda > Insecta > Lepidoptera > Noctuidae > Cerastis > Cerastis leucographa. The sequence goes on along the minus strand of OY720383.1, from coordinate 15,368,386 downwards.
GTTTATAGGTCTGGAAGATTACGTTCTCATTCAGAATGCAGTCATCGATGGGTGTTATAGTGAATAGCAATCCTTGTTTCTTGTTTATCTGCGGCGAGAGTTTTGCGTTATATGAATAGAGACAGACAATCATAATTTACTATCATGTTATTCAAACAAATAGATAGCAGCTCATTAGTGTGATAGATAGCAGAATACTGAGCGTGAATGACATCATAATCTTGTCATCAATCTGAGCTGTTTACACGGATCATGTCAACAGCATCACACGATCGTAATAGATGCAGTCGTTTGATTAATCGTTGTGGACGTGTGGCTAGGAGCGTGTACCATCACTCACTAAAAGGCAAATAAAACAACATGTAATTATCTAGATAACAATATATTTTTGTCATCAACGACAAACTTAACAACAGACTACAACATAGATCTTCTCAACGAAACCCCTGCGCGAAGTTTAAACATCACCTAAACACCTGTGAAATGTTTACCAACACATTGAGATTAGCTAAGGTCCATTATACAGATATAAATCCACGTTCGCATCACAGCATCCGAGGACGAAACAAATGCAACATAAATGGACGGCTTACAATATTTAGGATAAATAGGTTGCCAATAACGAGAGGCACTGCGGGATTCAAAGGCGTAGTGCTGGAGATGCGTCAAGTAAACGGCTGCAAGCTGTTGGTAAACAAATCTACAACAAATCATCTGCAGGTTTGCGAACTCATTACCACAAAAACACATTTGTTAACCTAAAATAGTTTGTTGTTAAAATAATCTCTTAATCCTACTTACATTGCTTTTGGTTTGACGTGTTTAATACGTACGTAAATGATGAATTGACTCAAATAGAAGGCTGGCCGGTCACACGAGCCTGCCTTTACAAATATGACCGCTTAAATGTAATCATAAAAACTTATAGGTACTTTAAATACAATTAGGTATAAGTTTAAAATTAACTATAATTATTCGTACAAAATATATTTGTTTCAGTGCACTTCTGCTCATTATTATTTTTGTGGATAAAACAGTAATCAGGAAAGGCGGATGTCTATATGTGACACAGTTTGAACTATTCACAAGTGTTCTCAAAGGGAATTGAAGTACTCATGCCGCCATATCGTGTACAACGTGAAAGTATACAATTTTCATAGATATTTACTTGAATACACAATGTATTGTAATGTTACAATCAAAGTTTATGTCAATCATGATCAAATCCTAATATTAGAAGCGTATTGAGTGAGATTAGCAATCGATGAACTGTAGTAAGTAATAGATATCTTGATGCCTGCAGAGGACTGCTACGCCGATGGCTCTGCGTTACTTTATACTGTACACGCCTAGTGGGGAATGTAAAATGCTTTTGGCACTAACTTCAATAAATATTTATTATAATAATTTATATTACAATACATTCAAATTTGATATTTACAGCTTATGAGTAGATATATATATTTACATCGGTCGCTTGTTGAGATAATAAGGGGTAATGAGGTTCAGTTATAGCATGTTACATTTATACAAATACAAGTTATTATTGTGGAACGTGTACAATATCTACAGCTGTAGCTGTACGTTATAGTAGAAGCTCTAGCAACACTCACATCGATACCCGGAGTCGGGAACAGAGCGGGCGCCACGCGGCGTACGCTCTCACGCCACTCACACGCCGGCGTCGCCTACACGCCTCCCGCTGCGACGCCGGACCCACGCCGCGTGATCGCCTATTACATCGACGCCGAACACTGTTTATTGATTCTAACATCTAACATTTGATTATATTGCACACATTCACTTATTTCTACATAATTATCCATAAAAGAGTGGGCTAAAATCCCTCTCCGCCATAATTTCGTAAACTCACCGCTTAACTACCTGATGGAATGACATGTTTGACGCACCTTCTATGTGACACTCTCTAAGCAAACTAATCGAAGCGATACCGAGGACGAACCGAATGTACGACTTTATGCGTTACAATCAAGAGACAGCTGAACGAATTCAGAACATGGGTTTTTACGAAATGGTACTTTAATTTTGATTTGAAACGAATGGTTTCTAAATGGAATTAAATTGTCGGTCTCATTTCTAATACAAAATGTATGAATAGTTAAAAGCCGACATAATGACAGTTTAAGCAATGACGGAACCGACGAAACTATAAAGTGAGCTTGCTTAGGAGCGCGCCGAGCTGGCCGCGCCGCGGGCCGAACTTGCGATCCTTGCGATGTGCCGACCGGAAGCACTCTACACGAACACTAGTGACAACTACTGATGGGAACATGACTCTGAACTCGAGGACGATACTTTACTTGAAACATGATATCTTCTCGTAGCACCGTTGCCGATCCATTGAATATTAGCACGATTCAAAATGAAATTCGAAAGATCTATGTTATCGTCATCTTTTTACAACTCTAGTTCTATTAAATTAGTCGCGGAATTGATTGATATCTCTCTAATTTTTAAAAGTGATTTTAAAATTTTGTGATTTTAAGATGAACTTATCGTAAACGGTAAAAGTAGGAGATTCATTTTTATAAAATTCAGTCGCCGCCTACTGTTAAAATCGGATTAATAGCTACTCTCCTAGAAAACTTTAAAAAAAAATTCAGCACTCCCGTAGCGTCCATCGTCGGACGGTCGCGTCACGGTCTCGAGAGATTACTTCCAAAACCCGTCGGGCGGTGCATGTAAGGTTCGTGGTGTCGTTCCGTCGCTCCGGACGGCTCGTGTCAGCGCGTGTTACATCGCCTCCCTGTGCCAAGTGCGGTACAGCCTCGTCCCACGGCCGGCCACGCCGCGTGTATCACGCCGCGTGTGCGTCACGCCGCGTGTCACGCCGCCACGCGCTCAGAAGAGCATGTGACAGCGCAGGTTGGAGTTGGCTATTCCGTGGTGTGCGCGGTGAGGGCGACCCGCGCCGCCGCGCTGCCCTGCGCGGCCGGCGGGTCGCTGGCGGGGAGGGACAGTAGATGTTAGGCCTCCAAAAAAATCAGCGCGGTTGGCTTCGGCTCCAAGTTGGACTTCTTTGCTTCCACAACTAGGAACTCGATCTCCTGCGGACGTTCAGAGGTAGGACCATTACTTAGACTTATTAGTTACGGACAATCAGTACCTACACGATATTTAAACTCAAGAAACATGATCATCAAATGATTATGTTAATGTGTATCATCATTACTCGCTAATTGAAAACAATTCATAACGCAACAGTGCTCATACTAAGATTTAAGTGTATGCGTACCTATTGTCTAATGTGTTATTAGTCCATGTTACCTTGTCATTTAATTGGGTAATGTTGTGACAGTGTAATGACTCACCGGTTTGTCCCTCTGCGCGAAGGACTCGGCGATCAGCCGCGCCACGTCTTGGTGCTGCAGGCCCTCCACGCGGTGCCCGTCCACTGCGAGGATCAACTGGCCCACCTCCAACCCGCCAGCTTCATAAGCTGCCCCGTGCTCCTGGAATCATGAGTTTATGTCATCAAGGAACACTCTGATATTCGGGATAAGCAGCAGCGGATAAATTTTCTGTAGATGTGGCAATGTCAATGCTACTTTTTAAATAGGAGACACTTATGTTTACGAATGAACTGCGTCTAAAGGATAAACGTAAGTTGAGGAAATGACGAGTAGTAGTTGATAACTCACATGAATATTTATAATCCTGGGCAGCGGATGCTTGGTGTTGGCGCCGCCCTCGATGGCGATGCCGAGGATGGGCTTGGTCTTCTTGACGGTGATGTGCAGGTTGCCGTGGTGGTCGGACACGACGCGCGCGGCGCTGGCTGGGTCGGGCGCGTCGCCGTGCTGCAGCCGCTGCATGGACTGGTGCCGCCGGATGCCGCCCCGCTCCTCCAACAACGCACCACTATCCTCTTTCATGTCGAAACTTCGTGACAAATTGTGTGCTAACTCCTATAAAAAGTTACCACTTTTCCATAATGTTTGCTTTTGTTTTATAGCTAGCTAAACAATAAGTCACTTTCGATTGTTGTGTGGTACAATTTACATCATAAATACGATTCAAATTACTGATATGCCTCCAATACCTAACTTAGTAACTAATTTTACACATCCACACTAAAGTGTTACTCTACTATGCTAATAAATAGCAAATTCAATTCAGCCTCTAAGTACAAGTTAGTGCTCTAAGAATATTGAGGAGACGTGTAGCTGGGCGGCAGAGGGCAGTAACTCAGCGACGTGCTACAGCCGCGGCGGCGACTCGAGCTACAGATACAGGTAGACTTGATTTACGACCTTGTGCCTCTCAGTTACAAAATGTAGGTACAGTGAGTATAATACGTCGAATGTATTGAGAAGCTGTAAGTGAGATGTGTGCTAGAGGCTTGGATTCATGCGTTTCGATCACTCGGTGGCGTGGTTCAAAGTGGGTATATTTTACAAGTGTTACAATGTATTATGGAGAGAGTTCTTATCCCGTTTACCTACCTGAGTAGGCGAATTTAGTTACAGCAAGAAATATAGCAGACACGAACTGAATAACAAAACAACGGAAATGCAACAGATAAATGTAGAAAATCTAGAAACCAAATAAAATATTTTTGACGCAATTTTGTCCTGTTATGCTTTTACGCCACCATGCTCTAATTGAAAACAAATAAAACTTGACTTCAATACAAAATAAATGAATTAGAAATTGAATGTATAATACAATATTCAGGTACTGAAGTTTTATTATTACGTTAAGGATTTGTGACATGATCATCAGTTTAAACTATATTTTCATGCAGCACGTTAGCTCGATCCATTCAAGACAATAGTACCTCTACAGGCTAATGAAATAACCGGAATGAAAAATCAATCACTGAGATGTGCGTCACTACTTCGAAATAAATTCATGGGTCAAATAAAATGTTTTACTAACAAAATTAACACCGAAATGAAGTGCAACGATAAGAGAAGTGAAAACATACAATAATCGAATAATTCACTAACACCAAGCAATCGTTTTGAAATCGAAGCAAGAACTTCCAATAAAAAATCAAGTTTTTTTAAAATTTCGTGCAAATGTAAGAATCGTTAATGTGCTAGGACAGTTCGCTGGTCATTCCGGCGGCGAGAGGCCGGGCCACTTACTAGAGGTCGTCCCCAGTACCATGATTTTACTTTCTGCGTCCAGCCACCGAGTGATGAGCGCAGCCCCTCGAGATAGCCGCACTGAAACATCACACTCACTCAGGACCAGATCGTTCTCCCTCCGATACTCAATCTATCTCGCGACACCTATCACCCTGAGTTTTGCCACACAGCGACCCGCTTGTGTTCTTTGTCATGTTCAATGTTCGAGTGACTGTTAAGCATCTAGCATAAATCTAGCTGAAGACAGGTATACTATAGGATTCAATAGGATATATCCTACTTAATAAATTTAAAATTCAGTCCGATGCGATTATACTACGAAGTAGGTTCACAAAACACTTAATCTGTATACTGGTACAAAATGTAAGGTAATATCATAACATCTAGGTATATTGAGTAAGTAGTTGTTCTATCAAAAACTTTATAAGATGCTAGAAAAATTAGCAAATACTACAAATTGCTAGCTATCTACAAAACATTACATAGAAATGTAAAGGTGAAAGTATTTGCCAAGCCTTAATTAACATTACTTACTAACCCTTTACTCTGTTTTGTTTGGACTGTTACAGGGTCTATAACACCAGACGCTGTCGTAATAAAAATAATCGTAACAAGTCTTGGATATAAGTAAAAATACATACCTGATCCTACATGTGAGATTTGTCAGTCAGCATGAAACAAAAATGGTAAGATTTTACTTACACAGTTCGTCTATCGCCAACCAAGTTGTAACGTAGTTGGTAACTTTCAAGTCATGCAACAATTTTGTGCTATTGTGTTTTATATTATGCGCCTCGTCGCCGTCGCGTTAACTTTCCATCAATTGTGCTGTGTTGTGGATCTGTCAACAGATTCAGCGTTTGTTCAAAGAAAATCTTCGCATCTTTCGGAAAGAATGCTTCTTTTATTTGTTTTTCGGGGGACTATAGTCAGTTAAGCAATCTCTTTGTAAGAAGATAATCATTTTGTTTCGATGCACAAGTATTTTCACATACCTCTTTATATGTTACAGTAAAGACTTTTAGTTTTGCAAAGTAACGAAAATCAATACTCTTGTAATACATAAATAAACTTTATATTCATGACTTAGCACTTAACCTAGCTTTCTATAAGTTTTTGTGCTCGTATGATACGATGATTCAGAATTCTTGTAAAAACAGGGCTTGTAAGAAACTTTCTCTATATATTTCTGGAGCGTTTGGTTCTACGTGTTGAGGAGTTGGTGAAAAGATGGTTTATCTATGACAAATATCCAATCTTAGGGACACTTAGAAACTACAAAGCGCTTCGTTTGTCATAACCAGATAGTTTCTTACAAATGCAGCGTGTATCTAGACGCCGCCGTATCTAGAAACAGGCGCGACACGGTGCGTCTCGTTAGCGTCTTCTATAAATAATGAGATAACATCGGCCGATGTCGTCCGACACGCGCTGGTCCGATGCGATGTACGACGGTCGCTAGCCACCGGTACAAGCACCCGAACCGCTGCTGTCTATATTTTATTATCAGCGACTCACAATCCCATTTCAAAGGGTTAAATATTTGCGGTTATGTGCTTAAAATAATTATTTTATAGATAAATTGAAAAGCAATAGCTGGCAGAGGAGTTTGCGTTAAGTTTGTCCTAATCCCTCAAGTGAAGTGTGTGTTTGTGATTGAGATATAGAAGATACAAAGATAATTACAATTGGCTGTATCGAGATCGAGTATAGTCTAAGCTTTGGCAGGCTTACTGGATACTCGATACATCCTAAGAGATTTGATCAAGTATACTTTGCCCTACTTTGTGATTAAAGTTCTTTTGGGACTTTTTTTTTATTAAGAATCAGATATAAACTACCTCGTTAAAGTTTGCCTGGCTTCACATTATATTCACCTTGTATATTATGTATAATAACTAGCGCTTGTTTCAGTTGTCGTGACTGCACGCACGGGCATTTTTAAATACTTTTAGTTCACGTTGACCTTTCCCGTAGTTTTATTGTAAGTGCACGCTCATACAATCTCAATTCGTAATCATACGTAACACACATACGAGCAAGTATATGAAGTCCGTTACAATAGAAGCTACACCCATTACGAGTTGAAAGTTTTTAGGACGTGACGTTTACGGCTCTTTTGGAGTTATTAAGTAAAAAGGTAGGTACGTGTTATCTTGCTGCTCTTACCATAAGTTGAGAGTTCTCATACTCTACTTGTATAGGTACATCACAGACCGTAGACATTTATGACCTCAAGCAAGTCCAGCTATGCGATTTAATCGCTTCCGTGACAATAGACGTTTATTATCGTGTTATTATAAACTTCAAGCACCGTTAGCTTATAAATTCTAAAGATAACCCGGTATCGTCTCATCGAATATCGATGCTCAGTTATTGCCATCGTAATTACACACGAAACCTCTTTATTATCTATGTTCCAAATCACAATATCCGTTAGCGTTCTACCTTATCATTTCAGCCAAATTAAATTTAGCCATTAGATAACGTACTGTACGAACGGCAACGTATGAAGGCTTGGTGTTACCGTTGGATGTGTGCCAGATGAAACTCTAACAGCTCTATACATTGGTATACTCTTCATTTCCTAACACGAATAGTAATTGCCAATTTAATCGTAGTTACACGAGCTTGCCACAAGTATTTTAAATACAGTCATTTATACTAATAAGTCCGACCCGGGAAATAAGTATCAAGATAACAAGTCCATACAGAGCTCAGTGTCTTAGTTCGTTTAGCAGACTAATAATAAAATCAGATGAAAGAAAATGAATTATCGTTATCTTGATTTATTATTTTCTTTACTGTCCATTTTCGACACTTACAACTCTATGGAAATATTATTATCAATATACCTGAGAGTGTAAAATAAAATGAACGTAAAAATATCATGAGAAGCTCTTAACTTCAAGCTACAGTTAAGTGAAATTATAAGACTGAGCTCGGTTGCTTATAAATCATCTATGATTTGTTAAGAAAGCCAATAATATCGTTGATGAATGAACTGTAATCAGGACGATGAATAGCAGCGTCCATCTTTTGTAAAATATTATCCTGTTGAGATTGATAATGGTAATTGCATTCCCAAAGTGTACTATGTAGCATCATAATATTGCTTATCTGCTCGTTCAAGGCCCGGTATTTTTACGAGATACCATGTTGAACATGTTTAGACTAAGTTAATAGACAATTTCAATATAGCTTAAGGTCATTAGCACTTTCTAAACGTCTACTCTAAAAAGGCAGACCCAAAAATCGCACTCTTTAGTACGTATAGCTGCCTCGTGCCTATACTAGTCCGAGAGCATTGAAGTGTTAAGCAAATATTATTTCAGTTACACGTATCCACAATTCCACATAAGAAAGTCCTTAAATACATAGCAAAGGGACCTATTCGCACTTATATTATTGATTTCGATTCCATCATATATGATGACAAGTTTATTTCGTTCGATTCTCTATTTATATAGCGGGAATAAGCCGCCGGGTTTAACTCTTGTGTAATACGCTTACACAAGAGTTAAACCATACAACTATTGGTAAGCTATGTATAGTGAACCGTGAAAGCTTCTGGAGACAAAGCCACGCCCTGTTAGTGAAACCCGCTCTAATATTGGAACCGTATCGAACAAAGCCGCCATTAATTTCACTTTTACCAACCACCGAGAGTACGCTTCACTAATCGGTGTAACCACGGCGATTGATTGAATTACAGACTTTCTTTGCGTGAAATATGATAAGTATGTGTCAGGCACGAGTGTGTGGTCAGTTGGGAGGTGTCCGATGACCACGTGATTCTACATAGGCAGCCAATAACCTGACTAATACCGCAATGTCAGTTAATGAACTTTAAATCGCATTCGCAAGAATAATTAGAAAGAGGAATGGCAATATTTTATCAGAGACTAAAACTGAACGTAAGACAAAAGATATACCAAGAAACTCCTGACACCGTCACATCAAAATGTGGCTATGAAATCGTAACTAATCGTGTTTGGAAATAAGTGATTGGTTTGATACAATGGACAAAAGAACAAAAATCCGTGACAATTATATATAGAAACTGGAACAAGTAGATTGGCAATGCATTCCCTGTCTTGCCGCCGCGCCGCCCCGTGCCCTGTATGACAGTATTGTAGCTCTACCAACATAAGATATTTTATAGGTGATGATGATGTCATTTAGCCGATTTCGGTCACAGCGACTGCGTTCGATGACTTTCTAGGATCGGTAGGTTGTCAAGATCTTTGGTGTGCTGCTCTGCAAGTGGCTAGCATATCCAATTTTTCTTGAAACACTCCGAGCTCAAAGCGGAAGCAATGTCAGAACACCATTGACAACATTGCAGGGTATATCTGTAGGTGGCCTAGCTTTAAATCTATCTGCAACCTTCTTCTCCTTTCAAAGGCGTTGACCTGCCGATGCACATGACGTCTCCACTCGCGCCGATTCTATCCCACACTATTTTAATTTCGCATCTTTTGAAGTGTCTATTTAATTGTATAGGTGTAGAATCTATGAAGACTTTATTATTACGGCTACATACGACCGCGGTTATGATATCAGAGAGTGTTTATTTTTGTGTTCAACGTACCTTTTATTCTTTCTTTAATGCTAATCTATTTTACATACCGATCGCGTAATGAATGGAGAAAGAACTTTCAATTCATTTTATTATATTACATGTACTTTATTTATAAACTAAAAATAGAAATAAAATATGTACAAGTATCAAAATTACAGGGCGTCAAAAAATCGGTGTCGCTAAGAAAAGTGCCCTTGGCCGCATTGCCACGGTATAACAAAGATGCTTAATAACTGCGAATCGGTAAACAATTCCTGATTCATTTTCAAAGGATTTTTTATGTATCCAGCGATTTACCGAATGATCAGTATCGATATGCCACGATGCCAGGGTAAAAAGTACTTGTTCGGATTTCATAGACAATTTGCTAAAAGATCATCATCATCCCTTTTCCAGACTATGTTGAGGTCGGCTTCCAGTCTAGTAGTCAGTCAGTATTTCACATGGAGCCACTGGCTATCTGACCTCCATAAGCCAGTTAGTACTGGGTATAAGTTACCAGACCGGTTTTCAGACTTTCGGGCCACTGACTACCTGTGACGACTGTCAAAGATATACAAATGACAGCCTGGACCAACGGCTTAGCGTGCTTTCCGAGGCACGGAGGAAACTCGGTAAGTACTATGTCACCCATAATGATGGTCACCCATCCACAGACCAACCTCGTCAAGCACCGCTTAACTTTGAAGATCGACCCGTGCGGCTGGTATTATTTAGCCACCAACTCCTTAACAATGTGATAAACGATGTTATGTGAAAATGGTCCTATATGCGACCCGTTTATGGTTGTTAGTGTGTGGTAAAAAACTATTGGATAGTTCATAGAATTCTTAAAATTACTACGTTGCTCACAACCAGTAAAAACAATGTTATGCGTGTTTCTGTGAATCAGGAGCATCTCAGCGTGTAAATTATTCAAGAACTTCCAAATTACACGAAGTTTTAAATTAAACAAGATTAATAGTCCACTGAGCTGCGTAGGTTACGCCTTATTCTAATTATAACAACAATAAGTATTAATCGTAGCTATGATATTAAGTTTTACCGGCGCGGCGTGATTGAAGTGGTTAAAAAATAAATAGTGTTCACGAGACATGGGAATCGCAGGTGGTTGGCTTGGTTGTTTCCGGTTTATCCAGTTTTGGATGATGTCCGCGTGGGAACTAACGGTGCGGGCTGGTAAGACGATTTGTTCATAACCATCGACCATTGTGTTTGATTAACACTAGAACATGAATCTTTTAGTTATGCCTCGACACGGACATAGCACTATTGGTGAGTGATTTTTAAACTAAAATTCTTATTTGCTACACATCGACGACGACTTTTAATGCACTAATAGATCGATTTTACACATTTTTGAATATGGATTAATTTAATAGTAAAAATAAAATGTTCACGAATATGTTAAACTGATGAACGTTGGCATCATATTGTTTTTTTTTATAATTAACATGAATTAATATTCATATTGTACTTCAGCTATTATATTCTATAGTGTAGATCATTTCAATAAAATCTAGTTTTGCGACCACATTGTTTACGTAACGCTCGCTTTCACGCCGAACGTCGCGTCATTCATAAATCCATCTTAAATATTTTCGACTTGACTGGTTTAGTATCAACGCAATATATTTTTAGTATACCTGTTCGGTATGAGGTTGGATTATTGTGTTGGGACAGGGATGTTATATGTTATTGATTACAAATCGACAATGGTGTGTGTGGGTGGCCATAGCCATTGCCTGTGGCGTACAACCACACAAAAGCGAGCGACGCTTGCGTAGCCAGTTGAGTATCAAGTGAACTCGATTCGCACAGCGGCCGCGGCAGGCGCTCGCTTTGCTCTTGCGGTCAGTTTCGCTCCAAGCGCCGACACATGTGCACGTTCAACTAACTTCACAGTTACTAGCTTGTTTACAAATAGAAGGTAGTGTAATCTCGCTGTCAACAGGATAACCGTGACAGGTAAGTTAAATATGGCACACTAGCCTCTATTTAAGAGGCTAGTGTGCCAATTACAGTTTTTTACATCAATTCTCGAGAAAGATCCGCTTACAACATGGCAGTTTATTAGGGTGTAAACAAAACAATATGGTTGTGTACCCTTTGTTTTTAGACATTATAATGTAGGTAAAGTGCTCCTGTAATGTGAAGATTGTAGATTCAATGTAGTGTATATGTAGCTGGGCTGGATATTTTTATTATATTCTGGTTGAAAGACAGTTTTAATAGCAACAAGTATTAGTAGTCATCATTGACTTTATATATTTTGTCTAAGCACTTGATTTTAAGATTATTCTGGTATACTGACAAACTTAAAAACCAAAAAAATCAGCGTTGATTAATAATTAACTATAGGTACCGAATTTAAATTAATTATTTATGTCTTTCGTGACAACGCAACCTCCTAAATTTTGACGAGAATACAAAACAACAGCCTGTATAAGTAGGTGTCCCATTCCATGTGTGTTACATTTACCATAAGTAGGTACGGTCATGTGGTTTTACTTAGTTCGTTATTCAGAACACATTCATCAAAGCAAGTTTAGCTTGCATTCGGCCGGTTCTTTTCGGGCCATGGACAGAAAAAATGATCCTTGTCTCACTTTGTTGTATAATATTATGAGCCGCGCGGTTCAGATTGAGTTTTTGCTAAAAATTAAAGCATAATCTTTGTAATAAAAACTAATTAATTTGTACGCTCATTGCGTTTCTGTCTTGTTTATTATAATGTTAGTTAGCAAGCAGGTCACGATTCGAGTTCCTTGACAATATACTGTAAATAATACATATTAATTTTATTGAACTTATTTTCATGAAATATTAATTTTAACAAAGGTCACGATTACCTGTCAATTATTCAGCTATAAATATAACGGTATATTGGTAAATGGCAAGCAGGAAATTGAAGGTTGTATATAATATAAATAAGGTTAGTAACCTTCATTTTCAGGTTCATTTGTAACTCAATATTCATTGAGTTATTGAGATGAATGTTCGCGGAGAAAGTGGATTGTATACCTAAGTAGATATTTTTGTCTCAATCGAAAGATTAATAATAATATAAAAATAATTGGAACCAAATCAACCCAAACCCTTTCGTTTTTGACGACCAATTAATTTGCTACCACGCTTTCTTAATATCTTTGTTGCTTTTGGGTTAGGATTAAGCTAATATACAACATTGGGCATAGGTAGATAGATACTATCATAGATAAGTACCAGATATCCCAGATCCCAATTGAGCAATATACTATGTAATATGAAATATTTGCTAAGCACCCATTGCATTTCGTAAAATATATATTCCTGCATTTTAATGGCGCCACGCGTGACTGACTTGTTGAATGCAACAAGTACAGCACAGCTCCACAGAAGGCCTTCAAGAGATGTCTATTGTGTTATCGTAAATTATGCACTTTTTTATCTATCCACAACACAGCCGGCGAAGCTCCATGACACGCTTTCTACGATTGGAACGGAATGGTAGACTATTACTATACACCATTTGCTAGGAGAGATTCAGAACCAGCGGTATAGACATCTGATAGCTGGCGAGCACTACAGAGATTGGGTTAAGTGTATTAGACTATCAAAAATATCAAGGCTGCTATGTTTGAGCAAAACATTTCTATATCTGAAACAAATCTCTGAATAATTTTGGATAACTAGGAGGAGACTCAAATATTGTTATAAAAATGCATTGCTTACCTAATTTTATTTTATATAACTAGTGATATTGAATAACTATAATAATCGTAATCTATTTGCCGCTTTTGGTCGAGTTCTGATACACATAAGATATATATGAGTGATAGGATAAAGTAACGATGTTTCTACATAATTTTACGTTATCGTGCTGAATCGACAAGTCTTTATTTTCTATTGTATCGCCGCTCACGAGATAACACTACACGAGAAATATTGTTCAGATCACGAACCGGAGCCGTGCTTTGCAAAGGGGTTAATGTTACAGCGCACCTTCCTTATACAGTTTGTTGGAACGACGCGACGATGGACCGATAGCTTTCCGGCCCTTCGAAAAAGAACCGTTCTCTCGTTTACTTGATTTATATTAGCGAATTACTGGCGTATAATCATTACGCCATAGTCATTTACGTGAATGCGTTATTATTATAGCCGAGTGCGGAAACATTTACCACGACACAGCCCGATTTATAATGCAGCGTACGAATGGGGAGAGATGCATTTATTGGGCTTTTATACATATTAGGTTTACGGTACGCGAAAGCTGTGTTAGAGATTAATGCCGACCCGCAGGTCACAATAGCGCAGGAACAACATATAGAGATTGCAGCGGGCCCTAGAAACTACACAGAACACTACAACTGGGTTATTTATTTAATACACGTAGCTTTCTGTACGATGTTGAAAATCAGTACAATATAAAGACTTTCTTTTGTAAAACAATATACCTGCCTAGCGAATTATCGAAAAGATCAAAAATTATAAGGCCAACTTTTAGAACCTAAATAAAATGAACTATGATTTTCATCGCGGTCATATCAACTCAACGTTTAAAAAGGACCCGTCCATTTTCATTGAAATGCACAATACTGATAGATACTCTCGCTAACAGCTCCAGCCAACAACAGCCGAATAGGGCAAACCTTGTCATTGCTATTGTTTTTCCGTGGACGAGAGTAATGAGTCAGAGGAAAGCGAATAAATTATAAATATGCGTTATAGGCAAATGAGCACCGAAGAGGCTTTTGAGCACTTGAGAGCAGGTTTTTATGGACAAACAAGACTGGCAATTAGCGAGGTGGCGTGGGAGCTCGTGCTAGCATAACGTCGCAGTCCCGCTAGCCAAACAAAGCGGACGTTCACCGACTGACGATTCATCGAAGCCCGTGTTCTGACTTGCTATCACCCGTCTCTATGCCTTTTCATAGGGTTAGATGTCAAAATTAAAATCACTGTCCCCCATACAAGCCGCGGCGTGTATACGGGCACATACCTTATGGTTGCATGCACCCCCGTATTGCGTTAAATGGGGAAGATGGCATAGAACTAGTTTAATTTACCCCTTCCTGAAGGAAGGGTTGAAACCCTTGCACTATTTTACTATCACTCGGCACAAACATATGATTTTCAATACCTCCTTTCTCCACTACTAACATACTTATGCAAATTCGTATTCGCTACATAAGCCATAAGCGCTTGTTCTAAAATACATTTTGTAGCTTAAATATGTTTTATACTGTGAACCGATCACTATTCATTTTCGTGCAAATATGTAGAAAATTCAACTATATTTTACAGTAAATTTTCACATTACAGCATTAGGTAATATGTCAGTTTCGTGTCCAATTTTCTGAGTGACAGTATCCACTATATCATTCATACCTAGACATTTATGTTTTGCGTGATGTATAGGATCGTCTTTAATACGACATGTCGACGACGAGTTAAAAAGAAACTGTTTTTGCTTTGATTAACTAACTGGCACTTACACTACTTCGGAATAAATTAAATTCTTGCACGAAATACATTTAATCTGTGAAGACCATCGACCTTATCCCAAATCTGTTTCCAATATCATTGTCATACACACATAATATGTAGGAGGCAAAGGATTTACTTTAGATTACGTTTTCTTTACTCAACTTATATTTTTTGTAAGTTCTTGTTTTGTTTGCGAACGATTAATCGGAAGTAATAACCGACTGTTCAGAAGTAGCTGGCAGCAAGTTTTGAAACCAGTTATCTTATTTTACAAAAAAGTTAACTAAAGTGAATAAAGTAACAACCTTTTAAGCTCAGTGCCGAACAAGTTGTATAAAGCATTATGTACAACTTGTTCGGTAAAAATAAACACCTAAATGTAAAACATTTCCAGAAACATGAAGTAGAAAGTGGCACGACGAGTTTACGGGAAACGACAGGTAATTGCAGGAAATATTGGGTCAGGCCATACAAGTACCCCCTGCTCTTCCTGTTTAGACGCTCAATCTTTTCAGTTTCCTGCGTTTAATTGGTCAACAAAATGCAAATAACGTTTACAATGTAATTCTTCCGCTATAAGAACTGTTTTATCGGTTCATTTTAATTTATAATATTCACGAATGCGTTGTGTTTTGATTATATAATTTCCTTTTAGTAAACTGCATCGTGCTATATTTGGTAAATGTCACGCGATATTCAACTGGCCGGTACAACGATATACATACTGACAGTTATTATGTATTCAGAAATGATAAGATTAACAAAAACGGGAGACAAAAAGACAAATATATGTCGAACATTCCGCCAATCTACAATGCATTTGTGATAAACACATCGCCAAAGAAATTCGATCTTGCAAGAGCAATTTTATTCCTAATTGAAACAAGCGATTGACACGGACTTATCGAAGCCCACTTGCACAGATGCGGCGACGCAAAGGAATTGCTAAGTGGAACGACGGTATATTATCACTAATATCGCCGAGGTAACGGTATCAAATTGTCATGACTTGTACATTACGTACAATTGCCATAGATATATCTAACACACTCACCTAAATGTGCGACACTATACAATAATCTTGTTTTTTAGCGAAAGTATCCTACTTGTTGGCACCTTACGATTTACTGGTCTACTGGCCTCAACTGAGCAAAAACTAAAAATGTTAATCACGTGTTTATTGACTAGTTGAATATTTTATTTTAATTGGACAAGAAATATTTCGATCTCGTATCGCCATGCATTTTTTCTTGGGACTAAAACTTCGATTCTTGCTTCAAGTAAATTGCATTCAATTATTTATTAATCCTTATACAAGGTGTTGTTTTGCATCCTCGTCAAAATTCAGGAGGTTGTCACAAAAAACATAAATAATCAATTAAAATTACGGTACCTAGTTAATTATCAATAAACGGTGATTTTTTTGGTTGTTTAAGTTTGTCAGTATTTCAGAATAACCCCATTAACATGGTTTAGAGAATAAGAATTATCGAATAAACGTTTGAGATTGTTTGTATGTGTGGAAGCCTGGTTTTAGAACGAGAATCAGACGGGCCGCGTTTAAACACGGGTGGTTCACCCTTACCGACTTCCGTCAATAAAAAAAATACCTACCCATTTTATTATTGTTTCGGGTCGATAATCATTAGCATACTTACCTCCTTGAATTTGACGAGGATGCAAAACAACACCTTGTATATTAACCTTTTTTTTAAAAGGCACCTAAGACGCAGGTTGGCCGCCATATTCCATAACCCATATTTAAGGAATCCTAATACAAAAACACCATACGACAACACAACACGGCTCTCAATTTAAGTTCTTTAGACATTCAATTCCAGCCTTATACGAACCTTTTAGCTGGGTACATACACTCCAAAGAGAAAGTACCATATAGTTACAAGCCCCATGAGTTACCTACTTACGATGTCACGTACCAAAGCAATTTAGAGCATCTTAAAAGTGCCACTATCTCACCATTACACCCATGGTTAACTTAACATTCCAAGGAGACATTATGACATATTTTCCGAATAAGTGATAAAAACGTTCGAGTGGAAAATATGTCAGCTCGGGTTACCACGTCAGCTGCACAATCATAACCATAATCCACAGAGCATGGACATCGCTGGCAGTGCAGTGACTAGAAACGTTAGTACTAACAAAATGCGTGCCCGCTTGTTTAGCATAATCAGTTTCTATAATGCTATAAGCTTCTGGTCGGCCTTCCCTCTGTGATGAGTGGGCCGTTATATTTTATCCATCACGTGGGTACAGCACGGGTTGGTGCTGACAAAATTCGACTGTCACAGGCATTGTCAGAATTGCATCAATTTATGACGCTTTGATGACGCTTGGTTTACTTATATGGAAAGTGTTAACAATATCGTCTCTAGTTTCGCCAAAGAATTTTTGTGCTCTATTGCTATAGTTATAATGTTTCATTATTGATGTACTTTCCTTTATTTACATGCACAAATTAATACGGACAAACGACAAAAGGCGTGGGCGATGCGCACGCGACGTCCCACTTCCGGCAAGTCTGTGCTCCTCTCAAGCGCAACATGTACTCTTATTGTTATGTACGCCTTTTTTAAATTTAAAACAACAATGTTATAGATAATATGAACTGGATTATTACAGGAAGATTCGTTGAAATTGCTTGAAGTTTTTAAAGAGAGCGGAAAAATTGAATTTCTACATAATTTCGCTCCAATTCTCCATACTTTCAAATAGAAATGGTGATTGGATTTATTGCTTTTATGAAATAATTGCATAAAACTATTATATCGGTATCAATCATGCAATCATTTCTTAATGTTACGCGAAAATCTTATTTTTTTCGATATCACTATCTTTGTTGAGTCAGTCAGAAGTTTCTAAGAATTGGTTCTTAGTGCTTGCTTCGGGTGTCCGCTTGTCGCGTCGGATCTCACCCACGGTAGGTGGCAGTGAGTCACGATTTGTGCCAACTACCGGACCTGTAAATGCATCTCATACTGTGTCGGCCCGCTTTCTCGGATATTATTACGTGTATTACTATTACGACACCGTCTCGCATTAAGTTCTACAAACTAAAATGTTAAACTCAATATCCTATAGATAGCTACAATTATCAATAATAGTAAAGCTACTTTCTTAACATTGTTTCCTAAATATCTTTGATGTTAAGATTATAATAATATTCTTGGCTCCACTAAGAGCAAATATTTTATCTAGAATTCATAATCACTACTCCTTTACCAAACTGTTTTGATTTGACAATCTTTGAATACCACAGCGTAGAACCCATAAATCAAGTGCCAATTAATAACGAAGCAAATTGTATTTGAAAGCGTCACAGAGAAATAATGCCACCGCGTTTAGCAACACTTTCGCTAGAGAAAGCTATTCGTGCAATAAAATATCTTTGTCTTTGCACTTAAGATGCGCGGAACGACTGACTAGTTATTAATCACTTTTTATGTTCCCCAGCGAGCGAGCACGATTGAGATACGATTAGCATACAATACAATATCAGTTAACGAGGCCTTCTTATAGTAATATGAAGCTAATAAAGATACTTGTTTGTGTAACACAAGCTATGGCTGCTATTCATTTAGTTTTATTGCGTATTGTGTTTCCGTATGTAATAAAATTAACATTATATCTCTTATTAGACGTGCCTAAATACAGCTACTTATACCTATTTGTGACAAAATATAGGATACATTAATTATGATCAACTTATAATGAATGAATGTCAGCTTTTATACAATGCACGTCTCTTCCGGGACCAACCACTGGTCCCCGAGGGCCCCTTGATCACTACGAACGGGAGGTAGAATTGTGATTGATGAGGTTATTGGAAGTTGAGATACTTTTGGATTTAATCATTACTTGAGAAATCCTGTACCAATAAGACCTACTGAACTTTTTGCTGATTATAACTGGCGCCTTTTCTCTTGGATCAACCGAGATTACTTGTGTAATAATTTCAAAATGGTTCTGTGCTACCTTACCATAAATGTCTCGACACTAGCTGACGGCGCAGCGGCACCCACGCCCGGCGCTGAGATGAAACCGCGCTTATTTAGGATTTCACCACTCCCCAATGACCATCGTTACTTACACAACCATTGACCAACGGTGCTGCGCCAAAGTAGTGCGTGTTGCTACTTTTTGCACGGCCTGTACTTACTCGATCAGATATGATTGAATCTATTTCAATTAATGACTACTAACAGTTTCCTAGTTGGTGCAATAGATCTTGTATCAGGCAGGCTACACAACTACTAAACTTTTCCGTTCTTCATGGTACAATGTTATTGTGTAAAGCTGCAAATGGTATTTTTATTATTACCTTACCACCTTGAAAAAGTAACTTGCTGACATATTTGATCATGCATTTAAAAATCATATCTTATTTTTCCAGAATCGAGCATTCAACCATCGATAATGGAGAGCTGGCTTGGCGATGTCAAACGCGTCAGAATACCTCGGCCTAAATTTGGAAGCAAGTATCCCGTAGAACCGCCGAAGGATTACTTAGAAGATTGTGGAGGGGATCTTGGCAAGCAACGCCGGCACGACAAAGACCTGACTAAGGCGACAGAAGAGCTACGTCGATCACTGCAAGAGAAACTATGACCTCCTAATAGAACATTAGGTCTATTTTAGCTTTAACCCTAGCCAATGGCATAATGACCCCCATACGCGGCCGTTTAAGCGATTACACAAGCACTTTGACGGACATTGTTCGATACAAATGCTAAATTTACAAAGTGTTACGGACACGTGTTACGCGTGTTAATCGTCCGGGTTATTGTTATCATGGCTATTAGTTATAGTGTTATTATTTTGTTAAACATTCAATTAAGTGATCGACTTCAAATGTACTTCGATGGGATACAATGAAATGGTAATGTTAAAACCGAAATTCAAATGACACAACATGACCACTTCATGGTATGAAATATCAAACCACAAATCGTACCCATGACACGATATAATGTAAGATTGAAAAAAAGTGAGTGGATATGTTTGAATGTCAAATGCCCCTGGACCGAGTATTATAACAAAAATGATAGGTGTGACGTGCTTTGTTACAGTATAATATTACAATTTTGGTTACAAAGCTACAATAATCGGAAAGATATACTATTCTTATGTAAAAAGGTTGTCAGTATTGATTTGCATTGATTTGTTCTTTTGTTTAACTAAAACCAACTTTAAATAACAACTTTAGTTTGCTTTATTTGCCAAAAAGCAAAAAAATATGGCGTGTCACTAATTCAAGTTTAACTACGAAACCAGTAATATTCGTTAGGTACGATTAGACGTAGTTATTTAGACTGACATTATTTTAGAATAAGTTTACCGAATCTCGATAAGTATTAAAATACTTTTATCAATAAATATTGATGTATCGTTTTTTGTTGTTTCATGTTCCGGGAATGATGTAGAGATTTATGTCTCGCACACGTAGGCAATGATGATTTAGAAGAAATATTTATCCAGTAAGAAAGAGGGGAAAAAACATACATTGCTTTGAAAGAAATATTCTTAAAATACGGCTTAGGCGTTCTTCCGTTCCGTGTATATCTATTACACAAATAGCTAAGCTACCCCAGTAATATTTCATACAACGTTAGATGGACCTGTGAGATCAAGATGGCCGTGTCAGAAGGCTGGCTCGGTGCCAAACTATTCAGTTACAAATGAGTTTTGGCGGGTATCCACTGTATTCCAACAAACATACATACAAACAAGAGCTGCTGATTCCGACGAAATTGTTCGATAACTTGGATATACATGGCTATGTTTTTGTGAGCAAAATCTATATTTATTCTTGGTATATAAGACGGGGAAGTTAAGACGTGAACTTTGAAAGTAAGTAGGTACCGACATAAAAAGGTTTTTATAAATGCTAACAGGTTGATTAGTATGAAATGTCACAACCCTTCTGATGTAAATATCACCGCAACGCTTGTAAAGATTTTCTTAAATTGCACAGTTGGTATAATCAGCTGTCGTTCATAATGTAGATACAATATAAATAAGTACATGATAAGGTTTCGTAAAAATACGTATGACGTAATTTCATGAAACAAAATAATTTCCCTCTCGAGAAATCTCGTTATTGTTGTTTCGAAGTTTCAAAAGTTCGTGATTGGAAAACACAAGATGCTTCGATAGAACAAGAGTGTACAACGACTATGCCGTAGGTACATTACACGTCCCAATCTTTCGAATCGCAATTGGTTTGTCATTTTAAACATCTGATATGAGTAGAATACATCGCTGTAGGTACCTATTTAGTAAGCTGCATTTTTCTCAAAACTACATAGTAACGACTTCGAGTCACTGGAAAAATCACATACGCATATCCTTAAGAAGCCTAGTGTGTGTGATTCAATATTATTAAAATAAAAATGTGGAGGATTATCAGAAGATTAGCATACAATGTAATTGGCTTTTAATTCTGTGGCACGAAGTAAATAATAATAAATTACTTACGGAATCATCGTAGTGTTGTGTATGAAGAGCGGTAGTGCTGCCCTCTCGCGAGTTGCACGGGGACGAGTGTCGCCGAGAGCGCCTCCCCTCCTCCTCGTACTCCTGCACATGTGCGTGTGTTATATCCTTACATGCCAAACAATATGCAAGCTTACATAACACATCACAGACCAACCAATGTGAAACGCAGTAGAACTACAAGTACAAAACACTAGACTGCACCGTGTCACAACTCATAGATAACATGCATCACACTTTACACGCAAGAAAGTAATACAAGCGTAAAAACTACGTAACTGTATGTAGCACACGACAAATTCCGTCTAGACTACAACCTACATAGAAACTTGTTTATTAGTAATAAAAAACGTCTAAGACATAGGGAGTAAAGTTAGAGGGATGTGAAACAGCGAAGACTCGCGGTTAAACTGCATGGCGAGGGATGACCAACTAACTGTCTCGACGATTCAATTGATTTTTCACGCTATTTTTGCATGTTGGCACAGTTTCGGCTAGCGCCAACGCCGCGCGGAAGTGCTAGCTGGTTAAGTATTGTTGTCGCACTAGTAGAACCTAAACTATGCTCAAAATAACAAAAAGTCACACAACGCAAATACATATGGTATTTTTACTGGCAGAGCTTCGTTCTAGGATTTCCATATAATTCTGCAAATAATAGCTAAAGTTTATAATATTATGTTTAGGAAAGAAAATATCTTTACTGACGATCCTAACTTAATTTGAAATAACTCGTCTAAATGCCCGGTAAAATGTATAAATTGAAGATTTTGCAACATCAGAGACGCATAAAATTGCTGACGAAGTACGCAAAGTCTGATTTTAGTTTGGTTTCGTTTTTAGTAAAACTAAACAAAAAATAAACTCATTTTATAAAGAAAAAACATTCCCACGAAACGTAATAATGTATTGTTTACTTTTAATTTCTGTTGCGTAACAAAAGTTAAACATAGTGGCTATTCGTTAAAGGAATATGATTTTTTATTTTTTATCTTCAGCATAATTTAAAGAAGAAGATGAAGATATTGAGGAACCTAAATATCCTTCTCAGAAGTTTGGTTTTTTGATGAAGAAAGTAAATTCTCCCAATTGTGAAACATGTGGAACGGTTGAAGATGTTCACCACATACTTGTAGACTGTATTAAGTACAAGAAGGAAAGAGAAACTCTTTTCAGTTCGTCAAAATTAAATAAATTTGATACCGGTCCATATGTTAAGGTCTTAGCGCAACCTTCAACGGAGATAGCAATACTCCTTGCTGAGTTATTTTAGAGATTATAATTTATATTTTATGTGTTGTTTAGTTTAGAATAGGTTAAGTTATGATGAGGCTGACTTGCCTTTGAGGATAAAAGCCTCCAATAAAATATAAGAATTAAAAAAAAAGGGAACCTAAATCGCAAAATAGTGATAGAAATGAAATAGTATACAAGAAAATGCTTGTAAGGACGATGGACGGCAACTATCTCGCCTTTCTAGTCTTCTCCTTCTTTATCGTGTGGTTAGTGCATAATCTAGTGACAGAGTTTTTATGCCACCCTCTCTGGGCCTTCTCTTCTTCTTTTCTGGGTCTGATTTGGCGTAAAAGGATCGTAATCGTAAATCGTAAGGGATCATCCTACGATATTTACGCGTGTTGCTTAGAGACAGTCTTGTTTTCACTGTCTCTAAGCAACACGCGGAAATTTAGTGTAAAAACATAGAAGTGTGTTTTATTTAGGCAATCATTTAAGTGTCACCTAGTGGTAAACACCGACAGTACCTCAATAAATTAAAAAGTTAAAGGCTTATTTATAATATTTTCAACTGTAGTGAAACCTTAAACAGGTGTGAGCTTAGATTCGGATACTTGCTTGTTTTATCGAACCGAACTCGTTCTCTATTATCGCTTACCCGGAGCCATTGAACGCAATAGTTTTATGTGTAACTACAATAAAAAGTCACGCAACGCATAGAGGCTAAAGAACCCTATAATATGAAATAAAGTCGACCCAAATCCTAGTTCATTTTAAGAAGTAAACAACCTCGTTGTTCCGTTTTTGTTTTCATTATAAAAGTACTTAGTGTGATTGGTTCTGCACGTGTAGTATTTTTTGTTCTAAAAACAAAATCTTATTTCACATAGGTACTTACAACAGCATGTTTATCTAAGAAGGTCATTCTTATCTCCTAATAAAACACGCTAATATACATGTTATGGTCATACGCAGACATAATCTGCAATATCTATTCATAAATCATGCTACGCAGGGTGTACGTAACCTATCAGCGGCATGTTCCCGCGTAAATCCAAGTGTCAACACAGGAAAATAGGTCATTCCGGTTCTTGTAGCAGAAGTAGCCCATTGACTTAACCGGTACTTTTAAAAGAAGACTTTATCGTAGCACCTGACTGCTACAGATTGTAGATAATGTCGGAGATTTGTTCCTCAATTTACAAAAAGAGTTCCTTGAGACTACGAGTCTAAGAAACGCTACGCGTGCTACGTGCTACGAAAATCTTATCGTAAGTAAGAGGTTCAATTATTTTAAATTACAGTACCTACTTCAGTTATCTGGCTACATTTGCGTTATTTAATTAAAGCACTATAGATAACGCAGACATAGATGTCATGACAGCAGTTGATTGTACTGCAACAATGACTCCCCAAAGAGAAGACATCAACGACCGAGTTAGCATACCTGCTAATTTAATTAACTTTATTGATCGGTCGTATATTGTCTGGTTCATTATCTTTTTTGAGCAAAATGAAGGAGACATAAAACCAACGTATAAAAGTGTTTGTATGCTTTAAACTACTGTTCAGAATGTTAAATATTGATGTTTTTGTTCACTTTATTCACCGTGGTATAGGTTAGGGAGAGGGTTGTTAACAAACAACCCTGTTAAATATGCAGGACAATCCGTGGTCTGCGTCGAATAACTTGCTCACACCTTTCAAACTAAGAACCATAGGTACGGGAATTTATGCATAATGTATAAATTATTCATTTTAAGCTCACAATTTCATTATATTTAGGGAACCTCTTTGAGACGCGAAGTGTTAAAGCATTAACTTTGTTTTTAATAGCTCTATTAAAAGAATATTAGATAAACAAAACTGTTTTTATAAAGACCCACTTTGGATTTAATACCGTACAAGTTTTAAATGAACGTTATGTTATTGTTGCAGCTTAAAAAACTTCAGGCGTTTAACAATTTATATAATTAAAACTGTATCCACCCAAATACTAATTAAATATAAATGGCGGGTTTAACGGGCTTTCTAATTAGATATTAACGTTCATTACATTCCTGCTAACTTATAATTACATTGCATGTAGCTACACGAAATTTCCATTAAAGAACAGTACCTACAGTCTACACACGATGAATCACACTATATGAATAAGCATATATTTTTATGAACCATTTTGTTTTTAAATAAAACTCGTCTTTTTTAGATAATGTTTGCTTGTTAAAAAAGATTCGTAATACTTCGGTAAATAACAAAATCCAAACGGAGAGTATGAACGAAAGTATAAACTATCCCTGAAACTTCGATTCCGAAAATAGAATGCAATCTCATTACGAGTCTAGTGTTATATCACGGAGAGGGTGTGAATGTTACCGAACTGTGTATGAAAGAAAGTGGAAGGTACCTTGGCCATGGCGCGCACGTCCATAGGTACGTAGTCGCGGAAGGCGACGCGGCGTCGCCGGCGCGACGACATGCCGAGCGGCCGGCGCGCCGCGCACTGATGGAGCTAGTCAAGCTACCCGCCTGAAACCGCCCTTGCCACCCTAACCGCTCTTACCGCCCTTGGGATGCGTCCGCCCTACGGTTTGCTTAAGAGGCACCCTGTTAACTTTACGTTTTATGGCGCACCCGCGGCAAGTACGCACCGTAATTTTTTAAAATTGCAATCCTCTCAGTAAAATACTGCTGCGGTCAATAACTGTCGCCTTTACCCGCGAAATGTATTTCATTTAGGAGCTTTGAAACAATTGCTTGCTCAGAACGAAATGTATGAGGCCTTAGTTTGCGTATCTACTATAAGATTAGTTAAGTAGTTGCTACTAACTAAAAGTACACAAAACCCTAACCCTAAACAAGTTTTGCTAAAACATAAAATAATCATTTTTGTTGTAGAGAAAAAGCCCATTTATCTTTGTCTATTTCGGACGCAAAGGTAAATATAAAAGTTGCGACAGAAGGTTGACAAACAAGATAAGCTTACACAATAAGCTTCTATTGAACTCATTTTGTTTAGGAAGTACTATGGCTCTAAGTATAGCAACCTATATTATCTAATTAATTACGTTGGGGGAGGATAAAGCGCATCACCGACAAAGAGCCTTCTTTGTCTCGCTCTTATTGAGCTTCATTTATAAAAGATGAAAGATATTTATAAACGCTTTCTTGATTAATAATGCGATAACTTATAATTAGATTTCTCTAGCGTTCCGCGGTAAACCTTGATTCAGCGTCACTTACTGACGTCACAATATTAGATGGTTTAACGTTTAGCCTTTAGCACTCATCAATTTTAACAAGAGACGGCGCGGTTAAAAATACACCTTTAATATAATCGATACACCAAAGGTTAATAAATATTAGAAACATTATTAGCGTTTTTTCCTTAGTGAACTATTCTTAATTACTGTAAAATAAAAACTTGTTTTAGTAGATACGAACGTAATTTATAAATTACTTAGGTACGTCTTTTTTTCCAGTACCTACACCGATTGTTCAAATTCATAGGATGTAAGACGTGATATAAGAAACTTTTGAAATTCGAAACCGGAAAACATCTTGCCCTGTATAAACCACTCTCAACAGACTATATATTTATGTAATACCATAAGTCATCTGAATGCCATACTTACAAACAATCAGCATCCCAAGAGATATGAAAACAACAGTGAAAAGAGAATTCTCAAATAGGAGCTATTTATTAATACGTGAATATATGATGTACATTGTACAGTCAGCAAACGAGATAAGTATACTTATGCTAGCGGGTAACTGTAACTTCCTTTTAGGTTAACACAAATTCTGTATCTACCTTAAAATCTTTGTCATCGTACTTCTGAGTGGTTTTAGGCATAAAAGTTTACTATAAAAGGTATGAATATAACCACACTGGTAAGGTAAAAGGGAATAGATGTTTGTTTCCTGTCCACATACAAAGCTCTGTTGTTGACTATGTAAAAGGATCCCTAATAAGTATTTAATTCTAGATATTACATGTTTTGTATGTTGGTCAGAATATTAGCCACATTATAAGTTATACAAGGTAACCATAAACTTGATAAAATACGAGTTATATATAACTTGATATTATTTCCAAGATTTATTGAGATAAACGGCAACTTTCCTAAAGATCTTGTTGTTTACTTTGGAAATCTGATTTTAAATTTGAAAACTAACTTATTGAACTATTCAAATCACTTAAGTTATTATGAGTTGAAAAAACTCCTTTCATCTGAAAATTCAGCAGTGTGACATACCTATTGACAAAAATACAAACAGACAATCTAACAGACCCACGGAAATGAAGTTTCCGTTTTTGCCATTCGGTCAGAACGGACCTCGCTAAAATAGCTTTAGCAAATATTCGGAACCTTTTAAAATGCTGTGTGTTATTTATGGGTACATCTTTTTGGACACAGGTAGACGGACGGGCAAAGGTGTCACACCGATACGGTTTTGGCGGTTCGTTTTTGGCATAGAGCCACATCTTTCTATAACTGTGCCAAATAAGTTTTATTTTTTATTTGTGTACCTACTTGGGTAAATAAACTCTTAGTTACCGTGTGACGTGATGATGACTTCAATAAAAGTACGAAAAGTTAAGAAAGAAAATTCATCGGTACCTTTTTATAACATTTCGTCAAAAAATTACGCAGGTCAAAACATTAAGAATTTAAAAATTATTACATTCCGATGTGTTAAAAATTATTACACACGCAATAATAAAATGAATAATACGCGGGCTAATAGCAGGAGTAGTGTCAGAATAATGAACCCAAGAAATGTGCGTAAGAGTCGAATATGAAAAAAAATCCTACGAAAACTAAGATTTTTACCTAACTAATTATTTTGTTAGGTGTACCCCAAAATTACGTTACTTCAAAAACGTAAACATTAGTTAATTACTGTCAAATATTACTTAGGTGATGGCACTTAGCGTCGCGTGAAATAGCCAATTTAAATTAAAAGTAAACAAATGAAAAGTTAAAATATTAATGAAATAGATACCTCTCATCTCTAAAATTAATTTATATTAAAAAATAAAATATTAGAAATTCCTATAAAAGGACGTTAAAGGTCCTATACGTAGATACGTAAATAATAAAACCTTGTGATGCCTTTTTGCGTTAAGTGTGATTTTGTTGAAATCAATAAATTAATTACTTTTTAATTTTGTAACCACATCAAGACTAATATAAATAAATAAAACTATAAAATGCATAAAAATATACGCAAAAAGATAACTCAGTGGGCTCGTCCGGGATTTGAACCCGGGACCTCTCGCACCCGAAGCGAGAATCATACCCCTAGACCAACGAGCCGATACTTTGACGAGCTCAAATAGCACTCTAAACAAACGCCCTATACAACTGTGTTATCAATGACGTCATAATGTTTTAAATTACATTAGTCATCTAGATTTCATACAAAATGTATCGTGAAACATAAGTGAGGTTAAATGGCGATCGTCCTAGCTGGGATGTTTTAAGTTACTTAAGCTTCACACACTGGTAGGTAGATAAATGAAAATTTTCCAAGAGAAGAACTTCTACTTGAATCTATTCTATACTAATAGAGTCAAAAGAAAACACTGTTATTGGCCGCTATTGCCGAATAGGTATTTTCACATAGTTAAATTGCCAATGTTCCCCACAGTCCTCTTTGCGAGGTGAAAAATAAATAGGTACCCGAATTTTGCCAGATTTACCCATGGAATGCAATATACAGGAAATAACGGCCATAATTGTGAGCTGTTTTAGTTCTACTCGCTAGCCGTTATCGACTCATGCAAGAAAATGTGAGATAAATAGTAACACAGTGGTAGTGCCGAGGTGCCACTCCAGCTAAGCTACTCAATTAATTAGCTAATTCCAAAGTAAAGCAAAAACTATTTTTATTTTTGCTATGGAAATAACAGATGCAATGAAAGCGATGCAACATCACCTGTTTCAATAATTGTTCAGTGTTTTATTTATTATGTCTATAAATAAGATCAAGCTTAAAGTAGAACTTGAGCATGAGCTAGAACAGCTGTCGGTAAAGAAGATCAGTAGAAAATAAGTAAGTGTGAATGGTCGGTGATGAGAACGCGAGTGACACCCAGGACACTGCTATAGACAAGGCGCAGAGAAGTGAATGTGGTCGACAAGATAAGTGTAGAAGGTAATTCTGGCAAAATCACCTCGTGCGGGGGCTCCAGGTCGTCGTCCGGGGGCGGCGCGTCGCTGGGCCGCCACGCGCGCCCGCTCCTGCCCCAGACAACACCACGTCACAATAACACCAGCACATTGCTACTCCAGCTACTTCACACATAACACCATACGATAACACACAAACTCAACCATCAACCGATTTCAACGATTAACACTTTTACAGGGTCGCACTTTCGCGTCCGGAGGGCCTAATTTTTGTTTTAATCGGTCAATATTGTTTCCTATTCCTAAATTATTTTATTTTATTAACACAAAATTCACTACTGTTTCTTTATTCATTCATAGCTTTCGCGTATTTCACATTGCTCTGAATAGGTAAAGGAAAATGTAACGTTAAGATTAGTAACAGTTATGCAGGTAATTACTGCAACTAATTAATTATTCGAGCCTTCTTTGTTATCTAAGAATTAGGTTCATTGTTGATATTTTCCATATTGTCATAAAAACTCCATGCAACCAAACCGTTAAAGTGAATATGGACTGCGGCAATAATAAATCTGAATTGTTTATGTTGAAACAATTTGACAAAAATGATCTTCGATAAAAGTTTAAACGTCGCTTTCGCATCGATTTAACTGGCCGTAAATTGAAAGCAACCCTTACTTTCGGATGCAGGACAATAGCACTAAACCGCTGGTGACAATAAATGGGAACGTTTATGCCGTCATAAAACAATCGATACCAATACTGAATAAACGTGGAAGTGTTTGGCGACCAGCCAATGAGACGCTCGGTTCGCAAGAGTGAGCGCTGACAAGGGCTACTGGAAAACCGTGGGTTATTTTCGCAGTGAGATGTAAAAGAGCGAACGCTCGACGAGGACTCAGCCTTTGCTTTCGCACTTTACCATTAAAGTGCGAGTACTTTAGCATTTAAGCGCCTTTACAAGAGTCCCCGGCGCGCGGCGGCGGTGAGGGATTTACGCCTCGCTCATTAGAGAGGTGCGGTCTGTCGCGCTGGCGGCTCTCTGATCTCGCACAGCCTCAGCTGAATGACAAATTATTATTATATCTTTCCGCTTTTCATGAACCGCTACATCCTATTTAATCGAAGTGTAAAGAGCTCTAACTATGTTAATGTAAGTGTGGTCAGTCATATAATGAGGTCACCTGTAAGCATGGTCATGCGGTGGCAGGCCCAGGCCGGAGTCCTCGGAGGGCGAGCGATGGTCGGCTACGAGAGGTGCCTCCGCCGGTCCCTCCTATAACAATAACCCGCAACCTGACCCGAAAGCCCCAACACTTTCAACCACTTCGCACGTAACTTTACTTACGTTGTAGAGTTACTAACTTTTAGTTGCTTAGGGACTTTGAACTCTAAAGTACTCTAAAGGTCCATGAACTGAGATAAACAGATTTACGAAAGACATTGAAGACGTTGTGGTTGACATAGTGTTCAGAAAAGAAAATACGCGTAAATTCATGGGTCACATTAAGTGTGCCACGATGGGAGTTTACATTTGTCAGGCCTGACCTTATGAGTGTATCATTGATGTTTTATGATGCCTACTTGTTATTAAAATAATACATTTATGAACCATTTATAAACAAGCTCAATCTACTATAGAAAGCAATCAAACTATGACATCGAAGGAACATGCAGATACAGGGGCGTACTCGGCGATCCTTAATCAACCCTTTGAAGTAGTTTATCTTAATTCCAAATTCTTTTGAATAATAGAATAATATTGTTTGGAGCAGCTGTGTACGTCCTTGTGAACAGTCAAGTGAATAAGTAAAGCGTGTGCACTTACCGGGTCGTGCAACTCATGCATCGTCGAGGAGGGTAGCATGTGTCGCTCGGGAGCCCGCTACCAACAAATCGTAAGCATCAACTAAGTTTGTGCAAATGATTTTGCACTGAAGTGTACATACTGTCGTGTTATCTATGTATGAAGATTAATACATTCATCCATGTTATTCATCATGTATTTGCGCAGTTTTCGCAAAGCAGCTGTGTTATTAAAGTAATCTGGTGATGTGGATGTTTTAACTATCTTGTGCATGTACCATGTGTATGCAAGTACTACGTAATTAGTGAACAAAGAGTTGAGTCTCCTCTTTAACTGAAGTATAACAACAAGTTTCATTCGTTCGTTAAGATAAACTGACGCCATAGTTTACTGAAATAAATTAGTTATTTTTTAGCAGAAAGCAAAACATCGTTTAAATTAAATTAGTCCAAGCAATCTTGCAAACAGAGCGGAATCCTAATTAGGTACTGCAGGTAGAGCACAGATTACAACATTGTAAGACGAAAGCCTGCCTAATAAACTCGGAGGAAATACACCTTTTACCTCTATTTTTCGCTGAACAAGAGATTAATTGTGAAAACGTTGCGAATTACTTTGTGTTTACATGATTATTTGACTACAATTTGTAAAGCTTATTTTGTGGTGTCTGTAGTTGCAGATGTTTTATTTTAGTGATACAACGGTTATACTCATAATAGGTACAGTCCAATAGACACTTTTTCAGGATATCAACAGTGCCACTCCGCACATTTCAATGAAAACCATACCACGGGAAAACAAGATGAGCATTTAAATTCGACGCTCTTTAAAAAAATTAAGTTATCGTGGTATGGCCTAGAAGTACGTTAATTTACATCATATTTTTACTTAGGTACTGTACTAAAATTGATAGATGTGTTTCCACAATTATGTAAACGGGAATTACCTTAATGTGATGATCGGCGGGCTCCTCTCCTCTCCTATACACGAGCTCGTCAAACCTGGCTCTGTCCTCAGGCACCATGAATTCACGAATCTCCGTCAGAAGCGTGTACTGCGGACGAAACACTCATCTATTATTTGTATAAAGAAATAACGCTGCAAAACTAGCACTGTGCAGGAATTGTCGAGGTTACGAGCGGAATGTAGGTTAAACATGTAGTTGGTAAAGAAAGGGTACGCTCTTGTATGGAAGATATTTTGCTATCCGGGATAATTTAGACGGCAACATGCATACATTTTAAGTTTATCCGTCGAGCTGTTGTTCGGTTTCATGAGAATAGATTGGTGAAGGTAAAAATATAGGTACTTACATATATGTATAATATCTTTAAAACAGGTACATTATTATGCACACATCATTAATTGAACGTAAACAGACTTCGTTCAGGCTGCCTGCTCGAAAAGATAAATTGTTGTTTGGTAATGTGACGAGCGTGCCTGCACGAGGCATAAGTTATACCGCGTGTGATTGATGATAATGTATTGATATAGCGTCTACACGCGAACTTCATGGCATCCCACAAATTACTTTAATCCTATAAATACAAAAGCCATGCGGAGAAACATTAAATAGGATAGAAAGAGATGTCTCGGTGAACAGAATTCGGGATGTGTTGAATAATGCAATACGAGACGTCGAATTAAAGACGTTTTCTACGTGCTTGCTCAGAATCGAATACCCACACAATGAGTGTATAATATATTATGATTGTGTCTAAAAGATGGTTCTCTGAAACATTTCAGAAACTAAAGTAGACCTTAGTATTTTAGTTCAAATGCACCAAAAGAGACCATTTTCTATAATAATGTGTATTTCAGTAAGACAGTTCAATAAATATAACATCCATGACAAATCATATTTAATTGTGACATAGTGGCCTATTTTCGAACCCTTTGTCCCTATCTTATATCTAGAGATTGGAATCGAAATAAATTGGATTTGTATTTATCAATAAAAACTACTTTCACCTAGAGCTGAAGTTGGCGAGAATCCTGAACTATCGCGATAAAATTGAATAAGTTTTCATAGAAAGTTTAACATGCTGACCGTGAACTAAAATCGTTACTGAAAGAAACAATTAGGTAGAAATTGTCCGATGAGATAGAGAACATTATAATTCTACTGAACAAAGATGTCATTTAGGGTTCTACCATCGATCGATCGTCAATCGATGCCATCAATCGATGGTATAATAGATTAGTCGGTACGGTGACGTGAACTCTCTACCATCGATCGATGGCATCGATCGACGATCGATCGATTGGTGTGGTAAAACCCTTAGAAACAATTGACGGTAATAGGCAAAGTACGAGTACTTACTCTGCTCAAGCTAAGCAATGTTTGCAGTTTGTACATAAATTAGCCGGTTGTAATACCTAATTGTTTACTGAAACATTATCTCTATGTATACAGAGTTCAGTTTTCCTTTTCCAAACATGAGAAAAGCCGAGCTACACACACAAACACTTTCATTAGTAGATGTAGGTAAGTATTAGTGCGGAATGTCACAAAATAGGGATCAAAGGGGCCAAGATAATAGGGTCGATAGAGCACAATCTGGAATTCGGCAAAAGTAGAAAGAAGTCTTTGAAAGTATCCGACATCGGTTAACATACATTACACTTGTATGAGGTTCTTTAGATAGTATTATTTCGTGTGTATTTTTTGTGTTACGTATACGTATAAACGGGAAACCTACCTTTGAAATAGTTCTTGAAAGCCTTTCCAAATCAAACCGTCAAAATACGATCGGTATTGTTAGTAACAAATAAAATCTTTGACTTTAACTTTCTTCATAGAACACTAATTCAGTTCTTTATGAAACTTTTCCTACTACCTAATTCCGTCATGTATACGCTGTCAGTAGCACATTCGTGTGGTGACCTAAATGCCGCGGATGGAACCACCGCCTGCACTAGGGATTGGGATCGATGCTAGCAATGGTACAAGTTTGTATACAGTGACATTAGTTTCCAGTCTGCCGATTGTGTTCCGAAAAATGTATGCATTTATGTTACAGTTAATTCATATGTAGCCAAATCTATTATAGAATAAACGTACCCATCTTAATCTAAATATATATGTAGTATTTGGCAAGCAAAGCTAATCGAAGTTTTGCCCAATATCAATGTTATTGTCTGCCCAAAAGAATCCTTTTGCATATTCGGTCCAGCAGCGCACCGAGCTTCTTTAAAGTCATCGTCTTCCAGCCCTTGTCCCATGTGACGTGCAGGTGGCGCAAACCTTTTTTGTTTGATTCTCCTCTGCCAACCATTTTTTTTCACGGATGTGATATCTACAAATGACCCTCTCCCACTCTAGGCGGAGCGGAAGGGATTGTCAGACTTGTACTGACTAAAACCCATCTATGTTCCTTCTTAGCCCTTTGTATTCCAGGGCCACTGTATCTCGTTCGAACAGCCCTGGCTGGCATCGGTCCTCTCGGTCCCCTTCCGATTCACTTACATCAACCATCACGCTATCATTTACTAAGACTGAGCTTCTTTCAAGTAATCGTAGTTAATTATGAGCCACCATATATGATAGACTCTGGGCTCGATCTTGACGTAAATACTGAAGAAAGAAATACAAATGTTTGGAACTTTGGATGACGTACCTTCTGTGGCGTATCGAGCAGGTCCCTAACGACGGTGAGGAAGGAGTCGGGTGTGAGCCTCCTTGCGGCGTACTCCTCCATGTAGTAGGCGATGGCGGGCAGGTCGCACGCCGGCAGCAGCGAGCGCGCTTTCTGCTCCACCGCCGTCGACGCCGCGCCGCGACGCTTGCCCCACCCGCTTATTCTAAGGGAAACATGGTTTATCATCAGCATAGATAAAGGCCCTGTGGGCCACAACTAGACTCGTTGGTGGATTGGCTTATCTACTAGCACACTCTCACTGGGTGGAGACCTCTGTCCCAGAAGTAGGAACATTATAGACTGATTATAAAGCATAATCAGAACTCTCTCTGTGACTTCTATTAAAATATCAAAACCGCTACGGTAAATAAAAGTGATCCCTATTTAACCACCTGCATATTCAAATGATAATGAGACTGCGTTAGTCACGGTTTCTCATTATGAATAAGGGCCCTGAATGGAGTCTAGGCCGTTAGTTCATAACGACCGGGAGATTCCGGTTGAATAAAGCTGTGGTTATTCGTACTTCCTGAGTTCTCTGGATTCCAAATAAACTTATATATAAACCAATACAACTATTTATGGTACGTGCTAAGTGCTAACACATTCCCGAAATTGACCTCTGTCTTCGTAATGTAGTTACAAGTATACTAAAGTTTGGTTACATAGTTATTTGTTGTAACTTATTTAACAACTGAAAACCTATTGCCACAGCCCATTAATAAATAAAAAATGTTCCCGAAAGGCCTGACACTAACAAACTAACTGTAGAAAAGCCGAAAAGTAAATGCATCATTCGATTAATCTGCAAGCCTTGGGCTGACAGGTGATCCCCTTTCGTGGTTGTGCCGAAAACCATTTTATAGAAAGCAGTAAGGTTCAATAAAGGGTGTAAAACACCTCTTAACGAAGCCGAAAAGCACTGGTTCTCCATGACATTGCGATCATTTTTTTTTCTACACCATACCTGGGAACCTTCTAATTACGGAGATATTAGGGGTCAAAGTTCCAACTTTTTGACAATTATTTTTTTAAATACAAGTTTTTAATGTAAGATTTTTTATTGTATTTTTTTTTATTGTAAGACTTTAAACACATCCACGACCCCCGTACTATTCAATCCGTCCATCAGCTCAATGTTTTGAGTGCGTTACATTGAGTTCTACCACAAAACATGATTTTACACCCCCCAAAAAAAAGTCGTTTCCCAGCAATCATTTTTGCGTAAAGTTACTTAGTTTCATGTACAGAATGCTTGGTTGACGGCTTCGTGATGAGGTGATTTACACCGTGTATATTAAATTAGTTTTTACCATATTTACGAGTTACAAGTCATGTAATTTCATTTAAAACCGAAGATAAACTGCATTGTTCACGAAACAAAGTTAAATGAAAATTATTTCATGCGAACGAAATAGATGGTTTTGTACTCGAGTACGAAACACTTTAATTAACATTAGTGAAAACTTTGAACATAAAGCTATCCAGAAAAGACTGATACATTTTACGAATTCCAGAAACTGATTAAGGGCTTATCGAGGTACGCTATAACTTGGTTCAGCGATTTCTTAACCTATCTATCGGCCATCTGCTGAGGCGTCCCACGCTGAAACAGCGTTTTGATAAGTGGCGGTCAAACTAGATGTGTTTCCGATACACCTTACAAAATATGAGATCAATTTTATTTCTTGAACCGACGATATTCCTAAACTAAAACTAAGATAATGGCGAGTAGCCATCATCAATATTTTTTCTTCCGTCACTAACCTTATCATGGGCGACAATCCTACACGCCCAGAGACAGGGTCAGGAACAAGGCTTGTATACGGTTGCAATATTTGTGCGATAGATACCTGGGTGTCGCATCCCGTTCCCCGTACGCGGTGCATGCGTGAGGAACTTTCCCGACGTCCTTCACAACCAAGGACATTCGTTTGTGGTACTTGAGCTGAGCAACCGCCTCGTCGTGGGTCACGTCGATGAACGACTGATTGTTCACCTCCATAATCTGGTCTCCAACCTAATACAACATAGATGATGAAGAGAAGTTAATGATGCTGATGACTTTGGATATGTTCTATAAAGTATTCACAAGTTATAAATTATTTTGACCGAATTATTTCTTTTGGTCTATATAATATCGACCTATCAACATATAAATCGACCTATCAAAATGCCTTTCATAATAGCATCGGTAGGTAGTGGAGGTGAGATCGAGCAATAACTTTCAAGTACGGTTTGTTTAATATAAATTCTTGGCAAATTGTTGGTGGTAGAAGTTTCAAATGTAAGTTACGAGGCTCGGATATAGCTAGGTAGCGTGCACTGTGGGAGGGGTGAGTCTTCAGCTCAAACGCTATAAATTCGCCAACACACCTCATACGTTACCCGCGCGCACACGAAAATTCAAAAATTTATTATATATCTGTTCAATTCGGTAAACAGAAACATTGTTGTATTAAGAGAAGTAACGTTAAGTCAACCTACAAGTTGAATAAGTTCTGAATACAGCTTCCGAAACTAGGACTTCATTTAATAGCAGCTATGCAAAACGTCATTTCCATAGCGCTGCAAGTTTAATGGGAAACAAACCAGTAATTTAGCCAACTATGAAGCGCCCTCGGTTGGCACAAACTTCGATGCAATTCCGTCTCGAAGGCCTCTTCCCTGCCGCCTCCGCAACTTTCGAAAAGTTGGGCGTCGCGTTAATTTACAACGAATTGCAGCAAACTAAGCACTAAATTGAGATTTATATCCACAGTAAACTTAATCCGCATTCCTTTTACATAGCTGTAAGATTGTCTTAGTATTTTTTTTTGGAAATTGGATCTTATTATATATTGAAAAAAGTTAGAGATTGTAGAGAAATATAAGTATAATTAAGTATCACTTGGTTCGAAGAAGGAAAAACTTGTGAGCAAAACCAGCATCCCTGAGAGATATTTCTCGACGGAATGTAAAGCCAAGTCAGAGCCCATGGGCGGCATAAAAGCTTTGACTCCTGGACTCAGTTTTTATTTAGGCACTAACCACATGATAAAGAAGAATGAAGTAGAAAAGTTAGTATACCCGGAACGTTTGATGTTTTTTTTTCGGATAAACATATTTTTAGTATCCTATATGACAAAATGAAACTATCCAATAGTATTGGTCACACAAGCAATACAAGTTAAAAAGCCAATAAAAATGTCTTCGAAACTGCTTTTTATTTATACGTTTTACGTGATAAATAAAAAGGACACATAAAATTATAAATACGGCCACATATCGTATATAACAACAATAAAGGCAATTTTATCTAACATTATTCAGCATAACAAGGGTGCCGAGGGAAAACCCATCAAATTACTACAATTTCCAATATTGTCTTCCATTCTGAGCGTCATTAGTTGCTCAATCGGGTGAACTTATCAAGTTAGTTGAACATGAAAGCATAATTACCATAAGTCCTGCTCTATCAGCAACGGAATCCTTGTCGACCCCTGTGATATAGATGCCGAGGTTGTACTCCAGCCCTCCTCTTATCATTAGTCCTAACGACTGTCCCGGCTCTATACAAAGGTCAACCTGCACACAAATTCATAAGATTAGCTATTTATTACGGTACATTATGTGCTTCGCAATATAAAATGAAAATGCGTTGTAGATAGATACACATACGAAAATTCACGGCATTCCGGATAGAACATTACGGAAATTGCTATTAGGGAAAGCTTGGCACGTGATTATAATACATAAGGGCCCATAAACACGTAATCTGTGCTCACAACGCCTTAAGAATGGCTTCATTCACCAAAATGTACTATATAATGATGGAGCTCATCGCGGTGATGTCACAGAGATCGATGCGCGCCGCGGCCCCACATCATTACAACCGCTAACAACAGAATTCTGTGGTGAGTTGACTACGATTAGCATACCACAAAGCGCTCCGACCTTTAACCTCAATATGCAATGACATAAAATATTTACGAGTAACGGAATTGACCATAAAAAATTATGATGTCATAAATTAATTTACGTGTTTATAAGTAACTGTCGTCATCGTTAGTGAGTAGGCTTTGGGCAAGAGACGTCTACTACGTACGCCCTAGCTTGGCATGGGACATGACACGAATAGGGTGTTAAAATAAATGGAATAGTATACAAGATAAGTACTATAGTCTTGTGTTACTCACCCTCCGTACGGAGCGGTCTTTGCTGTTGGGCCGTGAGGAGCGCTGCGGCGGTGGTGAGGCGGGCCGGCCGTAGCGGTCCATCCACGAGCAGGACGCGCGCCCCACCAGCGCGCCAGCCGTCCGCACCGTCATCGTTAGCTGACGACATGACTTCAACATCTAAACGATCAAACGAAGCTTAAGAAATTTGGACCAAAGATTGCGATGTAAAACAACATAAATGTTTCATATAGCGATATAATTTTGTTTTTAATAACAGCCCTTTGTTTTCAAAATTTAAAGACACAATTCATCTATTGCGCATTCGCAACCAAAATAAAATGTAATATCAAAACGTTTTAGGTTTTCCTTCAAGCTCATAGGTAATCAAGTAGAGAATTTTATTTTCTACTGCATAAAAGTTTATGTTTCACTTAAATATATTTATGACATCCAATACTCGCTAAACTAACTTAATGTGGCATAAATCGTAGTAGCACTCACATTAGAAACATATTCGTGTTCAGGTTTTGAAATTAGGCCAGGAAGTCTTTGCTTTTGAGCAAATTAATTTAACTGTGCTGGCATTATTGCCGGGGATGTAAAAGCTATTAAGAACTTAGTTAAATATAGTGTAAAATCACATTCACTAAGGTGCAATATGATTTCAGCAGCTCAACCAATAGAAGGAAAGGAGGTAGAAATCAACAAAACATATGCAGCTATTTTCGGTCCCTTTCGTATCTCTTGCGGTTGCTTATGACGGCTTGGGTTTGTAGTTTTAGATGTTCGGCCAAGCGAAAATCGCAGAACTTTATCAGACCTACGAGACCGGACTATAGGGTTGTAGAAATGAAGGGTACCGACACAAATCAACTCGGAATATCGTGGGAAAACGGCTATGTTCCCGGAAATTGCTGCTATTTTTATACACTATTTTGCTCTACATTTTCCTATCAGCATTCAGAGAATCAATGCTGATCTGTGAGTAAGTAGCTAACCAAGCCATGCATACACCATGCCCAGATCTTTTACGACAAAACTTTTCAAATAACTTGGCTCCATTTCTACATTTTAGTTACAATGTAGGTAAATACCTAGTTTCAGAGGAATTTATTTTATAAAAGGAATGAAAACGACTATCCGCGCGTCTACTTTTATTTGTGTGTGATAAAATCACGTCAGCTGATGGGCAGGGGGACGGGACGGTCGGGATGGTCGGGACACCCCGGCGACACGCGGCCAGCCGGCGCGGCGCTACTGCCCACTCCCTAGCTGACATATAGCTACTTTTGTGTAACTGCCACATGCTGTTACGTAATATAACCATTTAACAAATTAGATATCTATGCGAGAACAACATTTTTTCTGATTAAGCTTTTATACTTAATTAAAAGCTCTTTCGTGAAAATTTTATGTTAGAAATTTGAAACGTGCAGGTACATTACACAAACGGAAGAGTTTCTAAAGATAAAAGTTAATAATATAACACAATGTCTTTGTAGCGGAACAACTAAAGTCGTGTTTTACAAAAAGGTCTCAGTAAATGCCAGGAAGCGACATCGTAAATCTAGCGATATCGTCAAGTGCGGAAGGAAAAGTCCAACAACGTCTGCAAAAATAGTAGCGCTTACCTGACCCACCCACTATACTACCTAACCGCTACTCTAAAAATATTTGCAACGTAGCTATATCTATGCTCTGTGAAGGGAAAAATATACTTTTTAGGGTTCCGTAGCCGAATGGCAAAAAACGGAACCCTTATAGATTCGTCATGTCTGTCTGTCTATCCGTCCGTATGTCACAGCCACTTTATTCCAAAACTATTAGGACTACACAGCTGAAACTTGGTAGGTAGATGTATTCTGTGAACCGCATTATGATTTTAGTAGAACAAAATTTAAAAAAAAAATATAGATAAGTATATCCCCCCATACATGGAACTGAAACTAAAAAAAAAACAAAATCAAACCTATGCGTGCGGGGTGTCTATAGATAGGTCTTTAAAAATGACATTGAGGTTCTTTAAACCATTTTTTTTCAAAGTCAATCTTTTGAAAGATAGACACTTCCAAAGTAGTAAAAAGTGTGTTTCCCTCCCCCCCTCTAATTTCTAAAGTAAGAGGAGAAAAAATCTGAAAAAAATATGGGGATGTAGAACGTAAAAAAAAACTTTCAACGAAAATTGGTTTGAATAAGATTTGATATGTAGTTTTTGAGATATAGGACTTTTTTACCAACCTGCAGCAGTAACTTTGTTTTTCAACTTACTATGAAAAACAAATTTAGTTTTGCGGTTGAGTGAAGACTAATGAATGATCGTTCAAAACATTGTTATTATATTGTTTGGGGCTATGGAACCCTGTGTGCGAGTAAGACTCGCACTTGGCCCGTTTTTTATATTTGCACTCTTTATTATTGAAAACAAAGACGAAAAATGGATATTTCGTTCAAGGATTCTGATAGAAACACATACTTACGTAAATAATAAGTAAAGAATATTGTTACTTACCTAGTTACTAAATGAGGGCCATAAAAAGTTGGAAACAAGTGATATATAACTGCCATATATAGCCAATATCATTCCAAGCCTAATAATGAGTAGTAGGTACCTTCTGAGACAACAAAAGGAAAACAAACTTCCCGAAAAGAAAACAAAACTTGATGTAGAAACTTTCACCTTAGTTCTCTTAGAAATGTATATGAGTTGAGTAGTACCTATATTCCACCAAGTCAATATTGTTTACTTGTCGAAGTATACGCAGGTAATTTCAATATAAAGTTTGAAGTAATATTATGACCCATATTTCTTCCGTTTTCATATTTATTTGTTCTTTTGGAAAATATTGACTCAAATCATCATGCATTCAAGTTCCTAATTCTCAAAAAGTCGAAAACGAGAGTAAAAAACTTACGAAAAGAAAAGCGTAGTAAAATTGTGTTTAGCGCGTGAAAAAGCTACAATCAAAGAATCAAGCACGCCTGTCAAATGCATAAGGAACGCCAACTGCCATTAGCCTTCCAGTGAAAAGAAAATTCGAAACGGAAAATCTCCGTCGGATGCTTGTTAACTTTGACGCTAGTCAGGATATCGTGATTTCAGTCACGATATCCTGACTGAATGCCAAATCAACGAGAAAATAAGTGAAAAAGATGTCAGAAATATGCTCTTAAAAAAAAATTGCGGATTTTGTAATTCAGGCCAGCTGAAATCATAAAATTGCTTTCGATATGTTGCTCAAGCCATAAAACCGAAGAAATATGGTTTTCCATACATGAAGCACAGTTTCGCAGCAATTAAATATCTGTTTAGGTATTATGGTTAGGAAATTTCAGGCTTATTTGCTGCAGGTAGGTTTGCCTGGGGTTGGCATAAGCGCGAAAATAGAAAACGTCTGCTTATCGTATCCGCTCCTAATCTAGAACAGGTCATCTTACCACCGGATGCACGCTATCTGAGTACAAAATGTTTCGGATACGTAGTCATTTTCACAAATCCAAGAGTTCCTAGAGGAACATTTCTCTAGGACGTACCTAGAGGAATGTTCCTCTGGGTACGTCCAACCAAGTTATTAAATTATAAACTTAAGTAACAGTAATGAGAGTCTAGTATTAAATCGTTCGTTAAATTTTCTCATTATTGTGGTTTTATTCAAGTACATACTTTAAATTTACATTTTAGTTTAACCTGAATATTCGACATGCAAACGGTATTACTGTGGGTTTGGAAATGACAGGCGGACACGATAAGGAGACGTTTTCTATTTCCGTGCTAATGCCGACCGCAGGAGCCTCACCACACAACAAATGTTCTGAAATTTTAACACATATTTTTTGCTACGAAACTGTGCTTTATGTTTGAAAACCATATTGTATAAACTTATTCATTTAGTTTTACTCTTTCAAAATACATGTACAATGTGCACAAAAGGTATATGATACCAATCCTTTAAACTTTAATTTTATTTTGCTGCAATGTGATTGCAGTTTATTTGATTCGGGCGCTTTTAAAACTTTGTTTGTTAATTCGTGTTACTCTAGATTGACAATCAACTCTTTTTGGTACAAAGTAGTCAGCAGCTTGCTGAAGCTGTTAAAATACATTTTACATCATTTTCCTTCATTTCTTTTAGCATCCGACAATTTGTTAAAGCCCTAAATGCAATGCTTTTAACGTAGTTTCTTACAAAACACCCCATCAATATTTTTTTATCTCATCCCATCAATATTTATTTATCTCGGCAACATAGATCTACAAATGGCTAAGATCTTGCAATACTTTTCACTCCACATAGCAAGTTTCGATAGAAATACGGTCTCTATTTCCCGATGTCACACACTGCAAAGTCGATATCAAACACGTTCGCCCCGAGTTGGCTGTGACAGTTGGATTATATACAACCTATGATAGTATATCCCGCGGGAGACATATCTTTCTAAGTATAGCTAGGCTTACAGTCACTAAGTCTCGCAACTTTTTAGATTGCAACGCAGGAAAATTTATGACTCAAAGTGTTTATAAAAAATAGCAGCCAAGCTTTGAAAAATAAATATGCTAAAAGCTTTTAACGCTGAACACCATTAGTACATGAAATATGCATAATGTCAGCTTCATAGACCAGCCTGCCATATAAATCACATGATTATCATCCGTTAAGTGGTGCTGCCGACTACCCAGTGTAAGCCGGTGAGCTCGTCTGCTCTTACGTACACTTAGTTTAATGTTAATAACGTCACTTAAGTTTTCCACAGCCTTTGCAATTATTTTACAGTAGGATAATTGGTTTTTTTCTTTATCATTTTTACAAAATGCGCGATTGCTGCTTATTTATAACTAAATCACATCTACCAACAGTTTTAACAAGATTAATATATTAGTATCTAACGGGAAAAGGCTGGATAAAGCACACCTACATACTTTACCAATAAACAAACATATACCAGAATATCTGTTTTCACTCACTAGGGTCCTGAAAAGCAATGGTCCATACAACAAAACAGAATTTCTTTAGTGTTTTGGCAGGTACGCCGAAGGTAATAGTTTAAAATATTCTTAACCACGATACTGTTCGCTAGTGAAGGCATTTGGCGCGCGTCACTTAGGGTCATTTGGCTTAACGTCAGGACAGGCTGCCAGCGACTGTGGCAGCAACAGGTCCACTTGAGCCGTCTTCATAATAGGCGTATGTAATTACCGTGTAATTCGCAGATATCTACGTCCCGCCATCATTATGTAAATCAAGATTTTCTAGCTTACGAGGTGTTTGATTAACAAACGTTTACTCAAAATGGGCCGAGCGCCAAACTGAGGATTTCGGAGGCTGATTTATTTATCTAAACTGTCAAGCTAAACCACCTAATTACAGAGGAATAATGCATGAAATATCAAGGAATCGATATTGTAGAATGGAAATACAAAATCTAGATGTCTACTTCACTTCAATAAAATAGTGAAGTCAAGTGATATACCTAGAACATAAAGCTATACGTAGACGGTAAGTAGTGTGTATGGGACGTGTATGGCATAAACAAAGTCCAGTTTCTTCTATAACGTTCTTCACATAAATATTGTACTACCTACAATATCAGGGCATGTTACGAGGAGGGAGGACTATCTTACCTTAAGAGCATCTTCGTGAGAGATCCCGGAGAACGGAGTGCCATTGACTTGCAGAATGGAGTCCCCAGGGCGAAGCCCCGCGCGCTCCGCCACCGAACCCTCCTCCACTCTCGATATGTACACACCTACGCCTAAATATTATTAAATTAACTAAAATTTTTACACCTACTGTACAACTAGCCAACGTAACAAATTGCAAAAAAAAAATTGAAAATTAATAATAAGCATTTTGAAGTCTGTTCTTCAATTTTGGCGCCAAGAA
Organism: Cerastis leucographa; assembly: GCA_963082945.1. Lineage (NCBI taxonomy): Eukaryota > Metazoa > Arthropoda > Insecta > Lepidoptera > Noctuidae > Cerastis > Cerastis leucographa. The sequence continues at coordinate 15,323,833 of OY720383.1, read as the reverse complement.
ATCCATAGACAAAAGTTTATTTTTCCACATCTTCTCGCTTCCGTGATAAGTATTTATGCTGCTGAAAAAAGATTTTATTAATTTGACATAGTATCAAATGAGTGTAACGGTTTTTTTAATATTCATCACTATGTAATATGACACTAATCTTTACTCATGGAATTAATATGTACTACATAACTATTTTGCTTCAACCTTGCAAGTCTCCAGTCAATGCCTTTGTCTAAGTAATAATATTCTGCAGTGCATGAATGCTCCCCAATAATCGGAAGGTTCAATTTTGGTCAAACTTATACAGTATATTTAGCTTGAACAAATTCAGATATTTAACTCGAATAATTTGAAAACGTTGCCACAATGTAACCTTCACAATGGGCACTCTATGCAATATAAACCGAGGATCTTATCTTGTCTTTGTGGTTGAATATTAAATTTTACCTTCTGGCAGGTCTTCGGTGAAATGGCGGGTAAAGGTGACTCTAGAATCCTTATTTTCGGGATCAGGTCGAGATGAATGCGATGCATACAGCTGACCGTAGAACGGACCTACTTTAGATTTTTTTCAGGTGTACAGTCTACACGATTTTACGCTTAGTTCGAGTTAATGTTGCTTCAGTCGTCTAGCTACATAGGCCTTTATTATCTGTTCATTGCAATTTCAGTAGTAAAATAAGAATAATAATCTCTCGTCTTCCCAGGGTTTATTATTTTGTACGTCGCAAACAGCCCGGGAAAAAATGTGCTTATATTCTTTTTCCCCTCAACGTATTGTATACTGTGACTTTGTACACAGCAACGTGTTTTCCTGCGGAGCTCATGGATAATAGGCGTACTTTCTCGTAAGAGATTTTATGCAATTTAAATAACCCTCCGCGCCGTGCCGTCTGCCAGGTTCACTCGAAGCGGGATTATCATTTAAAGTTGCCACAAGCGACCGCCTATGCGACTGTAGAGACAGAATATTTTATTTTCTTTTAAAAGTTTTATAAACGTTGTTGCTTGCGCATGTTCGTCTACAAACTAAATGAAATTATATTTGGACTGCTGATTGGCCACTGTTTAACTTTAACAAGTTTCTCTTTTTGCTAAAGCCAACATCATTTTCATAATGGTAAGGTAAATAAACCCTGAACGTGACTTGTTAAATCCGAACCCCATATTATATTGTTCCTAAACGTGTAATTAATAACAGATTAACAATTACAAAACCCCCTATTCATCACGATAGTACACATACGATTATTATTCGACACAATGGGTTGCCAATAAAGAAAACTGTTACGATACAAATAGAGCACGTAAAGTGTGTATCACAAATAGCATCGGGTCATTATTTAGGTACTGACCGCTCTCGGCGCTATTTGCGTGCCGCCCACGCTATATGCTCGGAATCGATAGGACACCCTCGTTTGCTGCGTAGCTTACGGCTATCGGCTGATGATAATGCGTACCTAATAACTTTAGCTCTAACTGCGAGATATTGATGATATTTTATTGATTTTGTAAATAGTATTTGTATAGACTAAACAGGTTTTCTAGGTCACCGTTTCAATGGTTAAAAAAAGCTCTACAATGAGTTGATACAACATGGAGATGGCGAAACGACATTATGATTCCACGTGTTTTTTTTAATGTATTTTTAATAATAGGAACAGACAGCGAACCCAGACGTCTGAAGTTGTGAAAGATTTTTTCATTTTTCGGTTATCAAAGCAAAGGTGGTGTTCTTAGGATTTGGTAAGCAGCTTACTTGTTTATTTCTTTAATAATTCTTGACTGAACTCAAAGATAATGAAGAAACAACCATTACAATGATGGTTCTGATTAAACACATTGTGGACAAACTAACGTTTTCCACTATTCCACTGACAAAACGTGCAGCAGATGCTGGATGGCCTATCTTCAATACGCATTGGTCTCAGGGTGAACTTGCACAAACGCAGGTTATGTTCAACGAACACGTCAGCGATCAAAGAAGCCTATGTCCAGCAGTGGACTGCTGTAGGCTGATGATGACTGACAAAACTAGACATAGACAACTATCAGTCTTGGAAATCTGTCAGTTTTGCAAGACTGACTTGCAAAGAGAGAATTGTCTAGTTTACATGGTGAAGTGCGCGAAATAGTATCTAGAGCCTTTGCTATCGCTTTTCAGTTCACGTGTCCCTTGCAATTTAGAAACATTTAGTCACGTGTTCGCTGTCTGTGTGACAAGGGTATCTATACTAAGATAGTTATGTACAAGGAAGGTTCCCACCTGCCTCCTTCCCGCCTTTGACACAGATGCCAAAGCCATGCGAGTCGGCGGGATCCCGGCTCATGGTGACGGTGCGCGTGGCGGGCTCCGCCGGCGGCGGCGGCGCGCCCCCCGACGAGTACGGCCGCTCACGCTCACCCCCGCGGTATATTGCCTGGCGACAAACGAAACGGTTAATAGAGAACAAAAAACATTAATCATTCCAACGTGGACATTTTTGACAGTTCTATAAAAAAAAATTGCCAGTCATGGGACGCCCGGCAGATGTGAAACATCTGTTTTTAATAGAAATAATTTAATATTTTTTAATAGATATTTAATCATTAATAAAAACCTATAACGAGATATGAAAAAAAATACAAGAGAAATAGTAGATTGTTGCATCGAGCGCAAAGTGAGTTATTAATGCACGAGTGTTATGTTGGTGCCCGAGCGCATGCGAGGGGTGCGTATCATATCATATAAAGTTATTTGGTATAATTTCATTTTAATAACGTTCACAAGATATAATAAACGTCAGTTATACCAACTGTTGATATAATTTCTTTAGATATAACATTTATTTACTCTAAAACTTATTTCGTATAACGTTATTCGATATAACGTTTAATTTAATCGAAAATTGAAAATTGGCTTATCTACCTCCTGCCTACGTCCTGCCTATGACCTGTCTATAATTTGCCTACAACCCGCCTACCACCTGCCTAGCACCTGCCTACGACCTACAACCACCTGCCTACCACCTGCCTACGATCTACTTACGAACTGACTACGACCTGCCTACAACCTATCTACCACCTGCATTTCACCTGCTTAACACCTGCCTACCACATGCCTTCCTCCTGCCTGCCACCTGCCTACCGCCTACCTACGACCTACCACCACCTGCCTAAGACCTGCCTACGACCTGCATACGATTTGCCTACGACCTGCCTACCACCTGCCTACGACCTGCCTACTACCTACCCACTACCTACCTAAGAACCTTCTTCTGGCAATAACAAATACAACAAAAAAAATAGCGAAATCCGTCCAGCCTTTCACGTGTGATGGAAATAGGGATTCATTTTTATATATATAGAAGACTAGCTTCTGCCCGCGGCTTCGCCCGCCTTTTTTCGGTAATTGTCCCGCGGGATCACAGTACCGGGATAAAAGTATCCTATATGCTATTCAGACTATTTTCTATTTTTACTAACTACCTCCTATTCTACCAACTTACCCTACCTACCTACCTACTCTACCCAACCCTACCTACCCTACCTACCTACACTACCCAACCCTACCTACCTACCCTACCCTACCCAACCCTACCTAACTATCTACCCTGCCCTAGCCTACCTACCCCACCCTATCCAGCCTACCTACTACCTCCTACCCTACCAACTTACCCTACCTACCTACCTACTCTACCCAACCCTACCTACCCTACCCAACCCTACCTACCTAGTCTACCCAACCCTACCTACCTACCCTACCCTACCCAACCCTACCTACCTACCCTACCCAACCTACCTAACTACCCTACCCAACCCTATCTACCCCTACCCTACCCTATTCCTTCATTTTTCTGATATTATAATGTAGGTAGGTAAGGTTACCACGCTCAACTATCTCCGGGTAAACTATGTTCTCCTAGTACCTCAATCCCGACCACGCCGCCCCGGACACGCTCGCCAAGAACATAACGCGCCAGGGCATCACCAACTCCACGCTCAACTATCTCCCGGTAAACTATGTTCTCCTAGTACCTCAATCCCGACCACGCCACCCCAGACACGTTCGCCAAGAACATAACGCGCCAGGGCATCAATCATCAACTCCACGCTCAACTATCTCCTTGTAAGCTATGTTCTCCTAGTACCTCAATCCCGAACACGCCGCCCCAGACGCGCTTGCCAAGAGACCTTATATCAAACTAGTCTAACTACCAACTAACCAAATCAGTCCAGCCGTTTATGCGTGAAAGAGTAACAAACATCCACACATCCATTCTCACAAACTTTCACATTTATTTATCTATATATATAAAAGAAAGTCGTGTTAGTTACTTCACTTATAACTCAAGAACGGCTGAACCGATTTAGCTGAAAATTGGCAGGGAGGTAGTTTAGAGCCAGGAGAAGGACATAGGATACGGTAGGGTAGGGTAGGTAGGTAGGGTAGGGTAGGGTAGGGTAGGGTAGGGTAGGGTAGGTAGGTAGGGTAGGTAGGTAGGGTAGGGTAGGTAGGTAGGGTAGGGTAGGTAGGTAGGGTAGGGTAGGTAGGTAGGGTAGGGTAGGTAGGTAGGGTAGGGTAGGTAGGTAGGGTAGGGTAGGTAGGTAGGTAGGGTAGGGTAGGTAGGTAGGGTAGGGTAGGTAGGTAGGGTAGGGTAGGGTAGGTAGGTAGTGTAGGGTAGGTAGGTAGGGTAGGGTAGGGTAGGTAGGTAGGGTAGGGTAGGTAGGTAGGGTAGGGTAGGTAGGTAGGGTAGGTAGGTAGGGTAGGTAGGTAGTAAGGGTAGGGTAGGGTAGGGTAGAGTAGTTAGGTAGGGTAGGGTAGAGTAGGTAGGTAGGTAGCGTAGGGTAGGGTAGGTAGGATAGGGTAGGTAGGTCGGATAGGGTAGGTGGGTAGTAAAAAGTGCATTGCAACGCATGCTGGGTACAGCTAGTAATCTATATATATAAAAGAAAGTCGTGTTAGTTACTTCACTTATAACTCAAGAACGGCTGAACCGATTTAGCTGAAAATTGGCAGGGAGGTAGTTTAGAGCCAGGAGAAGGACATAGGATACGGTAGGGTAGGGTAGGTAGGTAGGGTAGGTAGGTAGGGTAGGGTAGGGTAGGTAGGTAGGGTAGGTAGGTAGGGTAGGGTAGGTAGGTAGGGTAGGGTAGGTAGGTAGGTAGGGTAGGGTAGGTAGGTAGGGTAGGGTAGGTAGGTAGGGTAGGGTAGGTAGGTAGGGTAAGGTAGGTAGGGTAGGGTAGGTAGGTAGGGTAGGGTAGGTAGGTAGGGTAGGGTAGGTAGGTAGGGTAGGGTAGGGTAGGGTAGGTAGGTAGGGTAGGGTAGGTAGGTAGGGTAGGGTAGGTAGTAAGGGTAGGGTAGGGTAGGGTAGAGTAGGTAGGTAGGTAGCGTAGGGTAGGGTAGGTAGGATAGGGTAGGTAGGTCGGATAGGGTAGGTGGGTAGTAAAAAGTGCATTGCAACGCATGCTGGGTACAGCTAGTTATATTATATAAGTAGGATAGATAAAACATAAAAAACAGTGCAGTAATGAAAACAGTGCAGTAATGACAACATTTCTGCACTGTTTTAGTTCTAAGAAAAAAAGACATCCTTTGTGATCGGTTTTGTAGTGATTAATGATACCATTACTGCGTAGTTAGAAGAAAAAGTATTCAACCTGTAACTTTCAAAAACCAAACAAGATTAACAATCAACCCAAAACAAACTTTATTTTAATGGGAAAAGGTTGATTTTACGTGGCATAGGGGTGGGGCGCATCGCCATTTCCGAGTCGATTTTATTGCCTAGTCGTGCGTATAGATCGAAAGAAACATTAATCATTTCAACGTGGACATTTTTGTCATTTCTATAAAAAGAGATAGTAAAAATATAATTTTCGAAGAATAGTTAGTAGTTGCTATCGATCGCTTCCTTAATTACGACTATTTTGAAATAGTCATAATGATAAATTTATAACTCATCGTTTTGGCGTGAGAGGGGATAATGTTCTGCTGAAATAGCCTAAAGTACCTACACATACATAGGTATTTTAAGAGCAGGATCAATACGACGAGTCTTTAGATGCGTACATTTTGCCGCCGTAATCATTTTGCTTAGCTTTAAAAATGTTAAAAAACCTTAACTGGAATAGACTTACTTTCATTTTAATCTGCTATCTCGTAATCAAATAAAAAAAAAACGTAAATTTAGTTATCATTACAATAAGATGCTATAATAGATAGGTTAGTTCGCTACATTTTACTCGAAAGCATACCAATAATAATACGGTTACTTCTGTCAAAACAATAGACACACAAAATTAATGTCAAAATAATCCAAATGTCAGTAATATCGTCTATAAATTCAGCTACAAATTCAAATAATTTATTTTCTTTCACAAGTTATGTACCTACTACATCTAGTGGTTGAAGTGGCCTTTTGGACAAAAATTGCCTGTGTTAGCTCACTTCGCTCTTCCGAAGCTCAAAGTTACGTGGTACACCACGTAACTTTGAGCTTAAAAAGAGAGAGAGCTGAAAGTTACGTGGTGTACCACGTAACTAATAATTTTGAATCTTATGGTCTTAAGAAAACATTTCAAAGTAATTTTAAATTTTTTAAACTTAGCAGTGCCATTCAATATTTTTTTTACATTTTAAGATTCTTTCTTTGTCGTGGAATTTTATTATAAATAACTGCAGCCATTCGATAAATATTTTTACGTAGGGCGGTTTTACTGCGATCAACACAAAGAATGTTCGATTCCCGTCTCGTTACCCTGGGTCGGCTGGGGATCTTATTTCGAAAAGCTGTGGGTTTGTTTTAACAAACACTGCTACGTCGAAGATGTATAATGACAGAATGTTAGAAGCTTCAAGGATTTAAAATACGGTTTACAACTGTCTTTTTGGGTATAGTTTTTTTGTGCGATGAATAAGTAATATGTAAGCAACGTGCATGTAAAGATTATCCCTACATACAAGATGTTAATGTTTTGCATACTCGTAAAAATTCAGGACGTTGTCACAAAATACACCATTAATCAATTAAAATTACGGTACCTAGTTTATTACTAATAAACGCTGATTTTTTTGGTTGTTTTCGTTTGTCAGTAGTTCAGAATAACCCCCATAATGTAGTTTAGGGAATAAGAAATTATCGAACAAATGTTTGTGATTGTTTGTATGTGTGAAAGCGCGGTTATAGGGCGAGGATCAAACGGGCCGCGTTTAAATCACGGGTGGTTCACACTTACCGATTTTCGTAAATAAAACAAAAAAATAAAAATTACTTTTATCATTATAATCTTCATACACAAGTTATGTTTGTTTTGTACCATTAAACCAGACATGTTTAACCTACCCATTTTATTATTGATTCGGGTCGAGAATCATTAGCATAGTTACCTCCTTAAATTTGAAGAGAATTCAAAACAACAATATGCACGATGAATATACAAGGTGAGATTTATAAGAGTTATGGTACTGAAACACAGAGTGGCAGGATATTGAAAAATATGCAGATATATTAGTTAATATTATTCTCTTCAAACCTGAGCTCTTACGCAGCTTAATCAAATTATTTTGTGTAAAATTCTTCACCGTTATTTATATTCATAATAAAAGTATTTCTTTTACCTCTGTCCTACTTTAGAACAAACAACTCATAAATATCTATTATTTTGGGCTTTTAACTCGCTTAATTTTTCGTTTCATTTAAAGCTCTGTCTATATTTAAACGATGAAAGGCGTGAGCGATGTGCCTGTTAGCTCCTTACACAAAATTGTGTTTGTCTAAAAAATTAACGGCGCGTCCCCTTTGTTGTTGAACAGAAGCTTGTCAAATTATGGTCGTTGAAATATCGCCGACCTCCTTATTGTTTGTCTCGTAAACTTTTTAGGTGGTTTAGAGACTCGATCTAAAATCTCTCATTAACTTCTGATGGCTTTGCAGAGGTGATCGAATGTAAACATACCGATTTAAGGAAAAAAACAACCAAACATCATTTGTTTGGCTGTTGATCATTTAAATATTGAGCCCACATTTTCTGTCACATTGTACTAGTTTAACCTCAGATTAATCAGCTAAGACCACTGCTTTGGAAGGAGCCTAAAGTCAAAAAATGTATTTCGAAATTCATTCCACGCGATATATTACTTCATACTCGCTACACGCTGGGTCGCTTTAAAAAATACATGTATATAGGAAACTCAAGCGTTATTGTATTAGGAACAGTCACCTTCCGCATTTATTAATTTTTCACTAAGTGACGTGTTTCCTTTACATTACAGCGTGACCTGGCATGTTTGGCGGCGTTTTCCAAAATAATACCAACACATACCTACTCTCTGCGTGCTAGCAAGTAATAAAATTCTAATCCTTTATACTTCAATAAGGTGCAATACAAAAGGGAAGTTTCATCCAAATGTAGCGAAAGGAAATGATTTCTAGAAACGCGAGTGACTGCTTAAAGAATTGTTTCCCTCAATATTGTACTCGACGCGGCGTTCATAAGCAATAAAACCCGCGCCCCTCTTTGCGTAAACAATGTTTCTCGAGGCGAACGTTTAACATCTCAAAGAAGTTGAATTTGCCGGCCGCCCTCGCGCGCTGGGCGCCGCCCCACGCCCCGGCCCGCTGCAAGCTATCCCAGTCGCGTATATTTTCATCCGATCTCGTCCGAGATTTACTAGAAAACTATGTTTTCACTTGCATTGTACAATGTTCATGCATATTTTATTCCACGTCTATTTAAGTGTCAGTTACAGAACATAAATTGCCAAAGGCTTGACTTGGGTGGAATATCTTGCTCTTGTTTGCTTGAGGCCTGTGTTATGTTGCAAAATAATGATTTTACGTTTTTTCTAGCGAATTTCTTTACTCTATTCACGTAAATGTGACTCGATCCTAACCCTTTATTTATCATGCATTGCCTTGTGGAAAGTATTAGTCCAGTTTTTCAGAAGCTGGTAAGCGACGCAAAAGCAAACAATCGAGTAGCTAGGAGTGGTTAAATAAAATGTGTTTTATTTTTAACCCCCGACCATAAAAGAGAGGTGTTATAAGTTTGACGTGTGCATTGTGTGTCTGTCTGTGGCATCGTAGCCCCTAAACGGATGAACCGATTTTGATTAAATTGGTTTCTATTTAAAGGTGTTTTAATCGAGAGTGTTCTTAGCCGAATTTCCTCGATACATATTTCGAGGAAATCTGCTCAGCCGTTAGAAGATCATCGCCTCTTTTCTCTAATCATCATCTCTCTTTTGATGAAGGGATATAAACAACTTCTACGGGTCTGGACGATTCGAAATTTGAAATCTTGTCACTTGTCACCATGGGCATCGCCAGAGGTTGGCGGCTGCACCATTTCCCCCCCCCTCCTAAAAGCTCGGGATTTTTTACATTTGAACTAGTCCGGTCTTCAATACAGAGAAGTAAAAGGAATGGGGTCGGCCTAGGAGTGGGACATTCGAGGCATGAAATGAAAATTAAATTTAAAATTTAAAAAATCTCCAATTCCACAAACTTAAAAAAAACGTTTTTTAGAGTTTTCTGTGTCAGGGTTTTTTTTTAAAGATGTTTAAATGTTTTTCAGGGTTTTTTTTTTTTTAATGCCGTAAAAACCGCGCATATATGCAGATTTACATCAACAAGTGTATCCCAGCTGTAATCGCTCACGAGCCCAGCAGGGAATACACCGCGCCACCGCCACCGCTGCCGCGCCACCGCCACCCCCGCCGCGCCACCGCCACCCCCGCCGCGCCACCGCCACACCCGCCGCTGCGCGCCGCTCATACAACTTTACTAAAGATACCTTACACTTTCCAACAGTGATTAACTGCTCGCTTTCAGTTTGCGATGTTAATAGCCCCTAAGTACACTTTAATTGATTAAAACCGAAAGTTCAAAAACAGCTATTATTGCACACAAGTTTCCAACTTTAACTTGTACGTTTGAACAATATAATTTCTAACGTCTAATGAATGTTATCGTAGTACTTTAGTTTATGCATAATTGCATATCAAACTCGTTGGCAACATAGCGGTGTTTCGTAGAATTACATGAAATCCAAAATTACCTCATTATTCTCGGTGGAATCCAATTTGGAACGTCTGTTAAGTATATGTTGTCGCCGAACCAGCTTACACTGAGACACATCACGCACTGTTTGAACACTATTTAAGAACACATTTTTCGGCTTGCTTTATCTTTCAGGTGTCAGAATAATACAGGAACCGTGTAGAAAACCTCAAATAACTTGTGTGATTGAGCGTATGTCTTTAAACATTGTACGGCTGAAAGATAACACAATTTATGTTTCCCACTTCCCGTTATACTTTTCCATCTAAATATTTATTTGTATTTTTGATGTCTCCTGACTAACCACATCAGTTACGAGGAAATAAAACCTTCGCCGTCGACGGCGAGTCGTTCACAAATTGAAATATTTATCGTTCCCTTCTTGGAAAAAAAACAATGTAATTGGGTCAAACGGCACGACACCGCCCTAACGATTTTAGGATAAAGTTAGGAAAAGTTCGCGTAAAATCAAAATTTGTTGTGTTTTACTTTTACAATGAAGAATAGTTAAATACACTGTGGCCTGGGCTGCCGGGGCTGTCTCCTGACAGCGACTGAACGTGACGGTGACAGCGCGCCGCCGGTGACCATGACACCATGAGCTTTGTATGGACACTCCTACGCCCACCCATAACAATATTTTTCATTATACACGTGAGTTATTTTCAGATATTCTAACCAGTAGTCGGGGTAAACACTGAATTGATCCTACACTGAGTTTCAAATATTTAACCTGTTCCAGTAATTTATTAGACAAGCATCCTACGTACACATGCGGATAACGCAAAACCCATTCATTTCTGTGTGGTCATGTCCATACTGTCGTCACCTAAGCGGTTGCCGCTGTGGTCATGAATAAAGTAGTGGTATCGACTGGCGAGCGCGGCCTCACCCTGGAATAATTTACACACGTGACGCCCCCCGCCCCCGCCGTGCCTCATATATTTAGCTATTTTTGGAACTTTAATTCACCTACTGACATCCTTAACGATACTAGTATTGATTCAATAATTGCTGCACCGCAATTAGAACAGCTGTTGAAATTCAAGGTTCCTTTACCAAGAATATGAAATATGGATGATTCATTCAGCTATTGTAGTGTTACTGTAGCGTCGACCTTAGTTTTGTACCTAAAATTAACTAACTGTGCTAATTACTTACATCTGAAGTAAACAGGTGCAAGTTATGAATAACTGAGCAGAGAGTTAAACATCGATTGAACTCTAATTAATCATGAACGTTCTCGGAATTAACCCGAATTTCTGGCTGGCGCGTGAGCAGGTTAATTTAGTAGTGCCCCAGTTGTGTCGTTGAGAAACAATTGGTGTTGGATTAAGAGCACTTACATGATGCGTAGTGCTGCTGGGGCTGCTGGCGGGGGAGTGCCTGCGTGCAGGCAGAGGTGCGGGCAGGGGCGCGGGTGGGTGCGACGGCGGCAGCGCCTTGCCCAGCGCGGCCGCACCGCCCTGCCCGAACAGCCGCAGCACCTGCTCCGGCGAGATGGGCCGCTTCTTGCCGTTCGCCGCGCTCAGGTGGTTCGTACTGTTCCTCAAGCTCGTCGCTCCGGCTACATGTAACAACGAACAGTTCAGACAGGCCTGATTGAAATAGGATGTCTCAGTGGAAAATGTATGTTAAACTCTTAGTTAGGTCTATTTCCCGATTCGACCTCAACACAAAAAGAGACATTGAGTAGATCTTGTATTCTAATGGCTAACAATCAAAATGATCAGAATCACCTGCACTATTCGCAATGGTAGTGGAACCGAGGTAGGGCTGCCGGGACAGCTTGCCGGCGTAATGGTGCGAGTAGGAGGTATGGTGTCCGTGCGAGGAGGCAGGGCGCTCCACGATGGTGTACGAGGTGCCCGGCGGCGAGTAGTACACCCCGCCCCGCGCCCTGCCCCGCGCGTCCTCTGCCTCGTAGCTTGTATGACGGTTATCCTGCAACCACTGCGTACTTACAAAAGATCCCAAGGCTTTAAAGAAATATTGGTATATTTCGATCATCTTCATGGTAAATAATTAAGACTAGTCAGTCTTTCCCAAGGTGCATCCAGATTGCTATCGATAAATGTAATTAACCGATCAGATATATTGAATGTCGTCTATTGTCGCCACAATACGCTGTCGATAACGTCTGTCGGTCGGCTATTATAATTGACTATAGTCCAATCAATATCCACTGGTCGAAGTAAATCAGTTGCAATCTACACAGTTGCACTTTATCTCAACTTAAAGCGTCCAAGAACTTTTCTTGAAACATGTAAACCAATACTTTAGAAACTTAATTAACAATTCTAACACATTGTTACATTGAAATTCTTTCAGACATTGTTCTTGCAACTTTTATAGTAACCATGTAGTTGGAAAGTTGAGTCGTTGTTGCAATTATTGGTACCAATTTTAACGCTAGACTGCATGTTAAAGTGGTATTTAAATATTAAAACGGTGGCAAGGAGCCAAGAGCCTTCCTCTGAAATAAAGTTGGGCAAAAAGTTCACAAGCGTGACTGCGTGGGAGTTTGAATTATATAGATACTCGTTGTACTTTTTCAAAATTGTGATACATTCCATTGAATTAAGAAAGAAAACAAGCAGTTTTTTTTCTGTCTCTTGAGAGGTAAAAACTGTAAAGTGGACAATGCTGTTGAATTTTTTTTACTGTTATTTTATTCTTCTAACATGTGTCCAACCCAGTTTAAAGTTTTGGACAAAGGCAGTGCAATATAAAGCAATCGCTTGCGACCGACATACAGTGTCAGTTTCGTTTTTTTTCTAAAGCCATGTCCAGTCGCAGTTACTATAAGGTAATGAACCAATTTATCCTTAGAGTAAAGAATCTACCTGGTACTTTGAGGGAAATTGAATAAAACTGAATTCTGCGTAAAACTTGATCGTCCTTCTGTTTTTTCAAGCCTATAAAAAAAAATCTTTCATGGATGTAATAGAAGATACAGATCGTATATGATAATATTGTGGTCTATTTCTTTATTTCTTCTAAGTAGAGATCAGTAGTAGAGTATAGTAATGCTCTGGAAAGCATGACTGTCAGTGGACAGTTGTGTACCTGGTGGCTCCTGGAGTGCCGGGCGAGGTGATGCGCGGGCGGGTGCTGCGGCGTGGCGGAGCGCGTCCAGCCGTAGCCCTGGCTGTAGGGCGGGGGCCAGCGCGCGCCGAACTCGGCCAGCTCCGAGCCCTCGCCCGCCTCCCCCGACCTCATGCCGGGGGTCACGATGCTTTCTGGAACAACCGACACGGAACATTACGTGTGTCGCTCGACGAAAATGTACATGTGAAAATGGAGCTTTGTTTACATCTTATTCTGATAAATAACAACGGTGTTTCCAAGCGCTTAGAGTTTTGCGGTATTGTTGCCCGTTGAAATTTTAAGCGCTTTTATTTTAAAATAGTAACCGTATAAACTACAGATCAATCAAATAAAATATCAAATCCACTACGGTTTGCTTATTAAATTATTTTCATAAAATGTAATTCTCTGAAGTGGTATTAAAATATATTTCATGAAAACAACTAACAAAATCCAGGTATATTAAATAAGTATTCTGAGCTATAAAGCTCGTAGTGCTACGTTATAAAATATTACTGCTCACTCCGGCGACAGACTCATTTAAAATTTGTTATTAAAAGAGTTGGTAGGATTGGAGCTAGTTTCTCGGAACGTGAAAAAAGTGGCAGGTAGGGAGGATAATCGCGTTACCGCCGTCCTAGGCAATTTAGCGAAGGAAGTAGTCAGCGTAACACCTGGGCGCGGTCCAATTTATGGGACCGACGACTCGAGCTTCGATCGAGAACCACGACATACATTTTTTATGGACACTCTGGTTCATTCATTGTTTTCAATTATTAACAAGCCGTTGTCAAGGGTAGTTTTGCATTTTTAGAGACACAAATGTCTTTACTGAATAAAATTTGGTCGCAAGGGATTTCTTTTTTAGCGTGAGGCATCAAAGATGCTTTGTAGGTTCCTTCTTTTTAGAATATACGTAGTCAAGATCAAGTTCCTGTCCAAGTTTCTGAAATAAGTTCCTAGTCTATGACTAGGAACTTATGTGTGCCTAGTGTATGCACTAGGCACTTATTTCAGAAACTTGGGACAGTACCTATCTTCTTGTATACCACGTCGTTGTAGTTCCAATTAACTTTCGAAACTGCCATTAGTTTCTCATTTTCAGGACGCTCTCTTCAGCGATCAAGTGAGCGAAAGCATAAAGCTTTATGTAGCTCTTAAAGTTTGCCACACCGAAACGAGTTGCCGCGACACTTTTTACTTGAAAGCGATTGCGGTTACAACCCTTTGAAGAGACATAGTCTGTGGGTTCATGGAGTAGATCACCACTAGGTTTTTATGAGTTTGTGATGATTTTAAATTGATCATCTTGTACTTACGTCATGCTATACGTTTTGTTTGCGATTTATATAATAACAGACCCTCTAAAGTTCTTTCTGGTTGTTTTTAACATCCTAATGAGATGTTATTTTATTGTTCTCTCCGTTCTTAGACAAAGTTAGTCCCTTTCTAAACACTCTTACAAATGTGTATACAATACAGACGATTTTAGGAAAAAAAAGCGTTACAAGAAAAAACAAGGACTACATTTTCCCTATCGACGTTCTGCCACAAGACCTAAAATCGTATAATAACGAAGAATACAGTACATCTATGTAAGTCGTAAACTGTCATAAAGTCCGTAATGAGGGCTTAAGTACGAAATAAGCTTCCGACCATTGGGCGCGATGTCCGGTGGCGTGGCGGTCCACTTCCGGTCACCTCGGCCCTTTGAAGCACGGTTGTTTATACGCCATTTATACACGCTCAAATCTAGCTACCCTCCAAATTAATGAAACGCGAGAAACCGCTTACAATGTATTTTATAACCTTTAATTAAAGTATGCGTATTTTTTGCCCCCTCATAAAACATGCGGGGTTCCATATAACATGGGATTTAAACCATTAACAATAACTGACGAAATGTGTAGCATACAAATAGTATGCTATACAACTGTACCGTTGGGTAGAGCTGAATATGGCAGAACTTTATTTACAGAAACTACCAATCTGAAGTCCGCAATTTAAGCAAAGCAAGCAGCCCAAACTTGTGCCCTGTGGCAATACGAATTGAATAGGTCCAACATTTGGCGAGGATATTCACACTTTCTGTAGCGCCCATCAGGTCCTGCTATGTACAAACAACAAATCCATCCAACCATCCATTGCGCCATCGTTTAAGGAACCACACCAAATCCTATGTAAAATCCTAATGTAAAATCCTGGACAGAGTCATCTATGAATCTCCACTTAAACAATTTTTGCTAGCTTTGTGAAATGTGGGTGTTTCCCACACCTGTGGTTTACCCTTATGTGTGGCCTTAGCAAGTCCCATAAATGTGGCCACTCAAGCGTTGACTGTTTATAAAGGTTTATAAAGGTGTGCTGGCATCATGGGCTGGAAATCATTATCAGGGTTCCGAGGCCATTTACGTTAACAAAGTAGGTTCCCTCTTTTTTTTTTTTTTTTTGAATGGCATCTCGCAGTTCAACCTATGAGGTTGTCGTCTGCTTAACCGGACTATCCTGTGGGTGCCTTTAGAGTAAGGCCTCCAGCCAGGGCATAAAAACTTACAAACTAAGCGACTGCACGCTAAGGGCACCCCCTGTGGGGTACGAACCTCGGCTTAGGGCGTCGCTGGTGGAGGACTGCATGGGGACAGGCTGGATCTGAATGGTATCATTATTTAGGGGCTGATTTAAAACTACTGGCACAGCATCGCGGGCTGGCTCGAGAGAGGGTCGGGGAGTAGGTTCCCTCCAAAAGTAAGATGTATTTATATTTCGAGGATGAAAAGAAACCCTGTATGTCCTATTCCAAGTTCTAGGTACAAGGTAAAACGATCGGTTCAGTAGTAGGCGAGTAAAGTCACAGACGCATAGACAGAGTTACTTTGTAATTTATAAAATATTATAGTATGGATTGAAACTAGTCTACCAAGTAAAATATTAAAGGGGTTTGGGTAAAAGAGGCATATTTTTTTTAAGTCTCCCACTACTTAAAATAGTTCATTAGTAAGAAAACCCTAAGACATTAATTTTCTTTTATGAACAATTATTTCCAAAATGCATCGGAACCGAGATTTACAGCATGAATTTTTCAAGTGGGTGGAAAGCCAAATCCGAAACTCTGAGGATTAGCGAAAAACACTCAAAGGAGGCTCGAGCCTGATTTTGATAAAAACAAAAACTGCATCATTGGTTTTTTGAAAATCAATATTCCTAGCTAGAATCGAACACGTCGATTTTGAAAAAAAAACATCCCTATCCCTATAAGGATCAAATTATGGGAAGTAATGACATAGGTACGGCAAACTATAAAAAGGAGTTAATTTTTGATAAAAATATGTACATAACAGTAGCGAACAGTTAGCTGTAATCAACGAACAACTTTGACATCAGATATTTAAGCTGCAATATAATTTTTGGCATAATTCTTTTAGAAGTCATTATTATTTTACAATGTGTTGTTTTGCATTGTCGTCAAATTCAAGGAGGTAAGTATGCTTATGATTCTCGACCCGAATCAATAATAAAATGGGTTTATTCGATAATTTCTCATTCCCTAATCCACGTTATGGGGATTCCTTTGTCGTATGTATGGACGATGTGCTGGCGTCTAGTTACAATGTAAAAATTATACTTGACTAGGATTAAAGTGAGATACCACAACTGAAAAGGCTAAAATAAAAACTTTTTTACAAAAAAAAATAACCGACTTCCATAAAACACTAAAAAGTGGCAAATAATTTTAGTTTCGGAAGTCGGTGGGAAAAAAGTAAATGAAACAAACAAGTCACCGACTTCCGAAACTAAAATTATTTGCCACTTTTTAGTGTTTTATGGAAGTCGGTTATTTTTTTTTTGTAAAAAAGTTTTTATATTATGTATGTATTTCGTGACAAAATCCTGAATTTTGACGAGGATGCAAAACAATATCTTGTATATTCCACTATACGTTACCAACAATTATTTTAGTGGCCCCTGTGAAAAATAAAACATGCCACTGGTTCATACAAAGTTATCCAAACCCCTTTTCTTCCGTAAGTGAAGTAAAGGAAATAAAGAATCCGGTCGTGTGCTTGCGGAACTAATTAGGAAAATGTAGGGTTTTATTATTGTTACCAGCACAATGCTCTCTGCAATTTCGCGGCCGTAAGGCATATATTATGTAGTTTTAAAAGCAATCTCCAGTAACAAAAAGGTCGCTAATATTTTCATAACAAAACAGTTATTACTACGAAATTGTAAGATTTGGGATTTACACTAAAACTTCATGTATCATTAAAAAATATTATATGGCCATTAGGACCCATACTGACATGAAATCAAGAAAAATAAATATTTTATGGCTTTCCAAGATTATTTTGGCGGAAAGATTCTAAAAAGGTTTAAATTAAAATAGAGCCTTCTTTGTTTTTCATTAAATGAACTACTTCCACCTAGGAATTGGCAACACACAACACTCCTTTTACAATTGTCCACTTTGGCCCATTTTCAATTGCACCTATCAACAGAATTATAAATAACGACAAATAAAATACATACGGAATTGTTACATATTCTTTCGTTTGTTAAGAACAATCTGGCATTTATTTTTGACGTTGTTTTTCGGTGCCTTTTTTATAATCATATTAAAAATGGACATTATCATTATGTTGTTTTCCATTATTAAATCTTCATTTATTGCTATTGTATCGGATAACTTTTACTATCTTTTATTTAAAAACACTCTTCCACTGTTCACCCAATAATATGGAGTGCACTTCAGTGGCACAGTGGAACATGACGTCGTCAGTTGATGAACCGGTGACCAAACGCTAGTCCGTTGCATAACGTCTGCACTGCAGTCACATGATACATATCTAATTAAATCACATAAAATTGACGCCCTTTTATAATTTGTTGTTATTTTAGTTATCTAGTTTTAAAAATAATATTAATTTGTAAAATATAATAAAAAAAATAAAGAATTGAAAGTAAAAAAAAAAAAAACACATAAAATGTAATACTTTCGATTGCTATTCTATGGACGTATACTAAAAAAGAAATAACTAAACAAAAATATTTGAGGCAAGACCTTTCTTGCCTGCTATGTCGGTATCAAATACTATACATATTTATAAACTCTTGTCTTGTAACCGTTGTGTGACCTTTTGCCTTTATCACGTTGTATCTACTCCATTATAAAAAGAACCTTGAGGAAACTAAGAACGACCCGTAAATAGCCGAGTTACGAATAGTCGAGGCTACGGGTATGGCTTTGACTGCCTACACAAAGGTTGTGAGTTCAAAACCCCATTGAACTTGTAGTGAACTGAAACAAGAATATTTAGTGTTCGTAGAGGTGCTACGCTTGCTACGACTGCTACGAATATCTGTGTTTCTCTTTGATCGTAGCTTTTTAGCTACGATACCTAAAGACATAAATAACAGTCATCTAGAAAGAAAAGCGACAAATCGACGAAAAAACAAAATATTAACGCTATATCGCAACAAAGTTTTCAGTAGTCATATCATCCTCAACAGTGAGTCTCATGAGTCCATACATATTCATATTAATTTAATTGCGTTCCACAATGTTTTAAAGGTGTTATAAAAGGCTTAAAGCTAAGACCAATGTTATGGACCCTGTTAGGGCACAGCAATATAAGTATAATTAATATAATTATAGTTATGAGTGACATTATTACTTATTACAAATCATGAACAATAAAATTATAGTACTACAATATTAACACTATAAACCAACACAACAAAATAATAAAACAACATTAAAATATTAATTATTAAGAACAATAGTATTATATTATAGTAGGTATTTTTTTATAATTAATGAGATCAATCTAAGTTGCTTAGGTATATCATTATCTTAAATTATTTCCTTGATTCAGAACACATTTTCTCTAGGCAGGTTATTAATTATTAAAAGTGGATAATAAGAAGTTCTTAGAAGGATTTTCATTACTAGGTAAGTATTTTATTAATTTTGTATTCATATTTATATTTGGTTTCCTATATTCCATATTATATTATATATATTTCATAATGTCTGATGTTTAAAAGAGAGAATACCTGAAAGATTAGCAGAGGTGTACCCTATATAGGTAAACCCACATTTCACCAGTTGTATTTAAGTTAGGTACATGTAATAGGAAGCGAGTGTATTGCCAATGCTAATGAAATAAACGTCTAGGAATAATATATATGGGTTGCTTACAAAACCAATAATAAAATTCAGTCCAAGCTATTCTTTACCGCAAACAAGAACACTTACAAATCAATGCAACAGTTGACAGTAAAACTACTTGGTCTTAAATATTATTGAAAGAAATTGGCCAAACGGGTGCAATTTGTTTGTGATAATTTATCTCGGCGAGTTCCAAGGATGGACGGATGAGTCGTTGGCTCAGGGGGCCTACTCTCTAAGTCCGTCAACGAAAGTACGGGTCCGTCCGTATCTAGCTCTATACTTTGAAATGAACCCTACTCTCTAATATTTTCAGATTCAAGAGTTTTGAAAACACATCGGGCGTAAGGACAACTGTCCAATCGTATTGTCATTGATTTTTAGTTCGGACCCCTAACGGATCTTATGTCCGTAAGTGATAAGGAGTAGGAAACGACCGTAACTTCGGTCGAAAGTACGGATTTCGTGCTTAGAGAGTAGACCCCCTGGGCCAACCTCCCGTCGTGCCACCGCCAACTGACTCGCATCCTACAACTTTATATCACTTTTATGTCGTGCCACTTCATGTCTCACACTTTTTACTGCCGGTGGAACATTTCAAGATACCTATACAACAGAATTCATTATACTTTATTAGCTTTTCCGAAGAATTCTTTATTGAATTTGCATGTTCCTTTTACGTAGAGCACGAATAGTATTTCTACTTCAGAAAAGCCAGGTAAGAAATAATATTGAGCCATACTAGTGCAACTTGTAAAAATGGGGAATCCAAAGTGTCTAACATATTTTTTACATATTTAAGTTTAGGAAACTACGAGGCGCTTATTTAAATAAACTTTGCCAGAACCCAAGGTGACTTTTTCATCATTGGAAGAAATTCAATTCAAAAAAACATGTGGGCATTGTTTATACAAACACGGATATCTACTCCCCAAACCTACACACATATTTGTAAATACATAAAACCACCACATATCGTACAGCCTGGTAGTAAACATAACTGCTCAGCATCGCACCCTAATTGCGCTTATACGACTTAACTTAATAAAAAACCTTTTAGACCTATCGAAAGAACTACCGTAAAAATCTCTTTTTTCAGGAAAAAGTTCCCCCCTCCACCCACTCCTTTGGGTTTTAGGCATTGCCTGCTATTACCTTGTAAATTAAATTCCATAGCTGCCCGCCGAAAATAGCTCGCAGGAGTGATAGTTTTTTTACATTTGGCCTACTAGAGTACTACAGTAAAATAATTCAGCAAAGAAATACAGAATACATTGGGAATTTATTTATTTGAACTGAGAATAAGAAATTATCTTACTTGTAACACTTAATACTTTTTGAAGTGAAACTTCTTATGCGACTTCCAAGAAGTTTAACGTGGTTTAACTACCATGGAGAGGGAATATTTTCTAAAACTCACTAAGAGATGGCAGTGTTACAAGATTTGTGACTACGTAGGTAGTACTACTAGGTACGCAAGATGGCGTCCAAACAGTCATGCATTCGACTCTTCGGTGTGACCAGCCTTCGCTCAATTTCCATGAGTAGAACAACCTCGATAAACTTATGTAATAATTATGTAATAAAAATAATACTACAAGAAAACAACAAAATATTATTTAGAAGCTCAATAAAATAATGCGAGTGAATTTGTGGCACTCGAACGCATGCGTATAGTATTACGAAGTTTTTATTCTTCCGGACAGTTAAAAGAACTTTTCAACGTACATACGTGCATGCTAAGTCACTCTTACGGGCTACAAGTAAAACATTTTTTTTTTCAGAATCTAACTGAATCCGTGCTAAGTCGCATCATTTAAATCCTAACAAGGCAGATAAGAACAAATACGTCTGTATTGCACTCGCAATTTTAAAATCCTAGAATATGAAATGTTTATATACTTTTCTGAAGCAGAAACATATACTTGCCCTACCCAAGTATCCATCCATCTTAATGATTATATCTTGAAGCCTTACGAGTGGCATCCTGAAACTTCGGCGGAAAGAGGCAAAGAATATTATCCCAGAAAGTTTTATCTTCAAGTTATGTATAAAAAGAAAGTCTTAAGGACTTTGAATATTCCTTCTTTTGATGAGTCCCGACGTATTATGATGTTTTACTTGTACTTGTACCCTTATACACTTCAGCTTTTACTTTGACACAGTTTTGTAATCAGAGGGTACTGAGACATTAACCTTTGTTTGTGGTCATTTATGAATTAAGTCTGGCACGATGTAATGAAAATGGATATAAACAACAAAGCTATAAGAAATGGAGAGAGCTATAATTTAAATTTATAATTTTCCTTAGAAAAATTATCTGTTGTTATCGTCTAAGCGCATTTTATTTACGTATAGCTACTCAAATATAAAATCAGTATAACATACGAACGATCTCCACAGTACATGACAGTAGCAGAACTTACTACCAACGTAAAGGCTCGACCTTAAAGGCAGAGACAAATTGCGCCAGCGGCTGCAGACTCCGGACTGTCACAGATAATGTATTCAAGTATACGTCATTGTCCAATGTCCGCTGGAGCTGGTCAGACATCTCTTCCCACCGGTTTTACCGAAACTTAAGCCCTACACCTAGCTTCAACTTTACAATCTCACAAGCAGTGCCCCGCGACGTTCGATCGCGTGAAATTATTATAAAATGTACTTTGCCTATTTGAATCGGATTATGTTAAACATTTCAAGAATTTTAAGTTTTTTTCACTGAACCCTTTTTTCTAAAATATGAAATAATAGCACTTCGCTCGAGACTTCGTCCGCGAAAATTGTGATATAATATAGCCTATGTTACTCGGTAAAGATGTAGCTTTCAAATGGTAAAAGAATTTTTAAAATCGGTCAAGTTTTTTTTGAGTTAAATCGTAACAAACAAACAAATCTTTCCTCTTTATAATATTAGTTTAGAAGTTTAGAAAAGCCTAACAAAACATCCTCTATTAGCCAGTAAAAATCCTGTCAAAATCGGTCAGCTGTCGCGGAGATTAGCTGGAACAAACAGACAGACAAACAAAAATAAAATATAAGTACCGCACATACTTTCATATGCATTTAGTAAAACGCTGTTATTTTGAAATCACAAACAGACACTTCAGTTTTATTTATTTGCCTAGAAGATATAGGTTATGGTGCATGTCCTGCAAACCCACAGGTCCCAAAAGCGTGATATTTACTATGTTTAATATGTTTACTTATTGTTTCGAGTTCCCGATATAGTGGTACAGTAGTGTTGGTAAGTGACGATGTCAGTTGAAAAGCTTGTAACTAACGGATTGTACCGAGGGGAACAGAGCAGTGTCCAGATGTAAAATAATAATAACAACAACACCATACTACAATGAACGACCCGAGCAGTGTGCCAAGCATGTGATTATCACTATAAGTAGCTCTCTCGGGGAAAGACTTATGGCTGGAACGTTAATATGAAAACACACGTTAAGCTTTTCTATTTTCATTACAGTGTTTTATCTGTTCATCTAAACTAAGTATTTGTGAAATTGGGTTGGCTTGTTTGTAAGAGATAATCTCTGAAAGCACTGATCCGTTTATGAAACTCTTTTCCTGTTATAATGTTGACGAATGCCTTAGTAGTAGATGTATATTTTATAGGTAGAGCAATATTGTGTCTATGTCTAAAACACTGGCTTACAACTGGAGCACAAATTAAATAACTTTAGTGCCTCCTCCAATTTCGAACTAAGCATTGTTTATACCTACTATTCAAAGTCAATAAGATGCAAAACAGTTCACTAATTGAATTTTGAAAGGCGCGGCGTTTAGTGCAAAATTAGCGAATTTCTAGTCTTATCGCCGAACACAGAAATAAGCAGTAAATGGTTCCGAAATAATTCCAAAAATGGGACCACTGAAAGCACCCTAATAACAGCTAAACGAGAACACACTTTTCTTTAAGTGTAAATATATAAAGTATGTACAATTACAACAGCTTATTGCTGGTTATTAGACTGCTTATATTTATTCTTATACTGTGTCGTCTATGGTAATTTGATAACCATACCAAGCTGCGCAGCTGTACCGATTGCAATCGTAAACGCGCCAATTATATAAGTTTACAGATTATATAATAAACCCCTTGCGCAACGTTACCTGCAGATACATACTTTGCATACGTTTGATTACGTAAATGTCTTCACAGCCACAGATTTGAGCGAGCCATTGGCTCGTAAAACAAGCTGGAACCACAGACAACCAAATGGAAAATTTGCCCACAAGCGCCACGGGGCGCATGTGAACCGAACTGAGCCACTAGCCGATAACTGCCACTAAATTATTCTGTTGTTTTCAAACTATAGAGATTTATAGTACCCACAAAAAATATACTGAATGGATATTTGGCTTTCATATGACAATATATTTTTGCCAAATACAAAGAGGATATATTTAACATTCTTTGTTCCATTTTACCTGACAAAACATTAAAAAAGCCATTTCCTAATGGACCGGTTATAGCCAATAAAAGAGCGGTTGAATTTGCGTAAGTTGTTTCTCAGAGACGTAACATGTTACAAAATGGTACGCGTCACAGTACCAAAAATAAAGGATCTTGGTATCGTTAATTCAATTCAATCCTTTCAAGGAAAGATTTCTCTGGAAGCGGCCAACATAACATATTTAAATATATTTATATATTGGGGGACCTTTTAATTATGTTTAAATCAGTCATAACCTTCAATTTGGTTTCACCATTACTTTAACCACGCATTATTTTGTCTCGAGCAAACATAAAACTTGTCAGGCCCTTCCCAATAAAAAATAAGTCTCATCTTTATAGAATCTATTAACAACGAAGTAATTTACCAACAAATAATTATGTAAGTACGTAGGTAAATAAAGCACTTCACACTGCTGCAAAGCGTGAACCTGCATTTAATAAATTGCAGTCATTCGTTGGAGTGCAAACATCAAACATGCAATTTACTTGGCTGTAAACTTTATTCGTTGATAGGCATTGTTGAACATGTTTACTAGGTATAAACAAGCATTCATTACCACTGCATAAAGATACTGCAGCATACTGGAAATATCATGTTTTTTTAATGCTCTGAGTTACTTTTATTGCAACCACTGCCTGTTTAAATTTATTTTCGTCTTTCTTTTAGGCCATAAGTTGAGTCCGCGTATAACTGACGAATTAAATAAACTGACCATCTTAATGCTAAGGTCTTAGGAAAATACCTAACTTTCAGAATCTTTCTGGCACTTTCACATAGATCTTCGATAACCAAGGCTTGCTCAATTTTACTGGTTGTCTTCCACATATTTGCACGTTTTTGCTGCTTGATATGGTTGCAATAATCATTTCTTCACATACGATTACCTAAATTCTCTTACTTTATCTTATACATTCTACCCTACTTCAGCTGCATTATCAGCATGAGACAAAGAGAGAGCTTATCTTTGTCTGTTCCCGTAAATCAATAAATTCCTGTACGAACAACAAGCAGACAACGGATTTTATTATCGTTAATTTCTATCAACGAAAGATTGCCCTGGAAGCGCCCTACATAAAGTATTTGAATTTATCTTCTACCTATCTATATATATACAAGGTGTTGTTTTGCATCCTCGTCAAATTCAAGGAGATAACTATGCTAATGTTTCTCGTCCCGAATCAATAATAAAATGTGTAGGTAATTTTTTTTTTTCTTATTTACGAAAATCGGTAAGTGTGCACTACCCGTGTTTTAAACGCGGCCCGTTTGATCCTCGCCCTATAACCACGCTTTCATACATACAAAAAATTTCAAACGTTTATTCGATAATTTCTTATTCCCTAATCCACGTTAAGGGGGTTATTACGGGGGTTATTCTAAAATACTGACAAATTAAACAACCAAGAAAATCAGTGTTTATTAATTATTAACTAGGTACCGTAATTTTAATTGATTATTTATGTCTTTTGTGACATCCCCGTAAATTTTGACGAGGATGCAAAACAACACCTTGTATAATAAATAATAGTTTAAAAAACTAGAAGTCTCGCTTTTGAGCATAACCGAACTAAAAAGTAGAAAATAATTTTCGATAAATTTAAATTAAGAACAGTGTGATTAACAAAAAAAATCTTTGTAGAAAAACGTAGGGCGGTTTTTAAGATATTTCCATAATGACTTTACTTTTACCAATATCTGCAAGTAAAATATTATAACAATTGAAATCAAGCACCCCACGCTTTTCTACAATGTTTTTTTTTCAAACATCAAACATGCAATTTACGTGGCTAGGCATTAACAAGCATTCATTACCACTGCAGAAAGGTAGTGCAGCATTCTGCAATAATCATATTTTTTTAATACTCTGATTTAAGTGCTACTGTTTAATTTTTTTAATAAATATTTTCGTCTTTCTAGTAGGGCCATAAGTTCTTCAGAGCCCGCGTAATATAACTGGCGAATTAAATAAACTGATCATCTTGATGTTAATAAGGTCTTTTGCAAAACCCTAACTTTGAGAATTTATCTGGTATTTTACATCTTCGATAACCATAAGTCTTACTCAATTTCACTGGTCGTCTGCTACATATTTGTACTTTTTGCTACTCGATATGGCTGCAATAATCATTTCTTCACGTACAATTGTACATTCTCTTATTTTATCTTATACTTTCTACCCCATTTCAGCTGCATTATCAGCATGAGACAAAGAGAGAGCTTCTCTTTGTCCGTTCTCGTAAATCAATAAATTCTCGTTCGAACAACAAGCAGACGATGATAACGTAGCGTTGTGTTATTTTCCCCTTCAGACAATTAAGTAGCTTTGTTGACATACAGTAGAACCATCTTTTTTTAGAACAAAACAATATACTTAAGAGACAATGCTTGTGGAGGGCATTTATGACGTCACGGGAGCGTGCGGGTGTCGGGCGGGGGGGTCGGGGTTCAAGGGCGCGAATCTAGGTCAATGGGACACGGACGAAGTTGGGCTACCGGATTTACTACGAACACTGGCTCACGGGCGGCTTACTTCCTGATTGGTTCTGTCATACTATTGCATGCCTTTATAATATTTGTCGAAGTTATTGACTCACTATCTTGTATTTCCTCAAAACTTAACTATTTGTCAATACACGTCCGCATATTCTGGTGTCATTGATCGAAGTTCCTTCGTTTCCGAAAATCAAGCTTAAAAATTCAGTATAAACCATTACATATACAGTATGCATTCAGGGTTAATTATATAGGAGCCTTTAATTCACGGCCCAGCGGCGTCTATAGGAATTATCCGGTTCAGGGCACAATCTCTCAATATTTTCCACCTCGTCGATAACTGGCCAAAACCCAACACATCAAAAGAACCATTCACTTAGATCAAGTTAGCTTTGAAAAATCATTTACTTTTCATTTAACACGAATAAATCAGTCATGAAGGAAATCTTGGAAAAGCAAAAGTTAAAGGCAAAGGAGTCCTTGAAGAACAAACTGTCCTTCGATCTGAAAACGAAATAAGTCACCGGTAACGTAATTTTGTATGAATTAAAATTAGACTGAATAATAATTACAGAGAAAATTTGATAAAGTAATATAAAATACAAGCCACGCGAAAGAAATCAAAACATTAGTCTGTAAAAGCAGGTAAACTTTAACAAAGACCCATTGTTATGTTGGTAATCGACGCGTGATCTTCCGCTAGCGTGTCCGATATTTCCACAAAGCATGTTATTATTTGAAGGAAGGCAGCGACCCTCCCTTTTCATGCAATTCCACCAGTCACAGTAAAGCTGATGAAATCACGAACTTTGTAAAGCACTATGAACTCTAGGAAAATATTCAAATCAACTGATTAGTATTCGGCATTTCCACAATGTCAAGAAGTTATCTAGACGCCATTACAAAGTGAGATAGACTGAAAATATATTTAGGTATCCCTACTAATATTATAAATCCCTACTATACTAATATTATAAATGCGAAAGTCACTCTGTTTGTTTGTATGTTTATTTGTTTGTTTGTTACCTTTTCACGACTAAACGGCTGATCGGATCTTAATGAAATTTGGCAAGAAGATAGATTTCAACCTGGGGACGGACATAGGCTATATATCATCACGCTACGACCAATAGGAGCGGAGCAGCAATCAAACATGTTGCGATTACGGGGTAAATGTGACGCAAACGAAGTTGCGCGGGACAGAGTAATATTATAAATGTGAATGTAAGTTTGTTTGTTACGCTTTCACACGAAAACTACTCAACCGATCATCATAAAACTTTGTACACATATTTTTGGAGGTATTAGAAGTAACATAGGCTATATATCATCATGCTACGACTAATAGGAGCGGAGCAGCAATGAAAAATGTTGCGAAAACGGGGAAAATGTGACGCAGACGAAGTTGTGCGGGACAGCTAGTACTATAATAAATAAAGCAAGCAAAATAGAAACAAGTCTTCAATCATCGCAACATGATATTCAAAATGCTATCTCATTTGTTTGTAAATAAAATATCTTCCCTCATAAAGTTAATCTCTTGTTGTGGATGGCATCATTTTTCACAAGAAGTTGATCCAGCCTTGTGACCGGCTGAGAAGCCTTTTATTACGGATAGTGTTCAGTTATTTATAGTTTCAAGGCTTTATATATTTCCTTTAGATTCACGCTACTTTCGACTGCATATTACATAGAGTTATGATAGTAGTTTCAGAACGTAAACAGGACTGCTAAATGTGGAAATTGCGAGTTTCGCGCAAGTTATTACGGCTAACTGGGGAGAAATTAAAAGTTTGACGTATTTATTAGCAAACTCTTACGTACGTGAAGTTACTGTGCAATGTTTACTGTTTATAGTCCGGATTCGGAATGCTTCGTTTAACTCAGAGAAAATATAACGTTGTAAACACATAAAACTCGCTTGTTTAATGCCATTCGTAGTACTTTCGTACCTTTGAACTACTGGCGGCTACTCCTATTTATCAATGAGAATCATTCAAATGTATGCAAATACTGTACCCTGTACCTACATACATTTTGTTATGTAAGATACACTGCTTAAATTGAAGTGGATGGAGAAAACGGCGAAATAAAGAGCGTTTTGGAAATATATTTCTATAATATAACTAACTCCACACTTCCAGTCGCCTAGGCCTTAACGTTACAAAACATTCACAACGACGATCTCTGTTTCATGGAATGCAGGCCTGGAGCACTTTGGATATTTACACAGCAATAGCTGTGTAAATATCCAAAGTGCCCTAGAGAAACAATACTGTGTAATAATTAAATGTATTACAATATATTTATTCAGAAAAACATTACAGACTGTGACAGTAATTGCTGTATGAAAAGGGTATGCCGTTTGCGAATACAAAAACATAAAGCCGGTAGCAATAAATACTCTTTTTTCCATATTCACATCCGAATCGGAAAGTCCGTTAGCATACAAATGGACTAATTTGCTTCCAGCCGATGAAACAGCCGAAAATAATCGAACATTTTTTTTATTTTCACAATGGTAGAACGTGACACAGACAACGGACGGCTCGGCACGCCGAATACGCGAAATACTGACATAAAAATGAAAATAACTCCAACCGCATGCCATAATTTTAGCCCTACGAACAATATGCATTAAATTCTTGAAATAATTCTTTCCGACCTTTTACTGAAAATACAATTTACCATCTGTCACATAATTTGTTTTTATAAGTGCTAACTAAGTGCAATGTTGCATGCTTACCAAGCCGATCTGCAGCAGTATTTCTGCATGAAATAAAGCTTGAATAAAAGAAGTGGCAATAAGAACGGAACGTAACGACTCATCATCGTTGGAAAAGCTAGAGTTCTGCGCAAACAACTAGGTCCTTCAATTTAGTTTATAGTTAAAGAGTGAAAAACAACCTCTCAATGAGAAGTGGAGCGAGAGTGGGCGGAAACTGACAGCACACGAGTAAAGTTGAGCGAGAATTTCCTTTAAGCGGGCTGTGCAGGCTTTGTCTGTGGGCGCTAAACGCTCCCGTCACCTACACATTCGTCAAGAGAGCGTTCAGCCAACGTGCGGTACATAAAACTATGGAAACACACACTGATAACACTGCAGGTATTCTCTTCATAACTCGAATATTTCTAATTTCCTATTCTATTGTGTAACTTCGGACGTGTCAACTAGATACCTACTCCTATCTACCTACCCCATCAAAAAAGAAGACGGGAAATTTTCGGTCGAATTTATATCAACGAAAAAGAGTATTTTCGTAACAAAAGGTTTGGTAGGTTGATTGGGACACAAACGCGTGGAAAATACGGACGATTGCTTCCTACAACAATAGCTGAATCTTCACTAAAATATTTAAGTTACATGTAAATAGAGACTAAAACTGCTCGATATATTGATTGTAGCTTTGTTGCTACTTCAAAGTATCGTGAACCGCTTACAGCAGTACAAAGGTACTCAAAAGACTTTTGATGCAAACTGAATGTAGGTTATTGTTAGTTTATGGAAGGCACAAAGGCTTTATTTCAAACAAGCGTGTTTCCCGTGATTTACGAGCTCGAACCCTCCACTGAAAAGCTACTGTTTATTCTATTAGAGGCGCGTTACAGATTTAACGGGACTCATTGTC
This sequence comes from Cerastis leucographa, assembly GCA_963082945.1. Lineage (NCBI taxonomy): Eukaryota > Metazoa > Arthropoda > Insecta > Lepidoptera > Noctuidae > Cerastis > Cerastis leucographa. The sequence goes on along the minus strand of OY720383.1, from coordinate 15,293,949 downwards.
AGAGTAGACGTAACTGAGTTAATTTTAACTAAAATTTCGTTTCAAATTTAAATGTTTATTCGCATTTTGTGCTCATCATTCAACATTTCACAACTCTTTGTTCAAGTGTGACAAAATGGCAAAATGTATATTTAACCGTGAATGGGGTCATTCATGGGTTATATACACTTTGCCAAATATACCTGATAACGTAAAAATTACTTACATAAAAAAAAATATAAAGGAAAAAGATACCTATAGAATAATTAATACTAAATATTGACAAAAATAAAAGCACAATTTACTTAAAATTAACTAACTAAATAAATATAAACTAACCAAATAAATAACAGCAATTTCTATATTAAATATTTTCTCTCATGAAAACATCGCGCGATAAAGCTCACATAAAAAGCTCATTTACAACTTAGTAATCGAAAATGGTACTCTTATTTCCAATTGAACCTGCATTATCTTCTTTGAGGAAACTCATTGGTATTCCTTTCACAATCAAACATTCCATCGAAGCGCTGAATTCACTTACAGGCACACAGGAACACTGAGGAATGCCAAATACCGTCTTTCCTCTATACCGAGCTGCAGGTTCGGGGGAAATCGATGAGCTAGTTCAGTGACAAAGAAATTCTTGGAATATAATTAAGTAATATAATGCTTATGTTGTAACGTGTGCCTAGTTGCGTGTCATGAACACTTGCAGGGTCTTAGTGGCTTTGGACGGGACATAATGTACAGGAGATGCTGTTCTTGTCATTTAAATCTTTGGAAGTCAAATAAATTACTATTTTCTTTTGGACTACTAACATTTTACTGTTTTTTGCTGACGACAATAGTCAAATTAATCGTTTTGAATAGAAAACAAAATAATTATTAAAGTGAAACTTTTATTAGATTTAAACTTTTTCGTCTGTGTGTTACATGTCGCGTGACGCTGACGAGCGGCCGCGCTATAGTGTGAAAAAAAGTTTCACTTTTACCGTGGTTTCATAAAACCACATAATCCTTTTTTTATTATTACTGTGTGTACGTACTTACATTATACTATTCCATGAAATAGTAACAGTATAATGAAAAATGATTCAAAACACTTCAAACATACTGGTATATACAGGAACGGAATAGTACATTGTTACCCTAGGGGTGAAAGTAACTTATTTAGTCCCGAGACGGGGCGCCAATAGTTCGAGGGACTAAATAAGTCTTTAACCCGAGGTAAACACTGTGCTTTTCAGTACGAATACAAGGAAAGTAAAAATAAAAATATGAATAGGATAAAGCAAAAATGAGTAAATTTTATTTTCATTACTCATACTCTGAAAGTAGGTCTGAAGTTGCCTGAGGAGCGGGTTGAAAGTAATACTTTTCTTCCCTAGGGAGAATCGCTTTAAACTGACAGATGCCAAATTATAAAAAAAAACTAGTTCTATTTTCACATTTTTATTGAACCATGTTTCAACTTTCTATGCAGCCACGATGTAAAATTGAAATAATATTGATTAAAGAATCTATATTTTTTTAATAACTTTATTATAATTTAGTTTTAGTACAATTTCTTTAAAATAACATAGATTTGGGCAAAATATACACCATTTTTTCAATGATGAAAATGAAAAATAATGGCTGAATAGCTGGCTAACCCGAGGTAAACACTGTGCTTTTCATTACGAATACAAGGAAAGTAAAAATAAAAACATGAATTAGCTAAAGAAAAAAATAGTAAATTTTATTTTAGATAAATCAACAACTTTTCCCGCCCATATATTGTTTTTTTTTCTGTGGCCAGCCAGCTATTTAACCATTATTTTTCATTTTCATCATTGAAAAAATGGTAAATATTTTGCCCAAATCTATGTTATTTTAAAGAAATTGTTGAATCTAAATTATAATAAAGTTTAAAAAAATATATATTTTATTTAATCAATGCTTAACTTTAAGTTATTTTAATTTTACATCGTGGCTGCATAGAAAGTTGGAACATGGTTCAATAAAAATATGAAAATAGAACTAGTTTTTTTTATAATTGGGCATCTGTCAGTTGAAAGTGATTCTCCCTAGGGATGAAAAGTATTACATTCAACCCGCTCCTCAGGCAACTTCAGACCTACTTTCAGAGTATGAGTAATGAAAAGGGTAAACAACCATCAAACTGGAAATGTTTCTCCATCGAACAAACATCGTAATAGCGAAAAATATATCAGCTGCCCCATACATTTGGGTCAAATAGGTATTGAAATTTTGTATGGAGCAGCAGATATTTTTTTGCTATTACGATATTTGTCCGATAGAGAAACATGTTCAGTTTGATGGTCTGTAGCACACCCTTAAGTATGCATATACCCTTTCCGTTACCGCCTGCATATTTCAATTTTGGTTTAATATTTACTTGTAGACTCATGGAAAGATTAATTTAACATACATACGATTTAGAAACGACGCGCGTGAACCTGAATACGAAACCAGTTCGCGTGTCAAAATACCTTTAAATATTTCCGCTTAAAGTTATGTTTTTATTGCTTGATGTATGCTTAAATATTAAGCGAATGCAAAATCGCTCACGATATGTAAGCAACTGTTACACGATACAGTTAAAATAATAATACCTTTATCCTGAAAAGTGTAAAGTTTAATTCATCGATTATTTCGCAACCACGTCTATCAGCTATTAATGATAATACTCTCTTAATAACAGCCAAACTTTTCCCATTTCCACTTTAACGATTCGATTCTATTTTCATTTCAAAATACTTCGTACCTATTTTTAGGCTATGGTAGCAGCCGGTTCTATCAGTAGGTAGTCAATCTGGCGGTATGTAGAAAGATCCTTGAACATGAAAATCCTCTTTGGCTCGCTCAGCAGGCGAATGTGTCCCGGTTTACAACGGGTGCACATTCCACGGGCATCGTAAAGGAGCCTGAGCGTAATGGCCAGTAAATTTTTACTACTCGAACACAAATCGCATAAAAAAGTCAAATAAGCCTGTCTAGAGAGTTTATGGCCTAAGAAACGACACTAGAAACCTAATTTAGTTTCGATTAAACAATTACAGTTAACAGTATTTCTTTTATGGTTTTCAAATTAGTAATCCCATAATTCAGTAGTATTTGCTGTATTGTAGTATATGCTTATACAGCATTTATAGCTCTATTATCTAAGAAATGCTACCAGGATAAATGTCCGAAAAAAAAATGTATTTCCCATTCCCATTTTCAATTCACACGAATGAATAGAAATCCCAAATCACTCTATGAAGATCTTTATATTTCTAAATCGGCAAAGGTTAGGTTAGTTATAGTCTCCCCAAGATTGTATAAGTCGTCTGTACGTCTGGAATCGTAGAACATACGATAGTAAAGCTTCTTTCAGATCCAGTCGCTGAAACAAGTAACATCTGTTCTGTACAGCTAGTCAACTTTAGTCTGTTCAAGGGAATTTACAAGGTAGAAGGGACGTCGATGCACAAACGATTACCGCGTTTTCAGTACGACATTCCGAAAGAAGCCTAGACATTTATCATAGGAAATTTAAAAAAAAACCGGCCAAGTGCGAGTCGGACTCGCGCACGAATGGTTCCGTGCCATTATTTATAAAAACAACCCCTTAAATATTTATTTTATTCTGTTTTTAGTATAATGTTGTTATAGCATCAACAGAAATACATAATTTGTATAAATTTCAACTGGCTTACTATCACGGTTCATGAGATACAGCCTGGTGACAGACGGACGGACGGACGGACAGCGAAGTCTCAGTAATAGGGTCCCGCTTGACCCTTTGGGTACGGAACCCTAAAAATCAGCTGTTACCACCAAAAGTGCAATACCTACACGGAGTTTTTTTTGTTTAATTACCGATTTGAATACGTGGTAATATGCAACCGAGAAATAAAGCTGTTTAGACAGCATATCGCAGCTATCTACATTTTATACGACATTATTTTGAATAATACCTACCCATTTCTTGCATTAAAAGTATCAATATGTACACAAGTAATTACAGAAAATAATATACAGTGGGTACCCACATAAATATCATGCGGGTAAATCATAACAATTCGGTAACATTTACTACTCCGCAAGGTTTCCTAATAGACCGTAAGAACGAACGGTCGTCGCAGGGAATATTGCCATAATCAGCACGCTTGACAAACATTGTGAGGGCAATATATTGTTATTAGTGTTCAGGCGAAAGCTGCTCTCCATCGTCTCGCCATTATCCCTTAGTCACCTTGTACGACACCCGCGGGGGCCTTGTTCTTGGCCAGAAAAGACACGTCAAATGAGAGTAAACGAAATTATTTGAGCTGTCCTTTGCCTAAATAAAAGGATTACTTCCAATTTTTGTGTTCTCTTTTCGTCTCTTTTCTTCCTGCTCTCCGTCTTTGTTTTGGTATGAGTAGATAAAAAGTTATGTACCTACTATGAGTAGCTATTAGTAAATTGTCCTTTATTTAATCATTGGCAAAAGGCTAAATATGATATAATTCTCACATATAATTCCAAATACCTACACTTTTATACTCCTTGTCAACATCATACGAAAGATTTGTTATAGGTATATTGCCCTATGAATAACGACACAAAAATATAACCTTGTTATAAGTATAACGTACTACTATTAATACACGAACCAACAGAACGTTAATAAGCTTACACAACTACACTTCCGAAAAGTAAAGTAATGTTCCTCTTCCCTACTACTTAAGTAAGTACTTTGATTGTAGGTTCAGTACATTATTAAGCTTAAAAGTTATTAGTGGCCAGTTAATCTTTTCAGCTGAAAATAGCCGTCTCTACCTGTTTACCACATTTAATTTAATAAACAATACTTAATTGAAACATTGAAGCTCATACCCGGGAGCTCACTCACGTAGCTGCGAGTCAAAACAGAGGATAATTTATATCCCTGTTTAATTAACGTGGCTCACAGAGTTACGATGATGAAATTAAATAAATCCGCGCGATATTTTACAGCTAACGTATTTTTGTATAAAAACGTATTAAAACGGAGAGCTATTTCGCGTTTTCTGGTTAAGTCTCGTTGTGGGTACAGTATCGTTAGTGAAAACGTAGGTAAAAATCATTTTTAATTAGCTTGCATTGGACACAAGTTAGAAGGACATACTATACATTTAGACACGTATAATAAATACTAGAGACAACTTGATAAATCTATACTATGGAACTCGTAAGATACCGATAGGTCCTACTTAGTCTTTCTTGTAGCAAATCCCATAGAAATCTAAGATAGCAAACATAGGCATAATATAAAATCAAAACGAAAGTTTCTTATTTTGCTTATCTAGTCCGTTTCTTTTAGATAAAAACTCTTATTTCGCTGTTGCATTGTTATTTGTTCCGTAAAGATCAGAAATCATAGTGTTTTATCGCAGTCTGCACACAAAATATACCAATTCTTAGATACTATTTGACTTGCTACCACGGGCGTAGGCAGGTTTGGGGGGTTCAAACCCTCTCCGAAATGTTAAAATATTAACATTAATAATAAGTATTAAAAAAAAAAAAAAAAAAATCAGTTTGTTGGTCTGTAGCACATCCTTAAGTATGTATATACCCTTTCCGTAACACCCTGTATATTACGGTTTATTTCTTGCAATTTTAGTCGTTTTCTTTAACCCCTTCCGACACTAAAACCTGGCTACGCCCGTGCTTGCTACTGTTTATTCATACTTTTTTTAAAATTAAGATAAAGTAGGATCCTTTTTAATAATAACAAGCCGAACCACGACTGTTCTACGCGGAACAATTCCTAGAATAACCCTTCAGAGTAGTATAAAAGTAAGAACGGAAAATTCAAGAATGCTGACACAAATATTTTCTTTTTACATCATTCAAAATGTGCGGAATAACTATGCAAACTTTGCACTTTTGTGTAGCTCCTACTCTGATAGCAGATGAAAATGTCACTCAAAAGTAAACTTTAAAATCTACTTTAAACAGCAAGCAGAAATGCGAAATTTGGTTATATGTACTATAGATACACCTCTGCATAACACTTCTGGGAAACCTTCGTGATGTTATCTTGTATGTTTAGGCACAAAACTGTAAAAAAAAGTTACATTTTATCATGTAGCAAAACTAATTTAGTGACACCTGCATACCATCAGTGTGAGATGACCAAGTTGATACTATTCTGCTTGCCCTGTTTGCCCAGTAATCCAATAAACTGCTGCAGGGACAGCTAGTTCTTTAACTTTTTTCAAGCTACCATAAACAATCAACCCTAATAACTCTCCTGCCCTTATTTCAATTAATTTGAGGTCGATGCAGCTTGTTTTCCTCTTCCATATACCTTTCTAATAACCGTCATCACAGGAGTCCTTTCTAGTCATATTATCCTTCCATCCACAGTTTCTTTGGTCTTCCTTTAGGTACTCTTATAGCCATTACATTCATAAAACAATCAACCTACATAATACTATCAAATACACCAAGTAACTTATACGGAAGAAACTAAAAATGCACGTACCATTAATATTTGTAAGTACCTCTTCTGCCTACTTACTATCTTTATAGCTATCCTTCCGAAGTTTCCCATTATTCTGAGAATGTAAGAAAATTATAGAGTATTATGGCCCACCTTCCACTGAAACTCGCTGCAATCGTCTGGGAGCGAAGAGAATGCATTTCGTATGTATGCACGGTCGTAAGCGATGAGCGTTCGGTCTGTTATTACCGAGGGTACAATTGCAAAATTCTTGCTCTTGCAATCTCATTTCCACGTCATTTCTCCACTAATAAAAGGTGTGACCCCGTTTCCTTTACGTGGGTGAGTGTTACCAGATGTAGACAATATTGGTCGAGAACAGAATTGAAAATAAATATGTTTATGCGATAATATACTGTGCTAATTTTCACATTCCCTGCATGTGATATTTTCGCGGGCGGACGGCGCTGCATTCCTCATCCGAGCCTGGATCTAAGAGTAGTCTAGGAGTAAACATTATACATACCTAGCATTTATTGTAATGGATCGTTACTCAAGTTTAGATGCAACTCTTCTATGTTATGGCTAACTATATCTTCACAAGAGTTGAAACTGAATTAAATCGAATTTGACAACTCTATGTATTGAACTTATCGACTTGGCATAAAACTTACGTACATAGAATCAAAGTATAAACTTTATTATGAAGTACTTATATATTGATAAACTTACACCCATTCAATTAAGTAGTAAGTTTATTTTACGTGTTTATTTGGATATTAGATTCTCGTACCTCTCAAGTAGTTCAGTGGATTAAATAATATTTCTTTATTTCCCGTTGCTATTGCAGTCATACTTATATTTAAATAAAGACAGTGAATTAATGTTCTCTACTGTACCCAAATAAATAACGCTGTGTGCTCGACCACGAACATCCCGGGGCCCGGGGGTGTCGTAAGATACGATTCCAAGATTGCTTCAGATAGAGAGTCGGTAAACCCAGCTTCCTTAAAATATCCTAGTCACCATCCTTCTATTTACATCCATATGTTACTCTTAAAGATCAGTGTCACCATCAGGGCCGTCTTTACCCGGGGGTTCAAGGGGTGCGGTGCACCCGGGTGCAGAGTCCTAGGGGGCGCAAGCCGACCGCCATCAATTTCGATAGGTACCTACTACACCGAGACCACGCGAGCAGAACCGCGGGCACAGCTAGTTCATTATTATTAGTAACTGGGTAATACGATTGTACCCCTTAGTAACACTAGTTGTAAGACTTTTGGGCTTCTGACTAACAGTAACGACTGCCAGAGATCTACAAATGACAGCCAGGACCAACGGCTTTACGTGTTTTCCGAGTCACGAAGGAAACTCGCTAAGATAGATCCCACCCATCCACAGACCAACCTCGGCAAGCGCGGCTTATCATTGAAGATCGACCTGTGCGGCTGTTATTATTTAGCCACGAGCTCGAGGAATAAATAAATTACACATAAAAATTATATAGAGCTAGAGTGGGGGGGGCAGGCTGACTTTCGCACCCCGGCGCCAAATATGCTTAAGACGGCCCTGGTCACCGCATATGATCAGAATTCAATTCCAGTCAGTTTGATATGAATATATTATCCACATTATATATATTATATACTATATTATATTATTATATACTATATTATATTATTATATACTATATTATATTATTATATACTATATTATATTATTATATAATATTATAAATGCGATAGTCACTCTGTTTGTTTGTATGTTTGTTTGTTACCTTTTCACGACTAAACGGCTGATCGGATCTTAATGAAATTTGGCAAGAAGATAGATTTCAACCTGGCGAAGGACATAGGCTATATATATCATCACGCTACGACCAATAGGAGCAGAGCAGCAATGAAAAATGTTGCGAAAACGGAGAAAATGTGACGCAGACGAAGTTGCGCGACACAGCTTGTTAATTATAATAGAAAAACGAAGAAAGGCTAAAGTTTTACTTCAACATGCTTATAATTAAGGAAAAAAGACGTTTACAATAGTTGAATATTTAAACTACTAGAATATTTCATAATTCGTAGAGCAGGATCTCACAAGTAAATTACACAAGTTTCAAAGATTCTGTTAATGTACTTAGTTGGTCCGCGTAAACTTGGATCCGCAAGTAAATATCAAATTGTAAGATTCTCGGCGCTCCAAATAGCATAATTACAGTCTGCGTGAATGAGATAATTGTATAATTAGCTGATAACTTTCTGCTTAGAGTTTCTTTATGATGATTTGATGCAGGATATTCAATGGTGTGTTGTTTTTTGTCCTGCTACGTTACTTTCAATGACTAATACAAGTATGACGGAACTTAAATGACTATAAATACTACTGTTGGTGACAATCCTCTTCTAATACGCTACTTTCACGCCACTGCGGATATGCTCGGCCGTTTCCGTTTCGGCAACCAGACGAAACAATAAAATAACCGTTAATTAATGGGTAGTTTTACTAATTAGCGGTCCTATTCCATGTCCAAACCCTGATTGCCAGGATCGATGCGAACAGTACGCGAGGGGATTGAGTTATTGCATCGTTTGGTGCGAGTTGCGTGCGCGCCGCGCCCCCGGCACGCGAGCCTGCCGCACGCCAAACAATATCTACTGCTGATAAAATATTTCGCTTGTTAAAAACGAAAATTCATGATTTACCTCAAATTATGTTGACGACTATAAACCGGATTCAATATTGTAGGTAAGTTGAGTTATTGCCCTTCGCATTCAAAAACTTCCTACCTACAGAAAGTATTATAATATTATAAAAAAGCAATATAACGAAAGATTGTTGTAATTACATTCATGAAGAAGCTATAAAAAAACCCATTAATCATCCGCATGTTAAAATAACTGAAACCGCATTTGAATCCGAGTTTAGCTAACTTAATAAACAAAACACTGCTACGAACTGCTACGAAAGTGCTACGAAAACACATGTTTGCTGCAAATGATTGACTAAAGTGTATTTAATAGGTCATAAACCTCGTTTTTGTTTGTCAGCCTTTAATATCTAGGCTATTACTAAAAATATCGTTGAATAAATATCTTGTAGCTTAGTGGTGGGTGTGCCATAATCAGATTGCGGCAGTCGTAGAGCTTCGTGTACGGACGGACTTCGGCCGCTCCCACCACACAACTAGCTCACTAGTAACATTTTTGAGGTACGTCTGATGGCAATAATCTGGATAAATGTATTATGACATAAATGAACTCTGACCTTGCTCGTGCAATATGGTACATACACGTAGGTTAGAGTACGTCTTTGACCTAATGCATATTTTCGGCTTCTGAAAGAAAGTTTTACGTAAAAAATTTGAAAGCATTTTTTTGGTTATTTATATGAATTTGTGTCTCTAAGTATTCAGTGACAAAGGCCAGAGATGAACTGGCTTCATCGAATAAGGATTTAAGTCAAAATACCGCTGGGTCAGCTCACCTTATTATTTCATTTTGTGCGTAACTCTGGCACACCACATGCCGCTGGCCGGCGTTGTCACAAAGGCTTTGTTTTTCACATATCGGGCCGCGGGGCTTGGGACAGGTCACGTGGCACGAGCACTGCACACCCGGCACTGGAGTTAGGACGCTCGTGTTGGGGAGCGGAGGTCGCGCGTGTTGTTGTTGTGAGCCGGGGTCGGCACGGCAAGGTTGTCACAGAGCGAGTGTCGGCGAGCGTGCGAGGCGCTCGGGCGGGTGGCGCGGCGCGACTGCGCGCCCGGACGCAGGAGCGCGCGTGGCCCGCTCGATACGCTGGCCATGAAATTTTCAGCCGAGTTGCTGTCAACCGGTGGCGGCACGCAGGTGCGCCATCACCACCATCCCCTGATCCTCTACCACATAGGCATTGGTTCCTTAGAACTAGCGGTTGTCCTTCTAAAATACAACCGACATAACTTTCCAACCTCCCTGAGCATCTTCGACATATTCAACACATTTTAGCCTTCAACAGTGTCAGCAAAAAATCTTTGCGATTACCTGAATAAATATATTCATGAAAGTTATATATTCAATCCGATTGAGAAAACAATAGGTAGGTCAGAAAGTCAGAAGCCTACTTCTTGAAGCGCGAATTTAAAAAGCCAAAGTTCGAAGGAGGGGCAGAGTATTTGAAGCTGCTATCTGGCAGTCTCTAATCGCAAACTACAAGAAACCTCGGGGTAGCGAGCCACATACCACATAGCCACATAGTCATATTTGAACGAATTGTTGAACCTAGTTCATAGATGGCACCACTAGCATTGATGTAAGCTGTAAGCTTATATTATGTACTCTTAACAGATGATTTTGACGAATGTGGACTGTGTTTTGACTTTGTGGCTTTTATTCATTCAAACTTAGATTAAGTTTGAATTAACGTGGCTTGAGGCTGCAACTTCCCACGGTCAATAGATAACTGCTCGTAGATAACTACTTCATGAATCCCATAGGTGTACATCTGTATTTTGTCGACCACCAGTTTATCTCTTAGACTAAAGTAAATCTTAGGTCATGTATTAAAACTATTCATAAAAGGTTTCGTTAACTTTTATTATACGAATATAAACATGTTACAGCGACACTGGTGGAAAACTACAAAATTACACTTTAATTACATACAGATATTTACAAAAAAAAGTTTTATACAAATGTCATTCTGAGCTTAATACATAGGGAGGTAAGATAAATACAGTTACAATACACCGCAGACTAAGATATATGAGTTAAATACATTATGAACGAGACTATTTGAATAATAATTTATATTAGGCACACCGTGAATCTAAGGTTTATCGTATGCGTATGTTCACGTCAAAATAATTAGTATTAAATACCACGGTGTATAATATAGTACATATAGATAATGTTATTTATATTGTATTTGATTAAACAATCCTCGTAGAAATCAGTACATTTGATGTAAGTATGGCTGTAAGTACGCAGAGCTTACGATCTACACATTAACTTACTTGAGTGGAAATAATGGTGTTTATTATCTTTATAAAATGGCCTTTGATTTGATGCCATTTGCAAGAATGAACACATATCTTAAGTGACATTTACTCCTAAAGAAACTACAAGACCACTTCAAGGTGAGACATTTTAGGGATAAAACAGTTAAGTACAATACATGGTTCCGTCAAGTAAAACCTTCTAAGTAGAAGACAAATAAAAATCAGTACCTTATGTTTTAAACTGATTCTAATCGGAAAATTTCCTAGCCATCATCAAGTGTATATTCATCAAAAACATGACTTATAACGACTGGCTTAGTGAAAATCTTTTTAATCTCTTTGTTCCCGATTTTTTACCCTTCTTTTCTTTTAAACACATAATACACTCTATTAATATGAAATACAATACGAAATTCAATTTATAAAACAAGTTCATATTAAAGCTTCTAAAACGTTATACAAAAGTGGGTACAGCACCTTGCTATTAGACGTATATTGCCTTTGGCTCAGTATTATACTAAAATATTATTTCATGAGATTCTTATTTACAAACATTATATACAAACAACAATCCACATATACATAAACAGTTAAATTCACAATACTATACTAAAGGTGGCATTACATTAAATTATTTACATGAGTATACAATACAAATTTTACATCGTAGACACCGTGAAACCGTGAAATGCACGTTAGGAATTATGGGAACACTGTAAAGTTCTAAGTGATGCGTCAGACTGCATTCATCTTAGGAATTTTCAAAAATACCAAAGGAACTTCCAACTACAAGGCTAGGTGTAGCTTCGAAGCGATATGTGATCAGATTATGCGTGGAATTTTGGTGTAATTACCAAGCTGGAATGGAAAAGTGGACGAATTTTAAAAGTTTTATCGTTAAACAACAAAAACTCACTTCATAGCTCTAACAAAAACGTAAGAAATACATGTACAATATCTTTAAACAATAAATGCGATATTTTTCAAGTCTATAATATTCCCTGTATGTAAGAGTCCGCCCTGGCACTGTCAATCTGTCGTCGCTCACCATATTACCTGTAGGAGTCGTATTAGCACCACTGTCTATGGAACCATCACTGAAGGCGATCAAGGGCGCTTGCCGCGCAATTTTCCGTTAACCATCGGTTCTATCTGCTGAGTCTTGCGCGGCCGCAGGATAAAGTTCAGGTTATAGGCAGTATTTACTGCATAGTACACGTTGGCGTTAGCAGGGAGCAGCATTTCTGTAACAATTTTTTTATTGCAATTGAATTTCCTAGGATTTACAATTTGTTTAAGAAATGTCAGTGTGGTTCTGACTGAGAAAAGAAAATACTACAAATATCGAACTTATTTCTAGTGCTTTATTTGGGATGAACGTAGGCATCCGTTCTTTACGAAAGAAACAACATTGCAGAGCAAGTCCAATTAATTTCAGAGTAAAGATAAAGCTCAGTTTTTCGATCAGATTCAGTGCAATTAAAGAGTTACTGGTCACTAAACTACCTACCACCACATTGCAGACCGAAAAGAAGCGATTGGTAACGTTAAATTGTGAGAATAAAACTTTACTTTACCTTTCTCGGGCAAAACTTGGGCCAAGGTGTATCCATCAGGATCGCCATCGAGGTTTAGCTTGAGCATCGCGTTGCGGATGACCTGCGGCGTGCGCTCGTTGTTGCACAGCATGATGGACTTGTACAGCACCACGCCCTCCGTCTCCGCGCAGTCCGACTCGTACGTCACGCGGATGATGTAGAAGTCGGGCCCCGAGCGCACTCCCGGGCCCGCCGGGCTGGCGCCGCCCGCCTTGCCATTGGCGGGCTTCTGCCCACTGTTGCCACTCGACAGTGACACATCCAGCGAAGGCAGCGAAGACGACGACGAACCGTGCGACAGACGCGTCGGCGACACCCGCCTCTCTAAACTGTCTCTCTTCCAAGCTGTGCCCGTACCGTCCGTCTCACAATAGAACTGCGAGCTATTACTCGAGCTGGTGCTGGCGATCGAGTCGTTCTTTCTGTGACATTGGCTATTTGAATCGTTTATTTTCTTCGGTCGTCTCTCCTTAGGAGGGTTTGTCGGTGGTTCAATCTGGCAAGATAGCTGGAACGACTCCCGGTCATCTAGCACAATGACAGAGTCGAACCACCTATCGAACATCGAGTCTTGGGGCAAGTGGTAGGCGTTGGCAGCGCCTTGCAATAACTTAATCTGCGCAAGAACTTCGAATTCTTTCCTTCGCTTATCGAAATTAATTAAGCCATCAGCTACCGTGTCTGGAATGGCAGTATCGATCATGGTGAGATCAGTTAGAAAAGTTCCAAGGTATGGGATGGTCCCGTGACTGACCCCAGGAGAACCCCGTTCGTGTAATAGTTTTTGTAGCTGACGATCGTTTTCACCCACTGTGTCTGCAAACTTCGCGGTACCTTCACGCATTAATAACTCTCGCTGAGCCCACCGATTATTATCCTCGCTAAAAATACGTGCGAGTTCGTCGAACAATTCCGCTTTTTCTTTGGCTAGTAACGCCCACGTTTTTCTGAGTCTATAAACGGGGTTGCTCTGTAGTCCGGAGATGATCGCTTTTAACGAAGAAAAGTTTTTGAGCACTCTCAATTCCCGGGCAATATCGAGCCAGGCCGCTAAGATTTCAGCGCGCTCGAGCGGCCTTAGGTTCGGTTCGACCAGGACCGTCGAAATTACTCGAAACGATACAGCGTTGAATTGGTTAACGGTCGCCAATACGGTAGCGGCGTCGTGGTTACGGTCCTTGTCCCGGCGGGACCAGACAGCGCCGAGGCACTGGTGCGGCACGAGCTTCTTGAACAGCTCCATGTCCATGCGCGTGAGCTGCTCGGCGAAGTGGCGGTGCGGCACGTGCGGCAGGCGGTACGCGCTCGTGTGGTGCGCCGGCACGCGCATGCCGGCCGCCAGGCACAGCCCGCCCGCGCCGCACCCGCCGTTGCGCTCTGCACTGAATACAGCTAGCTTCTGTAATACCTGCAAATTACACGCAAGATTAGCTTACACAGATCAACAAATAAGCAAAATGCTAACACTTGTTTACAGTATTACAAGAGCGTTCCGAGGCCTACCTTCGAGTGTAGTTCCGTCCCGGGCAGATGAACTTGTGTGAAGGCGAGTAGCTGTTGCAGTGCGGGGTGGTGAGGGGGCTGGCGGAAGTCTTCCGGGTACGTGTCCAGCCACACGTGGAGACACGCGACCAGAGTCCTGAAACATTTACAATAAAAGTATTAGAGAGGTGACAAATAATGTAGACCAATGTCGACTGTAAAGTTCTGCCGTGGTTTTTTGCAGTGGACTTTTGTACACGTTTCGTTCTGAATTCATTTATATATTTACGTAGGTACATACCTCTAGAGGCAAAAGATATACCTAAGTATTTAAAGTCCATGCCCGCTGTAGTCAAAAACCACTTACTTACTGCGCTTCCTTACATATAAAATCGATCTAAAAATAGCAATTTTGATTGGATATTTCTACCATGAAAAACTCACTTTCGGTGTTGCAGTGACGTATCGACTGCTGTTGGATGCACGTCCTCCGCGGCTAATGCTTCATATCGTCGCAGGAGAAGGTCCAGCACTCGGCCGCACTCCGCAAACGAGCTAAAACGTCATATACAACTTTACAATTAAAACTGAACTGTAGATATATTTTTGATTCAGTTAACGTTCTTCGCGAATGATTCTGCAGAAAGTGAACAAGAGGCTATACTAATCGATCGTCAGGTGCACCTCGGCGGACAGCCTCGCAACCAATTTGGAGAGCAAAGAAGCTGTCTCCAAACGTCAAATGACTCAAACAACATTGGATATTGGGGATTTCTCTCCGTGATCACATCAGATGTTCAGACTAATATTTCTCTGGTGGTAGAAACCTCTGTGTTACGAACGACTACGTAGAAATGTCTAAATTTTAGGACACAAAAAAATGTGTGGAAGAAGTGGAAATGGCCACTATAGAGAGGCCATATAAAGGGTGTAAAACACCTCTTAACGAAGCCGAAAGGCACTGGTTCTCCCTGTCATTGCGATCATTTTTTTGTTCTACACCATACGTGGGAACCTTCTAGTTACGGAGATATTAGGGGTCAAAGTTCCGACTTTTTGACAAGTATTTTTTAAATACAAGTTTTTAATGTAAGATTTTTACTTTAAACACCTCCACGACCCCCGTACTATTCAATGTGTCCATCAGCACAATGTTTTGAGTGCGTTACATTGAGTTCTACCACAAAACATGATTTTACACCCCCCAAAAAAAAGTCGTTTCCCAGCAATAATTTTTGCGTAAAGTTACTTAGTTTCATGTACAAAATGCTTGGTTGACGGCTTCGTGATGAGGTGATTTACACGGTGTATGCCGCAGATTGTAAAGTAAATGATGACGAATGAAAAGAAAAAAATAAAAACTATAAATAAATAAGACTGCATCGTTCGTTGATCTAGTGCTCAGCTTTGGATCCTGGGTTGGATTCCCGAGTCGGGGAAACGGCTTTTTCATTTATTTTTAGCAGCCACGGAGTCTGGATATGTGCCCAGTTGATGGCAATAAACTCGCCCCGATAACATAGGACTTAAACATAAAAGGCGAAATGTGGGCGTACCTACTTTAGGCATACCTCTACCTGACCCTTCAGGAGCTACATGCTGCATATTTTCACGTATGACATACGTACATAACATCATGCATGTAACATGCTAGTACATGCATGTTGTTATGTTATGTGAATAAATAAGAACTATTGCAAAACTCACCGATATGTAGCCAGGAACACGTTGACGTACGTGGACTCGAGTTCTCCATCGTCTGTGGCGAGCGCTTCCACCAGTCGCTCGACCGTGCCCGCCTTCACGAAGCGCACGCGCACCGTCTCCCATTCCAGGTGGGAGATCTCGTCATCAGACTCCTGAAAACCACATGACATGACATTAGTATTGTCGTCATTGCGTTAGGCGGTATAGGCCCAAGTCCCAAGCGGACCTCAGCTTGATAAGAAACTGGCATGGAATAGCAAACAGTTTAGTCGAAGGATGTCAGTCGCAATTCCATTAGCCTTTTAGAATTGTTCCAAAGTTTTTATGACTAAACTAACCCCTGACTTTCGTCCACGAGAAATTATTATAATAATATTACTTTCCTATTTGAATCGGATTTTGTAAACAGTTTCAAAGGTCTTATTTTTTTTTGCACGTTACCGTAATCCTTTTTCTAAAATATAATTAGCCTTTGTTACTCCTTATAACATCAGCTATCTGCTAATAAATGTCCCCTAAAAACCGGTCTAGCCGTTACGGAGATTGATTAGCCGGAACAAACAGAGAGACTTTTTTTTTTATAATCGCCGTATAAACTTTCATATACATTTAGCAAAAACTTGTTATTTTGCAAATACAAATACACATCAATTTTATTTATTTGCATAAATAAACTAGGCGAAGGGTGACCTTTTCTCTACAAATACAAATCAAGTTTACTTTGATCCATTGTAGGTAGACACTTAATGACCTATGTTTAGTTATTTTCCTGAAATCCATTAATCTATGTTCCATGGTTTCTGTTGACGTACATACAAGCATGTATTCATTACAAAGTGCCTAAATGTGAATTGTTTTTGTGAAAAAAAGGATAAACCGCAGATTTCTCCGTCATAGAAATGTCCCGCTGAGTCACGAAATGAAGTTTACAAGTTAGTATGAGTCAATGACGATAATTTGTGCCTTTATAACGAAAATGAGGAAATTTGCCCTCAAGCCTACGTGAATGAAATTGTATTGCTCTTATATGTAGCTATATTGCATCATTAACAAAGCTCCCATGGTACAAAAACAATGAGTTTAGAAATTACGGTAATTAACCTTTTGTTTTTTCCTACTATCTTGTGAGTTGTGACAGTTGGAGAAACGCTAAGCAGATGATTATGACTACTTATCTTGTGACACTTTAGCCACCATAGGATTAAACGTAAGATTGCATTTATTAAATTGTTGGCCATTTTAACTTTTAATGTGGTTTGCTAAATTATTCAGGCTTTTGTACAACAATAACAATGTCTTAAAATGCAATGTATCAAACCAATCTGCTCAATGTCATAATAAGATCGTCAGCACAAAGTTAAAACCATTGTAATGCGATGACCTGTATCCGTTATCTATTAATAAGTCATTCAATTAATATTCGTACTTATAAGTATAGCTTCGGTAATGCGGAGTGGGCTTTGCCCTGCAGTGGGGAATTCTATGATAGGACTAGTGCTAAAAACAAAACAAAAATATTAACGACATTCCTTTAGACATAGGTCAAGTATTTCGTAAGTAAATTAAATAAATAACCTGATTCTGATAAAATGGTAACTACACTGAATTCAATTTAAGTTTAAACGGTGCGGTGAGAGCGTTTCGAGAGAACCCTTCTGAATAATTAAGAAAGCTACTTGAATACAGAACAAAACCAGCTGCAGACATAATAACACACCGTATCAAGTAATTTTGAACGTACAGATATGTAATTTTATGCAATTTAGTCGTCAAGCCATTGTGAGATCAGCGAACTAAACTTACTAATGACTGCAGGTTCCCACATGTCACACATACCATTATACTCTGGTGTTTCGCTCATTGTATCAGAATAATGTGTATATTGTCTTAAACATGTTTTTTACTAAGGAAAATAATGTAAGTATATTGGATTTATAGGTATACTCCGTGTAAATCACCTCATCACGAAGCCGTCCACCAAGCATTCTGTACATGAAACTTTACGCAAAAATTATTGCTGGGAAACCACTTTTTTTTGGGGGGTGTAAAATCATGTTTAGTGGTAGAACTCAATGTAACGCACTCAAAACATTGTGCTGATGGACGGATTGAATATTACGGGGGTCGTGGAGGTATTTAAAGTAAAAATCTTACATTAAAAACTAGTATTTAAAAAAATACTTGTCAAAAAGTTGGAACTTTGACCCTTAATATCTCCGTAACTAGAAGGTTCCCAGGTATGGTGTAGAACAAAAAAATGATCGCAATGACAGGGAGACCCAGTGCCTTTCGGCTTTTACACCCTTTTTACCTACCGTACTCATTCATACTACGCTACTAATTATGTTTCACACAAAAGGTTTCAGCATTGCTTATTTAAGTACTTACCTTCCTAAATGGATTCTTACATAAACCAGAGTTTGGACGATACTTTTACTTATTTGAATCATGTTATAAAATATTTTCCCAGGATTCTTTACGTAAGCAAAATGAAGAATGGAATACATAATTATAATGAAAGGAAAACATTTTGTCATTCATTCATGCAACCATTGTTTTCTTAATAATTTTAAGTGTAAACGCATTAATTCTTATCTCAAGTAATAATCATACATAATTTCGTAATAATTCGTATGCATACAACGACCTCTTGGGAATGCTAGCAGGAGGATAAATAACGAACGGCAACAATGTTAGTGATTCATGTTATTTACACTGCATACGCTAGTCCCTTTGTCACCAGCTGTACCTGCGCTGTTTTGATTGCTATCTGAACGACATTGAAATTGCGTGATGGCCTCGGTGCAGAAAATCAATATTATTGCAAAGAGCAAAATTTAACAAACATCGATGTGAATTTTTCACTTTTTCACTAAAAGGAGTAGGTACAGTTATCGGTTCGTGGGAAAGTAGTATATATATATATATATATCTGTGTGTATTATCTGTTTCTGAAATATTGTCTTTTTTTTGTTGTATCAAGTCAATTGCATTCTAAATATGAAATCACATGAAGTCTTGTGAGGTACCAAGTTAATGAATTCTTTAGTATTATTACTAAAAATCTGTAGGAAAATACGCACTTAATGCTGATGTCATGTCACAATTACCTACTTCATTTTAAAGACGTAACATTAGTGTTGTAATGAAATAAATGTGGAATGAATAATGGAATTCAAATTCATGGATGACAAAAAACGATCAAATATGACTCGAGCGGCCATTTCGTCAATTAATTTTATTTTTATTTATTTATGATTGCCCATCCATACTCGTATACCTAAATATCGCAATCGAAAAGCATTTTCCTCAAACTGAACCAATCAAAATAACAAGAGGTACCAATACGTTGAACTCTATTATTTAATAACAAAGAAAACCTTGTTGAAAGTTTTCGCGTTGTTATGTATGATTACAACCTTCCAAGACTCAATTACGGGCTGCGAGCACACCAACGTAAACGTAGTTTCCTAAAGGTTGTGTGCATGGTCCATGTGTTTTAATCGTGCTCGTGCATTTTAATCGTCGCCACACCGCCCTGTATATAACTGCAGATTGTGATAAACCATACATTACAGAGCGAACTAATTAAAAGATACACGCTAATAAAGAATTTAATTGTATGGTACACGCCAAAATTGCGTTCATTAATTGTCATGTACAACCTTGTACACCATTGTCAGTCATCCGGGAAGTTAAGAGTAGGTACAGTAAATATAAACATGAATATAAAACCCTATCAGATTGTGAGTGATCCGCAATATTTTATAGCCACTTTTTATTCCACAAAATGTTATCGCTTGCCATAAATCGAAACTGTAACGTACTGCACAAACGAACACAATAGAAAAATAATTAACGAATAGTGTCAAACACATTTAGAGATATAAATAAAACACTATGAAGGCTATGACGGTGCATGGCAGGGTCTGAAACTGCTGAGTAGTTGTTTTAAACTACCTAGCTATCTGTTACCTTACAATAAAAGTAACTAAACATTACTTATTGAATTACACTAGTGTAATCAAAACCTAACAACGAAATTGAGTAATAAACTAGAGCGAGTGAACAGAATTCGTTTATAGATAATGTTTATAGTTTAACGTCTCATTATTATGTAATAAAGTATTGCTGTATTGTAAGTAAAATGGAGCTAAGTATGCTTAATGTAATTATACTTTTTCATACTGGGAAAAGACAACAACCAATTGAAATATATTATGTTGTTTATTTATTTACTTTCATACTCATTACATTTTTAATATTTTTACAAAAAAACATTTAAAAATATAAAAAAAAAATATCCCACCGGTATTGGGAACAGGGTCCGAGCTACTGGTGGTCAGGGCTTTTGAGAGAGGAACATCCTAACAATACGCGCCGTGTCCAGAAGTACTGCTTTCTTTAACCCTTCAGATAGGATTAGAAATATGACCATAGGATAATACGCCCATAAGCTATAATAAAATGACAATCCTATGTCCATATTTTGAACCGATTTATTGATGAGTAAGTAGGACAATATTGTTCATTGGCTGACTGCAACATAGTGTGATGTAAGCTAGAGTTAACAGGGTATTATCATCAGCCTATATTGTTCCCACTGCTGGGACGCATGCCTCCTCTTTATGAGAGGGAATGGGCTGTAATCCACCACGCGGGCCCAGTGCGGGTTGGTATACAGGGTATACAGGGACGTATTTACGGGGCGGCAGGCTGCGAGGGACGCCGCAAGCCGCACTACGCTCAGCTTATTTGACTTATATAAAGTCAAAGCCTGAAGAAATTAAAAAAAAACCCTACCCAACTAACAAAAACTACAACTCATTTGGTTGTAATTTTGATAGATATCAAAACGCGCAATCGTATTAGTGACAGACGCGCCGCCCGGCTGTGGGGTGTCGGGGGGTGGGCGATCGAAAAACTCTAACCTGTCCAAGGCAGTGTGTTACAAATTTTCGAGCTTCGCTCGCTTTTGCAGCCTACTTCATCCTGAATCTTTACTTATTGTCCATGTCTACCAAGTAAGTCATGCATATTATAGAGTCAAAACAATTCTAACCTGTCCAGACCAGGGTAGGGAGTTATAAATTTTCGAGTTCACCCCGCTCGCTCTTGTAAGTCTTTCAATATTAGCATTGTCTCCCTAAGTCAATTAGGTAACATATATATTTCTGAATAAAAGGAAGCTTGCATTCCTAGATGGGACTTTTCAAATAACTCGACAAAATTAGTAATTACTACTTCTACCTATAGAAAATCTTACCAATCTGAGGTGCTAATATTTTTCTGGTAACTATTGCGTTTCAGATTCTTAGAAGAACTCCAGCTACCCTTAAAAATCTGTTTTTTTTTTTTTGTCACCCCCCCCCACCTCTAGCTCAAAAACAGGAGACGCCCTTGTACTAGACTTCCGGTAGCTAAGACATACCTTTTCTTTTTTGGAAAAATGTGAGACGGCTAACCATATTGGCCTGGGGCGCCAAATCTTAAAATACGCCCCTGGTAACATAAGAGGTTCCTCATAGGTCATTAAGTCACGGTAGTGGCTATAAAATAAGCATACTTAATCATGTTTACATTGTCTTAGTTACGTACATTGTGTTAACGTTCTTTATAGCATGCGATACTAATTTGTTGAAGATAAAGAAGTTTGGCTGTAGTTACTTCTGCTCATGCGGCTTCCCTGGTAGCTCATAAACGACACAAATGTGTGGATGTCTCTAACTATTTCCAATATTATTTTTTCCATTTTTTTTTTTTTACAATCCTTTTTCAATCATTGCACCTTTCGTTCTTTGTTCAGAATAGTTACAGCACTGATGATAACATCTGTGTCTATTGTTTAAGTTAGTGTTCTTTTATTGTTTTATTTTTACTTTTGTATAGATTCTTTTTATTTACCTATTTTTTGTGAATGTGTGGACATTGCAGGCTTTTTTTTTTTCTATTACTACCTTCTGTAGTAAGCAATCGACTTATTGTCGGGCCTACGCTGTCCTCCCATACTTAAGTACTAACGCTGTAACTTCAAATATTGTAAAAACAAATGATTTTAAAAGAATAACCATGGAGTTTCTTGCCGGTTCTTCTCCATAGGAAACGACCAACCCGAACCGTGCACCTTTTGTTGACGTTTTATAAGTGCCCATGTAGGCCTATGTAAAATAAAATATTTTGATTGATTGATTGATTGAATTAATATTTTTTTTTTTTTATTAAAAAATCATGTTATTCACACCTAGAAAGATACGATGCAAAAGCATTACGATGGTCTTGTAACTGACTAAGTAAGTGAATTTATGAATTTATTTGTATTCCCTTTATGATAATTAGACTGTGAAGCTTAACAACATTTGAAAAGTGGTGTTAGTGCATTATCTTTACGTATAATACAAGGTGTTGTTTTGCATTCTCGTCAAATTCAAGAGGTTACTATTGTAGTGTATGTAGATATCAATATATCTCACTACAAACCGATTACAGTATTGTAACGTTGCCTCGGGCGCGCACGTCGCTCGGTTATTAATACCGGTCCGTGTAGTGGGGGGCAGTCGTGGTCGGACTGTCGGCCTGTGCGGTGGTGCGTTGGCGAGTCAACTATTAGTGTAACTATCAGTGGATAAATGTGCATATTTTACATTGGCGACGAGGATAAAACCGTAAGTTTTATACTTATATAAAAAAAAAAAAAAAAAGTACACTCCTACAGGGAGATAACTAATCATATTTTGGAAAGAAAAATTCAAATTACTATTACACTTCAAAAATCAAATTATGAATACACCGTGTAAATCACCTCATCACGAAGCCGTCAACCAAGCATTCAGTACATTAAACTAAGTAACTTTACGCAAAAATTATTGCTGGGAAACGACTTTATTTTTGGGGGTTTTTTTTGGTAGAACTCAATGTAACGCACTCAAAACATTGTGCTGATAGACGGATTGAATAGTACGGGGGTCGTGGAGGTGTTTAAAATAAAAATATTACATTAAAAACTTGTATTTAAAGAAAAATACTTGTCAAAAAGTTGGAACTTTGACCCCTAATATCTCCGTAACTAGAAAGTTCCTAGATATGGTGTAGAACAAAAAAATGATCGCAATGACAGGGAGAACCAGTGCCTTTCGGCTTGGTTAAGAGGTGTTTTACACCCTTTATAATACGTTAGAATCTGTCATTGGACATATTAACTGTTAATAAATAATTTTTGTAAAGGCTAAAACAAAAAGTGGTTCGTTAATGTATTGTTTTGCAACTAATTAACTGCTATCTTGGTTGTTAAGGAAAAAACATACTGATTAAATTATTTAACATAACATTACGCCTGTTTTCCCCAAGGGGGTAGGCAGAGATGTGTGTTACAACCACGTTTCACCAATAACGTTGAGCATGCCTGTTGCCATTAACCAGACGCCAACTCGGACTCAGGTCTGTTATTGGGAGGTTCCTAATGGAGAAACTCAGTGACACTGCCCGACCTGGGAGTCGAACCAGGACCACATGTTTAATTATTTGATTTATACTACAGGATTAGTTCTAAAATAATAAATCGAATAGCAGTAGAATATCTCTACTGGTCATTTAATTGACAAGTCATCAAAGAACGTCGGTAATAGCAGTAAAATATTCCTACTGGTCATTAAATTGAAAAGTCATCTAAGAACGACGGTAATAGCAGTAGAATATTTCTACTGGTCATTAAATTGAAAAGTCATCAAAGAACGACAGTAATAGCAATAGAATATTCCTACTGGTCATTAAATTGACAAGTCATCAGAAAATGACGGTTATAGCAGTAGAATATATATACATACATTGATCAATAAATTGATAAGTCAAAAAATTTGGTCAGCAGGTAGTGGTACTATTGATGTACATACTGGTCATTAAATTGACAAATATTTTAACGGTGCAGCAGGAACGACATGGGAACGCTGGAAGCGGGTACTGTTGATCTACCTCGAAGTTGCTGAAATAGACAGTAGTGCGAAGAAACGCGCTTTGCTTTGTTGGACTAGAATTGAAGGAAATATTCTATAATATACCAGATGCGAATGCTTCACCAGCAGATGAAGTGGACGTCTTCGCAGTGGCTATAACCAAACTCGAAGCATACTTTCTACCTAAACAAAGTAAGATAATATATGAACGTCACCTTTTTCGTTTGATAAAACAAGAAGCAAATGAAAAGTTTGAAAAAATCTTAGTACGGCTTAGACAACAAGCAGAAAAATGTCAGTTTAAGGGCAAAGACGATCATATAATTGATCAAATTACAGAAAAGTGTTCTAAAGAGCTTAGAAAGGTTTCTACAAACAGGAAGCACAATAACACTGACAAATATAATTGTTGAAGCAAATACTCTTGGAGCTGTAAGTTGATAAATAGAAGAATTCGGAGGAAGCAGCACATCAACTGAGAACATAAACAGAGTGGAGAGAATAAAAGAAAATATGAGGGAAACAACAACAAACAAAACCTGGGACAGTATGAAATAAAATAAGGTACAGGTTCGTAACCAAACAAACAGCTGCAACAAGACTTTTTATGGTTACGCAAGTAAGAACCCCCTCAACCTAAAGGGACCATTTGACGCAAAAATAAAAATCGCAGATAGATCAGAAAATGCAACGGTTTACGTCATCGCTGATAGAACTAGAGATCTGCTTGAGAAAGAAACTGCCATGGCTATGGGTGTTCTAATCGAATTAGAAATCGACCAAAAGGAAATAAAGAGTTTCCTAAATTCAAGGATCTTTTAGTGGAGGTACCAATCGATGAGAAAGTACAACCAATTTCTCAACCATTAAGGAGGATCCCCATACCACTGCAAGAAAAAGTTAAAAACAAAATAAAAGAACTGTTGGAGAAAGAATTATTGAGGAAGTTCAAGGACCCTCAAGATGGGTATCACCAATAGTGCCGGTTTTGAAAAATACTGGAGAAGTCCGCATTTGCGTAAATATGAGGCGGGCCAATAGAGCAATTTTACGTGAAAATCACCCATTGCCCATGCCCACTATGGACAAGCTACTACCAAAAATCATGTTTCATCAAAGATGCTTTTCACCAGATTGAATTACATCCCGATTCTCGGCACATTACAACATTTATTACAAGTAAAGGTCTATTCAGATACAAAAGACTAATGTTTGGAATATCCTGTGCCCCGGAAATTTTTCAAAAAACCCTGGAACAAATGTTATTGGGATGTAATGGCACAGGGCTGCGGGTTGTTTGAAAGAGATACCGCGGCCCTGGAACACAAAGGGCGAAGAAGGAACATGGGTGGGTTTTAGTCAGTACAAGTCTGACACTCCCTCCCGCTCCGCCCAGAGCGGGAGAAGTCATTTGATGATTTCCATGTAATGGCACTATTAATTTTATGGGAAGGATTTGGAAGAACATGATCGAAGATTAGAAACAGTAATGAAAACTTTAGACGAAAATAATGTAGTACTGAGAAAAGACAAGTGCATATTCAGGGAAGAAAAGGTTCAATTTTTAGGACACGAATTATCACACAGAGGTGTAAAACCATTAGATAAGTATGTGACAACTATTTAATAATTTCGTCCACCTATGAATTTATGTGAGCTTTCAGAACTTCTTGGGATTAATCAATTATGTTGGAAAATGGATTCCAAATTTGGCAACAACTACTGAACCATTGAAAGACCTGCTTAGGAAGAAATAGACCAAAACCACAGAATTAAAAAATCTTTGTAGCAGTAAACAGGAATTTGCATTTAACGAATTAAAATTGACCCTGTCTAATATTCCTACTCCAGGATACTATGACGTCAAAGATCGGACTATAGTAATATCAGATGCTAGTCCAGTAGGACTAGGAGGAGTATTAGTTCAAATTAATGATCATTGACTTCGCATTGTAGCGTATGGTCACCGGACACTAACAGACTGTGAAAGGCGATATTACCAGACAGAAAAAGAAGCCTTAGCTTTGGTCGGGGCGGTGGAACATTTTTATGTTTTTCTGTTTGGAAAAGAGTTTGAACTAGTGACCGACCATAAACCACTGGAGGTTATATTCGGTCCTAAATCAAAACCATGTGCAAGGATAGAAAGGTGGATACTACTTTAAGCATATACATTTAAAGTAATATACAGGCCTGGCAAGGAAAATGTAGCAGATAGTTTATCAAGATTGTGCAAATTAAATAAAACGTCACAAGACAAGTTGGAAAACTATATACACCAAGTTGTTGAAGGAAACTGGCCAATAGCAGTATCACTGGAAGCAATTATGGAGGCATCAAAGCAAGACACGGAAATATTAAAAACAAGGTAAGGCCTTTATAACAACAAATGGGATGAAGAGGTAAAAAATTACAAAATCTTACAAAACGAATTATGCTTTTACGAAGGAGTTTTATTGAGAGGATTCAAAAAAAAAATGCGCAGTCACGTTCTGACAGCTACTTACGAAGGGCACCCAATAGTCCTAATGAACGCGAGACTAAGAACAAAAGTTTAGTGGCCTAGATACCAGGAAACTGAGAACTTGGTCAAATGCTGCAAAGGCTGAACGTTGGTCTCTGCTCCAAATCCTCCAAACCCATTGAAGTGACGGGCTTTACCATGTTAACCTTGGGTGGATACTTGTATTAATTTGTTGGGTCCTTTACCAAGTATCGATTACATATTAGTAATCGTCTATTATTTCAGTGGATACAAGAAGGTAAAGATTTGTCGTAAAATTACTAGTGCTGACATAATAAAATGTCTATAAGAGATTTTTAGCAGACTTGGTAACCAGATGGCAGACAGTTCTACATAGAGGAGTTCAAAAAAATTCTGTACTGAAAGGAATATAGTTTCGCATAATACGGTACCATACTGGCCTCAACAGAACGGAGAAGTCCAACTTCAGAACCGAGATATTCCAAAGAAAAAAAAAATGTCAAGTCGAACGAAAAACTGGCAAGAAGCTTTGTTAAAGTATGTATTTGGCTATGTATAACGGTACCCCGTATAGTGTTACAGGTAAAACTCCTACAGATCATTTTTCAAACGGCAATACCGTGACAATATACCTATGGCAGGAGACATTACACATACACTTAAACCAGAAGATTCAGATGTTAGATACAGAGATCAAGAAAAGAAAGAAACTGGGAAAGAATATACAGATAAGAAAAGAAGAGCGCGTGAATGTGAACTAGTGCCTGGGGATAAAGTTTACTTCAAGAATATGGTCAAAGATAAACTAACCCTAAATTATGATCCAACTTCTCATACTGTAGAAAAGAGTAAAGGTGGACACTTATGTGTTCGAAACGATATAACTGGGAAGGTACATCACGAAGAAATGTAGTTCATTTGAAGAAAGTTGAAGGGAAGTTATAAGTGACCAAAATAAAGAAATTAACGTAGGAGAAGATGTAAATGAATCAGAAAATGGAATAGAAAAAGAAGGGGAAAAGGAAACATTAAATTAAAACATATTGTGATTGACTAAATATTTATTGTGCTGTGATTTGGTTAAGCTAGAGATATATTCCGGTTTCATAAAAACTAGTTAAAACAAGGAAGGGATGTAGTGTATGTAGATATCAATATATCTCACTACAAACCGATTACAGTATTGTAACGTTGCCTCGGGCGCGCACGTCGCTCGGTTATTAATACCGGTCCGTGTAGTGGGGGGCAGTCGTGGTCGGACTGTCGGCCTGTGCGGTGGTGCGTTGGCGAGTCAACTATTAGTGTAACTATCAGTGGATAAATGTGCATATTTTACAACTATGCTAATGATTCTCGTCCCGAATCAATAATAAATTATGTAGATATTTTTTATTTTTTCATTTGTTTTCGGATTTCGGTAGTTGTCAACCACCCGTGTTTTAAACGCGGCCCGTCTGATTCTCGCCTTATAACCGCGCTTACAAACATACAAACAATATCAAACGTTTTGTCGATAATTTCTTATTATCTAAACCACGTTAAGGGGGTTATTCTGAAATGTTGAAAAACAGACACAGCCAAAAAAAATCCGCTTTTATTAATAATAAACTAGGCACTGTAATTTTAATTGATTATTTATGTCTTTCGTGACAACATCCTTAATTTTAACGAGGATGCAAAACAACACCTTGTATAAAACAAAGTCGCTTCATGCCGTCAATACGCTTATATCTTTAAACTACGCTACGGATTTTGATGAGGTTTTTATCAATAGACAGAATTATTCAAGAGGAACGTTTATATGTATAATTTATCCCTGAAATACTCATCAAATATCCACGCGAACGAAGTTCCGGGAGCAGCTAGTTCTTTATAAGCTATTAGACGGTTCTGCCTGAACAAAAGTATTTCTGGAGGGGTACCTACCTATTGGGCTACTATGCTGGTAACCATTCCCACTTAAAAGTCACAAACATGATGTGTTAATACTCACACTATTAGAAGCACTTCTCGTCGGTCGGTGGTAGCGCACTTTCTTGAGGTAGACGGTGTAGATGGCGCCGTCGACGCGCTCCTCGCCCCACAACCGCCATGTCGGCTGCTGGAACACACCACCAACAGGTCAACATAATGTTTCAATACCAACATAATTACTTCCATGCAACATTCACTAAACACAAAATAGTTCTGAGTATCCTACATCATCATAGTGGTTCAAGGTAGCAAGATAACTAATTCCAATAATATTGTCTGCTTCGGCGAAGGTATCTAACGACACAAGTGACGAGTGCACAAAGTTCTTCAGAACCCAGTATTTACAGGTGGAAGACATTATTTGTTTATCACGTCAAATGCATATAACACCTATTGAACGTATGGGTAGGTACACACTCACAGCTTCAAGTTATACCTGCGTAGTTTAGTCATGTACGTATTGGGTGCATTACAACAACGTGTTCAGCTGTAAAGATAAGGAACATGTCATAATAGTGTTGTTGTCTGTAAGTATGTGATGTTGGTAACGGCGAGTGCTTACATAATCATCGTCTAGGTTGCGAGCGAACAGCGCGGGCTCGGCCTTACTGACGCCGCAGATCCTCCACATGGCCCATGTCCGCGACGTCACGCGACGTCACCCCAGCTGAGCGCCTCCCGCATCACGCTCACTTTCACTTCCTACTGCACAGTGCTCACCGCGCCGCTACAATACGTCCACATGCAAATCCAGTAATTCAATAATTGGATCTGTCAGTGGCGAGAGGCGCGGGAGTATGCGCGCCGAGCGGACGTGCGTGACGCGGAGAAATCGCAGCCGACGCCAACAGCGGCATACTTGTCCACCTCGGCCACACTCGGCATCCGGCTCTAGAACCGAGCTACGCAACTTTTTATCGATTCACGCAATTAAGCTTCACTGTCACCTCTTAATCACTGGCACTCGTTAATGATCCGAAACGAACTCTCCCTCGATAACAACAAGTTTTCTACTATTAAGTACAGCGTTACAGTCTAATAAACTGTGTAATTAGCGTCACATTTTACTACGTTCATATTACGAAATCGTGAATTTGCATATTACATGGACGTCGCATAACTAACACAATCTATCAAAAACTTTCACACATTTAATATTTTGAATGTAACCGCCTACCTTACTACTGGATTTTGAAAATTAATTGCGTAACAGTACGATACACGTAACAACCACAATCAATAATAGAAATAATAATAAAAAGTTAGATAAATATGTAATGTATGAGAAACGCTGGCGCTGCAGCGCGGCCGCACGACGACTGCTCTCTTCGTGGAGAGATCGCGTGAAAAACTCCGATAGAGCACGTCGGTGATGCGTCCACGCCGCGCGCCGCGCAAGCGCCCCTGTACCAGGTGTTAGGTGTTAGTGGCTTCATAACACGACAACACGTGCCGACACATATGTGTGAGTCAAATAAAAAAAGCTTAAAAATACGCAACATGACCTCTTGTTCTTATGATCCATTAGCACAAACAACTATATATACGCGCATCCAATAAGTTTATCTACTAAAAGCTTTAAAGTGTTTACTGAAATTTCGTATCGAGCGATACCTCTAGGAAAAGGTAGTATTAAATTCACAATGTAAAGTTTTAGCAAATAGAGAAAATAGAAAAGGCTGTAATGTGAATAAGACACCGAAGTAGTGTAATGACGCAATTTCATACGCTCCCGACAAATACGACACGACCCGATGCGGACACAACGCATAATAGAAATTCATAAGCCTAACCTGCCACAAACTGTTGAACTGAAGGAATCAAATGCGATTTAGAAAGATTTCCCGTTTCTATTGTCATCATCTGCCTAGCCTTCTCCCAAACTTTCTTGGGGTCGGCTTCCAGTGTAACTGGATGCAGCTGAGTACCAGTATTTTACATGAAGCGAGTGCCTACCTGACCTCCAAAACCCAGAAACTGGGTAATACGATACCCCTTGGTAAGACTGGATGCCAGACTTTTGGCTTCTGACTACTCGTAAACGACTGTCAAAGATCTACAAATGACAGCCGGCGGTACCAACGGCTTAACGTTCCGAGGCACGGAGGAAACTCGGTATGTAATTATGGTCACCCATCCACAGACCAACCTCGGCAAGCACGGCTTAACCTTAAAGATCGACCCATGTGGAAGTTATCATTTAGCCACGAGCTCCTGGCCCCCTCTTCCCGTTTCTACTGTGTTGAGGAAATATTTTCCATATCTTTCAGGAAAAACAATAAAGAAAATATTATCCGTGTGATGTGTCCAAGTATCAGAACAATGAACATCTCAACTACAAACAAACTTTGCATTGTTTTCCGCTAAGGAATTCTAACTAGGACATTCTCATCCATTCATCAGCCTATAATGTTCCCACTGCTGGGACACAGGCCTTCTCTCTATGAGAGGGAGTGGGCTGTAATCCACCACGCGGGCCCAGTGCGGTTTGATAGATGTCACATGTCTTCGAATTTTTAGTTCTAGGACATGCCGGCCCACTCCCTCACGATGTTTTACTTCACCGGTTTTGAGAGCAGCGGTGATGAAATAAATTACACAAAGTAATTCGCCTGCCTGGGTTCGAACCCACGGCTTACTGCTCTTAAGTCGGGGCTGCCACCACTGGGCCACCGCTGCTCTACACTAAATAACTAGTTTGATGCCGCCGCCTAATTCTTAAATCAACATTTGCCCATCGATAACATCTCTTTTAAAAGTAAACTGTTTACGAGCAAACATAAGCGTAGTTTAGGAAATGTAAATAAGTTTTATCGCAAGTATTGGTCGAAATGAGTCGTGAGTCGAGCGATACGCTCGCGCGCAACCCAATGAAGCGATTAATAACTTGCCTGCTCAACTAAGACGTTGTTGCGATCTATTGAAAATTGAAATGAACACCAACAACTACACATTATGTTGTACATACACACATCACTTTTTGTGAACTATATATGTGCAGTTATAAAGAAGTCTTTAAACGTTAACAATGTAGTTTTTCTGGTGTGTTACTTAAGCAATTGAAACTTTAGGCATAAAGTCTCAAAATACTTTCTTCAGCTTAAAGCGTACATTAACTTCTCTTAATCCTCTACTGGGAGCCAGTTTCCCAAACACGCGAAGGTTCGATGAGCTCCACTTATGCTAACTAAGCACTACGTTAGGGTCAGCTACACCGGCTCGGCTAGCCAAAAAATATTGAGTAATTTTCTCTAAAATTATAGATAACATTTTTATAAACCTGAGCTCTAATTAGTGCAGGAAAGTTAGCAGGTGAGACAGGCAATAAGACTGAAATGCAATTCCAAAACATAGTATCAAAATATGTACAAATTGTGCGAGAGTTGAGAACGCGCCAGCAGTCCAGCCGGCGCCGGCTAACCTCGCATGACCTCTCTTTTCTAATGTACCAATATTTTTGATGGTTATCTCCTGAATAATCAATTTTCCTAGACGGTAATCCTTTCACAGACAATTTCGTATCGTCCCGACGTACTAAATTGAGTCTCCATGACTAGTGATTGACAAATTACAAACATGATATTGATCGCACAGATTCTGACAGTCTTCTGAACCGGCAATATGAATAACGTCGGATCTTTTCATATTTGTTGTTTAAATAACAAAGCTCGGATAAACGAATTGATATTTATCAATTCTTTGTAGAACGTTCTAGCAATCGATGAAACGAGCAACAATGCTCAATTGATTACGTAAATTGTCGTCCCACGCATTTAACCATCTGGAGCCCTTCACAAATACACAATCGCTAGAAAAATCTCTCATGGCTAAACATTGGACTCTTCTAACAAAACCTTTTAAGAATACGACAAAGAATTTGGGATCCAAGCCGATTTACGTCCCTTCAATCCGATTGTTATTTCTACTCTACAGACTTACGAAACCCTAGAAAATAAAATAAATCTTTTACAAGTCAAAACAGAATAGTAAGACGGATTTCATCGAAATTAATATTCAAGGTAAAAGTGTAATTGCAAAGTCCAAATTACAGTGAAGAACCGGCACGCTATCCACTGCGGGATGTCAAGGCATTTCATTTACTGCGTAGTCATCGTGATGAATAGTTGGCGTCCGATGTATCTACACTACAACGAATATTGTATTTATTGTGAATCGTATATAGGAATATAGGTCGCGGGGTAATTTTATTCTAGTTTAACCTGTAGTAGAGTTGTTAGAAAGTTAGCGGTAAGTGCTAATATCGATCGAGCATGCAATTTACAGCGAGGTAGACTAAATATAGCAGGTGATTCAAGTCGGGTGACTTCCTTGCCACCCCGTGTGCCTCCCCAGTCCCTAGCACCATGCTAGCCCAATTACCGCCAACTGTCAGTCTGCGCTGTCATATTGAAATAATTGGCCTTTTCAAAAGGAATATTGGATTTTTCTCTTCAGGGATTAAAATGCCTACTGTAGTTACCTCGCAAGTATATTTTTAATAACTTCATAGAGGTTTAGGTCAGAGGTCCTGGCTGACAGCCAGACAACGTTCTTATTGGACTTTTTGTCTTTCGTTACGTACAAGTCAAGACAACCGTTGACCTTTTTATTTTACGTGCCGTGTAATCCGTTGTAGGGTATTATTATAGATTTAAATAACTTATGAAATTGTGTTTTAAAGTAACAAAATTAATTTACGCCCCTAATTCATGACTAAAAAAAATCAATGTTTGCTACGAATTTCGTAGACCTGCTACGAAAAATACAACTCAGAAGTAACGAACAAAATCAATATTTTTTTCGAATAACGACGAGTACGTCGATTATCTCATAACATTGGCATTCCCCACTCACCTGTATCGGTTTGATAAGATTATTGAACTCGAGAAAGTATCTACTAACAAGCTGAAGATATTTGTATCGTAACGTAGCGAACGTTTATGACGTAGGTTGTTATGTGAACGCAATAAAACGTGAAGAGGCTGGGATGGTAATAGGCGTCGGAGTCTGAAATAGACGGCTGTTGGAGCGGACAGCAGACAAGTGGGGCGGGTGGTGCTCCCTGTGACGCACTCCCAATAACTCCCACTGTCCCACACCATTGCCTGGCACCCATATAATGAAGTGACGTCTGCAACCTATGCACATACGTACGTAGCACGTCGACCCACACTGAGATATTTTATATCAATTAATATCAATTTATTTATTTATGGATACTAATTGAATACTTGTGATCGTTTCAACAAAGATTGAACGTTACGTTACTCATTATCCATGTCTAGCCTTTTCCCAACTACACACATCAAAAGTGTCTAGGGATCAAGCATTTTTATGCGGATTTCTTGAGATTGAGATGTGGCTTTGTAATAAATTTATGATTTTATAAATTTATATGGATCCTTTTTGGTGCATTTCATAATTTGAATCAGGAACTGTGAATCAAATTCGAGTAAAAGATGAAAATCAGCTGTCAATATTTTCCCTATAAAAACATACAACGCATTGAAGACATTATTAGTGCTACTGTTTCCCTACTACTGATTAAAACCAACGTTATTATGGAGCGGCGACGTCATTTAAGCAGGGAAGAAATGCTCAGAGCCGTGGGAATGATAGAAGCTGGTTCCCGGCAACGTACTGTGGCTTTAGCTCTGAATACAAGTCAGAGTGTTATCAGTCGACTTTGGACACGTTACCGAAGCACTGGTACCGTGGCTGAGCGCCATGGAGGACGGTATCGCTGCACCACACGGAGACAAGACCGATACATTCAAATCTTAACTCGAAGAGCTCCAACAATAACCGCCATGATGTTAGCCGTGAGGCTTCATCACTCTTCAGGGAACTTAATTAGCGACCAAACAGTCAGAAACCGCTTGCATGAAGTGAACCTTCATTCCCGAAGACCGCTACGGGTACCACCTATAGCAATGCACAATCGTAGGATTCGATATCAATGGGCTCTTGAACACAGAAATTGGGCAGAAGAACAATGGCGTTTCGTGTGCTTTTCTGATGAGTCTCGTTTTGGTATGAGACCGGATACAAGACGTATACGACACTGGAGAACCCCTGGACGCCAACAGCGATTAAAATCCTGCCAGGAAGTCCATCCTTATAGTGGTGGAACCATCATGGTATGGGCGGGTATTTGGATCGGCGGAAGAACTGAGTTGATTTGGATCAGAGGCAACCTCAACGCTCAAATTTATGCTGAGACGATTGTATCAGACGTCATCGTTCCTCTACAAGTGCAAATCGGTCCCTTATTTCAGTTAATGCATGATAATGCACGACCGCACACCGCAAGAGTTGTAAGACAGACTCTCGCCGCAGCTAACATCAATGTCCTGCCCTGGCCTGCTCAGTCGCCAGACTTGAACCCGATTGAGCATGCATAGGATATGCTACAGAGAAGAGCTCTGCCGAATATGGAGGGTATCCAGTCGCAAGAAGACCTTTTTTTGTTGTTGCAACGAACATGGGCGGCCATTCCACAGCGTGATTTGGATGAACTCATTTTGAGTATGCCAAACCGATGTTCTTGTGTTGTTAGTGTTCGCGGTAGAAACACGGATTATTAATTGTTTAAGTTACCCAATAAAATTTTAAAGAAAACTGTTATTTCAGTCTTTTTTTCGAACTTTAATGTTAGTGGTTCAAATTTCAAAAATCCCTTTATTAGAAAATGGCAAATTTCTTTATTAATGCAAAGGTGACTTGGTTTATCGTTACTGTGACAAACGAAAACACTTTATTTGATGAATCCTTAAAGAAAATTTTAATTAATATCAATCAGGAGAAAAGTTATTGCAAAAATATATGTTGATCCCTAGACACTTTTGATGTGTGTATGTTGGATGAAAAACCAGTATTTCAAATGAAACGACTGTCAATCTGACTTACTGTAAGGTTTTTGACATGATCTCATTTGGCATCGCACGTACATATAATAAAATTTCGTCGAGTGAAAATGCCATTATGCTACTAATCCATTTACTTATTGAAGAGTTCAAGAGCTCATTCGCAACGTTCTCCGTCCTCCCACGCAGACGTACGACACGTTCACACCCTCTCGCCACCTTTCAATAAACCCAGAGTGCACTCACTCTGATTCACAGCCCTTACATAGCAACTGCTCTATGACTTGATCAAGATTGACATTTCCAATTATTTATCTTTCAAATAATAACAACGACAGACTTTACTTAAAATGAAAATGTACTGTGTGTGTTTACTACGTGAGTAACTAACCTCAAACTTAAAAAATAATAAACCGAATCGATTATCCTAAGAAACAGCTAGTAGCTAGAAGACAATGTTCTACTTATAACTTGAGCTTCTTAAAACATTGAACCGTGTCTTCAGGCAAAAAGTGGTCGTTGCTTATTAGAAAACTGTTGTTAAACAAAGGACAGCGGTGAAGTCGGAGGGCATTGTGCGACGCGGGGCAGCCGCGTGGCGTGACGGACGCGCTTGGCCGGTGGCGCGCCCTGGCCGCGACTGATGCTACCCGGAACAAACACTTAGCTTTCGTACTTGGCACCGAGAACCGACTACCCGACGTTACATGGCTATTCATTTGAATGCGGCAAGAAACATCCCTTTGCGTTCTGCAAGCAAAAGCTGACACCGATGTGAAGAAATGTCGGTCATTCCTTTTGCGTCGTCGTACGCCACGGCTTTAGAGAGGCGGCTCATAAAGGCACCATTCCTTATTTGAGAAACAACACTGCACACATTTTCTTACTTTCCACGCTCGTCTCGACGTAAACACCACAGTTTACATACTAAGCAGTAAGGAGCCACTACTTTTATGGTGAAATCTTACAAGAAACATTTCAAGCACGTACTTTGAACAGGCTCTTTCTACGTTTATGTCAATTTTATTCAAATAACATAAAAGAGCATTCAAATAATATAATCCCGTAAACTATAAGCAAGTATGAGTACCTACTCAGCCATCCTAAACGTAATCATGATCATGTATGAATGGTAATCATAATCACACTAGCCATGCAAGAGCATATAACATTGTTATAATCGCGCATCCGTCACAATCAGAATACAAATACGCAGTACTTCACGATTAAAGTGTAAAATTATCGCGGTTGGTAGCTAATTTCAAAACCATGATTCGCAATAAAATTAAGTAAAATCAAAAGACTCATCGCCATAAAAATAAGCAAGTCTCGAGTTCGTCGGCACCTCTGCAATCGATACGTATAGAGCATCGGACCGAATAGTCACGGTGACAACGACCTCCAGCCACCTCAGACACTGGATGACCCACTACTTACAATAGCCATGCAATACACAGTGATTAGCAACCGGCTAATTAACTTAACAACTTGCTGAAATTCACGTGAATACATACAGACCGTTACGTTGATAATGAAACTAAGAGTCACAGAATGTCAGCCAGAGATTACTATTGGCCCTCCAATTGTCCCAATCCGAAGGATTTTAATGAAAATTTTTAATCCATCCAAGAAATCCGCTGTTGAAGACGTTAGTAACACAATGTTCGTTGTTAAATTGTCAACAGGAATAGCATTGCCATTGTTGGTAAATATGTTACACGATTTCCCTGTTGTATCGTGAACAAACTCGTCAAATTAAGCTCCGATCCTAAATATTTCAT
Organism: Cerastis leucographa; assembly: GCA_963082945.1. NCBI lineage: Eukaryota > Metazoa > Arthropoda > Insecta > Lepidoptera > Noctuidae > Cerastis > Cerastis leucographa. The sequence continues at coordinate 15,256,693 of OY720383.1, read as the reverse complement.
CACGAAAGGGTAGACACACAAGCCAACAAAAAAACGGGTTGCACTCCGGGAGTGCCGGCAGGACTGAAAACTTGAATACTAACGTTGAGCATTTTTGATATTTTGGAATGGTTAGGAAATAATTTTGCACGAATTGCTTTAATTATCAGTATAAAAGTACTATCATTTATGTGGTAAAAAACAATATTCATTTATTGCGCTATCGTACACAAACATGACAATTTATATTACATTAAAAATTTAACACTTCAGAACTATTACAATCCATCTTACGAATTTTATATCTTTGGAGAAACCGAAGGTTTTGTTTATGCATAAGATAATTATCCAGTTTTGGAAACCCAAACTAAATAATTGATGTCATAAAGTTCGAATTCCTTCGTAACCTAATGTCAATCCGTCCTACGAATTTTCCAGTTATAGAAACCCAAACTCAATGAAAGATGTCATTAAGTTCAAATTCCTTCGTGATCTAATGTCAATCCGTCTTACGAATTTTTATCTGACATCTGATGATCTTACGATCTGACGCGAGTTTAACATTTTTTAGACATCACAAAAGTGCACAATGCCGCTAAAGAGGTTTTCACTTAAAAAATTGACTATATTGTTGTATAACACGTAAAAGTGACAATAGCGCGCAATTAGAAGCCCAGGTGGCTGTTAGTTGGAACAGAAGCATCCTCCATGCATGAAGCACCATGCTGACCTATTTTAGTTTGTTGACTCTTACCGCTCTGCCTCAGGAAATAGCATTCGGCATCCTGTTACATAGGTTAATTAGAACACGATAGGATTGTGAGGTAGTATCCATAGAGAATATAAATGGGATTTATTGAAAATTTAATCATTTAGAGATAAAAGGAACATGGTAAAAATGATAAGCTAATTTTCCGGGAAAATGCCTATGTAGGCCATTTCATTTCTTCGTAATCGCGTTATAGAGAGGAGCCGTGTCAATATTTGATAGGATATATTTGCAAATGATTCATAATGATGTGTTCATTCATAATACTGTCATTACCGATCGTTGCTTGCCTAATTACTAATGCTTGATATTTCAGCCGACTTGTTTACCCATCAAACACTTTATGCTTCTGAAATAAACTTCCAACGGAGAAGGTTTCAGAGAAACGGTTGTGTTAGGGAGCATAAATAACGTTGGATAAAGTCATCATAGTAGGTATTCGTCCACTTATTGGTAAAATGAAGGTGGGATGGCTAAAAGGAACGTAGAATATTGACAAAAAAAATTGCTTTTCGCGGTGTGACACGAACAAAAAACAAAAACCGTACTTAGGGCCATCTTATTTAATTCCATCACGGTTTTGAAGGAAAGGCAATGTTGCTAATGGAGTTTTTATAGTTATTATCATTTTTCCACAAAATTCTACGAATCGGTAGTATGACTTGGTTCAGTGTGTACCTATTATAATGCGATCACCATTGTACGTCCACCACAAACGATTCGTCACTTACGAAGTTATGATTCATACGAACTCACAGCTGAAGTACTTGTGCTACAAACAAGTCAGTCACAAGTCACAATGCTCTTGTTCATACAATTATCGACTCACTAACCAAATACAAGACAATTTAGAGGTTTGGAACCTACAGGTATGTACGACTAACTTGGCCAAAATAATTCATACCGCAAAATAAGACCACTTATGTTTTATTAAAATGTTTCGAGTTCACAAAGTGATAAAGGTGCTCTTATCTCAAGGACGTCCTTCAAGTCGCTTTATTTGTGAGCCCGAGGGCCACCCCATGACCTATTTCGCCCAGCGTTCTGATTCTTCATTTATATTAACAGATAGCCCCCTACCAAAATCCCATATTAGTGACATTTCCAGCAAAACTTTCCGGCTTAAAGTCAAAGAAATTAAAATAATTAATTATAATAAAAATCTTCGTGTAACTCACTACATATAGCGTTTATTTGAACGTTGCTTTAGCTCATTTAAGTAAACACAGGGTTTAAAAAGAGTTATAAAATTTATTATATATATCTATTCAATATCGTTCATGAAACTGAGCGGATAACACACGGCTTGTTAAAAGAAACACTCCATGAATTTGCATAAGTTACTGGGTAAAACGTTCTGAATATGGAGCTGTAGGGTAGGCTTTTAAGTAGGTACAGCTTTTCAGGTAGTAAATATTTACCAAATAGCTGAGTGCTTGTATCCAGGGCCCGCATAGCAGCCTGCCGCATTCTCGAGCGCAACCCGCGTGCATTCCTATGCGCGTGCGCCGTCTGACGCTCACATAACTCAAGCCTTGACCTGCATTGCTAACGAAGCCTGCAGACGTACCCGATAAGACGATTCACTGACACCGATTTCAAAATTAACTAAACTTTTAAACACTGTTGCTATTGCATTCTCTTGTAGTTAACACAGATGTTAACTGCGAAATAATTATGATGCAGAATGAAAACAGCACAAAAAAACTTGAAAAACAAACCATAATCACTAGTACCTACTCGACCGTCTTCCCAAGGAAGTAAGTATTTACTGAAAAGCGTTCAGATTCGTAATAGCATGAATCAAGAATCTAAATACCAATGACGTCAGAACATAGTTAACGCATACAAAATCAATACATCATCCGTCTACACATTCTGCTGAGCAAAACCGGCTTACTAGCTAATTTAATCTAGGCGAAAACTTATAATAACATATCAATTTACCGCTTTTTGTCTTCAAATATTATAACAAGGATGGGTTTTAGATTTTACTCAACTTCGTGTACGCGAAGGACTAAGTCAAAGTAGACGATACATACAATACACATTAGGTATTGAATTGTACTTTGTGTTGATATAATTCATTCACAGATATGTGCAAATTGACTCTTTTTAGTAGTAGTCGTAGTCTATGCCCATCAAACAAACAAAACAAAATAATCTCTCTGCTCACTTGAACCCCAGACTCCTAAATATGTAAATATAATATATAATAATATAGTTTCATCATATTCTTTAATTCGCTAATTGTAATAGTACATTGTTACCCTAGGGGTGAAAGTTCGTTCGGGCGCCAATAGTTCGAGGGACTAAATAAGTTTTTAACCCGAGGTAAACACTAGGGCATTAGGGCATGCAAAAACCGGGTTGTTTTACAAAACCGTTTTTTTCGGGTTTCATATTTACAAAACCGGTGAAACCGGTTAATTCGGTTTTTTCGGTTTTTTTTTCAATCTTTATTACAAAAATGTGTAGAAGGAATTTAAAAAGCTAAAGTCTAATCAAAATATGTATTTTTACGTTTGTCTTACCGATATTTATAATAATGTGCATTTGTTTGGACTTCAATAAGCCAAAACTACTAAATATCAGTATAAAAGTTTATTTTCTTTATGCATAACATAGAATAGAACTTATTATTTACATAAACAACATAACCTAACAGGCAGATGTGTTGCTGGGGAGTTTGTTCCGCCACTTCTTCCCAGCTTAAATACTAGGAAGTGGCGAAGGGCGAGCGTTTTGGGGGAATGTCTCTTGTAACGTTCAAAAAGTGCTGATTATCAGTCTAGTTTGAATGAAGGACTTTTACTTGGATTTTGATTTTGACATACTCCTAAGATGTAAGGTAATAAGACTAACATACAAATTAGGAATATTTGGTAAGTACACAAAGGTCAAATCACAGAATATACAGCAAGTGTCCAAATTTAAGTACTTGGGTCAACGAGAAACAAAATAACGATATGGACATGGATGGGGAGCGCAGGGTATTGTCGTTAAGGGGTATCTTTCTCGCAGGTTTGCACGATGCTGTTAAATTCACACTATTTAATAGCTATTGCCAAACGTTATACACGTGCAACAATAACTGTGGAGCAATTACACTAAAAAAGCCCGCAATGCTCTGCGCGTCCAGTATAACAACGCGTTTAGGGGTTTGTTGGGGCTCCCATGGCGGTGCAGTGCCTCCGGCATGTTCGCCGACCACAGCTAGGACGGCTTTCAGGCGGTGCTTCGCAAAAGAACGGCGTCCCTGCAGTCTCGGGTTAAAAGTAGCACTAACACGCTTCTGAGCGTGGTGTCGGACAGAGTGGACAGCCAAATCCTGAGCATTTCGATCGCTCATACACGTCCAAAATAATAATTACTTTAAGTTTTCTAACATAGCTGTAAGTATCTGCTTGCTAACATAATACGGACTTATATCAATTAATGTGTGCTTACTCTGAAATAAATATATTCAATTCAATTCAATTCAATATTTTGTTTGGGATGGTTAAAGTATTATTAAATCAATAAGATAGGAGAAACATAACTAGATGTTCAATATTTATAGTTTGTAAGTTTCTATTTTCCCTAATACTTATTAATTAAAAAATATATAACCGACAACCGAAAAACCCGAAAAAAACGGTTTTGCCATAGTAAAAAAACCGGTTTTGAAATCAGTCGGTTAACCGGTTTTTTCGGTTAACCGGGTATCCGGTTTGCATGCCCTAGTAAACACTGTGCTTTTCATTACGAATAGTACAAGGAAAGTAAAAATAAAAACATGAATTAGCTAAAGAAAAAATGATTAAAACCGTTTGCCGCTTTCCCGCCTGTTTTGTTTTTTTTTCTGTGGCCAGCCCGCTATTCAGCCTTTATTTTTCATTTTCATCATTGAAAAAATGGTAAATATTTTGCCGAAATAAATGTTGTTTAAAAAAAAAACTGATGAAACTAAATTATAATAAAGTGTTTTAAAAATATATATCCTTTAGTCAATACTTAACTTAAGTTATTTCAATTTTACATCGTGGCTGCATAGAAAGTTGGAACATGGTTCAATAAAAATGTGAAAATAGAACTAGTTTTTTTTTATAATTTGACATCTGTCAGTTGAAAGTGATTCTCCCTAGGGCTGAAAAGTATTACTTTCAACCCGCTCTTCAGGCAACTTCAGATCTACTTTCAGAGTATGAGTAATGAAAACACTTTTTCAAAAAACTAGTTCTATTTTCACATTTTTATTGAACCATGTTCCAACTTTCTATGCAGCCACGATGTAAAATTAAAATAACTTAAGTTAAGTATTGATTAAAGGATATATATTTTTAAAACACTTTATTATAATTTAGTTTCAACAGTTTTTTTTTTAAACAACATTGATTTACCATTTTTTCAATGATGAAAATGAAAAATAAAGTCTGAATAGCTGGCTGGCCACAGAAAAAAAAAAACAAAACAGGCGGGAAAGCGGCAAACGGTTTTACTCATTTTTTCTTTAGCTAATTCAAGTATTTATTTTTACTTTCCTTGTACTATTCGTAATGAAAAGCACAGTATTTACCTCGGATTAAAGATTTATTTAGTCCCTCGAACTATTGGCGCCCGAACGAACTTTCACCCCTAGGGTAACAATGTACTATTAACTTGCAGATAATGACTGGAAATAACTGATACATTTCCAGTTATTTTCAAAGTAAATCTGACGAATTGATGAGGAAAACAAAATTTTAGATACCTACCCTTTGGTTGAGAACAAGAGAAGATCGTTGCCTTGGTTTATAAATGGTTTTTTCTATTGCCCAAAGGTTTACAATTTCCATTTAGGTAACGGTATTTAATGCTTAAATGTATTCATTTTTCTCATCAATACGGTATATGTATTACATTTACATATTTATTAGTTCAATGAATGAGTCAACGAACGGCCGAAGATCGTAGTTTTGTCATGTAAATAACATAGAAACCATTGATTCATCCACCGAGATGATTGTAACAAACATCAATATCCGGTGTGTAATATATCCTGAGGTATTATCTTTGCGACTTATCAATAAAACGAAAAGTTTACATGATGCTGATTTAGAAGGAGTGACTCGTGTTCTCAGAATTTGAATGCTGCGCCGACCCATAATAAATTGGGATAAGGGCAAGAGAATTATGATGATGATCTCCGACTTCAACCAAACTCGTAATATTTATTATTACTGCACTATCTGAATAATCAATTCAACATCAAAATCTCTATATCAGATGTTGAAAATACTTAAGATGAAGAGATTTTAAATCAATCTTGGTGCTTCTGTTTTCAGGAATACCAAAGTGATTTTTCACCATGTTTTGATGAATGTGTGAGAAGCATGTCATGGAGCCCATGCATGAATTTAACTGAACATGAAATCCCAGAATTAAGTCCTTGAACTAAACTTACTTTGACATACCACCGCGTTTGCGACTTTCGGGGCCTGGTCCGACGTCGCTCGCAGCTTCGTTCAGCGCGCGCCGGCGAGCGCAGCGCGTGGCACTGCGCCGCCAGCGCCTTGGTGCGCTCGGCCAGCGAGTGGCGCAGCTCACCCCCCACGCCCCCTACACACCCCCGCACCAGCATCTCAACCGACCTCCACTTGCTCCACCGATATACTGGCGTCATCTAAGATATCACTCATCGCGACTCCTTCACACTAATCCGCCAGTTTGTGCTGCAGCGGTGCCTAGTAAAGAGATAGACCTATTGAAAATTCTGGATTAATCCATTCAAACCCATTTCAAGTAAACGGTTATGTAATTAATGCCAAGATAAGGTGTCAACTATGTAGTCATCAATATTTACTGAGACAATATGAAAACTTCCGCACTCAACAATTACAGTTTCTATAGCTAAAAATAAATTGATCGTAACTGTTTCATATTAGATGAACGAGACGAAGCATCAAGGTCTAGGTCGGGAGATAAGGTCGCGCAAGCAACAAGCTGTTTATCATTTGATAGGAATAAACTAAGCGCATGCTGCCGGGCGACGACTTGTGATCACAAACATGTGTCATTGTATATTTTCATTGAATGATTAAAATCCCGTTTCACGCGGGGGATTAACCAATTGTACTCGTTACAAAGATGTGAAGTAACAAAAAGATAAACTCTGCCATAATGCTGTTTATCAGTTCTTTGTACACGGGAATGATTCATGTTTTCTGAAAGTTAAACAAACAAAACTGAGTACAACCGATTAAATGATTGAAATGAGCTGTTATTGTGGGAAAGGAACGATATAACGCTCGGAGACAGTTAGAGGACATTGTTCTTTGTGGACATCGCGATTGTCCAGCCCGCGCCGACAGCCTGACATCCACCGGTTCGTGTTGTGGCCGACATTCGTATGCACTGTCATGTATTACTAGCCACTATTTGTTTACTTGTTCAATTACGTAGTTACTACACTCAATTACCCTAAATCAAGATTTATTCAAAAGTCATCGTGATTGATTTGTCTGAAAATAGCTTTCATAATATTTTCTTTACTGCAATGCGAATATTTTCGGGTTAGATTTTACATAAAACATCATTGCAGTTAATTCACTTTACCTTCACACTGACTGACTGTGCTGAATGTACCTTTATCATACATAACTGTGATTTATTGTAGGTACTACAGCCTAGGACAATCGATTGACTTGTTACAAGTAATACTGATAGCGTGTAACAAGTGATACTGATAGCGGCACTATACATTTGTTCAAGATATCAATAAATTCTTCTCCATGCGATATGTTTTTATTGTCACTGTAAACACCAACTTCTAAATAATCCAGCTATGTATGTATGTATGTAGTTCTTAAGCTTTCTAACTCCTCCTCAAGTTTAAAATAGAACTTAATATTTTCTTTGGAATACTTTCAATTTTCGAGAAAAACAACATCCTCTTCCTCGTCGTCGTTTATCTGGATGGCGGGTAGCTTTAATCGTTGAGTTTCTACAGGAACCATTTTTATTTTCCATTTGCCGAATGTAGGCGTGGAAACCGCGTAGACCCTGTGTAGGCCCTGACTAGTCCCTGCGTAGACCTTGCGTAGAGACGTCATAACCGCTTTTTTCGCATTATGGCTTTGTAGGTTCAAAGAGAAATATACATAGTAAAAACGAAAGATGAGAAATAAAAAGCCATTGGTAGTTTTGAATCAACTGACGGAATGATCATTAGAGCTGAAATTTATTTGTTTTTTTTTTTCATTTCCGATCTTTGCACAAGGTGCCAAAATATTGTGTGGCGCATTCGCACTAACCAGTGCGAATAAAATCAAGGGAACTCTCTTAATTGTATAGGTACACATAGGCATTATGCTTGATAGTCATTATTTAAGTTGCTGAGCTGATGATGAAAGGTATAAGTAGGTATCTGATGATGGGAACCCAGGAAAATAAAGAACTTAAGAGTTTATCAATTCGCCTGAATGTTTTGTGTGTATTCAGCGATTTCTTTGCCAATTGTGAACCAATTTCGAGGTTTTTTTCTCGTTTGGAAAACTATTATTCCGCTTAGGACCCGTTTGAATTTGGTGAAGAATCTGAGGCTAATCTTCGCAGATATACAATTGAACTCTTTTATAATAGATGGCAAATCTGCCACGATTGCTGCAATCGCTTGGATGTTTATTGTTTACAATATTATTACATAATATCACGCCTGTATGCTCTGAGGGCGTACGCAGATGTGTACAGTACACCAACATTTCGATAGTTATGTGTGTTGGCTTATCCCCAATCAAATGGAACTCATTCGATTGGGGATAAGCCTATTATCATGACATGAATTGTTAACATTAAAACTCAATCAATGAAGCAGAAGTCACCAGTATTAGTGTTTTTCAAAAAAGTTTTTTTGCCTTATATTTTTATTGCAAAAACTCGATCTGTTCTGAATAACTATGTAGAATACGAGATTGCCAGTTGATTAGCTTAGCCGTAGTACACATATCTGTAGAGTAGGTCGATATCTGACGAGGAAATTGGATAATTGAGGAAGGGAGCGGCCGCCGCCGAGACCTAGCTACACTTGATACATTTACGTCTTTTTACTATGGGAATCACGTGTTGCACAATAACAACGCTGGTACTTAGGCATTTTTTAAAAGCCGGATACTGTAACAACAAGTTCAAACTACTTGTTCTAGTACTCGGATCACGGATAAGAAAGAACAAGTTCGATGGCTGGTGTTATATCCGATACTAAGACTGACTCTTGTGTACTATATCCTCGATAGTCTATAAAACGCCAAGACTGGTCTGGTCTGGTGGAAATACTAAGTATCCTTTTAACCTAAATAGTGATTTCAACATTCCTAAACAAGCTAAAAATGCGATAACTTACAACAGAACTAGTGGTTCGCGGCGGAACGTATTCCGAGGAAATGTGGAGAACTCCTTACTGGGTCAGTGCGAGTGTATTTTAAGATATTTCGCTCGTAAACTAGCACTAATTAATTACTGCTAAGCTTGCAACGTTTTCTTATAGTTTTATTATGTTTATCAAAGATAAAGCAGACTTAGCTAATTATTAAGTAATGGCGTGTATCAAATTACGATTTACTGACGAAGTTAGTCATCCTAACTAATCCATACTAATATTATAAATGCGAATGTCACTCTGTTTGTTTGTATGTTTGTTTGTTACCTTTTCACAACTAAACGGCTGATAGGATGTTAATCAAATTTGGCAAGAAGATAGATTTCAACCTGGGGAAGGACATAGGCTATATATCATTATGCTGCGACCAATAGGAGCGGAGCAGCAATGAAAAATGTTGCGAAAACGGGGAAAATGTGACGCAGACGAAGTTGCGCGGGACAGCTAGTTTCAGATAAATTTTATGGAGAGATTTGTAAATACTGGTGACTTAGAGAGATTTTTTTTTAAATCTAACAGCTTAGTGACCAAATTTTTCTTCGAAAGTTAATCATCAATTACAATTTAATTTACTTATTTAACTTTTAAAACGACCACTGAGCACAAGCCGTGCCTGCACCAGGTGCTAATCCATATTTATTTAATGCCTCGAAATTTCGCCCTTAGCGCTTGTGAATACGGCATGAGTACCGAATTCAAGTGGAAACGACAGGTGAGGACAACGGTCGTCAGGTGCACACCGTGCATCGTACAAAAAAACCGAAAAGGTTTTTTAAAATCCTACCTGGCGGAAGCCCGTCCCTTACAAATTTATTCATCTGTTCAAAAGAATCGCGTTTTTTTTTGCCAGAGCTCTTTATGTATGGTTTTGTGTTTATTTAACTCAGTATCTAGGCAGTAGGCTAGCTTATTATCAGTGAATGGGGGAATAACGTTACAGCCATAAAGCGAACAAAAGTACTGAACGCTATGTTTATGTACTTCAATGCATTTAGGTAAGAATTTCGCCATAGAATGTTTTTCTAGCCTGCCTGCGTTTCTTGATTGTTTACATATGATTAGATGTAAATCTCTGTCAAGTACTAACACAAAAACTTATTTAATACAAGTTTAGTACCACATTATTCAGTAGCAACAGCATTTGCATTTAAATATAAGTAGCAGCTAGGTCCACTACCGACTCGGTGATAGAGTGATTGATAACCTTATGTTGGAAAGTTGTTTTTTTTTATATTCCGGCCCTTAGACATTAATACTAATTTGGTAGTCAGTACTATCAATGTATTTTTAACTACATGTGCAGGATTAGACATACATAAAGACAAACGTAAAAATCAATTCCTTGTGTGCCCTTTTGCACTCTACATTGTCTACAAGTCAAATTATGAAACATGGTTTTAGGTGTACATTCATACAGACCACAATGTATAATTATACAAAAACACGTACATATACTACCTAAATAAGCAGAATAACTACATATTAATTAATAAAAACATTATGACAAAAATACGCGCAAAAGTGTCATCAACCTTAGTAACCTCGCATAATGACGATTATATCGTATTTATGACTGATACACATGAATCTTTGTTAGTCATACCCAGACTAATGAACATCTTTGTACCTTCTCAGGACTCATGGCAACTTAAGTAATATAATGTCGGTGGTGCGAAACTCTCAGCTGGTGAAACAAATTTATAGTTGACATAAAACAACCACTTCAGGTTTAATTACGATAAACCAGAGCCTCTTAACTCTTGGCATTTACTACATTCCCGATAACCAGCTAATTGGTATAGCAACTAATTACCATGCAAATTACACTTGAACTCAAAACACGTATAAAAAGACAAAAATGTAATCCCACTGTTCACAATCACTTAAATCTTGAAGACACAAGAGAAATAAACAAAACTGATGTTTTGAAACTTTTGGGTTCACTGAGAAACACTTCACTAAAAGTATCGAATCGAGATATTTCGGAAATGTTTTGGTGTCACTAAATGTAAAGTAAAGCGTAAAACGTTGACAAGTATGGCCTTCCGCACTCGACGCGGGGCGCACGTCGTCTGAGCCGCGAGTCCGCGACGCGCGACGAGCCGTATCGCGCGACACCGAGGACTGACGCGGCTAGGAAACCACGCATGTGCAGGATTCTGTCGGGTTTTCCGACTACACCGTACAATCCTGACGTCGCAAACAGCTACGTCATTAAATGATAAAGGTATACATTTTCCTATAGTATTCGACCGCAGTAAAAAACTGCAAATGATGTCGTCATCAACATAACAGGTTTAAAGTTTAAACAGGTAAACTAACAAAAATTCAGATACGTACCTATTAAGCATTACTAATTTTCCATGGAATTTAATGACTGATTCAAAGTAACTGTTAAACAAAAAAGTTGAGTTTCAAAGGATCATGTAGAAAAACGGCGAGTTTTCTTCTGGATGAATGGTTAAAAAAACCCAGTATCGTGATGGGTGGAATGTAATCAAAATTTTCCAAACTTTTATTAAAATAATGCAAAAACTTACTGACTAATGTAAGGATCCCCTCATTTATAACGTGTATCTCTTAAACCGCTGAGCCACACACAAGATAACTACCAAATTTTGGTGTACCACAAGGTAACATTCCATGACCTGTAATTTATTAATTTAGACAACAAGTAATGTCGGTTCATAATAGCTTGCCGTAATTTTATGTCTTGATTAATTATTAATTAAATGTCCCTTATAATGTAAGAACAGTTTAACACTCTCACTCTCAAAGTTATTTCTAAAACCTATCGCAGATCTAGTAGTTAACCTTAATATGTGTTAATTATAATATATTTGCTTTTATGTATGAGGAGGTGCTGGATATGTTTTTTTTATGTTTTATTTTTTTATTGTGAATGTTTCTAAATTAAATAATAGAAAACTCGCTACTATACTATAAGTTAGTTTTAAGTTATTTTGCTGCGCCCTAACAGGGTCATGTACTGTCTAGGTTTAAGCCCAATGCTTGTAACTGTGAATGTGTCCATTTTGCAATAAATAAACAAATATAAAAAAGAAATCTCGAAACTTATAGCACTGTTAGTCATTTTCAATTTAATTAAATGAAATTTTCCTGGATGAAAGTATGACAATCGCATGGTTGGTGGCTGAGTTTTCATTCCACATTTATATATGTTGTAATACACAGTAGTGACCCAGTGGCCAAGTTACCAGTTGAGGTCGCAGAGTTGAAGGGTTCGAAAGAAAGCAATTTATTACTTCACCATTGCTGTCAAAACGGTGAAGAAAGACAACGTGTGGAAATATGCATGTTTTGGAACCAAAAAATCGAAGACTTTGTATAGTCCGCCAACCCGCACTCAGGCCTCTATCCCACCCAGAACAAAACAGATAAATAAACATAATAATAGAATAGGATAACAGAGCATACCTACTTCTTCTTTTCTCTCTATTTAATATAGGTTATCAAGATCTTTCGATGCATTTCTGTTTAATCGACGACAGTCATTCGTGGCTGCGTCAGCTGAATAAATATCTAAGTAATTAGACCGCAGTCAAACTTAACGTACCAATGGTGGGCCGCCCGACGACTATGCTACGAGTATTTCTGAAGATCAACAGACATGCATTTCGTGCCTGATGCTTTCTTTTATATTTTTTTTAAATGACGCCACCTTTAGACGGCGACCTTTTTACGACTTAAGGTTTTGCGTACACAATTACACACATTATTCATCGGATTTATTTGTGGTATATTGCGTGCGGTCCTTACGATGCGGGTGATGGTCAGTGAACGCCCTCTTATAATGTACGAAAAGCCATACAAAATGCACAGAATTCGTTCGTTTGATATTGATACGATCGGTCCGATGCAGAAATTTGGACGCGAATTTTATAAAAATAATATCATCGTAACCATATTCGGTCTCAATAGATATTTGATACAGGTGCACTCTCTCTTCCCTCACTCTATAAGAGTCCAAAGAAATCTGGAAAGAGATTAGGCGCCTGGCCAAGCAACGGCTTAACGTGCTTTCCAATGCACAGCGGTATCATTCCGCAGCTGAATACGTTTGGTGTGGACGCGGCCTAAAATAATGCCAAAATAGTCACCAGCCTGGTGTAAAACCGCAAAAAGTAGTTTCCCTACAGGTTAATTCTATTCGATATAATTTACTAGAAGTCGGTTAAAATCCCATGAAGATGAATAGACGGAACATTACATAATCATAGCTCGGTATGTAAAAGATCTCAACGCGCGGTACTAAACAGACAAGGTATTGTTGCACAATTTTCCATTGATTTATTATTTATAACGTCGTTTTATATTCATGAGGCTATAGTAGAAACCTACACTGTGTGAAATTATAGGTTTAAAAAAATCTTCATGATTTTTAAAACAGGTCTCTACTCTCTAAGCGTGAAATCCGTAGTTTCGGCCGAAGTTACAGTTGTTTCCTACCCCGTATCACTTACGGACATAAGATTCGTTAGAGTCTAGACTAAAAATTACTGACAACACAATTGGACAGTTGCCATGACTCGCGATGTGTTTTCAAAACTCATGAATCCGAAAATATTAGGGAGTAGGGTTCATTTCGAAGTATAAAGCTATTTACGGACGGACCCGTATTTTCGTTGACGGACTTAAGAGTAGACCACCAGGTATCGAACGTGTAGGTATTGTAACTTGGGGTCAGTTTCTGTTAGGTAATCTTCTTTTTAACACATCATAACAATCTGGAATCTCACCAATTTCACCATTTATGTTTAAGTACCATGTAAAACCAAGTCTTCGAGACTGTTATTGAGAAATTAGATGGAATTACCTGGTAACACTGAACTGAAATTTACCAGAGGTGGAAATCGATCCCACGACCTCATGCTCGCAGTCGCGCTTGCGACCACAATACCAACGAGGCAGTCAATCTTCTTTTATACATACAAAAAGAATAATGATAGTTACGCGAACAAGCTGTTACTCAAAGTTCTATGGAACGCAATGTGACGAGAAAGTGTTAGTCGAAGGTCCGGGGCTCCGGCCGTTTCACTTTCTACGGAAAAATGCGATTGTCGAAATGTTCGCGCAACGACGTCAACTATTCAAATTATAAAACAACAATCTTATCTTATTAGCATGAAATGCTACATTAATACGTAGGTAGGTACTGACGGATAGCGAAATTACCTGAGGTAATACTGTAATGGTAACTGAAGAGATTTCACAAAGTTTGGTTAGGGTTAAGCCTGTTAATTTTGATAGCTAACTTCAACTTATCTCACAATTTACCGTAGTTCTTTCTTTAGGAGAATGTGTTCTTAGTCAAAAAAGAGTTTTTTTTTTAAACCAAGATAAAAATAAAGGTATAATGATTTAGATGAATCAACTTCCGTTACTACCAATCTAATGTAGCGAATGTTACTGCAAACTCGCATCACTTAAACAATATAACGTATATTACTTCGATACTGATTAACAGCAATGCATTGGTGGCGAAACTTCAAAATCTTTTACATCTTCGCAGACTTATAAATCTGTCAGTGTTATATCTGGTGCAGTTGCAATCCTGAGTTTAATCATTTGGAGACAATTCTACAACTCCAAGTTCTTTCCATAGTCGGATGACTAGAGGGACAGCAATCATATTCAGCCTATAATTTTCCCACTGCTGGGACACAGGCCGCCTCTCTACGAGAGGGAATGGGCTGTAATCCACCACGCGGGCCCAGTGCGCGTTTTAGATGTCACATGTCTTCGATTTTTTAGTTCTAGAATATGCCGGTTTCCACACGATGTTTTCCTTCACCGTTTTGAGAGCAGCGATGATGAAATAAATTACACAAAGTAATGCGCCTGCCTGGGTTCGAACCCACAGCTTACTGCTCGTAAATCGGGGCTGCCACCACTGAGCCATCGCTGCTCCTCTGGAAATGATGGACAGCAACGTGCGACCGTTATACGAGTAGGTGGGCATTCCACCAATACGTATTTGCGTTCCGATAGTGGTATTCTTTTCCGGTATGTGTGATTGTATGTGCTAACCGATAGCGCTAACGGCAACTTTCAAGGTTCGATTGAACAGGTTGATTGTAGAAAAGCGTTGGTACCTACATGTTATCATGTCGTTGATTATGATTAACCAAAAGTGACCGCTGTCGAAGCCAATTTCTCGTTTCACCTTCCACACTACTCTATTTATCATAGAACAGAAGGAAATCTGAAAGTTAACAATGGTGCAGAAACTGGAGCAAGCGCGCGTGTGGCAAGCAACTGCCACCAGTCCCACGAACACTTTCAACATTTTGCGTTATTGCTAGAATAACAAAACAAATATCGCAATCAACATCTGTGCCGTACTTTTTATGCAATTGAGAATGTATGACCGAGTGTTCATGTTTTATAAATCAAGTTAACATTGAACCTGTTCAAGTGACCCAAACACCAATAGTGAAGAGTGTAGTAGGCTGCGATGGTGATGACGGGCAACCTAACTAGGTTACAAATTTCCTTTAGATATATAATTTACTAATATTTTATTATTGATATTTCAGAGCTGTATTTTGCAAATCTTGCCATGGACAGCAAAAAAAGTCAATAACGTCGCCGATAAGTCGAAACCTACCTACATGGATTCTATGTTGATCTCTACACTTCTGTGGGCGAGAAATAGCACCCACGCATTCAATCATCGCTGAACCAAATAATATCTCCAATTAAGACTGTATCGGACTATCGAACTTTCGACCATGCAAACAGCTACTGACTGTTCCAAATGTTTGTTCTCCTGGATGTTGTTACTAGGTATCTATGAACTGCACATTGATAAGTGGGTATGGGTTCCAGTTTTCCTGCTGTGTACACACTACACACCAAAACTATTTTTGTTTAAAGCAGGAAAATATGTACATATCTGTAACAGCATTTTTACGTTAGCCAACATCACATTCATAATAACTAACTAATAATCCATCAAATAAGCAGAATGTATGTAAGCAGCCTTGAATGTCGCCAGTTCAAGTATTAAGCAACATTTAGTGTCTATAATATCATCATCATTATAAATAGCCAAACTGAAATCGCCTCTGCAGTTTTATCAACAGTGATCTAATAGCACTTGTCAGTTGTGGTGAGACAGCTCATCGCGCTATTCGCTTTTGTAGAAAAGGCTCGAAGAAACTTGGCAATCGGTACCTGTGTTAGTATTGTTATGTGGAGTTACTACAAAAATGATATTACCAAGCTCTCAGCATCCTGGCTCATCTTTTTCTACGCATGGTTCCCGTGGAGGAACCGCGCTGTGGCGGCGTTGCGGCTAGAATCCAGGTAATCCAAGACACTGCACCATCGCACGTCACCATAACAACACGCCACATTCCATCACTGCATCCGCGTCCAACATATGATCGCGGTGGCCGGTGTCTCTGACGTCACGCGCTTTCTCACTATTTCACAAGGTTGTAACAAGGCATTAGGGGCCTGTGGGTCCTGTGCACTCGATCACTTAAATTCAAACAATGATACTCTTAGCTGATGAATTGATTCGTTTCGCTTTGGCGTGCTGTAGAAATAATGTTCGCGTGTGGGCAAGTGGTATCGTGTGACGCAGGTAACGACTTTCGCGCACGAACTGAGTGAAGCACGTCCGCGTCGTGGCACCGCTGGCGCGCGCGCACCACGTAACGGCACCGACCCCCGCCGCCGCGCGCTCCCCTCGCGTTGGCTCCACCGCGCCACCGGACCTGCCCTGTCTCACTATCGCTTGCACAGCCGCTTTCATGTGTAGCTCTCATCATGTAATCACCACACCACACTAACTTTAAGTAATACCAATACGTATACGTACCCACCTATGCGATGCGTATCGTATCCATTTTCCATATCTGTCTCCGTATACGTTATTGAAGCAAAGGCTAACATAACAAAATGATGCCCAGCGTCATAGTGAACGGAGATAGTCAAACTCACAGATTGGTACAGTTGAGGTGATATAAGTACCTAAGTGATGGTCCATGAAGCCAGGATATAAGGAGATTGTACTCGTAACTTTACTGTACTGATCTGGAATGATGCTTTTACTATATGACTGATGATGACATGATTTTGCATCTAAAGATTTGTTTGGATGACCTTGTTAATCAACCTCCACAAGGATTTTATAAGTCATCGACATTCGGCGATCTAACCACTTATTCATAATTTGAATATTATATACAATAAATTATGTTAATTTAAAATACTCCTTTCATTGACCCCGGTACCGCTTAGGGTGGTGGGCGCTATTTATTCTCTTATATCCTTCGATCTCTACATTTAATAAACTTGTATCGAGTATATGTCAACAAAGAGATGTTTATTTTATCATGAATGGTCAAAAATAATCTATCCTACTTTACAAACTTGACATGACCACATCAGTAGATTAATTTGCAAGCGCACGGGAACAATGAAGGAGTTGATTGTACCCCGTGCGCGTGAGAAGTGCAAACGTTTCGCTAATTTGAATTAAAGAAAGGGGTTCGCAAGCTCTCGCGTTAATGGAAAATGGAAAAGATGATACCTATAAAGTAGTCATACTATTCATCACTATGTACAACTACTACTATAACAATGCGATGATAGTTCAGCTTTATGAAGTAACTTTGTTTCGTACCGAGCCAAAACCATCAAGCTAGCTTTAAGGAGCATCAATCATCAGTCAACACTTTCCATAGAAACACACCTTAAATTCATCTTTGTGAGTCTTTGTCTCTAACGGTAGTAACAGTCATAATGATGTTCATGCCAGGCATAGCAAACATGTTATTTGCATGGTCACCGCACCGGAATGTCATTTTTAGTGTTTTTAGTTTTTATTTGAGTTGTAAGTAAGTGATTTTGACAATCTTATCTACTAGCGTCGCAATAATCACAAACATTACGTCTTTGAAGGCGGCTGTGACAGAACTTGTGCGTTTAACACCTTTAGGGGTATGAGGAACAGGGTGTAAAGTTCGTCATACCCTATAGAAAAGTGAGAATCCTCGGGCCAGTCAGGTGTTATGTCTGGCGGGCAATTGCCCGACCGTAGTCGGGTTTTTCTATATACTCTAACGTCGATGTAAACTTTGCTTGCGACTTGTAGGAAATTGATGTTAATTCCTCCGTCGTGTCATAGATGGCGCTGAAGTAATTTTTGTAGAATGTTGCTTTTTGTGGTCGCTACACACCCTTTATTACACATATTTGTTTATTCAGTACCAAGTAAATCGAGTGCTTTAGAAACTGCTGCCATACCGGGTGGCGTGATGATCCGCGTTTTATGGAAAAGCGCCATATCAGTTTAGAACAACTCTCTAGCAAAACATTACATAGAAACAAAAATATTTGAATGTCTTTGCATAGAAATATCTTAAAAGTGACAAGGAATAGAACAATGAGCACGACCCTCGACGCTCTGTTAATTGTTAAAACTTGATTTTGCAAACAAACGAGTGAATTTGTGTAACATTTCATCAAGCAGAGAGTCAGAGACACGAGTGCCGAAAATGACATAGCAGCAGAAACAAACAAATTGAAGAGAATGCTACACGTAGGTAATTCCCACTCGCCGCGATCATTACATTGAACACTGCGACGAGCATTTGTAGGATCGTTACATTACATGATTATATGGAAATGCTTTTTTTTTTAATTCAGCTTTTGCTAGTAACCTAGACCTTAGAACCTTGGAACCTAGCTTTTTGTGTATGGCATCTCGCAGTTCAGCCTCTGAGGCTGGTTTCTGCTTAACCGGTCCAATCCTGTGGATGCCTAGAATTTAAGGCCTCCAGCCAGGGCAGCAAGATTATCTGTATTAAGCGACAACTCGCTAAGGGCACCCCCTGCGGGGTTCGGGCCTCGGCTTAGGGTGTCGCTTGAGGAGGGCAGCAAAGGGACTGGCTGGATCTGAGTGATTTCATTATTTAGGGGCTGATTTAAAACTAAAGGCTCAGCATCGCGGGCTGGCTCGATCAAGGGTCGGGGGGTGGTAGTGAACAGGGACGTCGTGGCGGGCCTCGACGGCGAGGCCGGAATGACGGCGGTCTGTGTTTGTTTTTTCGTTTAAGAGTACTGGTTTCCCTACTGCTCTCTTGTAAAAGGGTAATAGGGTCATCAGGGGTGACTAGGGTATGCCGTAGACGGCGGATCCTACTAAGTTGTTGGGACGATTAAAACGCGGTTTGACAAACAGGACAGCCTGGCTCTTATCCGGATTAACCTCGATTCTCCACTTACGGAACCAAGCGCCTAAGACGTTGGCTGACGTTTGCAGAGTACTAGCGATGCTGTCCTGACTGGTACCGGTGTAATAGATGGCCGTATCGTCGGCAAATAGTGCTAGCTGAGCCTTCTTGCTCTTAGGGATGTCACTGGTATACAGTGTGAAGGCGAGTGGGGAGACGACGGAGCCCTGAGGGACTCCGGTTCGGATAGGGTGAGGGGAGGACAAAGCGTCTTCAATGCGATAGCGGAAAGTGCGATTCGACAAAAAGTCCCGTAAGATGAGCACGAGACGGTCTGGCAGTCCCATTTGGTAAAGCTTATATAATAAGCCGTTGTGCCAGACTTTGTCGAAAGCTTTCGCTATGTCGAAGAAAAGAACGCCTGTCATTGAACCGCGCTGGAAGCCGGCGCTCAAGTGTTCTACGATGCGGTTTACCTGTTGGACGCACGAGTGTCCGGTCCTGAAGCCGAACTGTTCGTTGGGAATGAGACTCTTAACTTCGGCATAATCTTTGAGTCGCTTATAAATAAGTCTCTCGTAGATTTTGCCGAGTGCATTCAGGAGACTGATAGGCCGGCAGCTCGACGGCTCGGCCTTTGGTTTGCCTGGTTTGGCAATACCGATCACAGTGGCTTCTTTCCAGACTTGGGGGAATATATTATTGCTCAAGGCGCCATTGAAGATGGCTACCAAGAGAATAATGAGCTGACCAGGGAGGAGTTTAAACACCTTATTGGTGATGCCATCGGAGCCAGGTGCTTTCCGAGGCTGAAGCCTTTTAATGATGTCTTGCACTTCCTCGACTGAGACGGGAGGCAGAGGATTATCAGGGTCTTGAACGGGGGGGAGGGTGAATTTACTTTCGACGAATGCGTCCACCTTCTCCAGGTGTCGCTTGTCTACTGGCTGCAAACTAGGGGAGCACTGAGATTCCAGGCTGTCGGCCAGGCATTCTGCCTTCTCAGAGTCGTCAAAAGCGACGCTCTTGTCGGGTCGGGTGAGAGGAAGCATAGAAGCCTCTTCGGTGGAGCGCAACTTCCGTTGCAACTGCCAGAAGGCTAAGTGGGTAGGCTCGAGTTCACTAAGCGTCCTGTCCCATTGATTAGAACGAAACTCACTGGTGTGGTCCTTTACAGCACGCTGTAAATTACGCATGCGGGCTTTGTTCGCGTCGCAAGGAAATCTGCTGTAGGCACGGATGGCCGCGTTCTTCTCGGTTATCTGATCACGTACGTCAGCGGATAGATTCCAGCGACGATCGCTCGTCTCCGGGACTTCCCGTGAACAATCCTTCAGTACGGATTGAACGTGATCTGTAAACAAGTTGATAGAGGCCTTCGTGTCTGCGACTGAGTCTATGTGGTCGGGGATGGCTTCCAAGTGAGGTGACGTGTCAGAGGCCAGCCTGGCGCTGACTTTCTTCCAGTCAGTGATCACTATGGTAGGAGGGGGAGCGTTGGGGTCAGAAGGGCCCGAACGAGGAATAAGGTTCATGAGCACCGGACGGTGGTCCGAGTTAAGCTCGTGGAGGGTCTCTATAGAATGTAACCTAAGGTTGACATTCTTAAGTAGCGCGATGTCGAGTACCCGATGTACTCGGGAGGTGACGGTCGTTGGGTAAAGAGTGTGCTCCATGGGAGTGATAGGGTCAAAGTTGAGGGCCTCGCCCAGGTCGTAAATAACTTTCCCTCTCGGGTTTGTTATTGTACTGTTCCAGGCGGGGTTTTTGGCGTTGAGATCACCCGCTATAATAACGGAGTCACTCAAGCCGAAGAGGACAGTAAGGTCCTTTTTAAGTAGGGAGTGATTTTCACTCGTGTTAGAGGGAGGCATGTAGGCAGAGATGATATGAACCGGTTGATGACCGGTCATGCCGAGCCGACAGACAGAGATCTCGAGCAGAGATTCAAGTTGAGGGGGGACTATGGGGATGCAGTGCAGTTCCTTCCTATAGTCAATTAACGTGCCGCCTTTGTGACAGCGCGATCGATCGTTGCGAACTATACAATAGTTCGCAATTTTAGGGTCACGATGACACGGCTTGAGGAACGTCTCCTGGACGAGGAGGACGTCAACTTGATGGTCACGCAGGAAAGTTGCGATCTCATCGCGTTGGGTTCTAATGCCATTGGCATTAAAGAAACCTAAACTAAGGGATCTGGGGAGGAGAGTACGTAAATTAATTGAGCTAGCCATTGAACTGGCTGAAATTAATTTCCTTAAGGGCTCGCTCAATGGTAGGATGAGCGGTGAAGATTTTCAAGAGCGATTCCGCCTTGTAATCGGAGGCTCTAATCTCAGCCGCCATGAGGTCGGCTTCGGGGGAGACAAAGGCACCAAAGGCCCGGAAGATTGTGACAATGGCCTTCTCTCCCTCTTGTGGTGGACCACAAGCGGGGAGGGAGAAGGGCATTGGAGCGGGTGCGGCCGCGGCTGTAGGCTGAGCAGCGGCTGGGCTGGTGGGAGGACATGGGACTGGAACGTCCATTAGTCCTGGAAGGGGGCTGGGTTTGGCTTTCCCGAGCGCGGTGAAGGCTCGCTGATGGTTCAGCGAGTTCCAAGGGGCCCTCCCCTTGCCCTTCCCTTCTCACGCTGAAGGCTGAGCCTCTCTGGCAGCTGTGACGATGGAAGCTTCACTGCAGATGGGCTCTCCCTTTGTTGACGGGCGCCTGCGCGCTTCGCCAACTTGGAGGCACCCTGTTTCGGGGCTTTCGGACAGCCCCGGTAGTTAGCCGGGTGACCCGACTGACCGCAGTTCACGCAGCTCGGAGGCTCCGCGCACAACGAAATGTCCTTTGGACGTGGACATTCCGCGGTCGAGTGGATGCCGAGGCACTTCACGCACCTGAACGGGGCGTGACAGTTGGCCTGGCTATGGCCGTATAGTTGGCAGCGATGACACTGCCCAACTACTGGTGATGGATGGCTTCTCGATTGAGATGCCGGATAGGGAGCACACCGATTTTAATTTAATCGGGTGGTGGCCATCGAATGGCTCACAGACGACCAACACCATGTCGTATTGCTCGCCTCCCCTTGCTTTGTGTAGCTGGTGTACCGCAAGTGCGGCAATCCCTTGGCTTTTCAGGTCATCTAGGATGGCCTGGACAGGAATCTCTTTGGGGACGCGCCGAATCACCACACGGGTGGGCGTCTCCTCAGGGAGGGAGAATGTGTGAAAGGCAATACCCTTCGCACGTAGCATGCGCACCAGCTCGCGGAAGTCAGCGGTTAAGTATTCTTCGTTTTGATTATTCTATGAAATGATAAAATGACAATATATAAAATTGAAATAAAATTCTATAAACAACTAGCTGTCCCCGGCATGCGTTGCAATGAACTTTTTACCTACCCTATCTACCTACCTACCATACCCTACCCTACCATACCCTACCCTACATACCCTACCTAACCTACCCCACCCTATCCTACAAAACCTACCTACCCTACCTACCCGACCCTACCTACCTACCCTATATACATACCCTATCTACCCTACCCTACCGTACCCTACCCTACCCTAAACATTCCCTGGACTACAACAAACATTTTTAAAACCAAAATCAGCCAAATCCGCCCGGCCGTTCTCGAGTTATAAAATTACAACGAAATGTGGCATTGATTTTTATATTTATATAGATTAGCTAAACAACGTACAACTCTGTTGGAATAAAAAGAGGTCTATGTTTTATTTTTTGATATCGATCTTTTTTGTTCTAAATGAATTTACTTTTCTACTTTTGTTTTTCCATGTTCTGTCTTCTGTCAGCCACCGTACCTAGAATGTTGTCAAAGTGAATAAAACTTAAAATATAAGTTTTATCTCAGCTTTTATTTTCATTAACCAGTTTTTATCATCTTCTGCATATCACACACTGTACGCTAGTGGGACCAAGTAGCCCTACTAAAATAGCCATACTAATAGAGTCACACTAACAAACTACCATAAAGACTGGGTTCCGGAACTTAAAAAAAAATGGAACGGTGAATTAAAAAAGTGTCTGTCATTTGGTGGTCTGGTCAGAAAACGTGACGCGCGTCAATTTGTGCTTTCATTATTTTGTATTTACAAATACGCGTTTTTCACGAGTTAACGACTCATCTAACATAAGGATAAAGTGAATCTCGCTGATTTAAAACGTAATGATCATTTAACATACTCAAATAACAAAATAAATCACACTATGTCGTCTTCTCATAATACAGAAGAAAAGAATGGCGATCCTAAAGTTGACGAAGAGCAAATTAAG
Source organism: Cerastis leucographa (assembly GCA_963082945.1). Lineage (NCBI taxonomy): Eukaryota > Metazoa > Arthropoda > Insecta > Lepidoptera > Noctuidae > Cerastis > Cerastis leucographa. The sequence goes on along the minus strand of OY720383.1, from coordinate 15,233,048 downwards.
AAAGTCGTAGAAAAACGTCATATTGATCAAGATGCCGATAGCAATGAGCCCCAACAAAAAAAAGCTAAAACTGAAGAACACAGTTCTGTGGTGGCAGCACACTACAACCATTTAGAAGAGAAAGGCTTGAAGGAAAGATTTAATTCGCCCATATATTACCTCAGAAATTTTAATAATTGGGTCAAAAGTGTGCTGATACAAGAGTACACAGACAAAATTCGTGAAAAGGATTATGGTACATCCTTGCGAGTACTTGATATATGCTGTGGCAAAGGTGGTGACTTAAGTAAATGGCAAAAGGCCAGAGTAGAACATGTTGTTTTTGCTGATATTGCTGAGGTATCAGTGCAACAGTGCCAGAAAAGATATGATGATCTTTATTCTCGTTCACGGGGTGGTCGACTTTACTCTGCTGAATTCATTGCAGCAGATTGTTCTAAGGACACACTAAGAGACAAATATACAGATCCGTCAATTGGTTTCAACATTGTAAGCTGCCAATTTGGGTTGCATTATAGCTTTGAAAGCTTACCTCAAGCAAAGAGGATGCTTACCAACATATCTGAGTGTCTAAAACCAGGGGGCTACTTTTTTGGAACTATTCCTAATGCTTATGAAATTGTGTCCCGAGCACAAAAATCACCTGATGGCTCATTTGGTAATAGAATTTACAATATTAAATTACTGTTTGATGTTGAAAAAGGTTATCCACTCTTTGGTGGAAAGTATGATTTTCATCTAGAAGGAGTTGTAGATTGTCCTGAGTTTTTAGTGAATTTTAAATTATTTACTAAGCTTGCTGCTGACTTTGGTTTGGAATTAGTATACCAAGCGAGATTTGCAGACTTTTTTAAGGATCACTCTGAAAAGTACAGACAACTGTTGCAAAGAATTGTATGCTTTGAAAGTTATCCGCCACCTCCGGGTAAAGAGCTTATTGCTGATGAAGCAGAATATGAACATGCTAAACAGTTCTTGGAGAGCAAGGATAACAAGACTGAGAGAGATAGAGTTGGCACAATGAGTTCATGTGAATGGGAAGTTGCCAGTAAGTATTTATGAAACACAGTGAATTTAATCAATTAACTTTGTCATGACATGCTAATATAATATTTTTTTTTTTTTTTTTAGCTGTATACATGGCTTTTGCCTTTAGAAAACTGAAAAGCTCCTGGGATTCAAATGGAAAAACTGTGTATTCCAAACCAAAAGAATAAAGTCAAACAACAAATTAAAACTAGCTTGTAACTAAATATTTTCCATCACTATCTGTTTTAGTAGTTCGAAATTAAATATTTAAGAAAATGTAGTAAGCAAACTTTAACCCTAATCAAAAGCCAATTTTGCTATAAAATGCGAATTCCCTATGAACAGATAAGACTATAAAACTTGTAATTTGACATCTTGCACTTCCACTGTACCTGGGGATGACAGAGATTGTATGTCTTAAACCCTATTGAATTCACAAACTCATTAATGAATTAATGAACTATAGAATATAAGATATTATGGAAATAATAGTGTGTAATACTAAGCATTGTTCTTAAGCAAATATTATAAAATGACTGGTGTAAAAATATATTTATGTTGTATTATTTGAAATGAAAAAAGGCTCATAGGCAACCAATTCTTCACCAAGTAGCTAAGTGGAATACAAATCATAAATATAAAACATGACTCAATGAATTGTTGTGAGCTGGTTGTAGATTTTTTCAAAATAAGTGAATTTACTTATCAAATACTCAAAAAGTAGGTATAAAACATTCTACCAAGAACAGCTTCTATAGCTAGACGGGACAGTTACAGCAGGTACCTTTAACCATTGTGTTAAAGGTGCCTGCTATAATAAATGCCCTATCTCAAAATTCTAAACTCCACCTAGGTTTTTTCGGCGTTACTTTTGGCTAGAATGTTGAATATGTTTTTAGTATCGATGTCGCGTGTGTGACTTCCACCCTGTATATTAAGATAATTTTACAGGGTGTAAGAACACCGACCATAGACTAATATATATATAAATGACACCGACGCGAAAACGCGCTTACCACATACTCAGTAAATCATTCTGAACCTACCAGCGCACCCCACCCCCCATCAATACGTTTGAGTTTTTGAAGTGAAACTTCTTATGCGACTTCCAACAAGTTTAACGCTACCATGGAGGGGGAATATTTTCTAAAAACCCACTAAGAGATGGCAGTATTACAAGATTTGTGACTACGTAGTTCTACTAGGTACGTAAGATGGCGTGCATACAGTCATGCATTCGACTCTTCGGTGTGTGTGACCAGCCTTCGTTCAATTTCCATGAGTAGAATAACCTCGATAAACTTATGTAATAAAAATAATACAACAACAAAATATTATTTAGTAGCTCAATAAAATAACGAGAATGAATGCGTGGCACTCGAACGCATGCGTGTAGTATTACGAAGTTTCACTTCTTCCGCGCGGAGGGACTGGGACCGCGTTCTTAAAATTGCCTTCCTTAGTCAATTAAGTAACAACTATTTCTGTATAAAAAGAATAGAATGGACAGCTTATTTTTCTTTTAGTTTCTTGAAAAAATCAGTTACTTCTACTTCTTTATGAAATAAGTATATAAAATCTAACCAATCCAAGGTGTTAATATTTTTTGAGGCGGCTATCGCATGTTAGATTCTTAGAATAATTTCAGCTGCATCCGTAGATAGTGAATTGAACCCTTAAAACCAGTTTTTTTCTCATCTTTTTGCTCCTCCCCTCTAGTAGACTACACGCTTACCCCGTACGTGATAAGCGTTTTCGCGTCGGTGTCCTTTACATCCTGTATAGAGAACTTTTTTGTATGTACGCACAGCGACCAATCAGCATCTCTCATGGTATTGGAAATGTATAGCTTGATGTGTCGCCGTGTGTACGTAGGTAAACGTCAGGTGTCATAAGAGGGGACTCTAGTCGGCATTTCTCCATACAAACGTATTCCGCTGTTTTCTTCGTGGTAATGCGTCTAGAGCAATGATTTTTTTCCAAAACGTCTAGGTCTTAGTAGTTTTATTCAGTCAGATTCGTAGTCAGACTCGGAGTCATTAATACCCTGTATTCCCGTTGTCCCCGTAGGCCATTTCCCCGTTAACGGGGACAAAGGGAATTTAATAAAATAATTAAAATTACTTCCCGTTGTCCTATCATTTCCTTTTTTTTTAAACGTAATCACTAAAAGAATTATGACGATCTAAAAACCCGAAAAAAAACCCGATTTTACTGCCATGTTCAGACGACTATCAGACAAAAAAAGTTGGAACTTTAACCTCCAATATCTCCGTAACTAGAAGGCTCCCAGGTATAGTACAGAACAAAAAAAAAATGATCGCAATGACTGGAAGACTTAGTGCCTTCCGGCTATCATTTGAAGATCTTTGACAGTCGTTACTGGCAGTCAGTGGCCAGAAAGACTGGTTTGTCAGACTTTCTACTACTAAGGGTATCGTATTACTCAGTACTAACTGGGTTGTGGAGGTCATATAGGCTCTAAGTAAAATACTGGTATTCAGCTGCGTCCAGTAAGACTGGAAGCCAAACCTAACATAGTTGGTAAAAGGCTAGGCAGATGATGATGTATCGCTAGATTTTTTTATTTTCCCGAGTAAAAGATAGAGAAGACTACCTATAATATATGCTATCAATAAAAAATAGTTTTGTATGAGACAAAGACATTTAAAGCGTCACTTTTCAGAGATATAAACTATCTAAGTTAGAATCTATGCTGCCAGCCTCGCACTTAGCTTCGAAGAGGCTGAAGAAAAATTGAAAAAAGCTCTCAAAAACTTAATCCTTTGTTTTCCATCTTCACAACCGTCAAGGAATCTCAGCAGCTCATGGCACGGCATTGACAAAGAGTACTGCCTTCAACCGCGCCACCTGGGCATCGCTTTGGATAGTTTCTTCCCGTAGTAACTTGCTTCGCCGCCTTATATCCACCAGCTGGGGATCACCACCGTGAGTTCTGCGTACTACTGGCTACATTCGTTTTCTGCTGGTAAATTCGCATTCGAGTGGAATGGTTTTTAATAGTTAATTGGTTTCAATCCATTTTGTTAGTTTGTTGCTTTTGACCTCCTTTTAGTATATTCTACTCTCTGGTATAATAGTCCAGTCATTTTAGCATAAAAAGAGGGGTCAACATGGTATTAGAGATAATAAGTTGAGTTTTGTATATACCTTCATTTTGGCGTTCTGAAAGTTGTCTGCATTATTTCTCATTCCGAGGTTGATCGAGAAATAGATTGAGTTTCCCTGTCACTCTGTATAACGTACATAGTCAAATTGCGAACAGTACACATTGGCAGTGGGGTAAGCCAAGCTATGCCAACTCCTTAGCTTATTCCTCTATGGCCTAAAATCACTACCGTCTCCTGTCTGTACAATCCTGTTATTATACTTTTATGCCGATGGCAAAAAAGAATCTGCAGAAAACTTGGCTACAAGTTTGTATAATTTTTATACATAACTAATAAAAAAAGAATTTTCACAAGAATATTATTTTTATTGTAGTTTAGTAACATTCTATTTTGAAATTTGAAGGCTGCCACACTGAGCACAGAATACTGTCTTTTATATTCTGATGAACCGTCTGAACAACGTCCAATTAGGACATTGAACCGATTCACCTGAAGCTATCAACAATCTTGGGAGGAACGGCGCATGCGTATTCGTCACTTCTTAGCACTTAGAATTTGCGTTCGCTTGACCGGCCTCATGTAATCGTACATCGTACTTTTTGTGCTAACGTTGGTCGGTAATACGTAGGCAAAATGAGTGTCGAAAATCCCGCTAGCGACAATGATTGTGAATCAGTAAGTGATTAAATAGATTTGTATATTCAATATCTATCAACTAATAATACATTTAAGCCATACAGTTATCTGAATTGTGCGTTTTATTGGTGAACACAAGTCTCCACGAAGCGAAAATTTTCTAAGTCCCAATATGGCGTCAACTACAGTATTCGAACAAACCGAAGCTAAGGCCTAAGCGTCGGTTCGGAAAGTTTCGAAAATTTAAACCAACACAATGTGGTGTTGTAAAGCTCTCTACATATTTTACTATATGATGCCAATTTGATGTCAATTATTTTGGTAATCTTAAAATGTCGTAAATTTTTCTCAGGGAAAGGTAAACGGTAATAAAAATGAACACGTGAACGGTGTTCACAACGGATACAGTAGCTCCGAGAAACACAGATCCAGCCACAAGTCATCAAGTAAGGACAAGCACCGAGACAAAGATCGGAACCACAAGAGCTCATCCAAACACAGCAGGTTAGTTTTTCTAGAAGGTTCTGTGTGAACATGCCTTCTGCATTGTTGACCGAATGAAGGTTGATAATTAAGTTTTTAATTTATAGCGATCAAGAAAAGCATTCATCTAGTAAAAATCACAGCAGCTCACACAAGTCCTCCAGTAAAGACAAAGATCGCAGTGAAAAAGATAAAGAGCGCGGTGATCGAGAGCACAGCAGCAAAGATAAAGATCGCGACAAAGACAAGCACCGCAGCGACAGAGACAAGCACAGGGACAAGGAGAGAAGTGACCGTGAAAGGGATAAGCACAAGAGCAGCAGTAATGATAAAAAATCGTCCTCATCGTCGTCAAAGGATAAAGACCGAGATCACAAGAGTTCATCTAAAGATCACAAGTCAAAGGACAAGGATAAAGAACGTGAAAAAGATCGTCACAGAAGCGACAAACACCGCAGCAGCGATAAAGACAAACACTCAAGCTCAAAAGATAAACACAGGTTGGTTGCAAATAATATGTTTATAAAATGCCTACTTTCTATTTCTCTCATGCTGCATAGCTTATAGCTTGCCTATCAGTAAGCTTTCTGAAGTTATCCAAAAACAGCAGAAATAAAAAAATTGACTTGTCATTTTTTGTATGTCAACTTGTCAAAATCATTCTGTGCATTTAATATAAATTATAGGCAAAATTGTTGTGCCTTCCAAAATTCATGAGTGGAGTGTTATTCTTTTGTGTCAATATTCAGGTATCAATGGATTGCTTTAGAAATTTGGACAAGTTAATATCTTTTCATCAAATTATCCAAATGTTTATTTAATTTAGTGTTTGTAATAATTAATTATACTATTAATCTAAATGATAAACTAAGGCTAAAATACATTATTATGGGCAGCCTTGGTCAGTATTTAATTACCAAATTATAATGAATTTCATTTTCTGTAGCTCCAGTAAAAGCAAAGAGAAAAGCAGTAGTGAAAAACATGATAAAATCAAATCTGAATCAAATTATCAAGGTGCCATCAAGGATGAGCCCATGCAGGTAATAATTTTGTAATATCAATGAGCATTTCTGGTTTATTTCTGAAGTTCAGTTAATCATATTTATTCTTTTAAAGATAGAACAAGTTGATGTGAAGAGAGAAATGAATGATGAAAGCAATGATTTTGGGGGACTCAACACAACAGCTTCATCATGTGATTATTCTCTATCACAGTTTAAAGATGAGCCATTGTCAGAACTCCCACCTGAAGATGAAAGTGATGAAGATTCACCATCGGTAATCATTTGATTTATTTCATTTAAACCCTCTAATTGTTGATAACTGGCACCAAAATTACCTTCTCCTTCTTCTTAAAAACAGTCCGAGCCCATTGGTAAAAAACGACGTGCGCCCAGTGAGAGTGAAGAAGACATTCCATTGCTTCAGCGAAAGAAACCTAAAAAGAAAATCAAAAAAGGTTTGTAGTTTATTCATATTATCATTAATTTTGTTCTCATCTTCAAAACGCTGTATTTGCTGTGTATAACTACATTATTTATATTAATTCAGAAACTACTTACGATGATGAGGATGAGGAAGAAGAACAAAAACCAAAAAAGAAGAAAACAAAAGCAGCAATAGCAAAACCAATCAAAGTGAAGCATGAGCCAAATGATGGCCCCAGTCCTAACAAACGCAAGAAAAAACAAGATGATGATCAAGAAGTCTGGAAATGGTAAGTTCCATGATATTGAGAAATAAGGTCAAATAACTAATGCTAAAATAGCACACAAACCTCATCGTCCTAGTTACCTATAATACTTGTAGATGGCGCTATTCTACAACGATGTGACATTACGGTTTTGAGGTTATGTTCTTGAAAATGTTCTTTAGAAATGTGTCAATAAGAATATTTGAAGTAAAATCAGTTTTTAGGGTGACACCTATAGTTATTGTGAGAACAGTGCGTTATTGCAGGCCCAAGTGTTTGTAGGTTTTATTATTAATATTCTTACTAACAACCCTACACAAGTGAAGTAGTTAGCATCATGTAATGTTTAATGCAATACATTATCATCATCATTGTTTTTAAGGTGGGAGGAGGAAAAGAAAGACGATGGAACTAAATGGAAATATTTGGAGCACAAAGGACCCGTATTTGCGCCGGATTATGAACCTTTGCCTGAAAATGTTAGATTCTTTTATGATGGTAAAGAGATGAGACTATCTCAAGATGCTGAAGAAGTCGCGGGATTTTACGCTCGTATGTTGGACCATGATTATACAACCAAATCCACATTTAACACGAATTTTTTTACTGACTGGCGCAAAGTAATGACACATGAAGAAACAAAACTCATAAAAGATCTCTCAAAATGTAATTTTAAGGAAATGCAAGCATATTTCACAAGTGTTTCAGAAAAAAACAGGAATCGAACAAAGGAAGAAAAAGCAGCACTTAAAGCTAAAAATGAAGAAATTCAAAAGGAGTATGGTTTTTGTACCATTGATGGCCATAAAGAGAAAATAGGGAACTTTAGGATAGAACCTCCTGGGTTATTCCGAGGGCGTGGTGAACACCCGAAAATGGGAATGTTGAAAAGACGTGTAATGCCTGAGGATGTGCTTATTAATTGCTCTAAAGATAGTAAAATACCTAAACCACCCCCAGGACATAAGTGGAAAGAAGTTCGACATGACAACACAGTTACTTGGTTAGCTTCATGGACCGAAAATGTTCAAGGGCAAGCCAAGTATGTTATGTTAAATCCTAGTTCTAAATTAAAAGGTGAAAAAGATTGGCAAAAGTATGAAACTGCCAGAAAACTTCACAAGTGTATTGATGTAATCAGAGAAAACTATAAAAATGATTGGAAGGCTAAAGAAATGCGTGTGCGTCAACGTGCTGTTGCTCTTTACTTTATTGATAAACTAGCATTGAGAGCAGGTAATGAAAAGGATGATGATCAAGCAGACACAGTGGGTTGTTGCTCTTTGCGTGTTGAACACATTGCTTTGCATAAAGAGAAAGATGGTAAAGAATATGTCGTTGTATTTGATTTTCTTGGTAAAGATTCTATCAGATACTATAATGAAGTACCAGTTGAAAAACGTGTGTTCAAGAATCTCGAGTTATTCATGGAAAATAAAAAAGACAGTGATGATCTCTTTGACAGACTCAATACACAAACTCTTAACGAACATTTAAAAGATTTAATGCCTGGACTGACTGCAAAGGTCTTCCGTACATACAATGCATCTATTACACTGCAACGACAATTAGATGAGCTTACAGATGCTAATGCATCAATACCAGAGAAAATATTGGCTTACAACCGTGCAAACCGTGCAGTTGCTGTCCTTTGTAACCATCAACGTGCTGTCCCCAAAGGTAAATTAATTTGTTTTAATAGGTTCAACAAACATCTTCCTAGTTTCCCTTGATATAACTTAAGGTCAAACCAACATTTCATATTCATTTATTTTGCATTCCATATTGTAAAAAAGATTTTACAAGGGGCTTAAAGCTAGATACATAAATATGGACCCTGTAAGGGCACAGCAAAGTAGGAGACTGGCTTTTATTTTATTTCATTTTTTTTTGCCATTGCAGTATTTCCTCCTAGTTCTTTCATATAATTTCTAACATTATTTACTTCTTCATCCATTAACATTAATTCTTTGCCTCATGAGTGACATCCCTCCTCATCACATGTCCCATACTAAAACAGACAAGACCCTTTAATATTTCTGTAACAATCTTCCTCTTATATATGCATTCTATCATCATTTTATCTATGGCTATTTTAGGTACATTTTATGACCAATAAATTATAGGACGACTTATGAATTAGTCATACATAACTAGGTTTTAAACATACTAAGTTATAAGATTATATTACTGCTTGAACACCTGAAAATAATATAAATGCTATAAAATGAAAACCATGCAGAGGTTGCAGATTTTGAAGATGTATAAATCAAGGACACATATAAAAATAATTGTTGCTCTTTATTTTAAGTGTTCTTTGAAATATTTATTTATATATTTATTAGTTGGCGTTATAAAAAAAGACGAATTAGATTCCTATGTTCCCGTTGCTTACATATAAAATTAGAGGTAAGTTTCTGTGGCAAAAATAAAATTTTGCGGTTAGATTTATATTCCTGTCACTCTACACATGTGTCAACATTCTCATCTCTTTCACATGCAATATTTGTTCTCAGGTCATTCCAAATCAATGGAAGCTTTGAAGGAGAAAATCCAAGCTAAACGTGATCAAGTTGATGAGGCAGAAGAAGACTTGAGACAAGCATCAAAGGCGGCCAAACGAGGTTCTGTCAAAGAAAAATTAGCTTGTGATAAGAAAAAGAAAGCACTTGAACGTCTAAGAGACCAACTGAAGAAACTTGAACTCCAGGAGACCGATCGTGATGAAAATAAAACAATTTCACTTGGCACTTCTAAATTGAATTATCTTGATCCACGTATCTCAGTAGCTTGGTAAGTAGAGTTAAACTGGTTAACGTAAAAAGCAAATTCAATTATAGTATTTAGCTAACAACTGTTGTTGTTTTATTAACACGAAATTTCATATTTTCTTCTTTTGCAGGTGCAAAAAACATGGTGTACCAATTGAAAAGATCTACAACAAAACTCAACGTGATAAATTCCGTTGGGCGATCGACATGGCCGGGCCGGAATATATTTTCTAAGGTCAATATTAGCATTAGCTATAACTATTTTATAATTTTCATTAAATCTGAAAACGTTCCACTTCCTATATGTTGTTTACATGGAATTTATTTTATGGATTTTTGACGTAAAAATTTTATTCAGTGATTTAGTATTGATGTAAAAAAAACATTTGGACCCGAACGGAATAGTGTTCCTCCCAAGATTAGGATCCAAATTAGAAGTCTGATTCTAATTTATTTTATTTAGTTACGTTCTCTTTAGCTTAGTTAGTTGTAGGCTAAGGACTAGTGTTAAAAAGAGTTGAAGAGTTTCTTGTATAGATTTGCAAAAGTTTTGATGTTAAAAGTAGGTTTTTTTTTCTAGATAACTAAATCAGCCTCTAAAAACATCTACTATTGATACAAATTGCGTCAAAATTTATGAACAGACAGTGATTTCCTTTGAACACTATTTTCTATTTATGAATAGTGACTTATTTAGTGGTTAAGAGCCATTTCACAAAATGATTACGCTCGAGTTTAGGTAAAATATTGCATCATTGTTTATGTGTGCGTAACTACTCACTCAAACATAACGTAAACAGTGTAACTCGAGAGACGAGACGGACGAAGCAATCTTGAGCCGTAAGATGATTATAAATGAGATTTATACAAAAGTCATACATTTTATTTAGTGTAATGAAATTTTCAAGCTAGGTAAATAAAAAAAACAAGAAGGTATAGTATGTAAAATAATATAATAATAATTGACATAAAAAACAAATAAAAACAATAATTAAAAACAATCACATATTATTGTCGGTTAACAACTAATTGCTTACATTCTTATAATATTCATAAATTTATATGAATATTTGGCGTAAAGGCATTGATCTTGCCTTTCTTGGGTCTATGATTTCCGCTAATACGCAGTCTTGGTAGAACCGAGTCAATTTGGGTAGCATTTTCTCCTGCCAAAAAACGTCGTCTTTCTCTACTCTTACTACTTTTAGTGGAAAATCAGGCCCATTCCATACAGCAAATACACATATGTCTCTTTTCGCTATGTGCAACTGGCCCTGAACCTGGTAGTACCAGTCGTGATTTTTATTCATCTCGATTTGAGATTGGCTGTTCACTTTGAAACATTTCAGATTTTTAGCTTGCAAAGCGGTATCAGGATCTATTCCAAAAAGTGAGCTTGGACATTTCACTTCCACTAAACCTTCACTGCACAATCCATCTGGTGTTGCACCTAAATAAAAATACTCTTCGTCTATAAAAAGACCACATTTTTCTATATTGGTGTTTTCTTGGACACTGAGTTGTGCCAAAGCCTTTGGTTCATTGTCTCTACCATGTTTTATTGAGGTAATGTGGTCCAGGTTATAAGAATATAGAACGGATTTTACAAGGGGAGCAGAATTTTGGTTAGCTCGCCTTTTGCATATTTTACCAAAGAAGGACGCAGTCAGTATACATCTTCTAAGTTCGAGCCACAAAGAGCTTTCTGCCTGTAATACAGTAGCTCTCTCAATTTCATGGCGGTTTAACGCTTGTTCTTTTAAATTATTCAAAAACAGTTGTTTTCCTCGCTCATAATCTGCAGCTTCCATATCCGGTCTTTCACATTCTGCTCCATAATGAGCATCTACAGGATTAAAATTAATTTTTTTGCGAGAACTACCTGCACGTGCTATTACTTCTCGAGTATTTTTAGCATGTCTCCTGGTTTCCAACAATTTTAATGATTTTCCTGGACTAGCGTGACAAATTGACTTATATAAAGTGTATTGTGGCTTGCCGGTGTTAAAAGATACCACTGCGGCATAACATCTTGTAGTGTAGGAGTCTTTTAGCGAAAAGTTGACGCGTTTCCCACCTACCATTTTAGCCACAATGCTATTGAATTGTTCTGCCCGATTATTGGTGTAGGCATATAAAAGGCTTCGGGAATTATAGGCCAGTTGAGATACGTTCTTTTTTATCTTCAAAAATAGGGTAGGTATTAGTGGGACTAGATTTGGCTCTTTTTTCCTATCATCTGTGCAGTAATAATTATGACAATTTGAATGGTCCCCAAAGATGTGATGTGGGCTATTTAAAATGTCCTTTTGGAGGTTTTCAATTTTACAGGAACTTGAACTGTTGTCTTGTTGTCTCTGTCTAATAGCAGCACGAACAGCAGTACGTAGCCTTTTCATACGGTCCATATTTAAAAGTTTACGCTCGTTCAGAGGAATACTCGTATCTTTTTGAAGAAGCATATTCTTTCCATTATAATTCCGCAACAAATGGTTTGTACATTCAATTTTTTGAATTGGAATATCCGGATATGGTCGACTCTCCAATATACTTTTATAAGTACTAGAATCGCCATCCGCAATCAGGATATTATAAATTAAATTTCTGTCTTTAATGGAATTTTTAAAACCTTCAACTAATATGGCTTGCTCCATGCTGGTTGAAGATCCCGAATGGTTTTTAGTGCATTTGTGGGGTCTTGCTGGCTGGCCTTTTTTGTTTGCTCGGGCGCAAATAACACAATATTTGTTGCGAACCCCAATGTGTAGTACTTTACCACTATTCTCTCCGATTATGGCTGCAACACCAGAGAGGGCAGAATAATTGTTTTTATATGAGCGTTTGCCCCAACAGGCATCAGCTTCTACCGGTATCATGGCTATACCCGCATTATTAATATCGCCTCGTGATTTTGCCGCCTCAATTTCCTGTTTAGCAGCATTTAACATAGTTTCTTCAGCAGCAGCCTTCCACATGTCAGAAATAGCGTCGTGTTTTTTGCTGTATAAACGAAATGGCATTGTTGGCAAATCCAGCGAAGCAGTGATCTCATTAAGGTTTGATAGACCAATACCCGTAATGATTGAACCAGATACCGCCCCAGCATTAAGATCCAGTTTTGCTTCAGTCGTGCTGCTGTCCGACGTTTTTAGAACAAAACTAGATCCACACATCGCACACTTAATGTCAAATTTAGATATGAGGCCCACCTGTTTCTCTTTGCATATTTTGAGATAGTTCAATTTGCAGCCGAATTTCTCGCTGTGTTCACTTATACTTATTAATTGACTCCAAAAGTATTGAAAATCAATTATCCTTCTGCCATCAACTATATAATCGTCCTAAAAAAGTAATACTTCATAAATAATCATATTTAAAACAAATTTTAAAAAAATATCGTGTTTACAAAAATACTTACGATTGAGTCCGAAAGTTTCATCGATTCGTCTAGGTCTCCCGGCTCGAATGCAACATGTTCTTTCTCCTATAAAATTAAAGAAATAATTATTTACAACGAAACTTCTGATTTAAACCAAGAATTGATAAATGTTTCGTACAGCTTCTGTTACCGATTCTGACTTATCACTTGTATGGCTAGTACCCGGCACAGCGTCTGATCTAAAGGTGCTATCCTCCTCTAATCGTTTTAGACGATTTTTCATTCTAAAATGAAAATGTAATATGTTTAATCAATACATAATTAGTTACTATGTAAATACATATTGTAAATAAAAATGAATAGGTATTTACCTCACTTCTGTTGCTTTCTTTAAGGCTGCAGAATTATCACGTTTCCTTTTTTTAACACAACGGTATACGCAATCCTTGCGCCCCATTGCTAAAACTAATAAAACAAAAATATATATTTACTCTACAAACCATTCAAACAAAACAAACATTATACTTGTTAATAGACCAAACTTTACCTTGTGAAAAAATACAAAGCGAATCAAAACTATGTGGTCGCAGTACAGTAATGGTTTCACTTTACGAACGCTCGATAATCGGGACGCGGGAAAAAATGACACAGGTCCTGCTTCGATGGGCTCTCGCGCCGTACTAAGCGGTGCCCACCTTGTGTATCGTAATTTATTGTAATTTCGATTGAAGTTATATCAATATTTTGACAAAGTAAATGCAAGAATTTCCAATATTATTGTAGAAATCGGTTCTCTAATAAACGTAGTTCATGATGGAGTAATTTTATATTTGTAATTGATGTTTATTTAATCCAAAAATCACGATAAAATTGCAATGTTAAACTTAAAAATTGGCCTAATGGTTTATTTTTTTACTAAATAATGGTAATACAATTCAAGAATCTGTTACATTAAATGACGACTAAAATATATGTCCAATGCATAATGTATTTTTTTTAACTTAATTTATAAGTGTTTTTGATAGGAATACGACTCTGAAATCAACTCTGTGGCGTTTTTTCAATAAAATGGTTGTGGAAAATTAATTACTATAGATAAAACAAGTTATTTTTAGTAAATGTGATACATTAAACGTCAACATGAAAGCTTAACCCATTTTTTGCGTGTATTCAATAACTTCTGGGTATTACAGAATATGGTAATTTAGGAGCCCAAAATATTAGAAATTCGTGCGAAAACGTGAAATGGCTCTTAACAGCTCCTCTGGAACTAAATTTTAACAGTTCGAGTGATTTGTATATAAAATAAGGCTCTTTTGTTTACATTTTAAACACTGGAGTACCACCTACTTAATACAATCTATGATTTATTAGTGGTCACTAGATTATTCTTAGAAGTATTAATTAGCAAACTCGAGAACCCGAAAGAAAAGCCGCATCTGATGTAATAAATTGTGCACAATGTGTGCAGTAGCAAATGTTGTAAAGTAAGATATAATGTTATTTTATTTTTATAAAATTAGGATTGGAAATCGTGGCAAGCGCCAGTTCATCGTTCGAAAGGTACAATGCTCTAGGTAAATTTGTAATATTACATACATTTATGTGTGCATCTTGTATATAGTAAATTTTTACCATGTCAAACAATTGTGTAATGTATTGAGATTATCCAAATAAATAAAACATTCAAAACTAGTATTTCACTGATTTTATTTTGCTAACATCTAAAACCTAATCATCATCATCATCATGGAAGAAATTATTATGCTCCATTCCCTCTGGCATATAGCTTAACCCAGACTGGTCTTTATGTGACATATTATAACCACTTCCATAACCTGAAAAGAGAGTATAATCGATTATTCAGTACTGAAATAAGTATTAAAGACTTAGTTACTTTATAATATAATTATTGTATGTATTGGCCAACCAACAATCTGTTCAAACGATTTCGACGCTCACACCTTGTAAACATGACACATCATGCTGCAAGACTACACACAAAATACCAATACATTAAGATAAGAGCACAAAGGTAGGTACTGCTTATTTCACAATAAATTTCTTCCAGCAGACTTGCGAGAGGAAAGTTGGATTAGAAAATTAGAGATTAAAACAAAAATACACCTATATAAAATAAACATACATACAAATATATACACATAAAGAAGAAAATACACGGTGTAAATCACCTCATCACGAAGCCGTCAACCAAGCATTCTGTACATGAAACTAAGTAACTTTACGCAAAAATTATGGCTGGGAAACGACTTTTTTTTGGGGGGTGTAAAATCATGTTTTGTGGTAGAACTCAATGTAACACCCTCAAAACATTATGCTGATGGACGGATTGAATAGTACGGGGGTCGTGGAGGTGTTTAAAGTAAAAATCTTACATTAAAAACTAGTATTTACAAAAATACTTGTCAAAAAGTTGGAACTTTGACCCTTAATATCTCCGTAACTAGAAGGTTCCCAGGTATGGTGTAGAACAAAAAAATGATCGCAATGACGGAGAACCAGTGCCTTTCGGCTTCGTTAAGAGGTGTTTTACGCCTTTTATATATCAGAATATTACAGTATAAAGGAAAGGTTGACTTACTTTTTGAAGAAAAATTAGGCGGAACTGAGTTCCACAAAGGTACTGCGTGAAAGGAAAAGGAGTAAGAGTAGTATTCAGTTTTATGAGGGGATGGCTACGGTAGGACTCCAAAACGGTATATTCCCCTTTTGCCCTTTGTGCTTGCGACCCGGGGTGGTGGCTGTCAAAACCTAGTGGCGTTTACTATACCGGCGGTTATTTAGTATCATATGCCCCCTTCATATTTATAGTAAGGTGGTCGATTCTCATTACGTACTGGACATTATCGAATATTCCCAGTCACCCCCAATGGATTACCCCCGGGTGGCGAATGGGAAGTTATTGTCCCCATTTCAAATCACTGTACATTGCGGCATGGATAGCCAACAGAGCTGTCTGTCTTAGATAAGTGATATAATTAGGGACATGTAAACAAAGCTTTCTTCATCGAGTTGCCTTTAATCACTTTGAGTGATCGGAATAGGTAGAGTATATTTACTTAACCTTTTGACCGCCACAGTCGTGTGTAGACGACAAACCAAAATATGCCCAGCACGCCACGGTCGCGAATGGTTGACAGAATTTTAAACGTAAATAAATGTCATTAAACAGCATTGTTTTGTGTTTTTCCCTTGTTAATTATTTACCTTGACTCTTCTTCATTTATTTGAAGTGAACTGCTTTCATTAGATTTCATCTGTAGTAACATAAGATGACAAAAAAGAAAACCAGTTAAAAAGTTCGTGCCCTCAAAGCCACAGTCACCTCAACAGGACACGTAGTGATGTAGGCAGCAGTCAATATAACAAGAATATCGACCTCGACGGCAACCCAAGTTATATTTGATTTACTCTGAATTCTGCATTATTAAACAAATAAAACATTTGATATTGAACTTTCATGTTTGAGAAATCAAGAAAATTTTATAATACTGAACTATGCGCTCTTTAAAAGTCGAGTGTTAATAGATTATCGATTGATTGTAATGACTGCAATGCCCATCCCTATCACCCACTGTATTGTCTGTGCCGGGAACGCCACAGTCGTCTATGATTGACAGTCCCATGACGTCAAACGAGGAAAATTTTTGAATAGAGTAGTTCTTTTGCTGTTATTATTATTGTTTACTGTATACATGATTAATAATGGATAAATATAATATGAGTAGTGAAGACTTATTAAGTATATTGCAAGGAGTCGATACTGACACGTTTATAATGGTTTGTTTTTAATACTATCCTACCTAAAAATACATACGTATGTCGATATAAATCAATATACAATTGTTGAATTAAACTTATGTTGATTGTCTTATACATATTGAACGGTATACAGGGTTATTTGTAAAACACCGACAACATCTCAGGACTATGTTACTAACATCATAATCAACAACTTTTGTTCTATGACTTTTAAAAAATCGTCATATTTTATATCATCAGATTTTCATACAAAAATAAAAATATTTAAATTGAACGCTCTTTATGTTACGACTATGCTCCTCTCGCTATTGTACTATCGCTTTCTTTAGCTTCGCATAGACTTCGTAACATTTAGAGCGTTAAACTTAAATGTTTTTATTTTTGTATGAAAATCTGATGATATAAAATATGACGATTTTTTAAAAGTCATAGAACAAAAGTTGTTGATTATGATGTTAGTAACATAGTCCTGAGATGTTGTCGGTGTTTTACAAATAACCCTGTATACCGTTCAATATGTATAAGACAATCAACATAAGTTTAATTCAACAATTGTATATTGATTTATATCGACATACGTATGTATTTTTAGGTAGGATAGTATTAAAAAAAAACCATTATAAACGTGTCAGTATCGACTCCTTGCAATATACTTAATAAGTCTTCACTACTCATATTATAGTTATCCATTATTAATCATGTATACAGTAAACAATAATAATAACAGCAAAAGAACTACTCTATTCAAAAATTTTCCTCGTTTGACGTCATGGGACTGTCAATCATAGACGACTGTGGCGTTCCCGGCACAGACAATACAGTGGGTGATAGGGATGGGCATTGCAGTCATTACAATCAATCGATAATCTATTAACACTCGACTTTTAAAGAGCGCATAGTTCAGTATTATAAAATTTTCTTGATTTCTCAAACATGAAAGTTCAATATCAAATGTTTTATTTGTTTAATAATGCAGAATTCAGAGTAAATCAAATATAACTTGGGTTGCCGTCGAGGTCGATATTCTTGTTATATTGACTGCTGCCTACATCACTACGTGTCCTGTTGAGGTGACTGTGGCTTTGAGGGCACGAACTTTTTAACTGGTTTTCTTTTTTGTCATCTTATGTTACTACAGATGAAATCTAATGAAAGCAGTTCACTTCAAATAAATGAAGAAGAGTCAAGGTAAATAATTAACAAGGGAAAAACACAAAACAATGCTGTTTAATGACATTTATTTACGTTTAAAATTCTGTCAACCATTCGCGACCGTGGCGTGCTGGGCACATTTTGGTTTGTCGTCTACCCACGACTGTGGCGGTCAAAAGGTTAAAGGTCGAGGAAGAAAGTAACATAACGACATAGACAGAGATGTTGGCGCTCCACGCCGCACTGTACGGCAATTTGAAATGGGGGATATTGGAAATTTATTCCCGATTGCCACCAGGGGTAAATCCATGGGAGGTGACTGGGAATATTCGGACAATATCAACGTGCGGTTTCCCAGCGGAAAATTGTCGAGTTTTTTGCTTTGAGAGTAATAGATTCTTAGTACGACGTATCCTGGATATAATGGACATCCAGCCGGACGTCCAACGGCTTTTGTTTTTTTTTTTTTTAATATTCGCTAAAAAAAGAAACTGGTGCGGTGACGTTACCCTTTTTTGACAACCCCTCCCCTGATCAAATAAAGGGGGTGTTAAAAGTTTTGTCGTGTACATATCAATGCTGTTTTTTCTGTTGCATCGTAGCTCCTTAAAGGATGAACCGATTTTGAAAAAAATGGTTTTGTTTGAAAGGTATTTTAATCGAGGTTGTTCTTAGCTATGTTTCGAGAAAATCTACTCAGCCGTTTAAAGATCATCACCTCTTTTCTAGTTGATGAAGAGACATGAACAACTTCCACAGGTCTAGTCGATTTGAAATCTTGTCACTAGTCACCATGGGCATTGCCGGGGGGGGGGGGGGGTTAGCTGCACCCCCCCCCTAAAATATAGTTATGTTTTTAACTAACTTTCCTCGTTTTCGTTAATTAGCGAGAAGAGAAGCAACACTGAGAATATTAGAAGGAATGGGGAAAGCCTATGCCTGGGAGTGGGACAGTCAAGGCTGAGAAAAAATAATATAACTTTAAAAAGCACGAAATTAAATTAAAAATTTGGAAAACCCCCGACACAAAAAGCCTATAATAAATTAATCCAAGCGTCGTAGCGTCGGGGATCTGCTTGGTTTTGTGCTTTTGCTAAGCGGTCTACTTAGCGGTTAGAGGTTTCTTGTGTCGTGGGTTTCTTAAATTTGAATTTATTTTTTTCAATAAACTAGCTGTCCAACTATCATGCGTTGCAATGCACTTTTTCATAGCTACCCTATCCTACCTATCTACCCTACCTACTTAACACTACCTACCTTTCAAACCTTCGTTGGACCTGTACCATATCAAAACCAAAATTAGCCAAATCGGTCTAGCCGTTTTCGAGTTTTAGTGAGACTAACAAACGTCATTTTATTTTTATATATATAGATAAAGAGCTATATAAATATTTTTTTTCTATACCTGACATAAATAAACTAAACTACATCATAACTCCGGCTAAATGAAAAGAAAGAAAGAAAAATATTTATTTGGCCCATGCCACAAGAACACACAATACAATGTAAAATCTTAAAAATATATCGAAATAGGTACAAAAATAAAATATAATTGTGTGTCTCACGGCTGCGCCAAAAAGGTCCAGTTCAGCAAATTGCCGAGCAATGGTCATCGTTAAGGTGGAATCGAAGGGGTGGCCCGCGAAATTTTAATTTTCTTACTTTTTTTGCAATTTATATGTTGATTTATGATTCGCCACCGGAACTAATAAGGACTGAGTTATAATCATAAAAGTCCTCAATACAACCCTCAGAGTTCATTTAACCCCAATGAATGACTTTTTCATGGGTGACCCCTTGTTTCGCAGACGGAAATTTCATAGAATTTCGTTTCCCAGAAAATGTTTCACATAATATTTGGTTTATTTTGAATATTTTACTTTATAAATATATTTACTTTTGTTTTTACTATTTATTTTACAGAAACCCAATTCAATGATTATAATCACATTTTTTTATTAAACATACTTATCAAACAGTAGAATTATTTTTTAACGAATATTGTTTGTTTGATGTATGTTTCCATGGTAGGTATTTTATTACAGCGAAATTATTTACTTTAAATTAAAATATTGTTTTCTTCACTGGGATTAAAAGAACATAGAAGGTTGTTTTGATCATTTTAATGATTATAATTCTGTAAATGCACACGTATTGTTCAATGTACTGTCTGACACTGACCGGCAAATTGCAAAAAACGTAAGAAAATTTGAATTTCGCAGGCTACCCTGTCGCTTCCACCTTAACCTATTTGGTCTTCTTAAGGATCCGGAGATATTCGAGAATCTGCTACAATAACGTTAGGCTGGGGTGCTATCTTAAATGGCGGAACGTCTCAATGTCTCTTTTTCAACAAATGTTGTTATGAATTAATGCCTCATTTAGGCAAAAACCGATTTCGAAAAATAAATGTATACATCCTAAGCTTTTTTTTTCTTGTGGTCTGTGTCTAATCTGGTGTTGAAAGTTTTTATGCCGCCCAAGGGCCCCTGATTTGGCTTAACATGCCGTCGAGAAACATAAGTCAAAGTAAAGGCTATTTAAACAAAAGCAAATACAATATAGAAGACCCTAGTGCTTCAAAGAGGCGCCATAAAGAAGTTAGTTTAAAGTTTACAGTTGCATAGGCGAGGCCCGCCGAAGCGGAATCTCCACTTCATTAATACTAGAAGGGAAAGCCCGTTACCCAGAGACCTGGGATGAGGTATCTCACCAACTATAATAGTTTTTCAATATTTTGCAGTTCAGCAATGAATAGGATGCAGTTTAAATTTCACCGGGCACGACGTTATTTGATCGTTGATAATACAAGTGTCTGGTTTGGTATTTTATGGACGTTACTTTTAATACCCATCTGTAAAATTATCATGTCTATTTACAGGGTACGACGTACTAATAATCTGTGTAAACAAAGTGTATTAAATAAAATATTCATCATAAGTTTTCTGGGATAATTACACACGGGTCATGGAAGTATTTAAAGTAAAGATATAACATTAAAACTTGTGAAAATGTTGAGTTTCTCTTCCAAATACCCTTGAACGGTTTGTGAACGTAACATAAGCGAGTTTGTGTAGGGTTAGGTACTATCTATCTGGAATGTGAAGAATGGGATTTATTTCAGAAAATAAATGGAATAAAAAAGGCGGTAGGTTCTGGAAATGCTAACAGGTTTTTTGTCAGATTTTTTAAAATTCAAATTTCTCTAAATGCATAAGAAAATCAAGCCAAGAAATTATAATAAGTAGCTCTACTTTAAGTTTGCCACTGATTTTCTGTTCTGGTAAAAGTACCAAAAAGTACCCTGAGCAGATTCCCGTTAGCTTACTTCGGTACTAATTATCCAGTACCATGGTTTACCTAGTTGCTTCATAAGCTTCGTTGGAGCATTACGCAAATGAAGTGGAACTGATGGCAGAGGACCCTTTGTTTCCACCAAAGATTTCCGACATCTTTTCATAGCACAGTATACTTCTCTACTTTTAGGCGCTCTTGCAAGTCTTACAGCACATTGTGCAAGCAGAACGTCGCATTCAGGCATTCCAATATGCTGACAGCCTTGTAAACATGCAACCGCTTCAACTAGGGCTGTCTGGTCTGCTAAACCTGTAAAATACACACGTAAATTTCAGTCTATAAAAAATTAAGGATAAGGGTCAGTACACACCGAGACTTGACGCGACGCTGCGCGCACACTTTTAAAGAGCGATTCAAAATATAACTTTATTTTCTACACGAAAAGATACACATTTCATTGTGAGAATTCAGAATACGTTGCGCAGCGTATTCTGAATTCTCACAAGTGCGTGCAGCGTCACGTTGCGTCGCGTCTCGGTGTGAGCTGACTCTAATGCGTTTACCAGTATGACCCGTGTTCGATTTCGATCATGGCTCAAAAACCGGGTAACAATCCTGACCCTGAGCTATTACCGAAATATTCCCCATGGCATAAACTAATAACGGTTTGACCGATCTTGGATTCCAACCCATAACCTCATGCTCAACAGTATGATATTTATATTATCATATTAAAATTTATGGTTTGAAACTGGACTTGAACTAACAATTTTTTGTCTATTTTGTTACCATGGACAGACAATAAAACTATAATTACCTATATCTTCACAAGCTGCCCGCACTAGGCGCCGTGCGATATACAGGGGATCCTCGCCACCGTGCAATGCTCGCGTGGTCCAATACAAGGTGGCGTTATCGTCACTTGCTCGAATTGACTTATGAATCGCCGACACGGTATTATAGTGCTCCTCACCTTTTCGATCGTAAATCATGTGTGATCTCTGTAAGGAAACTTACTTAGCTCAGTAAATAAAACGGCAAAGAGCGATTATGTCTCGTGCACTGTTATGTTGGTCGGAAAAATATATTTCTATTTTCACAGCAAAATTTTATTTCTTTGCAACTACTTCACTAAAAATAACTGTGCTACTTGAGAGATATTTTTAATTTACCTACACAATAATTACGAGTACGAACATAAAATCCCACCTTTACCATACATGTATGAGGAAATTTCAGAAATTTCGCATTGCACGCTTCAGAGATAAAGGGAAAACACGAAAATAAAAACATTTACAAAATAAAAATAAAGCCCTTCCATATACTTCACTTCACCTAATTTCAACCCTCATTTTGGCCCACATTCATAACTAATATTCTTTTCACTAGAAAAAAAATAAAATATAATTGTTCCAAGCAACAATTCTGAAGTTCCAGCTAATCATTATGTTAGGGAACTCATCATCATCATCAGCCTATATTATTCCCACTGCTGGGACACAGGCCTCCTCTCCTATGAGAGGGATTGGGCTGTAATCCACCACGCGGGCCCAGTGCGGGTTGGTAGATGTCACATGTCTTCGAATTTTTGGTTCTAGGACATGCCGGTTTCCTCACGATGTTTTCCTTCACCGTTTTTGAGAGAACTCTTAAAAGAAAATGCAAAAAATACTCAATAATGTGGCACACCTTTATACCATCTTTAATATCTTCAAGACTAATTATTGCTGGCCCTGTGTGCAGCAGAGTAGTCCCAGGAGCTCTTGCGGCAAGTGCTAGTTCCAGAGCCCCAAGCGCAACCCTTGCATCTCCATCACACACTTCTGCTAGCCATTGTAGAGAATCTTCCTCACAAATACATCTTTAAAATAAAAACGAAACTTTATGTTTATTAAATTGATTATTTATTTGGGTTTGTGCAGTGTGTGTATGACTAGGGTAGGTTGACAAGGGAGAAATGGGACAGAGTACACAGCTGGATGTTAAATTGTTTAAGTGCTTATAAGCACACACAAATAACAAGTGAAGTCAGGTGTCATTGGTCATTGGTAGCATGAAATTCAATAGTAATTAGCAAAACTTACTCTGGAAGATCAGTTTCAGATGATTCTTCAAAGGCTTTTGTGAGGCTGCCAATAATTGCTTTTCCACTCTTTTTAAGAGCTTGCTTTAAAATTATTAACACATCATCTGCACTTAATTTTTCCATAAGAACCACTCGACACCTGCTCAGCAGTGCATTATTTAAACTGAATGAAGGATTTTCAGTAGTAGCACCAACAAGAATGATTGTACCGTTTTCTACATGGGGTAAAAATGTGTCTTGCTGTAGTTTGTTGAACCTAAAATTATATTACAGCTATGAAATCTAATCCACATAATAATTTATAGTATAAAAGGTTTTGGTTAAAATGTAAAATTAATAGTTTCCTCTCTAGAATTTAATTTACCTATGAATTTCATCCATGAACAGTACAGTCTGCCTCTTGAACTGTGTTTCATTTTTGGCAACTTTTACCACTTCTTTAACATCATTTATTCCTGCCATTGTGGCAGACAACTTGACAAATCTCATGTTATTTTGTTCTTTGCAAATATTAGCTATTACATTAGCCAATGATGTCTGTAATAAAATAATTATATTACATCTGATTTTATAGTGGCAGATTAAATCATCAGTATTTAAGCAAGTGTAATTTCGTCGCTGTTCTGTCACAATTTGAAAAAATAAGTTTTACTATGTACTGGCAAACCTTCCTTTCACTGATGAGTCAATAAATAACAAAGTAGAAGAAATACCTTTCCACAACCAGGTGGTCCCCAAAGAATCATGTTGGGTATTATTTTCCGTTCTATTGAAGATCTTAACATTGACCCAGGACCAAATGCTTGTGTCTGCCCAACAATGTCTTCCAGATGTAGTGGTCTCATGCGTTCGGCCAGAGGCAAACTTTTGACTTCCTTTGATTGGGCTTTAGAACTAGTTTCAGGCAATTGTGGTTTCTAAAGCAATTTTCATTTAATGAATATTTAATACCAAATACCAAACCACTTATATTTGACGCTACTCACCAGGATTTTGGCAGAATTGGGGCTTGTGCTTATTCGTGCCCTTTTTTCATGTAAAGTATTGTTGAGGTGTGAACTACTTCTTTTATTATTCGGTGGGTCTACTTTATTTTGTTTTAATTTACTTCCTTGTGATGTATTCAGAAATAAACATTTATTAGCATGTTCTTGTATCACGCTTTTCATAAAATCTTTATTACAAATAGGACATGAAATTGTGACATCAGGGTGATTTTCATCTAATTTGATCGAAGCCATTGTTTAATTAATAGAGAAAGACGTTTAATTATCATTCAGTAAAATGAACTGACGACTTACGAGCCAGATGACTATTAAACTATTTATATATTTTATTAGTCGGAGACTGACGAGTTTCAACAAGTTTTCAACAATTTATTTACGTAGTTTGACATTGACGAAATTTTACGTTCCCGCGTCTTGATGGACGACCATAGTTTTTTTATGTACTAGTGTGGTGACATCACAGAATATCTAATACCTTACGGGTGACATTAGGCCGGGTACGCAACAACGCACAAAAGATGGCAAGCTAGAACAGTAATGTTTGTATTTAAAAAAATTGGGGGTGGCACACAGTGGAACGAATGTATGGGAGCGGTTGGACGTAGACATGTCCGAAAAAAAAGAGTAAAATTATGCCAAACTAATGATGCCATCTTATTCGATTACTTAATGCCTTCATAACTTGTGGTGATGAATTTCTTCATAACTCCCATATTTCGGGAGTAATTTGAGAAAATGTGAAATTTTACTATGAAAATGAGTGTATCGAGCTCTCTCCCTCCTGATTCCGGGCTTGTTTCAAGTAGCGGTCTCTAATATCATAATGCTAATACTAAGAGCTATATTTAATACTAAGACACATAGTGCGCCAAATGTGCACTTTCTGGGATAAAGAGTGATGTTTATTTTATAACACAATTTTTTTATTTTTTGTTTATTTTGTTGATTAAAACCGTTTTTCTAAAGGTTTACCTTATTACAATAACATTTCTGAGCAGCCAATTAGAGAAGATATAAGCTAATTAGGATATATAATTAGGGACTTAAGGTTTACATATAAAACTGATGCACTAATGATTACTGATAAGAACATTGCTATTATTTAATTACTAAATGGCTCTTAATACACTAATTTAGCATGCATCATTTACTAATTATCACAATAACTAATTACCTTGCAATATTTAACAAAGGATACCTGGGATACCTGGATTTTATATAAATAGGTCACTATTAGTAACTTTAAAATCAGTGTTGATTTACACCTCGTTGTATCCAAGCTAATCTCGCAATGTATTTTCCAAATTTTAATACAAATCTTGATATTCACGTTGCTTTATGCGCACGCGCACATAAAGATTTACGCGACTTTAACTATTTGTTCAGTGTTTTAAAAGATAACAGTTGTGTTCAGTTATGTGAAAGTGCTGAAACAAGTTTAAAAGACTGGTGTCGTCGATTTTGCTACCGCATTTATGCAAAATGGACACAGTCTGGAAGAAGCACAGATAAGTTTCGGAAGAAACATGAGATTTGGCTACAGGCTGCAATTCAATGGCCGGAATTACAGAATGAAAATATGGAACCTTCTACAGAAAATATAAGTGACGTCATCGAGCCCATAATTTCTCCTGCTAAATCTAATGCTTCAACTTGTACACATCCTAGTCCTCGTAAATCTTTTGAGGACCTTAGTAACCGGCAAAAAAGAAGACGCACTGAAGATAGTCTTTCATGCAGCAGTAGCAGCGCTGAAATTATGTTTTCGGCCGAAAGGGCGCTTCAAAAGGCAGGACAAAGCGATACAGCTTATGTTATGAAATACTTGACGGAGAATCCAGAAGAGGCCTCAAAAATCAAAGCCTTCATTGAAGGTAAATCAATTCAGGTACGGGAAATATCCCCTTTGAAGGCATTGGCTCTTTATGTATCGATGAACTTATCGAAATGGCGCTATAACACTCTTCGGGATTTCAACACTCAAGAAGGAGCTCTTCAATACCCGAGTTACTACATGTTGGTTAAAGAAAAAATTAAGTGCTATCCGGCCAAAGAAGATCTCACAGTTACAGAGAGCTCTGCAAAAATCAAATTACAAGCCTTGATGGATTTAACCTCAAGAAGACTTATTAGGTCGTTAGAAACCCCTGTTGATCCCAATCAACAGCTCGTATTGACCAGCAAATGGGGTTTTGACGGATCATCTAGCCAAAGCATTTATCATCAAAGGACGAGTGAAGATGAGCAAATCGATCTTGCTAGTAATTTTATGATTAGTCTTGTACCACTGCGGCTCGTCTCAAAAGGTGTAACAATTTGGGAAAACGAGCGACCATCTTCCACTTCATTTTGCCGGCCAATATTGTTTAAGTTTATAAAGGAAACCAAAGAAAATGTGCAGAGAGAGATGGCTGAAATCGAAGCAGAGATTGAAGCCTTAACTCCATCCACCATCACTGATGGAATTAGTGTCAAACACCAACTGCTGTTGACAATGATTGATGGTAAAATTCATTCCATTATATCCAATACAGCAGCTTCAGTGTGTGACATATGCAAGGCTTGTCCTAAAGAAATGAATAATTTAGAGTTAATCAAAGATAAACACGCAAACGAGGACATGTATAAATATAGCTTAAGCACCCTTCACGCTTGGATTCGCTCAATGGAATGCTTATTACACATTTCCTACAAATTAGACATAAAATCATGGCAAGTAAGGGGTGATATAGCAAAAAGGCAAGTTGATGACAGGAAGAAAAGAGTTCAAGAGGCTGTAAGAAGAGAAACGGGCTTACTTCTCGATGTTGTGAAACAAGGCAGTGGATCCACCAACAATGGCAACTCGGCAAGGAGATTTTTTGAAAACTACACTAAATCTGCTGAACTGACCGGAATAGATGCTATGCTTTTAAGAAAAATCTGTGTGATCTTGCAGTGTATTTCATCAGGAGAGAAGATCAACGTAACTAAATTCCGAGAGTTCTGCTTTGATACTGCTAAGCTTTACGTGGAGTTATACCCATGGTATTATATGCCTTCTTCACTTCATAAAATTTTAATGCATGGGCCAGACATAGTTCAGAACATGTCAATTGTGCCCATTGGTTTTCTATCCGAAGAGGCATCTGAGGCTAGAAATAAAGATTTTAGAAAATATAGAGAGGGGCATTCTCGAAAGCATAGCAGTATCTCATGCAATGAAGATATTATGCACAATCTTTTACTGTCTTCTGATCCACTTGTTACAAGTATCCGTCCAAAAGGAAATAAGTTTGTAAAAAAATCTTCTTTTAAGGAATTTTATGAGCTTACGGATTCTGAGAAAAGTGATATCGAATTTGTTAACATAAATGATTTAGCGGACATCGATTCTGAATTTGAATTAATTGATGATGATGATGATGACGAAGATAATTAAATGATGTTATTGTTTTAAAATGTGTAACTTAGTAAATTAGAGCTTACATCTTAATTATTTATTGTACTTTTAATGAAACTAGGTAATTTATTATCAACTTACTTAAAAGTCATACTCTCATCAGTTCTTGTGAATATTTTTGTTAATATATATTTCTGTATATATATAATATATTTATAGACCTCTTAATAAGTCTGTCTGCGGTTTAAAGTAAATACAAATGGGGAAAAAACGTTTTTTTTTTTTAAATTTTCATTTCCTTTTATCCCAGAAAGTGCACATTTGGCGCACTATGTGTCTTAGTATTAAATATAGCTCTTAGTAATAGCATTATGATATTAGAGACCGCTACTTGAAACAAGCCCGGAATCAGGAGGGAGAGAGCTCGATACACTCATTTTCATAGTAAAATTTCACATTTTCTCAAATTACTCCCGAAATATGGGAGTTATGAAGAAATTCATCACCACAATTTATGAAGGCATTAAGTAATCGAATAAGATGGCATCATTAGTTTGTCATAATTTTACTCTTATTTTTCGGACATGTCTACGTCCAACCGCTCCCATACATTCGTTCCACTGTGTGGCAGACAGACTTATGGATATTGACGTTTAGTCGTATGGTATATATACCATACCCAAACCATATCACTGCTTGGTTGTCCTTGTTTTTACCACATGACAAAAGTGATTATCTTAATGATGACTATGAGCTGATGGAAGATGCTGCCACCTCTTGGCTCCGTTCGCTGCCTCCTGGCTCCGCTCATTGAATAGCACTCTCGCTGCCGCGGCCATGGCCTGGGCCGTCTACAATACAAGTTTATAAGCTGCGGATTTGCGGAGCGTGGGACATTGTCTGCAGGGTTGGATTATGTACTATAACTATAGAATTTATACTATAATTTCGCCCTTTGTACTATATACTATCCACATCTAAGGATAGTACGCTAGAATACTATAATTTAAAGTTTGCTCCCGAATGCTTAGTTTTACGTCATATGAATATTTCGACCGTGCGTGCTTGCTTTTACATTCAGTACTGAGTCCCGTTAAAGCACTGAGTCAACATGAACGAGGGATTACTCCATCGATATTTCGCGATTTTTTCTGCCTTTCCCAAAGTCACTGATATAACCAAAATGGATAACATACCGCGGCTTGATAACCAGTGGTGTGCCTTAGTTTCAGCAGTACTACCGAAAGAAATCACTTCTGTTAAAGTCGATGTATTTTGGAGCAAACTATACCAATGGCATGATTTGACAAATGATAGGCCGTTTAAAGAAATATCAAAAATTTTCCTAGATTGTTTAGTACTTCCACATCCAAATGCCGACTGCGAACGAATATTCAGTAAAGTCCTGTAAAGTGAACCTCACCAAGACTAAAATATTAAACAAACTGGCAACACAACTTAGAAAAGGAGTAAATTTTGCCATAACTGGTGTTGATTTTAATGACTAATAAGTTAAATTAAAAATAATAAAAGTGTACTACAATTTTTTATAAATACTATCCTTTCCATTTTTTTGTGCTATATTTTTCAACGTACCTAAATCCAACCCTGATTGTCTGTCATCTGTGTGACGTCCAAAGAGTATAGTAATATATATAGGTGCCGTCAAACGTCAAGTACGTCACGCACGTCACGGTCAGTCATGAAAAACTTGCGAAAGTTTCAAAATAAGTTTCATTATTTCGTTTAGGTATTCATGAAGTAAACGCAATCGAAAGGAGTATTAATTAGTTGAAACTTAATTATGGATATATCTGCAAATGTCAAAAGACGATTAATGAAAAATAAAATTAAGGAGGTCACCGAACTCGAGGAAGACAGTTATTTAGAAGCCCCCATAGATACTGAAAGAGAAGTCGTAAGTGCCATCACATAATTAGCGGTGCCATCACATTATTCCCTATCATCTTGAAAATCAAGTATTTGTAACGTTTGATGTTTTGCAATTATTTCTATGCTTAGTTGTAAGACCCTGTTAACTTATCATTATTTCCAGAGTGTGGTTGTTAATTTATTGTCTGTACAACAAAATACTTAGTTATTAGAATTTCAAGAGATCATTTGTTTTCTGTTATTTTTTACATGAATTAATATTAATTTAGATTTGTTAATAATGTGGGAGAGGATACATTCACTGTGCTAACATCTTCCCTGAAGACTAATGGTTTTTATATACAATGAATTTTATATTTATTTTAGCAAAGAAGTACAAGAGCCGAAAATGAAATAGGGTCAATAAAAGACACACCACTGTCTAAAATAGTAGACCAGTCACCGAAAGGTGTGTACTTACATTTGAAAATAAATCTGGTGTTTCTTGGCCTGCTAGCATTAGCACTATGTACTAGACTACCCAACCTAGATAAACCTCACTATATAGTGTAAGTAATCTTAACAATCTATACAAATAAATAAAATTGAAATGTCTCTTTGTAATTTCATAATAACTGCTTTTTACTGAATCCATTTAAACAGTACTTATATATGCAGTATATAAAACAAAAATACATTTCTAAAATTTAACTACAGTTACCAAATTTAGAAACTGGAAATAAGTCTTATCTTAAATTTTCTTCATTACAGATTTGATGAATTACATTATGGCCGTTATGTGTCTTTGTACACTAAGGGTGTATTCTTCTTTGATGCTCATCCACCACTTGGGAAGCAGTTGTTATACTTAGCTGGCTGGGCGGCTGGCTATGATGGAAACTTTACTTTTGACAAAATAGGCACACCCTATACAGAGAATGTCCCAGTGACGGCTCTGCGGCTAATTCCTGCAATAGCAGGCAGTATGTTAGTAGCAGTTTCATATCAATTAATGTTGGAGATATCTTTTTATCATTGGACTGCTATTCTGGCTGGTCTTCTTGTTTTATTTGGTGAGTAAATATTAGCAAATCCTAGCATTTACTAGGATTTGCTAATATTTAATACTTTTCACAACTTGCTTAAGGTTAAAATGATGGATGATACTAAGTGAATTTAGAATCTGCTTTGTTGTTAAAAAGCGATTGCCTTCCTTTATAGTTATTAATATAAGCCATGAATGTCATGACCTTCACCTTACTCATACACTTTTAAGATTTAGAAAGTTCAATACTCTGCTCTCTGCTTGGTGCCTTGCAAAGTTTCTTAAAATAATGATTGCATGTCTTTCAGAAAATTGTTTTTTGGCACAGTCAAGGTTTATGTTGCTAGAAAGTATACAGATACTGTTTGGACTGTGTGGAGTTTTGTGTGCCATTAAAAGTACTCGCCGCACGGGCTTTGCGAGTGTTGTTTGGCTTTGCATTGCTGCACTCTCACTTGGTTGCTGCTTCTCGTGAGTATAATTATGTAAACCTGTTTATATGGTATGAATAACATACACAACATCATGTTGTATCGAACACTTGTGTGGAACAATCCGTGGAATGGAAGGAACATTTCAAACAAGTATCTCTTCCACTTGATATTCTTAGGCGAAACTTATTATATGCATGACCATTGTTTGATAGAATCTTGCACTAACCCAATAATTACTCGTAAATTGTATTGTTACAGAACCAAATACTCAGGCGTGTATTCGTACTTGCTAGCAGTGTTCCTAGTTGGAAGACAGATTTGGCAATGGTTTGGTCATACGGAATCCGGCCTTCGCCTTGCTTTTTCGGCATTATGGAGACTGCTTATACTCACCTCTATTCCGTTTGCGGTGTATGTGGGTGTATTTTATGCTCATTTGATGATGCTTCCAAAAGCTGGCCCGCACGATAGTGTCATGACAAGCGCTTTCCAAGCGTCGCTGCAAGGTGGACTCGCAAGTATAACCCGGGGCCAACCATTACATGTAGCACACGGCTCTCAAATAACTCTTCGGTAACCATTTTTTTAATTCAAACTTAAGTAATGAAGACAAGTGATTTAAGGCCTTCGCAGACCGGGATGGCATGGCAAGGGATTACAATTTTTACCAATGGACATTCAAACGTATCAATATATAAATACGACATAAATTGCTATGCTCTAAAATGATGCCGTGCATCGAAAGGGATTTCATTTCATGGCATTGAAAGACGCGCCACGGGCTCCCGCGGCGGGATGCCGTGGCGTACTGCGGTAGGCAACGGCATGCTAAGGATTCCAGCGCTCGTTTTGACATACCGCGGAGTGAGATTATCAACCCAAAATCTTCTTTTATCCCTATTTTTAGCCTGTGCACCTTCTTCGTCTGGAATAATCGATATCAACACCAAATCCCAATCTATCATTTTAAAAGTGAGGCACATCAAGACTCGATTAAACGGAACTGAAGACTAAAAGTGTATCGGGCAGCAGGAGACGCCGAGGCGTGCTTTGTCGTGCCGCGGCATGCCGTGGCAAGGCGCTGGAATATCGCGGTATCTAAGCGGCTAATGTGTGCTGACTGACGGCAAAATCCCTTGCCATGCCGTCCCGCTCTGCGTAGGCCTATACTGGATGGTATTAAACATTGCTTCGTTTTAGGCACACTCACGGCCGCACGTGCTGGCTCCACTCGCACGCGCACGTGTACCCTGTGCGCTACACGGACGGGCGCGGCTCGTCGCACCAGCAGCAGGTTACGTGCTACAGCTTCAAGGACGTCAACAACTGGTGGATAGTGAAGCGCCCGGACCAGGCGTCGCTGACCGTGTCGCGCCCGCCAGACGCTATACGGCACGGAGATGTTGTACAGTTGCTTCACGGTATCACTAGTCGCGCTTTGAACTCTCATGATGTGGCTGCGCCTGTGTCACCTCAGTCTCAGGTATAGAATAGCGACACCCCATGTGACTGTTCCTAAATTACCCTAGGCTGATAAAATTTTCGTTTTTCCTAAATCATATTGATATTAAGGTCGGTTTCTCCCTTCTTTATTTTTATTCCAAAGTATGTTTAATACAGTCACTTATTCAATTTTCAGGAAGTATCTTGTTACATCGACTACAACGTATCGATGTCGGCACAGAATCTCTGGCGAGTTGATATTGTGAACCGTGATAGCGAAGACGCCACGTGGGACAGCATCCGATCTATGGTTCGATTGGTGCACGTCGACTCTGGCTCGGCGCTGCGCTTCAGTGGTCGCCAATTACCTTCGTGGGGCTTCCATCAACATGAAGTGGTGGCTGATAAAGTACTGACACATCAAGATACAGTATGGAATGTTGAAGAACATCGATATACGAAAGGTAAATTTTGACCAAGATCGTCATCATCCTCGGCCAGTAGTCTGCTGGACTGCTGGCGCCTCAAGAATCGCTCTTCATCTAAACAAGACCATAGGTACGTCTTACGAATTATGATTGTTCTCTTAGTAACTGCTCACTTAATTTTATTTTTTTAGCTGAAGACAGAAAAGAAAGGGAACGCGAGCTTGTATCTGCAGAAATGATTCCGACTGCTGTAACTCAGTTAACGTTTTGGGAGAAGTTCGCGGAGTTGCAATACAAAATGATAGCACACGCGCCCGACGCGCCTCATGGCCATATGTTCGCGAGTGAGCCCACTGAGTGGCCACTGCTCGTCAGGTCCATCGCATATTGGCTATCACCCAATTCAAACGTAGGTACCTACTTCAGAAAAAAAACTTATAAACAAATTCTGATACATTCTGAAATAGCATTTTATTTTAGGTAAAACTTAATTGAACATTTATTTTCAGGCTCAAGTACATTTAATCGGAAATCTAATAACTTGGTACACCGGGTCAATCTGCGTTCTTGTATACAGTGTGTTCCTCGCACTGTATGCCATTCGACAGCGCCGCGCCTGTACCGACTTACCACCACTGGCATTGCAAAAGTTCTATGACGCTGGCAATATCCTCTTCTTGGGCTACTGGATCCACTACTTACCTTATTTCTTTATGGACCGCACTCTGTTTCTACATCACTACTTACCCGCGTATACATTTAAAATCTTACTTTTATCGTTTGTCATGGATCACATATACTACATTCTTCAGTCGCGAGAAAGAACTCGGCCACTGACAAACATATTTATTTTATGCATTGCAGTATGGCTAGGATATGTTGTAATTACTTTCAAAAAGTTTAGCGTTCTCAATTATGGCAACATTGACTTGACTGAGCATGACCTTTTGAATCTCAGATGGAAAGATACTTGGGATTTTATAATCCATAAAAAAGGATGACAGACATTACCAACCTGAATTTCTACTTCAGCTGCCATTTCAATGATCTTGTCACTTTATCTTGTTTAATATCAGTATACCTAATTAAAATAGATAATCAGAATAAATGTAAGTTGTAAATCAGGGACTGAAAAAAGGGTTATCCTTTTTTAAAGTAAAACCTTAATAGGGATAACACTTGTTGTAAGTTAATAAACTTACCTTTAAGTATGTTATTATCATTATATTTGAGAATAAAGGAAGTCATTGGGTCAATTAACTTCAATGGTCATTCAAAGTTCAGATTTAAAGAAATTGTGTCTGTAGGCAGAATACTCTTTCATGCATGAAAGAGTGTTCTGTGCCTATATTCTATATCTAAAAAGGAAAGGAATCTCGGCAGCGATATACCGCGCTTTAGAATTAGTGATGTAATATTGCAGTACCATAATAATTATTAACTATAAATGACTATTGATGGATTATAAATAAGTTAAAGTATGGAATACTTATCTGTCATGCAGTTATAAAAATGTGAATGCATAACAATCCATCTGGTTTGCTGATGCCAGAAGAATGGGTTAGCACAAATTAAGGGTTCGTCTACTACACTTATCGACGTGCAATCGGCTTGAGCTGGTCATGCAGAGCTCCAAGCAAAATAATAGTGTGTGGAGTCCCTCCGCGCGGAAAAAGTGACATATCGTAATACTACACGCATGCGTTCGAATGCCACGCATTCACTCTCGCTCTGTCTCTTTCTATTCCCCCTCCATGGTAGCGTTAAACGTTTAACGCAACCTTGTTGGAAGTCGCCTAGGAAGATTCACTTAAAAAAAATAGTGCGTGCATTGCATGGAGTCCCTCCGCGCGGAAGAAGTGAATCTTCGTCATACTACACCCATGCGTTCGAGTGCCACGTATTCACTCTCGCTCTGTCGCTTTCTATTCCCCCTCCATGGTAGCGTTAAACGTTTAACGCAACCTTGTTGGAAGTCCCCTAAGAAGTTTCACTTAAAAAAAAATTGTGCGTGGAGTGGAGTCCCTCCGCGCGGAAGAAGTGAAACTTGTAATACTACACGCATGCGTTCGAGTGCCATGCATTCACTCTCGCTCTGTCTCTTTCTATTCCCCCACCATGGTAGCGTTAAACGTTTAACGCAACCTTGTTGGAAGTCGTCTAAGAAGTTTCATTTAAAAAAAAGACTCGCCTCGTTTCGGTTCGGAAAACTGTATGAACACGTAATCTGCTCAAGCTAAAACCTTGTTGGTAGGTGTGATTACTCTTTAAAATTTAAGGTAGATCAGTCTTCAAAGGTGTATTTGTAATTTAAGTACAATAGTTATAGACTGAAAGGAGTCAAATACTCAGAAATTAAAAACAGTGGCACTCACTTTTGACACATCTAGAATAGAAAATACAACGACGCGAAAACGCTTACTACAAAAAAAAAAAAACACCTTTTCCATACATTTTGACCGTGTGGAAACAGTGCATTTTGACAGTGTGACTATTGTGGGAAACAGCTGATTTTTTCAAGGTTTTCTGTACTGGTAAGCGTTTTCGAGCAGGTGTCCTTTACACCCCGTATTATTTGGTAAAGCCACTTGTTAAAGTCATTCCATCCCTAAGTATTTTTATTTTTTTATTGAAAATTTATTAAATTATTATTTTATATAACCATGTGTTTTTATTGAAATAAATACAAATTATGAAAAAAATTACATTTATTTTATAAGCAATATGTAAATGTAAAACTGTGTGAAGTTAACGCCGACTGTGGGACCCTTCCACTTCCATTGGCTGGGGGCTGCTGATGTTGACAGCTACAACCTCCAGGGGAATGACGCGCTGCCTCAGCACAGCTGTAGTGCCCAGAGCATATCTGTAAGAGCCTTGCTTCTTACCCTGAAAAAAAAAATAATTTTAATGTAAATATAAAAATAAATCAATTTTGTAATAGCTGTTATAAACTGCCTTTGTGCCATAGTTACCTTAACATTAGCTTCTTCGTAAGTTCTAAGGTACTGAGCAGGTCCTGTGTTGCGAATGACACAAAGGTCGACATTGGAACCTGATCCCAAGTCATTGAAGATACCAGCAGCAATAGCATCGCGAACAAGCTTCTTTCCTTCTTCCTCACTCATGTTCGGCTTCCAACCAGATTCAAAAACTGCCATGGCAGCTAAGGAGCCAGAGCCTATTTCAAAACAAAAGCATTAGAACATGATTTTAGGCACTAAATAATTGGAATTATGTTATGGTTGTTATAGATCTTACCCATAGTTGCGTAAGGCAATTTGTCAACAGACCCGTGAGGGTAAATGCAATAGATATGAGGCCCAGTTCTATCAACACCACCAAGAACCAGAGCAGCACCAATGTACCCCTGGTAGCGGAACAGCATGCGTTTCAATAGGGTGGCGGCAGTCTCAACGGGTACCGTGCGCCCTGTGTGCAATCTCTGTAACTCCAACTGCGATGCCACTGTTTGCGTAGTCATTTCAGTATCAGCGGCAGTGCCGGCACCGCAGCAGTACATGTTGCCAGCTAGGTAATGGATTTTTTGACAGTTTTTATCAGACACGACAGTATTTTCAGTCGCTCTGGTATCAGCGCCGAGAATGACCCCATCAGCATAGATTATGCCCACGATGGTAGTACCGGTTTTAGTAGCTTTAGGTGCCGGAAATCCTTTCTGAGCTAAGAAAGCGTTGCTGTAAGAAAGAAGAAAGTGATTTAAGTTCTAGAGCTATGAATGAAAAATCGGTTTGTGCAGTCTTTGCTTACCGCTGGCAGTTCTCAAATGAGAATCCTGGAGCTGGGACTTCTGGTACAAGAATAGAAGCCATGTTAATTTATTTATTATAATTATGTTGGATTCAACAGCTTACTTATTTGCGTTGATAGAATTTTGTAAGCCGAATTGTATTTCTGCAAGCAATGCTTCTAAACGTCACTGTCAAACGATCAATCTCAGAATCACAATGACTTATCAAAAACGCAAGTATGGAACAATTATGTACAATAGGGTTTTCAAGTTTTAAATCGACTAGGAAATTCATTCTTGTTAAAACAATAAAATGGATTTAGTACTGTGGTAACATTATTTGCCGAGCCCAAATAAATTGGGATGAGGGCAGGAAAATATGATGATGACTCTGGTAACATTGCGCCTACGAGTCTGCAGATGATTGGATGAAATTTTATTCTATGTTCATGCAATTATGAACTTTATTGGACGGCGTTAGACGACTAGGTTATTGATTCATCAATTTACTTTTGCCGTTTTCGTTCTGAAAAGTCTCGGACCAATCGCAAGTGGACGAATTTGTCTTCGTATGCCATTTGTCAAACTAGTACTGCTGTAGTGCTGTTGTCAAAAGACGAAATGTGTTGAGTGAGGAATACCATTCCAGATTTTTACTTGAATTTAGCTTCTAAATTAGTTCTTAGGTGTAAATTTAACAAAATGCATAGTAATACTGCCTATTTATGTTTAATTTATCTTACATCTGCGTTAGTGCTGACTTTGGCCGGTCGGGACTTCTATCAAATTCTTGGAGTAACTCGTTCTGCAACCACAAATGAAATAAAGAAAGCTTACAGGAAATTAGCTAAAGCTCTTCATCCAGACAAGAATCAAGATGACCCTGACGCGTCGCAAAAGTTCCAAGACCTTGGCGCAGCGTATGAAGCCCTTTCGGATCCTGAAAAACGAGAGCTGTATGATCGTTGCGGTGAGGACTGTCTTAAGAAAGACGGTATGATGAATAACAATGATCCGTTTGCGAGTTTCTTTGGAGATTTCGGTTTCCACTTTGGTGGAGAATCTCAACAGCACGAAACCCCACGCGGGGCGGATATTGTAATGGATCTCACAGTCACCCTTGAAGAGCTCTATAATGGCAATTTCATAGAGGTTAGTAACAGTAAAAGTAATCAATGACAATATTTCGCAAATCTCCCACATATCTTTAAAAGTGCAGGATTTATGATATTAATGAATAATTTCCTTATTTGCAGATAACTAGAAATAAGCCAGTAATCAAACCTGCGTCAGGTACACGCAAATGCAACTGCAGACAGGAGATGGTGACCAGGAACCTTGGTCCTGGTCGGTTCCAGATGATGCAACAGACTGTGTGTGATGAATGTCCAAATGTCAAGTTTGTCAATGAAGAGAGGCTGCTCGAAATTGAGGTAACTACAGTTTGTACCACATGCATTATGAACGTACAGCACTGCTGCTAGATATCTTGGTTATTTTTTTAATTGTACTTCACTAATTATAGATAAAGCATAAGATTTTTTGGTAATAGGGTTGCTACATTAGCATTTAAAGTCTTATCTTATCCTTACTGATTTATGTTAAGGTGAAAGCAGAACTTGCTATTATGATCAGTTCATTATCTGTCTAGCCGTTTACCAACTATGTTGGGGTTGGCTTCCAGCCTACATGCAAGATTAGGTGTATGAATATAATCAATAAATTAATGGTGTGTATTAAAATATAAGATAACATTTTAATTCTTAAATTATACAACCTGATAGGGAAAACTAACAAAACATTCTGATAACAGAATGTAACATTTTGAACACCAGGTTACACCTGTGGTATTATTGAACTGTACTGTATACAATTGATATGAACATGTTCATATTAAGATAAGGCAATTTCTGTAATATGAAATTTTTATAAATTAATCCAAAGATTCTCGTACTTGCTGACATGCATAAAATTAAATTACGTGATTTTTCCAGGTAGAAGTAGGTGCACCAGATGGTCATAAGTCCAGGTTACGAGGAGAGGGCGAGCCACACATGGATGGAGACCCTGGTGACCTGATCATTGTGTTCACAACTGAGAGACACCCACAGTACACACGTAAAGGAGATGATCTCTACACCAATGTCACCATAACTCTACAGGTAGGTTGTAACCACAGCTATGTGTATGTCTCTGTTAATGTGTTTTTTGTAATAAAAGATGACAATAGATTTTGTATTCTTGCTTCATTAAATTTTGTTGAATAAGCGCTAATAAATTGCTCTCTGAAAACACTCATGTTAACCAGAAAAGCTAAAATAGATTTGAGGGTATCTTTATGTAGGTCATAGTTACTCTTTTCCTTTTTTGTTAAAAGAAATATAGAAAAAATATTTCACAACTCATGTCATCATGAACCAATGAAGCTGAACTGAAGCATACAGTTACAGCAAACTGGAAGTGTAATAAACTATGTAACATAGTGTTTTATTGTGTAGAATAATTTCTTATCTAGAATAGTCGCCAATCATTACAAATGGTGCCACACTTTCATGGCATAGTTATAAAATGTAACAACCATGACTGGTTGATTAAATATGTTGGTCATTTTTTTAATAGCAAAAAGTGCATAAGAGAACGATTTACGGAATTTAGTTAATAAGTATACAAAACCATATGTGGTACTTTGAATAATATTATAGAAATATTTATTTTTACAGGATGCGTTAACTGGTTTCACAATGGACCTGGTGCATTTAGATGGTCACAAAGTATCTGTATCTCGAGATAAAGTGACTTGGGCTGGCGCCCGCGTCCGCAAGAAGGGTGAAGGCATGCCCAACTTTGAAAACAATAACCTACATGGAAATCTATACATCACTTTTGATATTGATTTCCCAAAACAAGACTTCACTGATCAAGATAGAGAAGGTATTCTGTTATTACTTAGTTCAGTTTTACTTAAATGAAGGACAAGGGTTGATCTTTATTTTATAGCTAATCTTTTTCTTTTTGTTTCAGCACTACGGAAAATACTTAAACAAACACCAAATAATAAAGTATACAATGGACTATAGTAGCCATACTGCCAATTTAATTTATTTAAGTAGTGAAAGTGCTATGGTATGAACAAAGTCTGTTTTGTGTGAAGGAT
Source organism: Cerastis leucographa (assembly GCA_963082945.1). NCBI lineage: Eukaryota > Metazoa > Arthropoda > Insecta > Lepidoptera > Noctuidae > Cerastis > Cerastis leucographa. The sequence goes on along the minus strand of OY720383.1, from coordinate 15,193,089 downwards.
TTTTTGTTACCTGTGAATACATGTGATTGTTTTTATATAATAAAACATCCTAATTGTAGAAGAAAGGTTTATATTTTTTTGTTCATGAATCATGTGGGTCTATAAAGATCCACATAATTTATTTTAATTATAATTTAGAACCTTGGCAGTGGCATGAGGCACTGGAAAGAGAACTGATGGTAAGGCCTAAATGCAATTGAAGTTGGGTAGACTTGGTGTTGGACGCAACATGTGTTTGCGCCATCCCATTTTCCTAGCACAGAAGGTTGTGCTGGTGCGGCTGCTGCAGGTGTTGAAAACCTCAAATGGTGCAAATATAATGTGTTTGGCCTTAGTACTCATTCACGTTGACTCGCGGGCGCGGTCACGAAATATCAAACATAATATCTAAATGTTCACGTACCAAACGCACGTGCGGTCTAAGTAGCGGGCAAGCTAGCGACAGGAGCGCGCGCCGCGCTCGCGGCACTTGCGGTGGGGCGCGCGAGACGTCAGGTAAGTTCAAACAGTATGAACTTGTCGCTAGAAACGGTAGCATGTTTCCGTCATGTCTTTTAATACAGAAGAGTGTATTAGTGCTGTTCAGGCTAGAACTCTGATTTGGCAAAGTAAACACAGGCATCACATGAACAGAAAAGTTCTTAATAAGTTATGGAAGGAAATTGCTAAATTGTTTCCTGATATCGGTTAAAAATAAAAGATCGTCGTCCATGTTTTCAACCTCTGACAACACGTCACACTCGCGCAAACGACTGGTGGCCAATGTGAACACGAACTCGCCACATCTACCGCGCTCGCACCCGCGCGTTTCTACGTGAACAAGCCCTTAGGGTCAAATACCCACCTAGTATTTCGGGATATCGCCAAGCGGTTGGTCTGGTCTTCCCGTGAGCCAAGGGTTGGCTTTTACCTTGGACAGCAGCATCTTTTTTTTACAATCGTTTTAATTCTTTTATTGATTAAAAAGTCCATACATTAGGTAATTAATAATACAAAAACCATAATATCATAGCTATATTTTCATAAAAATATATTTTAAAACAGCCTAAATTTTGGAATCTTGATAGGACTTGCACAGCATAATACATTTCACAAAAAATGAGAAGTACACATGAAATGAGAGTAATAGTCTGTCCAAAACCTAGACGTCGTAAAATGTTTCTTCAAAACTTATTCCTGTAACTCCTAGTAGTTTTAAATAGACTACATAAGAGACTCATCAGTGGTAATAGAACTCAACAGTTCTATTATCACTAATGAGTATTTATAGGTATTTTTAACATAAGTGTAAGATAAATAGTTTGTCTTTCAAATATGACACAGATAGAGACGTTTCTTTGCTAGTTTCATACAAAAATATTGCTTAGATTCAGATCTAAGTCTTCACTAAGGAACGATATTTAAGTACATACGGAACATTAGTTGTAGCAGACAGTCATGGTATGAGAATAAAAAATAAGCTAAAAACTTGCAAAAAGAACTAAAGAAAGCAAAAGTTTGTCTTGCCTGCTGTGCATGAACAATAATAATAGAGCAATACAGTCACAAGCACTTTAAATTATGCTGTCAGAAATAGCACATAAGTACGGTACGGTACTTTAGAAGGATTCACTATGTATTATGAAATAGGATATATCAGTTGAAATCAATATTATCCGAGAAAACCGCGTTTTATTTTGCGTCGCTTTGCATACATATTAGTTACCGTCCAGTATATACAGCTCGATAATTATTATAGATTTTAACAATATTTATATGTACCGAGCAGCATCGAATGCAGCCCTTGTGCGTTGACACAAAATTGGCCAAAGACAAAGCCAGTGGTGACCGAGCGTTTAGTAACGACTATCGCTCGCGGCCAATTCAGGAATGCATGTCAATGTCTTTTTCAATGCCTTATATACTTAAAATTAAAATATAACAGTATTAATGATGATCAAAGAAAGACCAGAGTTAATGGTCTACATGACCAATAACAACCACATAAACGTTATTAGAAATATATTTTCATATAAGGCAACACCTAACAACTATGACAGCTCATACTAACATTAAAAAGTATAACAATATTAATGAAGGACAAGGCAAAATGACCAAAAACAACTACACATATTGTCTCGTTGGATAATGCCTTAAAATTATGCAATAACTAATAATAACTGCTCATTTCATACCTCAGTACCTAAGTTACGGCGATATTTCATAGAACTGCAAAATATTCAAACAACCAAGACCACTTGAAGTGATTTACACTATTCAAGGGTTAAGACAGCGCAGTTCGAACTGAGCTGGTGAAGTAGTTATTGAATTATATTAAAATACCTATTTGGAAACGCGTATATGTGTGGTCCGTTATAAGAACCATTTTAGACAATTTTGCAGATTCTCCTTTGTGCGGAATATATTCGCATTTCTACATTTATGAAACATATTGTTTTTATTTATTACAATGGTTATGGTCAATCAGCGAACAAATTGGGAGGCATATACCTACTTACCGCAAGTATATTCAATATAAATATCAGTCGCACTCAAAACAATTTTCAGCTTACATCTAAATATGGCATATTACAGATTGTTGCTCAGACAACTGTAACAAATAAAATATTCTGTAATATTGCTATTCTGAGAACCTCACGAGTCAAAGACTGAGTTGCAGTGTGGAAATAAGTTACATACTACTGTAGGCGCGCGAGTTATCTTGTCCATTTTAAAATTTTTGATCACGCGCTAGGAATTAGCGCGTGGGTGAGCTGGCAGCGGCGCGGTCACGACACCAGGCAGGAGGGCATGGCGGCGGGCTCCAGCTGCGCGGCCGCGGCGCCCTGCAGTACGCTGTTGACGACGGCGCGCGCCAGGTAGCCCACCGACACGCCCGGTGCCGCCGAGCTCAACGCGTTGCTATCCGTTGACCCGCCGTCCTGTATGGATTACCGACATAACACGTCAAATGACGAATGATATAAGTCTGCGCGCATCCGCAGCATTGGATAAAAAGGTTGCAAATAAATGTGAGTATTTGCAGGTACGTGCGTGTACCAACCTTTGCGAAGGTGAGCTGCGCGTCGTCGACGAGGCGGTCGACGTAGAGCGGCTGCTGCAGGTAGAGCTCGGGGTTGCGGCGCAGGATGGTCGCCAGCACGCACAGCAGCTCCACGCACAGCTGGCGCCGCGCGGGCGCCGCCACGCGCACCAGCGCCTCCTCCACCAGCAGCGCGAAGGCGAGCTCGGAGCGCGACATGTTCACCAGCGTGGGCGTCGCCGGAATCGCGTGCCCCTGCACATGCACCGAGCGTCACATAGCCGCTTTTATACCCTCCTTCAATTATGACTAGGACTGCCATTTCAGAAGGGGTTTAAATAATTTTTTACCTACTAGGTTTTCGCAGTTTCGCTCGCGTTATTGTCGGGACATACTATCTTTACCTCTAATATTAGTATATTGTGATTCTTTGATTAATTTAGATGTGATAATAATTTAGTATTTGAATAATTTAGTATTTAGAAGTGTAGTGTTTTATGTGTAGGTATTGTTTTTAGTCATCTAGTTTTTTTTTTAATTTACTGACAAAGTTTCGGACATAATTTAAAGCTGTACATGTTCCAGCTGTTTACATGATTATGATGATTAAATCATCATTTTGAATTAGACTTATGTGACTCGATTGACAATTCTAGCGAATTCACAAAGTTGTTAAAAGATTTTTACGGCATGTGGCACATAACTAGCAAGAAGATAGACTAGAGAATTTTTGAGGGAGTTGGAAGATCCCGGTCGCTTTTGGTTTTTTTTTTTGTAGACATGTAAACCAGCTGTAACATGTACAGCTTTAATTTAAGTCCGAAACTTTGCGAGTAAATTAAAAAAAAAGAACTATATGACTAATGTCACAATTTTTTAATTAAAAGTACTATAAAATAATACACATGTAAATAAAAGTAAAATTCAGAGTCTACACGCCTTATACTTTACTACAATTTATATTTTAATGTAAAACTTGGGTCTTTTTGTAATAAAACAATAAAAAGTAGATAAAAAAAACACAGGGAATGAGATGTGAGACGTCAGATTTCGTAGTATCTATTTGATTTGAAAAAGCAATTAAATCGTGCTAAGAAAAGAGTCTTAGATTTGAAAGGTTCAATTTCTGTGCTGCTGTGACAAAAATATTGTGTCTTCAAGTAATCGTTAATTTTACGGGGAAATCAATCGGCTCTGCAAGTGCAATGTGTAAAAACTTTTTTTGCCATAATTTTTTTATTAGCCGATATCCCATTTCTGGACAAAGGCCTCCCTCCGTTCTTTCCATTTCTCTCGATGATATGCTCCTTCTCGTCAATTCGGTAGGAAATCCATTCTAGGCGTCTCGCCATCTTCTCCTCGGTCTGTCGCTAAACCGACCATGAAATCTACGGTTGATTAATTATTCGCGGTGTAGGACTGCTGCGTTTAGATTAAAAAAATAAACGTGTGTACAAGAGGCCTTAACCTTTTGACCGCCACAGTCGTGTGTAGACGACAAACCAAAATGTGCCCAGCACGCCACGGTCGCGAATGGTTGACAGAATTTTAAACGTAAATAAATGTCATTAAACAGCATTGTTTTGTGTTTTTCCCTTGTTAATTATTTACCTTGACTCTTCTTCATTTATTTGAAGTGAACTGCTTTCATTAGATTTCATCTGTAGTAACATACGATAACAAAAAAGAAAACCAGTTAAAAAGTTCGTGCCCTCAAAGCCACAGTCACCTCAACAGGACACGTAGTGATGTAGGCAGCAGTCAATATAACAAGAATATCGACCTCGACGGCAACCTACGTTATATTTGATTTACTCTGAATTCTGCATTAATTTTATAATACTGAACTATGCGCTCTTTAAAAGTCGAGTGTTAATAGATTATCGATTGATTGTAATGACTGCAATGCCCATCCCTATCACCCACTGTATTGTCTGTGCCGGGAACGCTACAGTCGTCTATGATTGACAGTCCCATGACGTCAAACGAGGAAAATTTTTGAATAGAGTAGTTCTTTTGCTGTTATTATTATTGTTTACTGTATACATGATTAATAATGGATAACTATAATATGAGTAGTGAAGACTTATTAAGTATATTGCAAGGAGTCGATACTGACACGTTTATAATGTTTTTTTTTTTTTAATACTATCCTACCTAAAAATACATACGTACATCGATATAAATCAATATACAATTGTTGAATTAAACTTATGTTGATTGTCTTATACATATTGAACGGTATATAATGTGTGAAGGTATTAGAAATGGTGTGATTGTTCTACCAATTTCTACCACCCAACTTTTTAATTAAAGAACTGATTTTTATAAAATGTTTTATTTTATCTTTTGTGAACTTCATGTTTGTGACACTTAAGAAACTTTGTCCAGGTAGGTACCATTATTCCTCATTATTTCCTATTCATTACAGTGTTGTAAATTGTCTACATTCGAAAGTAAACAACACTAACACAGTAAACGGTATTTACTTCTGCACTGATGTCATCAGTGACTGGCGTTATACTAAAGCATTAATATTGCTTGTTCTTCCAAAGAAACTTAACCTTTTGACCGCCACGTCAAAAAAGAAAAAGCGTGCCCTCAGCGCCAAGCTCCGAATTCATAATTTAATACCTACAAAATAATAGTGAGGGCGAAATTATATCGATAAAGCTCATAGAAAACTGACAACATTTTTTTACATGGGTTTTAATTTCAATAAAGATTATTATACCATCCTTGTGTTGAGTTTTATTTCATCGCGCTTTGTACTTTATGACATAAATGTAATAATCTGTGTCACAGTTACGGCGTTTATTCCACAAATAGAAACAACATTCGATAAAACCAAGTCAATAGTATTACAGCACTATTGTCCATCATGACGTAATTTTTTGTCACCCTAAGACGACAGTGGCGCTGTTGGCACGTATTTCTTGGAATTGCTCGCTTCTTCTCTAGAGGTGCGACACCGATACTTATTAATAATATCGAAATATTTTATTTTGTTCGTTTTGTACTTTTAACATTGTCAACTAATAAAATTTAAGTTTCTTTGGAAGAACAAGCAATATTAATGCTTTAGTATAACGCCAGTCACTGATGACATCAGTGCAGAAGTAAATACCGTTTACTGTGTTAGTGTTGTTTACTTTCGAATGTAGACAATTTACAACACTGTAATGAATAGGAAATAATGAGGAATAATGGTACCTACCTGGACAAAGTTTCTTAAGTGTCACAAACATGAAGTTCACAAAAGATAAAATAAAACATTTTATAAAAATCAGTTCTTTAATTAAAAAGTTGGGTGGTAGAAATTGGTAGAACAATCACACCATTTCTAATACCTTCACACATTATATACCGTTCAATATGTATAAGACAATCAACATAAGTTTAATTCAACAATTGTATATTGATTTATATCGATGTACGTATGTATTTTTAGGTAGGATAGTATTAAAAAAAAAAAAACATTATAAACGTGTCAGTATCGACTCCTTGCAATATACTTAATAAGTCTTCACTACTCATATTATAGTTATCCATTATTAATCATGTATACAGTAAACAATAATAATAACAGCAAAAGAACTACTCTATTCAAAAATTTTCCTCGTTTGACGTCATGGGACTGTCAATCATAGACGACTGTAGCGTTCCCGGCACAGACAATACAGTGGGTGATAGGGATGGGCATTGCAGTCATTACAATCAATCGATAATCTATTAACACTCGACTTTTAAAGAGCGCATAGTTCAGTATTATAAAATTAATGCAGAATTCAGAGTAAATCAAATATAACGTAGGTTGCCGTCGAGGTCGATATTCTTGTTATATTGACTGCTGCCTACATCACTACGTGTCCTGTTGAGGTGACTGTGGCTTTGAGGGCACGAACTTTTTAACTGGTTTTCTTTTTTGTCATCGTATGTTACTACAGATGAAATCTAATGAAAGCAGTTCACTTCAAATAAATGAAGAAGAGTCAAGGTAAATAATTTACAAGGGAAAAACACAAAACAATGCTGTTTAATGACATTTATTTACGTTTAAAATTCTGTCAACCATTCGCGACCGTGGCGTGCTGGGCACATTTTGGTTTGTCGTCTACACACGACTGTGGCGGTCAAAAGGTTAAATTTTATTAGTTGACAATGTTAAAAGTACAAAACGAACAGAATAAAATATTTCGATATTATTAATAAGTATCGGTGTCGCACCTCTAGAGAAGAAGCGAGCAATTTCAAGAAATACGTGCCAACTGCGCCACTGTCGTCTTAGGGTGACAAAAAATTACGTCATGATGGACAATAGTGCTGTAATACTATTGACTTGGTTTTATCGATTGTTGTTTCTATTTGTGGAATAAACGCCGTAACTGTGACACAGATTATTACATTTATGTCATAAAGTACAAAGCGCGATGAAATAAAACTCAACACAAGGATGGTATAATAATCTTTATTGAAATTAAAACCCATGTAAAAAAATGTTGTCAGTTTTCTATGAGCTTTATCGATATAATTTCGCCCTCACTATTATTTTGTAGGTATTAAATTATGAATTCGGAGCTTGGCGCTGAGGGCACGCTTTTTCTTTTTTGACGTGGCGGTCAAAAGGTTAAATTGCTAAGTTAAACGAAGCCGCGGTGAAATCAATCAGGTGATCTTATGGACAACTTTTACAAGTACTATTTACTTACCTCAATAATAATTCCTTTCGGTGTTCGCAGCAATATATCCCAGACTTGTATGTAGAAGTGTTTAGGCACGCGACACAGGCAGCCTTCTAACTGCCGCCGTTGTAACGGTGTCAATCTAGACCACGTAAAATTAGGTTATTATTTAGGAAGTCTGAAAGTTAAGTTTGACACTTTAACTCAGCCCCTAGACGACCCACTGACCGAACAACAAGATTAAATTATGTAGTCGTCAAAAAGCTCAATTATCGTAACTTTACGTTTTATCATATATATGCATAGGTCTGTAGCATATAGGCATGCTATTCGATCGCACGCCTGGTATTCGATCCGAAAGTATGTGTAAAAAAAGAACGACGATTATCTCTTTCTAGCCAACATATCCACGAAAGCATAAGTCACGAGTCGATGCGAAATCACGTGTTTGCTCTTCTGAAGGTCGACGACGGGGGCAAAGCCGAGGGTTAAAGGTAGAGTAGGATTAGCGACGAAATTGTTAAAACAAAAAAAAAAAACAAAATTTTAACATCACACATTCTTCGGCGAAAAATGTAAGATCTTAACACTATTTATATGACCTTAATGTACCGCTTGTTAACACAAAAAAAAAATGATTCTATTCTATTCTAAAAACAAAACATACCCTCTTTCCTCAGCCCAGTCAGACACAGTCAAAACTCTCTGTAGTAGCGTCCGCAGCTTGTACGGCGAGAGCGCCTCGATGGTGGCGTCGGCCCGTTTCTCGTCGGGGAACAGCTGCAGGTAGATGCGGATGGCCTCCAGCACCCAGCCCACGCGGATCTTCAGGATGCCGCGGAACATGTCCGGGTTCGTGCCGATCAAACGCCCCGTGTACAGCACGATCTCCTGATCACGTAACATGGACCTTTGATTAATCATTTTCAAAGTGGACTAATTTAATTAAATGACGACTTATAGAGAAGTACGGAAGAAGAAGACACGCTATTCTGAGTTTCTGACTCCAAATAAATAATAAAGGATCAGGTAGGACAATGATGATGATCGATCGTGTAATTTTAATTTATTTTAAGGCTAGCAATACTAGCATATGTGACTTTGCATGACGAAACAAAATAGGCAGGTGCTAGTGCTACCCGCGTTAGCCTTAACAACTCTTTTGTACAGACAAGCACGTCTTTAGTCAAAATGATTATTTGACAGGGTTTTTATTTCGTAGTGTTAATGTTACTAGTGGCGTTGCGGCTGCTGACCGTAAGAAAATGATTCATATACATTTTATTTGCGTTCCTTATTGCTAAAAAAAGGTGTTACAAAAACGCTTAAAACTATGAACAATATTATTGACCCTGTTTAGGTCACAGCAATATACACATTTTATTAAATTAAATTTTATGTAGATATTGATAAATCATAATAAATTCCGTACGCAAAATACGCGCTTAGACGTGGAGTTGCGGAAACCAGCCCGCTGTACAATACAATACAATCATATTAAATTACTTAAATATTCCAAATTTCATCCAAATCCGTTCAGCCATTGAGGCGTGGAGGAGTGACAAACACAGACTCACTCACAAACTTTTGCCTTTATATTTATTTAAACTTCACGTACATTGGAGGTACATAGGTGGACTTAATGCCACAAAACATTCTCTACCAGTCAACCTTTGGGTCAAATAGGACATCATTGCGGTATAGAGTACAAAAGAAAATTATGAGAATAATACCATTCTGCTAAATATATAAACTGATATACATAAATAGGTATATACTTATACATATATATATAGATCAAATAAACTAATATATATTATAATACATACAAATAATCCCTAATAAATACGAGAAACATTAAAATGATTACTAAGACTATTAATGACTGTCTAGGTTGCGAACAATTTAGTCTGACTTTAAAGTCTTCTAAGGACTTCCGAACTGCTCTTTTGAAAGCCATTTTGCTTTCAGCTTTTTTAATGCGAAGGAGTAGCGTGTTCCAAAACTTTATTGTTGAGACAGCGTAAGAAGTGGACATAAAACCAGTACGGAGTAGAGGAATTTCAAGGTCTAGGTTTTTGGAAGCTCGAATGTTACAACTGTGAGAACTGTCCAACACTTTGGAATATTTTTGTAGGTTATCAGGAGCACATGGATCGTTCATGATGGTGAAGAGCGTGCAAAGAGATCTGAGGCACCTCCTACGTCGGATAGGCAGCCATTTAAGCTGAAAACGGTATGAAGAGATGTGATCGTATTTACGAAGGCCAAAAATGAAGAGAATGCAATTGTTGAGAAGACGATCCAATTAGTCAAGAAGTTCTTGGGTCAGATCAGCATAACAAATCAAACATCATTGTAGTCGAAAATAGGAAGCACAAGAGACTGGACTAAAGTTATTTTAATGCTCGATGGGAGAAAACGTTAGAAGTTTGAACCTATATGTAGAGAGACCTCAGTGAGTATGTGACTTTCTGGCTTATCTGAGCTACCTGCTTATTTCAACTGAAAGTATCGTCTATGTACAGGCCCAAGTATTTTACGTGTTGTGAGAGAGGGATCACAGTATTGTCAAACATAAGTGGCAGTAGCTGGCTAGTGTCCAAATTTCTCAGGTACTACGAACTACCAATGAGGATGGGCTGGCATTTCCCGACGTTGACATCAAACCCAAATTTGCCAGACCATTCTCCGATAGTTCGTAGATCAGCATTAAGTGATGAAATAAAACTGTCAAGGTTGGCAACGTCAGATTGAGCGTTAAGTTGCAGGGCATCAGCGTACAGATGGTAAGGGGTGCGCCAAAGTTCACCTAAATTTTCAACTCTGATAATTATAAATCCGAAAATGTTCTTCCTAACATTTTTCATCCTAACAATCAGAATTCCTAACTACTCTGTCTCTAATGTTCATAATTCCGAAGCATTCAACTTCATAATGTCAGTAGCAATAAACATCTATTATACTTTTATTTGTGTTCCTATATTTTCTCAACATAACCATCTTTTACACTATTATTCAAAGTCATATCTTTTTTGTTTAGATTTCTTTTTTATTATTTAAAGCGTCTTCTTTAATTATATTTATAGCGGTGTGTTCTGCAAAGATATCCATAGGTTAGGTTAGGTTAGAACTGTGAGCAACTACGCTACTACCTCGAATTGGTCACGAAATTTTTCTAAGTTTTTTTTTTCATAGTGGTGGCACTATAAATATCATCTTCTAGCCACATATATTTTTTATTACACTTGGTAAATGTTTCTTTTGAGTATGAGTGAAAATATTATGCTAATTATGTTTAGGGATAAAAGCGTTATGATAAGAAACAGTAGGAGTTTAAATATATTTACATTAATGATATTATTAATTACAATTTTTGGAAACATGAGTGTTATGAACATCGCCGGTAGCACTACAAATAGTATGAATGAAAACTTTAGAATGAAATATTTTAGGAAGAGTGATCATTCGGATTACAAATCATTAGGAAGAACAATTTCGTTTAAAGAACTTTAGCTGAGCCAATATGGACCCGATGGTAAGAGCACTTGAGAATAGTGGTGATGGGGGTTATAAATAGCTAAAATAAGAGAGGAGAGAATCTACCGTCTTGTGGAACACCAGAACACCATCTATATACATATTATTTACATTTTTAAATATTTTTACAAAATGATATAAATAAAAAAAACATTACAAAATATCACAATAGTAGCCCACCGGCATCGGGAATAGGGTCCGGGCTACCGGTGATCAGGGGTCTTGAGAGAGGAATCTCCTAACAACGCGCGCTGTGTCCAGAAGTACTGCTTTCTGAATCAAGCCCTTGATCCCGCTGCCAAGTGAAAGACTCTTCAGATGTTGGTCGAGACTCTTGACTATTAATCCATTGGCCGACACGACTAATTTAATAATGATTAAGATCAATAGTGTTATAATAGTAAGTATTTTTATAATTATTAAGGTCAATTTTAGTTATAGGTATCATTAAATTGTTACCTTTAGTTTAAAGCCTGCCTGCTTAGTTTTTTATTTTTTATTTATTTATGAAGGTAACTTAACAGTCGTTCAAAGTTTGTTAGCTGCTGTGACACTTACCTGTTGTAACACTGCACCAATGACATCGTAAGGTTGTATGGTCGAATACATGACGGACTGAATTTCTCCGGGCGTCATGGGCTTGTCAAACACGGTTTCTTTCTGGCCAATCACGCCCACTGTTAACTGGGAATAGACAAAAAAAAAAAATTAAAACGAGTTGATAATTCCCTAATATAATCTACTGTTCCATACATTTTGACCGTGTAGCTATCGCAACTTTGTTGAAAATAGCCGTCTTTTTAAATATCACTGACTTTCTTTGTGGGGGGGGGGTCGGAATGATGTACTGAATAGATGGCAATCGTTTTAATATACCCGGGCGGAGGTATCACCTGCTTCCCGTTGACCAGCACAGTGGTGATGAAGGGGCTGATGGAGTCCACGGTGTGGTTGAGCAGCGACGAGCAGTAGCGCTCGGCGCCGTGGTACAGGTCCTATAGGGACTATACGCGAGGGAGGTATCACCTGCTTCCCGTTGACCAGCACAGTGGTGATGAAAGTCCACGGTGTGGTTGAGCAGCGACGAGCAGTAGCGCTCGGCGCCGTGGTACAGGTCCTATAGGGACTATACGCGGGGGAGGGATCACCTGCTTCCCGTTGACCAGCACAGTGGTGATGAAGGGGCTGATGGAGTCCACGGTGTGGTTGAGCAGCGACGAGCAGTAGCGCTCGGCGCCGTGGTACAGGTCCTATAGGGACTATACGCGAGGGAGGTATCACCTGCTTCCCGTTGACCAGCACAGTGGTGATGAAAGTCCACGGTGTGGTTGAGCAGCGACGAGCAGTAGCGCTCGGCGCCGTGGTACAGGTCCTATAGGGACTATACGCGGGGGAGGGATCACCTGCTTCCCGTTGACCAGCACAGTGGTGATGAAGGGGCTGATGGAGTCCACGGTGTGGTTGAGCAGCGACGAGCAGTAGCGCTCGGCGCCGTGGTACAGGTCCTATAGGGACTATACGCGGGGGAGGGATCACCTGCTTCCCGTTGACCAGCACAGTGGTGATGAAAGTCCACGGTGTGGTTGAGCAGCGACGAGCAGTAGCGCTCGGCGCCGTGGTACAGGTCCTATAGGGACTATACGCGAGGGAGGTATCACCTGCTTCCCGTTGACCAGCACAGTGGTGATGAAAGTCCACGGTGTGGTTGAGCAGCGACGAGCAGTAGCGCTCGGCGCCGTGGTACAGGTCCTATAGGGACTATACGCGGGGGAGGTATCACCTGCTTCCCGTTGACCAGCACAGTGGTGATGAAGGGGCTGATGGAGTCCACGGTGTGGTTGAGCAGCGACGAGCAGTAGCGCTCGGCACCGTGGTACAGGTCCTATAGGGACTATACGCGGGGGAGGGATCACCTGCTTCCCGTTGACCAGCACAGTGGTGATGAAGGGGCTGATGGAGTCCACGGTGTGGTTGAGCAGCGACGAGCAGTAGCGCTCGGCGCCGTGGTACAGGTCCTATAGGGACTATACGCGGGGGAGGGATCACCTGCTTCCCGTTGACCAGCACAGTGGTGATGAAGGGGCTGATGGAGTCCACGGTGTGGTTGAGCAGCGACGAGCAGTAGCGCTCGGCGCCGTGGTACAGGTCCTATAGGGACTATACGCGGGGGAGGGATCACCTGCTTCCCGTTGACCAGCACAGTGGTGATGAAGGGGCTGATGGAGTCCACGGTGTGGTTGAGCAGCGACGAGCAGTAGCGCTCGGCGCCGTGGTACAGGTCCTATAGGGACTATACGCGGGGGAGGGATCACCTGCTTCCCGTTGACCAGCACAGTGGTGATGAAGGGGCTGATGGAGTCCACGGTGTGGTTGAGCAGCGACGAGCAGTATCGCACGGCGCGCCAGTGCCGCAGTACGCCAGCGCTGTGGTACAAGCTCTTCAGGGACTCCAGCGCGTTTGTACCGTTGATCTGTTTGCAATAGATCAATGTTTAAGCCAAATTATGTGTTTGGTTGCATGTCTTGTTCTGTTACATCATAGCGCATTACATGGTATGCGCGTAGCAAAATCGCCGTGCGCAATGTGTCCTTATTTTTACAAAATGATATAATGGGTTTGATATCCATAACCAAGTGCGAATAGCACAAAATGAAATTAACTAAATATCATTTATTTCAGGCAATTATTAAACCCATACCATACAGACACATACTTAAAATTAACATAGACATTAACATAATAACACAGATAAAATATTAAAATACACAAATACAATAACTAAAAATATACATATAAGTATTATAAGTCTTTTGCCTCTCTTCCAAGCTGAGTCTCGTCTTTTGCCTCTTTTACAATTTCATTCCTACTCAGGGTTACCCTTGTGTAGAATGATACTCTCGAGCTTACTTAGCAGCGCGGAAAAGCCGACAACGTTGATCTCGGCGAACATGTCAGTCGCACTACACCGTCATCGTCAGGGCAAGTTCACCATAGCCCGGTAAGCATTGTTATACTGTACACGAAAAGTGTTATACGCACTCCTCGTGTACTGGTACCAAAGTTGGCTGGTGTATGACGAATTAACGACTGACGGTAGGCTCTGAACAGCGTTACCATAACTTTATTCGAGCACTGATAAAAATTTCTAGCTAGCAAATTCACAATACAAGCGATACTGCGTCTCTTTCGTTCCAAATCATCAACATCCGATAAGTTTTCTGTTACAATATGCCCGAGATATTTAAATTTTGTAACTATTTTCAAATTAGTTCCACCTAAATTACCTTTCTTATATTTAAAACTGGCCAAGTGCGAGTCGGACTCGCGCATGAAGGGTTCCGTACCATTATTTATAAAAAGCAGCAGAACTTTGTCAACTGTTACGTACACTGAGTTGATTAAGTCGTTATTAGTACAACTATGTAAGCACAGATGCCGCTTTCATCAAAACTGCCGCTCTGCACGAAATGTTTATTATAAATCTTATCACTTCAAAAAATAATATAGTCCTCATACACTTAGGGTAATTTAATTTAATATTATAATAATTATTAAATGGCGTTTGTTGCCATACGGCCACATCGATATGCTAATTGTTTTTTATCAGAAGCAAGTTCTCTTTATAACTGCTAGATGACGCTGTTTACAAGGTTTTACCCAACTTTACTTTTTTGTATGGGTGGGGTAAATATTTATTTTATTCTATTTTTAGTATTTGTTGTTATAGCATCAACAGAGATACATAATCTGTAGAAATTTCAACTGGCTAGCTATCACGGTTCATGAGATACAGCCTGGTGACAGACGGACGGACGGACGGACAGCGAAGTCTCAGTAATAGGGTCCCGTTTGACCCTTTGGGTACGGAACCCTAAAAATCATAACTTCCGTTTTATTTACATTGTTTGTCAGGTTATGTTAAGTTGCGTACCTCTCACAGATGTTTATTGGTTTTCTGAGGCCGCTGATCAACGGACTGAGCAGTATCATGTCGTCCGCGTAGCTAAGGTTATTAATGCGCACACCACCGATTTGGCATCCGACTCTGCTGCTCCTCTATCAACTGGTTTACAAACAGTTTAAACAATACCGGTGACGTCAGACCACCCTGCCTTACTCCACTTGTTAGCCTGTAAGTCTCCGACAAAGCATTATTCCACTTAACCTGATAAACTTGGTTGGCGTACCAGAATTCTAAAATGTTTACTATTTTCGGTGGTACTTCTGTATTTCTTAATTTTTCCCGTAGCATAATTAATTGAATCAGATGCTCGGCTTAGGGTTTTACATAATTACAATTTTGTTCCGGATTTCTATCACCCCATATCTACTTATTAATTGCGCTACTATGTGACTGATCTATTTTTGGTATGAACGTATCAATATTACATTTAATTATAATAGGGAAATTATCTGACCACTGTACATCATCTATCTATCTATATAAATAAAAATCAATTGCTGTTCGTTAGTCTCGCTAAACCTCGAGAACGGCTGGGCCGATTTAGCTGATTTTGGTTTTAAAATATTTGTCGTAGTACAGGGAAGGTTTAAAAGGTGAGAAAAGTAGCTAAGGTAGGTAAAAAGCGCATTGCAACGCATTGGAACAGCTAGTTTGAAATAAAAATATTGTCTACAATATTTAAAACAGTAAACAGTAACAATGCAGTGATCTAACCAGCTCGTGGTTCCGTGCGCGTCAGAATTCGTATATGAACCAAGCAAGGCAAGATCAGCACAGATCTAGCTCTGGTCGTGACAGAATTCCAGAATCTTTAAAAAAATTGTAAATTTCGTTTTCCGTGGTATGTTTGTCAAACTTGGAAGCACAAATTAATGTAAGATAATTTGGGCATTATCTTAATTTTGCTAGAGACCGGGAAAAGCCATATTGAGGCTTTTCCCTGTTGATTAGACGAATTAGACGACCGTCGTAAAATTATCTTCTAAATAAACATCCGCGAGATTGGTACTCTTTACTTCCGCCACATGTAACGGGGTGTCAGTTCGCCGTGTGTACTGATTCTTATTAGTCCTTGACAGTTCGGCAGGTTTAGCAGTGATAGCTTTATCGTTCTCGGTGCGATTAGCTGTTGGGTTCACGTGGTCAGGCGCATACGATGGCACGGGGACCGAGGTTGGTGCGGGCGCGGGGCTAGGCTCGTGTACTGAAGCAGTGGGAGGCGCGGCGATGCCGCTATGCGCGGGCATGATCGCGTCAGGAACGGACACGGTGTCAGCTGCGGCGCGACATACGGCGCATGCGCGCTTGTCGCTGCTAGCTGCGATGTCGACGTTGTTGAGACGATCTTGGCTTCCTTATTTGAAAATGAGTCGTTGCACAATTTAGCGCCAATTTACGTTGTTCGCTTTGTAGCTGATGTTGCATGGTTTTGATGGCCTATATCTTGCCGTATTTGAAATAATTCCGAGGACTTTACGTAGTCAGTTTAAACACAGTGGATGCTTTGATTAAGTACTAAAATATCTTTAAGTAAGGTCGTTACATCCACGTAATCAAATTTTACTGGAGGAAGACGGTGTAGGTATTTCGCTACAAAGGTGGGAAGCGAAGCTGGCTCCGTTTCTTTTAGAAATTTAATAATATTTTGTGGTAACCGCTTGTTTGAACCACTGACACATAACCCTCAGGTCATCTCGACAGAACGCCACTATATACCCAGACTGGTAAGAGAAGCGATTGAAATAACTAAATATAAGAACTTCAACCGGGAGGATGGGTTTCAACTGTCGAGAGCCTGGAATCCAGTGGTTCAACTGTGTAAAAACCGAAAAAGGGTCGTAAAAAGTTCGCGAGTGGACACAGTGAGTTTCGTGTGTCGGGAACAGAATCGAGTTGTGAGTGACAAAGGTAGTGGTACGGAGCACAAAAAACGAACAAGGAAGAGGGTAGACCGATTTGTCTGCACATAAACACCCACTCGCAGTAACTTCAGTTTATGCGTGATCATGGCGTTTGCAACAGCGCCGAAATATCGGGAACTCGAAACAAATAATACACATGGTAAATATCCCGTAGTAAATGTTATTATTAGTGTTAGTGACCATGTCAGTTTAAAAACTTATATATTTGTTTAGCAAATAAGATGCCGTAAAATTAAGTAAATGTCTCTTTGCCAGGAACAAAACTAGTGTAAAATAAGTAAACTTTACAAATAAATTTCTACGCACCTCAAACAGAGGTCCCTCCCTTTCTATCAAGATGCCCCAGAGCTGGCACTGCGCGAAGATGTTGTCGAGCGAGCGGAGCGCGGCCACGACGTCGGGCGTGGAGCGGTGCTTGAAGGCGTCGTACGACATGTCCTCCTCGCGGTACGTGAGCGTGCGCGGCACGTCCGTCAGCGACTGGTAGCCGATGTACTCGTGCTCCAGCTGACGGAACTGAGTGAACATCTCCGATGGGAACTCGCCTTGGCTCATGAAGTCCAGATGTTCTGTTGGCAGTTTTTTTTTTAAATAGGTGCGTGTTATTGTGTAGTTTGGTCATGACGCGCCAGAAAGATTCAAGCGGATTCAGCAGCGTCATTAATAAGAAGTCATTAATACGCAGCACAGCAATATGAGTAAATAGGTATGACTTGTTGTGTCGTGGCAAATAAAGTTATATTTATGAACGTGCGACTTAATTGGGTGACACACTCATACTCTTTTCTTAAGGAATATTATGAAAGTAAAAAAGAACCCTGTTTAGGTAAGACTATTCAACCACATTCAGCAGCAATATTCAAGCTATAATCATGAAAATATCAGAGCTTTTAAACAAACTATCATCAGACCTTTGAGCATGTTTAAAGTAATTTGGTAAAGTTGAAAAATTACTTACCCATACAAGAGCTGGAGATCAAGTTCTGGAGTCTTCCGAGGCGCACCTTGACGCCGTCACAGTGGCCTTTCTTGAGCATCGCGAACAGGTCCAGCATGTGCTTGAAGTGCGGGTCGCGCATGTGCTCCTCGCGCACCAGCAGGCACACAGTAGGCCGCCCCGACAGGCGCCAGTACCTATCGACGTGAAGCTGATGGTACACAAGTTATAAGAGAGAACGACAAACTGTGTGTTGCGGATAAGACAGTTTGACAGTTTCCAAAAATATTTATCGCTTGGAATTAAGGCGCTGAGCAGACGATGGACTATTTGTCCGCGTACAAATAGATCAATAACAAATAGATGAAAAAACAACGCGGCAACGGAGGTCATGTCAGCTTGACGGACAAATAGGCTATAGCCTGCTCAGGGACTAAATATCCTAATTTTTTATTTTATATTGACGCACCTTACCAGATATATCAGTCAATCATGGGTGAAAAGTAGGCGCAAATGGGCAACTACAGTACTTTCACATGCCTTGTGACTGGGACTGTGACTGTTTTTATTTTGACATTCAAAAGTGCCTGTAATGGTCTAATTGAAATAACTGCTTTGAGTTCGTGTTTGCAACAAAATATAGAGTAAATATTTGGATTGTCTTACTTGCCAACGAACTGCAGCTCAGTCTTGATGTCGTCGATGAGCAGAGCCATGTCTCTGTATAGGTAGAACTCTGACACTTCGAATATGAGCGGGTAGCACAGAACGGTCATGCCGCACACCCTGTATATCTGAAGCAATGTTTGACTTCTTAGCATGCATGTTGATAGCAGTCAGGAGTGACTATTCTAATCGACGCAGAATAGGCTTGAGTCGATGACATACATTTGTTACATGTACACCAGTGCGACGTCGAGTCGTCGTCCGAACCAAAAAGAGGCGAATAACTACTGACGTCTTTTTCGCTTTTATTGGCCGTGTGGTCGGAGGATCGGTCATCGTATCGCTCTAAGGCTTGCGCCAGAAAACAGACAAAACGGGAACACGCGGCAGGATCGACGATGCGCTCCGCGGCACGCTCTTGTTTCTTGCTTGCGCAAATTACGGTTCTGAGCGACAGAAAAGGACAGGATCATGGAAAAATAAGATGCCCTGCTGATAGATATGGCGCAACCCGACAAAATTTACCAAAGTATGATATGACTACCTAATTTGGCTTTTTTTTTATAAAAACTTGGCCCACACTAGGAATTTCTCCTGTATCGTGGGTGCGTTTACAAACATTTTAACTCACATACAACAGCCAGACCCGGAATAACTATCTGTAGGCCATACAAATATTTGATCCGTGCGGGGATCGAACCCGCGACAGGCAGCGCACCAGTCGTTCGCTCAACCACTGCGCCAACCGTGCCATCAATTGTATCAAAGATTATGTAAAGACCATACCTTGCTCGTGCCGAGAGAGCCCACGGGTCGGATGGGACGTCCCGTGAGTTTCAGCTTCGGACAGACGCCTAGCTCTCGGTACACGTGCACCAGCTGCGTTGAACTGCACACCTTTAAGAATAAGTTGTTTATGCATTATGCATACAAAAATATTATTTATTTATTTTAATCCAAATTGATTGGAGAAGGCAAGACATAATAAAAATGGAAAAGTATGGGAGAAGACCTTTGCCCAGCACTAAGATAGAAGAGGTTAACAAAGATTTCAGTTCTCACTATATTGTCACTTTTTTACGAGACTTACAGATAAGTGGTGGAACATTATTTTTTTTACAGGTGTTACGTAACTGTTAAGTAGCATCTTACGTGGGTCATATGGACGCGAACGCGAAGCGACGTGGGCGCGTTCTGGCGCGAAAATAGTGGATATCCTACCCACTTATTTTGATATCGACTGTTTGTTGACGTGGGACATGAACGCGAAACTAACAAACAATCGATATGAAAAGTCGTTAGAAAAGTCGTTAGTCTGTACGATACTGTTCAGTATAATTTTGGGATTCCAAACACAAATGAACTATGGCAGTTCCATAGTTCATTTGTTTTAAACCGTAAGAACATTGGATTATTGATGTATGATCTCAACTTTTTAGTGTAAAATATCATGTAGGACAGGACAGGGTCATGTGAACAGCCGCTAAAGAAGAGACTGACGACTTCGTAGTTCCATTTTACGCAATTACGTGATTGTTTCTTTATAAAACTCGCTGTACTGTTTAAACTTGGGTATATTACTGCAATGTAATCTTACCTGGACAGGTTCCACTTCGTGCGGCGTCTGCGTCTGTATGCCGTACGTGCCCATCATGGCCTGCAGCCGCATAGACTCTGCTATCAACACCACTTGGACTACCAGATCTGTTGCTATGCCCTGCGACAAAAACATCATGAAAAATATGCGTGTATATGTATTATATGTATGTCTGCTCATTATTACTTTCCTTTTCGTGTGGTTAGTGCACTTGGTGTTAAAATTGTTATGCCGCCTATGGACCTTTGACCTGGATGAGACCTGCTCGTTATTAATACCAATGTATACGTATTCATTTATAGCGTAATTTTGAAAAAAGTTAAGATTACAAGAATTAAGATTTGATACATTTGCGTATATTTAATTAATTGAACAGTAACTTTCGAGCCTTGGCACAGATTAGTCATCCAAATACTTAGCTTATATTGCCACATAATGCAGTCTTTGAGCAAGAATTCTATTGATAATAGGTATATCACGAACAAAAACTCATTGTTCAACTGACCACGTATAATTAAAACTCTTGATGAGTGCAGTACCTACGTAGCTCATGCCGATACACTTTTACTCTTTATACTTACACAAGTTGGTTTGCCCTGCAGCATGAAAGTAAAATTTCATTGAATTTCAAACCAATAATAATACAACAGACTATTTCGCGGCAATATTCAATGGAGCGATAAATATTATCATCTACATAGTTGCAGCCTAGTCTAAGGCTGGACATAGGCCTCCTACATCCAGCAGGTTCTCATAAACTTCACCAGCGTCTGCCTTAGTACGAAAAGCTGTATATCTTATCGATCCCGTTACTAATCTTCAGTTTAAACAGAACCTTGAATAAACGCCGTCTGGTGAAAACAATTGGAAAGCGATCAAGAAACCATGAAAACTCGCACTATGCCTTCAGGTTTTCAGTCTACGCTTCGACTTCCAGTACGCGTTAAAAAAATACAGGATATATCATAAAACTTTCTGATGACTTGAGTGTACCTGAAAAGCAGAATACCGTCCGGCGCGACGCGGTCTGTTGTAGGAGGGTAGGTACCTCCTGATAGGGTCGAGCTCGTTGACGTGCAGCAGTCCGCCGGTCAGCAGCTGAGCCAGCACGAACAGCGACTGCGCCCAGAGGAACAGACCACCTGTGTCTAATGCATCAAGTGAATGTAGGTAACATTATTAAACTGTCGGTACTTACTTTGGAAACTCATCCACTTTTTCTAAATTATACTTGCAATATTTTGTTTTGTTTAAAGAAATAAGCTGTCGTTATCTGTCACCGGCTGTTTTTCAAAGGATCCCTAGCTTCTAAAGCTGATAATTACCCTCAACCGCTAAGCTTTTTACAAAATGAGTTTCTGAACAGGTACTACTATGGCAAACATTGGAGTATCAACTCCAATTTTTGGCATA
The DNA here is from genome assembly GCA_963082945.1 of Cerastis leucographa. Classification (NCBI taxonomy): domain Eukaryota; kingdom Metazoa; phylum Arthropoda; class Insecta; order Lepidoptera; family Noctuidae; genus Cerastis; species Cerastis leucographa. Next base: position 15,171,345 of record OY720383.1, on the reverse strand, counting down.
TTTGGCAAACTTGTTCCGCCATGAAACATCCGCCAACATTCTTATAAACCGACTTCGATGTGTAGGCACTTAATTAACATTGTATCGGAACATTTTTACAGAATCGACACATGATAGAAGTACGAGTAATAATCTAATCAATACACATGGTAAATATCCCGTTGCAAGTGTTATTAATAGTAATCTGATACGCTAAAATTTATGAGATTTGACTTCATACTAATGAAGTTCAAAAATGCTATATGTACCTACTGAAGTGTAGTTTAGTCTAATCTAATGAGGAAAGCATGTTTTACATAATTTACATATAGGCAGCTACATAACTTGTATTTATTTATCAATAGAAAAATGTTCGGTAATCGTGTTAAAAAATGTATTAGTCATCGTCGACATGTAGATAACTAGGATCAGAAATAGAAAGAAGTATTTATAGTGTGCAACGATAATGATTTACTCTAGTGCAAAAAAGTGAAATTCATAGAATTAAAGAAATGGTCATGTATTCATGAAAAACTAAACGAAAGCTCTATTTAAAAAATCACTCAAGAAATCGATGTTAAATACAGGTTTGGTTAAATACAACAGAAAACAGGAATAAGTGTTAAACAAGAAGAAAACAGCCATTCCCAATGTTGTTACAATTTACCTTTTTCATTACTGTCACTGGGGTGATCTGGAATTATTCAATTTACATTTAAATAAAGATATCTATCACATTATTTTATTTACAATTTACGATAAAACACGATTATGTCAGGATCATAGCAGCTAGCGTATTTTAGCTTCTGCCTACCCCCATGGAAAAAAGACTGAGTTTACGTAAGTATGCAAAATCACGTAATATATGTATTTCTGATGTTGTCATGTTGTGTATTGTTGCTAAGTGCAACAAGTGAATTTTCTTGAGCTTCTTGTGGCATCCTATTAGGCCCTGAAAATGACTACTTACTTGCAGGCAATCTTCGCACTGAATTCGGTTCACTTCGTTCATTTTCTATACCCTCGCGGGGAACGTAATAATACCAAGGGATAACTGGATCTGAAATTATATACACATAATCGTAAAGGACTTACGACAGAATAAAATCAAAATTATTTAGCAAAATTGGACTTATGTATAAGGCTCTGGTCAAACTGAGGCGAATCCCGAGGGTGACGCAACTGCGCGAGTCTTTATTTTAATGATAAGGATGTCACAAGACTAGTCGTGCCACTTTTAACACAATTACTTGACATTACTGGCGCCACCAAATTGTGTCCCGCTTCCTGCACGGGTTTCGTCTTAGTTTGACTACATAAAAGTGATTCAACAAACCGCCTAATTCGTCCATATAAATCCTAGCTTTCAGCAGTTTCTGGTACTCTTCAACTTGATCAGGTAGGGTGCGGAACACGCCATCAATAATCATCATTACATAGAACAGAGGCCATTCTGACTCGATGCCATCGAACTCTTTCAGTTCCCCTTCATGGTAATACCTCCTGTGCGGATCCTCTAGCACGCACTTGTACCCATCACGGCTAAATCTTTTAAACCCACATTTTCCTTGTAAACGTCTTAAAATATTATTTTTCGTCAACTGAACTAGGTGTTCCTCATGAGTGGCAAAAGCCGGGAATGATACTGTTGGTAATAATGCTGCATCAACACCCTGAAATTCAAATATTAAATTTAGTCATTCACTTCAATTAAGTCAGTGGTGGAGACTTATGCTTTGCAAGTAATGTACCATGAAATTACAGGCAGACAAGCCTGCCTTTTGCAGGCTCTAGCTCAAAATACATAAACATGCCTTTTTCTTCGAAACTTGATATGAGTAGAGAGAGTATTAGGATTAGTAAGTATATTTATTTGCCTGCCTCGTTGGTCTAGTGGTAGCAAGCGCGAATGCGAAGCATGATGGCTGCTCAGTAGCAGCCACACAAGAGTCCGGACTTGTGCCCGGTTGATGACAATAGACTCGCCCACTATTACATGGGACTTAAACATAACTAGTGAAATGTGGGTATACTTTTTAGGTACACCGCTGCCTGATGGTATGATATATTAATTTGCGTAAAATGTGGTAAATTGTGTTTACCTTGGAACTAGATTCGCGCGGCAGCATAGTTTCAAAAATACTTCTATTTCGATTATGAGCATCAATATCTACATACACCACACTCCATGATGCTCCTTTATCCCCGAAAAGATTGCATCCATTGATAGCTTCGAGTGCCGCCTTAGCCATGCCTGAAATATCATAATGTATAATATATTTGTCCAAAATAACTGTAAGTGACAATAAGTTGTTTTCGTGTAGAACATACCAATTGAAGATGCATGGATTTCAGGCTTTCCGTCGTTATATTTAGATCCTCTTTCCCACATGCCATAATCTGGCGTTCTGTAAGCACGCTCCACGTAATATACTAAATTTTGAACAAATGCCACCTCATCCTGTTCAAAAACATTAAAAACTATACTAATCTTATCTCACTACTATTATACACGTAAATGCGAAAGTTTGAATGGATACAAACATCCTCCTATCATTGAGTAACAAATTACTCGACGCTAGAATGGCTGTACGGATCTGGATGAAATTTGGCACATAGGCATTTTTTTTTTCTCGCACACATCTCTCTCTTCTCTTAGTATGGAAATTAGAGAAAGAAAGACACTACTTTCAAGACTTTAGAAGCAAATATTTCATCAACCATTGACTTTTAGATGTGTAAGGCCACCCCTATTTTTTTTTTTCATAATTACACATTCAATTTGTCTAGCAGTTCAAAAAAAGCACCTACTTGTAAAATTTCAACTGTATGGTGTGGCACCATACAGTTGAAATTTTGCATGTAGGTTTGCAAACTGACATTAAAAATGGGTAAAATACAATGGACAAGTAAAATGGGTTTACCATACGGATGGACGGACAGACAGACAGATCAAATTCATAAACAACAGTTTAGAACATAATTAAATAACCAAGTCCTAAGTCCTTTACCTGGGTATAAATAATCTGTAGTCCAGATGTGATCATTTGTACGAGAAACAGTAGATATAGGGAGACAACATCTATCTGTAGATGATGGTACTGTTCATCAGTCAAGACAGGTTCCCCAGTAGTGAGGTGGAACTTGACATGTAGTGCATGTGCAGTGCTCTGGCGCGTCTTGAAGGCTTCCACCCGCGCCGACTGCTTCACCCAGCACTCCAGGATGCCACGCATGCACTTAACAGTGCTTTGACCCAGCTCATACGATTTCCCTCGGTCATCGTCAATTCGTCTGAAATATTTAATGATTCTGTTTTATTCTATGTCAAATGTCTCAGTCTATGTTCTATAGACATCACATCTTGACCGGATCACAGACATGTGTCTAAAAAGGCCAGACTAGCATAAAATCATTGAGGTATTTTTTTTACTTGTTTCAATAAACCTAACCAGGTGTAAGAGTGTATACATATAGTGCTTATTGTTCCTTTATATTGTGCTTGTTAGTGGTCCTATGATTTATACTACATTTTCTGTTTTTACTCATGAGAACTTATAATTGGCTCTGTGTTACTTATACAATTGTTATCCATATAATTGTCCTATAAATAAATAATAATAGTAATAAAATATTGGTAACCTGTATGCCTGATATAAACCCCAAACAGCTGATGCACAATAAATACTATCTCTGACACTGCCTATGTGAAGGTCTGATGACAAAACTGGAAATAGTCCAGTTATAGGGCTTTGGAACCTTAATAACTGTCTTTTAACTGTAAATAAAGAAGGCTCATTAATAAAACAGTACAACAAATAACTATAATTAGTAAGGGTATAAATAATAGCAGCAGGGCATAATTAATATATGGCTGGCAGGGGTGAATGTTTTTGCCCACAGTCCTTTACATTAATACATAGGTGAAACATGTTTTTGACAAGATATCTTGGTTACCTCTTATGTAAAGGAGAATTACTTCTATAATTATTAATTTTTGGTAAGTATCAAGGTTAATATAAAATCTGGTTTAGTAAATAATGGTTTTCTCAGTGGTAAGTGTAGTAACATACCAATGGCATAATAAATATCCAATTGTCGGACTGTGTCTTCATAATTAGATATCTTTAAAAACTGTTGAGAATTTATGTCATCAATACTTCCTTGACGGATCATTATTTCTGGGATAGGCTGTAAATACATAAGAAAGCAGGGTCAGAGGGTCATCTCATATAATACAACAATGCATAATGTAAAAAAGCATCTTACAAAAATTAACTCATATTTATATATAAATATATTTGACGAAGTACTTATAGACCATTTAAATAGAAACCAGATTATCTTCGATTTGGCAAAAAAAAAGTAAGTACCTGTGATCACAATAAACATAAAAAACTCATATATATTTTAAGTTTTACCGAATCAAAGTTCGAGTTCATAACATCATGAATAACATTGCTTACTTTATTTCTTAGCTTAAAATCAAATACAATTGGCTATTTACAATTAATTATTATTGTTTTTAATTTTTTTGACCACTAGATGACATTGGTCTGTGATTGAAAGGCGGCGGGTGCCGGTGTCCCCACATAAGGGTATTTATTTTTCCCTAGATTTAGGGAATGTTTGCATGTTTAAGGGTTACAAAATGTTTTTTTTTTTTTTTGGAAAAAGTTTATAAAGAACGGTTAGACAAAGGTGTACTTAATAAAAGTATGTATCCAGGCAGAGGTGTACCTAACAGTACACCCGCATTTCATTATTCATGTTTAAAACCCATGTAACAGGGGGCAAGCCTATTGCCATCAACCGGGCACAAATCCAGACTTCGTGGCTGCTACTGAGAAATTCCTGATGGACATGTTCAAATATGTTGTGGGATTGGCTTTATAGAATTTTAATGTCCATGAATGACTGGCAGCTTTGTGGTCTATGGGTTTATGAAGATATGATATAGACGATTTGTTTGTATTTTTTGAAAGTTAGAATGTCATTTGAAAAAAATCAGTTTAGAATAAAATGTTATAGACAGCAGTCAAGAAGAAAATGTATAAGTGAGAAGTCATGTTTAGTTTTTGATATTAGTATTGAATGATGAGATCGAAGTAAAATAAAAGCAGAGATGGAATAAAGTGTTTAAATCAGTAGAAGGATCCCAGTACTTCACAGCATGGGAGACGTGAAGAAAGGTAATCCAACAGGATAAACCCAATAACACTATGGGGCGATCTGGGGATCGAACCCAGACAGTCGGACTTGCGGTCACTAGACCAATGAGGCATTAGAAAAATATAATAAACCTGTATTAAACAAAATAAATAAATTTATTTATTAATTAATTTAATTTTATAACATTAAATGGAAAATGTTTTCTAAAGAATTTAGAGGAAATTAAAATTCAGAGGGTAGCAGCACTGATGAACGGCAGTGTCATTCCTGAAAGGTCATTTAGAGAGTTGTAGGTCATCATGGAATTAGTAAGTCCTCTCAAGAGGACGCTTTAATAATAAAGTACGGGGAAAATATAATTTAGGAAAAAAGAAAATATCATCATAAGAAAATTAAGGAACAGTCACATTTTTAATGTTAAATACATCCCATTTTTCTTTCAGTTTTTCAAACTGTAAATTTAATAAACTTTAAATAGTTGAACTTAAACTTTTGTTTTCGAAAAGTTCGATTTCAACTTGTAATTCGGTACCGTTAAATACTACTGAAATAGTACTATAGTAGTACTCAGTAACTTGTGGCCTCATTTATATATATATTAGTCTATGCTTGTGGCGGCACATTAATAACTGCTTGTGCCTAGAATTTCTCATGAGAATTTCAAAGTAAAAAAAAACACAAATAATTGTGACAGAATGAATGTCTATGCAGAATGAAGAAGAATTAAGTGACGAATTTTTGGTGGGACATTGACAAATAGTGACAAGCTCAAGATTCTTTTCTTGTTTGACATTGACACTGACAGGTTCATAACTAAAGGTTGATGAAAAAACACCATCAGAGATAACATAACAAAAACAACATTTTTGCGTCTTGTAATTTGATTGTCTGATGAACAGGTTTGTTGTTTTTAATAATGGTCAATAAAACATAACGTTTTAGATACGTTGTATTCTTAGTAGAATTAGAGAAGCTGCAAGGTAGTTTGTGGTTGTGAATAAACTTCGCCAACGAGTATGAATAATGAAGTCACGAGTGAAATATCTTCAGAAAGTGATAACAAACACAGCAGAGACACCCAACAGGTTTTGATCAATAATAAATATTATGGATTCACTAATGTCACCAAACAATTCAATTTTCAAAGCACGATGTAAAATCTAACATAAAAAAAACCTAACAGCTAACTTCCATTGTGGCCTAATAATGTAGGTAATATTAATTGGTACTTTCAAATTATCTTATTTATAAATTTTTAATATTTAAATGTTTTTTGAGACCTCTGTTTATTATGTCCTACTAATACGATCATAATTATTAAATTAACGAAAAATATTTATTGTTTGTGTGAAAAGTTAGTAAGGCCTTCTATGTAAATAAAAGAGGTACATTTACACTTGTTAATTATAACCATTATTATTACTGTGACTAACAATTTTATGAATGCAGTTGGGAAATAAGGCAAACATGCATGTACTTATTATAAACTCACAGAGAATCTTGTTTCACTAAAGTGAATATCAAGATTGCATGATCAATTTTTAGTACAGAAGATGCAATCTTGATGGTAATGTATTTTATGATTTCAGGTAGACTTATTTAATTTGATTGGAGGTAGCTGGCCACCAGCCCCACGTGAGCCAGTGCATACTGAGTATGGAACATTGCAGCGTAACCACAAACACACTATGCAGCGAACTCCACACAATGAGCGAGTCAAGTCTGTAAATTTACTGGCTCATTTGGCACCAGATCGGCGACGCAACAAAACACAAACCAATCCACCTCCTTCAGTAGTTAGTGAAGACTCTCAACAAAAAATGGTTTATGAACCAAAGAAGATTGAGACTGGTATTTTAGTTGGTGAGTGTTTTGTTTTTTAAACACACTAAAAATTTGATTGCAGTGTAGTATCACTACATAGTATAAAACAAAGTCGCTTTCTCTGTCCCTATGTATGCTTAAATCTTTAAAACTACGCAACGGATTTTGATGCGGTTTTTTTTAATAGATAGAGTGCTTAAAGAGGAAGGTTTTTATGTAAAATAACATCCATTGAATAGTGGAGAAATACTGTTATTTTTGAGGTTTCTAATGTGATGTCGTAAATAATTTCATTTTTTCCGCTTACATTGCAAACGCAGGCTGAATCCTACGAGATTTGTCAAATTAATGTACTAAGTATTGTACACATTGAAAAGGTCTACAGAAAACTCCGCGATGGTATATGTCTATCTCCTATGGATATCCCACAATATTTTTTTTTTTATCATTTACTTTTTACGACAAATAATGGCTAATTTTCGAAGCAATTTTAACCAATACAGCATTGATCCTTATTTCCAATTAAATACCTTAAATAAATTGTTGATTTAATATAGATCTATATGGCTCTTTACAGCATATGATTTAAATGAATATTTTCGAAGATATTACAGATTTAAAAATTGCGGGACGTAGCGTTTGCGACGGTACCGGCCAGCCGGGGCGGGATGTTTGTATTTAGACAAGAAAGCTGTGAATGTTGTATTTATAGACATTCTGTAATATATTAATCATTGTAAAAATAAAATAAAAAGGTCAAAAGTAAATAAGTAGAAATTTAGTGCATTAATTTAGATAATCTAAAGATAGCAGGAAATCTTCATGGTATAGGGAAAGGGGAATTGTTTTACTCCAAATTTAACGCGTGCGGGCCACGGGCAGTAATGAATAAATCAAAACTTCTGGATCGATTTAAATCATTTTTTCAGTGAGTGACATAGGCTATATATTTTATACCCGTGCGAAGCCAGAGCCGCTATGTTTTTATATACAACGTTCACAGTTTTTCTGTAGTGTATTTAGTATCAGCATTGCACCCGTGCGAAGCTGGGGCGGGTCGCTAGTAGTATATGTAGTATAGTATAGGAGTTATAGAAAAGTTGCCTTTCTTTTGATTTTTAGGGTTCCGTAGCCGAATGGCAAAAAACGGAACCCTTATAGATTCGTCATGTCTGTCTGTCTGTCCGTCCGTATGTCACAGCCACTTTATTCCGAAACAATAAGAACTATACTGTTGCAACTTGGTAAGTAGATGTATTCTGTGAACCGCATTAAGATTTTCACACAAAAATAGAAAAAAAAAAACAATAAATTTTGCGGGTTCCCCATACTTAGAACTGAAACTGGAACTCATTTTTTTTTTTTTATCAAACTCATACGTGTGGGCATCTATGGATAGGTCTTCAAAAATGATATTGAGGTTTCTAATATCATTTTTTTCTAAAGTGAATAGTTTGCGCGAGAGACACTTCCAAAGTGGTAAAATGTGTGTCCCCCTCTAATTTCTAAAGTAAGAGGATGAAAATTCTGAAAATATTTAGGATTATAGAACGTAAAAAAAACTTTCAACGAAAATTGGTTTGAATAAGATATGATGTTTAGTTTTTGAGATATAGGACTTTTTCATCAAACTGCAGCAGTAACTTTGTTTTTCATTAACATACTATGAAAAACAAATTTAGTTTTGCTGTTACATATAAAAATAATTTAATCATATTAAAAATATTTTATGGTTATGTGCATTCTCCCCACCCTCACCTATGGAGCGCAAACATGGTCGCTTACAAAACGTCAGAAGTCCACACTTGGAGTCTGCCAACGAGCTATGGAGCGAAGTATACTGGGTATCAAACTTACGGACCGCATCAGAAACTCCATACTTCGCTCCAAAACCCAAATAGCGGATGCTGGCTTTACTGCTGCTAAGTTGAAGTGGAACTGGGCTGGTCACATCTGCCGTATGTCGGAGGTGCAATGGGCAAAAATAACCACTCAATTGATACCAGACAGCAAGAAACGACAACGTGGCAGGCCCAGGAGGAGATGAGTTGGACTCGTTCTCTAAGGATTGGCCTACAATCGCACTAGACCGCGAAAAGTGGAAGGAGGGAAGGGAGGCCTTTGCAGTGGGACAATATAGGCTTATAATAATAATAATTATAATAAAGGGCTACTATTTTTTATATTTTTAAATGTTTTTTTAAATTACTTTTGTAAAAATATTTAAAAATGTAATTAATATGTATGGAAATGAATAAAGGAAATAATTATAATAAAAATATTTTATATTTTATTGTTTGGTGGTACGGAACCCTGTGTGCGTGTGAGTACGACACGCACTTGGCCGGTTTTTTTTGGTAGTGATCTTGTCACATGTCCAAGTTACCTACAAAGTAACTTAAAGAGATCAGATGTTGCAAAGATTCTTCTAATAACCTAAAAAAAATTAGACCTAGGAGTGTACTGCTGAACCTGCAAAAGTAGGAGATCAAATGCAGTGAAGTCCTTTTTTTTTAAATTCTAATAAATTTTTGAAGAATTTTATATTACTCTTAATTATTAACTTATCATGTTGTCTATAATAGATAATGATAATATACCTTTGTCATGGCAAAACCAAAATTAAATACATACTAAAACTACATTATGCTAAAAAAACCTTAAGTTTTATCTTTATTTATTATACGTTTCCCAACAGCTTCTATGTACAACACTAAAATAAAAAGGTTTTTGCTGTCCTGGAGTTATGTACATAGTCGCCAATTACTGGTCAACCAGCATTCACAAAAATAAGTTATAAAATAACAAATTAAATCTTTTAACATAAATTTAAAACTCCTAAAATTATGAGGTACAGAAACAGTAAAAATGAGAAAACTCTCTCTTCTCTTTGAAACTATTGCAGTGGACCCTAGGATTGGCAAACAATATTAATATAAAAACGTAATCCTAAATCCTCTGGTTTTTCACAGTTTTTGTAGGTTGCATTATTTTACAGACACTCATCGCAGATGTTACTCACATCCAAAAAATCTTTACTTTCAGGAGTTTCATCTCTAACTATTTTGGCTATGTAATCTTAGAAGTGATTAATGTATTTGTTGACAGCCTAATTATGTATCTCTATTTTATCCATTACTGTGTATATAATGAACTAGCTGTCCCGCGCAACTTCGTCTGCGTCAAATCTTCCCCGTTTTCGCAACATTTTTCATTGCTGCTCCGCTCCTGTTGGTCGTAGCGTGATATATAGCCTATGTCCTTCCCAAGGTTGAAATCTATCTTCTTGCCAAATTTCATTAAGATCCGATCAGCCGTTTAGTCGTGAAAAGGTAACAAACAAACAGACTGACATTCGCATTTATAATATTAGTATGGATGCTACAAACATTCCAAAGACTAATTACAAAATTATCTTTTAGAGGCAAACATGTTTGGAAAGAGAAATGTTTTAGTTAACACCTCTGGGAAATCCTTCGGGGAAAACAAGTGTGATATTATGTTTTTCTTTTACTTGATTTTAAGTGGGTTAAAAAAGACAGTATAAATGTGACTTTGCAAAATGTCAATGTTATCAATTTCATGATACTCTATGTGTTCATCACTGAATAATTTTTATAGCATATCATTATTGAATATTCTCCCTGTTATTAATATCATGGCATACAACTCTATACCTTACCGGTTTATTCATGGCTTTGGAACTATTATTATCACAGATTACTTCTTAATATTATTGACAAACACCACAATATTTTGCTAGAGCACTGAGCGTAGAACTCGCGTCTGCCTATAGTCCAATAATAGCTATAGTCTAATATTAGACACTACCGCACTAGTGCGGCAGGGGGGCGCCTGGCCGGCTGGCACGCTCGCGCAGTGCATCGGCCATCAACATGTCGTATTTACGTGATTTGTCTATTGACGAAATACCACTCTGTGTGCTTGAATGTGAACAGTGTATGATAAAACTATTTCATAAATTTTTGTAATAACTTTATATTTTATCGTTACTGTGGGAAACTATTTACTTACTAACAATAGCTTCCTGTTAGTGTCCTAATTTTCGTACTGAACCAAGACATTGTTAGTTTAGAATCTCAGTTTCAATTTAATTTATTGAAATACTACTTATTACGTTTTATTTAAAATACTGTATGATTTTTAGACATATGTAACGCGGAGGCTGCGCCTGAGGAGTTATATGACTCACCGGCGTTGGGGTCGCCCCGGGCGGCTCCACCGGCCGGCAGACCCTCACCCATACATGTCGCTGAAGACATCGGCGTCGGATCCCTGGTGGAAGTCGCTACAGACGTCGACCAACATTACTATGGCGTAGTCAGATGGATAGGAGTTATTGATGGTAAGTATGACTTCAAAAGCCGCAAAAGCTCACTGTTGGATCATTGCAAGGCTGCGCTTCTGTGCGCCGCAGTTGTGCTGCACCACTAGCTTAGAACTCGTGATTTGATGTAAGATAGTTATTGATTACTGATAGGTGTTTATGAGTAGTGATGGAATGATAAGTGACGGTAGATTTATTAATGCGAAAATGTAGTTTAAGATCTACTTCAATGATTTCAGCACAGAACCTCCTAAAAAGCCCACATCATCAGAATCGTTATTCAGTCTTCGCATAAGTCAAATCAAGTGCCATGTAAGGAACAGTGCCCATAACCCACATGCGGTGGTAAAAAAATATAGTAGACACTGTAAATGTTATGTTTACTTTACTATGTATCGCAGACACAGCGACAGCCGGCGTGGAGCTGGAGCAGAGCGTGTGCGGGCTAGGCGACGGGTCCCGCGGCGGCGCGCGCCTGTTCTCGTGCGCGGCGGGGCGCGCGCTCTTCGTGCCGCTTCCGCTGTGCCGGCGCGACGCTCGCTTCCGCGACACGCCGCCGCCCGACACCGGCGACCTGCACGACGCCGACCACTTCGACCAGGTACTGTATGATGCCACTGTGCCTACCTGCTTTCCTTGAACCCTACAGCCGAATGTTAATAGGGGATAATCCAACTTTTTTTTTCTTTGTCCGTCTGGTAGTTTATTGAAAAGTATTGGACACGTATTTTTTCTTTTTTCACGTGGTCATAAAATTACGGAGATATATTGAGTTGAAATGGCGCATGACGTCACATGTGGGTAAGTTTTATACCCACTTGTGACGTAGTAAGCCCCCACTCTCCAACTTTAATGAGTTTTAACTAAGCAATTTTTTGATATTTTGATAAAACAAAAAATACGTGTCTAATATTTTTGTATTACCTGTCTGACGGACAAAATAGAATGTCGTTTTTTTTACCCAGTCCGGTCCCCTATTACTTAATCTTTTCGCCATTACGCACAATACGAGATATAAAGATTGCATGATATACAAAAAAAACTCTTCATCGTTCTCTTTTGTTGCTAGCGCGATAATTTTTTGATATATTTTTTCCTTGTCGTCTTTAAATGTCCATAGCGGCTGTAGCGCAATTCAATGCAAAATGTTTCAGCCGGACTGCCCCGTGGTCCCCGGTGTGGTGGCGCCTCTAAGTTCGCTAGGCGAGCTGGCCGGCAAGAACCGCGGCATTCAAGGTCATCACAACTCATGTTACCTGGATGCCACACTCTTTGCCATGTTCACCTTCACAAGCGTGTTCGACGCCCTATTGTATCGTCCACCTGAGCCTGAGGTAAAATATTCTAAACGTTTTGGGAGAGAATTCTACGCATTACATTATAGTTTTGATGCTAAAAAGCTGTTTTGTTATTTTCTATTTATTAACACTGTGAAAAGGTTCAATGGAAAATTCTTTTACAGGACTCACCTCATTATTCCGAAGTTCAGCGAGTTCTTCGAGAAGAGATTGTGAACCCGCTAAGAAAGCATGGTTACGTACGCGCTGACAGAGTCATGAAGTTACGTACTTTGCTTGAAAGACTTTCTGACGTGCCTGGTCTGACATCTGAAGAAAAGGTATAAATCACTGCTACTGAAAATATAATATACAAGCATGTTTCCAAACATAAATATGAACTTATTTTTTCTGGATTAAGGCCCCGCATTCCTTCCACAGCTTCGATTTTATGGTTCTACACCAATAATAATAACTGAAATGGATTTAACTTCCAAAACCCTTTCCCTGCCACAAGCCATGGTTGCGTGTGTTTTTTTTTTCTACCGCCAACAATAATATGTGATATCAAAATGACTTAATATTGTTTCTCATAATAATTTCAGGATCCAGAAGAATTTTTAAATGGTTTGGTAGCACAGTTACTGCGAGCTGAGCCTTTTCTGAAGTTGTCTTCGGGACAGGAAGCGTACTGTTATCAACTGTTTGTAGAGAAAGATGAACATGTTTCGTTACCCACCGTACAGCAGCTTTTGGAACAGTCGTTTACTACATCAGGTGTCAAATTAAGTGAGGTAGGATTTTAATAATCTAGCTAGGTAAATCTGTAATATTAAGAGTAAATCCGAAAATTATTCAACAACATTTTATAAAATGGGTAAAATGGTTAAATGTGTTATTGGGTTTTTCCATCAGGAATTTCTCAGGAGCAGCCACTGAGTCTGGATTGGTGCCCGGTTGATGGTAATAGGCTCGCCCCCTATTACATGGGACTTAAATAATAACTGGCGTAATGTGGGTGTACTATTAGGTACACCTCTGCCTGGCCCTTCGGGGATTACAGGCGTGATGTGATATCTTGTAAAATATAAAAAAAAAAACTGCGCTATCTTTACAGGTTCCAGCAGCTTTCATCATTCAAATGCCACGGTTCGGCAAGCAATACAAGTTATACCAAAGAGTATTACCATCTCCTCTTTTGGACGTCACTGATTTAATAGAGGGCTGTGAGTATTCAGATTAAACAGTCAATAATCCAATCTTCAAAAAAAAACCTTTCCATTTTTAATGCAATATAACTGGATGTCTAGATTTAAATGGATGCTCATATTTGTGTTAGTTAGTTAACAAAATATTACATGGATTCTGATATAGGTACAGCAGTAAAATTCCGTAAGGTTTCATTATCATTAGGGCGCGTTCCCAATATGTCGTGACGATTAATTTATTGTTGGACAACTGTCGTATCTAGCAATTCGCTGTACGTTCTTTTAAAATCAGTAATGTGTTTAGTTTTTTATCGTAGCTACGATAGTCGCAATAACGACACATGATTTGCCGTCACGACTTTTTTATCGTTTTACGACTGTCGTGCTAGCCATTTCTATTGACTTGACAACCTGTAGTCACTGCAAAAAAAGTCGCGTACGACAGTTAATCGTGTCGTCCTATTATGTGAACATCTCCATTTAAAGAGACAAGCCACGACACGTTAATCTGTTGTCACGACCTAGTGGGAACGGTGCCTTAACATAATATAAAACAAAAACTCGACCGACTGGAAGTATTCATCAAATTACAAGTCACCCTGCAAAAGGAACTGTAAATTTTATGGTTCTAGTCCCAGAAGTTAAGGTTGTGCGTTGTCTATCAGTGTAGGAATATATATTTTGTCGCAGTACCTCGTCAGTGCACGGTGTGCGGATCGCTCGCGCGCTGGGAGTGCAGCGCGTGCGCCGGCACGACGCTGGAGGCGGGCGCGCTGTGCGACAGCTGTCGCCGCATCGCGCACGCCACGCGCCCGCACCACAAGGTATGTGCCACTAACTAGAAAGCTAAAGCCTATCCCTGAAAATCAGCTAATATGTTCCATTTGTAAATAACTACACCAGTACCAATCTCCAATGTTTTTTGAAAATTTTCAAGTTCATAGTATTTAAATTATGTAACCAGTACCTACATAGAAAACGACATTACCTCCTAATTTCGTCCAAAAATGTTTAACTTTTTTTGGTGAAACAAAAGAGGTACACTTTTGACGTGGTGTCGTCTGTGGCGTGTGGCCGGAACTCAGCAAAGCTGCCTCGTTATAATTGTTGTGCCCTCCCCTGTTCAAGTGGTGCGTACCCACCAATATAAGGTACAACCACTTATGCTCCTAGCATCGCGATAGGCCGAGGTCTGTATCCCCCATAGGGTGCCCTTAGTGTCTAGTTGCTTAGTTTATAAGTACACACTTATATATAACGATATAACGCTCCCAGTCACAAAAATTACAACAAAGAAGTAATTATTCCTTTTTACCAGAAACAAAAATGAAACCTTACAAAAACCCCTTAGCTTTTGCAGTACAAAATGCCCTTCCATATTTTAATAATGCGTATATTATTTTATTTGTTTAAATTTCGAATTGTTATTTAATGTACTTTCAACCTACATTTTTCTTATATATATTGAGTTTTTTTTTTAATAATTTGTTAAAGTTTTCGTGTTGCTTAGACTTTTTTGATGTGTGTAGTTATTGTTTTTTTTTATAGTTTTTGTAGAAACCGTAAAGTCAAACCAATTTAAAAATCGACTATACAGAAAAATACAATAATAATATCATACTGCAAGAAGAAAATCTGGGATTGTTCGCCAATAGATTTTTTTCTGGAAACAAGCAGAGCATCATTTCTCTCCACTGCATCCCTGATAATAAATAATGATAATATTTTAACCTGTCTCAAGGCTTTACTTTCAAGACCCACAGGATCGCCTAGTTAAGCAGACGACAACCCCCAAGGGAGACCTAGAGGTCATACACAAAAATGTTACTAGTTTTTATCTCTTAATTCCGCTGAGATTCAAGCTCTTTAAAGGACTCCACTACACTGTACCATACCATGACCGTGCAATGAACGTATCCACCACGGAAAGATGACACGGACTATACTATGTCCACTAGAATGTACGTTCGTAGGACCATAGCCAGCCGCATCGAGAGGACGAAGCTACAAGCTGACCCACGCCCAAAGCCATGTTACGTCTCTGTGCCACAGAGGCTGAAAAGTCCTTTTTTGGGTGCGTTGGCCCAGCTAGTCCAGCTAATAGCAACTCCTCTACAGCGAGATGTGATCTTTGGCGGGAGTTGCTTAAGCCCCCTGACGACTTCATCGAGCCTTCCGAAAGCCTTCCACCCGGGCATGCTTTGCCGTGGCCGACTTGGAAATCTCTAAATAGACTCCGAACCCAAATCGGCCGTAGCGAAGACAATCTCTATAGATGGGGGTTCATGGACGGCTCAGATCTCAAGTGTGTATGCGGCGTGTCTCCACAGACAATGGCCCACCTTCTATCTTGCGCTGCATGCCCTGTCACCTGCGCAATTGAGGATCTTATGACTGCATCAGCGAGCGGAGTTCGCTTGACTCAGTTTTGGGCTAAACATATTTAGCGATTTGTCGTCGATACGGTGAGAAGAAGAAGAAGAAACGTATCAACAGTGTATCATACTCGTGTATAACTAGGAATTTCAACAATTGTCAGCGAAAATATTTTGCCGGTGCCGTTCCGTGCATGGCACGCCCGCGGAACGGTACGGAATGTTGGTCGGCAATTAACGGTGTAGTGACCATAGTCTCATACTTTTCAATACAAAGACAGTTATTTAGGCTGACACGTTCCTAGCACGGTCATGATATGATATGCGAAGGGCAGGCGTTTAGGGGGACAAAAACTGCTGACTATCAGCCTAATCTGAATAAATGACTTTTGATTTTGATATCAATGATAATTATGTTGTAATGTGCAGACCTTTCCTCCACTCAATTTTTTATTTCAGGCCACACCACTCACTGTATGCGAGGAGTTTGCTAACATTCTGGAGTCCTGCCCTGTTCCACGAGTGTACATGGAACTGTTTGCGGTCCTGTGTATTGAGACTAGTCACTACGTGGCCTTTGTCAAAGCTGGGGTCGGCCATGATGCGCCCTGGTGTTTCTTTGATTCGATGGCTGATAGAAAAGGTACGAACATTACTTATTTAGGGAGTGTCCACACTTATCGTCCATCCAATAAAAGCTAATAAGACCTAATTTGTTGGTGTGGGTGACGCGACACGACACCTTGTTCTTTCTTTGTTGCTGTTCCAAATGACTGATGGAAAATGCATTAAGAACCTATGGAAACAAGTTAAATCTTTACTAAGGAGCTTTAAGATTATCTAATATACACAACTGGGCCCTGCCATTTTAGGAATCGCTAAATATTCATCGAGACTATATTCATTGATGTATATCAAGGGCTGCACTGCAGCTTTATTGCAATAACTTGCTTGAGATTGCAATTACCAGGGCGCTGTTAGTGTTGGTAAAAATAAGATATCGCCATTCGTTTGGATAAACGTGCCAAAAGAGCCATGTTGAAGTGTAGTAATGATGAGTGGCGGTGTGTGTACAGGCGAGCGCAACGGCTACAACATCCCGGAGATCGTGTGCATCGCGGAGCTGGGCGCGTGGCTGGGCGACGAGGGCGCGCGCCTGCCCGACCGCGCGCTGCCGCGCCGCCTGTTGTCCGACGCCTACATGTGCTTCTACCGCAGCCCCGACGTCGCCATGTACCGATAGCGACGAGAGCTCTTTGTAAAAGGACTGATACATATTAACTGACACCTGCTGATAATTACGCGCAGAAATGATCTTACACTTCGGAGTATTCGTTTGCTACGACACACCTTGCCGAAAATTGGCGAAAACCCACTTGACGATGTTTACGCTTAAGCTGATATTTTTTCGGTTAATAGGTTAATTTTCGTCTGATGTGCTGCTAGTTAGTTCAAAAGCATTGTAAGAGGAACTTTCTTCACCTAATATCGGCAGGTCTGTCAAAACATTAAAAATAGCTATTTAAATTTAATCTATAATAATTTGTTAATCCCCAAAATTTAAGCTTTGAAAATATATTATTATTATAGCTAGCCTGTATCGTCCCACTGCTGGGCAAAGGCCTCCCTCTATTCCTTCCAACGGTCACGATTCTGTGCTGCTTCTTTCCAATTCTCAAGGAAAACATTGAGTTCGTCCCGCCATCTCCTTCGTGGTCTGCCGCGACCCCGTGTCACTGTTTCAGGGCACCAATCCTGAGCTTTGCGGGCCCACAGCTCGTTCGGCATGCGACAGACATGTCCTGCCCAGTCCTATTTAAGTTGGGCAGCCTTTTGAGCCACGTCAATGATTTGTGTTTTGGAGTGCAGTGCAGTGTTTCGAACATGATCTGTTAATTTTACACCTAGGATACTGCGCTCCATAGCACGTTGGCAAACCTTGAGTTTGGACTTTTGGATGTTAAGCCTTGTATCCATTAAGCAACATTTGTTGATAAACACTGTTTTTAAACAGTTTATAAACAGTGTTTCACCATCTCTGGAAACAGTTTATAAACAAATGTGATGAAACATTGTTTATGAAACATGTTTATAAGCAAAATTCCCATGCCATGGCCATGTTTCAGAAACAGTGTTTACGGTAAACTTGGTGATAAACACGTCATAAACAGTTTATCAACAAATGTTGCCTAATGGATACAAGGCTTTAGTCAAAGACCAAGTTTGTGCACCGTAGGTCAAGATGGAGAGAATACACATGTCCATTAGCTTTCGCTTCAGAGACATGGGCAGAGTGCCCTTGAAATACTCCTTCATGGATCAGTAACTCTTCCAGGCATTTTCTGTGCGTCTTAGAATTTCCTTATCCTGCCTTGCCTGAAAAGAAATCACTTGGCCCAAGTAGATAATAATATATTCTTGGACATATTGTATATTCTCGCCACCTACGTTTATGCTCCTCCTGGAGCTGTTGGTCATGACCTTGGTCTTTGATATGTTCATCTTCAGTCCAACCTAAAGGCTTGCATCGCTAAGTTCTTGTAGCATTTGCTCTAGTTCTGTGGCTGTAGAGGAGAAATGGACAATGTCATCAGCGAAACGCAGATTATTCAACCTTGTTTCACCGACGACGAATCCCTTCTCTTCACATTTGACTGCCAGCGTCTGAAAGACTTCTTCTAGGGTACTGGTGAATAGTTTTGGAGACAGCGGGTCGCCCTGTTTGACTCCCTTGAGAATGTCAAACTTTGGACCTAAACTCTCTAATTTAATAGCAGCAGTACTATGGGTGTATATATGAAAAAGATGTATGTAGGTGGGTTCTATCTGTTGTCTTGTAAGGGCATTAAATATTGCAGAATGTGTGATGCTATCAAAGGCTTTAGAATAGTCGACAAAAAAAATATATGCAATAGGAAAACAAACGTATCAAACACAAACTATGCTAGTGCATAGTTTGCGATACAGTTCCTCCTAATGAACAGTTAAGATTTCTTTTGTTTTATTTGTATTAGATAACGTCTGCGGAGTTTCGCAAGCTAATTTAATTTGACTCTATACAAGGTGGAGACGACAATACGTCAATAAATGAAAATATTGTACAACCCAACCCTAACATCGAAATTTAAAAACAATATTTAATAAAAAAAAAAACAATTTGCACTAATCCGCATGAGAAAATAAAATATAAACAAACCGGCAAGTCGGACTCGCACACGAAGGGTTCCGTACCAATATTTATAAAAACCACCATACACCGTGTAAATCACCATATCACGAAGCCGTCAACCAAGCATTCTGTACATGAAACTAAGTAACTTTACGCAAAAATTATTGCTGGGAAACGACCTTTTTTTTGGGGTGTAAAATCATGTTTTGTGGTAGAACTCAATGTAACGCACTAAAAACATTGTGCTGATGGACGGATTGAATAGTACGGGGGTCATGGAGGTGTTTAAAGTAAAAATCTTACATTAAAAACTTGTATTTAAAAAAATACTTGTCAAGAAGTTGGAACTTTGACCCCTAATATCTCCGTAACTAGAAGGTTCCCTGGTATGGCGCAGAACAAAAAAATGTTCGCAATGACAGGGAGAACCAGTGCCTTTCGGCTTCGTTAAGAGTGTTTTACACCCTTTATATGATCTGCAAATGACGCTTAGGGCCATCTATCGACATTTCTATGAAGTTGTTCATAATTTTCGAGTCAAATACAATTGGTCGACTATTACTCGCAAACCTGTAAAGTCCACTTAAGTGTGATAGTTTTCCTTTAAATTTCGTTATATATAGGTACTAATGCCGTGACATTTGAATTTCTAACTACTACCGTTTAGTTGGTTGAGGGGGGGGACACTTGACTCTAACGATAATTGATACTTTAAAGCTTGATAGGTCACGAACGGTTTACGTAATCAAAAAACAGTCTTTCCAAACCCCTAATATTTTTGAAAGACCTATCCAACAATATCCCACACAATGGGAAGGACGTCATATATATATATGGATATCATCCCTACTTTACATGTAGAGGAGGTACCCTAAATAATTGTTTTTTTCAAAATTTTATTTTACCACTTTTCCGGCATCATCAACGTGTATACTCATGCCAAACTACAACTTTCTAGTAGCAACAGGTTTTGAGCTAAACCGCGGACAGACAAACAGACGGAAATACCGGAACTATAAGGGTTCCTTGTTTACTACGGAACCCTAAAAACGATTTTTTTCTTTATATATCGCCGTGTATCGCGGGTACCTTCACCGAAACAACTACCTGTAGGCCCTACAAATATTTGTTCCGTGCGGCAATCGAACTAAGACACGCAGCGCAGCAACCAATCACTCAATCACTGCGCCAACCATGCTGTAGGCGAATTTTCGTTTTTGCCATTTGGCAAAGGAACCCTAAAAATAAAATATTCGGTGGCTTCAACATAAAACAATTGGTAAATAAACCAGTATTTTCTAAAGATGTGGTTTGATTCAACACTACCACGTCTACAAAAAAAAATATGTAAAGATAACAAGAAGAAGATAGTAACGATAATAAATAATATAAAAATAATTTGCAAAAACAAATAGACTAAAATACTAAAGCGCATCACACACAGGGAGCGGGCGCTGGTGTGAGACATCTGTATTTCATTATCTTAAATGGACGACAACACAAGCGCGTGACGTGTGCAGATCGTGCGCTGGACGCCCTGGTCGGTGAGAGTCAAAATGGCGGGTGTACCATAGCGAATTAAATTATACCAATTACCAAACAAATGTACCTAAAAAATACTATTTTGTACCTAGCTCTAAAAAATCTGTACCTCCTTCAAAACGAAATTATTTCGAAATTAAGGTACACCCGCCATATTATGTACATCAGAACGTTCGGCCAGTCGAGATAGGGACCTGGCTGCTACTCCAGTTTTTAATGACGATCATGTGACACATAAAGATGCCAGCCAAAGAATTTGTGACCGAACAGTCCGAAAGTTAGAAGCATTTATTTATGGCCGAACGACCTGATATCAGAACGTTCGGCCAACCTGAATCTCCATAACTGAGGACCTTAGAGTAACTGTTACTGAATAAAGATTGACTGACGATTTGCTGACAAACAACCAATGCTTTACTTTTACTCGTAATGCCACCGGTTAAAAGTAAAATGAATTTTGGTTTCTGTAACATCAGGACGTTCGGCCAACGTAATCTCCATAACTGAGGACCTGAGAGAAACCGTTAATGAATAAAGATTTTGTGACGAGACTGAAACGATATTTTTTTTGCTTTATTTTATTTATGACGGCCCCTTTTGTATAGTAAAATGAAAATTTAACATATAACCTCAAAACATTGGGATTATCGATTCCTCCGCAAGAAAGAAGCCCAGAGAAACAGTTAATCAATAAAGATTTATTGACGACACTGAAATGAACTTTTACCTACTGTTTTATTTTTCTTTGCGACTGCCCCTTTATATAGTAAATTGAAAATTTACAATATAACCTCAAAACATTGGGATTATCGATTGCTCCACAACGAAGAAGCCTAGAAGACTTGTAAAACTCCTGATGTGTTATAGGTTTCAGTGCAATGGTGTCAGTATTTTTGTTGATTCCAGATTAATCTTTTAAAAATGTACTATAGCGGATGGCGACTGAAATAGGGTGACCATGTATTCCAACGAAACAAGTATTTATAGAGTACCTAGGTATCTATTTATCTACTGAATGAAGCAAAGCACGACGAAAAAGTTGAAATAAGGTGACGATCAAAGAGTATAGTAATATAGATGGAATAGAGAGACCACTCAAGAATTTTTTTATTAAAATGTTTTACGTAGGTGTGATGTATCAAAAATATATCTATGGTAAGCACGTTCCTTCCATTGCACGCCATCTATCGTAACGGGCTCAGAGTGACAAACTCGGCTGTTGATTGTTTACAGACAAGGAGCAGGATCAAGATTGGGATTGAGATATATGTATTATAAAAAGCCGCCGTAACTGAATGAAGTAAAACTAGTGGTGGCCTATTGGTTGAAATTCGATCGATAGTTTCAATTTTTTTTTTTCATGTAACAGTGACAGACAGAAAAATAATAAAAAGTAGAAGCAAATAGGCCACCTCATAACGCATGGTGGTGTGTGTAACGTTTTTTTATAACAATTTATTTCTAATGCATATTATATAAAATATTAGTTATCTGCACTCCTTCTCAAAGTCTTCCGTCCGCGTATCCATTTATTTTGTTGCAAAACCTACATCGTCACCAGGGGGGGGGGGGACACTGTCATAGGTACTTGACATAGGCGTCGCAATTTTACACCAAGATACTAGTACCATCTCTTACTAAATCCGCATAAACTTGAGATTTAGTACATTAAAATGACATAGATGGTGCTTACGCCAATTATGCCAGTGTGATTAAATACCTTTTTGATTTGAATGAAAATTGAGTTATAAATAATAAATTTCAACTCTAAACAAGATTAAACCATTTATTTATTTTAAAAGCATTTTGTAATTGCTAATATATTTGTTTTGGGTTGGTAACAATATCATACAAATTGTTTACAAAATGGCCACTACTATACAATCGGCGTGTGCGCATGCTTGTAGATGTCTCCCATTTTGTGTAATTTATGTGGTTTCTCGGTTCTGTCTTTTTTACTTTTTTAATTAAGTGTAAAAAAAGAAATAAAAACAGTAACAGAAACTCATAGAAAACCTATTCAATAACAAAGATATAGATATAAGTACATGTACGCACCTATAGCTATTGGGTTCAGTTTAGTTCAACGGATTTAGTATCAGGTGGCGACACCGTCCAATATAGGTGTCAAAAATTCTCTTGAGTGGGCTCTCTTTTCCATCTATATTACTATACTCTTTGATCGTCACCTTATTTCAACTATTTCGACGTGCTTTGCTTCATTCAGTAGATAAATAGATACCTAGGTACTCGATAAATACTTGTTTCGTTGGAATACATGGTCACCCTATTTCAGTCGCCATCCGCTATAGTACATTTTTAAAAGATTAATCTGGAATCAACAAAAATACTGACACCATTGCACTGAAACCTATAACACATCAGGGGTTTTAAAAGTCTTCTAGGCTTCTTCGTTGTGGAGCAATCGATAATCCCAATGTTTTGAGGTTATATTGTAAATTTTCAATTTACTATATAAAGAGGCAGTCGCAAAGAAAAATAAAACAATAAAAGTTAATTTCAGTGTCGTCAATAAATCTTTATTGATTAACTGTTTCTCTGGGCTTCTTTCTTGTGGAGGAATCGATAATCCCAAAGTTTTGAGGTTATATGTTAAATTTTCATTTTACTATACAGGGTGTAACGGAAAGGGTATATACATCCTTAAGGGTGTGCTACAGACCATCAAACTGAATAGGTTTCTGATCATAAAAATTTTTTTGCAGCAAAAAAAATATCTGCTGTCCCATAGAAAATTGCAATACCTATTCGACCCATATGTATAGGCAGCTGATATTTGTTTTTGCTGCAATTTTTTTTTTATGATGAGTATCATGTTTAGTTTGATGGTCTGTAGCACACCCTTAAGGATGTATATACCCTTTCCGTTACACCCTGTATAAAAGGGGTCGTCATAAATAAAATAAAGCAAAAAAATTTCGTTTCAGTCTCATCACAAAATCTTTATTCATTAACGGTTTCTCTCAGGTCCTCAGTTATGGAGATTACGTTGGCCGAACGTCCTGATGTTACAGAAACCAAAATTCATTTTACTTTTAACCGGTGGCATTACGAGTAAAAGTAAAGCATTGGTTGTTTGTCAGCAAATCGTCAGTTAATCTTTATTCAGTAACAGTTACTCTAAGGTCCTCAGTTATGGAGATTCAGGTTGGCCGAACGTTCTGATATCAGGTCGTTCGGCCATAAATAAATGCTTCTAACTTTCGGACTGGTCGGTCACAAATTCTTTGGCTGGCATCTTTATGCGTCACATGATCGTCATTAAAAACTGGAGTAGCAGCCAGGTCCCTATCTCGACTGGCCGAACGTTCTGATGTACATGCCATATTGACATCAAGATGGCGGGTGTTCTATAATATTTTATTATTTAACCATTACTCATAAAATGTAATTACACCAAAAAATTGTACCTAAAAAGTACCGCAAGTAAATAGAAACACACACTTGATCAGTTGGATAGTTCCTGAGAAAAAAAACAACTGTGTCTCGGGTCTTTATGTTTATTCTTATTATGAATTTTGGTTTAGGTACCTACATATTTATATAGATAATTATTAAATTATAAATCATGAATGTTAATTTGTCATTGAAGTTCACTAGATATTTTTGAAAAAATTTCACTACCCGGTGAAGGTAAATCATTAATTGATTGGAAATGTTGTATTAAATCAACAACATTTTTGTCCGCGTTTCATAGTGATTAATTCTATAAGATCACAAATATGTACCTAAATCATAATAAGAATAAACATAAGGACCCAAGACGGGTGTTTTTTTTCCCAGGAACTATCCAACTGATCAAGAGTGTGTCCCTATTTATTTGCGGTACTTTTTAGGTACATTTTTTTGGTGTAATTAAATTTCATGAGTAATGGTTAAATAATAAAATATTATAGAACACCCGCCATCTTGATGTCAATATGGTGGGTGTACCTTAATTTCGAAATAATTTCGTTCTGAAGGAGGTACAGATTTTTTAGAGCTAGGTACAAAATAGTATTTTTTAGGTACATTTGTTTGGTAATTGATATAATTTAATACGCTATGGTACACCCGCCATTTTGACTCTCACCCTGGTCGGGCGCTCTGTTTGCGGTAGCAAGCGACATGCGCGTGCACCGGCGCGCCTCCCGCGCAACACCCGACCCGAGCCCGCTTTCTGTGTGATCCAGTGATGAAAATGTTAATCTTTGGTGAATAGAACCAGTCGTTTCTAAGATGTCCCGTGAATCAACACGTCCACGCTCTTACATCCTACTAATATATAAATGCGAAAGTTTGTGAGGATGGATGGATGGATGTTTGTTACTCTTTCACGCAAAAACTAATGAACGGATTTGGATGACATTTGGAACACAGATAGTTTATAACCTGAATTAACACATAGGATACTTTTGATC
This sequence comes from Cerastis leucographa, assembly GCA_963082945.1. Classification (NCBI taxonomy): domain Eukaryota; kingdom Metazoa; phylum Arthropoda; class Insecta; order Lepidoptera; family Noctuidae; genus Cerastis; species Cerastis leucographa. The sequence goes on along the minus strand of OY720383.1, from coordinate 15,146,030 downwards.
CCGGTAGTAGGATCCCGTGGGACACGCGGGTGAAGCCGCGGGCAGCAGCTAGTAAACAATAATAATTTGAAGATAGCATTAACAAGATACACATTAAAAAAAACCCGGCCAAGTGCGAGTCGGACTCATAAATATTTATTTTGTTTTGTTTTTAGTATTTGTTGTTATAGCGGCAACAGAAATACATAATCTGTAGGAATTTCAACTGTCTAATTATCACGGTTCATGAGATACAGCCTGGTGACAGACGGACAGCGAAGTCTCAGTAATAGGGTCCCCGTTTGACCCTTTGGGTACGGAATCCTAAAAAATGCGTATAAATTAAATATTTTTCCTAGCCGTACTTTCAATTGGCAGTCGACAGATCGAGGTCATTAACATTCCTACTCATACTTGAAACGCAATCTCCACCTTGTATAAAGAGTGTAGCTTTGGATTTGGTGTAAATCCTAATTACTTATTATTGTGCATTTATTGGCTATATATCAGTATTGTGTTTAGATGATAAAATATGAAGAGTACCTAGTAGGCGTGTTGTTGCGTGGATGATAAATAGGTATATGACGGTTGTATAACAGTAAAAGCTTATGTTAATTGACTCAGTTTTATTTTATTAACTTAATGTGTATATGACTAAAATAACGACAGAATACATGGGACTTTCGTCAAACTGCAGCTGTAACTTTGTTTTTCATTATCATACTATGAGCAATAAATTTAGTTTTGCTGTTGAGTGTATATTTACATGCTACGGAACCCTTTGCGTGCAAGTACGACTCGTACATGGCAGGTTATTTAATGCTAAACTCAACCTATTCTTATTGCCCGCCTGTCTCCCTGCAGGTCGTCGATTTTTTGAGTGCACGATTTTTGTGCAATGCTACGAATGGTCAAAAGTTGTAATTATTCTCATAAATTAATAGATAGATCGAACCAAACGATTATTGCTGTTAACGATCAAATCTTGCGGTAAATATAAAATAGACGATTAAACCCTACATGTGTTAATAATTAAGAGTTTAAATTACAGCAATAAATTATTGTTTGTAGTGTTGTTTAATATTTGTACTTATATTGTTAACATTTCAATAAAGTTAAAAAAATATACTTGTACTATCTTCTACATTATGGCTTAAAAGCTGAGATTACGACTTAATTATGATCTTTTGTTCAAAACAATTGGTATTATTAAAAACCGCCGACACAAAAAATCTCTAAAAAAAAAAACCCGGCAAAAAATAAATAAAAAAATAACGTAATCAAGCGTAGCGTCGGGGGTCCGCTTTGTTTTTGGGCTTGTGCTAAGCCGTCTACTTAGCGGGCCCCCGACGCTACGACGCTTGGATTAATTTATTTGTGGTTAAAAAAAAAAAAAAAAAAATTCATGTTTTTTTAACTTAATTATTTTTTCTTAGCCTGGACTGTCCCACTCCTGGGGATAGTTCTCGTCCCATTCCTTCCACTTTTCTCGGTTTTTCGTCTCTACTCGCAAATTTACGAAAACAAGGAAAGTTATAAATTAAAAAAAAAACTTAATTTTTAGGAGAGGGAAAGCTGTGCAACCTCTCTTTTTTGGTCGACGGTTAAAAATTAATAATATCACAGCTCTTCGCGGTTATTTGGCTTTAGAGGTTTGCAATCGCAAGTATTTTTAGGCTGTCGTACGTGAGTCATGCTTTCGTCTATATTCACTTCACTTTTTAGAACTTTACTCCATTCCTGAAATAAAAAAGAACATATTAGCGGTGATCTCAACCAGCGGGATATTCAACTTTCGGCACATGACACTAATATATGTATAGATGTGTCATGTCATCAGTGTCATGTGCCGAAAGTTGAATACTCACTTTTGCTTTATACCTATAGGTAGATTTATGACCAACGATAAAATTAAGTAATAACTATCCGTTCTAAAAAGAAATAAAATCGCCAAATTTTGATGGAACAATAAATTTTGCATGGGCAATGCACTGTAACGAAAATTAAGGTCCGTAGTAATCACGAGCTCCATAGTGAGCTCGTGGCAAAATATTAACATCCGCACGGGTCGATCTTCAAGGTTAAGCTTGCCAAGGTCTGTTTATAGATTGGTGACCATCATTGGATACAGACAGTCGTTACAGGTAGTACAGGGGCAGGTAGGCACTGGCCTGAAAGTCTGACAACCAGTATAAAATTATAATATAGCCCATGTTACTCTGTAACGATATAGCTTCCTAATGGTGAAAGAATTTTTTAAATCAGTCCAGTAGTTTTTGAGTTAAATTTTATAAGTAATATAAGTTTAAATATACAAGGTGGCTACGACGATTATACCGGTGCGGCGGTGCTAGCCTATTAATCTACACCACGTAGAAAATGCTGGAAATGAAAAATTATGTCCTGGGACTAAACTACTGTATATTTTTTATTGAATTTTTGTATGCAGATTGTGAACGTCATGACATAGTATACTCAATTTATTTTCTTGTCGTATTGTCGGCGCAACCCCGTATATTATTATGAAAGTATTACATACCCAAAATAAAGCCGCATGGTAACAAATAACATGTTGCGGCAATAAGTGTTCATTCCCGAAATTCCTTGCATTCATCGCTATTTGTTTTGCCTTCTCATCGTTTTTTCGTGCCCATTTCACACGATCGACTAAATCGGACAAATCTCGTTTTACGGGCACAAAATGTTCCCAAGCTGTGAGTTGCTTGTAAAAATGTTCATAATACGGCGAGTCCTGTTTAAGAACCAAGCCTCCGCCAGTTAACAGATACGGCATACGATAAGCGGCTACCGTTCCATCAACATTAATTTGATATTTAAACTGAAAAAAAAAAAACACTTAAGTCCTTGATGTTACTAAATTATCTCTCTCCTAAATGAAATACTCGTCGTAAATGTACCTACATAAAATAGTATTATTTTGTATGTAAAACATTTTGGGCCGTCGGGTCTGGAGGTCTACTCTCTTTCTCCGAAACGTAACTTCGGCAACGAACGAAAATTAAACGTAGTTACGTTTGTGACCCTACTCTATATAATTTGCGGACGCACACAAGAAATTCGAATTCACAGACAATTAACGTATTGAATGTTATTACAAAGTAAAACTTACATCAAAGAATTTAAAGAACGATATATGCGGCTGTTTTGGTCCATAATGAACCTCTTTATCCCTAAAGAAAAAGAAGTTCGTAAGTGAAACATTAAACAAATCGGGATTGGCTCGTGCTATATCAACAAGTTTCAAACGTTCAGCACGTGAATCTCGACCACGCCAAACAGCTCGCGGCTCTCGCTCTTCCCATACAATTTCTGCACCACTTTGAACCGATAATGTATCTAAAGTCACCCTGTAATCATAAGAAAACTATATTTGATGGACTTAAATACCAAATTTCACCCAAATCCGTTCAGCCTTTCCGGCGTGATTGAGTAACAAAGATTTATCCATCCAAACCTTTGCAGTTATATGTATAGTAAGTAAGATGAAATGAAAATCAGACATTTCTGAGGGCCTTAAAGTTTTATGGGAATACCTGGCTCCCTATTCACAAACGCTCGGATTCGATAAGTTGTATGTCTTTCGTGTTTTGGAATTACGAAAGCGAGCGAGAGAGACATACGACTTTCCGAATCGAAATCGAATCTGCGCGTTTGTGAATACGGGAGTTGAAATCCAAACGGATGAAGTCGCGGGCAAAATTCAAGCACCTGTAAAAGTTAGTAGAAATTCATTCAGTATTTTACCTTCCCATATTTTCCAATGTTGACTCTGTCAAATCATATGTTGGCATTACAATATCATAAGTTTCATCACTGCCACACCATGAAAAGACAGGTAATGGTTTATCATGCTTGTGGACCAAAGGCCAATCACCAAGATTAATTATCATTTCCATATCAGGTAGTTTTACTTTCCTCATTAAAGATAATAGAATATTATCAGAAAACATATTAAAACCAACATGTTTCCCATAACAATTACGATACATTTTGTTTTGTTTTATGGCATAGTGACAAAAACTGGTACTTTCTGGCTGATGATACTTTTGTATAATCTTTTTTACTTGCTCTTTCATATCTAAATCATGAAAAGGCTTAAGGTCGTTTGTAATTTGTTTATGTGTTTGCATGCAACCATAATTCTTGAACCACTTTTCAAAATCTTGTGCTGGACAATCACACTGATCTGGATAAACTGGCCCTGCAAAAAACGGTGTTCTTGTTATTTTCCTATTTATTATTAATATTCTTATTCAGAGTGATTGGTAATATGGTATATTCCATGAAATGGTTGATAATAGACCTTATTTGCAAAAATATTGAGGGGAGAGCCCAGAGGGTTTTCAGCAAGCATATATTCAGCATGAAAACATGATAGCTGAGGACATAGAAAATGCAGAACAAATTATATTTTGATAAGTTTCAGACTTTAAATTTTCAAAAGAAGCCAAAAACTAACATCAGGCTCTTCGACATTTTTCGCCTCCCCTCCTTGGTGAGATTTCGTAACATAACAAAATACTTTTGAAGTAGAGTAAAGACCCCAATTATCAGAGTCAAAATAAATGCAATCAAGGTCTTGTATCACCCATTTCAAAGCATGCACCCAATCAACTGGTGTAGATTGACTGACTTGTAAGTTTATTTCAGAGCCCTTACAATTTTGGGTGGGTTTGGGGGCACAATCTCAATGTCCTAAATGGCTAAGCTAAAATTGCATTTCATAAAAAAGTCTGAAATATTCACCCTACATTTACGCCTTTTTTTATATTGTGGCCATGCATCCGACCTATGTTAATAAATAGCTGGCATCAATACAAACAAGTAAAGGCAGGGGAAAGGATGGGAAAATCTTTTTAAGCATCTTTTTTCTGAAATACAAATTATCAAAGTTGTACTAATGATCAGTGACCTTTATCTAAAACAACAAAAAATCTTATTCTTCAGGTTTATATTTTTTGTCTTACAAATCACTTGTTTGTATTTATGGCTATTGATAAAAACAGGTAACAAGTGCGGCTGCAATTTAAAAAAATACCTAAATGCCGTATGAGTACACAGGCCAAAATATTCAAACCCCTTTCTTATTATATATATATACAAACCTTTAAACTTATATGGTGACTTTCCCAAATGTTTTCTGTCATAATTAACAGTAATAGACAAATCTATGCATGTTTCATATACCTTATAGCGGACAATGAAAGTTCCATCTTTTCTGTCTAATTTGTTAACCCATACACGACAATGTTTGCTTGCACTAGATTTACCATCTATTTCAACAACCAATTTTTTATTTATTTCTGGAGTATACCTGTGTAAAATGATATTTTAATATTGTAGTAAGTATTTTTGTTTCTAGTAAGTATACTGGTCAAATTCAGTTTTTTTCTACACATGCAGCTAAGGGATTCTTAGTTGTGATGAATATACAGGGTGTAACAGAAAGGGTACATGTATTGCAATTTTCTATTTTTTATGATGAGAGACATGTTCAGTTTGATGGTCTGTAGCACACCCTTAAGGATGTATATACCCTTTCCGTTACACCCTGTATATGTCAGTATTTTTCAAAATAGTAATATTAAAGCCTTGTTTCAGTGTGAGAGAGCTGAAGCTATATGGGACAAATAGCATTATCTATTTACATCAGAACAATGATAGATATAACATGGCCCGTTAAAACATAATAAGTAACCTAATTCCTGTGTTATTATAAGTAGTAAGCAGAAGTGAATGTAGGTACAATAGAACCAGCAGTCTAGCTGCTATGTTTGCGTAGTTAGTTAAGTTTTTGGGCTGAGGGTCGTATAAGGCCTTACATATTTTTACTTACTGTAAGATACTACATATAAAAAAAAATTACTCACGATTCGGCAGTAATTTGTGTAAAGTTAATTAAAAAGTATCTAGCCGGCATTATTATTTCTACTGGTTTGAGTCCTGGGCCAGATATAATTACAATATCACCGTTTTGCGATTGTGTCAAAACACATAAAAGTAGCAAATATAACAGTATTTTCAGACACATTTTTTTATAAATTATTATCACAGACGAACTTGGACTTGCCAAAACAGACAGAAACCTAGAAGATTGTACAATTCAAAACAAACATAACCTCACTCCATTCTAATTCTAATTATCTTTTTTTTTTTTTTTTTTTATTATTGGCAAGTCGCTATTTGCGCAATGCCACATACAAAAACGGGGAAACTTGGTAGAAAATATAATTTAATTTAGGATACGGAATTTGGATGGATATTGGACAGGATTATTAGGAACGATAAAAATAAAATAACTATTATATACGTATATTATTAAGAGTGATAAATGAAGATAAATACATGTATATTTTGAAATCATTAGTTGCAAGTAAAACAGAGACAGACGTAGGAAAAGGAATTTTATAGCAAAGTAGACATGTGATTAAAGGATCATGATTAAGAAGAGGACAGGAAAAGAAAATGTGGTTTAAATCACCCACCTCACCACATTCGCACAGGTCGCTAGAAACGATCTGCAATCGTGCAAGGTGGACTCGGGAACAGTTATGACCCAATCTCATGCGAATAAGGCAACTGGTAGCAGCCTTACCGAAGTTAAATTTCGAATACCATGGTTTTTTGGGAATATATGTCTGAATACGTGAATAATAATTTCCTTTGGTAACGCTGCTATCCGCCCACAACTTGCTCCAAGCTTCCCAAAGAAAGATGGTAGGCAGATTCGCCAAGTCGTGGCTAAAGTTGATATAGGGACACAAATCACCGCAGTCTACAGCCTCATTAGCCAGGTGATCGGCTTTAACATTTCCCGTGATATTACTATGGCCAGGTATCCAAGCGAAAGAAATTTGAAGACCCAATTTTACGCATTTGTACAAAAGGCTTCTAATGAACAGAACTATAGGAAATATTGGCTTACATTTAAAAGGATTTCTTTTAATGGCTTGCAATGCGCTTAAAGCGTCGGTAAATATTATTGTTTTTCCCAATTTCATTATGTAAATATATTCTAAGGCTTTGAACAGACCATAACATTCGCCAGTAAATACTGATGACTCAGGAGGAAGTTTAATTTTTTGCACTATATTGTATTGTGAGTGAAAGACTCCAACTCCAACATTTCCTAAAGAAGAGTGTTTGGAGGCGTCTGTATAAATATGATGCCAATTCTCCCAGTGCAAGTCTTTGGAAAAGTTAAACAACTCTTTTACAAAATCATCGTGTTTATTAATACCTAAATTAAAGATAACATCCGGAGTGAGCACCAATGATTCATAAGAATGATTAAAGAGTGGATATGTAAGTGATTGGTAAATTGGGGCTTGCAAAGCTATAAACTTTTTATAGCTTACAACAAGACAGGGCAGAGATTTGTGAGACCAATAATTAGAAGAATCAGTTTCATCTAAAAGAGACTGAAGTTTTGCACGTAAAGGGTGGTTGGAAAATTGTAATGAACGGAATAGAAATTTGTCAGAAAGATACTGACGTCGAAGAGAAAGAGGAGGATCTACAGTTTCAACCTGTAGGGCATTTATTGGGCTTGATTTCATAGCTCCCGTCACTATTCGTAATGCTTTGGACTGGATACTATCCAGTTTCTTTAATGCGGCCAAATTACAAGGTTCTAATAAAAATGTTCCATAATCAAGCACACTTCTAACTATTGCATTATAGATTAATTTTAATGAAAAGGGATGGGCACCCCACCAAACCCCTGATAAACATCTTAATATATTCAATCTCTGTTCACACCTTGCCGCTATATACTCACAGTGTGGAATCCCAGATAGTTTACTATCCAAAATCACACCTAAAAATTTTACCGAAGATTTTACAGGAATGGGAGCATCATCATAATATACAGTAACAGGAGGAGGAAAGCGCATTCTAGAAAAAAGCACAACTGTACTTTTGGAGGTAGATAGCTCAAGACCATTGCTATCCATCCATTGTTTTAAAAGGCTAAGGGCCGATGTCATTGTAATGCAAGCCGTTGCAATAGAGCTATGGGGGCAATATAAAAGAAGATCATCGGCGTATTGAAGCACTTTTACTTGATTGTTTAAAGAAGATTCAAGATCATAAGTGTAGATGTCATATAATAAAGGACTAAGAGGTGATCCTTGAGGGAGGCCTTTCCACACGAGTCTAGATTCACATGTAGAATCCTCGAGTGTAAGATTTATACACCTCTCAGATAAAATATTTAAAATGAAGTTTATGAGTAAAATAGGAACATCTAGCTGCTGGAGTTTATATTTTAATGTAGATATTGCCACATTATCATAAGCCGAAGTTATATCTAGAAAAGCAGAAACTACGGAATTATTCGAAGAAAATGCTAACCTTATATCAGTAACAAAGATACTCAAACTATCTAAAGTACTTTTACCTCGCCTAAAACCAAATTGACTGTCGCTAAGTAGTTTTTTGTTTTCTAAATGCCATTCTAACCTATTTTTAACTAGATGTTCTGTGATTTTTAACATTACTGAAGACAAAGCTATGGGTCGGTAGGACGTGCTGCTAGATGGATTTTTGTTAGGTTTGAGTATCGGTAAAATGTCTTGGGATTTCCAGGCATTGGGAATATTTCCAGTTAACATAATTTTATTTATTAGTTCCAAGAGGTACAAAAGAGATAGATCACTCATGTTTGACAAAAAAGAATAAGGAATTCCATCCGAACCTGGTGCAGAGTCCTTCATATGACATACAACACCTTTAAGCTCTTCGAGGGTAAATGGATTATTTAATTCACAAAGAGAATCTACCATTGAACGGGGAATGGAATAGGTAGTAAAATTTTCTGGGACATAGGCAGGAGCCAATTTATTTAAAAATTTATTTACTAACTGAGATGGAAGAAATGCGCTCGATCGTTCAGTGAATGCTGATCTGAACCTTCTGATATTGCACCAAACAACAGATGGTTGAACATCTGGAGAAATAGAGAAGCAAAATGACCTCCAACCTTCAAATTTCTTTTTTTTTAATAGTTTTTTAGTTTCTGAAATAACTACGCTCAATATGTTGAAATTTTCTTCGGTAGAATTTTCAAGGTAATCTAGTTCACACTGCTTCCTTTTTAATATTGCATCTGTGCAATCTTTGTCCCACCATGGTGGAGAAGGAATTTTATTTTGTAGCGATTTAATTGGAAAAAGTTTATCGGCTGTTTGTATCATGGCTTTGGATAAAGCTTCGGTACAAGACTGTTCATTACCATACTTAATTTCAGGAAGAACAGAAACTATTTCATCTAAGTGTTCCCTAAAAGTATGCCAGTTAACGTCCGCCAGTTTGTACTTCAACCGCGGAGGGCGATTGGAGTAAGGTTTTTGACAGAAAGGAAATGATAAGACTATAGGGAAATGATCGCTACCATAAGAGGAAAGCATAACTTCCCAACTCAAACGCGAAGCTAATTTATCCGTGCATAATGACAGGTCAGGTGCACTAGCTCCTTCATTTGGAGAAGTGCGTCTAGTTGGGGACCCAGTGTTTAATATACAAAGATTGAGGTTATCTACAATATCTAATAAAGTGCTACCATAGTTATTTGTTGACGAACTACCCCAGACTGCATGCTGGGAGTTAAAATCTCCTAAAACTATAAATGGCTTAGGAAGAATAGAAAAAATATTTACAATTTCATTAAAAATTACAGCAGATGGACGGGGAATATATACAGAAACAAAACAAATGTTATCTACAACAGCTGCAATAACAGAAAAATCAGTATTATGAGGTGGGATTGTGAAAAGTGAAAATGAATGATGATGTTTAATGAGTAAAGCGACGCCGCCATACCCATCAGAGCGGTCTTCTCTAAGACAAGCATAACCAGGGATCTTAAACAAAGACCCTGGTTTAAGCCATGTCTCTTGAAGAGCAAAAACAAAAGGTTTATATTTATTTACAAGATATATTATATCAGATTTTTTACTAATTGCGCTTCGGCAATTCCATTGGAATACCTTGGCTTTGTTGTCCATTATTAATATTTGATTCATTAACTGCGTTCAATACAGTGGCAGCGATGGTCGGTGAAAGATGTTGACTTTGAGTTAGTGATTTTATTAAAGCAATGATTAATTCATTTATAGATACAGTCGACAGGTCATCTCTAGGGATGAGAGCACAGCCATCTTTTGGTTGAGGCATGCCCTTGACAAGGTCCCGATGGAATTGCTGATCATAACCTTTAGAAAAGTGAGGTGGGGAGCGAGGTTTAATAAAAACTGTTTTTTTATATGAGGAAGTTTTATTTTGTTTGGAAGGAGAGTAATCTTGAGGAACAGAAGCATTTATATGGCTTGAAATTGAGGGTGAGGATAGTAAGGCATCAGCATATGATATTTTTGAAATAGTAGGATAAAGCTTTGAAGCTTCAGCATAAGAGATGCAAGATTTGGCCATTGATTCCTTAATATTCTTCTGCCTGTCATACTCTAAACATTTTTTACTTGTAGCCTCATGAAATCCTTTGCACAGACAACAAGATAAATTGTCCTCGGAGACGGTGCAACCATCCCCAGAGTGACCTTGTCCACACTTGAAACATCTAGGTTTAGATCTACATTGATTTTTCATATGGCCATATCTGCAACAATTGTAGCACTGAATTGTTGGGTAAATATATAGGTCCACAGAAAGTGCTGTATAGCACATGTACACGCGCTTGGGAAGAATTTGTCCATCAAAAGTTAAAATAACTGTTTCAGTGTTTTTAAACTCAGGCTTATCCTCTACAAAAATTTTCCTTCTTATACGCCTTAACTTCAATATTTTCCCACAACCAATTGGGACGGAGATGTTGTCTAAGATTTCATCATCTGCCCACTCCATGGGTACGCCTCTGACGACACCCATGCGAGTGACGGAAAATGAAGGAATAAAGGCTTTGTATTTTTCTTTTTCCAAAAACTTACTATTAATAAAGGAGTTGGCATCTTGATAATTGGAAAAAGATATAACAAGTCTGTTACGTCCTATTTTTTTAAGACTACCATTCACGATGTTAGTAAAAGAATTCCTTTTTAAAAATCGCCCAAAAGAAATCGGATTTAAATACGTATTTTCATTAGAAGCAGTTTGCTCTCTTTGAATATGGACTAAAAACGGAGCCGCGTCCGAGGAATTGTATGTATCTCTAGTAACAGTAGTAACTGGTTGATGCGGTGACCCGTTCACCCCATCAACTCCAGCCCCCAATGTAGAAGTAAGTGGAAGATCCTTGGTTTCAGTCTCCATTACCACATTTTCCATCTCGCCACAATCACAATTATTATGGCGTTTCCCGCCACTTTTTCGTCTTTTTTTATTGCAATGTTTGCAAATTGTTGGCCGAGCAGAGACCCTTTTACGCTTAGAATTACTAACTAAACTTAACGAACCATCAGTATCAACACTGGTATCGTTATTAGATATTGTGACATAGTGACCTATTTCTGAAGATGGTGTTCCTCCGGGGTCGTCCGGAGGATCCATGGCTAAAAACTATAAATACAAATAAAAACACTTACCAAATATAAAAACAACACTAAAACTAACTATAGTACTAAATAATAAGATAAAATATATACAAAAACTTAATCCAATCCAATACTAAATTAATTTAAAAAAACAGTCGAAAACACCACGTCCGCCAAATTTGAGGTTTCCCGCGCTTTTTTTAATTCTAATTATCTTCCAAAGATAGGGATGAGACGTATTTACGCTACCAGGTTTTGAAACCAGGGCTTTGCTTCCAACCAGGGCGCCCTGGTACGAGTGAGAAAAACTTGCAAGTATTACAGTTTTAGCAAGGCGCGGCCGCGCGGGCAAGTTAGAAGAAACCAGACTTGAAAGGTACTTGCATAGGAAATTAACCCTTGTCTTCATATAAATAATGCGCACAATCGTATCTGCGAAAAAAAAATACTTTGAAGATATTTTTTTTTTTTTTTCGCAAATACGATAATGATCCTTATTTGTAAGACGACATGGATTGTTATCCTATACAAGTATTTTAAACCCTGGAAGTACTGGGCGCAGCGCGGGCGGCCGCGCCGGCAAGTTAGGAGAAACCAGACTTGAAAGGTACTTGCATAGGAAATTAACCCTTGTCTTGATATAAATAAGGCGCACAATCGTATCTGCGAAAAAAAATACTTTGAAGTTAAAAGTTTTTTTTTTTCGCAAATACGATAAAGATCCTTATTTGTAAGAAGACATGGATTGTTATCCTATGCAAGTATTTTAAACCCTGTAAGGTTGCGGGAGCAGGGCTCGCGGTGCAGGCGGCTCAAGGCTTGCGCCGCGGGGGGTCGCTGTCGGCTAACGGCATGGGTAGCGCAGCCATTTTGTAGACTTGTTCGCGCCATTTTCCATACTGATATAGAAATAAGACACATAATAGCGTGAACGAAAGTATAGTATTACTAAGTTACGTTTCAAATCAAGTAAATACTTTGTTTTCGTTTTGTTTTTGTCAGTTGTCGTTGAACTGACCGTGACGTACATACCTAATTCATTTTAAAGAAGTTATTTCGCGAGTATACCTATTAAACAATTAGAAAAAGTGTGTAAATAAATAAAACTGTTTTTTTTTGTGTTTTTGTTTTTTTAAATAGCGAGGAAATAAAACTATAAATAAAAAAGGATTGTGTGGTTTTATGAAACCACGGTAAAAGTGAAACTTTATTTCAACACTATAGACATTTAACTAAAAAATTTTGGAATAATATTCCATTAAGGGTATGAAACGTATCAAACGCGGAGTAGGGATAAAGTGAAAGGCGCTCGTCAGAGCGCCTTTCACTTTATCTTTAGGCCGAGCGTAACGCGACATGCAACACACAGACAAAAAAGTTTGAGACGATGTAATTAAAGTTTCACTTTAAAAATATAGTCGCCATTCTATAAACATGCCTAAGCAGACAGTCTAAATATTATTCTGGCACGGTAGGATAGGAACTAGACCGAACTCTACCAAATACTTTCAAGTTTTTAAAACCTGTTTTTCGACCCAGGTTTTTTTGCACACTTGTACTGGAAAGCCCTGGTATTGAATATGGCAAGTATATCTCATGCCATATACCTATAAGGGCAAGCAAAAACTTTAATGGAATGTGTACAAACAGAATGTCAAAAAACCGTTTAAAAATGAACTTTATTGTAAACTCGTAGAGTTCGTATTACTTTAAATAAAACGAACTCTATGTCAAAGGGAGAAACAACTTCAGAGCGAGATAGCTACGAGTGTGGATTTTGTCCTTGTCTTGCAATCGCCAGTAAAAGAAAAGTAAACTTAGAAATCGGAAATCACGTTGATAGCTTAACTAGCACTAAATCGAAACGAGATTTGAGATTGTTTCTGCCTTTGTTGTATTTAAGTCCATCATTCCACTTAAAATTGTGTTGTGTGAAGGGGTGTAATAGTGAGGGGTTTGACGGATGTGGTTTATTTTTTCAGGTAAGTTCTTTTTTTGAAGTGAAACTTCTTATGCAGGGGGAGGACAATGCCATACTTGACATAGGCGTCCAATTTTACACAAAGATACTAGCACCATCTCTTACCAAATCCGCATAAACTTGAGATTTAGTATATTAAAATGACATAGATGGTGCTTACGCCAATTATCACCAGTGTGATTAAATACCTTTTTGATTTGAATGAAAATTGAGTTAAAAATAATGAATTTAAACTCTAAACAATATTAAACCATTTATGTATTTTAAAAGCATTTTGTTATTACGAATATATTTTTTTTTGGTTTTGCAACAATATCATACAGATTGTTTACAAAATGGCGACTATCGGCGTGTGCGCATGCTTGTAGATCTCTCCCATTTTGTGTAATATATGTGGTTTCTCGGTTCTGTCTTCTTTTACACTCAACTCGACCGCACTTTCTGGAGCTTTAGATGCAGAAAGTGCAGTTGAGTGTAAAAAAAGAAATAAAAACAGAAACCCATAGAAAACCTATTCAATAACAAAGATATAGATATAAGTATATGTACGCACCTATAGCTATTGGGATTACTTCAACGGATTTAGTATCAGGTGGCGACACCGTTCAATGTAGGTGTCAAAAATTCGCTTGAGTGGGCTCTCTATTCCATCTATATTACTATACTCTTTGTTCTTATGCCACTTCCAATTAATAGACTGAGATGATGGGATGATGATAGATGGGTAGCTCGCGAATGAGAGATAAAATTGAACTAGTTCTTTAATTACAATTACAATCTAGCTCTCAGTCGCTCAGTCGTTCACGGAATAGCTCACTAGTTCATTTAGCTCAAGGGCTCATTGACTCTATACTGTGTCAAGTATGAAGGAAAATCATTGGCTTTCATATTTTTGAAGTGAAACTTCTTATGCGGCTTCCAACAAGTTTAACGCTACCATGGAGGGGGAATATTTTCTAAAACTCACTAAGAGATGGCAGTATTACAAGATTTGTGACTACGTAGTTCTACTAGGTACGCAAGATGGCGTGCAAACAGTCATGCATTTGACTCCTCGGTGTGACCAGCCTTCGCTCAATTTCCATGAGTAGAATAACCTCGATAAACTTATGTAATAAAAAGTGTACAGCAATAAAACAATAAAATATTATTTAGAAGCTCAATAAAATAACGAGAGTGAATGCGTGACACTCGAACGCATGCGTGTAGTATTACGAAGTTTCACCGCGCGGAACGCACAATTTTTTTTTACAACTTACTGTTAGGGTGACAATGAAAATTTTGTAAAGAATACGCCTCCTACAGTATCACCTTATCACCCTAATAAGTAGGTGTCGGCGTCATGAAGTTTTTTTACACCCCGTAATTTTGAATATACTACTACCGAGTGCCAGCAAGTTTATAACACAATAATAACTGTCTCAAATGTAAGTACAAAATAACGGATACCTTGTTAGAAAAAGATGGCATACACCCTTGAAGTTTTCTGGCTCTGAACGCTTTTGAGTTGCTCGTACTCATTCCAGTTAGTATATTATTTCCTTGACTCTAACTCAACTCCACAGAGTATATAAGAAATGTGAGTGTGCAGTGCGCGTTCGGCGTTGGGTGGAGCGGGCGCGGGCGGCGGCGCTGGTGTTACGTCCAGTTGCCCAAACTCATACCACAATATTAGGACCATGCCACGACGCATTGATTATGATGGTAATCCAGTAGAAGTGTAGTCAAAGGTCATTTTTTTTCATTTTCAGCATTTTCTACATGATGTAGATTAATAGGCTAGCTTCAGCAACTAAGTAAACGTTTTTCGCATCATAAACAAAATAAATAAATGCTCTATCCACATTACAGGCCAATGCTATCGCTTTATTATGGCACTTCTTTACCGGGAGCATTCGCCCATGCGTTATGTCATCCCCTTCCATCCCTTGTCCCATGTTACTTGTGATCGGCGCCACACGTTTACACATTTTTAATGCAATATTTAAAAGCAAAGCTCGGATCGTTACATTACACAGGTGAATGCTCCAGTGAGGGAGTGCCTTAATAAAGCGATTGCATTGTATCGTGCGTGGGAAGGGGAAAAGGCATTAGATAAACAGACACAATTTATTTTTTTGTTTTAATATAAAAATGGGAAACTTTCATTTTAGGGAAAATAATTGAATATGGGGAAAATTCAGAAACTCGATCTAGTAACCCTGCAAATGTCAGTGTCAATGAATGAATCGTTTCATATGTGTCAGCCTGACACATAGGCCTGACACAGTCATATAGATAAAACGACAAACCTGACACTGACAGGTTTGTGACTGGGTCTGTGACCTGTGAGTGAGGTGAGCTTTGTGACGTTTGTTTGTGTATTGCGAAGTGTGTGTGTGTGTGTGGATCACAGCGGATCGCATGCAGTGATGCAGAACACGAGAATTGAATTGAATTCTATTACAAAAATCTTTTTAAAATATGAAATGCGAAATAGTTTCATGAGCTGAAACATAAGTTGTATTTTATTCACATGTACAAGTATCAATTATGGCGTCTGGAAACTTGAACCTTTTACGCAATTCTCTAAGCAAATTGAGGTTATAAAATAATAGTTCCCAATTGCATTATTTAATGTGACGGACCCAAGTAACGCATACCCTTTTATTACAGGATCGATCATATTTTTTCTCGGTCTTTCCAAAAGCCTAGATTTCGACCACCCTATTGGTATGCACCAAAAGATAATGTGGTATGTAATAATAAACGAATGATATATCTTTACTATTGATAGAGTAACTAAGTACCTAAAAACAGTTTTGGTTTGTTTTGTTAATTCTTTCAGTAATTATTCATGTACTTATTCGAAAATATAAAATGTTTCAGGCATCAGAGGAATTTATAACTCAGGATAATAAAGCATTTATTGAAGAAGTAATCCAAGATAAATTGAAACATCAAACCTCATTGCACTCACCTCTGGCAAACATTGACTCAAGCAAAGTTACAGAGTGGAACCCATTTACCCGCAGAGTGGGGCTTATCGCTCGTAAAATAGGCAATTATCCTCTTTGGTCCAAGGATGGAAAGAAAATGCAAACTACATTATTACAGGTGTAGTGTAACAAAGCTTTTCAGTAAATCTGACATGGTTCTTATTTTGTTAATGATGAGAAATATTTCTTCTCATCAAGAAAATAAAAAATAATTGAAAGATTACTATATTCATGAGGTGAATATTATTATTTTATGTAATTATCCAATTACCAAGTCTCTGTGTCTTATTTTAAGGTGGTGGACAACCATGTTATAAAATATATCCCACCGGAAGAATTTAGCCCAATGAAAACTTCGGAAAAAGTGTGGAAAGAAAAAAGAAGATTGGGATGTTTGTTAGTTGGGTCTGAGACTATAGATCCTAGCACTGTCACTAGAGAATACTGTGGTTTATTTAATAATGCTGGCATGCTGCCTAAGAGACACCTGTGCAGATTTATGGTATCACCAGAATCTTATATACCACCAGGAACACCATTGTTTGCGACTCACTTTAGAGTTGGCGACCATATTGATGTACGAGCAAAGACGTGAGTGTAATTGTATATAATAACAAGCTTTTGCTCATGTCTTCACTCCCGTTAAATAGGGAAATTTAACCATGGTAACATTTATAATGTAGCTTATGACACTTTGGGATACTATAGGTTCCCTTTAGTGAATAAAAGTTCAGAATCGGGTCAGTTGTTCCAAAGATTACCCCTACATACAAATTAAATTTTAGCTCTTTAAAATATTAGTATAGATATGATGTTTGTACAGAAGTGTATTTACCCTATGGCCATGTGGGTCATGGCCTGAGGACAAGAGAGACTGCCCTGTTGTAATTGGTCTTGGCGTATGTTAAGACATGTACTGATACATGCCTAGTGTCCTCCAGGATCTGATGATGATGCAGAAAATGTGTTTGTAGAAACCCCTTAAATAAGATAATCCTGCTGTCTTTTTTGGGGGTTGTTGTAAACCATCCAGGGGTACAGTTTTTAAACACTACAGGGTTAGGGTTATTCAGTCCAGGAGTTCCCATGGCCACCTTCAGGCTGCGTCGTCAAACCAGCTCCATAGTATAAAATTTTCACATTGCCAAATTTGTCATCAAAGTTACATATATATGCATCTTAATCCTAATGAAAATTGGTTTTAAAAAATACGCCGTGATTTTGTTTTTCATTTATTTTGAGAAAAACTATATAGTTCTCATGAAAAACAAACTTATTTTTTTGGCGATATTCATAATTGCTTATGTGTGCATCCCAACTATGAAACACGTTTATAATATTTCAGAATGGATCGAGGATTCCAAGGAGTCATGAAACGTTGGGGATTTAAAGGAATGCCAGCATCCCATGGCGTCACCAAAACTCATAGAAGACCAGGAAATATTGGTGCTGGAGGTGAAAAAGCGCGAGTATGGCCTGGTACGAAGATGCCTGGGCACATGGGAAACAGGTGTGTACTTTTACATGCTATGAAAGTAAAAAAATACTTTGAGTAAGGGTGTTACCACACCAATTGATCAATAGGTTTACTTAGTAGAAACTATCAATCGATTGGTAACACCTAAAGGAAGTGGTTAGAAATGGTTATATTTGATACTCTTTCGGCGTACTTAAATGGACTCAAACAGAACTAGACGCCCTGGATAGGAAGGTCCGTACATTCTTGACGGCATATCAAATGCATCACCCACGTTCTTCGGTTATGAGACTGTATAGTACGGGGCTTTTAGGTTTGAACCTTGCATTAAATATAAACAGCGATTTTTTTCTTGAATCGTGTACTTGACCTTAGCTCTCCAAATAATAAAAAAAAGTTAAACATTTTCCAAGGCCGGATCAAGGTCAAAAAGACGAAAACGCGTTTTTGTGAATAAAAACGTGGGCAAAATTATTAACAGGACGAATTTAATTATTTTAGGTAAAGAACTGGTGACAGTAATATATTTTTTCAGAATTAAACATTTTCGTCCACGGAAATTTCGATAAAAAAACATTTACGTAATTTTTGGATTGTACTTGAGGCAAAAATATAAACAGCGGTTTTTTTACATAAAATAACTTAAATTAATATATTAAACCTCCGTTAAAAAAATTAAACAAATTTGACTCACGGAAGTTATTAATATCAGTTTTTTTACAATAGCGGTCGGGGCAAAAATGTAACAGGGTTTAATTTTGTTTAACTTTCATCTAAAGGCTATTTCTAACCAATTTACACGAAAATTAAACACTTTAAAGCAAATACTGAAAAAAAATAAAAATAATGTTTACGTAAAATACGTTTGCAAGCTTTATTCTTGTATTTGGTGCAGCGCTTTCATAGGAATTTGATCTTTCCGTAATAGAGATAAGGTGTAAAATCGCGTATACGTAATAAAACACTATTAAGACTTACAAATGTTTTGATGTGTTCCCGGTTGTCATACTTTCAAGTAAATATCTGGTTCCCTAGCACGAGCGCATGGTGTAAACGTAAAATGTCGATGTTCACGTTACGTTGTTCGTCAGAGTCATCCATATATACGAAATAAATTATGAAATATTGTACGTAATACAAGTATTTTCCATTTTGAAATCGACGTATTTACGATCCGTTTAAATCAGTTTTTAATCAATATAAAACCTGACACTGCTGTGCAAATTGCAAAAAGCGTAAGAAAATTTGAACATCACGGGCCAAATGAAATTATCCGTCGCGCGCGATATTTTTTTTTTTCATTCATAATGTTAATGACTAGCTTTTGCCCGCGGCTTCGCCCGCGTGAAGTTCGGCAATTGCCCACGTATGCGTTAACCACCCCAAAATAATGTCGAAAATAGTCATTTAAATGTTATAGATAATAGTTGTTGGCCACGGATTCGCGCGCGCGTAAGTGTAAGTATAGGACACATTTTAATAGTTGTGTAAAAATCTGCGCTTTTCGAAGTAAGACGCCACATAATTCATTCTGGTTAGAAAAATGTATATTACGGCGTTTTTTTTTAAATTTTTTTTTTGTGTTGTTAGGGACCTAAATGGGTTGAACCAGAATTTATTTTATACATGTCTTCCGAGTGACGATGCTGTAGCTTAAATGCCCCGGTCATCCATCCACCTAGCGATATAGGTTATGGTGTAAATGAGCTAACTTACTTAACTTTCCATATTTTAAATTAAAAAATACTCAGATTAAACCAATCTTTTTAACTCCCGGAAAACTACACCGTGTAAATCACCTCATCACGAAGCCGGTAACCAAGCATTCTGTACATGAAACTATGTAACTTTACGCAAAAATTATTGCTGGGAAACGACTTTTTTTTTGGGGGGTGTAAAATCATGTTTTGTGGTAGAACTCAATGTAACGCACTCAAAACATTGTGCTGATGGACGGATTGAATAGTACGGGGGTCGTGGAGGTGTTTAAAGTAAAACTCTTAAATTAAAAACTTGTATTTAAAAAAATACTTGTCAAAAAGTTGGAACTTTGACCCCTAATATCTCCGTAACTAGAAGGTTCCCAGGTATGGTGTAGAACAAAAAAATGATCGCAATGACAGGGAGAACCAGTGCCTTTCGGCTTCGTTAAGAGGTGTTTTACACCCTTTTATACTAATGAATTATCCTACCTCTTCTGTGTAAAGAACGTTTGCGGTGTTTCCTTTTGGGGCTAAAATTACTAAGATACTCGCCGAGCTCACTTCGGAGCACGCAACATAAAACTACACACGTGAGAAACAGTTATCACTTAAATCAATGCCAGCCATAGCCTAGGGGAGGATATTGAGACATTGCGTATTTTAATTTTTATTATTTGCACCTAGAAAATGAGGTCATCATTTTCGGTATCGGCGACCCTGAAGTCCACAAAAACGACACTTGTGAAAGAAAAACCGAATGTTTTCCTCGCCGTCAATTTGGTCAGCAACCCCAAAAACCACGAAAACGACACCCATGCACGAAAAACAAGAAATTTTCCTCGGGGCCATCTCCGATTTTTTTTTATTGCCAGCGACCCGCTAAAACCACGAAAACGACACCCGTGAAGCCATTGAGTCGCGCAATTGTCCAGCCCTCGAGTGTCGGTCACGCAAGTGTCCATGCGCGCAAATATCTTTTCGCGTAAATGGGTTACCGCAAGTGTCCTTCCCACAAATGACCCAGATTCCCTAGAAGTGTGTACTTAAATGAAGTTTTTTTTAGCGTATTTGTCC
Organism: Cerastis leucographa; assembly: GCA_963082945.1. Lineage (NCBI taxonomy): Eukaryota > Metazoa > Arthropoda > Insecta > Lepidoptera > Noctuidae > Cerastis > Cerastis leucographa. The sequence continues at coordinate 15,125,331 of OY720383.1, read as the reverse complement.
ACACAAACGTGCTAACACAAAAAACAATAACAAAAAAATGCCATCCCTGTTTTCGTCTGAGGGGTGGAATTTTCAAAAAAATAGATACGTGTTTCACGTCAATTCAATCGAGAAACACAAATAGTGAATTTCAAGCTGTGAAAAACTTTGAACCCCTATCTCACACTCTTAGGGGGTAAATTCTTAAAAACTCTAAAATACGTATTTATTTATTTCTAACCAGAAGCTTGTATATGAAATTTCAGGCTTCTAACTTAAAAAATGACGAATTTCCATACAAACTTTCATCCCCTATTTAAGTCCGTTAGGGGTTGAATTTCGAAGAATCCTTCCTTATTCCTTGTCTACATTAAAAAGAAAACCTCTGTGCAAAATTTCAGCTTTCCTGGGTCATAGGTTTGGGCTTGGCGTTGATGAGTCAGTCAATCAGTCAGTCAGGACTTCTATTTTTATTTATATAATATAGATATAGATATATATATATATATATATATATATATATATATATATAACTTTGTAAAGCCATTTGTTGACCCTCTAATTGCAAAAGAACAATTTGAATTTCGCAGGCTACCCTTCCACTTCCACCTTAAGTATGTAGTAGCTATCTGCACTGTAATGGTGAAATAAGTAATATAATTACCTCACCTGCATTTAACATGTTGGGAAACTGTGTTGTTATCGTCCTTTATAAAATAACACTATTTCTGTATTTTTAGCCAAAGAAAACGAGGTGGGTGCTACATTTTTTCAACCACCCTGAAAATAATCCACTCTTGAAATAATCATTTAGGTTTCGAGATATGGAACTTTTTTATCAAAACTGCAGCAGTAACTTTGTTCATCATTAACATACTATAAAAGAAAAAGGATTGTGTGGTTTTATGAAACCACGGTAAAAGTGAAACTTTTTTTCATACTTTTGACATTTATCTAAAAAAAATTGGAATAATATTGCATTAAGGGTATAAAACGCGGAGTACATAAAACCGACCGTCACGCGATATGCAACACACAGACGAAAACGTTTGAGACGATGTAATAAAACTTTCACTTTAACAAATTTAGTTTTACTGTTTAGTGTATGTTTACAAATTAATTAGCGTTAAAAATATTTTTATTATATTGTTTGGTGCTACGGAACTCGGTGTGTGCGAGTATGACTCGCACTTGGCCGGTTTTCTAAATGAAGATTTAACGTTAATGACGGTCATGTTTGTAAACAGTAGGTATGTCGCCACTGACCGACTGATGGCTTGCCGTTTTTATTCCTATGCTTTTACAATTACAGAGTAACACAATAAAACCTACTTGCAAAATAAACATCATTTATCAATAAAAACACACCGACTCTTAAAAAAGAACACAGTCATACGCATACAATGAACGCAGCGCTTATCTTGGATACGCACACTAGCACACGCTGTACGCTGCTCGCTGCTTAGCGCTGACGTCACGTTCATCGTAATTTATTTTTTACTTTTACTTTATTAAATAACGCTCTAATCTGTTTAATTTTGGGAGATTAAGGTTTGGATTGATATATATCCCATTATTAAATGAATTTCAGTCCTGTTACATTTTTGCCGTAAGTAGTATTCAAGATTTTTGGATTTTCTTGATTTTCTGTGAAGTCCGGAGCAGAATTTGTTTAATTTTCATAATAATAGTTAGATATGTTGATAACAATCACTTTAGCACTATTTTTGTCCTGTTAATATTTTTGCCTTAAGTACGAAGTCAAATTATATGATTTTTAAAAAAAACTGATTGTTCCGTGGACGAAAAATGTTTAATTTGCTGACCTACTCGTAGCACTCAATCTGTTCTACAATACTCCAAATAAACATACCTGTTTATATTTTTTTCCACCAAGTTACAACATATTAGACGTTTTCTTAAAAAAAACACATACGCGGAGGTGAACTTTTCGCGGGATACAGCATAACATACTCTCCTGTCCATACCCTACACATTCAATGAAAAAAATCGCTGTTTTTAATTAATGCAGAGTTGGCCTAATTTTCGGCGTAAATTCCCCGGACTAGTATATCCCGCGGAGTTGTGGAGGTCGAGGCTTTTTAAACGCCAAGACTCTCCACAATCGCGAGATATGCAGAATCGAATAACTACCGGAAATTTATTGTGAAGGATGGCACGGTTGACATATGTCGGGCATGCCACCGTCCGGGCAAATCGATCCGTCACATTATCTCCGGGTGTTCTCGTCTAGCTAACGGAGAATACTTGCATAGACACAACCTTGTAGCCAGGATTATCCATCAGCAACTTGCTCTGAAATACAGCCTTGTGGAATCGGAAGTACCGTACTATAGGTATGTGCCCGACCCAGTTCTCCACAATGGCTATATCACACTGTATTGGGATCAATCCATCATCACTGACAGGACTATTGTAGCCAATAAGCCTGATATAGTGGTGGTGGATCGATCAGAGCGGCGCGCAATGATTGTTGACATAACGGTTCCGCATGACGAGAACCTCGTGAAAGCCGAGAAAGATAAGCAAATCAAGTATCTTGACTTGGCTCACGAGGTTGTCGACATGTGGGATGTTGACTCAGCGATCATTGTGCCGATAGTCGTATCAGCCAATGGCCTAATTGCCAAGAGCCTCGACCAATATCAGATGAGGCTCTCGTTAGGCAGCTGGATCAAGGGCTTGATTCAGAAAGCGGAACTCCTGGACACGGCTCGTATTGTTAGGAGGTTCCTTTCTCTGGAGTCCTGAGTCCGGTAGCTTGGACCCTGTTCTCGATACCGGTGGGCTACTATTTGTTATATTTTTAATTGTTTTTTTTTAATACTTACGATTTCGTAAAAATATTTAAAAATGCTTATCATCAAGTGAGATAGTGGTCAAGCGCGAGCCTATTGATAATAATAATAATAAATCACCCTAAGCAGATAAAATTTTAGTGTTTCATACATCATGTTAATATTATGGTCCATTTACCCCAGAATGTTTAGTAGAAAGTCACATTTCTCTTAGAAATAGAGGGAGATATCCTCATTTTTACCCCAAGAACCTGTCTTAAGAGTCCTGGTATTTGAGATATTCATTTCTTTATTGCTCGGAGTGCCCACCTTCACTTTTATTTTTTTTGTTTGAGGCTGTAACGCAACTGTTGATGTGTGGTAATCGGTTGTCGTGGTATGGGCATGTAATGCAGAGGAATGAGAAGAATGTCGTGAGGAAAGTTTTGAGTATGAATGTGGATGGTTATAAGAGTAGAGGAAGACCAAAAAGAAACGATGGATGGGCTGTGTGAAGGATGATATGGCAAGATAGGAGGTGTCTCATGCGATGACAAGTATTAAGAAAGAAGAAGACATGGTGCACCGACCCTAAATAAATTGTAATAAGGGCAACATAATGATGATGATGATGGCTATAACGCAACTATGTTTGGTTGTTATCTACAATGTATATTTCTTGTAGAAATTATATATCTGCTCCTATTAATTATAAATCTTAAAATTAAGTAAAAGTACTTTCGCACCTTAACTTAATTTTAAGATTTTTGATCTACAATGTACATTTCTGCTAGAAATTATATATCTGCATCAAAAAACGTTAAATTTAAAATTTATTTAAAAAAAAAAAAAAACAGTCCGTGGAGTCCCTCCGCGCGGAAGAAGTGAAACTTCGTAATACTACACGCATGCGTTCGAGTGCCATGCATTCACTCTCGTTATTTTATTGAGCTTCTCAAATAATATTTTTTGTTTTCTTGTCGTATTATTTTTATTACATAAGTTTATCGAGGTTATTCTACTCATGGAAATTGAGCGAAGGCTGGTCACACCGAAGAGTCGAATGCATGACTGTTTGCACGCCGTCTTGCGTACCTAGTAGAACTACGTAGTCACAAATCTTGTAATACTGCCATCTCTTAGTGAGTTTTAGAAAATATTCCCCCTCTATGGTAGCGTTAAACTTGTTGGAAGTCGCATAAGAAGTTTTACTTCAATAAAACTTTTAATTGCTAGCAAAGACAACCAATCTCTTAAAAAAGTGTGTCGGTTATTACCACTGTATAACTTTTTTGAGGATCTTTATTTATTGCATTCAAGTATTAATCTTTGACCCTCCTTGAATCTTGAACCACTATTTATCTATTAAAACCAAACCTTACTAACTACTTAACCTTAACGTTTGAAAATGATAACTGATTTTCAAATGTTAAGGTCAATTTTAAATAGTCCCCGACCGAAACAGAATTTTCAGCCGAAACCGAACCTACGGCCTTGGGCCCAGGGGGTCTACTCTCTAAGTCCCTCAACGAAAATACGGGTCCGTCCGTAACTAGCTTTATACTTCGAAATGTACCCTACTCCCTAATATTTTCGAATTCATGAGTTTTGAAAACACATCGGGAGTAAGGACAACTGTCCATCGTGTTGTCATTCATTTTTAGTTCGGGCGCCTAACGAATCTCATGTCCGAAAGTGATGGGAGTAGTAAACTACCGTAACTTTGGCCGAAACTACGTATTTCGTGCTTAGAGAGTAGACCCCCAGTTTCGGCCGACACAGAAACTTATTCATCATCAACGAACAAACATTATTTTTTACTGTTTCGTCGGTCTCGTGGTTGAAACTATTACATTAAATACCTAAAGCCGGAAAGGGCGGCAAACTCAGCTGGCGATCAAGAGCAACGAATACACGAAGTTAGTAAAATGACACACCAAATCACCAAAGTTTATAATAAAAATACCGAGATTCGCCGATAATTGAATCGAAACTTAATTTCTTGGCCGAAACCGAAGCTTCGGTCGGTCACAAAATTTAATTGACATACCATGCCATGGTGATCTATCAAGTACCATGGGCCCATAAGTTGTATCATTAAGTTTTCTTCGAGCCTCATCTATCTTTAAATTTAAATTTGTATGTATTTTTTTAGATGGAGAATACTACGTGGCGTGAAAATTCTGCGTATAAACACAAAGCACAATGTGATCTGGACACTAGGTGTAGCTATACCCGGGGAAACGGGCGCTATGTGCTATTTATTTGACACAGTCCTTCCATTGAAGAAACACACAACATCACCTGCTTTTCCTACCCAACCATTTATTGAGGATCTACCGTTGGAATATTATGATGACTCTGTCCAACCTTTTGAGGAACAGTCCATTACTTTTGAAGAAAATTAAAATTCTAATTAGGTCATGACTGTATAATAAATAAACAGCAAACTGGATGTACACTAAATTACCCCATGAACTTGTAGACGAATAGAGTATTATATTTTCATAGCGTTCGGAGCGTATGCTGGGTAAACCTTCAATGATTAAATAATTATTTTTAATTGTTGAAGACACGCCCCCGACCTGTTAAATAATTACGCTGTTGTATGTGTCAGAAGCATTACATTCAAAATAGTATATAATCTCCGTATAGGGCTAGTATTTAAAAATGTTCTACTCTGTCATAAATGCTAATATAGTAATGAAATACTTTTTGACTATTTTTTTTCATCATTTACCTTACAAATTTTGCATGCGTTTCGACCGCGCGGACATGGCATTTTGTAAACAATAACGTACCTATTTAGTCTTAGACATAAGTTATGGGTTTGAATTATACATCAAATACAGGAAAACAGGTTACAAGTTATTATCTTACTGGAATTACGAGTTTTGAAAAGATATTTGCTATGGTACTCAGAACCACAGTATTTTCAGCTATCAAGCAACGGAGGGGTAACTAAATAATCTGTGATTTCTGAAGATATAAAAAAATCAATGCGTGGAGTCCCTCCCGCACGGAAGAAGTGAAACTTCGTAATACTACACGCATGCGTTCGAGTGCCACGCATTCACTCTCCTTATTTTATTGAGCTTCTAAATAATATTTTGTTATTTTCTTGTTGTATTATTTTTATTACATAAGTTTATCGAGGTTATTCTACTCATGGAAATTGAGCGAAGGCTGGTCACACCGAAGAGTCGCATGCATGACTGTTTGCACGCCATCTTGCGTACCTAGTATATATATTCCCCCTCTGTGGTACCGTTAAACTTAATAAATAACATCCCTGTAGAATACGTGAAATTACTACATCATTGTTTGTCTACCAGTTACTTCATGTACCAAAGTCAATATTACCTGCAGATCGATGGTGTAGCTATGGGCAGTCCAGTGGCTCCAGTAGTAGCCAACATTTGGATAGAGCATTTTGAAGAGTTAGCGATCTCCACTGCATCTACACCCATAAAACTGTGGAAAAGGTATGTTGACGACGTCTTTTGTATCATTGAAGGAGATAAACACGAGGTAGAAGTATGCTTGGCACACCTTAACAGCATATGAGCATACATGTCAGAATAAAATTTACGTTTGAGATGGAAAATGAGAGGACAATTCCATTCTTAGACGTGAAAATAGAGGTTCGTGCAGACGGTTCTCTAGGCCACTAGTCTATCGGAAATCGACTCACACGGATCGTTATCTACACGCTGATTCTCACCACCATCCCAGACACCTGAACTCTATAGTGACTTCACTCACCAACCGTGCATATGATTTATGTGACGAGGAACATTTACGTGCTGAGCTGACACATGTACGGACGGTCCTACAGAGGAACGGATACACTTGGAAAACCGCACAAGTCTTACGAAAAACTGTTCGTAAGCACCGGAAGTGTGAGGTTGAGAGGCAGCCAGCATTTTTGCCGTACATGAGGGGAGTGACCGATAAGGTTGCTAACATTCTTCGGAAATACGCCATAAAGACTGTCTGCACTCCTTTGAACAAACTGTCTCAGATGCTGCGTTCGCCGAAGGACAACTTTCCGTTGGAAAAACCCGGTGTTTATAAAGTGGATTGCTGTTGCGGCAAGTCGTATATCGGTCAGACGAAGCGTACGGTAGCTTGTCGCATAGCGGAGCACATCCGGTAAAAAATAATGACACCCAAAAATCGGCCATAGCTCAACATCTCATCGAATCAGGTTCGAACCACTGGATTGAGTTACATAACCCTCAGTTCATCTCGACAGAACGCCAATATATACCCAGACTGGTAAGAGAAGCGATTGAAATAACTAAATATAAGAACTTCAACCGGGAGGATGGGTTTCAACTGTCGAGAGCCTGGAATCCAGTGGTTCAACTGTGTAAAAACCGAAAAAGGGCCGTAAAAAGTTCGCGAGTGGACACAGTGAGTTTCGTGTGTCGGGAACAGAATCGAGTTGTGAGTGACCGTGGTAGTACGGAGCACAAAAAACGAACAAGGAAGAGGGTAGACCGATTTGTCTGCACATAAACACCCACCCGCAATAACTTCAGTTTATCCGTGATCATGGCGTTTGCAACAGCGCCGAAATATCGGGAACTCGAAACAAATAATACAAATGGTAAATATCCCGTAGTAAGTGTTATTAATAGTGTTAGTGACCATGTCAGTTTAAAAACTTATAACGTTAAACTTGTTGGAAGTCGCATAAGAAGTTTCACTTCAAAAACATAATGTTTATTACAAATGTTTTTATATCTTATAGTTTATTTTAATTGAATATAGAACACTTGAGACACTCGAGACTTTTCTGTAAACACTAAAACATGGTCACCTTTTCGAAACATTCAAAACGTATTGAAAGTTATACATATAGGTACTTATTATGAAAAAAATAATGTTTTGTTGTCTATCATCGGTAGTTCTACATATACAGGGTGTAACGGAAAGGGTATATACATCCTTAAGGGTGTGCTACAGACCATCAAACTGAACATGTTTCTCATCATAAAAAAATTTTTGCTGCAAAAAAAAATATCAGCTGCCTATACATTTGGGTCGAATAGGTATTGCAATTTTCTATGGGGCATCAGATATTTTTTTTGCTGCAAAAAAAAAATATGATGAGAAACCTGTTCAGTTTGATGGTCTGTAGCACACCCTTAAGGATGTATATACCCTTTCCGTTACACCCTGTATAGCCAATGAACTTGAGCAAACGAGACATATTCAACATGAGCGCCCCGTCTATTTACCAACGTCCGTGCGTCGACTGACGTTTCCAAAGAATTTTAAGTGTTAATTCAGAGAATCACTTAAAAGTAATTGAGTAACTTTAAAATATAAGTTTCCTAACACCACCACTAGGATCTATGCACTAGTGTCTAGTGCGCTTGCACCTGCTAGTCTCTGTGCTGTGTGAATCTAGTGCTGAACAATATTTCCTGGGTACGATTATCAGGTCAAGTAAGTAGTTGTTACTGGGATTTCATTTCATTCCATCAGGAATTTGTCAGTAGTAGACCGGAGTCCAGATTTGAGCCTGGTTGAGGGCAATAGGCTCGCCAAACTATTACATGGCACTTAACATAAATTACGAAAGGATGATGCAAATTTTGGTCCCACCCCCCAATAAGTACGTGTAATACGTCGTTGGATAGGTATTTTTAAGCTGAACAAAAGTTACTACGGCACCAAGTTTGAAATCTTAGTCCGTTCAGAGCTATGCTTCATAAATGTATGCGTTTAGCATCCCTTAATCACCGCATGGTCGCCACCCAATATTCTTTTTAGGTGTCAGGTTTAAGGGTGAAGCCCAAGGTGAGTCGGAGAGTCTGGCTGTACCATTATGGCTATTTCCGACGGGTTTTCTCTTGGCTCTAGTCTAAGTCAACCCAGCTTACACTGGACCACATAAAGTACTTGAGAGGACCAGCAAAGTATTCAAACTCATATTGAAGAGATGTTGCAACTCCCTCATTGAACCAGAGATGTAAAATCCAAGAACCGCTTTAGGTATCATTCTTACAAAGCTGCGAACTGGTGGTTCAAAGGAGAAACTTGCAACGTTGTTTCATATGTCAAGACAAAACCTAGAGTGATTGATGGCCATTGCACGTGGGTGTCTTACCAATGATTACGTTGTCCGTCACCTAGGACTCGATCATATAAACAGAAATGATATTCTACGTCGAAGCCTAATTATACCAAGAGCTTTATTTGCAAATGATGAAAATACGAAAGTAATGTTAATATGTGATAGGATTTATGTCTATGTACATAAAAGTGCTAACTTCTTATTCGAACGACAGTCATAAAGCTCACATAAGTTTCAAAATCTTTTAAAACCGTTTCTTATTGTCACCAAAAATGCCTGTATAATTGATGTCACAGAGCCATATGCCGCCGCCACGAAAACGGATGCAAACATAATGAGTCTAATAACAACAAGCAAACAAATAAACTCTTCAGCTTTATTATTAGTATTAGACTAATAATAAAGCTGAAGAGTTTATTTGTTTGCTTGAACCCGCTAATCTCAGGAACTACTGGTACGATTTAAAAAATTCTTTCAGTGTTAGATGGCTCATTTATCGAGGAAAGCTATAGACACTGCGACCAATGGAGCTGAGCAGCAATGAAAAATGTTGCGAAATCGGGGAAACTGTGACGCAGACGAAGTTGCGAGCTATGAATAATTGTGAACATCCAATTCATTGGCTCCTTGAAACTAACGATGTTTTTATTTTGGATCGACGGTTCAGGAACAGTTGGGGCGATATAGAAGCTTGTGGTTACGAATACTATGTCCCCTTCAAACGATAGACACGAATCGCAACTTACGAACGATCAGGCCAACCAATCTCGACTGGTCACTATTTGCCGCTGGGTAGTGGAGATGGTTAACGGTAGGATCAAGCGCGATTTTAAGCTGTTGCACCAAAAATATTTCAACAATGCGTTGCCATATATGTTTTACGATTTCAGAATCGCTGCCGCTATCACAAAACACATTCATACACCCATCGGAGTTAGTCAATACGCAGAAGTTTTCAGCAACAAAATAAGGCAGAAGTTACACACACCTAATATTTTATTCAACTACGTTGAAAGGAAAAGTTTAAACAGTGGAAGAGCTGATTTTACAAGATTAGATGCAAATGATTTGGTGATTTTCCGAGATTCAGTAAAGAACAAATCATTTTATTAGCTTTGGGAACCTACCAATTGAAGTTGCATAAGTCTTACTGCCGCGAACACTTAAAAAATAGATTGTTTACAATATAAATATATCGAGAAGCAGTACTGGAGGATTTATCTGATTATGGCATCAATAAGGATGCTTGGCTCTTACGTAGTCGCATTCAGTCGCGACATATTAGATCTAGAAAGTACAACTGTTACATATTATTTGACAACAATAATAATATCTAAAGACCGGACGCCATACTGTAGGTACCTGTGCGCATATTGTGTCAATCGTTTGCTACCTAGGGTATGCCAGACATGCGGGATTTGTAGGACCAGCCTTATTTTTAAATGAGGTCATATTAGACACAGATTATAGGTAGGCAGTTAGTAGGTAGTTGGCAGGTTATATGCAGGTAGTAGGCAGGTTCTAGGCAGGTAGTAGGCAGCGCGTAGGCAGGTAGTAGTCATCTAGTAGGCAGGTAGTAGGTAGATAAGTAGCTACAAATGCCTTGCACGCATGCTGATGGATCAGCTAGTTTAATAAATAGACCCTGACGACTCTGATGATAGTGGTAGTTAAATAGATAATACTTGAGTTGATTAAAAAAGTGCATTATGTTTGGGAAAAACATTATTTTTGACAATTGTTAAACTCAGTAGTTTAATGTTGCACAACTCTGAACGGACTAAGATTTGGAACTAGGCGTAATAGTAACTATTGTTCAGCTTAAAAATACCTATCCAACAACATACAACACATAGCTATTGGAGGGTGGGACCACAGTTCATACAAATCCTGGCATCATCCTTTGGGATTCCTTGTACACCACTGCCATAGTCAGTTCAGACCGAATGGAAAACCCCCCCCCCGCGCAGGTTCGTGCCTCTGGTTGCTATTGACAACAAAAGCAGTCATAACATGGTCGAAACCGCGCGGCAACACGCGCCCACCAATCGCCGCCGCCGTCACCCAAGCCGCGCCTGCCGCGCTGCGCCCCACCGTGAGTGTGTCAACACACGCACGGCCGGCCGCCGCCGCTGCCGCGCCGACAGCCGGGCCCGCTACATCACCCGCACCACCCCGCTTGCTGGCAGGCTCAGCCGCCGCAGCGTCGTCTGCACTGATGTCGCCGCCCCCGCCCCGCAGCGCAGCCCAAGACTCGCCCGCGCCCGCGCCCATGTCGCCCTGCTACTCAAGTGAGTGCAGCGACGTGGAGCAGAGCGACATGGACGAAGAGGATTATGAGGTAGGTGCCCCTACCTCTAATAAAGTGACGCCCAATGAATCGGCGCTCGAGCGCGATACTCGCGCCCAGCGCCGACCACGCAGCCCGGACGACGAGGCCGCCGAAGAGGCGAAGCGCGTCTGCCCCGACTCCCCGCTCCCACAGCGTGAACCGCGTGGTCGAGCCGGAGCCGGGTCGCCGACGTTCGCCGAGGCGGCTCGCCGCCCGCCCACCGGACAAGACGCCTCATGCAATGTGACGCTTCCCGCCGCCGCAGCCCCAGCACAAGGCACGAGTGCGGCAGCAGCCGCCAGTGCCAAGGCAAAAGGTAAGCCCCGCTACCCTCCGTTGGTGGTGGAGAGGATGCCCAACTGGGCCTTCCATTTTAGGGCGGTGAGGACCATCCTGGGTCACCCACCGAACGCACGTCCTTATCAGGGTGGGATTCGGTTCCTGCCTGAAACGGAGGACGAGTTCAGGGTGATCCAGCGGTACCTCACGGACCTGGAAAAATCGGAGGGCCTAAGCTGGTTTTCCTATTCTCTACCAGCGGAGCGAAGCGTCAAAGTGGCTATACGTGGGCTGCCAGCGGACACGGACCCAGACGAAATCCTGGAGGAGCTGAGGGCGCTTGGATACGAGCCGGAGTACGTCCGGAATATCAAAGCGCGCGGCGGACGACCCGGCTGCCTATTCCACGCCGTCCTCAGAAGGCAAGTGGACTTTAGAACGATTTACGACACCACCGAATTGCTATGCATGAGGGGTGTTCGTGTTGATGCCTGGCGGAGCAAACAAGGGCCCGCCCAGTGCCACCGGTGCCAGCTGTTTCGACACAGCTCGCATCGGTGCCGCCCGCTCGCATGTGTGCGTTGCGGGGAAAACCATGCCGCCCGAGACTGCCCACGCCCAAAGGCCGAGAAGGCCACCTGCGTGAACTGCGCGGGTGACCATCCGGCCAATAGCAGCGGGTGCCCAGTCTTCCGGAGAGAACTCCGGAACAAAAGAGCGGGCACTGTCGCCATCACTCGGCAGCGCCGGGAAACGGTGGCTGCTGCCACACAAATAGAGTCCCATGAGGCACCCAGTACATCGCTGATGGCAACAGCGAACGGGCCCTCAGTTAACCAACAGGACGCTCCCGCCACGAGGCGGAGAAAAAAGCGACCACGCGGAGGGAGGAACAGGAGAGGGAAAAAACCCCACCTCCCCGCGGTGCAATCCAGACAGGACCCTGGCCCTGTCCCAGCGCAGGCGTCGATACAGACGCCCGCGGTACCTACCACCCAACACGCCGCCACAACACCTACCGACGCCGCTACTGGCGCCGGCATGAAGAAGGGGAAGAGGGCAGGGAAACCCGCCCCACCCACAGACTCAGCTACGGTCGCCGCTCACTTAGTAGCGGCGCCTAGCGCGCCCCAGCCGCTAGCCGGCGCCCCAGCGCAACAGCGCTTGCTCCCTCCCTCATCGGAGTTTACCGCCTGCGCCATCAGGCTCCTAATGGACCTCATAAGGGCCATTAATAATAATAATAATAATAATAAATTTTATTTAATAATAAGGTATACATGAAATACAAGTTTTCTTAAATCTATGTCATGTTCACTAATGGTTTGTGCCTGAACTAGGTAATCCTGTGTTTCAGGCGATTGGAGGTAAAATTAATTGATCAAATAATCACATATCATATTATTCTTATTGCTAAATGTGTAAAAAGGTGTATAAAATTATAATTACTAAACTTACTAACTAATTGAAAAAAACAAAATAACACTAATACTAACAGTATTTACTTTAGCACAAGTAAGCTTGAAGAGTTTCCTTAAGGAATTTTTTGCAGTTACTATAATTTAGGGAGTACATGTTCCCATTTTCATTTAGCCTGTTATAGAGTAGCGGTCCGAGGTACATATAAAATTTTGCTGTGAAAGCATGTTTTGTACTTTTATGAGGGCAAACTATATCTTTCCGTCTCCTTTTAGTAAACTCTGTGCTGTATGGAAGTGCTGCGTGTTGTTTTAGTACAGTGCTCATTATAAATAACTGTCGAACTGTTAGTACTTCACAGGATTTATACAGGAGGTTTGTGGGGAAAAGGAAAGGACGGCAAGTAGCCACCTTGAGAATAGCTCTTTGAGCTCTTTCAATGGTCAATAGCAAAGTCTTACTGGTCCCACCCCATGAAGTGATACAGTAATTCAAAATTGACTGACAAAGAGCAAAGTATACTTGCCTAATTATTTTAAGATCTGCTATCAATCGTAGTTTTTTGAATACGTAAATCAGCTTACGAATTCTATTATTCAGAGCTTCCATATGCTGTTTGAAGGAAAGGGTCTCATCTAATATAATTCCCAGGTATTTTAATGTATCTGTCTTTTTAATATTGGGACATTTACACTGGTTATCTCCAGGGACTGGGCAACAATGAGCATGCAGCGATGAAGGGATATTGGATATTTGCTTGCGCAACGAAAACTTAATGTAATTTGTCTTCTCTGCATTAAGTGTTAGTAAGTTATTTTGAAGCCATTTATTTACAATATTAAATCCGTGTTGCGCATGATTGTAGACTTCATATTCTGTGTCAGCCGAAAAAAGTAGAGCAGTATCGTCAGCGTAAGTAATGATAGTGCCATGCTCTAGCTTTAGATTGCATAGATCATTTATGTAGATCAAAAACAAGGTAGGCCCTAAAATACTTCCTTGAGGAACACCAAAGCATGTATTTTTTTGAAAAGCGCTGAGGACGTTGCCAATCTTTACGCATTGGGAACGATCTTCTAAATAACTTTTGAACAATTTCAGCTGGACGCCTCTTATACCCATGATCTCAAGCTTACGCAACAGAATTGGAATGTAAACTGTGTCAAAAGCTTTAGCGAGGTCCAGGAAAATTCCTACTGTATGATTACCCTTGTCCAGATTTTGCGCTAGATAGTCAGTCAGATGGTGTACCGCATCAGCAGTTGAAACTTTAGGCCTAAATCCAAACTGCCGTTCAGACAGAATTGATTTGTCTTCCAAATATTTTAACAACCTTTTGTTTATAATTTTTTCCAATATTTTAGATAAAGAAGGCAGTAGAGAAATAGGTCTATAATTTGTCACTTGCTCTTTGCTGCCTGATTTATAGACAGGGACAATTACAGCTTTTTTGAGACACTCTGGAAAATGACCTGAAGATAAACAAAGGCGGAAAATATAAGTCAGTGGCCGTACCAAAATGTCCTTGAATTTTTTGATAATTTTATTCGATATGTTATCCCAGCCTACTGCACATTCTTCTTTCAGGGTCATAATTATACTTTCCACCTCAGTCTCGTCAGTATCTAGCAGCGCAAAGGATGTTAAAGCAGTGCTGCAGGTAAAAGGAGTGCTTGTTAGATTTTGGGATTGACCCAGATTTTTTTCAGCCAGACGCTTTCCAACATTAACAAAGAAATTATTTGCTATGTTAGCCGATTCCAGCGTTGACGATTGTGCTTGTAATAAACCTGAAGATGACTCATATTGTTTCGTGCTATACGTTGCGTTTTTAATATAGTTCCAGATCTTTTTACTATTTGTTCCAGCCTTTTCCAATGCCACTTTGTCGTAGTTGCTTTTAATTTTTTTAAGGAGATCATTGCAGAAATTTCGATATCGTTTGTACGAAATTTGCAAAACTGCACTGTCTGGATTAGATTTAGCTTTCATATGCAGTTTATCCCTATGTTTCATACAGCGTATAAGACCTGGTGTAATCCATGGTTTTAGGTTGTAATATTTGTTGCTCAACTGCGATATGACTGTGTTTTCCTGAATTGCATTTCGTAAGTTATCAATTACAAACATCATGCAAAACTGTGGGTCAGCGGAATTATAGACTGGATCAAAATTGATGACGCGTAAATCTTCTTCAAGTTTATTTATATTCAGTTTTGAGATATTGCGAGTGTCTTGTTTAGGTAATTTACGATTTAGGGTTAGTAGGGCAGCATTATGATCGGTTATTGTTGAGTTAACAACAAGTGCAATTGAAGGGAAATTTGATTTAAGCATAATATGATCCAAACAGGAGCCACTGTGATGTGTAGGAAAGCTGTGTGCTGGGAGCAGGCCATGAAAGGCGCATAGGTTCAGGTAGTCCTGAGCAGACGCATCAGCACTTCCTGGTAGAATATTGATATTAATATCTCCAATTACAACCATGTTTTTGACAGATGACAGGGATTGCAAAGTCTCATTCAGAGAGTCAGTAAAAATGTTAGTATTTTTAAACGACGGAGGTCGATATAATGCTAATATCGCAAATTCTGATCCGATTGTAACTAACAGTCTGTTACATTCGTGCATATTAGGTTCCTGAACAGAGACATTGAGATGATCTCTTGCATAAACTATCACCCCATCATTTTGGTTGTAATTTATAGTACTTTTATACATATTATATCCCGGTATTAATGGTATGTTATATTGTTTAGCAAGCCAGCATTCAGTTAAAACAATAACGTCACAATTAATGTTTAGCCGTTGCTGAAATGTAGCAAAGTTATCAAAATTTTTAAAGACACTGCGAATATTTTGTGTTAATATAGTTAGTGGAGTTTTGTATCGGGATACATATTGTCTGCAGTTTTCCGCTTCACAAACTTTGGACTCGGATACAGAGAAATTATCTAAATCATCAATAAAATTATTTAACATAATTGCAGTTAAAAATTAAAACTTAAAAAAGGTCAGAAAAAAATAAATAATTAACGGCGCTCTTAGGCGCCTCCATAATCTACAGAATTGATGTACCTTTTTTCAGCCATTATTTTCGCCGGGCAGTCCACAGCACCTGTGCTATGCTTGTCTGGCTTTTTGAAATGCAAGCAAGTAGGTAGCGCATTTTGGTTCGCCAGCCTTCTTTGGACATTCTTTTACTGAGTGACCTTGATCACCACAGTGGCCGCAGGTATACGATAACTGTCGACATGACTTGGCCGCATGTCCATACTGCTGACACTTATAACATCGAGTGACCAAAGTGAAGTCTCTCACAGGGCATGATGACCAATTTACAAAAACTCGGTCTTGCGATATCAGGGCTTTGCGAATGACTGCAGATACTTCAATTATGTAATTACAGGTCTCAGCGTCTTTCTTACCTGACTTATGACTTAATTTAACAGAGCTCAAGAAAGTCTCAAGGCTGCAGTTCTGAAGTTTCTCGGCTAGATTTTGGTTGAACAAACATGTAAAAACCTCATTTTCCTGCATAGATGTCGGCACTCCTATGATCACAACCCTAGGCTTCCTTTTATGGGGCTCGTCGACTGTTAGGCCTGACTTTGTAAGCTGCACCGATTGTCTCAGCTTCTCGATATCGTCCTTCGTCTCGGTGCTGATGATAACACCGCCGTTCTTAGTCTTGCGTAGGCCTCTCACCTGGAGCTTCATTTGTTCAGGGCAGATAAGTTTTTGGACAAGAGTTTTGGTCTCATCACTGGTCTTCAGCTTGTCACTCGGATAGATGGCCACAGAACTTACATAACTCGGCTGGATAAAATTGTTGGCACCTTTCTTTACCATGTCAGCAAAGGTAGATCCCTGGGCAGGTTTCGCCGAATCTTCGATACTCAGCTTAAGGTTTTGTAGCTGCTGCGAAAGATCGAGTTGGTTTTCGAGAGTCCTGATGGTGAAGTGCGATTGGAGGGCTTTTGCTTTGACGGACTGGTACATGACGGCCATCTGCGAGGTCCCATGGCTAACCTTCCGGCTTAGGCTAATGATGCGCGTTTTCTGGTCCACATTCAACTTTCCTTCAGCTGCAATAGCGCACACCTCATTCATTAGAGAGGGCCAAGACGCGGACCTGATCATCCTCGACGGGCTCACCGAGCTACTACGGCTCTACTACGCCAGCCCATCGAGCAACAAGTCTGGATTGCCGCGACCTTAGAATAAGGCCGCCCATCTCCGCCTCCTCCTCTAGGTTTTACAGGACTACCCGGATCGACAGGAGACGGCGTCGCACGGCTGCCCCAGGTATCATACCATGGGTGCACTAGCGACCGCCGACTCGCGATGGCATGTCGCGTCCGCGGCACTACGCCAACCGCAGGAGCGCCCGCTTCCTGCCCTTGTCGCCACATGTGCGACTTGGTGCCTGCGGATGCGACGTAGCCATCGTCACTACCGGACTTGACTCGCCCGGGTAGGCCGCCCCAGTCTACACGCGACCTACCCACCCAATAAGACTCCACACTCATCACACACACTCGAAGCGCGTCGTGGTCTAGGTTAATATAGGCATGACGCGCATCGAACATGCATTCATTACTCCACATGCATCCAAACTCACGCGATGAATGTGCGGCGCGGGCTCGCTATTCATTCGCTTACAAGAGCGGCGTTACACAATACAATGCCGCTCTAACCCATACACTACGACCCCTTAGTCTGGAACGCAATCGGCTAGCTCTGAGAGCGCAACGGACGGGGGTCAACGCCTTAGCGGTAGGATGCGCCATCAGAGCCGCCTCCGGCTGGCCTGCATCTGCTGGGCCTCCCCCGGGCAACCGGAGGTCTCACCTGGCGATGACAGGCCGCCGAGGCGGCGTGAAGCAAGCGGCGCTCGGTACGGTAACTGTAGGTGTGGACTGTATAATATTCTTCTAAATAAAACAATTACTTCTTCTTTCTTCATTTATTTCCAGGGTAGCTTGCTGCGCGCGGTGGTCGTGAGAGAATGCGCCGTTCGCAACAAGCGCCCGTTCTTATATACATTTACACGCATGGTGCAAGTAGTGGGAGTACGGAGTGCGGTTTCAATGCTTTCGGCCGACCACGCTTAAGTTGTGTACGCGTGCCTCCGACAGGTCGAAACCTGTCCGTGCTTGTCGGTGCTTGGAATCGTACTTCGTACTCTCTTACAATTCTTTGGATTAGGTATTAGGGGGCATCAAACAAACCCTAATCGACATAATTACTGCTTTCCCTAATATCAAATGAGTTTTTATTTAACCATCTTATTATTAGACCTTAACTTATTTACATTACAAATATTTACGTCATGTTTGATTAAAATATAATACATTAAGCTTCGTCGTCCGTAACATCCTCTCCCCGGCGCAGGGTTACCGTAGCCTCATTTATCCACGCAGAGGACGGCGAGCTTGTTGACTGGACGCCGTAGGATGCCCGCTGTAGTCCTGATGTCAGCTGACCGCACCTTGCCGTCCGGGCCGCTGTAGATAGCTTCCACGACGCCTCGTGGCCACGTCCCTCTTGGTAGTGCAGAGTCGATCACGACGACCAGGCTGCCGACTTGAAGAGGTGGCCGTTGATCATCTGACGCCCCTCGGGGCACCAGCGTAGGCAGGTATTCGTCCACCCAGCGCCGCCAGAAATGGTCGGCGAGCGCTTGGGCGGCTCTCCATTGTTTGCGACTGGCCTCCTCACAAGGGCCAGTAAGAGGAAGGCCTGAGGAGGTCCCGATGATGAAGTGATTGGGCGTGAGAGCCTCCGGATCGTTAGGATCGACGGAGACATGGGTGAGAGGCCGAGAGTTGATGGCGTGCTCGGCCTCTGTTAGCAGCGTCAGTAGCACCTCTTCCTTTAGTGCCCGTTGATGTAGTGTTGCTCCCAGCGCGGTCTTGACAGAGCGTACGAGTCGCTCCCACGCTCCCCCCATGTGCGGCGCCCCAGGTGGTATGAATTTCCACCTCATTCGATGTCCGAGTCCAAAGTGGACGAATTCTTTGGCCCATTCCTTATAGGCCGCTCGTAGCTCGGTGTCCGCCCCTCTAAAGTTTGTACCATTGTCTGAGTACATTACTTGGGGCCAACCTCGTCGCGCAGCCATTCTTCTTATTGCCATCAGGGCCGAGTCAGTTGACAGACTCGACACCAATTCTAGATGTACTGCCCTCGTGACTAGGCAGGTGAAGAGAGCGCCCCAGCGTTTTTCATGTCTTCTTCCTATGACTACTATCATTGGTCCGAAATAGTCGGTTCCACAGTATGTGAAGGGCCGTTGTGCCCCTGTCAGTCGCTCCACTGGTAAGTCCCCCGTCGTCGGCTTCACTGGCGTAGCTCTTCGGATGCGACAGAGTTGACATCGTTGCGCGATGGCTCGTACCGTAGGGCGTAAGTTGACTACCCAGTATTGTTGTCGCAGGTCGTTGATTACACGTTCGTTGTTAGCGTGACCGGCTCGACGATGTGCATCTTCTACTAACAGTCGAGTAAAGGGATTTTTTCCATGTAGAATGACGGGCGTCTTCCTTGTGTCAGCAACCGTTGCGTGACCGATCCTCCCTCTGACACGGAGTATTTGTTCTTGCAAGTACGGGTCTAGCCTGTAGAGGCTACTCGTTCTGGGTATCGGCTTGCCTTTTTCCAGCAATCTTATTTCTTCAGCGTAGTCCTCGAGTTGTGCCTGTTTTATCCATAATTTCTCGGCCTTTTCTATTAGGTCGACGGTCATTTGGATAGTCCTATCTTTACACTTTTCTCTGAAAAGGAAGGGCACAGCTGTCGTTCGTAGCAGCTTTTCATATGACGAGAACCTTTTTATGTCTGGTAAGTGAGAAGGGCGTTGTCTCTCCTCGTTCGTGGTGACATAGGTAATCTCAGTTTCCATGTTGTCTTCTTTTACTTTTTCTTTAGGCCAAGATTCTTCTTCTTGGTACAGGAACGCGGGGCCGGTGAACCATCTGTCGTTAGGCGTCATGTGTACAGCGTAGTCAGGGCGAGTAGCGTCGTCCGCGACGTTGTGCTCCGTCGGCACCCATCTCCATTGGCTGGAGCTGCTTAGCTCGGCGATCTCGCCCAGGCGATGTGCTACGAATGGCGTGTACTTTACTGCGTCTTTTTCTATCCAACGTAGTACGGTTTGTGAGTCCGTCCAATACGTTACGCGTTCAGGCTTGTCTCGATGTTCTTGTAGCACCGTTTGTGCTAGTCGTGCGCCGATCACCGCTGCTTGTAGTTCCAATCGTGGGATGGTGACAGGCTTCAAGGGCGCTACTCGCGCCTTGGCGGCGACTAATCTGACGTCCACTCGTCCGTCGGGCTTCTTGAATCTCCAGTAAGCCGTCGCTGCGTAGGCTTGCTCGCTCGCATCACAAAATATATGTAACTCCATGACGTCATCAGGGCCCTTGCCGTACCACCTAGGGATGCGTAGCTTAGTCACCTCGTTCAGACTTCGCATCCAGTCATCGAAGTGTTGTATGTCTTCGTCAGGAATCACTTCGTCCCATCCGACGCCGTACCTCCATAGGTTCTGAAGCAGTATCTTGCCGGTGACCGTGAAATGGCTAATGAGACCTAGAGGGTCATAGACAGCCATTACTGCTCCTAGGGCTTCTCGCTTGGTAGGCGCTCGGTCTCTACTTTTCACCTCGGGTGCCAGCCGACTTAATCCAGTGTTAAAACCCAGCTCGTCTGAGCCTGTCTGCCACAGCAGCCCGAGTGTCTTGTCTGTGTTGTCGTCTCGTTGTCCCAGCCTCACTTCCTTGTCGCGCGCTTGCTTTTCTTGAGTCACATTCGTTGCCACGCCGTGCTTGTTGGAACACCACCCTCGTAGATTGAAGTGTGCGTTCTTGTGGATTTCCATGACCTGGCGCGCCACCCTAGTCGCTTCTTCTTCTGTCGCGAAGCTGTCGACGTAATCGTCCATGTAGTGACTCGACGTTATGGCTCGCACGGCGTCGGGATATTTCTCTGTGAATAACTTCGCGTTGGCATCTCGTACCGAGTGCGCGATGAAAGGAGAACACGACGCTCCGAACACCATTGATGTCATCTTGTACCTTCTCGGCGGCTGGTCACGTTCCTCGCCTCGCCAGAGGAACATCTGTGCGGCTTGATCTTGTTCCCTTATCTTCACTTGCAGGAACATTTCTTGAATGTCCGCGGTGACGGCCACTGGACGCTCCCTGAATCGGAACAATATCCCGGGTAACGGTCGCAGGAGGTCGGGCCCTTCCAGCAGGTAATCGTTCAGACACACCCCACTGTAGCGGTGCGCGGCGTCGAACACTAGACGCATCTTGCCTGGCTTGTTTGGATTTACGACTGGGAAGTGTGGTAGGTACCAAACCTTCTTGTTTTCATCTTCTCTTCCATTACACTCTTGAGCGTAACCCTTGTCTAATAGATTCTTGACCTGTGCGCTATATTGTGCTGCAAAGTGCGACGACGAGTCCATTTTCTTCTCCATTGTTCGCAGCCTTTTCAACGCGCAGCTATAGTTATTCGGCATTGACGCTTCCTCGTCACGCCACGGCAATCCTACTTGGAAGTGATCGCCGATCTTCTTCATTGTTCCTGAGACCGCGTCGATCGCCTTTTTATCCTCCGGTCTGACCTTCTTGGTCAGAGAAACTCCCAGGGCGTCGATACTGAAATGCGACTTCACAAGCTCTTCTACGCGACGTATATCTTCTGCCTGTCCCTTAACAGACACGTCGTGAAGGTGTAGTACTACTTGTCCCTCTCGTTTCTTTAGCGCGGCGCGCGGCGCGGTGCCGTGGATCACCCATCCTAGTTCGGTGTGCGAAGCTGCAGGCTCGTTCCTTTTGCCCATGCGTAGTTCACGTGTGACGATGAGATGCCAATTGTCGGCACCTATCAGTACTTTCGGTATGGCTTTCTCGAAGAACGCGTCCTCTCGTATGCCTTGGAGGTGTGGGTAGGCCATCAACGTCGCCCTGTCCACTGTCTGACCATGGAGCTGCAGGTTCTTCATTGTCCTCGCACGTAGTTCGTGAAATTCACCGCCCTGGCCACGTATTTGAATCTTGACCTCTTGGCTGGATTCTTCGTGTTGCTGTGACGTCACACCCTGTATTCGTAGAGTAGATGTCGGTCCATTCACCTTTAGACGGCGTGTCAGTTCTTCGTCGACAAGTGATGTAGTCGAGCCCTCGTCCATTAATGCGAATGTTAATACTTGGCCGCCGGGCCCTTTGAGTATCACGGGGCACATCTTTAATAGCACTTGCTGCGGCGCTCCGCTCGGCACGGAGACTGTCATCACGGACTCCTTTACTTGGTTCTCGACTTCGGCTGTCTTCTCTTTATTTTCAGTCGATGTTGTTTCCTTCATCTCTCTGTGCAGCAACGCGTGATGTGGGCGGTTACATGATTCCTTCCCGCATCGCTTGGCTCGGCACTGGTCGCGTCGATGGCGCCTGGTAACACACTTGAAACATACCTGCTTATCGCGTGCCCACTGCCATCTGTCATCGACGCTCATCTTCAGAAACTTGGTGCACTTGGGTACTTCGTGATCACTGCCGCAACACAAACACGTTTTCTTGGCTTCATCGTTTTTCTCTGTTGTCGTGTAGACTACCTCTCTGCTTGTCCTCTTCTTGGCGTTCGCTTGAGGAGCACCTTTCGTCTCCTTCTTCGGAGCAGGAGCAGTCGTCGTGTTCGTGAAGGCGTACCTCATGGCTCTGTCGGCTTCTCGCATCAGGAACCTGGACAATAATATAATCTCGGGTTCACGCGACGATACAACTGTCTCCGCAGCGTAGTCGCACCATCTTGATTTTATGTGTGGGCTTAGCTTCTCTATGACTTCCCGCACCAACATTGGGTTCCATATATATCCGCGGTTGTCCATATTCGATAAAACACATATGATGTTTTGTAGCTTAACCGCGAACGTGTTCAAATCGCTGGCCACGCTCGTGAGTCGAGGTAGTTTCTTCAAGTCTTCCATCACATCCATGAGTATTTCTGGCCTCCCATAGTATTGTTCGAGTGTCTTCATGACCACTTGTGGGTCTGTCGCAGTGAACAGGAGCGCTGACACTGCTTCTCTTGCTTCACCTTTGATGCAGTTTCTCAGTCTTGCTAAGTTTTCGACTGCTGTAAACTTGTAGACACCCGACGAGTCTGTGTACGCAGCCTTAAACGGTAACCATTCGGTGGCTGCCCCTGTGAATACAGGCAGCTCTGTTACTTGTCGTGGCGGCGGACGTACACGCATCATCTTGTCCAACGTATCGGCGAGTTGCTCAATTCCTCTTCCTACTCGACGTTCCCCTCTTGTAGGTGATCGCGAGGCCGATCGTGGTCTTCGATATTCGTTCCTAGCAGGCGTAGCGGCGTCGACACAAGTGGCGGGTTCGTTGCAGGCGGCAGTCTCGTGTGCTGTGTGTGTGGCGGCGGGGTACGGGGGCTGCTCCTTTTGCAGCCGATCCGTCATTTCTGGGTGACTTCGGTCCATACTTTGAAGCCACTCGTCCACCCTGTCGTCACTCCTATGCACTGAGCCCTCTTCGCAGGCTTCTGCCTCAGCCTCAATCGCCGACACTTCATACTCGAATCGCTTGCTGACGAGTTCCTTCTCAATTTCCAGTTGCTGGTTTCGTATCGCAGCGATCCTCTTCTGTGCCTCGTATTCTGCCTTCTTGACTCTTGCTACGTTGCTACCATTCGATCTTCTGGAGCGTATCGTGCTGGCTGTATCCCTCACTGACACTTCACGCGCTTCTATCATAGTTCTTGCTGAATCCTGGGTTCGTAGTGCTGAGACCGTTGGATAACACGACGCGGATGGCGTCGCGAGCGTTTCGCCATAATCGTACGCGGTCGCGGTGGCTCTACCCGCCTGTACGAGGCGTGGAGCCGGCGCGGCGGGCGCGCTATCGGACGTGGTCGGCGCAGCTCTCCCCGTTACGGCGGTGACGGGGGGCGCGGTCGCGAACGCGGGGGCGGCAGGGTCGGTGCCAGCCATGGGCGCACTGTACGGAGTGTGCTGCAACGCGGACGCGGTGGTTGACGGCGACCTGGGCGGATCTTCGAATGTTCTAGGTCTTCGACTATCGTAGCCCGATTCCGATTCATTTTCCCTCGCTGAAACGCTTCTGGTCTTCATTTCTTGAAATTATCTTGATCTTGATCTTGAAATTAGCTTGATATTGAAGTTAACTTGATTTATTGCACTATTTTCTTGAAGGATTTGCTGTTTTTTCGCGTGTTCAATTTGTAGATCCGTGTCGAATGACCAAAACTGTAGATCCGTCTCGAATGACCAAAACTGTAGGTGTGGACTGTATAATATTCTTCTAAATAAAACAATTACTTCTTCTTTCTTCATTTATTTCCAGGGTAGCTTGCTGCGCGCGGTGGTCGTGAGAGAATGCGCCGTTCGCATTTTTTTTTTTTTTTTTTTTTTGAATGGCATCTCGCAGTTCAACCTATGAGGTTGTCGTCTGCTTAACCGGACTATCCTGTGGGTGCCTTTAGAGTAAGGCCTCCAGCCAGGGCATAAAAACTTACAAACTAAGCGACTGCACGCTAAGGGCACCCCCTGTGGGGTACGAACCTCGGCTTAGGGCGTCGCTGGGGGAAGACTGCATGGGGACAGGCTGGATCTGAATGGTATCATTATTTAGGGGCTGATTTAAAACTACTGGCACAGCATCGCGGGCTGGCTCGAGCGAGGGTCGGGGAGGGCATGGACCGGGACGTCGCGACGTACCTCGACGGCGAGGTCGGAAAGACGGCGGTTTGAGTCGGAACTTTTTAAGAGTGCTAGTCTCTTTGCTACTCTCCTGGAGGAGGGTGATAGCATCATCTGGAGTGACAAGGGTATGCCTAGGACGGCGTACTGTACTAATGCGCGAGGGTTCGTAACGGGCGGCCGCTGCGATCAGGGGATTACGGTGTTTAATGGCGTTATCGAAGAAACGCTTCGAAAGACGTTTCATAAACTGAAGGACGGTGGGCATTCTAAGGTCTACGTGTAGACGGTCATTACGGACATAAAAAGGGGCTCCCGTGACTCTGCGTAAGAACCGGTTCTGTAAAACTTGCATCCTATGGATGTACTTAGGCTTGGTGTGAGCGTACACGACGCAAGCGTACGTCATAATGGGGCGGATCACCGCGGTATAAAGGCGCAACTTGCACTTGAGTGACAACTTGCTTTTTGCCGAAATCATGAAATGAAGCCTACCCATAGCAAACGCAGCTCGGTCGCGAGCTGCTTTGATGTGCGCCGCGAAAGACAAGTGGTTGTCAAGTATGACTCCTAAGTACTTGGCTTGCTTCTCCCAAGGGATAGGCTTACCGTACATAGTGATCGGGCTGAGCGCGGGTGGCTTAATTTTACGCTGTTTAGAGTAAAGAACTGCCTGGCTCTTGTCGGGGTTCACCTCGATTCTCCATTTCCGGAACCAAGCGCCTAAGACGTTGGCTGAGGTTTGGAGGGTGCTATAGATAGCGTCGTGACTGCGGCCAGTGTAATAAATGGCCGTGTCGTCCGCGAACAGGGCTAACTGAGCCTTCTTGCTCTTGGGGATGTCACTGGTGAACAGAGTAAAGATAAGGGGAGAGACGACGGAGCCCTGAGGGACTCCGGCTCTAATGGGGTGGGGGGAAGACAGTGCCTTCCCGATGCGATAGCGGAAGGTGCGATCCGACAGAAAGTCTCGTAAGATGAGCACGAGACGGTCCGGCACTCCCAGTTTGTACAGCTTATATAATAAGCCGTTGTGCCAGACTTTGTCGAAAGCCTTTGCTATGTCGAAGTACAACACACCCGTCATCGCTCCACGCTGGAAGCCAGCGCTCAAGTGTTCTACGATGCGATGGGCCTGTTGAATGCAGGAGTGTCCGGTCCTGAAGCCAAACTGCTCGTTGGGGATGAGACTCTTAGCCTCGGCGAAGTCTTTGAGTCGCTTATAAATAAGTCTCTCGTAGATTTTGCCGAGTGCGTTCAGGAGACTGATAGGTCTGTAGCTCGAGGGCTCAGACTTGGGTTTGCCTGGCTTGGCGAAACCGATGACAGTGGCCTCTTTCCATATTTGGGGAAAGGCGTTGTTGCTCAGGGCGCCATTGAAGATGGCCGCCATTAACACGACGAGCTGAGCGGGGAGGAGTTTTAACACCCTATTGGTGATTCCGTCGGAGCCGGGTGCTTTCCGCGGTTGAAGCTTATTAATGATGTCTTGCACTTCGTCAGCTGTGACCGAAGGCAGAGGATCATCAGGGTCTACTACGGGAGGGAGGGCGGCTTTACGTTCGACGAATGCGTTCACCTCATCGAGATGTCGCTTGTCTACTGGTTGAGAGCTGGGGGAGCACTGGGACTCCAGGCTGTCGGCTAGGCATTCGGCCTTCTCAGAGTCGTCGAATGCGACGCTCTTATCGGGTCGGGTGAGGGGAGGCATCGAAGCCTCTTCGGTGGAGCGCAACTTGCGTTGCAGCTGCCAGAAGGCTAGGTGGGTAGGCTCGAGCTCGCTAAGCGTTTTGTCCCATTGATCTGAACGATGCTCACTAGTGCGCTTCTTTACAGCACGCTGTAAATAACGCATGTGAGCTTTGTTCGCGTCGCAGGGAAAGTTGCTGTAGGCACGGATGGCCGCGTTCTTCTCGGTTATCAGTTCACGTACGTCAGCGGGTAGAATCCAGCGTTGATCGCTCATTGCTGGAACTTCCCGTGAGCAATCCTTTAGTACGGATTGCACGTGTTCTGTAAACGAGTTGATGGCGGCCGTCGTGTCTGCGACTGAGACAATGTGGTCGGGGATGGCCTCCAGGTGAGGCGACGTGGTGGATTTCAGCTTTTCGCTGACTTTCCTCCAGTCGGTTATCACTTGGGTCAGCGGGGGCTGGCTGGGGTCAGAGGGACCCGAGCGGGGAACTAAGTGCATGAGCACTGGTCGATGGTCTGAGTTAAGCTCATGTAAAGTCTCGATGGAATGCAACTTAAGGTTGACATTCTTGAGTAGCGCTATGTCGAGAACGTCCGGACGTTGGTCGGGGTCGTGGGGATAGTGAGTGTGCTCCATAGGAGCGATGGGATCGAAGTTGAGGGACTCACCCAGGTTATACACGTGACGTCCTCTGGCAGAGGTCGTCGTGCTGTTCCAGGCGGGGTGTTTGGCGTTGAGGTCGCCCGCTATGATAACGGAGTCACTCAAGCCGAAGAGGATGGCAAGGTCTTTGGTGAACAGAGTGTGCTCCTCGGACGTGCCACCGGGAGGGATGTACGCGGAGGCGATAGTGATCGATTGATGACCGGTCATGCCTAGTCGACAAACTGAAGTCTCGAGCAGAGACTCCATGGGAGGGGGATCTAAGGGGATGCAGTGCAGTTCCTTTCTATAATAGATTAGAGTACCGCCCTTGTGGCAACGTGACCGATCGTTGCGAACTATGCGATAGTTGGCAATTCTCGGATCGCGGTGACTGGGCTTGAGGAAGGTCTCCTGTATGAGGAGGATATCAATTTGATGGTCACGGAGGAAGGTGGCGATTTCATCACGCTGGCCTCTAATGCCATTGGCATTAAAGTACCCTAATTTAAGGGATCGGGGTTTGGTACACGTTAATCTCGTATTATCCATTGAAATTAAAGATTAATGCCGCTGAAGGCTTCGCCTAACTTGATTAGGGACTTGAGGATAATTTTAAGCTTATCACCGTCAGTGTTAGCCTCCCTGAGATCTGCCGCCATGCGGTCTGCTTCGGGGGTGACTAACTTTGCTAACGTTTCTAAAGTTACGTTAGGAGAGGAGACCGCGGCCGCGGGGCCGGGAGCCGCGGGACGAGCGGGCGCCGGTGCGCTCGCTTGGGCCACGGGAGTGGGGACAGGGGTATCTAATAGCCCGGGAATGGGGCTGGACTTTGCTTTGCCGAGTGCCGGGAAGGCTCTCTGGTGGTTCAGCGAGGTCCAGGGAGAGGGCCTCTGAGGGCTGAGTCTGCGCCGTTCGCAACAAGCGCCCGTTCTTATATACATTTACACGCATGGTGCAAGTAGTGGGAGTACGGAGTGCGGTTTCAATGCTTTCGGCCGACCACGCTTAAGTTGTGTACGCGTGCCTCCGACAGGTCGAAACCTGTCCGTGCTTGTCGGTGCTTGGAATCGTACTTCGTACTCTCTTACAATTCTTTGGATTAGGTATTAGGGGGCATCAAACAAACCCTAATCGACATAATTACTGCTTTCCCTAATATCAAATGAGTTTTTATTTAACCATCTTATTATTAGACCTTAACTTATTTACATTACAAATATTTACGTCATGTTTGATTAAAATATAATACATTAAGCTTCGTCGTCCGTAACAGTAACGTTTCGCCGTGCCTAAGCGCACAGCGCCAGCGCCGCTGGCGCCTCCTACCGGACAAAATATCAACCACACACAGGCGATTTGCGCTTTTTACACGCACTCGCCAACTTCCATTGCCTATATGGCTACCCAATTGAGGTGCCCGTCTTTACGGGCACTATGTTGCCCCCGCGGGGAAAGGACTTGTCCACATCCCGCCCGCCACGCCCCCATGTCGGGGACGTTGCGATTGCTCGCGTTGAAACCGCGCGGGTCAACGGTCAAAACTCATCAACAACACTGATAGCGTTCGGGGCGAAATTGGTCGGTCAGTCTCTGGTATCCTTGAAGGCAACAGCGCATTTGCGATGAGGCGTTCGACTGAGTCGCGAGCATGTGCGAGGCGACGCTTGATGTAAGCTTCGATATTCACACAATTTTCTACTTTAACCAATGGTAATAACTATTTTCAATGCTGTCAGTAAATTGCGCGACCAACACGCTTGATGTAAGCTTCGATATTCATACAATTTTCTACTTTAACCAATGGTAATAACTATTTTCAATGCTGTCAGTAAATTGCGCGACCAACACGCTTGATGTAAGCTTCGATATTCATACAATTTTCTACTTTAACCAATGGTAATAACTATTTTCAATGCTGTCAGTAAATTGCGGAAGTACAGATATTATGTTATTTACTTAAAAATAGCATCGAATAATTTTGACTGTTTAATTTACTCTGTAATTTTTTACGGTGTTTCACTAATTTTAGGTTTTACTCTAGTACAAAAGATATTCATTTTGTTTATGAAAATAAAAACCAACATTTAAAATACAATAACATTTATTCAAGCATTGTTTTTATTCACTCAGAAAAATAAAATAATATCAATTCTTTTAATTTTTAATGTCATTTAGAAGTGTCCAAAATATAAGCACGAGTGCCGTGGGAATATCGTAAAAGACAACTGTCCTAAACAAAAGACCAGAAAGTGCAAAATAACGTAAGCTTCGGATGTCGGTGACTTTTGTTTCATTGATACACTTGTCACCGACTTCAAGCTTTTTGGTGATTTATTGTAGTCGACTGAAAAACATTTTTGGGACGAAAAAAATCATCCAAGATATCACATGAACATACATCCATAACAAAATCTGACGAATAGATAACCTTCTTTAACTTCTTTTTGAAGTCAGTAACAGAGAAGATCTGCTGCACAAAACTGCGGCGCGTCAATTTCTCCATACATAGCGCAGCAGAGATTGTGGCCTGTGAATGCCGCGCACTGCGCGCTTTTTGGACACTCCTTTACAAATAAAATATTTAAATAAGTACATATTGAAATGTTATTTATGATAGAAGTACAATAAGTTACGCCCGTCTTAAGCCGTATACAGACATTACGAGGCATGCGCCGCGAACAACGCACTGCGAATGCCTCGCAAGGTGTGTACCTTTGTATTCGTGGCGCGGCGTGTGCTACGCACGTGCGAGGGCGAGCCAACGTATGGCCGCGGCATTCGTTGTGTGCCGTTCGTAGCGCATGCCTCGCAAAGTCTGTATCCACCTTTATGAGCTATGAAGTAACCCACATTTATTTTATTTCTATCAAAAATATCACATTTAAATAATACCTACCCTACCTATTTTTATTAATATTTACACTAAACTTAAACTTTACGTTGACAATCCAAATTTGATTATTGAACACGCTATTTGTGTTCGCGGCATTGAAAAACGACTTACTTCAGCTTGACGTTAAGGTCTAAAAATTAGTTATTACTTATTTCAGAAATTTCATAAATTGTTTAGAAAACAGCATGATTGGTCAGAGTGGGACTTTGTTATGGTCACACCATATACAATGAGCTTTGACGGGCCTTCCTTCACTAAATTTATTATCGTTTTATCCAAAAATGATGGAACAGCACCACTGCTCCATAAAGGGATTCCGAGATTTTTGTGACCTGGCAACATATACCACCCGCCATTTAAAAAAAAAATACCGGTCAAGTGCGTGTCGGGCCACGTGCAGTGTAGGGTCCCGTAGTTTTTATAACAGCCAAGTGCGGGTCGTATTCGCTGACTGATAGTTTCGTATCATGCTCTAATTAAAAGCCAAACATGACTACCTACCTAATTTGACATCCTATATAAATCCTCACCTGATCCGACAATTTTGCACGAAAGTTTAAATTTTTTGCCACGCACAGCGTCGTCTTCTATGTGGTTATTGTTATTCAAAATATATGGGTACATTTTGATATAATAATAGCAAATTAATAAACTATTTCAATCTGCAAATTCATACACTCAACGAGACTTGATATGAAGTGAATATTTAATTACTTAGACATAACTAACTACAATTTTATTCGACAGCAACTGTTTTTTTTTTTATAAAACTTATTTAAGAATGAAACAATAGCGCGATACAACTGACACTTAGCGCCGTCTATCGATATTTCGAAATTGAATTATTATTAATTATTGAAATTGTTCGAAATTTTCGAGTCAAATACAAAGTCGAGTTTTACTCGTAAACTTGTAAAGCCCACATATGTGTGATAGTTTTCCTTAAAACTTCGTTATATACAAGCGTTTTTCTCAATAATTTCTTATTCTCTACACCATGTTAAGGAGGTTATTCTGAAATACTGACAAACTTAATCAACCAAAAAAATCTGCATTTATTTATAATTAACTAGGAACCGTAATTTATATTGATTATTTATGTATTTTCTGACAACCTCCTGAATTTTGACGAGGTTGCAAAACAACACCTTGTATAGGTACTACTGCCGTGATATTTGAATTTCTAACTACAACCGTTTAGTCGGTAGAGGGGGGGACACTTGACTCTAACGAAAATTCGTACTTTAAAGCTTGATAAGTCACGAACGGTTTACTTAATCAAAAAAAGATCTTCACAAACCCCTAATATTGTTGAAAGACCTATCAACGATATCCCACACTATGTGAAGGACGAAAAAAAAAATCATCCCCACTTTACGTGTAGGGGAGGTACCCTAAATAATAGTTTTTTTCTCAATTTTATTTTACCACTTTTTCGGCGTCATTAACCTGTACACTTATGCCGAATTACAACTTTCTAGTACCAATAGTTTTTGAGCTAAACCGCGGACAGACAGACAGACGGACATACCGAAACTATAAGGGTTCCTTGTTGACTACGGAACCCTAAAAGCTAGTTTTAGATCTCTTAAGTGATACGGTTTCTACGTTTTTGAACTCAAATATCTCGGAAACCGTATCACTTACGAGATTCATCACTGAATTTTCTTTTTTGTTTTGTAATCACTTTTTCTGTTGATTGACATATGTTTTATAGCTGGCGGCCAAACCCAACTTTTGCAAAATGGCGGAAGGTATAGGTGTGCCAACGAGGTCGCATATTCTTTAGGTCATTGGCTACTAAATACAACTAACATCCCCCCAATAACATTAGGCGCGTCATAAATTTGCCTTGCTTTTGTTTTGATCGTTGACATGACTTTTTAGATTACTGGATGTCTCATAACGAAAATTAAATAGGATACTTTTTACAACAAAAAAAAACTAATTGAGGTCCACGAACTCAGATTTGCCAATCAGCATTCAAGTTTCCGAATGTCATAAACAGGATGATTTATATCAATACAAAATTCTACTTAGGATTTTCGCAGTAAAAGTTTTTTACAATAATCCTGCGACATCTACAGGATGGAAGGGACGTCGACGCACAAACGGTTACCACTTATTCAGTAGGTAAATGGAGTAAAGCTCGGAACTCTGTCCGGACTGACTCCGGACGAGTTCAACAAGTATATTCAGAATGATTTTTACGTTAGCTCACCTGAGTTAAAAATAACGAACACTTAGGTAGTAGAGCAAAGCGGTCAGAGTAATCAAGATCTTAATTTTTGGAGGTGAATAAAGCAGCAGTATTAGTTTTTTGAAAAGCTTTGGCCGGAGCCAGAAATCGACCGTGTTATAAAACCAGCACTGCATTTTTGCATTAATCGATAGTTTCATTTAATGTTCTCGAAAAAATACCACCATTGTTCCATACATTTCGGTCATTGTATTTTACATCGGTTATTAAAAAAAAAAAACCCTACAATAGTTTAATACCTACACGGTTAAAATGTATGGAGAACCATTTTTAGGGTTCCGTACCCAAAGGGTCAAACGGGACCCTATTACTGAGACTTCGCTGTCCGTCTGTCCGTCCATCTGTCACCAGGCTGTATCTCATGAACCGTGATAGGTAGCCAGTTGAAATTTCTACAGATTATGTATTTCTGTTGCTGCTAAAACAACAAATACTAAAAACAGAATTAAATAAATATTTAAGGGGCTCACACACAAAAAAGTGATTTTTGTTTGCTCGATTTTATAAAGAATGGTACGGAACCCTTCGTGCGCGAGTCCGACTCGCACTTGGCCGGTTTTTTTTAAATTAAATTACCGACGTCGAATTTCTATGTTCGGAATGATGTCCTGATTAAGTGGTAACCGTTTGTGCATCCTCCCTTGGAAGGGACCTGTACATATTTTTATAAATAAAATATTTTTCATTTCTATATGAAAAATTAAGTAATAATCGAACATAACGTTACACAATAGCCTTATCTTTTACTGTTGGCTAGGCGGTTGGAAACCATATCCTGGATAAGGTTGCGGAGCGCCAGGCGGGGGGGCTCCAGGTGTTGGTGCACGAGCATATGGGTAAGGAGATGGAGGATATTGAGCTGGGGGATATCCTTGCTGATAAGCATGAGGAGGGTAACCACCTCCTGCTGGAGGATAGTTTTGCGGATTTTGTGGGTATGACGCTTGTGGTGGTGGCGCTGTAGAAACAGGTGGCGCAGGGCTTCCAGGTTGAGAAGATGGGTTTGAGTAAGGAGGCTGAGTGGCTGGTGGATAAGGTGACGCTTGTCCAGGAGCGGGATATTGTTGGCCAGGAGGGCCGCTTGATGAAGGTGCCCCAGATGCTACAGAAGAAGGAGGTGCATTATTCCCATGAGAGCTAGAATTATATGTTGGGGATTGCGCAGATGGAGATCCATAACCTGTAGTAGGCGGATTTTGCGATGAATAACCAGTAGGTGGGGGTTGAGGAGAACGATTTGGCTGTGATGTGGGAGTAGTACTGTAAGCTGATGTTGGTGTTGTGTTGGGAAAAGGTTGCGACTGGTAAGGTTGAGGTTGTGACCCAGTAGAATTGTTATAAGTACTAACTCCAACATTTGAGTAATTGGAGCCAGTTTGCGATGGTGGATAGGCCGAATTCCCAGTATATGCTGGTTGTGTTGCACCACGAACAGGATAAGGAGTCCCAGCAGCAGCTGGACTGCCAGGAGGTGGTGCATAGGGTTGTTGTGCCGAAGATGGCGGATATCCTGGGCCTGGGTGTGTTGATGGTGGATAGTTACTTGGTGAAGTTGTTATAGGGGGACCATAGTTTGAGTTTGGAGGGTAACCCTGTGGTTGTTGAGGAGGATTTGGAGGTCCATAACCTTGACTAGGTGGTCCATAACCTGGTTGTGGTGGGTAAACACCTGGTGCACCTTGATACTGTCCTTGATACTGATTCTGTGGGTATGGACGTTGCCCATAAGATTGAGTTGGCCTTGTTGGTGTTGTTGAGACCCCAGGTGGTCTGTAGGATGGTTGAGCTCCCCCAGCATCACCACCACTTGGTGATGGTGAATTGATAGGAGGCGCTTGCGAGTTTCCAGCAGCTAGCTGATGAGGAGGCTGTAACAAGCATTTTTATTTCAGAGTTAACATATTAACATTATGGGCAGTAAGTAGCTATTTATTACTTACTGTTAAGTAACAATAAACCAAACATATTTATGCTTAAACAGAATGTATTGTATTATTTCAGTTGGTTCTAATAAAAATTGTTACAGGCTTCGGCTGCTTCTTCAAGTTGACATCAACATGTAATAATTATATTCTATACTAGCAACCCGCCCCGGCTTCGCACGGGTGCAATGCTAATACTAACACTACAGAAAAACTGTGAATGTTGTATATTAAAACATAACGGCCCGCTCTGGCTTCGCACGGGTATAAAATATATAGCCTATGTCACTCACTGAAAAAATGATTAAAATCGATCCAGTAGTTTTGATGTATTCATTACTGCCAGTGGGCACGCGTTAAATTTGGAGTAAAAAAATTCCCCTTTCCCTATACCATGAAGATTTCCTTCTATCTTTGGAATATCTAAATTCATACACTACATTTTTACTTATTTACTTTTTACATTTTTACCTATTTATTTTATTTTTACAACAATTAATATTATATATTACAGAATGTCTTTATATAAGTACAACGTTCACAGCTTTCTTGTCATTAGACAATGCAAACAAACCGCCCCGGCCGGCCGGTACAGCCGAAAACGCTACGTCCCGCAATTTTAAAATTGGTAATATCTTCGAAAATATTCAAAATCAGCCATTATTTGTCGTAAAAAGTAAATGACAAAAAAATGTTATTGTGGGATATCCATAAGAGATAGACATATACCATCGCAGAGTTTTCTGTAGACCTTTTCAATGTGTACAATACTTAGTACATTATTTTGATAAATCTCGTAGGGTTCAGCCTGCGTTTGCCATGGTAACGGAAAAAAATGTAATTATTTACGACATCACATTAGAAACCTCAAAAATAATAGTATTTCTCCACTATTCAATGGATGTTATTGTATATATAAAGCTTCCTATTTAAGCACTCTATCTATTAAAAAAAACCGCATCTAAATCCGTTGCGTAGTTTTAAAGATTTAAGCATACATAGGGACAGAGAAAGCCACTTTGTTTTATACTATGTAGTGATGTATTAAACTGACTAAGAATTATTCTTTAGACTTTATTGATCAAACCAAACCAGTATTGCAGCTTGATAGATTTTGGGAAGTAAGTTGTTTTGACTGACAATGTTTCCAAGAGAAATTTAAGCAGGTTTCATTTCTTTCAAATGATTTGACCTGTGAGTGGCTCTGATAGGAAACCAGCACCATGGTCTGAGCCTAACCAAGTATTTTTAGCCAAACAAGAAAAAACACTGGATAATGACAAAGAAACCATGCCATAACTCAGTGCAGTCATTCATTACTTTGTGTGAATAAGAAACCAACACCCAATTTTCCAATATCTAAAAGACAACGGAAATTAAGAGCTTACAAAAAATATAGAGAGGAAAAGCTTTGAAGATTTATTATAACCAGTCTCCAAGCGATTCAATCATCAGAAATTAGTTGATATTGCAATTTACCGGTAGTATGCTTTGAATGTTTTGATTCACATCTGCGACCGAGGCCAGGTAGACCAAATTCCTGTGTAATACTTGTTGATACTGATGACACTCCATAAGTTGACCTTTCGCTTGATATTCTTGAATGGTTTGAATGAGATGAGCGTTTTCATCTAACATCTTTTGGATTTGTGCCGGGCTCAAAGGAGGCCGATTGCCGCGGGCTGCAAACGCAACAGACATGTTGCTCTGGATTACAAATATTTCTAAGACAATAGAATTTCTCAATCACTGAAAACTCTGTTTGTAGAAAGGCGTTGATGAATGAAACCTCAAACCAGCAAAACAAGCAAGCAAACTGCAACAAATCACCCACAGATTATATATACCTGTCAGGACACTCAGTCAGTAGTCTTATCTTATCTGCGCTCTTTGGTACTTACTAGTTCCATGGTTATAAATAGCGGAAAAATCTCTAGAAACGACATAGAGCGAATAGCTTTGTCATCACTAGTGTTTACTGTATATTTCGTTATACATTTATAGCTTGGCGCTGGTGCGGCTGAGCTTGACAGTTTGATTCCCGGGTGGGGCAGTGTTATTAGGTTTTTTTATCTGAACATTCTCAGTAGCAGCCACGGAGTCTGGATTTGTCCCTTGATGCAATAAGTTCTCACCCTATTTCACGGGACTTAAGGCGTAACTATCGAAATGTGGGTTTACTATTAGGTACACCTCTGCCTAACGCTTCGGGGATTACAGGCATGATGTTATGACATCTGAAAACCTGGTATCCACTAGACAACATTGGCGAGTGACATGTTGCTCAACATGTTAAAAGTTGGTGCGGAATTTTTGTTTTGCATCGTTGTCTGTCTATGCATGATCAGTCGTCAACAACATGTTGCCAGATTTATCGAAAACTGCATCAAAACGTTAAAAACCACGTTGATGGGTTAGAAATTACAAATTTAATTGAAGATGTCGCCACGACTTGTGAAACGTTGCTTAGTTCTTTGCTCAACTGCATGATGCACGGAAACAAAGAACAAGCCGCGCGTCATATTGCGCGCCAGAAACGACGCGCGCTGGCAACATTGCCGAACATGTTGAGCGTCATATGTTATGGATACGAGGCTTATAGCTAAACAAAAATCTTATTTTGTTCTTCTTCTTTCAGCGTGTCGATGACAATTCAAATTGAGTCAGCCCAAAATTGACTTGTAGTCGTTGTAATATTTTCTACCATCTTTAATATTTTTATCTCTTGGCAATTGAGTGAAAGAGCTCGGTTCTGGCTAGTGTTGCAAAGGACTCGAGAATCCTCGAGTCGTAATTTTAAAGACTCGACTATAATGCAAGACTCAGTGTGCTAAAAAGGCTCGGAGGCTAGGGTAAGCCGAGCCAGAGTCATTTAACAGCCACTTGTATTAAAAAGGTAGAATCTCTCCGCGCGGAAGAAATGAAACTTCGTAATACTACACGCATGCGTTCCAGTGCCACGCACTCACTTTCGTTATTTTATTGAGCTTCTAAGTAATATTTTGTTGTTTCCTTGTTGTATTATTTTAAAAGTTTATCGAGGTTATTCTACTCATAGAAATTGAGCGAAGGCTGGTCACACCGAAGCGTCGAATGCATGACTGTTTGCACGCCGTCTTGCGTACCTAGTAGAACTACGTAGTCACAAATCTTGTAATACTGCCATCTCTTAGCGAGTTTTAGAAAATATTCCCCCTCTATGGTAGCGTTAAACTACTAACAGCGTTTAACTTAAAGAGTAAAATAATATAAACTACCCTATATATTACTTTACTCTTAGGAAGTCGCATAAGAAGTTTCACTTCAATACGTATAGGTTGAGGTAGTTCTCCAACTAGTGCGATATAAAGTAGCTAAATAACGTGTTCGTTGTGCCGATAGTTGTATAGATGTCGCTACTCGCTTCATGCAACCTTGTGTAAGTTGTTTTGTATGTTGTTTGAATGACTGAATAATAAACATTTTGTTCGTTCATGGTCTCAACTTCAATTCGTTCGTTCGTCATTTTAAAGAATAGAACTTGGGAACTCACACTTGTCGACTTTAACCCGGAATTCATTTGGATGTGTGATAGACGATGGTTCAATGCTGATTTTAATTAAAACTTGTAAAATCGACAAACTCTTACTGTAAATACAACACCTTGGAAGGTAAGTTTGGGCACGTAATATCATGCTGTGTATGTAACATAAATTCACAAAACATTCTAGAATTCTAGATAAGTATGAAATCTGAACTTTGAATACTTATTTTTAATCAATATTCACACACACGGTTTTTAATCAGGGGAAAGTAAATGAGTCTGTATGTTCGTACGAAGCAGATAGAAATAACTTATAATTTACGTTTAATTGATTTAATTATTTTTATGCATATTTCATGGCTCTAGTGGGATGCACCGGCGGTGCCGCTAGTTAACAAAAGAGTGCCGATAACATTGTGTTATTTGCGTAAACCCTGGTTTACCTGACATTCTCTCCCTTTTAGTATCCTTGAATTAGACCGCTGGGGTTAGTGTTGACAAAACAATCAAACTGCACGGGTGTTAATAAAAATTAATTTTTTTGGTGGGACCAATAGAACTCAAAAATAATTAATATATTATTCCCGTTCGTCCCATCAACAAAATTAGTGGGACGATCGGGAATAAAAATAACGAATTCCCGTTCGTCCCACCAGGGGTACAAAGTCGATGGGACGAACGGGCATACACGGTTCGATTTCCCATGGGCTATCAAGAATAAGATGTCTATGGGTGTACCTCTGCCTGACCCTTCAGGGATTACAGGCGTTACTTTTTGCATTGAAATCGGTTCGATTCCCGCGTAAGCCAAGCGACTTAATACCTACTAGCTTTTGCCAAGGGCGCGCGGCGTTGCTCGCTTTAAGTTCGGAAATTATTGTACCTACTTAAGTTCTGGAATGAAGCTGTTAGATTAGGAGGATGGAAGTAGGTAGGTATTATCCACAAGTTACTTGAATTTTGGCAGAACGTACCTACCGTAAAACGTGGGGTCAGTTTTATTCGAGAACTTGAAATCATTCGAAACGTTTCGCTCAAGGCGATCGCGGATCGATGCCACACTGGGCCCGTAACTTCACTAACTGAATAACTTAAGGGTAGAGACATATCGGATGCACTCCGTTAAAATTCCGTCTTTGATTAACCAAGTGAAGCTGCGGCGGGCCGCTAGTAATAAACGGATACGGTAGATAGTCTATTTATAAATGCAAAATTATTAATCAATCACAAAAAAAAACCGTACGTATTCGCAAGACATTTGGCACACGAGTGGATCAAGAATTAGGACATAAGTATTATAGGACACTGTTTATTTCAAGTTCCTGTAGGATAGCTGCCGCAACTAGTAGATAGATTCCACAAATTATAATAATTTAGTTAGTGTTTACAATGAAATCATGTTTGACTTTTCTGTTTTCTGTGATGTGTAGGTAAACTGAATTGTTTCAGATAAAGCATTTTTATAACATGGCACTTAAAGGAATAAAAGTCGTAGAAATGATGGGTTTAGCTCCAGGCCCATTATGTGGAACATTATTAGCGGACTTCGGGGCGACTGTCACTGTCGTTCAAAAGGTTAGTAAGGTCACCGCTCACCAAAGTTCGACTTTTTTTTCATATTTTTGATTTTTTTTTTATATCAATTTTTCTTAACATATTTTGATACCATCTTCTGAAACAGCATTTTATCTGGAACTATGTAAGTTGGAAGCTTTTAACGGTCCTGATTTGACACAGAACGTCCGGTGTTCTTTTATTGCGTTTTATTAAATAACACATTTGCTCGTAAAGGGTCTCTTATTGCACCAAGTTCAGTATCGTAATGTATCTCATTACGCACTAGTGCGGTAATGTAATGTAAAACGCACGGCTTATCATAATGCTCCGTCTAAAACGAACGGTACTTTTTTAAATCTTAGCAAAGAGTTTTTATGTCAGAAAAGTAGTCAACATTTTATGAATAAAATTAACTTGGGAGATAAAATATAATAAATATACATTTAATTCTTTAATTTAATCAATTTTGACCATAAATTACAACCATTTATCTGTAACGAAACACAAATATTAATTTACTTTATTAGTAATACTGGCTGTTTCTGTGCCCATGCCTTAAAAAAAAGCGCTAATACGCGCGCATCGCTAATTTCATAATTTGTGAATAAGTAAAAATTATTTCGCGCGTTTTTTCATTTCGCTGTTTTGTTTTTATTTGAAAATGTCGTACGACTTTTATTTATTTCCTCGC
This sequence comes from Cerastis leucographa, assembly GCA_963082945.1. Classification (NCBI taxonomy): domain Eukaryota; kingdom Metazoa; phylum Arthropoda; class Insecta; order Lepidoptera; family Noctuidae; genus Cerastis; species Cerastis leucographa. Next base: position 15,085,497 of record OY720383.1, on the reverse strand, counting down.
AAATATGTTATAAAACGTCGTATGTCATACGTGCGCTTTGATAATTACAGCCTCTGCTTTCTTGTTAGCCCTCGCCTACGGCTCGGGCTAGCAATATCGCCTCGGCTGTAATTTTCAACTTACCGCACTTATATCATAATGTATTAAAAACAAACACTGTTAATATAAAGTTACAGTCATGTATTAATTAATGACCTAAGTATTGTTTTATTCCATTTTTATTGTCTGCTATTTGACTAAATAAAATAATACAGTAGGTAATTCCTTAATTAAACACAAGCTAAATATACTTCTTAATTACTAAAAAATAAAAGCGTCTACGTAGGTACCTATGTCAAAAAATATCACATTATGTAATCAAAGAAAACTGATCTTACGAATCGGAATTTTCTTTTCCTACGGGGAAATACAGGCGTGGTGTTATGTTTGTGTTTATTTTACAGATGAATCCAAGTCCATTCGACGTAATGTCCAACGGAAAAAGAATGATATCAGTGAATTTAAAAACCGAGGAAGGAGTCAACGTATTAAAAAAGCTTTGTGCTAATTCGGATGTTCTTTTGGATACTTTTCGCCCAGGTGTTATGGAAAAACTGGGATTAGGACCTGGACATCTGATGACAGAAAACTCTCGTCTCATCTATGCAAGATTAACTGGATACGGCCAAAATGGATTCTACAAACATAAAGCTGGACATGATATAAACTATGTTGCTATGTCAGGTATACTTTCATTACTTAGTAAAAATAAACAACCACCAACACCACCTCTTAATCTTTTGAGCGATTTTGCGGGAGGTGGAGTATTATGTGCTCTAGGAATATTATTAGCTTTATTTGAAAGGACCAAATCAGGAAAAGGTCAAATTATAGATACTAGTATGACCGAAGGAGCTGCTTACATTGGTAAGTGGTTATTTAAATCAAGAGAATTGCCAATCTGGTCAGGTGAGCCCGGTACAAACCCTTTAGATGGAGGATTTGCATGTTATCAAACATATAAAACTAAAGATGGCAAGTTTATGGCGGTAGGAGCACTTGAGCCACAATTTTATTCTAACTTTTTGAGAGGGTTGCAGCTTCCTGATGATGAATATGTTCAAGTGGGTAATAACGAACACTGTAAGAAAAAATTCCAAGAAGTTTTTTTGTCGAAAACACAAGAAGAGTGGTGTCAGATATTTGACAAACTTGATGCATGTGTTACTCCAGTGTTAAATATCGATGCAGTTGATAAACATAAATTTCGCGTATCTGATTCAGCTTTTCATAGAGACATAAATGATATGGTAGTACCTGAACCGGTCCCAAAAATGTCTCGCACTCCAGGAATATCCAGTAGTCGTGAGTCTTTACCAATGCCCGGACAGCATACAATAGAAATATTATATGAATTGGGATATAGGAAGATTGAAATTGAGGAACTTATTAAGAATGAGCATGTGTGTGCATTTATAAAGTCAAATTTATAACAATGTTCTAATTACTTATAGAGAAAACAGCTCTCAGTTCGTTTCTTACATGTATAAATTCATCTTCTTTTGATAACAATATGTCTGTATTTAAGTATATTGGGTGTACATAGATTAAGTTTAATACTTTTAATATATTTTTTAAATCAAACTTGATTATATTTGTTCCAAGAGAATATTGGTTACAACCCACTTCTGTATTCCCTTGTAATTGTGATAACCTTTTCTTGGCTATATAACAAATAAATGTTACAAATGACTCAAAGTCCATGCCGAAGTGGGATTTTAATATCTGCTGGCACTCAGCAAAATATTCAGGTGTGTCTCTACAGTCTTCTATTTGATGTTGTACTGTTAATAACGATTTTTCTAATGCATTCCATACTATCTCTATATTACAAGCATTTATCCAATTATGATTTACAGAAATTGTTTGTGCTTCATTTTTTACTTGGTGGTGCCAACCGGATGGGACAAAAAGAGCATCTCCTGCTTCTTGTGTGATCTCGCAGTACTTGATATTTTGAAACTTATCTGCTTCAAATATTAGAGGGATGTTACCCAATCGATCTTTTAATTTTTCCTCTTCTCCAGGAGGAAATAAAACCCATTTTTTTCTTCCAACAACATTGACTGACCAACTGTAGGAACAGTACACGTCTTCGTGCAGAGGGGTCCTGGAACAATTCATCATTCAATCTTTATACACAATTATCATTGATGTACATAAATTAAATATACCAGATTTATTCGTAACGGATACACAGGCACGGTTTAAGCCAACAGCAGGTTAATTGCTTAACACAAAGCAATTATCATAATTATATATATACAGCACAATATGTTATGTTTCTTCAAAGATATATAGCTATCATAGATCTTCTTAACACTTGTGAAACCTACGCTGCCAGTTGCCACACATAGTTTAAGTTATAATGTAAAAAGAGTGAGAAATGCAAATACATGGTCCTTAGTGTCGGCGGAAAATGCCGTAAAGAGGGACCCGAGCTTCTTATAAACGGTTCAGTAATTAAAAGAGTGTTCACTTTAAAATACTTGGATCATTTTTTGTCCGACTATCTTAAATACAATATATACATAGAGAGGGAATGCAGGGCATTAGCAGTCTGGTGCAACATGTTGGCTAATAGATTTGCTTGGTGTACGGACCTAGTATAACTTAAACCATGTGTGGCAGTGTAGGCTTCACAAGTCTTAAGAAGATCTATGCCAGCTATATAATTATATTTTTGAAGAAACATAACATAACATTGTGCTAGCAATCCCCGTAGGGTATGAAAGAGGTGTAGCTAATAGTACACCCACATTCTGCCTGTTATGTTCAACCCATATGCTGCGATGAGACTTTTTAAAGGGCCAAATATTTATTAAATCTAAGTACCTGCATTTATTATCTTAATATTACAGATATAGTGTCCCATTACTTAGTACCCATCAAAGTTTGATTTGTTATGTTTCAGTCCCATGTTAGAGGGGGCAAGCTTATGCCTTAAACTGGACATTAATCTAGGCTCTGTGGCTGTTACTGAGAAATTTCTGGTGGAAAAATCCAATAGCACTTTGGCCAACCTGAGACAAAATGTATATGGCCAGCAATAGCTAGCAATTCCAAAATGTAAGTGTATAAAGAAAAATATAAGGAGAGTTCTTTTAGAAAGTAATTTTCAAGTGAATTAATTTTATGTGTATATTTATTATTCACATATATTTATTTCTATACATATAATTTACATTTAAATATTTCTATATAAAAAGATAAAAAAAAACATTTAAAAATATAAGCCCACCGCTATCGGGAACAGGGTCCAAGCTACCAGTTTTCAGCTTCTCATCATGCGGAACCGTTATGTCAACCATCATTGCATGCCGCTCTCATCTATCCACCACCACTATATCAGGCTTATTGGCTACAATAGTCCTGTCAGTGATGATGGATTGATCCCAATAGTGTGATATTACCATTTTCGAGAACTGGGTTGGGCATATACCTATAGTATGGCACTTCCGATTCCACAAGGCTGTATTTCAGAGCAAGTTGCTGATGGATAATCCTGGCTGACAAGGTTGTCTATTATTATTAGAAAGTCATGAAATAGCCATTGAAAGGCCTTCCGCCTTTGCCCAGCAGTGGGCTAAAGTAGGATGATAAAAAAAAAGTACATTATTTACAAACTAGTTCTAAAATAATAAAATGTAGAAGTATCAAAATGCAAGAAGAATTACTGGGCGTCAAAAAATTTTTCTAGATCACTGTCAATAGGAAAAGTGCCCAGAAGGCTGGCAGCATTGCTACATTGTTAGTTATGTTAAGTATATTATAATTTCTTACCAGGATCCTTCAGGACCAATGTATACAAACATGAAATCATCTTCTTGATTATCTACTGCAAATTCATTAAGCCAGTCCAAAATAAAATACTGTGGTACCTCATAAAAATTGTCATCTGGTTTAATTCTTCTTAAGTGCCAGTCCTTTAAATACAATTTTCTGCAATCTGTTGTTGCATTCTGCAAATATTCTATGTACTGATGTACCTTCATATCAGATTTGCATTGAGCATTAAATTGTATGTTTTTACAATCAGCAACAGGAGCAATTAGATCACCATATTCTTCAATTAAATTATCATAATTGATTTGGTCACCTTTGACCCATTGACTGGCACATTTCCAGTTGGTAGTTGCATTTTTAAGTAGACAAGGTAAATTTTTTAACATGAAATTGTTAAAAAAGTCTATGAAACTCAAGTTACACTGTTGAAAATTTGCATCCATAATACCCCAGTCGTTGTAATCGTACTCTGGAATTTCTGTGTTTAATGGACACTGAATATCGATTTTACTTTTTGCCATTATTGTGGTGCTTGATGTTGTAATGCTAATGTTAACTAATACTATAGTTTTCTGTGTTCCTTGTTTACCTTAGATAAAACGATATTCTTTCTTTGTTTTTTACAATATCCAGATCTTGCTTCAGATGAAAATGTTTGTTTGAACACAGGCATTGTTAAGTTTGATATTTTAGTTTCGGCAAAAAATATAATTGTAACAACAGTAGGCGTCTGTTGTGTCGAGTACAAATACATCCAAACAGAATCAATAATCAGTCGGTCAAATATTGGGACAGAATTGTACAAAAACTATACTCTTCGCCACTCCGATATTATTACCCTAATGACACAAGACGGACAAAATCAATATCTCCTCTCTGTGATGACAAATGACAATTGACAATATTTATTACTTTATTAAAATGTCAATAAATTCGGAAACATGATGGCAAGCCTCCGAATAATTTGTCAGTGATAAATCTCTGGTGTTTATCAGTAATGTCTAATTCCATGGAATAATAAAATTAATGATTTTATTGTTACGTTAGTCTTGAAAGTTTCAAAGATGCTTATATATAATACTTGCGCATCACGAATACTGTGACCTAGATCTTAGAAGTTTACATAATATACAGAATTCAGATAATGAACGTACAACTTAAGGCGGAAACACACTTACGTGTCGTGGCGTGTCGTGACGCGCCAGAGGAAAATCGGTTTCATACATTTAATATGGTTAGGGACATATTTGCATGGCGTGTCGTGTCGCAACGATGTATGAAACCGAATGCTTCTGGCGCGTCACGACACGCCACGACACGTAAGTGTGTTTCCGCCTTTACTATTTTGTGAAGAAAATAGAGAGTTTTCATCTATAGTGCAGAACCGTGCGTGGGGTACAACCCTAGCACCAAATGGCAAATTCAGTTCAGTTGTCATTTTGTGATGGCGGCGCTTGGGGAGTTACGCTACGATTTATAATCATACGCCGCGGTGTTTTCTTAATTTTGATAATGAGATTTTTGTTTATTTTGAATAATTTTGTATAAACGATTTTTAAATATGTGTTATAATGTGTGCCGTGTGAGTCAAAAGTATTTTTCTGTGTTCACTATTTGGTTGTATGAATACTGTGTTTCCAAATAAAAAGTATACTTACTTATTGGAACCTTATTGGCCAATAATAAGTTTTTCTAGACTTATACTTCTTAGATTTATATAGCTAAGAAGTATTAAAATTGAGTTTGAGACAGTACTTAATCGTCCCATATAAACAGCCAACATGAATGATGTTCGTGACAAAGTAGTCGCTGGAACCTCGACGTGGGAGAGTAATGCTACTCAAAGTGACTCCTCACCAGAGCTCCAGTCGTCGCCAAGTGGAAGTGGTGAAACGCCTCAAACGCCAGGAGCACCTGTGCCATTGGCCCCACATCTAGCTGCTGACTTGCATCCAGATCTATTACAACAAGGCTGGCGGAAGTACTGGTCTAAAAGAGAGAACAGACCATACTTTTGGAACAAGCTGTCAGGTGAATCAATGTGGGAATTACCAGCAGTTAAGAGAGATTTTGATCCTATTACTGACCCACTAGGTATTTGTCATACTGTGCCACCAAACACAGGTAATATGACTCCTGGAGCAAACAAACGTCGTCCATCTGAGGATAATGGACCTCCACCAAAGAAGTTTGTTCTGGCAGGACCATGGGACATAGAAGTGCCAACTAATGTTGTAATATATGAGAGGCCTCCTACTATTTGTCCACATCCCCATCCAGAAATAGAGGGATTTAGATTTACTTTGGCTAATAAGTTGAGACAGTGCTACCAAGAACTTTGTCACACAAGAGAAGGCATTGATGCTCCTAAAGACTCATTTAACAGATGGTTGATGGAGAGGAAAGTGAATGATCAGGGTGGTTCTGACCCGCTGCTTCCTAGTCATTGTTTTCCAGAAATATCACATTCAATGTATGAGGAAATTATGAATGACATTCCAATTAAGCTGACTCATCCAAAGTTTACGGGTGATGCCAGAAAACAGTTATCAAGATATGCAGAAGCAGCAAAGAAAATGATTGAATCAAGAAATGCATCACCCGAAAGTCGCAAGGTAGTGAAATGGAATGCTGAAGATACATTTCAATGGCTTAGGCGAACTGTTGGAGCCACATATGATGATTTCCAAGACAGACTAGCTCACTTGAGAGTAAGTGATTATAATAGTTTATGATTGTTTTTTTTTTTCTGATAGTACATTTAGCCCCAAAAAGATGTAAACACAGTCAAGGACCCATTTCATTGTCTGCAACCATTATTGAATTGAATTATTCCAGAATTGTGGATACAATGTAAAGCTACAGAAACTAATAAACAATTATGTCGCCAAAACCTACACAGGCCTGAGTCGGCTGGATACATAAAAATATAAACACTATGTCCAAAACAGGGTAATCTACATAAATCTCACAAATATGTAAACAACAATTGTTCAGAAACTATGTATACAAAACTAAAAGGCTGTTAGAAATAAGTATTTCATTTAAAATGCGGAGTCACAGACTATCTATTTACTCTTACGCGTCAGACTGACATATTATTAATTGTCTTCATAACAATCCCATCTTAAAGATTCCATTAATATTAGATCCCTCTTGGCAACCTAAACCTACAAGTATTTGGGTATGTAGAAGACAAATAAATAAAAAAAACAAATCAACAAATAAGTTAAATGTAATTAAGAAAATATGTTAAATCAAATTAAAATCAATTTAAATTAAACCAACAAATAAATTAAATTCACAAACAAGTAAAATTAACAAATTTAGGAAATCTATTAATATTATTATAATGGTACAATAAAATTAATTTAAATAAACTTTTCAGATGACAAGAGTCGGTTAATTTTGACTTCGTGGAGCGTATGTGTGTGTCAGTGAGAGTGAGAGTGAAATTATTCTTCACACCATACTCAAATAGTGTGAGTAATAATGAATCAATGCCTTGAAGCCACATGCACACTTTCTTTTTGCACTCTACCCTAGAAAGGTGATAGATGACAATGTTTTGTTCTATATTATTATATAAATACGAACCCAAAAAACCATATAAATTATGTACCAGACTGGTCTTATATCTCATTGTCTCACAGACAGTGGTATTTCTCCTCTTCCCTGCGCTTTTGGGTCATAGGGAAGTTCAGTATGCTTCTTAGTCACTGTCACTAAAATAAAAAGTTGTTGAACTGTCATTACCTTACAGCATTGATATAAGTCTAATGTAGGATATCGCATGGGAAGAAAAGAACTTACTTTTTTAATATGGCTCTTTGGTCTCTCCAACTTTAACAGGTGCGATTTAGCGCCCCCTCCCCAGAAAGTTATACTAGGACAGTAAAAACTGACACAATGCGAGATAAACTGTTTTGATTTTGGATGAGTCCGCAATGTGTCGAAGACATTTAAATATGTAAATAAGCTTACGAATTCTGGGAAACAAGGCCTCAATGTGATGTTGGAAATTCAGTCAGTCATCAAATTCAACACCCAGAAATTTAATGGTGTTCGTTTCCGATAAACATGGACACTTACATGAACTGTTGAATGGATGGCCACAAATGTGCGAGATAATTTCGAGGTTTGGTACGTCTTGTTTCCTGATTGTGTAGGTCATGAACTTTGTTTTGTCTTCAATTAGTGTAAGAATGTTGTCTTTAAGCCATTTCGAAACTTTTTGGGCGTGGGTATAGACTTCTTCCCAAGTGTCACCATAGAATAGCAAAGCAGTATCATCGGCCAATGTAATAACTTTCTCATTGGTCAGGTCTGTGTTACATAAGTCTTTATGTACACTAAGAACAAGGCTGGGCCGAGGATACTGTCTCAAAAGGCAGTATCCTCGGTACGGTACGTTCGGATTGAATATGGCGTCCCAACGGAGGCCATATTCAATCGGTAGCTCATCACTTACGCACCCCTCCACTTTCACGACCAGTGTTCTCCTGTTTAAATAACTCGCAAATAAATCCAGTGTTACACCCCTAATACCCATGTGCTCTAGTTTGCTTATCAAAATGGGAGTAGACACCGTGTCAAATACTCTGGCTAAGTCTAGATAGATTGCCAGGGATTTTTTCTTAGTATCTAGCTTAGAGATAATAAAATCTGTCAATTGATGAACAGCATAATCGCGTAATCTAAATTGAGATGAAAATAAGAGCTGATTTGTCTCCAAGAACTTAACCAGACTCATTAAGCGTTCCAATATCTTTGATAGTGTTGGAAGGATAGAAATAGGTCTATAATTATTGTTAAAACAGCATCTATCCCCACTTTTAAAAACAGGAACAAATGATAAATTGCAAATGTATGTTAGAGGATCGATAAATTCTTTCAGGAAGGTCCTTAAAATTTTATCAATTCCTACTGCACAATCATTTTTGAGGTAAGATATTAATGATTTTATTTCGGATTCATCTGTAGGTAACAGAACAATGGATTTATAGCAGGAACTTGTAGATTGAGATAAACTAACGGCGTTCGTGTACGATGAATAACTTTTATTGGAAGTTATTTTTTCTGCCAATTATTTACGAAAAATGAGTCAATATTATTGACAGATTTGGATGGATTGTTGGGGCAAATTAGTTGTGTTAACTTTTAATTTTTCTTTGAGGTGTATGTAAAATTTTTAATGGTTTCCTACACCTTCTTGTTATTTTTTCCGGTTTTCCTAATCATAATAGATTTATTACGACGTAATCAATTATTATAAATCATAAAAAATATTATTCCAAAAATTCCGGTACCTCTGATATGTGTTTTGAGTTATTTCGTTCCCAGGATCTTTTTAAAATTTTATAATATAAAGTTTATCGCCGTTTCTCATACATCTTATAAGTCCTTGTTAACCCCGACCAAAAAAGAGGGGTGTTGTTATCCAAGGCATTATAATTCTTTTGCGTCCTGTACTTGTTACTGTAAACGTGTTATTTTCATAGAGATCGACTCTTTGAAAATATACACAAATCAACACGGTTTAGGGATATTTCATACTCAATTAAATAACTCGAAAAGTACTGGCCGCATTGGAATCTTTTATACACCGATTTGTTTGTAATTTATCTCAGACTAATTCCAAATTCAAATTTTTGAAAAAAAAAATTTTTTTCTGTGGCATAAAAATGTCTTGATGTGTAGGAGAGGGAATTTTCATTTGTGCGAAATTTAGAAAACAATACGAATTATGTTTAGTTACAGTTTTTTTTCATTTTTAAACGAAAGATAAAGTTAAAATTCAGGTATTGTAGCCATGCAACGCCAACATTTGACGAGGGCGGAGATGTTACGAGCTGTGGGTATGCTGGAAGCTGGGTCTGTTCAGCGTAATGTTGCTGAGGCCATAGGGACCCACCAAAATGTAATTTCAAGATTGTGGACACGCTATCGTGCCACAGGTGAAGTAGCGGAGAGGCACCGGGGGCCAAGTCGCATCACTACCCCCAGACAAGACCGATTTTTGCAAATTACTGCGCGAGCTCAACCAAATGCAACGGCGACTCAATTGGTCCAAAGGCTGCGAGTGGAACACCAAGTGCTTGTGAGTGACCAAACTGTAAGAAGGCGACTGCATGAAAGCAATCTACACTCTCGTAGACCACTCCGGGTCCCACCTTTACGGAGAGGCAATCGTGGACGACGCGCGACGATTAGAATGGGTTCGGAACCAAGTGGACTGGGGCCGTGAGCAATGGTCCAATGTGCTGTTCACGGATGAATCCAGGTTCGACTTCCATCCAGATTCACGAAGGACGCGTATTTGGCGAGTTCCTGGACGATGGAGCCGTTTTCAGAACCCTCAGGAAGTTCACCCATACCAAGGAGGAACAATTATGGTGTGGGCAGGAATTCGTCTTGGAGGACGGACGGATCTCGTTTGGGTGCGGGGCAATATGATGGCAGAACGTTACGTCCAACAGGTGCTGGGGCCCGTAATCTTGCCCCACAGAACACAAATGGGGCAAGTTTTCTTGCTCATGCACGACAATGCCCGGGCACACACGGCGAGAACGGTAGCAGCTTGGTTACATACACACAATGTTAGGGCCTTAGACTGGCCTGCACAATCGCCAGTTCTAAATCCCATTGAGCATGCGTGGGATATGCTGCAAAGAAGAGCTCTGAAGGAAGTTCCTGAAAATCTGGCTACAGAAGATCAACTTTTTGCGCACCTCAGAAGGACATGGGACAATATTCCGCAGCAAGACATTGACAACCTTGTTCTGAGCATGCCGAATCGTTGCCGAAGTGTTATGAACATCATGGGCGCTTTCTCAGACTACTAACTTCAAGTTTATAAACACAAATTAAATGATTTTTCTATTTTTTTTCAGTTTTTACTCATAAATTAAAAGTTAATTCATATACGGTTTCCGTCTATGCTTCATTTTTTTTTCCATAAAATCCTGAAATTTTAATCGAAGTACCTTAACCATTATTAAAAAATGGTAGAATATTAAATAACGTATCTTTTAAATATATACATGTCATATAAATAATTAACACATTGATAGTAATTCGCTTTTTTTTAAATATCTCTAGACCGTGTTGATGTGTATGTCGCCTAGTTAATATCAGTCAATAAATGTTGTGTTATAAATAAATGGGACTGAAATCAATACTCCTCATGCTTTCGTTCAAACCTTCGGAATCGATACGATCGTATTTTTTTAAATAATTCGCTTGGGTTTAGTGTTCATGAAAAGTATAACGGAATCATGATCGGTAATAGATATCTGAGCAACGTAGCATTGAGCAGTCACTTTTGTTCTTAGCAGTCGTTTTCGTGTCGGTCGGCGCAGAAGTCGCAGCTGTTTCAGTGTGTGGGCGCGTGAATAATATAGACGGACAGGGAGCGTCCACAGGCCCGCGCCTACATGGGCCGGGGACCACTAGTTACCTCTGCCCAGCACCCGTTCACTGAAAGAATAATTGTTAGACTACCTATAATCTTTATAAAATGATAGCCCAGTGGTAGCCACTACGTACACACGGAACTCACGTACATGAGAGCGAGTAGAACTACTGGGATACGGCGAATAATATATGGTCTAAGCATGTACTTAACATGTTTTTAAAAAAAAAGAATGTTCGACTGTGAGTATGGATTGCGTGGGCAGGAAGCATGCTGTGAAACGTAATTATATCAAGATAGGCGGATGACTTTGGTCTTGGGTCCCAGGTGAAATATCCATATCACCCACCAGGATAACATTCTTGAACAAAGAATATTTACAAAGACAGTCATTTAGCGAAACCAAGAAGTAATCAATAATTTTATTACCTGGAGGACGGTAAATGGCAATTAAGACAGTGTCTGGATCGATCTTTAATATGAGAGTTCTCGCATCTGAGAATTGTGATTCATCAATCGTAGGGGAATAATAGCTCTTACAGTAAACACCATCATTTTGGGTTTGGTCGTTGGTAGTGTAAAAGGACTTGTACCCGTCAATGAAGGGAATAATGTGGTTACGTTTCAGACAAGACTCAGAGCAACAATAACCCATTAGATTAATTAGCTGCTACCTTTGGAAGCTCGGAAAGTTACGTAGAATACTGCGTATATTTTGAGTAATGATCTTAACTTAGTTTCGGTATGTTGCAACAGATTTTGGCAGTCCTCTATATTTCACACGTTGCTGACTGAGCCACAGCAACAGAGTCCAGAAAAATGACATAGTAACATCAGCCATATTTCGCTGTAGGATATATCAATGTGCACTTAAAGATTTGCCAGTATAAAAGTGTAGAATGAATGGTTCAGTTTACTAACACTACTACTACAAATGACACGTCACTGACGTTATGCATGAAATGAAAAGGACGGAAACATAGTTCTTGTTCTTCTATCAAACGAATTTTGATACATGTCATTCGTTGCAACAATTGACAGGTATCAAGTAATGTGATATTGTCAGTCTGTGTACCTTGTTTTGATCATAGGGTGTTTATATTATAAACTAGCTGTCCCCGGCATGCGTTGCAATGCACTTTTTCCTACCTACTTGCCCTACCTTTCTTACCTTTTAAACCTTCCCTGGACTACGATAAACATTTTAAAACCAAAATCAGCTAAATCGGCCTAGTCGTTCTCGAGTTTTAACGAGACAAACGAACAACAATTGATTTTTATATAATAGAGACTAGCTGTCCCCGTCATGCGTTGCAATGCACTTTTTATCTACCTAACTACCATACCCTACCAACCTACCCTACCCTCCCTACCTACCCTACCCTCCCTACCTACCTACCCTACCCTACCTACTTACTCTACCCTACCTACCTACCCTACATACCCTTCCTACCCTACCCTAGCCTATCTACCTACCTCCCTACCCTACCCTACCCTACCCTACCCTACCCTACCTACCTACCCTACCTACCTACCCTACCTACCTACCCTACCCTACCTACTTACTCTACCCTACCTACCTACCCTACATACCCTTCCTACCCTACCCTAGCCTATCTACCTACCTCCCTACCCTACCCTACCCTACCCTACCCTACCCTACCCTACCCTACCTACTTACCTACCCTACCCTATCCTACCCTACCTACCTACCAACCCTACCTACCTACCATACCCTACCCTACCCTACATTACCTACCTACCTATCCTACATACCCTACCTACCTAACTTTCTACCCTACCCAACCCTACCCTACCTACCTACCCTACCCTACCTTTCTCAACTTTTAAACCTTCCCTGGACTACGACAAATATTTTAAAACCAAAATCAGCCAAATCGGTCCAGCCGTTCTCGAGTTTTAGCGAGACTAACGAACAGCAATTGATTTTTATATATAAGAAGAAGAAAGAAGAAGATAGACAGATACATATAATGTATCCGGCCTCTACGCAAAGTTTTGGTGAAATGAATTGTTTCTATGTTTTGTAGCTTTACATTGTATCCACAATTCTGGGATAATGGTTGTAGACAATGAAATGGCTCCTTGTCCATGTTTACATCTTTTTGGGGCTGGCTGTACCTTCTAGTAGTATGATAAGCTAAGTATTGGGAATGTGACTGGTGATTGGGTATTTTATCCTGTCTACCATTTCACAATTTAATAGGTGTTCTATTAATTAAAGGAGCTTTAGTGGCTAACAATCTCTTTTGTTCAATATTTTCAGAGACAGTGCCAACCACATCTTGCTGAGACTGTGAAAGCTTCTGTTGAAGGGATTTGCCTCAAAATCTACCACTTATCCGCTGAATATGCTCGAAAAATAAGAGAAAAGCATAGTGGTCTACTCAAAGAAAACGGAATACAGGTATATACATGGTGGAAATTTGAGTAGGGGCAGTATAGGGCAGCACGCGTAGCATGACCACTGTAGCTACAGAAAAAAACGGTCTTGGGAGACTTTACTATACATTACTGTTTGAGAAATATTGATCTACATTCAGTAGTGTACCTACAGTCAGCTATAAAATAGGCAATTATCACAACAAGAAAAATATTGAATTGTAAATCACGTATTTTTCGTATGGCCGCGAAATGCGATCATAAGATCCACCCTAGTTTCCCAAGAAAAGCTTTGGTGTTACTGAATATCTCGCAGAGAGTATCTGGGTTACCGAAGTACTTTGCATTGTATGAGGCGAAGCATTTTTTTATTCTTTATTAACGTAAAGGGGGTTTTTGTCTATACTATTTACATACTTGGAATATCTACATACTATGCATTAGAAGGTGAATCATTGAATAGGCAATTTCACCAAGCCACACATAATGGGCGTCGCCAGAGTGGGGGGGGGGGGGTTCTTTTAAAGTTATTAATGTTCCTGCAGAAAGATTTATTAAGTGCTCAATAAATTGTAGCATACAGTAAAACCACACTCACTATTATATTTTTAAAGCATAAAATGAGCCTCTTAGTAATCTTTATACTTTTACATACTTACACATTTTCTTTGAACAGACGCGCGTGGTCTGTATTTAACCGACTTCTAAAAAAGGAGGTGGTTATGTATTACACCAGCACTTTTTTTTTAAAATTCTGTTTTCATTCGGTAGAGGAAGCTTGCCCGTATACATTTTTAACTTTGCTTAGGTACTTTATGAGTTATCCTCAATAATACGCATTTTTCTTCGTACATGGACGATGTGCTAATATTTTTCTAGTTACAATGTAAAATAGATTGTTGACAAAAAATATTGTGATAAACACACAACAAAAAAAGGGTAAAACAAAAATCGTTTTGCAAAAAACAACCGACTTCCAAAAAAGGAGAGCTTCTAATTGTCAAATACGTGGAATCCAGGGTTAGGCATGCTCAAAAGAAATAGCCGGCGTCATATAAGGACTCCGCAAAACCTAGTGATATTGTGAGTGTGTTTTGCCGTGACTTTGTATCGAGTGCCAGTGGTTCCCGTATCAAAAGACAAATAAAGAGGGTAGACAGATTTGTCTGCTCCTAATTATTTATTTTCCATCCACCCGCATTCTCCAGTCATCCCACGATCATAGCGCTTGCAACAGCGTCGAAATATCGGGAACTCAAAACAATAAATAATATATGGAAGATATCCCGTAAGTGATAGTTTAAGTCCAGTAAAGTTATTATATCCACTTTTTTAGTGCTTTTTTGTCGAACTCTGTTATGTTTTTCAAGCTCGCTTCGCTCGCTCTTGCAGACAATTTTTCTCGGATCTTTACTTTTTCTGAATGTTTGCTAAGTAACTCCTGTATAAAGGCTCAATACAATTCTAACCTGTCCAGGGTAGGGTATTCAAATTTTTGAGCTCGCGTCGCTCGCTCTTCGGCCCTTGGATATTCTGTTCTTAAAATTATCTCCCTAAGTCAGTTTAGTAACATCTATTTCTGAATAAAGGACTAAGGTAAAGCTAACTTGTCTGAAGTAAAGAGCTTACATTTTCTTTTAGTTCCTAGACTCTTCAAAGAACTTGACAAAATAAGTAACTTCGACTTCTATACGAACAAGTTTAAAAAATCTATTTTTGAGATGGCTATTGGATTTTAGATTCTTAGAAGAACTTCAGCTGCATCCGTATAAATAGGAAATTTAACCCTTAAAAAATTGTTTTTTTTCTCATCCTCCCGCCCCCTCTGGATCTCAAAAGCTGGCGACGTCCTAGGCCACACAACCTCTATGCAATCGTTGATTCTTCTACCCAAACCTTATATCTTCGAACCAGGGCACGCCAGGAGGGTCGTTCTGAATTACTTTATACCAAATTCCTTTCCTTTTAGATATTTCATGAAAGTTGTTCGTAATCTTTGGTGGTTATCTGGAATGTATGTCCTTTCGCTATCCATCTCTACTGCAAGCTTTGACAGACGGCCAGCCTCCTCGTTGCCCCATAAGCCTATGTGTGCTGGGACCCATTGCACAGTGGGCTGCCTGTGACTACTATGACGCGTTTACTAAAAGAACCGCTTCCTGTGACTTTGGTAGCAGCTGTACTTTGGTCAGCCGGAGCGCCTCTTTAGTGAAGCGGCCATCGATAGTAGGAAGTACTTCCTTGGCATGCCTGCATTTACCAAGGGCTAGCCACAGACCGTACGTAAAAATTCCGTACGTATAATTAGGAACCATCCAGGTGAACCCATAAGTACAATAAACAAATTTCAACAAAAAGAAGTGCATGTGGTAATTCATAACCACATACACTTCACACCACAAATTTATAAATATACACCGTGTAAATCACCTCATCACGAAGCCGTCATCCAAGCATTCTGTACATGAAACTAAGTAACTTTACGCAAAAAATATTGCTGGGAAACGACTTTTATTTGGGGGGTGTAAAATCATGTTTTGTGGTAGAACTCAATGTAACGCACTCAAAACATTGTGCTGATGGACGGATTGAATATGAATAGTACGGTAAAAATCTTACATTAAAAACTTGTATTTAAAAAAATACTTGTCAAAAAGTTGGAACAACTTTGACGCCTAATATCTCCGGAACTAGAAGGTTCCAGGTACGGCGTCGAACAAAAAAATGATGTTAATGATAGGGAGAACCAGTGCCTTTCGGCTTCGTTAAGAGGTGTTTTACACCCTTTATAAAGTTTGTATTGGCTGTAGGAACTTCAAGCCCCGTTGCAGCAGGCAGCGCTTCGCAAGGTGTGGTGTTACCCGGTTCAGTTTGCGGTGCCGGCGCCCCGGCCTCCGCTCGTGGAACACTTCCTCGACCGCGATCAGACGCTGTTGAGATATCTCGGCGAAACTCAAGTTCTCAATGCCGTGTATTTACAGAAGCTGGTGAGCCTTTCAATTATTTTATTTGCTTTTATTGTTACATTATCATGTAACATATGTAGACATACCTAACTTAGAGTTAGTCCTAATACATACATAAACCCAGGCCTTGTTCCCATGGGGGTAGGGAGAACGTCACATGCTAACCTCGTCACCTCGTCTACGTTCATTCATCTGGTCATACACACGCCGCACGTATTACTAATGAACAACATATAATCCGTTGCTTAAAATAACAACAGTATTATTATTATCCACCTGCAGGGCATCAGCCTCTTCTCATAATTATGAAAAAAACATAAACATTGATTAGCGTGCTTGCTCAAGGAGGATTGGCCTTTTCTGACTGAATAATTTCTTCAACAAAATCGGTGATTTCTAAGATAAAAAGTTGAAAGTACATTTGAGTTGATATAAACTTGCCTGGTTTCGAACCCAGAACTTCGTTCCTAAAAATGAGACAACTCTCAAGCCCCGGAAAAAGCAGCTCCCGTAAAATTACTGTTTGCAGCGTAAAGATTTAGACCAGTATCATAGAACGATTCACTAATTTTACTATTTATTTATAACTTATCAAGTTTTTACTTTCAGCAGAACAAAAGACAGAACTAGTATCCAGTGTTGTGCTAAATTTAGTGAACTAATGACCAACGACTAATGATTGAATATGTCAATCATGAATTATGATTGATAACTTATTAATAATAATTAATAGGCAAGTTGACTAAAAAAAAGATTGGTTAAAATGCTACCTTCGAATGTATTTTAACCAAATTAACAAAATATATATAAAAAACTTTTAAATTATAAAATATGAATATTTTTTTGGGTTTTTAAAAGTAAAATACATTTTTACTTACTTTTAAAAACCCAATATAAAATAACTGCGAAGAACGCTTGAAAATGTCATGGCGTCTGCAATGACGTCACGCCTTGGCAAATGAACAACAAAATAAACTACACAATCTTCTGTGATATTTGTTACTTTTATTGCTCTTGGCTTGCTAAATCCTGATTCCATAGCGATATAAGTTTAAAAATGGCTAAAAAGGGGATTAAAGCTCTCTGTATGCAAATGTCAACAACAGTAAACAATGGCGTCAGGGTAACTCCCAAAAGTATCTACCACCAAAGTTAAAGTAAAATCGCCACAGTACCTTGGAAATAAAACCCTTAAAAAATGACAAGGGCTCTATAATTTAAGTGTTTTGTTACAATTAAATTATAGAGCCCTTAAATAAATCCCAACTCATTTATTTACCTCCTAACTTCTGGAGAAAAACTACTAAGTTGAGAACCTTGAATGGCATTTGCTTTCTGATTGGTGTTCACGATTACGTGACTGAATGCCTGAATGTGTTTTTTTGTTGTCTCCAAATCATGATCCATCATCAGAAATTTCACAAAATCGTATTTATTAGTAGTGGACACAAGCCTATAATAAACAGTTCGTGTGACTAATGACAGTGTTAATCAAATAACTATGATTGAATTTTTTATACTCGCAGCTCCATTATACCGTCAAGTACACTCCAGTCGTCTTCTATTCTGCTAAGCTAATCAAAGTATTATAATAAATATCTTACGTTAAAATCTTCTATTTTACGAAGTCTAACTACATAAAATTACAGATTTACATATCCAAATGATGCTTTATTGCTTTGGGAAGGTACGCTTGTGGCCGCGCCTGCCAACTGCAGGTGCTTTTTCTACACGGAACCCCGTGCGTCGTGCCTTTTATCAATATACATCAGAAGTTATCAAGTCATGATTGAAGACAACTGATTGATGAGTTGAGGAATAATGACTTAAGTCAGAATTTTTGTTAGTAAAAATTCGGACGGTCTCAATCATGATTAAAAATTGTTAATTTGCACAACTCTTCTAGTATACAGGCTGACTTTGAATAAATGCGACAAAAAGAAATGGGAGCTTCAGTTACAGTAACATAGTAATTATAAACTGTTTTTTCTACAATCTAAATTGTTAAAAAAAAATACGTGATTATCGCTTTAAAATGGTCCATTGATGTTATTATCTTTATTTAAGTACGAATTATCGGTACTCCAGCAAAATAAATTAATATGCAAAATAAATAAGAAAAATTATTATTAATAATCGTGCCCACTACGCGAAAACGGTAGTACGCGAAATTCTTTGATACTTTAATTATTTTAACGTTTTTCGTAACACTGTTAGATTCTTTTTTAATTTTACATTTGATATGTTCTAAATTTTGTTGACAACACGTTATTATTGTATATTTAAATTTGTCGCATCTGTTCAATTTCACCCTGTATATCACTACACACACTAATTAATCGGATTATATACGGTTGAATAGGATAGGCGTTATTTAGGCCCCACTCCGATAATGAGCGGGGCAAGTTATTACATCAATCATAAAAAATACACAGGTATCACTATGGTCGTTTCACAGGAATGTCTGTACCGCTTCAGCTGCTTCGACGACAAGAAGTTCGAGCAGTTTCTGTCGCGCGTGTGGTGCCTGTTGCGACGCTACGCGGCGTGGGTGGGCGCGGGTGGCGAGGCGCAGCTCACGCAGATGTCGCTGCCCGTGCCGGTGCTCGAGTGCCTGCACCGCTGCTTCGGCGTCACCTTCGAATGCTTCGCCAGTCCGCTCGACTGCTACTTCCGACAGTATTGTTCAGCTTTTGCCGATACTGACTCCTACTTTGGATCTCGAGGGTATGTATTGGCTTGGCACAGTGATTTAAAGAAATCAAGTAATATATATATGATAAGTGTTATTAAAAATCATTAATTTCGACTACTACTACTTTACTAATAGTAGATATTCAAGGGAGAAGAAGACCAAGGAAACGATAAATGGATTGTGTGAGAAAAAAAAAATATTGAAAGAAAAGGAGTAAATGATAGCTTGACGGACCCCAAAGAACATGGGGCAAGGCAATGGCAGGAAGATGATGACATTTTATTATATAATCGTTAATAAGAGAACAAATGATTAAATATAAACATTAAAAATTAATAGTGAAATTAAAACAGTTTTCGAAATTCAGTGTAATATTCTTCTCAGCACGTTTCATTTATGTTTTGAACATAATTCGTGCTTGTTCCAAATTCAAAATATTTTTATTCACTTATATCGATGAATCAAATGCCTTTTTCGATCGGCAATTGTAAAAAAATAGTTTCACAAAAGCACTGAAGAAGATTAATAATTGCCATTTAAACAAAGGTCACCTAATATTTCACTATTTTAGAAAGTCCGGAAAAGTAATATCATGAAATGCTATTGATGTTACTACATTGCAATTTATAAATCATGGATTTTGGTTACTGGAGTTCATAGAATTAGGAATTTTGGCATATTTTCTTAGCCAAGTTAGCTAAATCATAGAACCATAGTGCATATAATTTTCTTCCTTAGCATGGTATCATTGAAATGAATAGTTTAGGAGCTAGCACAGTTTTTTTTTTTAACTAAATAGGCTTGTGTTTGGCCACAACTTGCCTTATGTGAAGCGATGATGCGGCCTAGGGTGGACACTTGCCTAGAAGAAACAGATTTACTCAAAACTTTTAAGAGATCCAGATTATGATGGTCAGGGAACAGAGAAGCCGGAAGTTAATTCCACATACTGGCGGTACTATCAATAAATGTGGAAGCAAAGCGCTTTGCTCGGGTCCGTAGTAGACATGGGTAGCTCGCGAATGAGAGATAAATTGGAACTAGTTCTTTAATTACAATCTAGCTCTCAGTCGCTCAGTCGTTCACGGAATAGCTCACTAGTTCATCCAAATGAACTAGTGAGCTATTCCGTAAGTCAATGAGCCGTTGAGCTAACTCAACGGCTCATTGACTCTATATTCTGTGGCTTTGCGAGTTACTACTAATCTAAATGATATACGTCCATTCATTACATTATACTGTCAATTAATTAGCTTTTTGAAGTGAAACTTCTTATGCGACTTCTAACAAGTTTAACGCTACCATGGAGGGGGAATATTTTCTAAAACTCACTAAGAGATGGCAGTATAACAAGATTCGTGACTACGTAGTTCTACTGGTACGCAAGATGGCCTGCAAACAGTCATGCATTCGACTCTTTGGTGTGACCAGCCTTCGATCAATTTCCATGAGTAGAATAACCTCGATAAACTTACGTAATAAAAATAATAATACAACAAGAAAACAACAAAATATTATTTAGAAGCTCAATAAAATAACGAGAGTGAATGCGTGGCACTTGAACGCATGCGTGTAGTATTACGAAGTTTCGTGAACGGGCGCTGTCAGTTGTGACTGGTCATCTCTTAGCTGTCACGGTTTATTTTAATTACTTTATTTTTAATTACTGATTTAATCTTTTACTCTGGACGCTCTTAACTTGCCCGTATTTCTACATTGTTCTCACATATTTGTAATTCTTAACATGAATGATGTAACCAAGATTTTGTAACATATTTTGATTTTAAAGAGTGTCCATGGAGTTTCTTGCCCGTTCTTCTCCATAGAGATCTACGCTACGGAATGGGCAAATACAGTACTTTTATAAGTTATTATGCCTTGTGACTGGGACTGTAGCTTCGCGTTTAATTTTTTTTTTTTTTTTTACTTTCAAAAGTGCCTGTAATGGTCTAATTGAAATAAATGCTTTGACTTTGACTTTTCACTTCTTCCGCGCGGAGAGACTCCACACACAGATTTTTTTAAATATTTATTTATCTAGATTGACAGTTCTAAGCCTGTTCAAGTATGAAGGAAAATCATTGGCTTTCATAATTTTATTTATTTGTTTAAAAAAAAATACAAACCAAAGAATCTAATTTTATCTATAGCTCGCAACGAAGTTAAATGAACTAAAGAACTTCAAAGATTTTATAGAGCCACTGACCTAGTTGTCTCGTTTGACTTGCGTAAAGTATCGCGGCTCAATTTGATCTGTAGCTCGCATGTTAATCAATTGAGCGCAAGAGTTAAAAGAGTTATTCGGTGAGCTAAAGAGCTTTTTTCTTTTTAGTGAGCTACATTTCGCATGTCTAGTCCATAGCACTTCAACCATATAACGGTGACGCTTCGCCGTATCTCTGCTCGTCTGATGATACAATGGGGATGCGGGAATTAGATTGTGTAATTCCATAGCACACTCCCCGTAATCTATCCGATAATAAAACCTATAGCAAGTCTGCGGCGTTTTGTGACAAGGGAGCCGGTGTCAAAGACCCTTGGCACGTCGCTCAATAGCTTCCAATCGGTTTTACAGGGCCGATCTATCCCAGAGGTGCGAACAGTACTCCATGTACGATCGAACTTGTGCTTGGTATGTGGGCAGCTGTTCCGGCGTGAAGTACTGTCACACCTTTGCTAGAACACCCAGCTTTCTAACGGCTAATTCAGGACCTAGACTCAATATAGGACTCAAAGATGAGGGTCGAGGCCAAAGTAACACCAAAAAGCTCGAGATTGTCAGTGATTGGGACAGATACAAAAGGCCTCTCCTTAGCGGAGAACAGACACGCCTGGTTCTTGTCGGCATTGAACTTGACCAGATTGGCATCGTCCCAATCGGATCTGATCTGTCTTAAGAGACAAGTTCAAGCGGTCGACCATGGCCTTTCTGAGTGACAGGATTTTGGCCGCAGTGGCACGTATACTGGATATGTAACTCTCTACACTCTCTAAAGCTGCTGTCATCTGCGTACCCAAAGGTAGGGCTTTCGTAGGTCTTTAATATAGAGCAAAAAAAAGGGTTACAGAGAGTACCGACCCCTGAGGGACTCCGGCATTTATAAGCATTCGATCAGGAGAACAGCCATCAATAACTTATCATATTGACCGTTCTCTCAGGAAGTCCGATATCCACTCACAGAAATCAGTGGGCAAGCCATATGATGGAAGCTTGTTTATAACATCATCATGCTAAACTCTTTCAGCTAAGACCTTCGAGATGTCCAAGGAGACGGCAATCGCTTCCCCATAATTATCGATGGCCTCACTCCAGATGTAACTGGCGTGCGCTAGAAGATCTCTAGTGGACCGATTTTGGCAGAAGCAGTATTATCGATCGCTGAGGAGGCCATTTGCTTCAAAGTACGGCAGGAGCCTCTTGTTCGAGTTCAAGTCCTAGCAAGACTTCGCAGCTCTGCTAAAGGTTTTCTCCGTCTGTCGTAAACCTTTACTTTACGCCCAGTCTAGATAAGCTTCATGATTTTGCGCTTCCGCGACGGGTGAGCAAAAGTGTGTCTTGTTTGTGTGTGTGTGTGTGTGGGATGACATTGAGGACTGAACCAAGGGCGAGCTTTCCCGGACAGATGTATGTCGGAATATGGAATAAAGTCTTCCATAGCCAGGCGCAGCACGTCCGTCACGGCATCCGCGCAGATAGACGGATCAGCTGAAGAGAAGCAGACAGGCGGCCAGGGATAAGACGCGAAAAAACATCGTATCACATCCCAACATCAGGTACCCAAGTCAACATCAGGGACCCGAGTAGCTCCTTGGAGACCAGCTGGGTGAAATTTAACTTCAAAGCTAGCTTTCGTGTCTCTCTCCCAGCGTGGTTAGTGTTCCGGTTTGGGAATAGCCACTCCTGGTGACGAGCATTGAAATCCCCCAGTAAAACGAATTGAGCTGTAAACATTGTTGAGCCGCATCCGCCGTCTCTTTGAGGTATTCGGTGAGTTGGTTCGTCTCCTAGTTTCCGCTGTGTGAACGGTAGAGTGTAGACACAGGCGTAGAGAATCTTCTCGATTCCGGTGTCCACCAGAACCTAAAGAACAGAAAATCTTCGATCTTCATGATTTCGAAGACGGCGACAAAGAATGTCGTCCCGGGCGTACAGGCACACTCCGGCCCGAGCCTTAACATTGTGCTCCAGGGAACATCCTGGGTACGATAGGTACGCCACGCCTGACAAGGAGGACTGGCTTTTCGGTCTCTAGATGAAAGAGGATCGGTACGATATTTGAGTGCAACTCTTTGATATCCGTGAGGTGCACTTTCAGTGATAGGGAGTACAGCCGCTGTACTACCCTATTTCTCTTATTCCTTTTTATGGAGTGAATAGCAGTGAGAAGGGTAAAGGTGGAATGTGGCTTTTCGCTTCTGGCCAGCATAGCGAAGCGACATCAGTAGATAGAAGAGTCTAGAGACTGCGGGGACGCCCGGGATCCCCTAGGCAAGTCCATCGAGCCCTGTCAACCAGTCGCCAACAGGCAAGATGGTGAGTCCCGGATTTTTCACGACGGGGATTGGCGGGGCAGCCAACCGATAGTGGCTAGCTCCGATCGGGCCACCTACACCGCATCGAATACAGCTCAGTGTAATTTGATTGGGACTGTTAATTTTGTGAACAAGACTCGGTCTGGGCTAATGTTTATTTTACACTAGCTGTCCCGAGCAACTTCGTCTGCGTCAAATTTTCCCCGTTTTCGCAACATTTTTCATTGCTGCTCAGCTCCCATTGGTCGTAGCCTATAGCCTTCCTCGATAAATGGGCTATCTAACACTGAATTTTTCAAAAATTCAGTGTGTGTTAATCGCACCAGAAGTTCCTGAATTAGCGCGTTCAAGCAAACAAACTCTTCAGCTTTATAATATTAAGTATAGATTAAGTGAGTTTAAGTTTTAATGTAATCCGTACTAGCCCATCATCATAGTCCATCCCTTGGCCCATATTCCTTGCACGTGGCGCAACACCTTTGATAAATGGCGTTGAAAAAAGGAGGAGGTTTTTCTATTGATTCGTCCGGACTCAATTATTTCTTCGATTCGCAGTCCGATATCAGCCGTCACGTCCTCATACCTTTCGTTTTATATAATTTCTCACACAATCTTTTTATATTTCTTTGACCTATCTAAACGAATAAAATTAGAAAACTGTATAAATTAATACTCAGCATTTACAATCTGAAATACAGGTACTTCAGCACCAGGACTCACTTAGTTCCTATTCCAGTAGGTATGTAATTTCTCGGAACCAAATTAGGAAAATATTCTTGTGGCAAATGAGTTGGTAGTAATGTAGTTATCAGACATTTTCTAACCATGATACTCTCCAGTCTGAGATAACAGAGGAGGAGGACCCATCCCAGGCTGAGAATTCGTCTCAGGATTGTATCCTCAACCAAGATTTAGCTAATATTACACAAGATTATTTACGTTAGTGGTATAGCCTGTTAAGTAAATATATGATAGTAATGATTTTTCTTATTCAATCATTTAGGGAAATTAGTAAGTATTACAACAATACAAGGTGTTGTTTTGCATTCTCGTCAAATTCAAGGAGGTAACTATGCTAATGATTCTCTACCCGAATCAATAATAAAATGAGTTGGTAATTTTTCATTTTTACGGAAATCGGTAAGTGTGAACCACCCGTGTTTTAAACGCGGCCCGTCTGGTTCTTGCCTTATAACCTCGCTTACACACATACAAACAATCTCAAACGTTTATTTCATAATTTCTTAGTCCCTAAACCACGTTAAGGGGGTTATTCTGAAATACTGACAAACTTAAACAACCAAAAAAATCAGCGTTTATAAGTAATTAACTAGGTACCGTAATTTTAATTGATTATTTATGTCTTTCGTGACCACACCCTGAAATTTGACGAGGTTGCAAAACAACACCTTGTATAGAATGATTTTGATTGGCGCAAAGCTTAGTTAGCTTTGCCAGTCAAAATCATAGTATATTGTATGCCAGGAATATTACATAAAGGGCTAGTATGATGTTAATCCATCCTCTACTGCCAGACACTTGTGTGGTGGAAAACCCTAGACAGACACCTTTAGAGTATCTTAAATTGTGAGTGAATTTACATTATTTTATAAAATAACTCACAAACTTAACTATTTTACAAACTTCAAGAAGTTTGTAAAATAGTTAAAAAGTTAACCCCCTGAAAGAGGTGACAAGAACCACTATAATACTAAAAACAGGAACTAACATAACCACCCAGGTTTTAGACCAGCTAAAGTAGACTCATCTTTGATGGGGTGCTGTTTAAAGTGTTACAATAAAATATTGCTTCACATTCTACAACTGAATGAGACGAAATTTCAATCTTGTATAAAACATACACCATGTAGTATGTAGGCTAGCATATTATAAGTTGAGGGATCAAATTGATGTTAAAAATAATTGGCTCAATGCTGGTCCTGCTCCACAACCATAGTGGCAAACTAATTGATTACCATGGGGAGTTATTGTGGAAACTGCAGAAGATTGCAAAAATATCATTGTATAGATTCAGGAACATAAAAAAGTGTACATAATGTTGGTCGTTGCATCATATTAATCATTAAATATTGGTTTAGTCCATTCCTAGAACTGCGTCCAGTGTCCGGGTCCATGGTGGCGCACCCGCCGTACTGCGAGGAACTATTGGAAGCTGCGCTGCGGCACATGGAGCGGCTACTGCAGGACTCCGCCGAGCCGCTGAGCTTCGTCGTTATCCTGCCCGAGTGGCCCGACCGACAAACGCACGCCTTACACAAGCTTCAAGCCAGCCACTTCAAAAGAAAACAGGTGCCTTATTCTAAATTATGGTTTAGTCTTAACATATTAATTGCCAAGCCAATATTCTGAACTTACATAGATGGCCAAAATATAAAATTCGTTCCGATCGTTCGCTAGTGGCCAAAACAAATACTAGAACCCAATACGCTGCGGCCACTATTTTATGGCTCGTACATAAATGACGGCCACCGCATTACAGGCCACTTCACGCGACGGCTTCACAAATCAATATTTGTGAATATTAAATATGGCATTACACTCACACTACTACTCCTACAAAGAATTGCATATTAATATGACACATGGATGTTTTGAAATTTGAACATTCTGCAACTTGAACTTTTTAGACTTGGCTCTTTTGAGATTTAATGGTCGTCGACAGATTGACATCATTCTCTCGGCTTTACCCAAATTTAATTGGGGGCGGCGCAACATGTCTCTATCTTCCATACTTATATAAATATTGTTAGTCATCTCATCAGACACTGCCTACCCATCCAAATTCATACTCAAAACTTTCCTGACAACTAGTTACATTACCTCATTCCTCCTCTTCACATGCCCATAGCAAGCCAACCGATTACCACACAACTTTTCAGTCACCCGGGGCCACTTTCAGACTTCCTCTTATGTACTCATTTCTTATTTTATACATTCGCGTAACACCTCACATGCCCTTAGCATTATCATCTCATTACCGACTTTGATTCAATCCTACTGCCACACTGAACTCGTCGCTGCTGACAGCGACTGACCGTACTTAGGTACAAGTTTGATCGTAGACACATAGCACGTATTTACTCTACATACTTTCCTGGCGTACCTTACTCTTTCAAGGCCCGCCACATTACATCCCGAGGTACCCTATCATTCGCTCAGTGGCGTGCCTCCAATGAAACGGGGGCAAAGCCCAACTAGACAACTGACGATATTGGGGTAAAAAATAAGTTTCGCTGCCTGTTCTGATATTGGTTTTCAAAACTGTTTTATTTTCCAATTATTTAAATGTGCATAAATATAAAAATACAAACAGTGGTTAATATAAAAAATTTAGTTAAAAAACCTTAAAAAAAAAAGGTTTTATTTAAATGCTCTAAAAAGAAGAAAATAAAATTTTCTTTTAAACTTTTAATCTTCGAAAGCTTTTAACTATCAACTTATAACCTCATTATACACAATTTATATGATCATAAAAGCTTGTCGCGAGGTTTACTTGTGTAAATAAACTAGTACCTATTTAATTGAGTAACTTATTAATCTCCTAAGTTTTTCTTTTTTTAAATTAAATTTCAGTTTAATTAAGTACTTATGGGTACGAGTACATACGCAAAACCTCGCGACAAGCTTTTATGATCATATAAATTGTGTATAATGAGGTTATAAGTTGATAGTTAAAAGTTTAAAAGAAAATTTTATCTTCTTCTTTTTAGAGCATTTAAATAAAAGCTTTTTTTTTTAAGGTTTTTTAACTTAATTTTATTTTAAAATGTTTAGTTTTGCCGTAATCTTTTCTGACCACACATCATTATCACAATCTCAACACTTTTTTCATTCCATGCTATTTATTCACCGTTGGTGAATTCCCTCGTGAGAAGACGATCCTGGCTGCAGGATGAGATCATGATAGAATTCATGTTCATCTATCAATTATGAACGTGCATACAAATTTTCGTGTCTGTGCCATTGACCGTTGGGGAGTTCCCTCGTCAGAAGACGATTTTGGCTGCAGGATAATTTTATGGTACAAATCGTGATTATCCATCAAATACGAACTCGTACGCAAAGTTTCGTGTCTGTGCTATTAAACATTGAGGAGTTCCCTCGTGAGAAGACGATCCTGGCTGCAGGATAAGTTGATGATACAAATCGTGATTATCCATCAAATATAAACTCGTACGCAAAGTTTCGTGTCTGTGCTATTAAACGTTGAGGAGTTCTCTCGTGAGGAGACGATCCTGGCTGCAGGATTAAGTTATGTCTGTCATAAAAATGTATTGTCACCAGAACCAAAGGTGTGTGCAAAATTTCAGCTCAATCGGACATCGGAAAGTGGTTCTAATTTAGCTTCCAAGAATCCACCGTAACAAACATACATACATACATTGCAAGTTAAATAAAAGCTTTTAAAAAAATACTGCGTATTTTATATCTCGTCACAAAATTACAACTATTTCAATATCTTGATTTTTAGTCAGTGTCAAGTAAATGATATAACGAGTCATCTATTGAATTAAATTTAACAACTGAACTCTTCGTGTCAATTCGTCATTATTTCTCTCGCTCTCTACAGTCGCTATTGGCAAAATTTTAAAAACACCGATAGGTGGCGCAGAAACAATAAATGGTTTCTAACTACTAAAGTATTGAAAATATTTGTAAGTTCCCGCGACTTCGAATTAGGGTGGAAATTTTGATGTTTTTCAGGCATAAATTATAAGTACATATAACCTTTCTCATGAATCATTCTGTAGGTATATTAATGAAAAACGCATCAAAATTCTTGCGTAGGTACAGACGGCGGCTAGTGAATTTTTTTTATACTATGTAAAGATTAGTCACAACGTAAACAGCCATAATTCTTCATTCTCGTTTCTTTACCACGAACAGATGACAAACAACAAAACAAAGCACACAGACACTCTCACACATTTACCTTGCACAGTAACGATTTCACACACCTAAAATCCTTCACAAGAAACAATTTGAATGCGTTTTTTAAATTAAAACAAAAATTAATCACTTCAAAACAAAGTTAATTACAGCAAAAACTAATCGCAAAACTTTAAAATACAAGAAAGTGAATAAATAATATCACAAAAATAAAGATGCACCAGTAATCATTCAAAACAAATATGAACTAATTTGAAATCGTTTTACTTTCTATGGAAATTCGCGTTACGCGCAGGACTTTGCGCCGCTTGCCCGTTCATTCTTGGCGCCAACACACATTCACTCTCTCAAACTTACACTGACATACATGCACACATTCAAAGAATGGCCCAGCTTTTAACTCCATACAATTTTCCAAATTAAATACCTAATAATTTTATCAAGACAGAGTCATTTTACTAGCAAAGACAGAGAGGTCCGACAAGCCAAATACAGAAGCCAGTGAGTGTAGGGCGTGCAAAACCGAAAGATCATCAAAACCGGTTTTGAATTCCAGTTTTGAGGGTTTAAAACCGGAAACCGGTGCTAGCCCCGGTTTCGGCAACATTTTTATATTTTTTATTTAGTAGAATTTTAACTAGAAAACAATATTCTTGGAAACCCACAAAATCTATAAATAAAACAAATTATATGAAATACCTCTTTTTAATCAACCATTTAACGAATACCAAGTTAACCACATTAATAGTTTAGAAAACATGAACTTAAAATTATACAACCCGTTTTTTTTATATCCCATAACTCTAGGATATGATTGAGTACATATCAAAGAATCAACTGGCATATGAATTATGTTTCAATCATACATGTTTTTTTGTTTTTTTCGCATTTTCTTAGAATATGAATTATTGGTTTGAATAAAAAGAATTACTCGTATTTATCAAAGAAACTACTACTATTTTACTTCATTACTGCGAAGTTTGGCAACCTCGCATAAGTAAAGATTAGTCATACTGGTGATAATTTTTGACCTAAGTAAATTATGATTTATGATTTCTCCGAAACTATGCTGATTTGGACCACCTATTCTAGGAGTTTTAGTATTATTTTTACCTACAGAATATAAGAGTTATGGGATATCAATAAAAACAGGTTGTTTAAAGATTAACTAACTGAGATCAAATGATAAAACAAGTAAGTTTGTGGTACCTTTAGTAGGTACCTAACAATTCTGTTATCAAGAATTAAAAAAAAAACATGCAACAGACATTCATCGTCTTATAATATTAAACACAACCACAATAAAATTACTATACGCCTCAATTTCTTATTAAAGGATTCATATTTGACTATAAAACGAGATCAAAATCAACTGAGTACCGTAAACTAATTGAAATAAACAATATTCATATTTTTTCCAAGAGATCGCTGTTCTAGATAATGTGTTCTTAAAAATAGAAGTGGATTTATCAGATAGTTCTTCTTATTTTGTTGCAAAAGTATCCGGCACTTGAAAAGGCCCTCTCACTCTCAACACCTTGTTGGTAGTCCACACATCAAATAGGTTGCGTTCGGATATATTCGATGACACAAAATTAAATATTTCTTGAGTGTGTTAGAAAAAAGTTGATAAAAAAAAGTTCCCGTTATTGAATTATATTTTGTTTTAAAATATAATTGAATAACGGGAAAACCGGAGAATACTCCGGTTTTATCTCTCAAAACCGGTTTTCAAAAACCGGTAAATTATGTCCGGTTTCCGGTTTTCAGCAAAACCGGTTTTGCACGCCCTAAGTGAGTGCGACTGAGAAAGCATGAGCGCACTAAGCTTGAACTCTTCTTTTGTATAGTGTTAGAGCGAGCCAGTCTCGCCGCTGCTCGCGCAGCTATCGGAGATAGGTATTAGAACATTTTGGCAACGTCGCGATAATAATGCGAGCGAATAGACAGTTCAGTGAGTGTGTAAATCAGGCAACCTCGCATCGTTTGGCGCGTGGCGCGCGGAATTTAATGTTATCATTATTTTGACACATTTTTTTGTTTTGTAAGGAATTCATAATTTTTTCATAACATTTATTTTGATTATCTTTGTTGAGTACAATTCATAAACAGTTTCAGGTATCTCAAATTTAAACATTGAACATTAAACGATATTGTTATGAATTATTATATTATTAAAAAAAACCCTGGTCCTAATGAATGGAACCGATCACTGCTCCATCCACGGAACGAGACCGATTGGTAAAAAATGTCGCGTTCTTCAACACTGTTAACGAGTGGGTCAAAATATTCCCAGTCGTTAATAGTGTTAACAACAGTTTATAAACGAGCGGAAACTACCCATTAGTACAGATTTAATGTGGGGCCGCTATTCGAAAATAAAATAAAATGGTGGACGTTACGAGTCCAAATTCGGATGACAAACGTGGAGTTAAAACCTGGGTACACGATACGTTGCGGCGCCGAAACAAATATTTCATGTCATTGGGGCCCAAACGGGCTGACGGGCAGCACCGCAGCGAAGGAACCTGACATAATGTTGGAATTGCTACCGAAAGTGATCGCCTCTATGTCGAAGAAACACAAAATATCTTCATTGGTATAAGAGGACTGGAACAATAAATAAGGGGAAATTATAAACCTAGCCACAGAATTATTATTTGGCCACACAGCCCTACCTCTAATTTTATATGTATGCAACGGGAAAATAAGATGGCTTCTAATAATAATCTTTTTTTACAACGCCAACTAAATATTTCATTTTTCAAAGAAAGCGTCAAATAAAGAGCAACAATTATTTTTACTCCTTGATTATACATCACCGTCTAAATTACTAACTCAGCCACGGATTTTACAACTTGCCAACATTTTACGTTTTACAGCTTCAATGTACGTTCCTTTAAAATAATTATTTCAGACATCAACTCGAAAAATAATTAATATAACTTAGCATGTAAAGAAATACATCATAAAAATAGCAACTGCAACGATGGAGCGAGACAGGTGCCACTGGCCGCAACCACCCATGAGAGAGCGCTATTCGATTCATACGTGGAAGAGTCGTTTCGTATAGTCATAAAAATAGCAGTCCACTCGATTGTAGCTCTTTTATTTAGTTAAAATAAACACTAACACTCTTCAATATCGTAAAAAGGCTTTGTGGCAAGGAGAACATAGGATGCGAGAGCGAGTTCGGAACTTGCGGCACCCCGACTCGGACAGGTTAGGTTCGAAGGGGATGGCGGGGTCTTGTGAGCGAACCAAGACGCCGCCATCCACTTCGTGTTAGGTTACTTTAAACCTCGCAGACAGAAGTAGGAGCCCCGCGCAGCGGGGCTGCGTCGACTAAGCCTATCACAAAAATGAATGTTATCATGCCCCTTAAAACTTAAGGTAAAAACACTAGAAAAGTCTATTCGACCCAAAAAAAATGCTACGATGGTCTTGTTTATATATTTAGTGGCTATAAATTGATGGTTATTGAGGTACATTTTATGATCAATAAATTATAGGACGAGTTATGAATTAGTTATACATAACTAGGTTTTAAACGTACTAAGTTATACAATTAAAAGTCGATAGAATTAGTTTATGGACGTCATATATAGTTATTTTAGAAGGTTACTGCTTGAATTCATATCACAAATATAGATGCTTTAAAATAAAAACCAAGCTGAGATGTATTTACAGTAGCTGACATCGATGATGTATGGTGGCTGAGATAGGTAGTACTTTTTAGTTGCACATTGATGGTGACCGAGTTAGGAATTTAGAGGACAGGTTATTTTTTTGGACGACAAACATGCTATTAAATAGAAGTCGGTTTAATTACTACCCATAAATAAGTATTGAAGTGATATGATATGATATTCTTACGAGCTGGGTATAGGACAAATTAACACACTACCAAATAAACACTAAAAATCTTTAATTAACTTAAAACAGTTTAAAACACTTCACAAACACTTAAACTTAATCACTAATCACTTAGATATCGCACTAGTCGTTCACTTCGATCGCTTCGTTTCGTAGCCAAAATCAGACTAAATCCCTTCCGCTAACCCGTCGCCTATTTATACGGCCGACCCATGTTCGAGAAACTTCCACAACTTCCGTGAATGTCTAGGTAGTTCCTTAGGGGAAACCCATCCTTCGAGAAAGTTCTACAACCTTCCCGAACCTTCTAGATGGCTCTATAGTGGAACCAATCCTTCTAGAAGGTTCCAGAAAAGTCCAGAACTTTCTCGAACTTTCTAGACACTTCCATCGTGGAACATTCTAGACTCGACCGTAGTCCTAGAATGTTCTCGTAAAGCAGTCGGCGTAACACTGCCCCCACCTTAGACATGCTCGTCCCGAGCATCGTTAGACCCGTAGTATCGCGCTAATCGGTCTACATGTACGATCTTAGGCGCACCTCGTGGACCCTTCTGTATCCGATAGGTGACATCGTTGATCCTGGTCACGACTCGGTATGGTCCATCCCATTTTGCTTGCAATTTCGGAGACTTCCCCTTGCTGCGCACTGGGTTATGCAGCCACACCAGTGAATTCACGTCGAACCCTCTACTGTTTGCCTTCCGGTCATAACGGGTCTTCATCCTCTCAGACATTTGTTGGCCGGATTGTCTGATATGCTCATACACGTCATTCAACTTGTTACGCAAGTCACTTGCATAATCGGTTACACTGCGTGGAGCATCAGGAGCAGTTCCAGTGATTAAATCTGCTGGCAACCGTAATTCCCTTCCAAAGTTCGCGAAGGCTGGTGTCACAGTCGTACTTTCGTGGACTGCACTACGGTAGGACAAAAGAAACGGCTGTATGTGCTTGTCCCAATTCCTTTGCCTGCTTTCCACGACTTTTGCCAAATATCTTTCCAACGTTTGGTTGAAACGTTCCACCATTCCATCAGATTGTGGGTGGTAAGAGGTGGTTCTGGTTTTGTGGGTACCCATCAATCGGCAAGTCTCCTGAAATACTTGTGATTCAAAATTCCTTCCTTGATCACTATGAATTTCCAAGGGTACTCCAAAACGACAGAAAACTTCCTGAACCAATTTATCTGCGACTGTTACAGCTTCTTGGTTAGGAATGGCAAACACTTCTGGCCACTTGGTGAAGTAATCCATGACAACCATGAAGTACTTGTTCCCGCTTTCACTTTCCGGAAATGGTCCCGCAACGTCGAGTGCTATCCGTTCCCAGGGGGCTCCAACGTTGTACAGTTTTAATGCACCTCTGCTGCGTGTTTGGGGTCCTTTCACAGCCGCACAAGTGGTACATTTTCGACACCAGTCCTCCACATCTTCTCGACAGTGGATCCAGTAAAACCGCTCTCGGATCTTCAGTAGAGTCCGTTTTACCCCCATATGTCCGCCTGAACATCCATCATGATATAGCCGTAGAACATCCGGTACTTTAGCTTTAGGGACAACCATTTGTAGATGACACCTGTCCCCTCGAGCGTTTTCCCATTTACGGCACAAGACTTCATCCTGGATAACCAAGCTGTCCCATTGTGCCCAATAGCTCTTTGTGATGGAACTCATCGCTGCCACATCACTCCACTTGGGTTTAGGAGCACCAGCTGTGATCCACTCGAAAATCGGTTTGATGTCCAAGTCATTTTGCTGAGCTTGCTGTAGGGTTTCCTTCCATTCATCGCTGAGATCTGTTCTAAGCATCCTCACGGTTGCTACCTCCTTAGTCTCTTGCCTGGCACAGTGCTTACAATCTTCAGGACAAGGTCTTCTTGACAAGGCGTCTGCGTTACCGTGAGTTCTCCCACTCCGATGTTCAGTTACGAAGTCAAACTCTTGCAGTAGCTCAATCCATCTCGCCACTTGTCCCTCCGGATTTTTGAACTGTAATAGCCACTTCAAGGCAGCATGGTCAGTTCGCAGCTGGAATTTCCGCCCCAGCAAATATTTACTGAAATGCTGCAATGTTTTTACTACGGCAAGCAGCTCCCGTCGAGTAACGCAGTAATTTCTTTCCGGTTTGGATAAAGATTTGCTGAAGTAAGCAATCACAACCTCCTGGTCTCCTTTCCGTTGAGACAGCACGCCCCCAATTCCAGTATTACTTGCATCTGTGTCAACTATGAAGTCATTTTCAGTGTCAGGATATCCCAAAATAGGGGTTTTGCACAGACGTTTCTTCAATTCCTGAAATGCGACGTCGCAGCTCTCGTCCCAACAGAATTGTCGCTTTTCCTCAGTGAGCTTGTGTAAAGGTTTCGCAATGTCGGCAAAATTCTTTACGAACCGTCGATAGTAGGAGCACAAACCCAAAAATGCTCTCACCTGTGTCTTGTCTTTCGGAACTGGCCAGTCCTTGACGGCGACTACTTTTTCCGGGTCTGTTTGAACACCTTCCCCCGAAACTATGTGTCCTAAGAAGTTCACTTGTTTCCGGAAAAACGAGCACTTCTTCGGACTTAACTTGAGATTTGCTGTTTGGATTTTCGACAGCACTCGGTTGAGGTTTTTAAGGTGGTCTTCAAATGTACGGCCCACGATGATTATGTCGTCTAGATAGACAAGACATGCGTCTCCAATCAATCCGGCGAGTACTTGCTCCATCAGCCTTTCAAATGTTGCAGGAGCATTGCACAATCCGAATGGCATAACTTTAAACTGCCATAACCCCTTTCCTGTTGAGAATGCAGTTTTCTCTTTGTCTTTGGGGTCTATTTCTACTTGCCAATAGCCACTTTTCAGATCCAGCGTGGTAAACCACTTCATTCCAGTCAGCGTATCCAGTGTGTCATCGATCCTAGGCAGTGGATAGCTGTCCTTTTTCGTGACGTCGTTCAGACGTCGATAATCCACACAAAAGCGCATGCTGCCGTCCTTTTTCTTTACCAGGACTACAGGAGAACACCATGGACTGGATGAAGGCTCTATAACACCGTCCTTCACCATTCCATCAATCATGGTTTCCACTTCTCTTTCCCGTGCAACAGGCAGTCTTCTTGGTCGCTGACGGATGGGTAACTCGTTGCCTGTATTAATCTTGTGCTGAACCAGTCCAGTTCTCCCTATGTCAGCATCATTTGTAGAGAAAATGCCGGCGTACTGAAGTAACATTTTCATAGCCTTGTCCTTTTCTCCTTTAGATAAATCGCAGTTTTCTAAAAGCGTTGACACGTCAAATTTTGCACAACGAATTTTATTTCCGGTAGGCCGATCTTGTAATGGACGCATCCAAACTACTTCTTCGCAAGTGCCGATCAAGGTGCCCTTCTTAATCACTTGCTCCTTGTCACTTGGATTTAGTATGCGTACTGCTGCGACGTTGGTGGCTTTTACCAGAGTTCGTGCCGTCTTCCATGGAAAGTCAATGTTCGCCCTTTCTATCAGAACACTTCGAACTTTGTGTCCAGAATACTGAGGTAGACGAATTGGCACGATCGTTTCTGATCTGCTAGGAAGAACAATCTTCTTTAAGCAGTACACCTTCCCTGATGGTGCACCTTCCATGAAGACTTCCTCTAAGCCACATTTCAGTACTCCCTGATCAACGTCGATCTCACAACGATGTTTCCGCATGAAGTCCAAACCCAGGATACAATCGTCCACTATGTCGGCCACGATGACATTGTGACAGTAAATTCTGTCACCCAATTTTAACTTCACTTGCTTCTTGCCTCGGACGGTTATGTGCTGACCGGTAGCTGTAAACAATTGCATACGGTCGTGGTTATTGAAGTAGTCCCCAAAAAACCGACTTGCTAGGTGAGAATTGACGACCGTGTGAGAAGCTCCAGTATCTAACGTCAGTTTGCATGGTATTCCGTTGACTTCGCCTTTGATGGTCAGGCTGTTCCCGTCATGAGCTTGTGAGATCAAGATCCTCGGGGCTCTTTCAATACCAGCCAGCACCCGCCCCCCAGTCCTGGCATTTACTCGTTTCCCTGCTGTGGCTGGGCAGTCACTTCAGCCACTCTTCCCTGCCGAGATTGATCTTCTCTCGGTGTGCTTCGCTTAGGACAGCTTGACCGAAGATGACCCCTTTCTCCACAGGTGTAACACCTAGGGCTGTACCCTTGCGGGCGGTCGCGTACAGGTGACGCCACAACCTCCCTGATGCGGTGTGTTCGGTGGTCCTGCCTCACTGCCTCTACTTCTAAGGCATGGGCCAAGGCTTCTTTCAACGTCTCATGATGCCCAAGTCTCACAGCGGCTCTAACTTCCAAGTCGCGTATTCCGTCGACGAAAGCCTGTACCAGATTCCCATCGATAAGTGCTGGGACAGACTGGTATGCTTTCCGAACCAGCTTTTCAACTTCCAGGGCCCATTGCTGCAGATTCTCGGCACTGCGTTGAACGCGATCCTTCAACTTAGCTCGGAATACGTGCTCCAGGTGCGCATCGCCGTATCTGGACTCTAAAGCCTCCAGCAGCTGCTCGTAGGTCACATCCTTGCCGAGCGCCTCAAGGATGTTTAGGGCCTGGTCTCGGAGGCCCAAGGTGAGCGCGGTCATGGCTTGCGCTTTGGTCCAGCCATTCGCCTTCATAACGGCCTCAAATTGGATTTTATAGGCCGACCACGAAGATGTTCCGTCGAATGGAGGCACTTTAAACCCACGTGCTGAAGGTGCAGCAACCACGGAAACCACAGTCCCATCTCCAGCCTTAAGTCCGTCTAAGGCCTTCTTCACACCAGCAATCTGAACCTCGGCCTCCGAGATACGATTCTCATGCTGGTGGACATGTTCCTTCATCACCTTAAGATCTTTGCCAAAGGTTGCGTGAAGATCTTTTATCACGAGCATCTGTTCTTCCTGGCGGCGGACCTGCTCCTCTTTATCTCGCTGTAATTGCTCCTCCAACCGGTGAGCTTGCTCCTCTTGACGGCGAGCCTGCTCCTCTTGACGGCGAGCCTGCTCCTCTTGACGGCGAGCCTGCTCCTCCTTATCTCGTTGCAACTGATCTTGCAACTGGCGAGCATGCTCCTCTTGACGTCGAGCCTGCTCCTCTTGACGTCGAGCCTGCTCCTCTTGACGTCGAGCCTGCTCCTCTTGACGGCGAGCCTGGTCCTGCAGTAGTGCCATTAAAACAGTCAAGTCTGGCGCCGCAGATGCTGGAGAAACTCCGGATGAGCCAGCGATTGGCTCCGACGTAGGCTGGGCACCAGCCGGTGTCTGTGTCGGAGAATCTCCAAACCTCCTTTGGTCCATATCTTGCTGTCGATGACTTCTGGTGCGGACACCGTCTATATCGTCTTTTGGTAGAATTGGCATAATTTATCCCACTTCTGACACCAATTGTTACGAGCTGGGTATAGGACAAATTAACACACTACCAAATAAACACTAAAAATCTTTAATTAACTTAAAACAGTTTAAAACACTTCACAAACACTTAAACTTAATCACTAATCACTTAGATATCGCACTAGTCGTTCACTTCGATCGCTTCGTTTCGTAGCCAAAATCAGACTAAATCCCTTCCGCTAACCCGTCGCCTATTTATACGGCCGACCCATGTTCGAGAAACTTCCACAACTTCCGTGAATGTCTAGGTAGTTCCTTAGGGGAAACCCATCCTTCGAGAAAGTTCTACAACCTTCCCGAACCTTCTAGATGGCTCTATAGTGGAACCAATCCTTCTAGAAGGTTCCAGAAAAGTCCAGAACTTTCTCGAACTTTCTAGACACTTCCATCGTGGAACATTCTAGACTCGACCGTAGTCCTAGAATGTTCTCGTAAAGCAGTCGGCGTAACAATATTTATGACTATAGTATATTTTTGGTTTTAGGTGGTCATTCCAGCATTTGAGCACGAGTACCGCCACGGATTTCAACATGTCCTTACCAAGTAAGTTATTTAAATCTGCTTTCACTGCTAGCTACATATACCATAATACAGGGTTGAAATGACATCGAAACGCAACTTGTTAGCATTCTGCACGGATTTTTCTGCGAAAACGGTCATGTTGACTGTTAGAAGTTTCGTACAGGGCGTAAAGGACATTACAAGCTGTTAACATAAATTCAACGCATGATTAAAATAAGACCCCTCAGCAGAAAAGGTTTTCGTTGGTTAAAAATAAACAGCTCAGCTCTTCTATACTTTTTGGTGTTGTGTAGATATTTCATTATTATGTATCAGAATACAAGTACAGAATAGCGATAAACACTCAAAGGAGTCTCGAGTCCTTTTTTGATAAAAACTAAAACTGCATCAGTGGAAAGATCACAAATAGGTATGTTTTATGACAAAATCATTTTTGGTTTTTTTTACGCTCTAATTAATAAGTTTTATTAGATAAAAAACGAATCCTTGAACCCAGTACCGTAAACACGCCGTCAGTTCCCGATCAAACCCAAGCGTGAGCGTCAAAATGAAGGGACCAAGTCTCCAATGTCAGTCATTCATATACAAGGTGTTGTTTTGCATTCTCGTCAAATTTCAGGAGGTGGTCACAAAAGACTTAAATAATCAATTAAAATTACGGTACCTAGTTAATTATTAATAAACGCTGATTTTTTTGGTTGTTTAAGTTTGTCAATATTTCAGAATAACCCCTTAACGTGGTTAGAGAATAAGAAATTATCGAATAAACGTTTGAGATTGTTTGTATGTGTGTAAGCGAGGTTATAGGGCGAGAACCAGACGGTCCGCATTTAAAACACGGGTGGTTCACAATTACCGATTTCCGTAAATAAGAAGAAAAAAAAGAAATTATCTACCCATTTTATTATTGATTCGGGACGAGAATCATTAGCATAGTTACCTCTTTGAATTTGACGAGGATACAAAACAACACCTTGTTTATAAGAATCATACCATAAATCTACTATTTCCTACCTTTGCTTTAATTTTAGCTACCTCAATATTTACATAATATTTTAATAAAGTGCTTGATCCCTCCATCATGACGTCAAGATGGAGGGACCAAACTGATAGACTACTCCCTGGAATGTTCTACCTACTTAGTGTTATAATACCTTTATTCAACCTAATTATTATTGATTTTGTCTCCCCAACCATATATCGTTTTAAAGATATCGATTATATTAGTTGGTCCCTCCATATTGACGATTCATTTTTTTGTGTGACAGGTAAATGGGCTATTTATTTTCGATCTTCGAAGGATAAATATTTAATACCTATTTACTACCTTCAAATCATCCAAAATTTCTCACAGTAATATAAATGAGACCCTGAGAATTGTCGTAATAAAATATATTTGTATTCGTTTATTGAAACGTGAAAAATACTTGACAATTATTAATAAAATAGAGATTTGTCAGAAGAATTGGAAAAAGATATCATTTATCTTGACGAGAGCAGCGGTGGCGCAGTGGTGGCAGCCCCGACTTACGACCAGTAAGCCGTGGGTTCGAACCCAGGCAGGCGCATTACTTAGTGTAATTTATTTCATCACTGCTGCCCTCAAAAACGGTGAAGGAAAACATCGTGAGGAAACCGACATGTCCTAGAACTAAAAATTCGAAGACATGTGACATCTACCAACCCGCACTGGGCCCGCGTGGTGGATTTACAGCCCACTCCCTCTCATAGAGAGGAGGCCTGTGTCCCAGCAGTGGGAACATAATAGGCTAATGATGATGATGATTTTGACGAGACCTACATTCACTCTTCATATGAGGTAAAACTTTTTGTTTTTCTAACGAAACTGCCTACTTATATTTAGTGGGCAAAACAAGCTCGAAGGCGAATATAGTAGCAGCAATGACTGCAGTAGTAGCGAAGACGTTGTTAGAGACGCAGCTGACAATGAAAATACTTTTTTTAACGTAGAATACTTGGAATCAGATGATCATCATCTGCCTAGCCTTTTCCGAAACTGTGTTGGGGTCGGCTTCCAGTCTAACCGGATGCAGCTGAGTATCAGTATTTTACATGAAGCGACTGCCTATCTGACCTCCACAACCCAGTACCTACCTAACTGGGTAATACGATACCCCTTGGTAAGACTGGATGTCAGACTTTTGGCTTCTGACTACTCGCAACGACTGTCAAACATCTACAAATGACAGCCGGGACCAACGGCTTAACGAGTTCAGATCAATGGGACAAGACGCTTAGCGAGCTTGAGCCTACCCACCTAGCCTTCTGGCAGCTGCAACGCAAGTTGCGCTCCACCGAAGAGGCTTCGATGCCTCCCCTCACGCGACCCGATAAGAGCGTTGCATTCGACGACTCTGAGAAGGCCGAATGCCTAGCAGACAGCCTAGAGTCCCAGTGCTCCCCCAGCTCTCAACCAGTAGACAAGCGACATCTCGATGAGGTGAACGCATTCGTCGAACGTAGAGCCGCCCTACCCCCTGTAGAAGACCCAGATGATCCTCTGCCTCCGGTCACAGCTGACGAAGTGCAAGACATCATTAATAAGCTTCAACCGCGGAAAGCACCCGGCTCCGACGGAATCACCAATAGGGTGTTTAAACTCCTCCCCGCTCAGCTCGTCGTGTTAATGGCGGCCATCTTCAATGGCGCCCTGAGCAACAACGCTTTTCCCCAA
This sequence comes from Cerastis leucographa, assembly GCA_963082945.1. NCBI lineage: Eukaryota > Metazoa > Arthropoda > Insecta > Lepidoptera > Noctuidae > Cerastis > Cerastis leucographa. The sequence goes on along the minus strand of OY720383.1, from coordinate 15,044,250 downwards.
ATATGGAAAGAGGCCACTGTCATCGGTTTCGCCAAGCCAGGCAAACCCAAGTCTGAGCCCTCGAGCTACAGACCTATCAGTCTCCTGAACGCACTCGGCAAAATCTACGAGAGACTCATTTATAAGCGACTCAAAGACTTCGCCGAGGCTAAGAGTCTCATCCCCAACGAGCAGTTCGGCTTCAGAACCGGACACTCTTGCATTCAACAGGCCCATCGCATCGTAGAGCACTTGAGCGCTGGCTTCCAGCGTGGAGCGATGACGGGTGTGTTGTACTTCGACATAGCAAAGGCTTTCGACAAAGTCTGGCACAACGGCTTATTATATAAGCTGTACAAACTGGGAGTGCCGGACCGTCTCGTGCTCATCTTACGAGACTTTCTGTCGGATCGCACCTTCCGCTATCGCATCGGGAAGGCACTGTCTTCTCCCCACCCCATTAGAGCAGGAGTCCCTCAGGGCTCCGTCGTTTCTCCCCTTATCTTTACTCTGTTCACCAGTGACATCCCCAAGAGCAAGAAGGCTCAGTTAGCCCTGTTCGCGGACGACACGGCCATTTATTACACTGGCCGCAGTCACGACGCTATCTATAGAACCCTCCAAACCTCAGCCAACGTCTTAGGCGCTTGGTTCCGGAAATGGAGAATCGAGGTGAACCCCGACAAGAGCCAGGCAGTTCTTTACTCTAAACAGCGTAAAATTAAGCCACCCGCGCTCAGCCCGATCACTATGTACGGTAAGCCTATCCCTTGGGAGAAGCAAGCCAAGTACTTAGGAGTCATACTTGACAACCACTTGTCTTTCGCGGCGCACATCAAAGCAGCTCGCGACCGAGCTGCATTTGCTATGGGTAGGCTTCATTTCATGATTTCGGCAAAAAGCAAGTTGTCACTCAAGTGCAAATTGCGCCTTTATACCGCGGTGATCCGCCCCATTATGACGTACGCTTGCGTCGTGTACGCTCACACCAAGCCTAAGTACATCCATAGGATGCAAATTTTACAGAACCGATTCTTACGTAGAGTCACGGGAGCCCCTTTTTATGTCCGTAATGACCGTCTACACGTAGACCTTAGAATGCCCACCGTCCTTCAGTTTATGAAACGCCTTTCGAAGCGTTTCTTCGATAACGCCATTAAACACCGTAATCCCCTGATCGCAGCGGCCGCCCGTTACGAACCCTCGCGCATTAGTACAGTACGCCGTCCTAGGCATACCCTTGTCACTCCAGATGATGCTATCACCCTCCTCCAGGAGAGTAGCAAAGAGACTAGCACTCTTAAAAAGTTCCGCCTCAAACCGCCGTCTTTCCGACCTCGCCGTCGAGGTCCGTCGCGACGTCCCGGTCCATGCCCTCCCCGACCCTCGCTCGAGCCAGCCCGCGATGCTGTGCCAGTAGTTTTAAATCAGCCCCTAAATAATGATACCATTCAGATCCAGCCTGTCCCCATGCAGTCCTCCCCCAGCGACGCCCTAAGCCGAGGTTCGTACCCCACAGGGGGTGCCCTTAGCGTGCAGTCGCTTAGTTTGTAAGTTTTTATGCCCTGGCTGGAGGCCTTACTCTAAAGGCACCCACAGGATAGTCCGGTTAAGCAGACGACAACCTCATAGGTTGAACTGCGAGATGCCATTCAAAAAACAAAAAAAAAAAAAAAAAAAAAACGGCTTAACGTGCTTTCTGAGATACGGAGGATACTCGGTATGTAATTATGGTTACTCATCCACGGAGGAACCTTGGCAAGCACGGCTTAACCTTGTAGATCGACCTGTGTGGCAGGTATTATTTAGCCACGAGCTCCTCTATTATCTTATTTGGAATCAGATGATGAAAGTAATTAATTGTTATGTTATGGGATATTTTTCATCTATAAAAAAAAAAAAACATAATAAAATATATTATTTATGTATGAACATTTACTTTTATTTAATCATTTTATTTGAACGACAGAGGCCATAGATTTGTGCTATCTCACATATTACACTAAAACTGTATTTTTTCCTGACTTACTGTTACGTAGTTACACTGTCACTAACATCGTTTTCGCTACTACTGCAGTCATTGCTGCTACTATCTTCGCCTAGGCGAATGACTAACTCTTCATCTCCGAATGGTAGTCTTCGATTTTGTTTTGCCCACTAAATATAAGTAGAAAAATAAAAAGTTTTACCTGATATGAAGAGTGAATGTAGGTCTCGTCAAGATAAATGATATCTTTTCCCAATTCTTCTGGCAAATCTTTATTTTTAGGGTTCCGTAGTCAACAAGGAACCCTTATAGTTTCGGTATGTCCGTCTGTCTATCCGCGGTTTAGCACAAAAACTGGTGGTACTAGAAAGTTGTAATTTGGCATGAGTATACACGTTAATGACGCCAGAAAAGTGGTAAAATAAAATTTTGAAAAAAACAATTATTTAGGGTACCTGCCCTACATGTAAAGAAGGGAGGATATTTTTTTTTTCGTCCTTCCCATAGTGTGGGATATCGTTGAATAGGTCTTTTAAAAATATTAGGGATTTGGGAAGATCGTTTTTTGATTAAGTAAACCCTTCGTGACTTATCAAGCTTTAAAGTACCAATTTTCGTTTAAGTCAAGTGTCCCCTCCACCAAATAAACGGTTGTAGTTAGAAATTCAAATGTCATGGCAGTAGTACCTATATATAACGAAGTTTAAAGGAAAACTATCACACTTAAGTGGGCTTTACATGTTTACGAGTAATAGTCCATCAATTGTATTTGACTCGAAAATTTCGAACAACTCCATAGAAATGTCGATAGATGGCGCTAAGCGTCACTTGTACTCAAAACGAGTCTCATTTGCAGATCATATATGGTGGTTTTTATAAATATTGGTACGGAACCTTTCGTGTGCGAGTCCGACTCGCACTTGGCCGTTTTTTTTATTAATAATTGCCAAGTATTTTTCACGTTTCAATAAACGAATACAAATATATTTTATTACGACAATTCTCAGGGTCTCATTTATATTACTGTGAGAAATTTTGGATGATTTGTAGGTAGTAAAAAGGTATTAAATATTTATCCTTCGAAGTTCGAAAATAAATAGCCCATTTACCTGTCACACTAAAAAATTGAATCGTCAATATGGAGGGACCAACTAATATATCGATCTTTAAAACGATATATGATTGGCGAAGACAAAATCAATAATAATTAGGTAGAATAAAGGTATTATAACACTAAGTAGGTAGAACATTCCAGGGAGTAGTCTATCAGTTTGGTCCCTCCATCTTGACGTCATGATGGAGGGACGAAGCATTTTATTAAAATATTATGTTTATATTGAGGTAGCTAAAATTAAAGCAAAGGTAGAAAATAGTAGATTTATGGTATTATTCTTTTATATATGTATGACAGACATTGGAGACTTGGTCCCTTCATTTTGACGCTCACAACCCGAGCGCGTGCGACGACGTGACATTGTTAACATGTAGAAGCCGTTGACAATGTGCTATCGAGAAATTCTTTTAACATTATGACGTTATATACAAACGTGGCGAGCAATCGTGGCGCATTTGTAGTCACGTGATTCTTGTTAAACTTTTATCAATTTTAAATTGTTTAAAATAGATTAAAAACAAAAATTTTAAGGGTTTTTCGTATAGAATTTTATACCCAACTTTGAGGCCGCTATGAAAAATCATGCCACTGGTTCATACAAAGTTACCCAAACCCCCTTTCGAGCTGGCTTCTATCGCTTTTGCATTCTTTGATTCTGGAAACTTGTCTGCATTATTCGACTAAGTTATCTGCATAACTCCTAGTTTTGTATGAATGGACTAAAGAAAATATAAATATTTTCGAAAGTGTACTGAAAAACATCGTTAGATACACGTGGGCATTTGTTTCTGCAGTTCGCAGCTCCATAACACCCTCGCAATAACTAAGTTTCCCCTCTGGTATCAAAATGTACTATTCCTATCGCGACGAACAGACAACAACGCGACGCGGGCGTGAGTGATTTTCGAACTAACGTGCGACCAATGTGGTTTGTGGTGCGCATACAGCGCGTACGACCCGGCCGGTGCGGCAGTTCAACTGAATTGGTCTGACGCGTAGACCCCGCTATGTACTTGTAGCTTCATACCTAAAAAGCGGAGTGCGCCTGGCTTCTGTTGTTTGAAACAGCGTCTTAACTAGTCTAGGTCCAGAATCATGTATTGAATCCATGGAAACAGATTGCGCGTCGATGTTCCGTACACCGTGTATACTTTATTAAGTTGATATTCACAGGCACTGGTATAATCCGAAATACAAGTGCGTCACGTGGAACTTTCGTCGCGCTTTTTTCCATAGTGTGTCGCAAGGGTCCAGAGTAAGGGAGGCCACTAAGTAGAGGCGGGAGACACGCATATAGCCCACATAACACGTGACATGTCACAGGAACGAGGTGTACTTCAGATGGGGCGGTGGCACGGTGGTGGTGTGGCTGCAGAACGCGGCAGGGCACGCGCGCTGGGGGCCCACGGAGGAGCGCGTGGAGGCGCTGCTGGACGCGTGGCGGCCGCGCGCCAAGCTGCGCGAGCCCGCGCCCGCCGCGCCGCCCGACCCCGAGCCCGCGCCGCCGCCCGCCGCCGACAAGCGCTAGCCGGACCTCTGTAAATATTCATCATGTACATACATATACATAGCTAGATATATATTATTATAACGACGATACGTATGGTATCTTTTTATTTTTAAATCTCCCATCTCTGTTGTATAGTTCGATAAAAGTTTATTATGTTTTGATTGTTTATTATATTTTCTGAAAAAAAAAAAAGGTTTTTTTTAAACTAGTTTTCCATTCGACCTGAAGTATCGATCAGTGTCCCCAACCGCCATTAGAGGCCTCGCCTACGGCGACTTTTTGTATCGATGCTGTCGCGCATGTGTATCGATACAGCCGCGATGCTTTCGCTGGCTGTGTACCATCGCCTCGATTCTGTATCGCTACTATCGCGATGCTGTCGCGCTGCAATCGCGATTCAGCATCGACAGGGAATTGTGAAAGCGCCGCCTGTCAACGCTACAGTTGCAAGATGGACTCAGTCGAGATAACATTAGTTACGTTATGTTTTTGCTTTTTTTTTTTTGCTCTTCACCTGTCGTGCCCCCGATGTCTTCAGAAATGGTCGCGCGTTTACATCGATACGATGTTGACGACAGAAACAAACAACATCGTCATCACAAACCACCCGACTAATGCGCGATAGTAGCGATGCTGCCGCTGCACGACAGCATCGCTACATAATCGCCGTGGGCGAGGAGCCTTACTCCCCATTATTGTTTATGTTGTTGTTTAGTTTGAATTAATGACAAACTACATATCGTACAATAAACTGTTCTGCTACTTGGAGCGAGATCCATTAAAAGAGTTGACGAAAAAAGATGTGATTGTTACTATTGGTTAAAAGCAAATATAAGTGGAAAATTAATCTTTCCATTTTTAGGGTTCCGTTGCTAAATGGCAATAACGGCACCCTTATAGATTCGCCCTGTCCGTCCGTATGTCATAGCCATTTTACACCGAGACTATTGGTACCAAACAGTTGAAATTTGGAGAGTAAGTGGCTTCCATGAAGGGCTACACAAATTGACGTGACATTATGAAAAAAAAAATTGGGGTGGCCGTCCGTTAGGATGCTCCTTTCTTTTAAAGTATTACCGAGTGTCACCCTTTTATTCTATTCTATGACATAAAAAACACACACAAAAATTATTATTTTCGCATTTAAACAGATATGTTGGGGTCGCAACCAGCAAATGAAAAAAAAATTGTTTTAAATATATTTTTTAAACGAACCAACGATGTTAATATTTTATTACGAAATATAAATTATTACTCTATGCTAACGTTAGCATAGAGCAGCCATACCCACCCTTTTTTTAATAGGGGCCACAAACCCCTTTCAGTCATGGTGTTGCGGGCCGCAAACAACAATTATTTAGGTGTTAATAAAAAAACGTAATTCAAAACAATTTATTAGGTAATTCAAAATAAAAGAAAAGGTGTTTGAAAAGTCACATGCGATATAGACCAAACTTTCAAAGAGCTTTCACAAATAATAACTTTACTTTTTAACAAAGATCGTATTATGTTTTTCATAACTTTGTCAAGATCTGCCTGCATGTTAACCTTGTTACATCATCCTTATGAAAGCTGTAAGTTTGTTTCTGTACACATTCTTTGTGTATTCTATTTTGTAAATGACGATTCACACACGTACGTAGACCCAATAAATGTTAATAGGATTTGGGTAATTTTTTGGACGCTTTTAAATTTTTGGGGAACAATGCTCCAAAATTGCATAATTATATTATCCATCTGTTCCCTTTTTTCTTTAAACAGAAATACTTGGTAGGACTTGATAGGTGGTAGGTTGGTGTCGTTTTTAAAATCGATTAACTCGTCAAACATCTCTGAGTAATTACAATTTAAAACTGAAGTCAACTCCAACTCCAGGTGGGCCAATCATAAAGGCCTGCCGGGCCGCATGGGGCCCGCGGGCCGCAGGTTGCGTAAAGCTGGCATAAAGTGGCATAGAGTAATAATTTATTTAGTTTTCTTAGTATTTAAGTATTTTTGTCTACAATTTTTTACAACCAAAAGAAGGATTTGTTTTCATTCTTCGTCTGTAGTAATCAAGTTTATTTTAATTTCAATCAATGCTACGCCTAGCCTCGCAATGTCATTCATTGACAATGCAATCTGCCTTGAAGATTTGTAGCCTACATCTTCATCCCAAAGAAAAACCTTATTTTTCCAATAATTTAACTTCGACATCGAAAAAGCAAGTGCGTCCAGTTCTTCGGAAAGGTACCACAAATATCCTAGGATCCTCGTTACAGCTTTTTTAAGACCTGCTGGACCTCAGACTGTTATTACAGAGGTCCAGCATTTGTTAAACACACCTCCAAAGAATATTATTGTAATTTTCAACGACTTGTAATCGTCCTGATAAAAATTCGTTTAGCTGGTTCTCAGCGAATAAATTTGTAATACTTGCTAAATGTTCCATGCATACTAAAGCGTGAGGGTCCAAAGAAAACTATGCTCTACTTATTCTGGTTAATGTAAGCCCAAGCATTTCTGTAACATATAAAAATTTATATTTCTGGACCACTAAACACTAGTGAGCTAGTACTTGAAGTAAAATAGCTTCCAGCATTATTTAGATTACATGATAGCGACGTCTGGACGTCGTAACCAAAGTAAAACTTTTCCATCTACTGCATTAATAGGACGCAAGCACACTTCTCAAACCAGTTTTAACCGCAGTGGTGTCGAAACACAAGCATTTTCAAATTCCAGGAAATACACGGTTGAAGCAAATGCGTCTGCATACCGGTTTTGCTCACATTAAGTTATTAATTTTTCAAACTTTGATGCGCGGTAACAACCCGTAAAACTTAAACTAAACGAATGGCAGGTACAGCTTGGCAAAAAAGTCTAGAAACGGAACTAATTTTTTTGATTGCTGGCAACATTTGAAAACTTATGACGTTTGATGTAAACAAAGTTCGCAAGTTTATAAAATTTATAACTGTGCCCTTAATGCGTGATTAAACTAACGCAAAGTGATAAAAAATGAATGAAACAACATGCACGATTGTGGCGCCACCATTATTTTCACGACTTTTTTGCCAAGCTGTACAGACGGTTACTTTTCGAAAGTCTGAAAATAAGAGGCACCCTACCCTGCATTCATGTAACTGAGGGTTAAAAAACAAATATCTACGTATAAAGGGTTATGGGCTAATAAGTCGACCTATTCCTGAAAGTGGTTATACTAAAGATCATTAGCAACAAATGAGTCAATCCAGTTAAGGAGACGTCAAAACTCGATGGTTACCGAGATGTCTCGGTAACCATCGAGTACTAAGTACTACTTTAATTTGAATGAAATATATTGTATGTAATCAAAGTATAAGTTAATCAGTTTAAATCTGATTATGCGAATGAACAAGTTACATTAATGTGATATGTTGACTTAGGAAGAACAATGATTCTAATGTCAAACAAATATTTAACCAGCAATAAATATACAGTTTATAGGTATGTTATAGTAAACCTTTATATATTATGTAATAATCATAAGAACTGATATTTCATGTACATCAGAACGTTCGGCCAGTGGAGATAGGGAGCTGGCTGCTACTCCAGTTTTTAATGATGATTATGTGACGCATAAAGACGCCAGCCAAAGAATTTGTGACAGAACAGTTCGAAAGTTAGAAGCATTTATTTATGGCCGAACGACCTGATATCAGAACGTTCGGCCAACCTCAATCTCCATAACTGAGGACCTTAGAGTAATTGTTACTGAATAAAGATTTACTGACGATTTAATGACAAACAACCAATGCTTTACTTTTACTCGTAATGCCACCGGTTAAAAGTAAAATGAATTTTGGCTTCTGTAACATCAGGACGTTCGGCCAACGTAATCTCCATAACTGAGGACCTGAGAGAAACCGTTAATGAATAAAGACTTAGTGACGAGACTGAAACGAACTTTTTCTGCTTAATTATTGTTTTTGACGGCCCCTTTTATATAGTAAAATGAAAATTTAACATATAACCTCAAAACATTGGCATTATCGATTCCTCCACAAGGAAGAAGCCCAGAGAAACCGTTAATCAATAAAGATTTTGTGACGACACTGAAATGAACTTTTATTGTTTTATTTTTCTTTGTGATAGCCCCTTATATAGTAAATTGAAAATTTACAATATAACCTCAAAACATTGGGATTATCGATTGCTCCACAACGAAGAAGCCTAGAATACTCGTAAAACCCCTGATGTGTTATAGGTTTCAGTGCAATGGTGTCAGTATTTTTGTTGATTCCAGATTAATCTTTAAAAATGCACTATGGCGGATGGCGACTGAAATAGGGTGACCATGTATTCCAACGAAACAAGTATTTATCGAGTACTAAATTACCTAAATAATGAAGCAAAACACGTTGTAATATTAAATTATATAGGTACAAGCAATGTTGAGCTGATGCCTGCATACCAGTGTCCACTTGTGAAGTTTTTGTTATATTAGTCGAGTCTATTTTGGCTAAAAGCAAACGAAAGTGGAAAGGTGACTGACATTGGAGATTGGGAAATTTGACTAAGTACAAAAATACTTAAATAACTAGGTACCCTAATTGAAAAAGGCTTTATTTGTAATCAATCATCCAAAAAAAGCGGTAGGTAGTTAGGTACATAATAATTGATATTTTTTAGAATGACAATGAATAAAAAATAAATTAAAAATTTAAAAGAACCCCCGATACAAAAAACCTGTAAAAAACCAAAAATAAAATAATCCAAGCATCTTAGCGTCGGGGGTCCGCTTTGATTTGTGCTTGTAATAAGTTTAATTTTTATTTTATGCTTTTTAAACTTATATTATTTTTTCTAAGCCTTGACTGTCCCAATCTTGGACATAGGTCTCCCCATTGCTTCCGCTTTTCTCGGTGTTGCGCGACTTCTCACCAATAAACGAAATAGCAAAATAAAAAAATAAAACGTTTTTGGGGTGAAGGGGGGTGCAACCACCCCCCCTGGCGATGCCCATGTTGACAAGTGACAAGATTTCAAATTTCGAATCGACCAGACCTGTGGAAGTTGTTAATTTCCCTTCAACTAGAAAAGACGTGATTACCATCAAACGGCTGAGTAGATATTTTCAAAACTTAGCTAAGAACACTCTCGATTAAAACACCTTTCAAATGAAACCAATTTTATCAAAATCGGTACATCCGTTTAGGAGCTACGATGCCACAGACAGACACACAGATACACCCCTCTTTTTTGGTCGGGGGTAAAAAATGGGATTGAGATTTTTACAGAAAGCCGCCGTAACTGAATGAAGCAAAACTTAGTGGTGGCCTATTGGTCGAAATTCGATCGATAGTTTCAATTATGTTTTTTCATGTGACAGTGACAGGAGGTCTACTCTCTTTCTCCGAAACGTAACTTCGGCAACGAACAAAAATTAAACGTAGATACGTTTGTGACCCTACTCTATATAATTTGCATTTTTGAATTCGAACTTCTTGTGTGCGTCCGCACACAAGAAATTCGAATTCACAGTCAATTAACGTATTGCATGTTATTGTGTGCGTCCGCAAATGATATAGAGTAGGGTCACAAACGTATCTACGTTTAATTTTCGTTCGTTGCCGAAGTTACGTTTCGGAGAAAGAGAGTAGACCTCCAGACACGGAAAAATAATAAAAGTAGAAGCAAAGAGGCCACATCATAACGCTAATTGTTATAAAAAAAAAAAAAACGTTACACTCACCACCATGGGTGTGTTTAACGTTTTTTTTATAACAATTATTTCTAATGCATATTATATAAAATATTGGTTATCTGCACTCCTTCTCAAAGTCCTCCGTCCGCGTATCCATTTATTTTGTTGCAATACCTACATCGTCACCTTATTTCAACAATTTCGACGTGTTTTGCTTCATTGAGTAGATAGATACCTACTCGATAAATACTTGTTTCGTTTGAATACATGGTCACCCTATTTCAGTCGCCATCCGCCATAGTGCATTTTTAAAGATTAATCTGGAATCAACAAGATACTGACACCATTGCACTGAAACCTTTAACACATCAAGGGTTTTGCGAGTATTCTAGGCTTCTTCGTTGTGGAGCAATCGATAATCCCAATGTTTTGAGGTTATATTGTAAATTTTTAATTTACTATATAAGGGGGCCATCACAAAGAAAAATAAAACAATAAAAGTTCATTTCAGTGTCGTCACAAAATCTTTATTGATTAACGGTTTCTCTGGGCTTCTTCCTTGTGGAGGAATCGATAATGCCAATGTTTTGAGGTCATATGTTAAATTTTCATTTTACTATATAAAAGGGGCCGTCACAAACAATAATTAAGCAGAAAAAGTTCGTTTCAGTCTCGTCACTAAGTCTTTATTCATTAACGGTTTCTCTCAGGTCCTCAGTTATGTAGATTACGTTGGCCGAACGTCCTGATGTTACAGAAACCAAAATTCATTTTACTTTTAACCGGTGGCATTACGAGTAAAAGTAAAGCATTGGTTGTTTGTCATTAAATCGTCAGTAAATCTTTATTCAGTAACAGTTACTCTAAGGTCCTCAGTTATTATCATGGTGGCGGAATGGCGGAGGAGGCTTGACCATCCCTCCGCCGGCCTTGACACGATCGAGGCGATCCGGCTAGTACTCGACGACTGGCTCGGGAGGAAGCACGGCTCCCTGACGTTTCGGGCGACGCAGGTGCTCTCGGGGCACGGTTGCTTCGGGAAGTACCTGTGTCGCATAAGCAGGGAGCCGGACGCTCGGTGCCATCACTGCGTCCAGTGTCCGGAGGATACGGCGCGGCATACGCTGGCTGAATGTCCCGCATGGGACGAGCCGCGCCGTGCCCTCATCACAGAGGTAGGAGCAGACCTGTTGCTGTCGACCGTTGCTCGCGCGATGGTCGTTGGCACAGAGTGCTGGGACGCGGTGGTGTCCTTCTGCGAAACCGTCATGTCGCAGAAGGAAGCTGCGGAGAGGGAGAGGGAGATTTCAAGTTCCTTCCCATCCCGCAGCAGACGCACCGGGCGTCGGCAGAGGGCGGATAACGCCCTCTTCCGGCCCCCCTAAACAGGTCCATCCCCCCATCATAATGGACCCGAGACGGCGGCGCGTAGTGTTCCACGCGCGCCTCTCACGGACGTAACGGGGGGAGTACACCTCACTCCCCCCAGGGACGAGGCCCGCACTGGTCGAGCGGGCCGGCACTAGTCCGGGGCAGCGGAAGTCACATTCGTTCCCGCTGCCCCCAGACGCAAGTGTGCGAGGGAACACCGGGGTGGTTTTTAGTCAGTTGGAGCCTGACAGACCCCTCCGCCCTCCCCAGGCGGAGGACATCCGTTTCCGGATTTTCCACCTCGCAAAAAAAAAAAAAGGTCCTCAGTTATGGAGATTCAGGTTGGCCGAACGTTCTGATATCAGGTCGTTCGGCCATAAATAAATGCTTCTAACTTTCGAACTGTTCTGTCACAAATTCTTTTGCTGGCGTCTTTATGCTTCACATAATTGTCATTAAAAACTGGAGTAGCAGCCAGCTCCCTATCTCAACTGGCCGAACGTTCTGATGTACATGATATTTCACATGTGAAAACAATAAATGAATTTGACTGAAACAAAAGGTATGCGGATCGTTAACGCATCACTATTGTTAATGAGTAAAAACCGGCCAAGTGCGAGTCGGACTCGCGCACGAAGGGTTCCGTACCATTATTCATAAAAACGAGCAAAAATAACACTTGTTTATATGGGCGCCCCCTTAAATATTTATTTTATTCTGTTTTTAGTATTTGTTGTTATAGCATCAACAGAAATACATAATCTGTAAAAATTTCAACTGGCTAACTATCACGGTTCATGAGAAACAGGCTGGTGACAGACCGATGGACGGACAGCGAAGTCTCAGTAATAAGGTCCCGTTTAACCCTTTGGGTACGGAACCCTAAAAACGTTCCAAACATACATCAAACATTTTTTATTGCGGCGAACCGTTGCCTCGTAGGGCCTGTCCACATCTCCACGTCACAGCGTCGTCAACGTGGAACGGTGCGGTAACGTGGCACGGTAAGTTGACGTAACGTGCAAATTTACGTTAATGTTACGTAAAAATGCACGTCACGACGCAGCAACGTTGCACGTCACCGTGCCTTGTAAAATTCTGTAATAACGTAATTCTGTAATACGTTCTTCAACAAGTAAAATCAATAAATCACAGTCGATATTCTCCGACATTATTTATTCACAAATCACAACTAATCGCCATGACAATGAAGCAGTTACCATAGAGTATAGTAATATAGATTGGGAATAGAGAACCCACTTCGGTTTTTTTCTGCAACCTTCAAATGATATTTGAAGCGCCATCTGGTATCGTCCGCCTAAACCTATCGTTTGCATGTGTGGGTGTATGTATACTTACCTCACACACACATATACACCAACTGTCTATAGATATTCTTTTTTAATGTAGGGGTATTTATGGGGTATTTGTTCATCTACAAAGTACTTTACAAAATGTACACTTGTTAATCTCAAATAATTAATTATTGAAATATGGAAATACAACACGGATTTCTATAACGGAACAGAACAATATTAAGTATACATTTGGAAAGTACTATGCAACCTGGAATGAAATAAAAATCATATTTATTTATGTTTATGTTTATTCAAATATATTTGTGCTGAAAGTTTAATTTCATCATCCTCACCACGGTATTGGATTTTACCAGATAAAATATGATTAATTGAGCGGCACCAACTATATACCAAGACATTTATTGTGGTATTTTCAAAAACATTTTTTAACTCTTTCTTGTGGATTTCGCAGGTGAAAGGATAATCCACAAATATGTCCAAAAACATTTTAATTTTTTCTTTTAGTTTAGATTTTGGCACATTATTCTTTAAAATTTCTATAGATATATTTTGGATTTGTTTAGAAGCCTTTTCCGCTTTTTGACTGGGATACAACAGACAATGACTACCTTTTTTATATTCTTTTGCCCTTAAATAATCATTTGATTGTAATTGACTGTCGCCATTGATTTCATTTCTGCAGTGCCTGCATGATTTGGAAACTTTTTTCAAACATTTAGCCAGCACCCACCCACATACATAATTAGCCTGGCCAGCATCAGCAGTCTCAGTGTTTAAATTGATAAAAGGCACCACAATTTCATCATTTTCTTCCTGCTGAAATGGTAGTGCCTCATTATTGGGCACATTAGAAGTGCTTTCTACGGTGTCTTCCAAAAAGAAACTCAATGTCTGAAGACAGTCATTGTCATCATTTTCGCAGTTAGCTTTGAGAGAATGGGGTGAGTTATAATTATTTAAAAGAAGTGATTTAAAGGCACCTTCAAAACTAATAGTGTTAGGTGCTGTATTCCTCACCCCAAAACTTCTAATGTTCCCAAAAAAAATTTCGAGTGGGTCCTGGTTAAAGTTTCTAGTCAACATTGAATCAAATAAATATTTTTGAGACAGTACTTTCCACAACTGTTGCATGCCCTCAATAGTGCGAATAAAATTTTTGATTGATGGTATGGAACTCGTTTCAATTAATCTTATTTTATTATCCTTTTCTTTTTTAATTTTAATAAATTTCACTGATCTTAAAACCATTTTGGCATTTACCCATAATTCGTGATGAGGAGAATTGTTTCTTACACCACATTTATACATTTTACCATTAACCATACTAAATGTGCTTGCATTTAACGAATCAAACAAATTGTCCATCATTTTGGTAAATTTAATTACTTGACGGCACTCATTTGGTATATCACCTCTTGCTGATAAATGTTCTGCAGCTACAGCAACACTGTGGCTAAAAATTTGGGCTGTGTCTTTTACTTTCATTTTTTTCATTTTTTCAACATAAATATGTTCGTCAGTCAAATTGTGACATATTTTTAACTCGCCATACGATTTGTCTGCCTCATAAATTTTCTGATAATATTCCCATTTAATTGTCTTTTCGACCTTTTCATCAAAGTCGAAATATTTCATATCTTTGGTAAGCAAGTTGTTTCTTACCCCTTTCAATAAATGAGGGACATCAAACAGTGGAATAATTTTAGATTTCCCTACTTCCATAATTTCGTGTCTCCATTCTCTATTTTCTTTTATATATTTTTTTCGAGTATCTTCTACGATTTCATTTATAACACTCACATTTACAGTGCTTTGATCACATACTGTGCACAAAATATTGAGCCCTGTACCCTGTACATATTTGATGACCTTTAGGGTCAAGGCTTTCAATTCAACTTTGTTTAAGGAATTAGTAAAATAGTATGCAACAGGCTGCTTAAATTTTCTTTTCAATCCTTTGACCATGAAAACTAAAACATGGTCAGCAATTTTTTTACTACGCCAAGCGAATCCTTTTAATTTATCTTTTGATCCATTGTAATGGATCTGCGGCGATACTTTATTTGGAATCTTGAAATCTTTAATTGATTCTCCAGCAATGAGGCAGATTTCAGCTTTTCTGAAAAAAAAAAAAAAAACTATAACTTGCGGGTACTTTAGATACATCTTTAAGTGAAGACGGTATCCTGTTCATGACACATTGTAGTTACACAACTTTTTAGCAGCAACCTAACAAAGTTAATGTAAGTTAAGTTACCCAACGAGTGGCTCTCGACTTCATTATGTGTCTTGTTATTGAGTTTTGTGATTCAGAAATAATATTTTTATAAATAGCAGGAATTAACTTCATTAGTACTCACTTTTGCCTCCTTTGAGTTTTTGTCTTTGTTGTCTAACTTTACTGCAATAATTGTGTTCTGCTGCTATAACACCAGCATTGAGAGGCACAACTGAAAATAAAATAAATATAATTAACCTTACTGTCAGTGTTGTAAGCTAAATAAACTTTAATAATGTGAGTTACATGAGGATTATTTTATCATAACAATAAATCAATATGAAGTGTCTGTTTGTAATGACAAAATAGCACCTACTTATTACTAAATTCAAATGAAAGTACTTAGTTATGGTAGCTAGTTAAATACATATAATTTGAAAATGTAGGTAGCCAAGCACTTACGCACCAGTGACAATTTGCTTTGATGTAGAAGGCAGATTCCATATATGTTCAGGCATAGGAAGTTCAGTTGGTAATATAGGAGGCATATGAGCAGCTTGTGTAGGAAAGCCTGGAAATAGTAAAAACAAATTATTAAACTTTATTATAAGTGTATTTCGGACAGTAGGTATAAATCCCCATAGATTTAATTAATGGTAAATGAAACTAGATGAGTTTGCTATCTGACTACTCTGTCAACAATCTTTCTGAATGAGCCGCAGTCAACTAGTTTATTGAGCCCGTTCAATCAACCACCTTGCCTTGTTACTAAACAGACTGCGTTACTTGAACAGCACCGTTTAGTAAAGCGACTAGGCAGTTCATTGAATGGCTAATTCAACCATTTGGCTTCCACATATAATTATATAATGAAACATAATTAACCATTACTAAATAGATGAACTATGGTATAATCTCCTTCTAAACGGCAATTTGGATTCAGTAAGTGGCACTGCAATCTAGTTCAAGGATAAAGGTCAACATCTGTCTGGTCAGCTAGTAGTACATATCAAATCTTACCAGGAAGATGTAGAGTAGGAACAGCTAGTGTATTTAAACGGTTGTTGCGATTCTTAAACTGGTTGGCAAAATGTATGTCACAGATGACTCTCTTCCTGTAAAATTTGATGTCATCTGCAGTCTCCAGTTTCCCACCAACAAGATTAACCCAGGCTTTGAATACTTCAGGATTCTTTTCTGGGTGTGGAAATTGATGGTGTGTAACACCTGAAAAATAAAATACAAAAACATGAAGGTTGTATGTTAATATTGGCTAAGTTATCATAGTAATTAAAAAAAAGAAAGAGAAGTCAGAGAAGTATTGACCCAGGTGAGGACACACAATACTAGCACAAACATAAACAAATATATATATATTTTGTATGACTCGCCCCTCGTTTTCTTGAAAGCTTGTCTTAATTTTATTTCTTTTCATTGATTAAAATGATAATCGTCAGTTAGCAGCAAGATTTATAAAGTGGAAAAGAAATAAATGCTCTCAGTGGATGGTAAGTCAAAATCAAAAGTTACCTTCTCCCAACAGAAAAAAATAATTTAAACTTGCAGCCTAGCCTAGCTTTTCAATCCCAGCCTAACCTGAGCGATGAAGATAGGCTTGAAGCAATAATTATTAAGAACGTGATAGAGAAAGCACTTACCCGGGTTGTGTGAACATCCCAATTCGCACCGCCTTGGCATGATTATAAGCACACACACAAGCGTCTATAATCGCAAATAACACAATAACAGCGTCTATTTCGCAAATATCACAAAAATAAAGCGTCTTTATCGCAGATAATACTAACTAATAGCGTCTTTTCGCAAGTGAACACTTTAAACAGAGGAGCAAAGTACAACTCACTCAATAATTCACTGAAAACACTTCACAGCTCACAGCGAATGAGAAAAATCTCAAATCAATGCAAGTTATGCAAGTCAACAGCAGAAAACACATAAATTGACGAAAACTAGTAACTACAAACACTCAAATTGAAGGTAGGTACTCGCCATTTTAAATTGCAAATTCAAACTTCTTTGAGTGTTGGCACCGTAATTGCCAAAGAAAAAAATATTTATAGAACAATTAAAAATTCTTTGACAATTGAATTATATTTTTTTATTATTATTAATTGATACTCATCACTATACATAAAAATTATTTATAAACTTTCATTATTAAAGTGATATTTGTTCGAAATTGATTTTTTGTAGAAAGAACCATCTATTGTCAATTAAACATACTAAATATTTTGCGAAGACGATATCAGATGGCGCTTTTCTAAAAAAAAATACTGAATTCTGATCAAGTATGGCAGTGACCAGCCCCTGGCAGTTACTGAGCGAGCGCTTTAAGTCGACGACGTCGGCCGACGCGTGACGCGCCGTCCCACAGCGACGTTGCCGCGGCAACGTAACGTAGCACGTTACCGCAACGTTCCACGTTGACGACGCCGTGACGTCTCCATATTAGTTGTGATTTGTGAATAAAAAATGTCGGAGAATATTGACTGTGATTTATTGATTTCACTTGTTGAAGAACGGGGCCTGTCCACATCTCCACATTAGTTGTGATTTGTGAATAAAAAATGTCGGAGAATATTGACTGTGATTTATTGATTTCACTTGTTGAAGAACGGGGCCTGTCCACATCTCCACATTAGTTGTGATTTGTGAATAAAAAATGTCGGAGAATATTGACTGTGATTTATTGATTTCACTTGTTCAAGAACGTATTACAGAATCTTACAAGGCACAGCGACGTGCAACGTCGCTGCGTCGTGACGTGCATTTTTACGATACTTACATTAACGTAAATTTGCACGTCACGTCAACGTACCGTGCGACGTTACCGCACCGTTCCACGTTGACGACGCCATGACGTGGATATGTGGACAGGCCCTTACCTCTGACCACAATACAATGCTGCTTGCCGCATAGGAGCTAGCCGGTAGTCCGTTGAAGATTGACCTGACGATTTAGCGACGGTCTTACTGCAAATGAATGTAATGTAGAAAATCATAAGAAACCATTTTTTTTAAGTATCTTTATTTCATATATATCGTCCAGTCTAAAAAAATTAAAACATGAAGCAAAAATAATCGTCTAAACTTAAGGAACGAGTCGAAACTTAAGTTTATAAGAAGTAAGAAAATTCATCAAAAGGATTAATTATTAGTATTTTTTTAAAGCTAAATTAAATCACGATACTATGCCTAAAATTTTTAATGTGGATTGATTTAGTATTAAACGCTCATTAGTCTCGGGCCATCACGATCGTCTCAGCCGCCAAATTGATGTACAAAAAAACATACTACGGTCGAGAATTTCCAAACATGTAAACAAATGTGTTTTTGGAAAAAAATAACACTCTTAAATGACGTTCCATAGCCACTAAAACTTCAAATATAAGTAGCCATTCAGAAATAAGAAAAATTCGAAACAAGGATTCTAATAGACCTAATAATCCGATATTTGTATCACCCACTCCTATTTGGTGACACTTATCGTTAGTCGTAGGCATTATAACATTTATCATATTCTATGAGTTATATTATGTAGTTAATTATGTGCAAATAGTAGGCGAATACCCGAAGTGCAGTAATGTGTATAAAATAAATCAAACTGTTATGTTATCTCCCAACTTTAAATGTAGATTGGTAAATAGGATAAAAAGTAATATTACTAACACAAATAACGTAATGAAATAGTACAACTACTACTTCTAATATCGTGTCAAAATACAAAAGTCGGAGAGCAGACGATTATTGGTTGTTGTTGTTGTTGTAATTAATTTGCTGAAGTAAGGTCAACGTTTGAGAGCATCACTGCATAGTATAAAACAAAGTCTCTTTCTCTGTCCCTATATCCCTATGTATGCTTAAATCTTTAAAACTACGCAACGGATTTTGATGCGGTTTTTTAACCGACTTCTAAAAAAGGAGGAGGTTCTCAATTCGGATGTTTGTATGTTTTTTTTTTTTTTATGTTTGTTCGCTCATTACTCCGTCGCTTGCCAACCGATTAGGAAAATTCTTTTTTTGTTTGGATCCTGAATGGTCCCATAGTCACCAAGTCGGGATCTGATGATGGAATCTTGGCGAAATCGAGGGAACTCTTCAAATTTTATAGGAAATCGTACAGTGATTTTGGTATTTTCTACAACAAGTGAAGCATTTGCGTCCAATAAGAACCATTCTACCATCAGATCTGATGATGAATCCAAGATACAGGCTTCGGAACTCCATAACAAGGCAACGAATCTTAGCTGTGTTTGGGCTTATTGGAATTGTAACGGTATGCACTTTCCAGGTGTATACATCGATTACGCTGACATTTGTGATCCGATTTGCGTGATTCTTCTTTAGTTTGATGTGGAATACCTGCCATTTGGTCCCATAAAAAATTAATATAGTTTGGCCATATAGTTTCCATTTTATTAAAATTTTTGTTATATGTAAATTTTTCACGTATGTACACCGATTTCTCCGTGATTACTGGACCGATTTAGATGATTTTTCATTCATTTGGTAGAGAAGCTTGCCCGGTGGAGCCATATGAATTTTATTATCTTTGCTTAGGTACTTTTTGAGTCATCCTCTTTATTATGCATTTTGTCCTTTGTCGTATGTATGGACGATGTGCTGGCGTCTAGTTACAATGTAAAAATTATACTTGACTAGGATTAAAGTGAGATACCACAACTGAAAAGACTAAAATAAAAAGTTTTTTTAATAGAGTGATTGAACAGGAAGGTTTATATGTATAATAACTATATATTTTATACCCGTGCGAAGCCAGAGCGGGCCGCTATGTTTTTATATACAACGTTCACAGTTTTTATTCTGTAGTGTATTTAAGTATCAGCATTGCGCCCGTGCGAAGCCGGGGCGGGTCGCTAGTAATGAATAAGATAAGATTAGTTTGTACTACAACGAATATACGAGATCTAGGTATATCTACAAGGCACTGCACACCAAAACAAAGGAAATAGAAACGTTAAAGATAATGTTATTGAAGATCAATGCACATCACGAGTCCCGAGCCGTATCAAGAAACTAATAAAAATAAAAATAACCACGTGGAGTTGGCATTTTAGTAGGCAATGTCTCGAAGATTAAGAATTTCACATTGGCGTAGCGTGGGTTTCCGTAGCCCTATACAATAAAATAAAATTGAGGTGTCTGTTTGTAATTCCAAAATAACAGTTTTTCACCTAATGTATATGAAAGTATATACGGTACTTATAACTATATAATACTAGCTGTACCCAGCATGCGTCGCAATGAACTTTTTCACCACACACCTACCCTGCCTACCTACCCACCCTAACTTTCTCACCTTTGAAACCTTCCTTGGACTTCTACAAGTATTTCAAAACCAAAATTAGCCAAATCGGTCCAGCGGTTCTCGAGTTTTAGTGAGACTAACAAAGTTTGTTAGTCTCATCATTTCATTCTTAGGGTTCCGTACCCAAAATGTCAAACGCGACCCTATTACTGAGACTTCTCTGTCCATCTGTCTGTCACCAGGCTGTAACTCATGAACCGTGATTGGTAGCCAGTTGAAATTTCTACAAATTATGTATTTCTGTTGATGCTATAACAACAAATACTAAAAACAGAATAAAATAAATATTTAAGGGGGCTCCCATACAAGTTTTTATAAATAATGGTACGGAACCCTTCGTGCGCGAGGCCGACTTGCACTTGGCCGGTTTTTATATATATATAATTAATTTAGATAGATAATAATATAAATATATTTTAAATTTTTGTCTGTTTTTCCGGCTTTTCTCCGAAACGGCTGGACCAATTTTTACAGGACTTTTCCTGACAGATAGCGAATATTATAAAGACTAACTAAGGCTACTTATATTTTAGAACTTTTTATTTTATGTTTAGGGTTCCGTGCAAAAAGTAAAACCCTTGAAAATGTGAACTAAATCCGATTCAAATAGCGAAGTAATCTTTTTTAAATAATTTCACGCGGAGCTAGGTTCTTTTTTTTGTCAAAGCCTCTCAAGGCCGGTTTATGCATTAAGAAACTGATGTTACATAAATAACTCAAAGTGCAACAGGAAGTTCAGTGTCAGATATCTGTAATGACTTTTTTTCAGGGGGGAATGGGAACATCTATAGCTGAAACTAATATCGTATCAGTCTGCCCTTGGAAGAGTGAAAATAAAGTCAGATTACTTACCTACCTTAAATAATTTCATAGCTTTTAAACCTTCAGGTTGCGAGTCCTACTCTCACTTGTTCGGTTTATTTTTGCTTGCTACAATTCATAGATTTTCCACAAAGTAAGTACAGTACTCCTTAATTACAGTGTAGTATTCCTTGGATTGCCAATAATTGGGTACTTTTCGCTACAAACAGCAACCAAACGCATTAAAAAACCTTTTGCTCGGACTTTTTTCTATATTCGACACGTCAACTACGCACGTCAGCTCATAAAACAAATAATTAAAGACATTGTAGGCGACTGTCCCACCGCCGACGAGGGAGCGACTATTTTTTCAGTTAAGAAACGTACAAAAGATGAAGGTCCCGTGTCATTATAAGGGTGATACATATGTTGATCGCTGACTGCTCAGTGCCGCCGCTTGGAGGCCAGAACATACGCATACTAGCAAGTGACTGGGTGTAAATTATCACTCATCGCACTCACTCATAGCTCAGCGACAAAACTTTTCGAACTAGGCATACAGTCACAGCTTCTTTGCTCGCCAACTCGTCCCTAAGACGATTTCTAATCATCGCCAGTGGGACAGGTACCTTAATAAGTTCAAATTTACTGCAAGGTGATTTTAAATAATGTTTTGTGCCTGTTCTCACTAAAACAATGCGAACTATATGTAATGTGTAAACATTAATCAGGCACTCAGCAGTTACTAGCGTAAAAAAAAACATTTCAACAACAACTAGAACAGACTTCAATGGCGACAACATTTCGCCAATATAATACTTTTTTAACAATAAATTAACTTTCCTTAAAAATAAGGGAAATGTAGATTTGATTCTGAACTACAGAGAAACAAATGGTTAAACGGGATTTGATGCATAGAGTGCTTACGGTAAACATTACGTAAGACGGTTTAGAGCTTGAAATTAGTGAGAACGGGAATGAGTGTCTTACAATTACGATATAACTATATTTGTTTCTTCATTTAATTGTATTCGTCATCTTCATCCATAGCAAAATCGACGCCCGAGTCGACAGCACACACAGGACTGAAAAAGAGATTGGGATCCAATTTAGTATTGATTGAATCAATTTTATTCTAATGACAGTGCTTAAATATACAAGGTGTAAACGGACCCTTCTTGAAGCCGTTACGCAAGCATTCTGTACATCAAACTAAGTAACCCTATACAAAAACTATTGCTGGGAAACAACTTTTTTTTTTGAGCTGAGAAATCATTATTTATGGTAAAACTCACTGTAACGCACTCAAAACATCGTGCTGTTGGATGCATTAAATAGTAAACGGGTCATACAGGTATTTAAAGTGGGTCACCTATGTTTCATCGAAAAGTAATTGACAAATTATCACTTCCCAAACAATTTTCCGCACAATTTCATTTGCCAAATTATTACTTAGCAAAAAATATCTTCACAAAAATAATTGTAACGCAAACCTAATGTTTGGCAAGTGAACGTTTAAACAATAACTTGTTTACCAAATAGTACTTTTACCAATTTTTATGTAGTCAAATATCAGATCATCAGATATTTCAGTTGGGAAAACACATTTCACGCAAAATAAAATAAGGCAAATATTTAGTATCGTCAGTTTTCAATTTACATGAAATAAAATAATATTGACATGACGCCACGATTTCGAAAAGGCAGCCATTTCAAGCATAAGATCTAACTTTAAAGATGTTTTATAAAAGTGCGTACAGACTATATAACATAACATGTTATACAACATTGCTATATAACATGTTACAGATAATGTGGACACTGAATGTTATAAAACATGTTATTGATATGTACAACAATGTTATAAAACTAATAAACTAGGACGAACCCAGCATCTACGTTTTTTTTGTTTTTCTTTTGTTATTTAAAAATACAACAGTCGCTGCCGCAGCCAGCAAAACTCGTCCTCTCGTGTCAACATTGTGGATAGCACTTAAGAACGACAACACAATGGTTATATAACATTGTTATATTGCATTGTTATTCTAATGTGTACAGTATTGTTTTATGTTGCAATGTTGAATAACAAGGTTACATAGTGTGGACGTGTTATAAAACACAAGTTATATAACATGTTACATAGTCTGTACGCACCTTTATAAGGGTGTATTTTTCCACTTGGGACAAATTCTAAACAGGTAATATTAATATTATAACTATTCTGATAGTATTTTTTTTTAGTTTCAGGCATATTTTTAAAATAATTAATCTCGTCTAACTAGTTCAGTTTCAGGTACTCGCCGGCCGCTGCGGCGGTCACAGTTCTAACCTAACCATTTTTCTTTTAATAATGAACCCCATCTAACTAGTTCGTGTCTCGATAGCCTGCTAAAAATAATCTCTTTTTTCCATATTTTTATGTCCATTACAAAAAAAAAAATTATAAGTTACCAATCTTTTGTATTAAATAAATTAATTATATTAAAATAAAATTGCATATTTTAATGACATATTTCCCCAAAAATCTTATTTTTGCCTTTTAATTTTTTGTCATAGCAAATCATTTGACCTTACGTTTATTGTCTAAAGATTGTTTGCTGTAATAAATCATTTCATTAAAGACTAAATGCCATAATGACATTATCTTTGGTAATATTCTGCCAAGTAAAAATTTGACCAAATGAAAAGATGCAAAAATTTTGTCAAATCTTTTCGGCAAAACGGCAGGCTCCCATTTAAAGTAAAGTAATGAACTTAAAAACTAAAATTTGAAAAAAAAAAAATTGTGAAAAAGTTGGATCTTTGACCTCCAATATCTCCGTAACTAGAAGGTTCCCAGGTATGGTCCAGAACAAAAACATTATGGCAATGACAGGGCGAACAATTGCCTTTCGGCTTCGTTAAGGGTCTATTTACACCCATTATATTACTTAGGTGCATACCTCATTGCCCTACATGTAAAAAACACAATCCGTTTCAACCTTCTGTTGTAAAAGAAATAGTTGAATGCCCACAGACAGCCTGGTTCTCCAAAAGGGTCACTGGCAAGATCCGGGTTGTAGCTATATATGCGACACTCTGGCAATACCACCTCCTCATCAACGGCAGTCCAAAGCGTTGGCCGCAGCTGGCGCCAGCGCACACCGCCTACTGCTGACAAAGCCGCATCTACTGCACTTTGTACCCAACTGAGTGATGGCTCAGCACTGAATTCGCTGCTCTGTAATTCAACAAATTAATAGGTACAAGTTATTAATCAAGTTAGTTTTCTAGAATATGGATAGAGCTAGCTACATTGTTTGACAGGGGTTCATATTGGTTAGTGGCTGTATCACTGAGTTCTCACGACGGGTTGGATTTTAAAACGAGTCGCCTGAATTTGAGGGTATTGGTGTAGGGAGCTTAAGGGAGTTAGTCTTAATCCCCCCAAAGTAATTTTGGCTGCCGGAGTTGCGTCTAAATATTTTTAAACAATTTCCAAAAAATCTTAAATACTATTGCAAATTATGCAAAACGGAACGTAATTTTTATGCTTTATTACAGTTTTTCAAATGAAAGGACCATGCGTCATTTTGGGCCCACTTTTTCAACATTATTCAACAGTGATGAATTATATGTCATATGAAAGCTCATTTAAATTAGTATATTTTATTTCATTCTATGACAGCTAAGTTCAAATACAGCGTGAAAATGGTGCGTTTTGAAAAAATCCGTTTTGTTTTGATATTATCTTATAATTAGCTGTCTATCAATAGCTAGGATTATAAATAGCTCTTGTTTAACTAAAATACGCTAAAAAGATCAACACATAGGCCGTCTACTGCCCTGGAACGTGTAATTCTGATTTTGACATCCAAAATGATGCCGTCCGTATACAAGATTCCACGCTACAGAACTTTCAACAATTTTTTATGCTCCCGAACATGTTAGAGCACCGAACTCTGCAAGTCGTTGTGTAATTAATTATTTTTCACAATATTGAACATCACAGAATTCTTAACGCGATTATTGTAAACGTACTTTGTTCACAACGTTTGTACATCCTAGAAAATGCTAGAGTATGTAGGTACCGATCATATGGAAAGTTACGAATGACATTCATTGCGTGAAAATTGTAATGTTTCGCATGAGTTCAATGTTGCTCATTTCACAGACATGTCTAATATACTAATATTTGCTGTTAACCGAAGATCGAGATTCGATTTCGAATTATTGGAATCAGGTATGTGACAACGATATAGTTTTTTGGACTGGACTCATCATCGCCCAATTCAATACAGTATTGGAAAAACTCCTTCGCTGACACAAACTGTTTATCGTTCGCGCACCGTGATAGGGGATATTTATCTAAACTTAAAACAGGAGAGTCACGCAGGACCTTGGAGAGAAAATTGGCATTAGCTAGATACCATTTAGTGAGCGATTTTGTAAACATTAATTTAGGTATGGATAATATTTCCAGGCAAAACATGCTTCAAAAAAACTTGTTTTTACCTAAAATGATATATGGTAATGAAAAAAACACAAAAGCTCTATTAATATGAGATGGAACATATGTTTATATAAATGTATTCATTTTAGATAGGGGTTTCAGAGATAGTGTAGTAGATCTTCAATTATTAGGACATGAACCACATATATTCCTCCAAAAAAAGATAGAAACGAAAGTCAATTGACGACCGAACAAGCTAACAAAGCAAGATTAGAAACAATATGTCGTTGGGTGGTGGAAGCGGAGAATAGCAAGTTTAAAAATAGGTTTAAACTGTTACGGCAAGATTATTTTAATAAAGCATTGCTATATATGTTCGTTGATTTTAAAATTGCGGCTTCTCTTACAAATGCTTTTTATAAAGTAGCCACAGACCACCGGCTTAGTTATAATATTCGGAATATTATAAATAAGAAAATCAACTCGCCAAATCTTTTTTTAACTTTGTCACACTGAAAAACCTAAACAGACAAAGGGTAGCTTTCATAAATGTAGCTTTCATGGATGGAAGCCAATCTGCCTCATTTAGAAGATTTTCCCCAGCTAGCAGAAGATGATATATTAATGATTTCCTTGTCTCTTATCAAATGAAACTTGCCAGGTCATACGCTAGTGAAAACTTACGGGATGGTGGTGTGTACACGATAGAAATATATCGTGAAAACAAATGACTTACAGCAATGCAATATTCAGAAAAATAATGTATGGCTGCTTAGGGGACGTGTGCAGTCACGATACGTTAGATCGAGGATATATTATAGCTACGTCTTAATTGACCGTGACCAAGTAGGCAAAGACTCCATTATACAATACTATTGTACATGTCTCACGAGTAGACGCACTTTCGGAAGTTGTACCTATGTCATCTCCATAATATGGTATTTGGGACTAGGTAGACATGGAGATGGTTTTCATCGACCTGCATTACATTTAGACGAAATAATTATAGATGCAGTTTAAAATCTGCCTATTATATTAAGATTAATGTTGAAATAAAATCGAACAAAAATAACTCGTTTTTTTAATTTGTAAAGAATACCCACTTCACAATCACACCTTAAAGGATTGCACAGGACCAAGTCGATATTTATCATTCTTTAATGAATGAGTGACCTACTATTTTTAATTCAATAATAAAACGAGCATAACAAAACATGTCATGCATATTTTTTATTTAGAAAACGTACTAAAACGCCAATTTCGCGCTGGATTTGAATAGCTGCCATAGAATGCAATAAAGTACACGCCAAGAGCTTTCATATGGCATTAATCACTGTTGCACCACTTTGAAAAGCGGGCCCAGTGTTTATACAAAAGTGCCCATGGTCCTTTTTAGGTTTTATGTGAAAAACGCAACCCACCATCTTGGATGGTTGATATTGACAGATAATGTCAAATTTGTGCGTCATTCCTTTGCTTTCGAGTATAAGTGAATGTGTTCTTCTGTATCGATTTGTGTTTTTTCTACGACTTGGCCGTAGCCAAGTCGTAGTCGTAGTCGTTCTTGGATTCTGTTTGGATTGCTTTACTGTACGACCCCGGCTTACTCACTTTTGGACACTGAAATAACGCTATCGCAGCTTGCAATGGCGTCTGGAAGTAGTGGAAGTGGACTCCCGGAACCGGGACCGTCTACGAGTTCAGGGCTTGGTGGAGCATCGGCAGTATATGAAGATGTTTTCGAGGACGACGGGCCCTTTCTCGATCGACATCTCTACACAGGTGCTTATGATTTGGAATTTGGCGAGAATAATAAAAAAATGGGCACCAATTAGCAGTGTGTGGCATTCGCCGAAGAAAATGGATTGGTGCAGACTCAAAAATTATGCAGAACACATCGCACTCCCATGAAAATAGCCAAATCGACCAACAGGTCATTTGGTTCTTGGTGTTGCACCAAAGGCAATTGTAAATCTAAATCTAAAATACCACGCAACAACGGGACTATTTTGAAATAAAAAAAAATGATTTGGTGCATGTTTTCTATATATTATATGCATATTCAGAAAAATGGAGCTACAACGACGCCATAAATGAAGATCCCCACAAGGAAAATTTTGAAAGTTGCCTGGGCCGGGGCACCATATGTGACTGGTATAATTATTGCCATTTAACCATTGTGGCATAAATGGACAAAAATGAAGCAGTTCGAAAGATTGGTGGCCCCGGAAAAATAGTCCAGAACGATGAATCTAAATTTGGAAAAAGAAAATACAATTTTTTAGGGTTCCGTAGTCAATAGTTTCGCTATGTCCGTCTGTCTGTCTGTCTGCGGTTTAGCTCAAAAACTATTGGTACTAGAAAGTCGTAATTTGGCATGAGTATACACGTTAATGACGCCAAAAAAGTGGTAAAATTAAAATTAAAAAAAAAAAAATATTTAGGGTACCTCCCCTACATGTAAAGTGGGCATGATAATATTGTTTTTCGCCCTTCCCATAGTGTGGTATATCGTTGGATAGGTCAAAAATATTAGAGGTTTGGGAAGACCGTTTTTTTATTAAGTAAACCGTTCGTGACTTATCAAGCATTAAAGTACCAAGTTTTGTTACAGTCAAGTGTCCCCCCCCCCCCTTCTACCAAATAAAGGGTTGTAGTTAGAAATTCCAATGTCACGGCGGCAGTAGTACCTATATATAACGAAGTTTAAAGGAAAACTATCACACTTAACTAGGCCATAATAGTTTACGAGTAATAGTCGACCAATTGTATTAGACTCAAAAATTTTAACAACTCTATGAAATGTCGATAGATGGCGCTAAGCGTCAGTTGTACTCAAAACGAGTCTCATTTGCAGTTGCAGATCATATATGGCAGTTTTTATAAATATTGGTACGGAACTTCGTGCGCGAGTCTGACTCGCACTTGGCCGGTTTTTTTTTTTTGATATCATATTACCCTAGGGTTATATTCTGTAGGTAAAAATAATACTAAAACTCCTAGAATAGGTGGTCCAAAAATGCATAGTTTCGGAGATATCATCAATCATAATTTACTTAGGTAAAAATTGTCACCAGTATGACGAATCTTTACTTTTGCGAGGTTGCCAAACTTCGCAGTAGTGTAGTAAAATAGTAGTAGTTTCATTGATAAATACGAGTAATTCTTTTTATTCAAACCAATAATTCATTTTTTAAACTAAGAAAATGCGAAAAAGCTAAAAAATAAAAGTATGATTGAAACATAATTCATATGCCAGTTTATTCTTTGATATGGTCCCAATCATATCTTAGAGTTATGGGATATCAAAAAAAACAGGTTGTATATTATGTGTTATAGGAAATGTATAAGAACAGGATATAATTCTTAGGTAATTAATAGTCATGTATTACTCCGAGTGGGCACAATCCGACTTCATTGGGTTAGGTTAGATGGCTATATTGAAGAATGTGGAAGTTGGCACCACCATCCACACTGATTTTTGGAGAGCATATGATTGCTTGTCAGAACATGGCTACATACACAAAAAAAGTCAACCACTGGGATCGTGACAACCCATTCATAGCTGAAGATGGGACTCATACTCAACGAATTCAGTCCCAGTGGAGTGCTGTTAAAAGATTTTTTAGGAAGGACAATTTTAATAACACAGAAAATTTTGCTGTTGTTATTTTTGAGTATTTGTGGCGGCGAAATAACGTAAACTATAGGAAAGATCCATTCATGGAATTAATAAAAGCGATAAAACATGTTTATAAAGTGGAATAAACAATTTTTGTACAAATTTCTGATTTTTATTTTTTCTAAGGAAACCAAGTATTTCCGGCGGGTGAAAATGGTGAGGGGGGATCCGACCCCTTCTCCCAACCATTCACAACCCCTTAAAATGGCGACGTATTTCGAAATTTTTACCAAAACTACTTAGTTGTTCTGAAATTAACTTATTATTGCACATACAAAAAGTTGATATTCATTTAAGTAAAAATAATATCAATTGAAACATGGATCGAGTAAAGTTTATGTTTTCCCACTGTAATATTGGTGACAATACCCCATTCTTCATGTTTTATTGCAGTTGTGCTCAGTAACTGTGAATTTGCCAGAGATAACAGATTTTAAAGTGTGAGTCAATTACTTGCTTTGATCTTGTTTTCTTAGCATTTTGCGCTCTTGGTGTAAACCCAACCAAGATTTTGTACCATATACCAATACTAAGATGGATAGGTTCAGATCAACTATGAATAGCTAAATGTTACTATAACATAAATAATAATAAAGTTTAGATGATAAACTTTCTTTGCATACCTTTGCCATTGAAAAATCATAATCTGGAAAAGCAGCATTCAGTGTAGCAATCAAGTAAAACAAAGTTTTACGAGATATGGTATCACATAGCACTCCATCTTCATCACCAGACAAACTTCGGCTGTAGAATAAAAAATAAGAAATCAAAATGATGTCCACATAAACACTATTGGTACAAAGAAAAAACAGTTTTACCTGTACATAACACTCTCTGGTGGTGACAGTGCTTCAAGTGTTAATTCTCCGAGAGCTGTGAATCTCTTATAGAAAGACTTCTCAGCCCCAGCCATTTTGCAGCTGTAGCTTTCCACTCGACCCTGTACGGCACTATCTCCATTCAAGATCGAGAGAGCTCTGCTTAATGCCTCTAAGCGGCCACTCTCTAGAAGTTTCATTTTCTCTAATAATGTTGGACTCTCAGTTTACCCACTAAAATTATTTGTGGTATGCGGTACTTGTATTATAGTGCAGCACGGGACACTATTTCTGTACATAGCAGAGGGGTGTATGAATATTCCTTTTCTCTTTGAGTGTAGCAAGTTTACACTCGGAATCAGTTTCGTCTTCTGTTCTTCTTCCGCGCTGATGGAATGCGGGAACATCACAAATAAGAAGAAAATATAGATTTAACAAATTGCTGAACGGTAGCAAATTATTTATAGCTTGTTTTGCCCGAACGCAAGTAGATCGCGTCACTTCACTTATGAGTCCCACAATAATGTACACTATTAAACACCAAAGCAATTACAGTTACAGATCAATATCCATAGAAGACATGGTCACAAAAAACAGTAAACCAGAAGTCACAATTTTTTTTAGCACAGATCTTTCTGCAAAATATTAATCTCACAAGTAGGGCACTAGATGCGCAACAATACCTCAACAACCATCAATGGCGGATCACGGTCCACAGATAGCTATATAATAATCACGGTTAGGTACATTTTTAATGGCCCATAGATAGCATGGAATTATTAGTTACTAGCTTCTGTCATTTGTGTGCGGAATGCTTCGATCAGTACTATAATAATTGATCGAAGGCGGAATGCGGATTCGCTGACGAGCATAGAGAAGAAAGCTATAAATATAGATAAAATATAAATATATATAGAGATGTAAATTTTTTAGGCAGTTTCTTTCACGAGTGGCGATATAAACAAACAACCCATTACGGTAGACAATCATATATAGAGACATGCATCCTATTGTACAAATGCAAACGGTAAAAGTAACACACACACACATTGTCAAATAAATATGTATCTATGAAAACATTTGGTGGACATTAGAGATGAGTCCGATATCATGTCACATGTAAAAATCATCGATATTTTAAAATCATTTCATCATGCAATGACAAAGACAAAATCATCAATGCTTTTAAATCATTATGGCGCTGCGGTGTGAATTGCGACTTTGCGATGCTGCGCGATCGGCGATACAGAAGTCACAGAACGCACATATTTCGATAAAATGACAATGACCGGGACTGGCGCATGGCGCAAGGAACGGCAATAATGCTTGCACTTGCGTAGTTTACGTTTGTGTGCGAAATGTGCTGCCTTAAAATACCCTTCCATGCCAAGTTGAATTACGCGCCTAAGTGACAAACTCGACCCATGCCTACATAAATAACTAATGATAATTTCACTAAGCCGTTCCGCGATCATTTCAGTATCTACTCACAATTGAAGTGACGAGATCTAATACTCAAATAAAAATCATTGATGATTTTGTCATTGTTTCCGTCATCGATATTTTTTTGTCATTGTCATGCAGTCATCGATACAGTAAAATCATCACTCAGCCCATTACTAGTGGACATTGCTAACTTAAAGGCGGAAACACACTTACGTGTCGTGGCGTGTCGTGACGCGCCAGAAGCTATCGGTTTCATACATCGTTGCGACACGACACGCCATGCAAATATGTCCCTAACCATATTAAATGTATGAAACCGATTGCGTCATGACACGCCAGAAGCATTCGGTTTCATACATCGTTGCGACACGACACGCCATGCAAATATGTCCCTTACCATATTAACACTTCACATTCGCCTTTAAGGCGGAAACATACTTAAGTGTCGTGGCCTATCGTGACGCGCCAGAAGCATATTGGTTTCATATATTTAATATGGTAAGGGACGTATTTGCATGGCGTGTCATGTCACAACGCGTTCTGTCGTGGCGCCGACTGCTCGCCACCGATTGCGCCAGAGCGTCGAGCGGTGGAGGGGGTTATGACGCGACACGACAGAACAGGCAAATGTGTTTCTATACCGCGTGGCTCGTGGCGCGAACATCTAGCGGACACTTTTTTAATAATTACTTAAGTATGAAAAGGCAAACGTTACTTGAACGTTACTTTGAAAATTGGAAAGCCATGGGGGAGGCCTTTGTTCAGCAGTGGGAAAGAGTGGGTACTTAAAAAAAAAAAAAAAATTGCAGCATGTTTCTGAAAGATTACTGACGAGCTCTACGCTGTTCATTCTAAAGTACTTATGAAATTTGTCTTCGTTACTCTCTAGTTTTTAAACAAGACGATGAAATTCAACTTGTTTCTTTTCTCTCTGTTTATAGGGTGAACCCAGTACCTTCTTTCCTTTTTTTACCCTCAAGAAGTTTCATTGGTAAGAGAAATTGAAGGTCTTCATCAAAATCACTATCCGACTCAGAAGAAAACATTATGTATGTTTGAACGCTGCAAAGGTTCGTTAAGTACTGTTCAAACATAACGCCAGAGTACGCCACGACACGACACGTTAGTGTGCACGCTCACCGTCACGACAGTAAGCACCACGACACGCCACGTCACGTAAATGTGTTTCGTGTCGTGGCGTGTCGTGACGCGCCAGAAGCATTCGGTTTCATATATCGTTGCGAAACGACACGCCATGCAAATATGTCCCTAACCATATTAAATGTATGAAACCGATATGCTTCTGGCGCGTCACGACACACCACGACACGTAAGTGTGTTTCCGCCTTTAGAAAGACCTAGACAAGACCCGCCCGTTTATAAAGGCGGAAACATACTTACGTGTCGTGGCGTGTCGTGACGCGCCAGAAGTATTTATTTATTTTGGATTACCAACGAGTTTTTGTTACAATTTCTTATATAAAATTAAATCTAGAACAATATATGGTCATGTAACGCATACTCAATTATAGGTAACCACATCTTACCCATTATCGAGTACACATGCTATTAAATTAAATTAAATTAAAATTGGAATACATACAATCGTGCAATTAATGATAAGAATAAAATATTTTAAAATATACAGACAAATTAAATTAAATTAGATAGTGAGATTTAAATAAAAATAGAATATAAATTAAATTAGATAAAATGATGATGGTATTTTATTAAATTAATTAAATTAAATTATTGGAATGATAATTCAAGTGTCCTCTAACCGGAAGTGCTTATATAATTTCCTTTTAAATATTTTAAGGCTGTCATGATTGATGTCGAGTTCAGCTTTGCGCCATACAGCGTTATACAATTTAGTTGCCCTTGTAAGGGGGGAGTTGTCACCTAAGTTGGTTTTGTGCATAGATTGTCTGAATAAATTGAAGGTATGTGACCTGTCCCCGTATTCACAAACGCTCGGATTTGATTTCGATTCGGAAAGTCGTATGTCTATCTCGCTCGCTTTCGTAATGCCAAAACAAGATAGACTTACGACTTATCGAATCGAAATCGAATCCGAGCGTTTGTGAATAGGGGGCCTGGGTAACCTGCTGGGAACATTTATTGTAATTTTTGATAGCAGGTCAGTATTTATTTTAGAAGTCATTAATTTGTGAAGGAAACATAGATCTAGTACTTTTCTGCGATTGGTGAGACTGTGTAGTTTAAAATGATGAACACGGTCCTTGTAAGATTCGAGTTGTTGCGCGGTTTTATTTCGTGATGATAAATGATACAAGAACCTCCTTTGGACACGCTCAATGCGGCTCATGGACGTTATAATGAGGTGACCATACCTGTGAACAGTATTCCAGACCACCGCGAACCAACGTCTCATATAGAATAATTTTAGTGTTAGGGTTGCCGCACGGTTTTGAGGTTCTTAATACAAAACCTAGCATTTTGTTTGCGTTGGCAATTATTTTGTCAATATGGTTATTGTATGTCAATTTGCTGTCCATCAAGATTCCCAGGTCCCGGATACTGTTCACTTCTTTTAGAGTGTTGCCCAAAATTGAGTATTCCGTCTTATAAACGTTTTTATTGCAACAAAATTTTATATGAAAACTTTTTTCAAAGTTTAAACTCATTTTATGTTTTTGGCACCACTCAAATAATCTGTCTAAGTCAGCCTGTAGTAAATAAACATCTTGCATTCCTTTTATAGGCAGAGTCAATTTAAGATCGTCAGCAAATAGATGGAAACAGTGGACTATGGTGTTTATAAAAATATTAAAAAGCAATGGCCCTAGGTGGGAGCCTTGGGATACCCCAAACGTCACATGAAAATCCTCAGATCGGGTCCCATTCAAAACCACGTATGGCACACGATCGCTAAGGTATGACTGAAACCATAGCAAGAGAGGACCGTGGATTCCGAGGTTTCCAAGTTTCTGTAATTGATGGTCTACTCTGTCGAACGCTTTACTAAAATCAGTGTACACTGCGTCAACCTGAATCCGTTGGTCTACATATTCTATCATATTTTCTGTAAAAGCTACTAGATTTGAATGAGTTGATTTTCCTTGAAAAAAGCCATGCTGATTGCCTACAATGTGGTTTTTCATGTGGCTGTACAGATGGGGATAAATTACTAGCTCAAAAACTTTGGGGATAATGGAAATTATCGAGATCGGTCTATAGTTTTTAATATCATTTTTGCGACCATTTTTAAAAACAGGTACTATTTTAACCCTTTTCCACGCCGTCGGAAAACAACCTGATTGAAGTGAGTGGTATAGAGCGAGCGTGAGCATATCGGTTTCATACATTTAATAGTTAGGGACATATTTGCATGGCGTGTCGTTCACAACGCGTTCTGTCGTGGCGCCCACTGCTCGCCACCGATTGCGCCAGAGCGGTGGAGGAGGTTATGACGCGACACGACAGAACAGGCAAATGTGTTTCTATACCGCGTGGCTCGAGCAAACATTTTTTTAATAATCATTTATTATATTTGCAGCATGTTTCTGATAAATGTCTGACGAGCTTATTGAACTTGTATGTCAACGAAAATTTTTATATGACACAAAGTGTAAAGAGTTTAAGGATCATTTAATCAGAAATATTATCGGAATTCGAAGAAAACATCATGTACGTTCAAACGTTGCAAAGGTTCGAAATGTACTGTTCAGAAAAAACGCCAGAGCACGCCACGACACGTTAGTGTGCACACTCACCGTCATGACAGTAAGCTTCATGACACGCCACGACACGTAAGTATGTTTCCGCCTTTATAATTCCGTGCTTCTGTCTGACACTGACAGGCCTGTACTTGACAATGACAGCGCTTGTACCTAATAGAATCGAATGTTGCGGCACGACGCGATACTAGAGTGCTATGTGAAATTCTCTTTCAGCACAATAATTTATCACATCTACTATGTTAATCTTATCACCTTCTATTACTGGTTTATTAAGAACTAGCTGTACAAGGTGCTTTAGGTACCAAAATTATGGTAAGCTGTAAATAAAACTGGTAAATTCAATGTAAATGCAATTTCGAAGGTTTTTAGGGGTGCTAACATTAAGAAGCAGGTTTCCGGTACGGGCGGGTCGGTACCGATTGGTGCAGGTATTAATTTCTGATATCTTATGCGATCAGTTATAAAGAAACAGGTTAAAATATTTCAATTTTAAATGCAAGTTAACCTTGCACCGACTGGTACCGATTTATCTGTACCTAAACCTGCTTCTTTATGTCAGCACCCTAACTCAACATGGTGTATTCTATATTTCTTATTTAATATGACAAATTATCATCCCTTAAATTGACTCTGTGGCCCTTATTTTTGCAGCTACGCGTAAGAGATTTTACCGAGGTACAAGCATTGTACAAAGTGACAAAAAATGGGAGATCACTCTGGATCATCGACGACTGAAAACACCGAATGGCCAGGTATTGGCAGTACACAGCGAGCCCCTGGCGCGTGCTATAGCCGCAGAGTGGGATGCTCAACATGAAGTTATAACACTGCCAACTATGCACCTGGTTTGAATTATTTGTTTTCATTTATAAATACCTGATGGCCTCACTACAGGACCTCCCTTCTCTCATGTTCTCTCCTTCCATCTCTCTGTGTTCAGAGTTGCTAAGGAAGGTCCATTCCTCTACAATTAGCAGTCTCTTTATGTTTTTTAAGATATATAATTAAAGAAGATATATAATTATTTATTGAGATTTCAAGAAACCAAACAAAACTGATTCTCTACATTTACCTACTGTATTATATTCAGTGGTACTTCTCTTACTAAACTTCTTGATGGATGTCAATGCCGTTAAGAAGTTAAATAATAGAATAGGTACATAGCTTTGTTCTAAACAGATCTTTTAAGACTTGGTGTTACTCACATTGACTGTCTCTTTAACTGATTTGAATTAGTTACAAGTATATTTTTTTGCAAGATCACACATAATGTGATCATACCTTTTATAATTATTTGGGTTCCTCAAAATATTATTATCTATATATATGAAAATGAATCCCTATTTCCCTTGGTCACGGCATCACGCGTGAACGGCTGGACCGATTTTGATAATTCTTTTTTGTTTTGTTTGATAATGTCAGGAGAAGGTAGGTAGTAGGTAGGTAAGTGGGTAGGTAGGTAGGTAGTAGGTAAGTAGGTAGGTAGGGAGTAGGTAGGTAGGTGGTAGGAACATGTGCATTGCAACGCATGCCGGGATCAGCTAGTTTTAAATAAAAATGTACTCATTAAATTTTTTTTAGTTTTTGCCCAAGGTTATTTGTTGTAGCAGTAATATTTATAATAATTTGATTTACATTGTAGTTTGACAATGCTGCCTGTTCAAACTTTCCCTTTTGACCTATTCAAAAAAGTAAGAGGCTGCTTTTTCCTGCAATTTGACAATCTAAAATCAACTTAATTAACACTAGTGTTAAATAGATATTTGTTCAAGTGGAAACATCATCAATTAGAAACAAGGATAATACTTTATATTAATTAGAAGACCTGCTACTCTTACATTAATTGAATAGATTTTATACATAAGTAATATAAGTATTTATTTTGCATAGTCTAGCTAGTAGATATATGTGTAAACACTAATAGAAAATGGTTGAGACATTAACAATTTTCTATTTGGTTTGTCCCAAAGTTGTTCATAATTATGCCATGCTATGATGATGAAATTGTTCATGATGAGTTGTTCAATGTGCTAGCACGTAACAGAAGCAGAGATAGTAATTATTTCTTTTGTTTTTAGACTGCACTATGCAACACTGCTTTGGACAATCCTGGAAAACTGACTTCACATGATATTGCTATTTATTTTCTTGAGCATTTTTCTACAGACACACTACTTTTTTATTCAGAAGTAAGTGCTCATGGATGCCATTTTAATGTATGACAAATATATTATTTTTAGGTCAAGCAGCAACCCACACCCATTGGGATTTCCAAAAACGATGAAATTGCACACTATTTAACCTATATCTAGGGTACACATTTTCTCTAGTGGTAGTGACTAAAAGAGTGATGAATATGAATATTGATGGATGGAGAGGGAAAGAAAGACTAAAGCAAAGATTAATAATTGTTTGAAGAATGATATGAAAGGATTACATATTTACTCCTAAGTAAATGATAGTCCTACTGTTGACAGGATGTAATGCTAAAACTAATATTTTGGTCAATACAAAGTAGACCTTATTTAGTTTTGCTGTAGAGTGTAAATGAATAAGCGTTAAAATTATAGTTATTATATTGTTTGCTGCTATGGAACCCTTTGTGTACGAGTATGACTCGCACTTAAATGGTTTTTTATTGTTTTGTCCAAACTCCAAAGGTATAATTATGATTATTAACATGGTTTTTTTTTACTTAGGATAACGAAGAGCTGAGGATCCTTCAAGAAAAAGAATGGGGCTCTATATTGGAATGGTTCCAGAAGAGGTTTAATGTAGTTCAAGAGATAGCCAAAGGTCTAGAACCACCACCTATAACTGCCGATACTAGAGCAGTTTTAGCGAGATACTTTTTGTCGTATGACTTTCCTGCACTAAGTGGTAGGTATCTCACTTCTCTTTGCATAAGATAGAAATAAACATTCGTAAACATTCATAAAATATTTACGACTATTACGAATTTGTGATACCTAGTCGAACCGCAGCAAAATGTCGCGTTCGTGTCGAATTGAATGGAACAAAAAGTGTTTTTCGTTAAATTTGAATTTTGTAAAAAATACATGAATGTTAACCCGTTTATATTTTATGCAAACAACAATATTTTTAGTTTAGGAGAAAACTAAGCTCAAATGGAAACTTTTTAGACAGAATTCTTAAAAGATTTCACCCCTTATTAGATAAGGAGGAAGTGGCAGACTCCCAGTTCAGTAGTGTACCGCTCCTAAGGCGACACTTTGTTAAACTTTTATGGATCGTTGACTTCTCTTTTTATAATTTTTCATTTCCTACAATTATTTATTAACAATAAGCGATCAAAAACAGGTTGGCAAAATAAAGTTTGAGAGGGATTCCTTAAAAATCGTTTTGGACCACTGTAAATAGGCCACTCCTGTATAAATAACAGAAAATGAATAATTTACGTAGTTGCGAACAAATATAAATGATATTTATTTATTTAACTAATAAGAATATGCGTGCGTAGTCGCAGCGGAAAAATGTATTTCTTCATTTCAGTTTAGCAGATATTTAGTGTATGACGTCGTGTAATCGTGTATGGTAATTACAAATTTGTGTATACAACCATTGGGGAGCTATTCAACAAAAACTGTTTCCGCTGGAACTACGTCATCCTAGCGGCATTTTTTTTATCCTATGCACGTACATGAAAAAAAATACATTCAATAATTACTTTGTAACGAGAGGTAAATGTGTATGCTTGAATGGAATTTGTGTGTCATAAAACTGCGAAGATAATCAAGTTTCCCCTGCGCTGACGTTTGGCTATTTGATGAAAATCATATAAAACAGCTTAGTGCAGAGTTGATTTTTTTACGCACGTTGCTTTGAATTTGTGTGTAATGTTTGTGAAAACATAATTTAAAAAAAACATACCGTTAAGAAGATATACACGTAAAAGTAAAATAAGGTTATTAGGTCCAATTACTTAAAATAGAAACTCTAGAGCCTAACTTGTTACTTTTATTTGTATCTTGTAAGGGTCTTAAATACATTGCCAAGTTTCATTTATGTCGTCTTAGTAATTAATGAGCAATGGCATAATTTACTACGACTGGACCACTATATTGTATGACATCCGATTGCAGGACTTTTTATAGGAAAAGCAAACTAAACTTATTCTGATAATTAGTGTATTAGTGTAACTATTCACATGTAAAATTTCAGCTCTTTTTACTAAATAATTAAAGACATGGAATGAAAATACCAGAACAACCTCAATTTATGAAAAAACCGCCCAAGTTTGGTTGGCTACAAAAAAGGCGGCCGTGCAGTATATAGAGCTAACGTTCTAAAATTTCCAGTGTTGTACCATTATTGGATTGGTACAGGTCGGCACACAATTCTTGAACAAGGACCAAATAATTTTCGTAATAAAAAAAGTAGGTCTTTTGTTTGTTTCTCAAACTTAAGAAAATATTACAATAAGAATAGCTTCTGTATTATATCAGGATATAACAAAAAGTTGTTAAACTAGGTAATTATTAGGTCCTTCCTTAATATTCTGCTGTTTCCAGCGTACAAATGATTTGGGGTATCATTTAAGCTATCACCAATTTAATTAGTTTTGTGTTTCTTAAATAATAGGGTTTGTCCTCAAAATAGTAGATCTGTCACCAAAATGTAGTCACCAAACAATGCAAAATCAGTTCCACAATAAATCACCTAAAATCCTGAGATATAAGGTCTAGTACCAAATAAATGTTTTTGTATGTATTATAATAGGTGTGTCCTAATAAGTATTTAAGCAAACTAATTTAAAGAGATCACCAATAAATCATATTATGTTACTAGAAAATTGCATTAAAGTTCAAATAGTAGTCGACGGAGCCCCGCTACGCGGGGCTCCTATTTCTCAATGCAGGGTTTAAAGTAACCTAACACGAAGGGGATGTCGGGGTCTTAGTTCGCTCGCTCCGCTCGCTCACTAGACCCCGCCATCCCCTTCGAACCTAACCTGTCCGAGTTGATGTGCCCTATGTCTCTAAGGAACTGATCTATTTATTTGGTGACAGATCTACCATTCTGAGCACAGAGCTATTATTTAAGTAACAAAACTGTTATTATAAGAACGAAGTTTATATTCATGTAATGCAATATAATTTTATTGGTTATCGATCTCTTATTTTACTGATAGTTCATACCTGGGAACAATTTTTGTTTATCTGAGAACGAAAATATTTCGTGGCGATAGTTCTATTTATTAGGTGATACAACTTGATGACAAATATAAATTTTGGTGATAGAAAATATAGTTCCCAATGATTTGTCTCGCAATATTGAACTAAATAATTAAATTTATTTAATATTGGCTATTATTGAGTATGTATCGTCTTCACAATTGATAAGTATTGGTCATTACAAGGCTTATTGTTTTAGACCTCGTAACAGGTCATTTCAATGTTACGATGATTTATATACTTAGTAAAATTCACAATGAATGGTGCAAGAAACTTAATGCCTCATGCAATTATTTATAAAACTATATAATCCTATCTAATGAAAGTTCTGAAATTAATGGTCAGCTTCAGCATTTTTATTACATACGATTTCATATTTCATACTACTAATACTCATAAAAATCGTTTGGGCGTATTCATGTACCTACATTGTATATCTAAGTATGCAGGTAGTTACTTAAACATGCGATATAAGATGTACCGGATCGCTATTCATATTATTACCTATGTTGTATTTTATTGGTCTATGATTTTACAAATTAAGTTAAATAAGTCATTAAAAGAATAACTAGCTGTTTAATGTTTTAAACAATTTGATATTATAAGTGGGTGCAATTAAGTAATTATGTGTACATTATAATCATAGTCTTTATTTTATAACATACTAGCTGTGCCCGCGACTTCGTCCGCGTGGAATAGTGACTTTTCGGGCAGCATATTTTGAATTACATATACCGTCGTTTGGGTAGCTAAAAATTTACTTTACAGTAATGCTTCTCTGAGTACGATATTTGACGTATGGCCATCGGGGATGAAAGCATACAGGCTCCTAGGATTGCTAACCCGTGACAAAGACACATACAACTGACCGTGCGAGAAACAGCTGATACTTAGATCTACAACCACAACAGCTTTATTAATTTTCATCGCAAAACATAGGCTGACTGGAAACTGGACTCGTTTAAAACGAAATGAAAATTTGTTTGGAATGAGAGGAATCCGAGGAATGAAAACACTTTCACCTTTTCCACACCCTGTTAAAATCTTTGCTTCTATCAGATTTCGTTGTAAATTGGTCACTTTTAACCTGGTGCCATTGCAAAGTTTTGGGGGGCTTAAATTTCTAAGAAGCATTATGGGTACGCCTACTTTTAATTTTATTTTATGTGCTGGTAGTCCAGAAGCATTGAGGGATTCTAAAAATTCTACTGGGTAGCTTGGAGATTCTCCTTCTTCCATGACTCTGTTAATGGAGATATACTCAACATAATCCCCCGGAACATAGCTCAAAATTTCAGCGTTTATTGTTGCTGCTTGGTCATTTCGTGGCGTCAAAATAGCTCTTTCGCAAAGCCAGGAATTTTCGCAAGTTGGTATTTGCGTTGCGTTTCCATACACAGATGATATGAGGTCTCGCATGATGAAACTATGTTGCATAGGTTTTCATTAAGAACAACTTTTTCTTGTTCCTGCGGATACACACCGTTACCAATCTCAAGTAGCAAATCTGAAATTTTTTGAGGATTATCCTTGCCTCTAATTTGCGCACGCATATTTAATGTCAAATGCAAAGGGATAATGTAATGCCACAGTCGAGAACTCTTTAGGCAGGCTCTAACTTAATCAGCCCTTGTTCCACGTGGTATTATAGGGAGAGTCTGACGAAAATCGCCACAAAAAAGCATAGTAATGCCACTTATGGGTTGATCATTTTGCTTGACATCACGCAACGTTCTGTCTACTGCTTCTACTGCGATTGGCCATTGTGGACTCATCGCATATAATAAGGTTACAATCACGAAGAACCTTAGCTTTATCGCTGTTTCTTGAAATATTACAGGGCTTTCTGTGCGGTCTAAATCGATCAGAATTTTGAACATTGTTTGAGCAGTTTTCCCATCTGGCAACAATGTGGCTGCTATTGCTGATGAAGCGACAGCAAGCGCGATTTTACCTTGGCTTCGTACCTTCGCCAAAATAACTTTCGTAAGAAATGTTTTACCCGTTCCACCAGGTGCATCTACAAATAGCATCTCTCCCAAAGTACTACCAACGCTGCGGCACACCCGATCAAATATCAAACGCTTTTCTTCAGTTAGCCTCGAGACATCAGTTTGTAAAATTTCGGCCAGGTCAATTGGATTATAGTTGGTTTCCATCGCGTAATCTCTATTAATACGTTCACCGTCAAATGATGCCTCTGGCATGCCATATTGAGAAATAGGATTACCCCCAATAGATGAAACTATATCTTGAATAGCCAACAAACAACGATTCAA
The DNA here is from genome assembly GCA_963082945.1 of Cerastis leucographa. NCBI lineage: Eukaryota > Metazoa > Arthropoda > Insecta > Lepidoptera > Noctuidae > Cerastis > Cerastis leucographa. The sequence goes on along the minus strand of OY720383.1, from coordinate 15,001,381 downwards.
TTGGGGTTTCCCTGTCAGCAAAAGTCTCAGACTCACGCGATAGCGCGTGAGCTTCGCGATCGGCAGATAAACGTGCCTTTCGTTGTTCCCTGTTTTCCCTATTTCGAGTTGTCATCATTCGAGAACGATTTGAACTCAGTCGAGATTCTCGCTGAGTCGAAGTTTCTGCAGCACGAAACCTAGCCTGATGTTCCCAAGTTGCAGAGAGCCTTGCCTCACGACCTTCCTCAGATTCCCGTTATCGAACTTATCTCATCCTTTTAGAATTTCTGCTACATTGGGAGAGGTTGGATCTTCTTCGAGGCATTCTTACAATAAAATAGTACTTACTGTTATTTAGTAAACACGTACTAGCGTAAACAATTAAATTAAAAATACTTACAGATTATAATACAGTCTAAAATGATCACAGTTTAAGTAATAAGTGTTAAAACGTGTAAACCAAACGTACTAACTTTATAAAACAAAAGAATTGCTAGAAAAAATAATGACTAACCTGAGCTAATGAACTTATACTTAATAAAGAAAATCAAGAAAAGAAATGCCTAACCTATACCAAATACATACTTATAATATTTATATACAAACCCTCAATACAAATTAAGATAAGTATACCGAAAATCAAGGAAAGAAATGCCTAACCTATAACAAATGCTTACAATATTTAAGGCTAAGGTAGACTGGTAGAAAATGCCTAAGGCATTAAGTCCGCTTTTGTACAGTGTTTTATACTTGTGCATAAAGTTTTAATAAATAAATATTTATTTACAAACCCTAAATAAAAATTAAGATTAGTAAATACCCAAAAATCAAGGAAAGAACCGCCTAGCCTATACCAAATACTTACAATAAGTATTTACAAAATTTTAAACAAAATTAACAAAAAGAACCTAACCTACAAACCCTAAAATATAAATAAATAAAATATGCAAATATTCAGTATTCAAGTGAATTGCAATAATCGAATGCAACTATTCGTCTATACTCTCCAGGATACGTGCGTTCGCTACGAATAACTGAATCCTTATGGCAGCGGCGCGTTTTTTTTTTTTTGTGTATGGCAACCCGCAGTTCAGCCTCTGAGGATCGCTTCTGCTTAACCGGTCAATCCTGTGGATGCCTTGAATTTATGGCCTCCAGCCAGGGCAAGGCAGCGGCGCGGCTCTCAGCACGCTTTATATAGCCACAGACGCGCAGGCGCAAGGCGTGTACGTACTCTGATAGAATACCTTAAAAATGTTCGCCGTGATTCTTTAAATTGACATAACTTTTTTATTTATGAACCGATTGACATGAAATAAACACTTGAGGTGTTAAGTGAAGCTTACTACAATATATTAGTGAAAACCGCATCTAAATCGAATAAGCCGTTTCTAATATTAGCGTGCACAAACACACAGACAAACCGGCATCGATATAATAACAACCCCTGCTACTTTTTTTATATATTTCCATTGTACAGACACCACTTTTCTACAATTTTATTGTATCTATAGATAAGTACTTACTAAGAGTTATCTCTGTAATGCCAGTGCACGTTAACATTTATAATATGATTATGCGCTAGAACGTAGGTAGGTACTGCACTGCACTACAAACCTACCTTCACAATTGAGTCAATTATTACTAATCTGTGATTGTATGTTGTTGCTGTAAAAGCTCGAACGAGAAGACCAACACGAAAAGTTAGGTACTAGTACAAAAAACCGGTCAAGTGCGTGTCGGGCCACGCGCAGTGTAGGGTCCCGTAGTTTTTATAACAGCCAAGTGCGGGTCGTATTCGCTGACTGATAGCTTCGTACCATGCTCTAACTAAAAGCCAAACATGACTACCTACTTTTGACTTCCTATACAAATCCTCACCTGGTCCGATATTTTTTTGGCGCGAACAGCGTCGTCTTCTATGTGGTTATTGTTATTCAAAATATTTATGGATACATTTTAATATAATAATAGCAAATTAATAAACTATTTCAATCTGTAAATTACTACACTCAACGAGACTTGATATGAAGTGAATATTTAATTACTTAGACATAACTAACTACAATTTTATTAGACAGCAACTGTTTTTTTTTTTTAATTTATTAAGAATGAAACAGTAGCGATATAACTGACACTTAGCGCCATCTATTGATATTTCTATGTAGTTGTTCGGAATTTTCGAGTCAAATACAATTGGTCGACTATTACTCGTAAACTTGCAAAGCCCACTTATGTGTGATAGTTTTCCTTTAAACTTCGTTATATATAGGTACTACTGCCGTGACATTTGAATTTGTAACTACAACCGTTCAGTCAGTAGACGCACACTTGATTTTAACGAAAATTGGTACTTTAAAGCTTGATAAGTCTCGAACGGTTTACTTAATCAAAAACCGGTCTTCGTAACCCCGTAAAAAAAAACCGAAAAAAAAAAATTATCATCCCCACTTTACATGTAGGGGAGGTACCCTAAATAATTGATTTTTTCACAATTTTATTTTACCACTTTTTGGGCGTTATTAACGTGTATACTTATGCCGAATTACAACTTTCTAGTACCAATCGTTTTTGAGCTAAACCGCGGACAGACAGACAGACGGACATACCGAAACTATAAGGGTTCCTTGTTGACTACGGAACCCTAAAAACCTAAGATTTATTTATACATAAAAAAAGAAAGCCTATACTTTTACAGTAGGCAATATATTAGTTATTAATATTTAATAAAAAACTATTTTTTTTATCAATGTTATTATTACCTACTTTGTTAATAATGTGGTGCTTTATTATTTTAATTAGTCATTAGCCAATAAATACTATAAAGTTGTTTTATTTTCTGTTAAACAATTGTGTACGCACCTGTATGAAACTATTACGCACAATAACGATACTATACTGAAAATTTTAGAATGTTAGCTCTACATACTGCACGATCGCTTTTTTGTAGCTATTTTAACTTCGGCGGTTTATCCTTGTAAAGCGGTTGTTCTGATATTTGTATTCCATCTCTTTAATTATTTAGTGAAAAGAGCTGAAATTTTACATGTGAATAGTTGCATTAATACACTAATTATCGGAATAAGTTTAGTTTGCGTTTCCTATAAAAAGTCCTGCAATCGGATGTCATACAATATAGTGGTCCAGTCGTAGTAAACTATGCCATTGCTTATTAATTACTAAGACCACATAAATGAAACTTGGCAAGGCATTGTAGACCCTTTTTTTTTTGGGGATGGGAAATCATCAAATTACTTCTCCCGGTCTGGGCGGAGCGGGAGGGAGTGTCAGACTTGTACTGACTAAAACCCATCCATGTTCCTTCTTCGCCCTTTATGTTCCAGGGCTGCGGTATCTCTTTCGAACAACCCGCAGCCCTGGCAGGGCATTGTAGACTCTTACAAGATACAAATAAACGTAATAAGTTAGGCTCTAGAGTTCCTATTTTCAGTAATTGGACCTAATAACCTTATTTCACTTTTACGTGTATATCTTATAAACGGTACGTTTTTTTCAAATTCTGTTTCCCAAACATTACACACAAATTCAAAGTGCGTAAAAGAAATCAACTCTGCACTAAGCTGTTTTATATGATTTTCATCAAATAGCCAAACGTCAGCGCAGCGGAAACTTGATTATCTTCGCAGTTTTATGACACACAAATTCCATTCAAGCATACACATTTACCTGTCGTTACTAACTAATTATTGAATGTATTTTTTTTCATGTACGTGCATAGGATAAAAAAATTGCCGCTAGGATGACGTAGTTCCAGCGGAAACAGTTTTTGTTGAATAGCTTCCCAATGGTTGGATACACAAATTTGTAATTACCATACACAATTACACGACGTCATACACTAAATATCTGCTAAACTGAAATTAAGAAATTTGTCATTTTTCCGCTGCGACTACGCACACTAAGAATATCGCAGTTTCTTGACTTTGGATCGGATGAAGACTGATACAGTGCGCAAGTGTAAAATGCTTTTATTGATTTTTAAACAGCAATGACATTTGGAGTAGATGCACTGAAATCGCCACTACTAATGTTGGCCTGTGTAGAGCGACGTCTGGAGCCAAAGCAGGCAGTCTTGTTGGCACGCCTCGAGGAAGAATACCAGGTTAGTAAATCAATCCAACTTAACTTTAGTAGACAGATACATTTTATAATAAAACAAAAACAAGTCCGAACGAGCATTAACATACAGAGTGGAAACTTACACCGGGGCAGTAAGCGAAACTACCTTAATCGTTGCAGCTAGGTACACGAAAATGGTCTAAAGAGCCTATCCATATTTTTCGTGAAATCCAAACGGTTAGCAAAAAATTGGCTATTTTACACAAAAAAAAGGCGACACAATCTTGTTTCTAATACTGACAGGGGCGTAGCTACCGCCGTATCAATTTTACGGGGCTCCCGAATAACAATTGATATGTTGAGGATAAAGTCACAAAATCATTCAACAACCCCAAATTCTGTTTGATAACAGAAAAAAAGCAAATAATGTATAATCGCTCTCCAGACTGCTCCAATTTTTCGCGCTCACTCTCTTATCGCTTCACCTATAGAGGTCCAAGAAACTTCAATTCTTCAACCTCGCTTTTTGATGAAGACTTAACTTGAACCATTTCAGGAAGCTCTCATTTTCTAGCTCTTCAATGAAAAGTTTATTGATGCTAGCTATAATCGCAGTTACACCCTTTTTATCTAACTTTGCTCGCTCATATATTCTCTTAATTAAATTTATGCCAGCTTAAGTGATGCAAGATAGGATGCTATTTTCCTTTTTAAAAAGGGTCAGGTAATGCAGGGCACTGACAGTACCACTCTGGGGTGATTTTGAACCCCCAATACCATTTAATGGTTAAATGGTATTGGTTATCTGAGCTGAGTCAGTGAATAAATGGGACTTCAGGGAGAAATCCGCCGTTCTACTTATATTCTAGTAATGAATGAGCAAAATGGTCAAATCAACCACTATTTTGGAGAAAAATAGAACTTCGTTTTTAGTTTACTTTCTTTAAATGATACATAGTATGATTTCTTGTAGCGTCGATTCTTGTTGAAATATTTTTCTACAGGAAAGGTGCTGTTCAATTTTGCCCAGTACGCCTCATTTTGCGTGCGAATACTTAGTGCTTCCATCTTGAGATACAAATAATCATTTAAAATTTTTGTTCCAGTTAAGGCAGTGGGGGCGCGTCGAGTGGGCTCACGAGTTAAATCAAGCGGAGCTAACCGCACGAGTGTCAGCCTCATTGTTAGTCATCCACAGCACTTTCGAGAAACACTCCGCGAAAGTAAAAGCGGCGCCTGAAGAAATAAGCCAATAAATACCGTAGACCACATTCGGGTATCAGTTTTATTTTAGTCAAACAATAGCCCTTGGTTAGTATTATATTGTATATATTTACACGACGGAAAGAGAAAATAAATGATTGCATATTATTTCGAAATTATTTGTGTAAATACTACATGATTCACACACATAATTATGTACATGAATCTGATAGGTTTATGGTACTTATCGATAATATTCAGTATTTTGGTGAAACCTTGCCCACCTAACTAAGTACCTAAAACCTTTTACTTATAAAAGACCCAATCTGTCATTTCAGTCGATCTCTAACTATACATTTATAAATTGAAATCACTTTTCGTGCCAAATCGAGTTGTTCTACAATACTACGCCACAGATCAGGAGGCTTACCATACCATGACGTCTTAAGGTAGTATTGTTTTATTCTTATTCCAGAGTGGGAAAGGGACAGAGCTATACAGGTCGTCTAGGTCCATCTCTTTCCCACTCAGGAATAAGAATAAAACTATACTGCTTTTAGACGTCATAGTAACCCCCCAGGACGCGGTATTCACCATCTCTTATGCTGAGCGCAGACTTGAGTCACGAACGTTTTAAGACAGACCCTGCCTCCTGCCCGGTGAACAGCCAGTTTGCCAGCTGCCGCACATGCAGTTCATTGCGGCGTGGCGAAGCAAGCCGCGGTCTTATGACCAGGCTGACCGCATCGAAAGCAGAGGCCGCTGCGGTCCACCTCCGAGGTGCACTGGACTCCCACGTGGTGCCCCACATGGCAGCGGTAACACCTCAGAGAAGACTGAGCCCCTGCCACATGCTTTGCACGGTTTTTAAGACTTGGCACAACATGGATATATTTTTATTCCATTTACGTTTATGTTAAATATTCAAATATTTATACACATCAATTTTCCCGAATAAATTTTATAGTAGCCTTGGATGTTTAGACAAAAAATGTCCAAATCTGTGACATCTCTGTAACGAGCTGAAATTTGGTCCATCCAGAGTTGGTAGTTTTAGGTAGGTGACTCAATACCACATACAAATTATGTGTACTAATTTTCAGTTTGTTATCCAGAGATTTCTATTATTGATCAAAGTAGATTTCATATCTTTTTCATAAAAATCCTGGACTATAAGGCTTAGCGCAGACTTGAGTCACGACAGTTTTAAGACAGTCAATTGCATTTCAAAACATATGAAGACGCGCACACTTCAAACAAAACGTCTCATAGACAACATTTTCTAATACCTACAAGAACTGCACTGCGACAAGTCTGACTAACGATTCGATTGTCGGCTTCTGGTTTCTACGTATGCGGCCGCACAAATCAACGACAAAACAGTCTAGCGACGTACAGACGCCAGCAGGTCAAGCTATCCGAAACTGAAAAAAAATCCTAATCAATCTTGAACCGTACGTATTCTTAAAAGATAAAGTTGAAAATCTATTGAAGATATTGCGCCGCGTTGTCGTAGTAGACAAAACTGTATAGTTTTAGGCTTTGGCGTAGACAAAACAGTTTCGTTTTAGTTTTAAAATAGACTTTTCTATGTGAGGCAAGTCTGTCTGAAAACGTTCGTAACTCAAGTCTGCGCTCAGCCTATGATATGGTGAAATCCTGGGGGGTTACTATGACGTCTTAAAGCAGTATAGTTTTATTCTTATTCCTGAGTGGGAAAGAGATGGCCCTAGACGACCTGTATAGCTGTCTCTTTCCCACTCTGGAATAAGAATAAAACAATACTGCCTTAAGACGTCATGGTAGGTCTGATCTGTGGCGTAGTATATAAGAACAACTCGATTTGATAGTTAGAGATCGACTAAAATGACAGATTGGGTGTTTTATATGTACGTGCTTAGTTAGGTAGGCAAGGTTTCACCAAAATACTGGATATTAAGGCGGAAACATACTTACGTGTCGTGGCGAGTCGTGACGCGCCAGAAGCATATCAGTTTCACACATTTAATATGGTTAGGGACATATTTGCATGGCGTGTCGTAACGCGTTCTGTCGTGGCGCCTACTGCTCGCCACCGATTGCGCCAGAGTGGTGGAGGGGGTTATGACGCGACACGACAGAACAGGCAAATGTGTTTCTATACCGCGTAGTTCGGGGCGCGAAACTCTAGCGGACATTTTTTTAATAATCACTTATTATATTTGCAGCATGTTTCTGATAAATGTCTGACGAGCTTATTGAACTTGTATGTCAACGAAAAATTTTATATGAAACAAAGTGTAAAGAGTTTAAGGATCATTTAATCAGAAATATTATCCGAATTCGAAGAAAACATTATGTGCGTTTAAACGCTGCAAAGGTGCGAAATGTACTGTTCAGAAATAACGCCAGAGCACGCCAGGACACGACACGTTAGTGTGCACACTCACCGTCATGACATTAAGCATCATGACACGCCACGACACGTAAGTATGTTTCCGATAAGAACCATAAACCTATCAGATTCATGTACATAATTATGTGTGTGAATCATGTAGTATTTACACAAAGAATTTCTAAATAATATGCAATCATTTTTTTCTCTTTCCGTCGTGTAAATATATGTCCATGCGACGTGGCAATGCCCCGAGTTCGGCCAGGAAGCACACGGCGTCAGGTGTACTGGTGGCCGCGAGAGCTGACGTCGCCACGCCGCACCTGTACGCCAGGCATCGCAGGCTCCGCATCCGTCCTCTGGATGCGGCAGCCATTGAGGCGGAGCTGTACGAGGAGTACAGAGCAGCGAAGAGCGCCCTCCAAGAGGCTGTCCAGCGGGTCAGGGACCTGGCCTGCGAGGAGATGCTGGAGACTCGACAGAGTTCCGCGGGGCACCCTTACAAGATGGTGCGGGACAAATTCCGCACCTGGGCTCCCACTGACGCAGAGTATCCGTCCTCAGCTTGTGGAGGACGTAGTGAGCGCTCGGTTCCCTTCGCGAGGGGAACATCCTCCCCCGCCTATGGCTCCACTGCTTGCGGTGCCGGAAGCGGACCACATCGAGGACGATGACGACGTTCCGGAGGTGACCGGAGTAGACCTGAGAGTTGCGGTAGGCAGGCTTAAGGCCAAAAATACCGCCCCGGGACCCTTATGGCTTACTTATGGCTTATGGCTTGCCTGGCAAAGCCTGGGTCCTGGCCTCGGAAGCTCTCGGGCCCCGACTGGAAGGGCTCTTAAGCGCATGCTTGGAGAGAGGCCAGTTCCCGCTTCGTTGGAAGACGGGGAAGCTGGTCCTCATCCAGAAGCCGGGGTGCGCTGCGGACTCTCCGACCGCATACCGGCCCATTTTGCTGCTCGACGAGATGGGCAAGCTCTTTGAAAAAGTAATTGCCAATCGCCTCGCCGGGCACCTTGTGGGGATGGGGCCGGACCTTGCGGAACACCAATTTGGTTTCCGCAAAGGGCGCTCGACGGTGGACGCCATCATGCGCGTGAAGGCTCTCACGACGGGGGATGCGGTGTCCCGGGGTGTCTATTGACAACGCCAACGCCTTCAACACCATGCCCTGGACCTGCATTAGGGACACACTCCGGTATCGGTATGCGGGACTGTTCGAAAGAGATACCGTGGCCCTGGAACACAACGGGCTAAAAAGGAACATGGATGGGTTTTAGTCAGTACAAGTCTGGCACTCCCTTCTGCTCTGCCCAGAGCAGGAGGGGTCATTTGGTGATTTCCTATATGTAAAAAAAAAAGTTATTAGGTCCTTAAATGAAGATGATTCTTTTCTTATATTGATAGTATTTTATTTTACTTTGCTTCTCCCTATATTGTGTGTACCTAAGCGCGGTACGTGGGTAGTAGAAAATATGCATGTACATTTATTACATTTACCTATATCTTACCGGCGATGAGTATGACACATGATATAATTCGATATAGTTAGGTCACAATCTATATTGATTTGACCTGTTAAGCAAATGTGATCACAATAAAATAGTTTCAATAAGAATATAAGGAGTAGAATACGTAACTTCGACGAACAAAATATCGATAAATGCTAATACGATGCTACAAAATTGCGATGCACGCTACTGCGAAAGACCGTCTCTGCGAAGCCACTACACTGCGATGCACGTTACCGCTATAGATTTTCACTGCAATACTACTTACTTGACTTCGATGCACTTTACCGCGAAAAATCTAATATTGCTGTAATCATGTTTAAAAATGGCCAGATAGGCACTTTATGGAAATGGATTATGTTGGTAACCTGAATTTTATAAAATTACCTAGTCAAATTCATTTATCATTCGCTAACACAACCGAGTACAGACAGGATTAAGCATCGAAGTGGCTTCGCAGAGACGGTCTTTCGCAGTAGCGTGCATCGCAATTTTGTAGCATCGTATTAGCATTTATCGATATTTTGTGCGTCGAAGTTACGTATTCTACTCGAATATAGAGTAGATAGATAAACAAACTTTGCCAGGAAATTCAAATTAAAAAGAAGTGAGGTCGGAGCATCGTTAGTGTAAGAATGAAATGAAAATAGCAAAAACGAAGTCGCGATGTTCCTCTAAATATAGCTGGGCGGGCGGAGTGCGGCGCAGTCGCAGCTAATCGCCAGCGCCCGCGCGCGACCTCGCTTTGTTCACAATCACGAACAGAGAGCGACCGCTGTTTATCCGTATACTCCACAAATCAACTTTCGCTTTTACAAAACTGATGATCTATGAAGATACATGGAAGAAGATTCTTACTGATGTCTACCAAGTGTTCTACTTATGAATATCTACGGGAATAAAATCACTATGTGAATAACTGAATAAGAAGTAAACGTTTTGCTTAAGAAAATGCTGAAATGAGGTTAATATGTTCTAGTTTGCAGCAGACACGAAACTAGTGAACCCAATTTGACTCACCACTACGTAAGTACCCACTGTATCTATTGGTGTTGATGCATAGTTAACCTATTTTGCAGTGTCGTCCAATAGACAGGCTATGGTCAACAAACTGCTGTAGATGAACTGAAATAATTGTGTTGTGTCCTGAAAATATCAAATAAATGCATACCAACTTCCTTTCTTTGGCAAGTTTTTTAGCTGCTCTTTTGTGAATTACGTACCTACATAGATAAAAAAATACGTAGGTATATCACATTTTAAGCACACTAGGCCTAAATTCCAATATTATGATTTCATCTCTGAAGAATAAGAATATGCCTAATAATATGTAAACTTTAGTTATCTTACGTGTCCAACTATCTAACATGCTAAATTATTTGATTATTCATCGGCCACTTGTAATCGAGTCTGAGATGATCTTTAACCGACCGAGAGCTAATGTATTCCACCAGCATCTGTTTTTTCTTTTCATGTATGTTCACCGATTTCCCCGTGATTACTGGTCCGACGGTAGAGGAATCTCCCGCGGTGGTTCCATATAATGGAATTTGGTGGCAAAAGTCAATGAAACAAAAACAAAAGTCACTAACTTCCGAAAGTAAAGTTATTTTCCACTCTTTAGTGTTTTGTTTGGAAGTCGTATTTTTTTTTTGCAAAATCGCTTTTGTTTTACCCTTGTTTGTACCTCACAAATCCTTGTACTTAGGTACTTTGTTTTTTTAAGACATAGGTACACAGTGCAAGTACTAACCTATTGAATGCTTAGATATTATGTTTTATTAATAAACATTTGAATGCCATTGTTCTTTACACTTTAAACTTTCGTCCCCTGTATAATTTTCCCATTAACTGGACGATTTTTTAAAATCTATAAAGCCTCATTTACACGATGCAAGAACTTGCATGCAAGTTTCACTACATTGCTGTTTTTGTTTGATTAACTGAATTCATTGCCCGTCAATAGTCTGCAATGTAATGAAACTCGCAAGCAAGTTCTCGCATCGTGTAAATGAGGCTTTAGTTACACGGAAACTTATTGACTAGACAGCATCAGGTCTTGAGGTAGTTTTAAGTTAGAACTTTAGCAACACTCCCTTGAGCAGAAAATTAAGCAAAGGTTTCTCCTGATACCTATCTAATTCTGAAAAACTGGTGTCATATTTGTTTATATTGCGCCTAAAATACAATATACAGCGCCGTTTGAAACGGGTCAAAACGTTTATTTTTCGATTGCTTTTAATTTCAGGGGTGATGAACAACGACGTAGAGGTAGAGGGCCGCCCTCGTCCACTGTCAACGGGCTTGTGGACATTGTTCTCGTGGCTACGTCGTGACGACCGCTCCGTTTCCAGCGAAAGCCTCTCCAGCGCCGGCTCGGACAGAACGGTTGCGAGCTTCGCGTTCCTGACGCCAGCGCGCTATCAACCTGCGAGAGGACCAATAGTAGTGCCACCGCCGGGTCCTCCTACAGACTCCTACAAAAAAAGAGTGCATGATAGAAATCTACGACGTCATCACGACCGTGATATCACGCTTCATCGCAAATACGGTTTATTCAAGAGTGAAGGAACTTGCGGTTACGACGCTTTTAGTTTACCGCCTGTTCGAAGAATAAGCGCTGATTCTGGTAGTAGATGGGATCGCGATAGGAGGGCCACAAGTGAGTGTTATCCACGTCGGTTAGCACACGTTCCCGGTAAGCGGCGCGCGCCTCTGCCCCCTGTATCTGCTGTGGGCACATCTGCTTCTCTACCACGCCGTTATACAAGAAAACGACCTGCACCACAACCACCTGTAAGGCTATTGGAAAAGAACAAAGCCATCTTGACTAACGTCGCAATAAGCATAAGCAATAGTTCTGCTCAAATGAGTTCTAACGCGTATCAAGATAAATCAAAAATAAAAAATAACGATGTTACAATGGGTTGTAAATCAGAAAAGTATAGTAAGAAAGATGCAAGCACTAAAGATACAAAAACGAAACCAGAAAAAAGTTTTTTGAAACAAATATTTGACGGTAAGAAAAGAAATTCATATATTGATACTTCTGCTGTGAAACTACTTCCAAGCATTAGTGAATTAGATAAACAAGCAGCTGAAATAATTGAAACATGTAAATTAAAGGCAACGGAACAAAATAACAATACTACATTTCAGAAGTTTGGTGCACACAGTTCTAATTCAGCCGAGTCTTGGTTTTGTATTCGTTGTTTACGAAAATATGACTCAACAGTAGTTGCATGTGTTTATTGCGTATCGAAACATAAAGTGAAGTCTTCTGAAATAGTTAAAGATAACAAAGAAGCACCGGCTAAAGCTTCTAATATCGCTTTCACACAAACGGAAAAAATATTGTTACCGAACAAAAATTGTGATTCAAAAGACAAACAAAAACTCAAAGAAATGTTAAAAGAAATGAAAGATTCACTTCCTAAACGACCGAAACATGATATAATCAACAAAGCAGATAAACGAACTTCTGAGGAACCAAGAAGCTCAGAGAAGAAATTTTATTCTACAGAAACTCCTACTCTTCGAGTAGGATCAATAACGCATGATGAAAAGAAAACAAATTCTGTTTCTTCATCTAAGTCAGATGTCGATGTAAAATCTGCGTCGGAAAAGTTGTTGTCACTAAAAGACCCGCCTCCAACCTCTAAACAAGCTGCATTGGTAGCACAAGTTATATCAGCGTATAAGAAACAGACGAATACTCATTTGAACCTGGCAGTCAAGCTTACAACTGACAATAAGCGTACTGCACAAACTGAACCGCTTGCTGATAGTCGTGTTAAAATTAAAGAACCCGAAAAAGCGCCATTAAAACAAACACAGGATATGAAGATTTTGAATACTCCACTAAAAATATCATCACTATTGAATCCAATGTACGTACCTAAGAGTTCTGTCTTGAACAAACACCAGTCGACAGATATTGCGCGAAAAGAATTAATAAATGAAATATTAAATCCTAATAAAGTTAGTTCAGACAAGGTACAGCGGATCTCTCAAAACACAAGCGTCCCAACGCCGTCGTCTGATGTGATTGCTGTTCCTTCTACATCTCAAACAAGTACTTCTTTTGTAAATATTGCAAAAGTAGAAAACAAGAATATGAAGAAATGCACCAAAGGGAGTCCAAATTCATCACAAAAAGAACAATTTATATCACCAGAAGCTAGAAAAGTTCCCGAGTTAATTATACCTCAAAATATAATATCAAATTTGCCATCTTTAGCAAAAGAACAAAATTCGACGACCAGTATGCAGATGCTTGATCAGCATTCTAGACGTAGAGATCTAATAAATCAACTTGAAAAATCGATAGCGCGAGGAGACGAGCGCGCTGCAGCAGAAGCAGCTAGTAAACTAGCACAACTACGTTTGTCATGTTCAGTTCTGTCATTTTCATCTCAAATATTATCTCAACCATCGACATCTTCAACCAATAACAAAGATTTAGGAGGAGGCAGCGGTGAACCAAATATTAGGATAACCACTTCAAATAACGATCATAAACAAAAAGAACACAATGCGCCACCAGGAGCAACGTCAAACTCGAATAAAGAAAGATCGCAGCCAAAAGTTTCAGTTACTAAACTTAACTCAAGTGCTATTGTCATACCAAATAAGGTAACAACATCGTTAGTTTCTAGAGCAGAAACCTCTATATCGCCACCTGTTAAGAAGAAAATAGATGGAGATACACAGCAAAAAGAAAAGGATCCCCAAAAAAAAGAAATTCCCAAGAAGGACGATGACGATATAGTCACGTAAGTAGAACGCTATCGCTTTAATGATTTGAATACCTACGAACTAAAAAAGAGCAATGTTGCATATGTCAAACAGAGGCTAAAGTGTAGTCATGAGCTTATTCTCACCAGACTTCACTTTTGTTTTACATGTCTTCGGATTTAGTACATAGTCAATATCCTCTACTCTAGATTTTTCAGCTGCAAAGTTAAGTTTACTACATGAATATCTATTGTCGGTAATGTATCTAAAAATATGAATATTTCAGAATAGCAGTGTTGGTCGAGGACCGCGAAGCGACAAGGGGCCCTGTACCCCTGCGTATAAACCGTCAAGCATGTATACGAGACCTTCGCCGAGAAGCCGAGACATCACTTGGCCTAGCAACCAATCTGCAACGCTGGATTGTTGGTCGTGTTCTGTGTGTTAACGACACCACACCCATCATATCGCTCGCTGGACCGGAGTTTAGCGCACCATTTTATTTATGTGTAGTAGAATCAGGTATGTACGTCCGTAGGTTAGATGTTTGCTTAAAGAATAGCTACCTATTACTAATCTTGAGCAGCTTTCCATTACTTAGGTATGCTCTTAGTTCCCGATTATTACTTATTTGCTGAGTTTGCAAGCAATAAAAAGATTAATGATGAAAATATAACTAACTATAGGGCGAAGGGCGGGCGTTTTGGGGGACTGTCTTTTGTAATTTTGACGTTCAAAAAGTGCTGATTATTATCAGCCTAGTTTGAATAAATGACTTTTGATTTTGATTTTATAACAACAGAAAATCGGCGGTTATAGGTAATTGAGCCTAGAAAGAACACCGAAAAAGTGCAGTGCATTTCGTTTCCATTTCGCGCATCTAATTAGTAGAAACACAATCAGCTACGCTTAGTGGTGTCCGCATTGGACACTAGCGAGAACTCACTCACTAAATGTGTGAAAAGGTGTGGTCACGAAACTGCCACCGAAACCTGATTAATTCGCCTAGTTTTTAATTTCAGAAACTAAATTGGAAACCAACCCCCTAAAGCACAATGACACATCCAGTAAGAACACAAACAACCAACACAAACAAACAGGCAACGTCTACACTGAACTTGTGCAGCTGGAGCAACAAGCACTAGTTCCTAATGCAGAAAACTTTGAGTGTGGAGTTTGTATGGAAGAGTACCCGCCCGGTCAAGGGGTAGTGTTGCGCGAGTGCGTACACATTTTCTGCAAAGATTGTTTGTCCGATGTGGTTCGACATTGTGAGGAACCAGATGTCCCCTGCCCGGCTATGGGTTGTCGGGGAATGCTGCAAGAAAGGGAAATTCGCGCCCTCGTGCCTGCTCAGGACTACGAGCGCTGGCTGGCGCGGGGTCTAGCTGCAGCAGAGAGCGGAACTCGAAATGCCTTTCATTGTCGTACTCGTGATTGTAAAGGCTGGGCTCTTTGCGAACCGGGCGTCCAACGTTTTCCGTGCCCTGTATGCAAATTCATCAATTGTGTGCCATGCCAGGTAAATGATACTCTACTAATCATTAGCTCTGAAACTGACCTATATGCTACCAGCCAACCCGATTACAGGTGACACTTGTTTGTTTCTTCCTAGGCCAAAGTAACCAAGTCATGGCTTATCAGATAAAGATGATCATAGGGCACACCGATCACTTCGTTTTGGGTCAGTATATCCTGACACGATAAACCGGTATAACGGTTTGGCCTTTGGTTTTTCTGCCTCCGATTTGGTCGGTAAAAATATGTATTTACAGGCTGGAATTTTGAGATAAAGCAGTAAAGGCCTGTGCTACCGAGTTTACTGACGGCTTACCAGTTTTCAAACTTTTGCCATGCGCATCTGGATTGAGGACCCATTTTTTTTAATCCTCGTGAAACGAAATAAGACTTACAGGGAAATAAGATAAAAATAGTAAAAACTTAAGGCAAAGGGCCATGAATTTCGTAAACGTGAATTAAAACTTTTACGATTAAATAACTTGGGCCCGCATCCACACGCGTGAATAAAGTGGCATAGCCTCAATCTCAGAAAGCTATCTCTGGGTTTATCATTTTTAGGGTTCCGTAGCCGAATGGCAAAAAACGGAACCCTTATAGATTCGTCATGTCTGTCTGTCCGTCCGTATGTCACAGCCACTTTATTCCTAAACTATTAGGACTACACAGCTGAAACTAGGTAGGTAGATGTATTCTGTGAACCGCTTTACGATTTTTGTACAAAAATAAAAAAAATATATAGATTAAGGATACCCCTTCATACACGGAAAAGAAACTAAAAAAAAAAACCATCAAACCTATACGTGCGGGGTGTCTATAGATAGGTCTTTAAAAATGATATTGAGGTTCCTAAAACCATTTTTTTCAAAGTCAATCGTTTGAAAGATAGACACTTCCAAAGTGGTAAAGCGTGTGTTCCCCCCCCCCTCTAATTTCTAAAGTAAGAGGAGAAAAATTCTGAATAAAATATGGGGATGCAGAACGTAAAAAAAACTTTCAACGAAAATTGGTTTGAATAAGATTTGATATTTGGTTTTTGAGATATGGGACTTTTTAACTAAAATGCAGCAGTAACTTTGTTTTTCATTATCTTACTATGAAAAACAAATTTAATTTTACGGTTGAGTGGAAATTTACAAATGAATGACCGTTCAAAATATTGTTATTATATTGTTTGGGGCTAAGGAACCCTGTGTGCGAGTAAGACTCGCACTGGGCCCGTTTTTTTATTTAAGAATTTAGTTCTTAAACATTTTAAGAAATTCCCAAATCTGTAGAATATGACATTACAGGTGTATGAAGGTATTATTTAAGGCTCTCAATTAAAACATGAATATATCTGCTAAAATACATAAATACGTCAGAAAGTTATACGTTACGTCAGAATTTCTAAAAGTTAATGGTCTATAGCGACTCGTAATTTTAGCGTTAAGGCAACGCAGCACCTGATTCTGCTAAGTGATGACTAATATTTATTATATTTCTTTTAAATAAAGGCTATACACGATGGACACACTTGTGAGCAGCATCGCTCTAAACTGAAGCAAGCAGTGAGTAAGAACACCCATGCGACCGAAACTGACGATGGAACACGAACACTACTGAATTCGTTAATTAGCAAGGGAGAAGCACTTGAATGCCCTGAATGCAGTGCCATAATAACTAAGAAATGGGGTTGTGATTGGGTGAAATGCTCAGCGTGCAAAACGGAGATATGTTGGGTGACACGCGGACGACGCTGGGGGCCCGCCGGTAAAGGTGACACCAGCGGTGGCTGCCGTTGTGGAGTTGACGGCAAACGGTGCCATCCATCTTGCGGTTATTGTCATTAGGGAAACTCATCTCATTTCAGACCTCTTTAAATGATGAAATGTAAATGCCCCTAATATTAAAACCTAACAAAATGAAGATTAGTATCAGAAGTTATTATGACTATGTATACTTTCTATAATTATTATTGTTAATTTATTATACCTATTTGTAAGCTCTTGTTGGTAGTGCACAGTTAATGTTTTATGTATTTTTTGCATTAGAGATAGAGACTGTATCTACTTTATATTTAATCATTTCAATGTATCGCTATAGCAATGTATAATTTGTACATGTTGTTGTGTACTTAGGTAGGTACACAACAACATTTAAGAGATGAGTTGAGCCCAGTACCCGTGGCCACTTGAACCTCATAAATGCGAGAATTTTCACTTAATATGTGCACGATACTGATCATTGATGTTCTCTTTTTCAAGGATCTTTTTTGTTATTTACAAACATACCTTCATATTTTTTTAACTCGACAAAGTAGTTAGTAGCTCTTGCTATTAATTATATAAATAACCTACTGCAGTGTTGTCCTGCAAGAAAGCCTCTATGAAACCTTTCCGACTCATTACTGGCATAATCTTAACTTTTTGTCAAATTTTAAATGAACCATTATATGAATGATTTTGTATGTAATGTATAGATTCGCCCTTTCCATCAGTCTGTCCGTCCGTATGTGTCAGTTTTTACTCTAAGAACACACGGTTGGCACAACACAGTTGAAATTTGGTGAGTAGCCTGCTATGAACCGCTTCACGAATATCATGTAAAATAATGAAAAAAATAGGGGTGGCCCTCCATACACGAGTAAGATATGACTGAAAGTTGAAAAAAAAAAACTACGTAGATTCGTAGAACTATCAACCCCACATAATTATGTAGTTTTGTGGAGAGTCTATAACCTCTAGAAAAATGACATTGAGGTTCTTTAAGTCAATGGTTGTTGTGAGATATTTATGATAAAGGAATTTGGGTTATCAGAGGGTTTACCTGTTTCCGTAGATACTGGTATCATTTTACTGGTAATTTTTTTTTTATTAAATGAGCAGTTTTAATCAGTGTTTTAGTTCTTTTGAGATAGTTATTACTATTGTAAAATGTATTTACTGAATCATTATTTAAAACATTAATTGTTGTTTTTTTTTCACTTTTCATATGTTGTTTACATTGATTTAATACTCGTACATATCTATTAACACATCTATGCTCGTACCCACACGTGGTACTCAGCTCAAAGGGATTAAGTATATGAGAAATTTATTTGTAGTCAGCGCAGCATGTGTTCTTCCATACATCTCTACTAGTCCCTCTGAGTCACGCACACATCCTCATGATTCAATACATATTTTCTTTCACGCGGACGAGTGGCCATCTCTTATTTCTTTTTACCCCCTCTGGAGAGAGTAGGGTAAAAGGGGGCAATAGGAGTCACTGACCTAAGCGAGAAATCCAATAAAACCTTAATTAAACATGATATACAAGGTGTTGTTTTGCAACCTCGTCAAATTCAAGGAGGTTACTAAACTAATGATTCTCGTCCCGAATCAGTAATAAAATGGGTAAGTACGTTATTTTTTTTTTCTTATTTACGAAAATCGGTAAGTGTGACTGTGAACCACCCGTTTTTTAAACGCGGGCCGTCTGATTCTCGCCCTATAACCGCGCTTCCACAATTATAAACAATTACAAACGTTTATTCGATAATTTCTTATTTTCTAAACCATGTTAAAGGGGTTATTCTAAAATACTGACAAACATAAACAACCAAAAAAGTCAGGGTTTATTAATAATTAACTAGGTTCCTTAGTTTTAATTGTTATTTATGTCTTGTGTGACATGCTGGGGAGTTTGTTCCGCCACTTCTTCCCAGCTAAAATACTAGGAAGTGGCGAAGGGCGAGCGTTTTGGGGGACTGTCTCTTGTAACGTTCAAAATGTGCTGATTATCAGCCTAGTTTGAATGAATGACTTTTAATTGGATTTTGATTTTGACATACTAATATAAGGTAATAAGACTAACATACAAATTAGGAACATTTGGTAAGTACACTACACAAAGGTCAAATCACAGTATATACAGCAAGTGTCCAAATTTAAGTACTTGGGTCAATGAGAAACAAAATAACGATATGGACATGGATGGGGAGCGCAGGGTATTGTCGTTAAGGGGTATCTTTCTCGCAGGTTTGCACGATGCTGTTAAATTCACACTATTTAATAGCTATTGCCAAACGTTATACACGTGCAACAATAACTGTGGAGCAATTACACTAAAAAAGCCTGCAATGCTCTGCGCGTCCAGTATAACAACGCGTTTAGGGGTTTGTTGGGGCTCCCATGGCGGTGCAGTGCCTCCGGCTCAGCTCAGCTCGGACGGCTTCCAGGCGGTGCTTCGCAAAAAAACGGCGTCCCTACAGTTTCGGGTTAAAAGTAGCACTAACACGCTTCTAAGCGTGGTGTCGGACAGAGTGGACAGCCAAATCCTGAGCATTTCGATCGCTCATACATGTCCAAAATAATAATTATTTTAAGTTTTCTAACATAGCTGTAAGTATCTGCTTACTAACATAATACGGACTTATATCAATTAATGTGTGCTTACTCTGAAATAAATATATTCAATTCAATTCAATATTTTGTTTGGGATGGTGAAAGTATTTTTAAATCAATAAGATAGGAGAAACATAATTTGATGTTCAATATTTATAGTGTTTAAGTTTCTATTTTCCCTAATATTTAATAATTAAAAAAATATATACCCGAAAACCGAAAAACCCGGTTTTGCCATGGTAAAAAACCGGTTTTGAAATCAGTCGGTTATCCGGTTTTTTCGGTTAACCGGGTATCCGGTTTGCATTCCCTATACCTAACATAGGAACTATGCTAGGTGACACAACATTCCGGCTCGCTACATGTCTGCGATTGGGCGCTCCTTGCGGAGCTCCACATCGCTGTCGATGTGGTGATGTAGTCGATGGCTTCGGACACCATGGCCTTTCCTGCAGTAAGAGTGCAGGTCGGATAGTGCGGCACGCCGCTAGCATTAATATGATCTCATCCGTCGTGCTCTTGCCACCGCCGGGGTGCCAGCTGTCTTAGAACCCAATGGCTTGGCACGCGTTGATAGGAAGAGACCAGCCCTCGTATTCACAAATGCTCGGATTCGATTTCAATTCGGAAAGTCGTATGTCTATCTCGCTCGTTTTCGTAATGCCAAAACAAGATAGACATACGACTTATCGAATCGAAATCGAATCCGAGCGTTTGTGAATAAGGGGCCAGATGGTATGACCATAATGCCATGGAGGTTGGGTATGCCTTTGGTATGAGATGCGACTTGCGTCGACACCCTTGCGCCATCCCATCTTGCCAGCACGGTGAGCTAGGAGCTGTAAACCTTAAACGGCGCAATTGGTAATTATGTATCTTTCTTTATTTTTACATTTTTTTTACAAACTCAATGTATGATTTACCTGAATTTCAGGTCTCTGCAACGCGTAGTTTTAAAGATCTCCGTTGCCGCGCGGTTCTGCGCGTTTCGATGGCGCGGCCACGTTCAAACCCTAATAACTTTTTAACCTTATCTTTGACAAATTTATTGTTTTGGGAATCTACCTTTACAAATTTTTACAAACTCATGGCATAGTTTTTTAAGAAAAAAAATGTTATGGCCTAACGTAGCATGTTAAAGTAGCACTAACACGCTTCTGAGCGTGGTGTCGGACAGAGTGGACAGCCAAATCCTGAGCATTTCGATCGCTCATACATGTCCAAAATAATAATTATTTTAAGTTTTCTAACATAGCTGTAAGTATCTGCTTACTAACATAATACGGACTTATATCAATTAATGTGTGCTTACTCTGAAATAAATATATTCAATTCAATTCAATATTTTGTTTGGGATGGTGAAAGTATTTTTAAATCAATAAGATAGGAGAAACATAATTTGATGTTCAATATTTATAGTGTTTAAGTTTCTATTTTCCCTAATATTTAATAATTAAAAAAATATATACCCGAAAACCGAAAAACCCGGTTTTGCCATGGTAAAAAACCGGTTTTGAAATCAGTCGGTTATCCGGTTTTTTCGGTTAACCGGGTATCCGGTTTGCATTCCCTATACCTAACATAGGAACTATGCTAGGTGACACAACATTCTGGCTCGCTACATGTCTGCGATTGGGCGCTCCTTGCGGAGCTCCACATCGCTGTCGATGTGGTGATGTAGTCGATGGCTTCGGACACCATGGCCTTTCCTGCAGTAAGAGTGCAGGTCGGATAGTGCGGCACGCCGCTAGCATTAATATGATCTCATCCGTCGTGCTCTTGCCACCGCCGGGGTGCCAGCTGTCTTAGAACCCAATGGCTTGGCACGCGTTGATAGGAAGAGACCAGCCCTCGTATTCACAAATGCTCGGATTCGATTTCAATTCGGAAAGTCGTATGTCTATCTCGCTCGTTTTCGTAATGCCAAAACAAGATAGACATACGACTTATCGAATCGAAATCGAATCCGAGCGTTTGTGAATAAGGGGCCAGATGGTATGACTATAATGCCATGGAGGTTGGGTATGCCTTTGGTATGAGATGCGACTTGCGTCGACACCCTTGCGCCATCCCATCTTGCCAGCACGGTGAGCTAGGAGCTGTAAACCTTAAACGGCGCAATTGGTAATTATGTATCTTTCTTTATTTTTACATTTTTTTTACAAACTCAATGTATGATTTACCTGAATTTCAGGTCTCTGCAACGCGTAGTTTTAAAGATCTCCGTTGCCGCGCGGTTCTGCGCGTTTCGATGGCGCGGCCACGTTCAAACCCTAATAACTTTTTAACCTTATCTTTGACAAATTTATTGTTTTGGGAATCTACCTTTACAAATTTTTACAAACTCATGGCATAGTTTTTTAAGAAAAAAAATGTTATGGCCTAACGTAGCATGTTAAAGTAGCACTAACACGCTTCTGAGCGTGGTGTCGGACAGAGTGGACAGCCAAATCCTGAGCATTTCGATCGCTCATACATGTCCAAAATAATAATTATTTTAAGTTTTCTAACATAGCTGTAAGTATCTGCTTACTAACATAATACGGACTTCTATCAATTAATGTGTGCTTACTCTGAAATAAATATATTCAATTCAATTCAATATTTTGTTTGGGATGGTTAAAGTATTATTAAATCAATAAGATAGGAGAAACATAATTTGATGTTCAATATTTAGTGTCCGTTTCGACCGCGCGGCCATGACGTTTTTTTTAAAAAAAAACTATATCAATATTTTGTAATAATTTGTAAAAGTTGATTCCCAAAACCATAAATTTGTCAAAGTTATGGTTAAAAAGTTATAAAGGTTTGAACGTGGCCGCGCCATTGAAACGCGGAGAACCGCGCGGCCACGGAGATCTTTAAAACTACGCGTTGCAGAGACCTGAAATTCAGGTAAACAACAGATTGAATTTGTAGAAAATTTGTAAAAATATAGAAAAATTACCTAGGTTTATATTTTAGGAGCTGTAACACTAAAACCCCATGGCCGCGCCATCGAAACGGTGACAAACACATTATCGCCGATATCTCGCTGAAAAAGCATCGCCGACGTCTGAAGTTTTTTGTAGAAGCCAGATTTGAATTTGTCAGAATTTGTAAAAATACAATGAAAAATCCTAGGTTTATATTTTAGGAGCTATAAGACTAAAACCCCATGGCCGCGCCATCGAAACGGTGAAAAACACGTTATCGCCGATATCTCGCTGAAAAAGCATCGCAGAGGTCTAATTTTTTTTTGTAAAACCTAGATTTGAATTTGTCAAACAATGTAAAAATACACAAAAAAATCCTAGGTTTATATTTTAGATGCTGTAGTACGGATTCGCGTAGAAATTAGTCCTGATTATCTATCGAAGAAAGTAAGTAATAGCGAGTGTTTTTTTTTTGTAAACAACACCTATTTATATGTAGAAATACCGATAATAGCCAAAAAAACATTTTTTTTTTTTCAGAATATCAAACCTTTAATACGTTTTGAAAGTTTCGATAGGGTGACCATGGCTTAGGGTTTACAGAAAAGTCTCGAGTTTTCTTATTTAGTTACCACAGTATTTTCAGCTATCAAGCAATGGAGGGGCATTGCTTGATAGCTGAAAATACTGTGGTTCTGAGTACCATAACAAATAACTTTGCACAACATTCGTAATTCCAGTACACACACACACACAGTTGTTTGGAGAGCAGGTGCGTTCTATGAACCACTACACAAATATGATGTGAAATAATTATACATGTAACAGAGGGTTGAAAAAACTACGTATATAACTGCGTGGGGTATCGATCTCTGGCTCTTAAAAAAATTTATACTTTTTTTCTTAAGTCCATGTTAATGAGATATTTGTTTCCAAAGTCGTTAACGTTGTGTGTCTCCTTAAATTCTGAAGTAAGAGTAGGATTCTGAAAAAAAAAAAGGTTTGTAGAACGTAAAAGCTTTTTCATCAAACTTCATCAGTAACATTGTTATTCATAAAAATACTTAATGAAAAACAAATTTTGTTTTGCAGTTGAGTTTAAATTTAAACAATCAGCGTTAAAAATATTGTTATTATATTTTATGGTGCTACGGAACCTTGTGTGTGCGAGTACGACTCGCACTGGTTCGTCTTTTTAAAAGTGCCTGTAACTGGCCTACTTGAAATACCTAAATGATTTTGATTTGACCGATTATTCTTTGAAACACCCACTTACGCCGCGCATGATAAGAGTTATCCTTGTGTAACTTGATGTAACTGTGAATCGTAAACATAGCACCTAAATAAAAAAAGTCATTGTTTTGAATCCTTCCTAAGGATTTGAAATTAAAAAAATATGTTATGCCAGAAATGACCCCAGTAATTAACTCATGTATTGTAACAAACGTGCTTGCTCCTCGTGATGAAAGGAGTAAACAGTTTTGTACATTAAAAAAGTAATTAGGGGAAAATTATTTAATAAATGATGATATGAAAAATACAATAAATTAATAAAAAAGTGAAGGGCAGGTTAACCAGGAATGATTTGAATGTCTCTACAAATCTCTGAGCGTGATAGTAACTGAAGACAAACATCCAGTTGTAGAAAGCTGGCTTGATTAAGATGAGCTTGACCACGACGAACTTGATGCAGGGCGATTTGGTAGGACCCACCAGCAGACACGTACCGCCCAGTGCCAGGCTCGTCAGCTCGCAGAGCAGCTTCCAGCAGACACGTACGTACAGAGCCCCAGTGCCAGGCTCGTCAGTTCGCAGAGCAGCTTCCAGCAGACACGTACCGCCCAGTGCCAGGCTCGTCAGCTCGCAGAGCAGCTTCCAGCAGCAGCTAGCAGCAGCCACGGCAGCACCGAACGAAGACCGCTCCTTGACTTCACCAGGCTGTGCTCAAAACTCAAGATATGACAGATCTTGACTCCAAACTGTAGATTTCGCTGTTTTCTTGATTTCAGACTATACTGATTTCTCGTCTCCAGACTGAACCGAACTCTTAACTCCAGACTAGAACCAGGGCATCCGTCAGAAATCCCTTTTATACCCTGATCTTCCGTTTCTTTCTTCAAATTTCTTTTTCAGATTAAAACTGCTGCGCTCTAGTAAGACGCAACCTGCCAGTATTAAAAACAGCCAGTAACAATGGTCAAAAACCCTGCACATAATATTTTTATAAATATAACTCAGAATATCTTTACACAGCAAATATTTGCAATTAACTATAAAATACAACAATTTGAACTAACGAATTGATGATAATAATTTTAGTAATATATAATCTAAATGAAACCTTCATAAAGAATTTGGCTGGTAACAATTAAAAATAAAAGTAAATGACAACTGACAAGTTATGTCACAACAAAGAATACTAAGAAAATATTTATAAAAACTAAACGATTCGTAAAATGCTAATGTAAAACCAATAAAAGTATGAATATGGATGATAAGTGTGAGTATAGAGTGTCTGTAGTAGGTAGATACTATAGTATCCCAACATCAATATATCCTGACAAACTCCAAAAAATAAAATAAAAGATGTTGTGTTAAAAATATAATTAATAATATTAGTGTACATAAGTTCTTTTGGATCTGAAAGATACTTAAAAAAATCGTCATTGTCTTTGGGCGATTTAGAATCCTTGAGATATAATATCTAATACAATAAAATATAATAAATTTTCTGTAAACCCTAAGCCATGGTCACCCTATCGAAACTTTCAAAACGTATTAAAGGTTTGATATTCTGAAAAAAAAAAAAAATGTTTTTTTGGCTATTATCGGTATTTCTACATATAAATAGGTGTTGTTTACAAAAAAAAAACACTCGCTATTACTTACTTTCTTCGATAGATAATCAGGACTAATTTCTACGCGAATCCGTACTACAGCATCTAAAATATAAACCTAGGATTTTTTTGTGTATTTTTACATTGTTTGACAAATTCAAATCTAGGTTTTACAAAAAAAAATTAGACCTCTGCGATGCTTTTTCAGCGAGATATCGGCGATAACGTGTTTTTCACCGTTTCGATGGCGCGGCCATGGGGTTTTAGTCTTATAGCTCCTAAAATATAAACCTAGGATTTTTCATTGTATTTTTACAAATTCTGACAAATTCAAATCTGGCTTCTACAAAAAACTTCAGACGTCGGCGATGCTTTTTCAGCGAGATATCGGCGATAATGTGTTTGTCACCGTTTCGATGGCGCGGCCATGGGGTTTTAGTGTTACAGCTCCTAAAATATAAACCTAGGTAATTTTTCTATATTTTTACAAATTTTCTACAAATTCAATCTGTTGTTTACCTGAATTTCAGGTCTCTGCAACGCGTAGTTTTAAAGATCTCCGTGGCCGCGCGGTTCTCCGCGTTTCAATGGCGCGGCCACGTTCAAACCTTTATAACTTTTTAACCACAACTTTGACAAATTTATGGTTTTGGGAATCAACTTTTACAAATTATTACAAAATATTGATATAGTTTTTTTTTAAAAAAAACGTCATGGCCGCGCGGTCGAAACGGACACTAAATATTGAACATCAAATTATGTTTCTCCTATCTTATTGATTTAATAATACTTTAACCATCCCAAACAAAATATTGAATTGAATTGAATATATTTATTTCAGAGTAAGCACACATTAATTGATAGAAGTCCGTATTATGTTAGTAAGCAGATACTTACAGCTATGTTAGAAAACTTAAAATAATTATTATTTTGGACATGTATGAGCGATCGAAATGCTCAGGATTTGGCTGTCCACTCTGTCCGACACCACGCTCAGAAGCGTGTTAGTGCTACTTTAACATGCTACGTTAGGCCATAACATTTTTTTTCTTAAAAAACTATGCCATGAGTTTGTAAAAATTTGTAAAGGTAGATTCCCAAAACAATAAATTTGTCAAAGATAAGGTTAAAAAGTTATTAGGGTTTGAACGTGGCCGCGCCATCGAAACGCGCAGAACCGCGCGGCAACGGAGATCTTTAAAACTACGCGTTGCAGAGACCTGAAATTCAGGTAAATCATACATTGAGTTTGTAAAAAAAATGTAAAAATAAAGAAAGATACATAATTACCAATTGCGCCGTTTAAGGTTTACAGCTCCTAGCTCACCGTGCTGGCAAGATGGGATGGCGCAAGGGTGTCGACGCAAGTCGCATCTCATACCAAAGGCATACCCAACCTCCATGGCATTATGGTCATACCATCTGGCCCCTTATTCACAAACGCTCGGATTCGATTTCGATTCGATAAGTCGTATGTCTATCTTGTTTTGGCATTACGAAAACGAGCGAGATAGACATACGACTTTCCGAATTGAAATCGAATCCGAGCATTTGTGAATAAGGGGCCAGATGGTATGACCATAATGCCATGGAGGTTGGGTATGCCTTTGGTATGAGATGCGACTGGTGTCGGACAGAGTGGACAGCCAAATCCTGAGCATTTCGATCGCTCATACATGTCCAAAATAATAATTATTTTAAGTTTTCTAACATAGCTGTAAGTATCTGCTTACTAACATAATACGGACTTATATCAATTAATGTGTGCTTACTCTGAAATAAATATATTCAATTCAATTCAATATTTTGTTTGGGATGGTGAAAGTATTTTTAAATCAATAAGATAGGAGAAACATAATTTGATGTTCAATATTTATAGTGTTTAAGTTTCTATTTTCCCTAATATTTAATAATTAAAAAAATATATACCCGAAAACCGAAAAACCCGGTTTTGCCATGGTAAAAAACCGGTTTTGAAATCAGTCGGTTATCCGGTTTTTTCGGTTAACCGGGTATCCGGTTTGCATTCCCTATACCTAACATAGGAACTATGCTAGGTGACACAACATTCTGGCTCGCTACATGTCTGCGATTGGGCGCTCCTTGCGGAGCTCCACATCGCTGTCGATGTGGTGATGTAGTCGATGGCTTCGGACACCATGGCCTTTCCTGCAGTAAGAGTGCAGGTCGGATAGTGCGGCACGCCGCTAGCATTAATATGATCTCATCCGTCGTGCTCTTGCCACCGCCGGGGTGCCAGCTGTCTTAGAACCCAATGGCTTGGCACGCGTTGATAGGAAGAGACCAGCCCTCGTATTCACAAATGCTCGGATTCGATTTCAATTCGGAAAGTCGTATGTCTATCTCGCTCGTTTTCGTAATGCCAAAACAAGATAGACATACGACTTATCGAATCGAAATCGAATCCGAGCGTTTGTGAATAAGGGGCCAGATGGTATGACCATAATGCCATGGAGGTTGGGTATGCCTTTGGTATGAGATGCGACTTGCGTCGACACCCTTGCGCCATCCCATCTTGCCAGCACGGTGAGCTAGGAGCTGTAAACCTTAAACGGCGCAATTGGTAATTATGTATCTTTCTTTATTTTTACATTTTTTTTACAAACTCAATGTATGATTTACCTGAATTTCAGGTCTCTGCAACGCGTAGTTTTAAAGATCTCCGTTGCCGCGCGGTTCTGCGCGTTTCGATGGCGCGGCCACGTTCAAACCCTAATAACTTTTTAACCTTATCTTTGACAAATTTATTGTTTTGGGAATCTACCTTTACAAATTTTTACAAACTCATGGCATAGTTTTTTAAGAAAAAAAATGTTATGGCCTAACGTAGCATGTTAAAGTAGCACTAACACGCTTCTGAGCGTGGTGTCGGACAGAGTGGACAGCCAAATCCTGAGCATTTCGATCGCTCATACATGTCCAAAATAATAATTATTTTAAGTTTTCTAACATAGCTGTAAGTATCTGCTTACTAACATAATACGGACTTCTATCAATTAATGTGTGCTTACTCTGAAATAAATATATTCAATTCAATTCAATATTTTGTTTGGGATGGTTAAAGTATTATTAAATCAATAAGATAGGAGAAACATAATTTGATGTTCAATATTTAGTGTCCGTTTCGACCGCGCGGCCATGACGTTTTTTTTAAAAAAAAACTATATCAATATTTTGTAATAATTTGTAAAAGTTGATTCCCAAAACCATAAATTTGTCAAAGTTATGGTTAAAAAGTTATAAAGGTTTGAACGTGGCCGCGCCATTGAAACGCGGAGAACCGCGCGGCCACGGAGATCTTTAAAACTACGCGTTGCAGAGACCTGAAATTCAGGTAAACAACAGATTGAATTTGTAGAAAATTTGTAAAAATATAGAAAAATTACCTAGGTTTATATTTTAGGAGCTGTAACACTAAAACCCCATGGCCGCGCCATCGAAACGGTGACAAACACATTATCGCCGATATCTCGCTGAAAAAGCATCGCCGACGTCTGAAGTTTTTTGTAGAAGCCAGATTTGAATTTGTCAGAATTTGTAAAAATACAATGAAAAATCCTAGGTTTATATTTTAGGAGCTATAAGACTAAAACCCCATGGCCGCGCCATCGAAACGGTGAAAAACACGTTATCGCCGATATCTCGCTGAAAAAGCATCGCAGAGGTCTAATTTTTTTTTGTAAAACCTAGATTTGAATTTGTCAAACAATGTAAAAATACACAAAAAAATCCTAGGTTTATATTTTAGATGCTGTAGTACGGATTCGCGTAGAAATTAGTCCTGATTATCTATCGAAGAAAGTAAGTAATAGCGAGTGTTTTTTTTTTGTAAACAACACCTATTTATATGTAGAAATACCGATAATAGCCAAAAAAACATTTTTTTTTTTTTCAGAATATCAAACCTTTAATACGTTTTGAAAGTTTCGATAGGGTGACCATGGCTTAGGGTTTACAGAAAAGTCTCGAGTTTTCTTATTTAGTTACCACAGTATTTTCAGCTATCAAGCAATGGAGGGGCATTGCTTGATAGCTGAAAATACTGTGGTTCTGAGTACCATAACAAATAACTTTGCACAACATTCGTAATTCCAGTACACACACACACACAGTTGTTTGGAGAGCAGGTGCGTTCTATGAACCACTACACAAATATGATGTGAAATAATTATACATGTAACAGAGGGTTGAAAAAACTACGTATATAACTGCGTGGGGTATCGATCTCTGGCTCTTAAAAAAATTTATACTTTTTTTCTTAAGTCCATGTTAATGAGATATTTGTTTCCAAAGTCGTTAACGTTGTGTGTCTCCTTAAATTCTGAAGTAAGAGTAGGATTCTGAAAAAAAAAAAGGTTTGTAGAACGTAAAAGCTTTTTCATCAAACTTCATCAGTAACATTGTTATTCATAAAAATACTTAATGAAAAACAAATTTTGTTTTGCAGTTGAGTTTAAATTTAAACAATCAGCGTTAAAAATATTGTTATTATATTTTATGGTGCTACGGAACCTTGTGTGTGCGAGTACGACTCGCACTGGTTCGTCTTTTTAAAAGTGCCTGTAACTGGCCTACTTGAAATACCTAAATGATTTTGATTTGACCGATTATTCTTTGAAACACCCACTTACGCCGCGCATGATAAGAGTTATCCTTGTGTAACTTGATGTAACTGTGAATCGTAAACATAGCACCTAAATAAAAAAAGTCATTGTTTTGAATCCTTCCTAAGGATTTGAAATTAAAAAAATATGTTATGCCAGAAATGACCCCAGTAATTAACTCATGTATTGTAACAAACGTGCTTGCTCCTCGTGATGAAAGGAGTAAACAGTTTTGTACATTAAAAAAGTAATTAGGGGAAAATTATTTAATAAATGATGATATGAAAAATACAATAAATTAATAAAAAAGTGAAGGGCAGGTTAACCAGGAATGATTTGAATGTCTCTACAAATCTCTGAGCGTGATAGTAACTGAAGACAAACATCCAGTTGTAGAAAGCTGGCTTGATTAAGATGAGCTTGACCACGACGAACTTGATGCAGGGCGATTTGGTAGGACCCACCAGCAGACACGTACCGCCCAGTGCCAGGCTCGTCAGCTCGCAGAGCAGCTTCCAGCAGACACGTACGTACAGAGCCCCAGTGCCAGGCTCGTCAGTTCGCAGAGCAGCTTCCAGCAGACACGTACCGCCCAGTGCCAGGCTCGTCAGCTCGCAGAGCAGCTTCCAGCAGCAGCTAGCAGCAGCCACGGCAGCACCGAACGAAGACCGCTCCTTGACTTCACCAGGCTGTGCTCAAAACTCAAGATATGACAGATCTTGACTCCAAACTGTAGATTTCGCTGTTTTCTTGATTTCAGACTATACTGATTTCTCGTCTCCAGACTGAACCGAACTCTTAACTCCAGACTAGAACCAGGGCATCCGTCAGAAATCCCTTTTATACCCTGATCTTCCGTTTCTTTCTTCAAATTTCTTTTTCAGATTAAAACTGCTGCGCTCTAGTAAGACGCAACCTGCCAGTATTAAAAACAGCCAGTAACAATGGTCAAAAACCCTGCACATAATATTTTTATAAATATAACTCAGAATATCTTTACACAGCAAATATTTGCAATTAACTATAAAATACAACAATTTGAACTAACGAATTGATGATAATAATTTTAGTAATATATAATCTAAATGAAACCTTCATAAAGAATTTGGCTGGTAACAATTAAAAATAAAAGTAAATGACAACTGACAAGTTATGTCACAACAAAGAATACTAAGAAAATATTTATAAAAACTAAACGATTCGTAAAATGCTAATGTAAAACCAATAAAAGTATGAATATGGATGATAAGTGTGAGTATAGAGTGTCTGTAGTAGGTAGATACTATAGTATCCCAACATCAATATATCCTGACAAACTCCAAAAAATAAAATAAAAGATGTTGTGTTAAAAATATAATTAATAATATTAGTGTACATAAGTTCTTTTGGATCTGAAAGATACTTAAAAAAATCGTCATTGTCTTTGGGCGATTTAGAATCCTTGAGATATAATATCTAATACAATAAAATATAATAAATTTTCTGTAAACCCTAAGCCATGGTCACCCTATCGAAACTTTCAAAACGTATTAAAGGTTTGATATTCTGAAAAAAAAAAAAAATGTTTTTTTGGCTATTATCGGTATTTCTACATATAAATAGGTGTTGTTTACAAAAAAAAAACACTCGCTATTACTTACTTTCTTCGATAGATAATCAGGACTAATTTCTACGCGAATCCGTACTACAGCATCTAAAATATAAACCTAGGATTTTTTTGTGTATTTTTACATTGTTTGACAAATTCAAATCTAGGTTTTACAAAAAAAAATTAGACCTCTGCGATGCTTTTTCAGCGAGATATCGGCGATAACGTGTTTTTCACCGTTTCGATGGCGCGGCCATGGGGTTTTAGTCTTATAGCTCCTAAAATATAAACCTAGGATTTTTCATTGTATTTTTACAAATTCTGACAAATTCAAATCTGGCTTCTACAAAAAACTTCAGACGTCGGCGATGCTTTTTCAGCGAGATATCGGCGATAATGTGTTTGTCACCGTTTCGATGGCGCGGCCATGGGGTTTTAGTGTTACAGCTCCTAAAATATAAACCTAGGTAATTTTTCTATATTTTTACAAATTTTCTACAAATTCAATCTGTTGTTTACCTGAATTTCAGGTCTCTGCAACGCGTAGTTTTAAAGATCTCCGTGGCCGCGCGGTTCTCCGCGTTTCAATGGCGCGGCCACGTTCAAACCTTTATAACTTTTTAACCACAACTTTGACAAATTTATGGTTTTGGGAATCAACTTTTACAAATTATTACAAAATATTGATATAGTTTTTTTTTAAAAAAAACGTCATGGCCGCGCGGTCGAAACGGACACTAAATATTGAACATCAAATTATGTTTCTCCTATCTTATTGATTTAATAATACTTTAACCATCCCAAACAAAATATTGAATTGAATTGAATATATTTATTTCAGAGTAAGCACACATTAATTGATAGAAGTCCGTATTATGTTAGTAAGCAGATACTTACAGCTATGTTAGAAAACTTAAAATAATTATTATTTTGGACATGTATGAGCGATCGAAATGCTCAGGATTTGGCTGTCCACTCTGTCCGACACCACGCTCAGAAGCGTGTTAGTGCTACTTTAACATGCTACGTTAGGCCATAACATTTTTTTTCTTAAAAAACTATGCCATGAGTTTGTAAAAATTTGTAAAGGTAGATTCCCAAAACAATAAATTTGTCAAAGATAAGGTTAAAAAGTTATTAGGGTTTGAACGTGGCCGCGCCATCGAAACGCGCAGAACCGCGCGGCAACGGAGATCTTTAAAACTACGCGTTGCAGAGACCTGAAATTCAGGTAAATCATACATTGAGTTTGTAAAAAAAATGTAAAAATAAAGAAAGATACATAATTACCAATTGCGCCGTTTAAGGTTTACAGCTCCTAGCTCACCGTGCTGGCAAGATGGGATGGCGCAAGGGTGTCGACGCAAGTCGCATCTCATACCAAAGGCATACCCAACCTCCATGGCATTATGGTCATACCATCTGGCCCCTTATTCACAAACGCTCGGATTCGATTTCGATTCGATAAGTCGTATGTCTATCTTGTTTTGGCATTACGAAAACGAGCGAGATAGACATACGACTTTCCGAATTGAAATCGAATCCGAGCATTTGTGAATAAGGGGCCAGATGGTATGACCATAATGCCATGGAGGTTGGGTATGCCTTTGGTATGAGATGCGACTTGCGTCGACACCCTTGCGCCATCCCATCTTGCCAGCACGGTGAGCTAGGAGCTGTAAACCTTAAACGGCGCAATTGGTAATTATGTATCTTTCTTTATTTTTACATTTTTTTTACAAACTCAATGTATGATTTACCTGAATTTCAGGTCTCTGCAACGCGTAGTTTTAAAGATCTCCGTTGCCGCGCGGTTCTGCGCGTTTCGATGGCGCGGCCACGTTCAAACCCTAATAACTTTTTAACCTTATCTTTGACAAATTTATTGTTTTGGGAATCTACCTTTACAAATTTTTACAAACTCATGGCATAGTTTTTTAAGAAAAAAAATGTTATGGCCTAACGTAGCATGTTAAAGTAGCACTAACACGCTTCTGAGCGTGGTGTCGGACAGAGTGGACAGCCAAATCCTGAGCATTTCGATCGCTCATACATGTCCAAAATAATAATTATTTTAAGTTTTCTAACATAGCTGTAAGTATCTGCTTTCTAACATAATACGGACTTATATCAATTAATGTGTGCTTACTCTGAAATAAATATATTCAATTCAATTCAATATTTTGTTTGGGATGGTGAAAGTATTTTTAAATCAATAAGATAGGAGAAACATAATTTGATGTTCAATATTTATAGTGTTTAAGTTTCTATTTTCCCTAATATTTAATAATTAAAAAAATATATACCCGAAAACCGAAAAACCCGGTTTTGCCATGGTAAAAAACCGGTTTTGAAATCAGTCGGTTATCCGGTTTTTTCGGTTAACCGGGTATCCGGTTTGCATTCCCTATACCTAACATAGGAACTATGCTAGGTGACACAACATTCTGGCTCGCTACATGTCTGCGATTGGGCGCTCCTTGCGGAGCTCCACATCGCTGTCGATGTGGTGATGTAGTCGATGGCTTCGGACACCATGGCCTTTCCTGCAGTAAGAGTGCAGGTCGGATAGTGCGGCACGCCGCTAGCATTAATATGATCTCATCCGTCGTGCTCTTGCCACCGCCGGGGTGCCAGCTGTCTTAGAACCCAATGGCTTGGCACGCGTTGATAGGAAGAGACCAGCCCTCGTATTCACAAATGCTCGGATTCGATTTCAATTCGGAAAGTCGTATGTCTATCTCGCTCGTTTTCGTAATGCCAAAACAAGATAGACATACGACTTATCGAATCGAAATCGAATCCGAGCGTTTGTGAATAAGGGGCCAGATGGTATGACCATAATGCCATGGAGGTTGGGTATGCCTTTGGTATGAGATGCGACTTGCGTCGACACCCTTGCGCCATCCCATCTTGCCAGCACGGTGAGCTAGGAGCTGTAAACCTTAAACGGCGCAATTGGTAATTATGTATCTTTCTTTATTTTTACATTTTTTTTACAAACTCAATGTATGATTTACCTGAATTTCAGGTCTCTGCAACGCGTAGTTTTAAAGATCTCCGTTGCCGCGCGGTTCTGCGCGTTTCGATGGCGCGGCCACGTTCAAACCCTAATAACTTTTTAACCTTATCTTTGACAAATTTATTGTTTTGGGAATCTACCTTTACAAATTTTTACAAACTCATGGCATAGTTTTTTAAGAAAAAAAATGTTATGGCCTAACGTAGCATGTTAAAGTAGCACTAACACGCTTCTGAGCGTGGTGTCGGACAGAGTGGACAGCCAAATCCTGAGCATTTCGATCGCTCATACATGTCCAAAATAATAATTATTTTAAGTTTTCTAACATAGCTGTAAGTATCTGCTTTCTAACATAATACGGACTTCTATCAATTAATGTGTGCTTACTCTGAAATAAATATATTGTTACGAGCAGGGTATAGGACAAATTAACACACTACCAAATAAACACTAAAAATCTTTAATTAACTTAAAAAAGTTAAAACACTTCACAAATACTTAAACTTAATCACAATTACAGAATTTATCACTAATCACTTAGATATCGCACTAGTCGTTCACTTCGATCGCTTCGTTTCGTAGCCAAAATCAGACTGACTCCCTTCGCGTTGGGCAATCGCTACGTCCCCGACATGGGGGCGTGGCGGGCAGGATGTGGGCAAGCCCTTTCCCCGCGGAGATCAAAATGTGCCCGTTACAACGGGCACCTCATTGGAGTGCCTGACTCCCTTCCGCTAACCCGTCGCCTATTTATACGGCCGACCCATGTTCGAGAAACTTCCACAACTTCCGTGAATGTCTAGGTAGTTCCTTAGGGGAAACCCATCCTTCGAGAAAGTTCTACAACCTTCCCGAACCTTCTAGATGGCTCTATAGTGGAACCAATCCTTCTAGAAGGTTCCAGAAAGGTCCAGAACTTTCTCGAACTTTCTAGACACTTCCATCGTGGAACATTCTAGACTCGACCGTAGTCCTGGAATGTTCTCGTAAAGCAGTCGGCGTAACACTGCCCCCTCCTTAGACATGCTCGTCCCGAGCATCGTTAGTCCCGTAGTATCGCGCTAATCGGTCCACATGTACGATCTTAGGCGCACCTCGTGGACCCTTCTGTATCCGATAGGTGACATCGTTGATCCTGGTCACGACTCGGTATGGTCCATCCCATTTTGCTTGCAATTTCGGAGACTTCCCCTTGCTACGCACTGGGTTATGCAGCCACACCAGTGAATTCTCGTCGAACCCTCTACTGTTTGCCTTCCGGTCATAACGGGTCTTCATCCTCTCAGACATTTGTTGGCCGGATTGTCTGATATGCTCATACACGTCATTCAACTTGTTACGCAAGTCACTTGCATAATCGGTTACACTGCGTGGAGCATCAGGAGCAGTTCCAGTGATTAGATCTGCTGGCAACCGTAATTCCCTTCCAAAGTTCGCGAAGGCTGGTGTCACAGTCGTACTTTCGTGGACTGCACTACGGTAGGACAAAAGAAACGGCTGTATGTGCTTGTCCCAATCCCTTTGCCTGCTTTCCACGACTTTTGCCAAATATCTTTCCAACGTTTGGTTGAAACGTTCCACCATTCCATCAGATTGTGGGTGGTAAGAGGTGGTTCTGGTTTTGTGGGTACCCATCAATCGGCAAGTCTCCTGAAATACTTGTGATTCAAAATTCCTTCCTTGATCACTGTGAATTTCTAAGGGTACTCCAAAACGACAGAAAACTTCCTGAACCAATTTATCTGCGACTGTTGTAGCTTCTTGGTTAGGAATGGCAAACACTTCTGGCCACTTGGTGAAGTAATCCATGATAACCATGAAGTACTTGTTCCCGCTTTCACTTTCCGGAAATGGTCCCGCAACGTCGAGTGCTATCCGTTCCCAGGGGGCTCCAACGTTGTACAGTTTTAATGCACCTCTGCTGCGTGTTTGGGGTCCTTTCACAGCCGCACAAGTGGTACATTTGCGACACCAGTCCTCCACATCTTCTCGACAGTGGATCCAGTAAAACCGCTCTCGAATCTTCAGTAGAGTCCGTTTTACCCCCATATGTCCGCCTGAACATCCATCATGATATAGCCGTAGAACATCCGGTACTTTAGCTTTAGGGACAACCATTTGTAGATGACACCTGTCCCCTCGAGCGTTTTCCCATTTACGGCACAAGACTTCATCCTGGATAACCAAGCTGTCCCATTGTGCCCAATAACTCTTTGTGATGGAACTCATCGCTGCCACATCACTCCACTTGGGTTTAGGAGCACCAGCTGTGATCCACTCGAAAATCGGTTTGATGTCCAAGTCATTTTGCTGAGCTTGCTGTAGGGTTTCCTTCCATTCATCGCTGAGATCCGCTCTGAGCATCCTTACGGGCACTACTGCTTTAGTTTCTTGCCTGGAACTGTGCGTACAGTCTTCTCGCCAAGATCTTCTTGACAGTGCGTCTTTATTATTGTGAGTTCTCCACCGGTGCTGGATAGTCATATCAGCCTCCTTTAACTGCTGGGAATGATCCTCTCTCGACATGCTTCGCTTAGGACAGCTTGACCGTAGATGACCCCTTTCTCCACAGGTGTAACACCTAGGGGTGTATCCTTGCGGGCGCTGGCGCACAGGTGTTACCTCAATTTTTTTCGGACAGCTTGACTGAAGATGATCCCTTTCTCTACCAGTGTAACACCTAGGGCTATACCCTTGCGGACGGTCGCGTACAGGTGATGCCACAACCTCCCTGATGCGGTGTGTTCGGTGGTCTTGCCTCACTGCCTCTACTTCTAAGGCATGGGCCAAGGCGTCTTTCAACGTCTCATGATGCCCAAGTCTCACAGCGGCTCTAACTTCCAAGTCGCGTATTCCGTCGACGAAAGCCTGTACCAGATTCCCATTGATAAGTGCAGGGACAGACTGGTATGCTTTGCGGACCAGCTTTTCAACTTCCAGGGCCCACTGCTGCCGATTCTCGGCACTGCGTTGAACGCGATCCTTCAACTTAGCTCGGAATACGTGCTCCAGGTGTGCATCGCCGTATCTGGACTCTAAAGCCTCCAGCAGCTGCTCGTAGGTCACATCCTTGCCGAGCGCCTCAAGGATGTTTAGGGCCTGGTCTCGGAGGCCCAAGGTGAGCGCGGTCATGGCTTGCGCTTTGGTCCAGCCATTCGCCTTCATAACGGCCTCAAATTGGATTTTATAGGCCGACCACGAAGATGTTCCGTCGAATGGAGGCACTTTAAACCCACGTACTGAAGGTGCAGCAACCACGGAAACAGTCCCATCTCCAGCCTTAAGTTCGTCTAAGGCCTTCTTCACACCAGCAATCTGAACCTCGGCCTCCGAGATACGATTCTCATGCTGGTGGACATGTTCCTTCATCACCTTAAGATCTTTGCCAAAGGTTGCGTGAAGATCTTTTATCAGAAGCATCTGTTCTTCCTGGCGGCGTACCTGCTCCTCTTTATCTCGCTGTAACTGCTCCTCCAACCGGTAAGCTTGCTCCTCTTGACGGCGAGCCTG
This sequence comes from Cerastis leucographa, assembly GCA_963082945.1. Taxonomy (NCBI): domain Eukaryota; kingdom Metazoa; phylum Arthropoda; class Insecta; order Lepidoptera; family Noctuidae; genus Cerastis; species Cerastis leucographa. The sequence goes on along the minus strand of OY720383.1, from coordinate 14,963,112 downwards.
CTCCTCCTTATCTCGTTGCAACTGATCTTGCAACTGGCGAGCATGCTCCTCTTGACGTCGAGCCTGCTCCTCTTGACGGCGAGCCTGCTCCTCCTTATCTCGTTGCAACTGATCTTGCAACTGGCGAGCCTGCTCCTCTTGACGGCGAGCCTGGTCCTGCAGTAGTGCCATTAAAACAGTCAAGTCTGGCGCCGCAGATGCTGGAGAAACTCCGGATGAGCCAGCGACTGGCTCCGACGTAGGCTGGGCACCAGCCGGTGTCTGTGTCGGAGAATCTCCAAACCTCCTTTGGTCCATATCTTGCTGTCGATGACTTCTGGTGCGGACACCGTCTGTATCGTCCTTTGGTAGAATTGGCATAATTTATCCTCACTTCTGACACCAATTGTTACGAGCAGGGTATAGGACAAATTAACACACTACCAAATAAACACTAAAAATCTTTAATTAACTTAAAAAAGTTAAAACACTTCACAAATACTTAAACTTAATCACAATTACAGAATTTATCACTAATCACTTAGATATCGCACTAGTCGTTCACTTCGATCGCTTCGTTTCGTAGCCAAAATCAGACTGACTCCCTTCCGCTAACCCGTCGCCTATTTATACGGCCGACCCATGTTCGAGAAACTTCCACAACTTCCGTGAATGTCTAGGTAGTTCCTTAGGGGAAACCCATCCTTCGAGAAAGTTCTACAACCTTCCCGAACCTTCTAGATGGCTCTATAGTGGAACCAATCCTTCTAGAAGGTTCCAGAAAGGTCCAGAACTTTCTCGAACTTTCTAGACACTTCCATCGTGGAACATTCTAGACTCGACCGTAGTCCTGGAATGTTCTCGTAAAGCAGTCGGCGTAACAATATTCAATTCAATTCAATATTTTGTTTGGGATGGTTAAAGTATTATTAAATCAATAAGATAGGAGAAACATAATTTGATGTTCAATATTTAGTGTCCGTTTCGACCGCGCGGCCATGACGTTTTTTTTAAAAAAAAAATATATCAATATTTTGTAATAATTTGTAAAAGTTGATTCCCAAAACCATAAATTTGTCAAAGTTATGGTTAAAAAGTTATAAAGGTTTGAACGTGGCCGCGCCATTGAAACGCGGAGAACCGCGCGGCCACGGAGATCTTTAAAACTACGCGTTGCAGAGACCTGAAATTCAGGTAAACAACAGATTGAATTTGTAGAAAATTTGTAAAAATATAGAAAAATTACCTAGGTTTATATTTTAGGAGCTGTAACACTAAAACCCCATGGCCGCGCCATCGAAACGGTGACAAACACATTATCGCCGATATCTCGCTGAAAAAGCATCGCCGACGTCTGAAGTTTTTTGTAGAAGCCAGATTTGAATTTGTCAGAATTTGTAAAAATACAATGAAAAATCCTAGGTTTATATTTTAGGAGCTATAAGACTAAAACCCCATGGCCGCGCCATCGAAACGGTGAAAAACACGTTATCGCCGATATCTCGCTGAAAAAGCATCGCAGAGGTCTAATTTTTTTTTGTAAAACCTAGATTTGAATTTGTCAAACAATGTAAAAATACACAAAAAAATCCTAGGTTTATATTTTAGATGCTGTAGTACGGATTCGCGTAGAAATTAGTCCTGATTATCTATCGAAGAAAGTAAGTAATAGCGAGTGTTTTTTTTTTGTAAACAACACCTATTTATATGTAGAAATACCGATAATAGCCAAAAAAACATTTTTTTTTTTTCAGAATATCAAACCTTTAATACGTTTTGAAAGTTTCGATAGGGTGACCATGGCTTAGGGTTTACAGAAAAGTCTCGAGTTTTCTTATTTAGTTACCACAGTATTTTCAGCTATCAAGCAATGGAGGGGCATTGCTTGATAGCTGAAAATACTGTGGTTCTGAGTACCATAACAAATAACTTTGCACAACATTCGTAATTCCAGTACACACACACACACAGTTGTTTGGAGAGCAGGTGCGTTCTATGAACCACTACACAAATATGATGTGAAATAATTATACATGTAACAGAGGGTTGAAAAAACTACGTATATAACTGCGTGGGGTATCGATCTCTGGCTCTTAAAAAAATTTATACTTTTTTTCTTAAGTCCATGTTAATGAGATATTTGTTTCCAAAGTCGTTAACGTTGTGTGTCTCCTTAAATTCTGAAGTAAGAGTAGGATTCTGAAAAAAAAAAAAAGGTTTGTAGAACGTAAAAGCTTTTTCATCAAACTTCATCAGTAACATTGTTATTCATAAAAATACTTAATGAAAAACAAATTTTGTTTTGCAGTTGAGTTTAAATTTAAACAATCAGCGTTAAAAATATTGTTATTATATTTTATGGTGCTACGGAACCTTGTGTGTGCGAGTACGACTCGCACTGGTTCGTCTTTTTAAAAGTGCCTGTAACTGGCCTACTTGAAATACCTAAATGATTTTGATTTGACCGATTATTCTTTGAAACACCCACTTACGCCGCGCATGATAAGAGTTATCCTTGTGTAACTTGATGTAACTGTGAATCGTAAACATAGCACCTAAATAAAAAAAGTCATTGTTTTGAATCCTTCCTAAGGATTTGAAATTAAAAAAATATGTTATGCCAGAAATGACCCCAGTAATTAACTCATGTATTGTAACAAACGTGCTTGCTCCTCGTGATGAAAGGAGTAAACAGTTTTGTACATTAAAAAAGTAATTAGGGGAAAATTATTTAATAAATGATGATATGAAAAATACAATAAATTAATAAAAAAGTGAAGGGCAGGTTAACCAGGAATGATTTGAATGTCTCTACAAATCTCTGAGCGTGATAGTAACTGAAGACAAACATCCAGTTGTAGAAAGCTGGCTTGATTAAGATGAGCTTGACCACGACGAACTTGATGCAGGGCGATTTGGTAGGACCCACCAGCAGACACGTACCGCCCAGTGCCAGGCTCGTCAGCTCGCAGAGCAGCTTCCAGCAGACACGTACGTACAGAGCCCCAGTGCCAGGCTCGTCAGTTCGCAGAGCAGCTTCCAGCAGACACGTACCGCCCAGTGCCAGGCTCGTCAGCTCGCAGAGCAGCTTCCAGCAGCAGCTAGCAGCAGCCACGGCAGCACCGAACGAAGACCGCTCCTTGACTTCACCAGGCTGTGCTCAAAACTCAAGATATGACAGATCTTGACTCCAAACTGTAGATTTCGCTGTTTTCTTGATTTCAGACTATACTGATTTCTCGTCTCCAGACTGAACCGAACTCTTAACTCCAGACTAGAACCAGGGCATCCGTCAGAAATCCCTTTTATACCCTGATCTTCCGTTTCTTTCTTCAAATTTCTTTTTCAGATTAAAACTGCTGCGCTCTAGTAAGACGCAACCTGCCAGTATTAAAAACAGCCAGTAACAATGGTCAAAAACCCTGCACATAATATTTTTATAAATATAACTCAGAATATCTTTACACAGCAAATATTTGCAATTAACTATAAAATACAACAATTTGAACTAACGAATTGATGATAATAATTTTAGTAATATATAATCTAAATGAAACCTTCATAAAGAATTTGGCTGGTAACAATTAAAAATAAAAGTAAATGACAACTGACAAGTTATGTCACAACAAAGAATACTAAGAAAATATTTATAAAAACTAAACGATTCGTAAAATGCTAATGTAAAACCAATAAAAGTATGAATATGGATGATAAGTGTGAGTATAGAGTGTCTGTAGTAGGTAGATACTATAGTATCCCAACATCAATATATCCTGACAAACTCCAAAAAATAAAATAAAAGATGTTGTGTTAAAAATATAATTAATAATATTAGTGTACATAAGTTCTTTTGGATCTGAAAGATACTTAAAAAAATCGTCATTGTCTTTGGGCGATTTAGAATCCTTGAGATATAATATCTAATACAATAAAATATAATAAATTTTCTGTAAACCCTAAGCCATGGTCACCCTATCGAAACTTTCAAAACGTATTAAAGGTTTGATATTCTGAAAAAAAAAAAAATGTTTTTTTGGCTATTATCGGTATTTCTACATATAAATAGGTGTTGTTTACAAAAAAAAAACACTCGCTATTACTTACTTTCTTCGATAGATAATCAGGACTAATTTCTACGCGAATCCGTACTACAGCATCTAAAATATAAACCTAGGATTTTTTTGTGTATTTTTACATTGTTTGACAAATTCAAATCTAGGTTTTACAAAAAAAATTAGACCTCTGCGATGCTTTTTCAGCGAGATATCGGCGATAACGTGTTTTTCACCGTTTCGATGGCGCGGCCATGGGGTTTTAGTCTTATAGCTCCTAAAATATAAACCTAGGATTTTTCATTGTATTTTTACAAATTCTGACAAATTCAAATCTGGCTTCTACAAAAAACTTCAGACGTCGGCGATGCTTTTTCAGCGAGATATCGGCGATAATGTATTTGTCACCGTTTCGATGGCGCGGCCATGGGGTTTTAGTCTTACAGCTCCTAAAATATAAACCTAGGTATTTTTTCTATATTTTTACAAATTTTCTACAAATTCAATCTGTTGTTTACCTGAATTTCAGGTCTCTGCAACGCGTAGTTTTAAAGATCTCCGTGGCCGCGCGGTTCTCCGCGTTTCAATGGCGCGGCCACGTTCAAACCTTTATAACTTTTTAACCATAACTTTGACAAATTTATGGTTTTGGGAATCAACTTTTACAAATTATTACAAAATATTGATAGTTTTTTTAAAAAAAAAACGTCATGGCCGCGCGGTCGAAACGGACACCAATATTTATAGTGTTTAAGTTTCTATTTTCCCTAATATTTAATAATTAAAAAAAAATATACCCGAAAACCGAAAAACCCGGTTTTCCCATGGTAAAAACCGGTTTTAAAATCAGTCGGTTATCCGGTTTTTTCGGTTAACCGGGTATCCGGTTTGCATTCCCTACCAGCAACACATCTGTCTGTTAGGTATGTTGTTTATGTAAATAATAAGTTCTATTCTATGTTATGCATAAAGAAAAGAAACTTTTATACTGTTATTTAGTAGTTTTGGCTTATTGAAGTCCAAACAAATGCACATTATTATAAATATAGGTAAGACAAACGTAAAAAAAAACATATTTTGATTAGACTTTAGCTTTTTAAATTCCTTCTACACAATTTTGTAATAAAGATTGAAAAAAAAAACCGAATTAACCGGTTTCACCGGTTTTGTAAATATGACCCGGTTTTTGCATGCCTTAGTTAGGTAACAGTAGTGCCTGAAGCCACAGATCCGACACCCACTCACCCACAGCCAGCAGGTGGGCACGCTCAACAGTATTGGTAGACGTATTAATAAGGTGATTCCGTACAATCCGTACCAACCTGAGTGGCTCATCCCACTGTCCTTGGGAAAATAAAGGTTCTCGGGCCGATCCGTTTCCGGGCAAGACACTTTCCAGGCGTTCTCTGCGCCAAGCGCGGCACTTCCGAATCATAGGGTAATAGATAGTTAAGATCTTCCTGGTTAGCTTTTCAGTGCTGTGGATAGAAGACAGCTTACACTAGAAATTTTGCGGAGGCCGAAGCCACCTTGCTCGGTCCAGGGCCACATTAAGAATGGATGTTAACGTGTTGCATATAAAGTTCTGGTTTCGTCCAAAGAGGAGAAAAACAGAGAAAATACATTAAATTTGCCTGTATTCCCGTTGTCCCCGTAGGCCATGTCCCCGTTAACGGGGACAAAGGGAATTTAATAAAATAATTAAAATTACTTCCTGTTGTCCCCATTAATTTCTTGTAATATATGCTTTTTAAATTATGCCCATTGTCCCCGTTGAGTTAAAATTAGAAGTGAGAGTGCCTTAATAGAGAGAATATTGTCCCTATACAAATGAAATGGAACAACAAAACACAAATAATGTACTACAAAAAAATAACTAACAAACTAAATAATAGCTACACCATGTGATTGCAACAAAAGTATTTATAATTTACGAATGTATTTGTTTAAAAATATATAGTCTTAAATGTATGAATATACTAGCTTCTGCCCGCGGCTTCGCCCGCCTTTTTTCGGTAATTGTCCCGCGGGATCACACTACCGGGATAAAAAGTATCCTATATGCTATTCCAGACTATTTTCTATTTTTACTAACTACCTCCTACCCTACCTACCTACCTACTCTACCCAACCCTACCTACCTACACTACCCAACCCTACCTATCTACCCTGCCCTAGCCTACCTACCCCACCTTATCCTACCTACCTACCTACCTACCTACCCTACCCAACCCTACCCTATTCCTTCATTTTTCTGATATCATAAGGTAGGTAGGTAAGGTAACCATGCTCAACTATCTCCTGGTAAGCTATGTTCTCCTAGTATCTCAAACCTGACTACGCCGCCCCAGACACGCTCGCAAAGAAAATAACGCGCCAGGGCATCACCAACTCCACGCCCAACTATCTCAGGCTTGCCGCGCTAAATAACCCACGTTTAAAAAAATTACAATAATTTAAAGTGGACAACGATACGTGACATCTTAACTGTCCGTTGTCCCCGTTGCCCATATGTACATAACGGGGACACGGGTAAGGAATCATATGACGTGCTGATGTCCCCGTGACGAGGACACAGATTACGGGGACAACGGGATACAGGCAAATTTGGATTAAAACACCAATATCTGATAAGGGTGAAAGCCAAAGGTAAATTAATTTTGGAGACTATCCGAAATATCAATAAAATGTTTGATTTTGTCTTCAATGTAAGATGAAAAACTTTCTTCTAAAACAGGAGAACCTAGGAGGTGCTGTACTGTACATTTTTCAAAAATTTTGATCTGTGGGGCTATTGCATTAAATTTATCTACAGTCAACTGCCTGTCAGTCACATCAGAGGTAAATTTCGCACTTTGAGGGGTTAAGGTCCAGGCCAATAGATTTAAATTTCTGTTTGAGTTGTAGGTCATGAAAAACGGTGTCATCATCACCTCCTAGCGTTCCATCATCTAAATACCATACATTAAATTTTGAATTTAGTTGTACAATTATGGGATGAATAGTTAAACTGAAAATGGCTGGCCCGAGAGGGTCACCTTGTTGGAAACCAACTGCAGATTTCAAAACGTTGTTGAATAATAATTTTAATTTATGGCCAGGGACATTCACACACAGGATTAATTTTAACCCATCAAGCAATTTGCCTACACTCCATCCATTCTTCATAAGAGCTCCATGTTTATAAAAAAAAAAATGTTTATTGCTGTATCTGGGTACATTTCCCTTATTTACTAGTGCCAATTCTTACAATATTTGTCTGGTTAAAAAGAGTTAATTTATGACGGCTGATTTAGACAGGGTAACTTAACGGGTCAGTACAGGCGTCAGTGCTGGTACCGAAAACTACACTGATAACATGCAGTCAGTTGTCCCGGTAATTTCTTCACAGTGTACACACATTACTTTAGTCATTGGGAAACAATGATTCGCGAACACAGCAGAATAAACTAAGATTTAATTATTCTAAAAAATATTTCCATTCTGGAATATTGATGTAACAGTGCTGTACTGATTCCAAATCAATTTACAATAGGTAAATATCTCTGACTTGTCTCCTAGTTAGAGTTTGGAGTTACTTACTTACCCTGCCTAAATCAGCCTTAAAGTTTAACTGTTCACAGAATAGACATATATGGTAGCCATTAGTTTAATGAAAAAAATGTTATCACAATAACACACAGGATAGTTTTCATATAGTGATTATTTCACTAAATGTGGTATCACACATCACTGCACTAATTTTAATAGCGTCGCATTCCAGGAGGCCCTCGCCCTCCAGGTCCACCACGGCCCATTCCTGGAGGAGCTCCCATCATGCCTGGTGGTGGCCCTCCCATCATGGGTCCTCCACGCATTTGTGGCGGCGCAGACAACTGCCCTCGAGATCCAGGGGCCATATGTTGTTGTGATGGACCACCAACACCTCTAGCCGGTCCTTGTAAGCCAGGTGGAGCGCCTGCAGGCCCAGCACCACGTCCTGCCGCACGGCCACCCCCAGGCCCTCCGATAGCACCAGGAATAGGCACACGAGGCAAACCTTCTTCTGGTGGAGGCGGACCTTCAATTGTTAGCGACACAATATTTTCACCGCGGAGCAAAACAAATCCCAATGTTCTTTTCTCCTCCCGATCTGCAGTTTTGCTGTTCTTGGATTTGATTTTTCTGAATTCTTCACAGTCTCCCAAAATTAAATTCATGTGTTTATCAAACGCTTTGAAAGTCCCAATAAATGTTCTTGAATCTTGTAGTATTACTCTAACTCTATAGTTTATATGCTGTTGCATTTTATTATTCTTCCCGATCGTCTGAAAATAATCATTACAATTATTATTTTTAGTACACAAATAGAATAAAATTCAACCTATACTTTTATCGCCGGCTTTCCCGGTATTTTAGATGCTTGGAAAATAGACGGTGAAAACAATACATAATCATAAAAATATCATTTAAAAATTAGCCAGAAAGATTAAAACATTTAAATGCAATGTTTACATACCATTTTAGATGATTGATTCTAAAATAAATTCTTGATGAAAAACTGACTGAATTCTTTTCAATAAACACAAGACACCTCTATTACAAAAACCATAAAGCAAGTCAACAACAGTCGAGCTAGAGCTATGAAGCGAACCATAGATCATTCAGATCCATTTTTGTTTGTAATTATTTTTTAGTCTTTGGTTTTGTAAACATAACAAAAACCAAAGACAAAGGGGCTGCCAGTAGGCAAATACACAAATAATAGTTATCAATAATTCCATGATTTGGTTCTAAAACCAGGCTCATTGGATTTGTAATAAATACTACAATACAGCCTAAAGGTGTAGTCAGCGAAATACCTAGCAACCAAAACATAGATCACTCTAAATCAATTTCTAAGTTTTCTAGTTTAAATATTTTCATTACATTTCATACTTTGTAACAAACACAAATCAAAATAAAACAACAAAATACTAATGTTTACACTCGGCACTGGCTTCGGTGTTCACTGGAACTTGAAAAACACTACCTTTAAATAGTGACTTTCGCGATAGCAACTTCAAATTAACTTTGATATCCACTGAGCTTACAAAATCGCAATTTTTTAATTATAGTTATAAAAGCGGCGGAAATTCAGAAGACTCAGAGATGTGTTCCTACATTATTTATTATAGATAAAACAAATGAAAATGGTATCCCGTTTAAATCGTAACTTGTTTTATTACATTATAGGAATTATGGACGTCTGCGAAGAAGGACATTGTGAAAAACGTTTGATACTGAATAATAATATTATGTAGAAAAGAAAAGACTGTGTTCAAAACTTCTTCTCGGAGTCGTCTGAATTTCATAGTTTCATAGCATCTTACTTTGTTCTTTGTTTGAGCATAAGTGACTGCTTTTTTGGAGTTCATTTTCGTCTACCAATACAATATATCTATTCATTTTTTTTTCATATTGTCTTTAGGAAAACTGTTCCATAAAAGTATTGACAGCATTTTTGTCACAACGTCAACAATGAACACGCGAATATGTCAAATAGTTCAATAAACGAACTGTTAGACATGCGAGCAACGTACTTTCAAGTTTGCCCGGGTAATTAGAACCAAAAAGAACCAAATGACAACTCATGTGATGAATGTGAATGACAACCTACAAAAAGAAAATCATTTATTTCATTCCCGCATCCTCTTTCGTGCCATAAGACAGAGCGGGAAGAAACATAGTTTTTCCATTAAGGATGGTCGAGGGTCACGCGACATGCAACACACAGACGAAAAAGTTTGAGACGATGTAATAAAAGTTTCACTTTAAAAAAGGAAAGAAGGAACTGGGTTCACCCTATAAACAGAGGGAAACAGAAACAAGGTGAATTTCATCGTCTTGTTTAAGAACTATGTTTACTAACTATGCATGGCGTGTCGTGTCACAACGACGTATGAAACCGAATGCTTCTGGTGCGTCATGACACGCCACGACACGTAAGTATGTTTCCGCCTTTAAGTTTGCGATCTTAAAAACCGCGTACTTAAAGTTCGCACGTCTATCACCCACTTAAAGGTGGATACAGACTTTGCGAGGCATGCGCCACGAACGGCGCACAACGAATGCTCCGGTCATACGTTGGCTCGCCCTCGCACGTGCGTAGCACATGCCTCGCCACGAATATAAAGGTACACACCTTGCGAGGCATTCGCTGTGCGTTGTTGGCGGCGCATGCCTCGCAATGTCTGTATACGGCTTTAGGTGAAAGTACTGTTTATTACATATGGGGCGTGAGGTGCTCGAATGATATTGAAAAATTGGTAAAAAAGAATGGACTTAGAAGGTGCTAAATGCAGTGAAATGTTTGACTAAAAAAGATGGCAATGTTAGTGCCGTTTTTTGTCACGCGCCAAAAGGTCCCTGTGAAACTTTACGTAATACTTCGTACAAGGATATTTTGACCCGTGGAACTAATAAGAATAGTTAATGCGTTTCAAGTAAGAATAGGAACGTCAAAACTCTATCTTTCAACTGTCACTTGAAAAGTACAGTTAGCAAAAATAAATTACTTGCGCAAATAAATAATATTTAAATCGTTACTGTCCTGTAAGTGTTATCTTCAAATTATCATCTTTTTTAGCGTAGAAGAGTGGATTTAAACAACATTTCAAAAACGACTGGATTATTCACCAATTGTATGTTTATTGTTTTTGCTTATGTTTTTTGCACCGAAAATGTTTTTTTAATGACAAATTCTCTCTGTATTGGTGCGAAGGATTTTCCCATTTTGAGCGCAATCTAAACCCTATTTTGTAATTTTTTAGGTAGTTTTAAAATTTATTATCGAACATACTTTTTTTGCTGACCCTACCCCACTTCTTCGATTTGACAGCTATGACGTCACAATATGGCGCCAGGTTAGTCCTATTCATATTCGAAACGCATAAAAAAAAAAAAAAAATGAGAAGTTAAATCATGGGAATACAGTGTGGCATGGTTTTGGCACCTGATTTTATTGTCAACAGTGACACACACGGTGACACATCAAGCTATATATTTCCAGTATAACATGGCCTCTCTTTGTATAGATTTTCCGTACAATGAGAGATCCGCTAACTGGTTTTGTATAGCTATTGGTGGCCGTGCGTACGTTTAGTGTACGGTTAACAGATAACTAGATAGTATTGATGACATGAAAACTGCTTGTAAGGTTGAGGATTGGATTGAACAACACTTGGTCGCTTGGTCCATGTGTAGTAGCGATTTCAAGCAAACATAATATTATACCTAGTAGTAAAAAACGTAAATTATATAAAAGTTGGAAGCAGGCGCGACCCATTAGTGCTTGAAAATATATAAATGGAATGGGTCTCGCCTGTTTCCAACTTTTAATGAGTTTAAAATGAAATTTTTTTGAAGCAGTCGTTTTTTTTTCGGTTTTTTAGTTTACAAATGTGAAATATGCAGACGATTTAGTTCTTGCAAGGAGTTTTGGTCGTGAGGGTTATTTAAAAGCTTTTTTTTTATCAAGTGCACAAATAGCCAAGCCTTCGACATCCAATAATATTGTAAGACAGGGAACAAGAAATAATTCCTGCTTTTATTATAATCATAATATTTTTTTTTTAACTTTAATACGATTTGTCACTTCGAATTTCTTTTAAACATATAAGTTATTTAATAATATATTTTTGCAATCATCCTTTAAAACCTTCGATCAATTATTGATCGAAGTATAAAACCCTTCACTTTGATACCCCACTCGATGGGATTGGAAGCAAAAAAAAGTTAACTTCACGATATATCACCCGAAATCCGCCATTTACTGAGACTTCGCTGCATCCGTCCGTTTGTCACCGGGCTGTATCTCATGAACCGTGATAGTTAGCCAATTGAAATTTCTACAGATTATGTATTTCTGTTGATGCTATAACAACAAATACTAAAAACAGAATAAAATAGATATTTAACCTTTTGACCGCCACAGTCGTGTGTAGACGACAAACCAAAATGTGCCCAGCACGCCACGGTCGCGAATGGTTGACAGAATTTTAAACGTAAATAAATGTCATTAAACAGCATTGTTTTGTGTTTTTCCCTTGTTAATTATTTACCTTTACTCTTCTTCATTTATTTGAAGTGAACTGCTTTCATTAGATTTCATCTGTAGTAACATAAGATGACAAAAAAGAAAACCAGTTAAAAAGTTCGTGCCCTCAAAGCCACAGTCACCTCAACAGGACACGTAGTGATGTAGGCAGCAGTCAATATAACAAGAATATCGACCTCGACGGCAACCTACGTTATATTTGATTTACTCTGAATTCTGCATTATTAAACAAATAAAACATTTGATATTGAAGTTTCATGTTTGAGAAATCAAGAAAATTTTATAATACTGAACTATGCGCGCTTTAAAAGTCGAGTGTTAATAGATTATCGATTGATTGTAATGACTGCAATGCCCATCCCTATCACCCATTGTATTGTCTGTGCCGGGAACGCCACAGTCGTCTATGATTGACAGTCCCATGACGTCAAACGAGGAAAATTTTTGAATAGAGTAGTTCTTTTGCTGTTATTATTATTGTTTACTGTATACATGATTAATAATAGATAAGTATAATATGAGTAGTGAAGACTTATTAAGTATATTGCAAGGAGTCGATACTGACACGTTTATAATGGTTTTTTTTTTAATACTATCCTACCTAAAAATACATACGTATATCGATATAAATCAATATACAATTGTTCAATTAAACTTATGTTGATTGTCTTATACATATTGAACGGTATATAATGTGTGAAGGTATTAAAAATGGTGTGATTGTTCTACCAATTTCTACCACCCAACTTTTTAATAAAAAAACTGATTTTTATAAAATGTTTTATTTTATCTTTTGTGAACTTCATGTTTGTAACACTTAAGAAACTATGTCCAGGTAGCTACCATTATTCCTCATTATTTCCTATTCATTACAGTGTTGTAAATTGTCTACATTCGAAAGTAAACAACACTAACACAGTAAACGGTTTTTACTTCTGCACTGATGTCATCAGTGACTGGCGTTATACTAAAGCATTAATATTGCTTGTTCTTCCAAAGAAACTTAAATTTTATTAGTTGACAATGTTAAAAGTACAAAACGAACAAAATAAAATATTTCGATATTATTAATAAGTATCGGTGTCGCACCTCTAGAGAAGAAGCGAGCAATTTCAAGAAATACGTGCCAACTGCGCCACTGTCGTCTTAGGGTGACAAAAAATTACGTCATGATGGACAATAGTGCTGTAATACTATTGACTTGGTTTTAGCGATTGTTGTTTCTATTTGTGGAATAAACGCCGTAACTGTGACACAGATTATTACATTTATGTCATAAAGTACAAAGCGCGATGAAATAAAACTCAACACAAGGCTGGTATAATAATCTTTATTGAAATTAAAACCCATGTAAAAAAATGTTGTCAGTTTTCTATGAGCTTTATCGATATAATTTCGCCCTCACTATTATTTTGTAGGTATTAAATTATGAATTCGGAGCTTGGCGCTGAGGGCACGCTTTTTCTTTTTTGACGTGGCGGTCAAAAGGTTAAGGGTTTGCCCACGCACAGAAATCTCAATGTTTTGACATGAGGCCACATCGTAGATTAAATGGGTTATGTTCAGGGCAAGATTGGATTGTCTTTGCAAAGTCCGGACGTTTTACTTTCTTTCTTGTAGGCCATTTACCAGTTATTTTTTCTTGTAAATACTTCTTATTTTGAAATAGCCCGGAAATGTTACAAAGTCCGGAGGGATGGCAACTCTAGTCATGGAATGTGATGATATTGTTCGCGAAAAATAAATTTTCCTATGTTTTTGTAATATAATGTGGCGCGCTTAAGAGGCTGCCTGCTTTCTACTTGATTCGTAAACTCATAAACTGTTTTGATGGACTTTAGGTAGCCAGGAAAAAACAGGGAAAATAAATATTCGATTTAAATCATTCAATTCATTATTGTACTTTATTGTAAGCTAAGTACCTATTACAATTATCTTAAAAATACCTATAAGATTAAATATAAAAACTTATTTAACTTACAATATCGGCACAAATGCACATACCTACTTATTAAGTAGCTTTTAGTCTTTTTCTCAACTCTTAAAATTAACATTTTCTCAATTCAATAGTTACAGATATTCGTGTTCCAAGAAACAACTGTGTTCACGGAAGGTATAGACTCTACATACAGGCTATTCTCTACATACTCAAATAGTTACTTACACAACACAATTTACCTTAAGCTACCATTACAATCTCATTCAGAGACAACAAACAGCCAATTAATAAAATTGAAAAAAAGCTTTGGAAAATTACACTAAGAAAATACTACATTCAGGATGTAATACGATTAAGCATTAGGTACATGATTATTATACTACATGGCCTATAATGAATCAGATGCGGCAGCTGGAGCAAATTGTATGACCGAAGTGTGCCGGACAACCGGCACCTCAGTATCAGGTTGGGGAATAAGTTTTCGTTTCCGTGGCGGCAATGAGGACGGCGCAAAAGTGTATTGGATTGAGGTTGTGACTGCCGGTGAGGGCGAAGGTGACGGGGAGACTGAGGGTGACGGAGCGGCCGCCGGAGCCGCGCAGGCTGTCGGCGCCGGAGGACACTGCGGCGACGGCGGGGAACTAGGTGGAGTTGGAGGTAACTGCTGCAGAGCCGCTTCTACCAAATCACACATTACGTTACCATTAACCACTAGTGAACCTGTAGACGGCATCTGTTGAGTTCGCGGTGTGTCAGCGCCATGTTCTTTATAAATATGGGCTTCCATTTGTTTTTTGGTGTTGAAGGTGCCATCGCAAACAGTACAACGATAACACCGTTCACCGTAATGTTGAAAACGGTGTAATTTTAACACATGATTGTAGCCGAAATCGCGGAGACATATGTCACAGGTGTAGGGACGTTCACCGGTGTGTGTACGCGAGTGCACTTTGAGTTGTTTCGAGCAGGTGAACCCTTTCCCGCAGCCGGGCGCCGGGCATCGATATGGTTTTTCCCCAGTGTGGGTCCGTAGATGGATGACCAGCTGGCCCGATTGTATAAAAGTTTTGTGGCAATGGGGGCAGGCATGCGGCCGCTCTCCGGTATGTATGCGAGCATGGCGGTGTAATTTTCCCGAGTGCTCGAAAGCTGCATCGCACACTCCGCATCGGTACGGTCGTTCTTTAGTATGGATCCGACGATGCACTTGCAGGTTCTCCTTCACACTAAACATCTTATGGCAATATTCACATTCAAAAGGCCGTTCACCAGTATGGGTCCGATAATGTCGCACAAGTCTTGCAGGCACAGCGAAGGTCTTATGGCAAACGTCGCAACGATGAGCATCGGCAGTGGCACGATGAGAGCGCGCATGAGCCGTTAGTGCACTGCGAGTGGACAGCGTTAGCCCACATTCGCCACATTGATGTACTCGTTCCTCCTCACCTGTCGAATGATATTGCTTAATTTTAATAGGCGATAAAGATTCCATTATTGTATGTCGACCGCAATTCAATTGGCCCCGAATCGAACGCGACGACCGTTCACAGTACAGTGTCTGTTGTGTATGGCATGCAGCGATCAGGAAAATCAGGATGCACCAACATAATACGGCCACACAGGGGTGAGAGCGGTAAGAGGCGAGCGGAGCATAAGCCGAGTGAATGTCCTCTCGCAGCACGTGGAGGCCTGCACCGCGGCATCGGCAGTATCGCGTCGAAACCGCGGTGCAGGCCTCCACGTGTTTGGGCCGCCGACCCCGCTGCTCGCGCTCACTCAATAGATATCCCTGTCTCGCTCGCCCCACCCCGCCCCATTTACAAGAGCGTAATATTAAATAGGTACATACATTGAATATTTCTCGGTAAATTATCAGGATTCACTTACCAATATATTTAGTTTATGTTATTTGAAAGATTTTAAGTTGTATTTTTATGGTAGGAACCGCACCCCTAATAGATACTTAACAAAAAAAACCTGATTTAAATGTTTGTCTAGATCAGAATCATCGATGATGGTAAGGAATTAGTTTTACAAATTTTCTATAAAATAATGACCAAGAACTTGATTGGCGATGAGTAAAAGAAAAGTCAGGAAATGTTTCAGAACACAAGTAGCAAGACTACTTATGTATGACAAACTGACAATATACTACTACTGAGTACTGAATACACTCTGAGCTTAGGTAATAGGTTAACATAATGCAAATTGAGGAAAGATTCACCACTTACATATAAGTATAATTATGAAATTGTTACTTCCCTTGATACACATTTTCATATGACATATCCGTAATATAGGTTAAAGAGAATAAGTAGAACTGGCATAAAGTTAATATCCCTGGTTCTACGGTTTACTATGTTTTAATTATGAATTCTAAAATTAAATTTTATGGAAAAAAAATCGCACTATGTGAGATCATTGTTAAACAAAATGTAAAATTATACCCTAATTTTAATAATGTTATAAATAAAAATCCTTACCTATCATGTTATACAATGATGATGATTTTTCTAGCGCGGTTCAATGTTGTTAATGTTGGCGTAGGTTGTGTACAAAGGTCTGACAGCGAGTAACTATAACGACACACTCACTCGACCGACAGCAGCCGAATGCCGCGCTGCGGAGCGGGCCGGATCGGAATAGGTGGCGTTATAAGGCAAGAGCGCGAGCGGGAACAATCAACAAACGCCTTCGCTATGCGTATGCATCATACTTACTTTTGTTGCAGAATATTTTCTCTATGTCGCGTGTTTTATGCAGGCAGATTGATGTAAATACATTACATAAACTACTTATTGACACTGTCATATTATGTCAGTATATTTCAACATGTATTTGGTCACGACTCTGCGCTGCATCTGTCTAATTCTCAAGGAAGACATTCAGGGTCGTTTAGTCGCCGCGCCCGCGCCGTGGCACGGCAAAAGTGTATTAAACCATAATATATCATTGATTAAACCTTGCTTAGCAAACCTATACTTAAGTACTTAGGCAAGTAATTCTATTTAATTCCTTAATTTCAATCAACAATTTTGGATCATTTAATAGGTAGGTACATTATATAAAAACACTTACATTATTAATTACAATTTAAATTGGCAAAGTCAACCAATTAAAACTATAAATAATCATTAGTCATATAAAAATTATTCATACTTATCAATTCAATAACAATAAGTATGCAACGCGTTTTCGTCTCGAAAATCTTCTCCCTAGAGAATAAGCCGGATTTGTTTAGTAACACTCCTGTGCGAGCGGGATTTTTCCAAAAAAAAATCATTTTATAACAATTTAACATTCGAATGCTACCCGCTACTAGATTGCTACTTGGGGACTACCTAAGTGCCCACCCAGCCTAAACTGAGGTCTCCACTTCACGAACGCAGTTTTTTTAAAGGTTAAGAACCTTTGCTGTATTAGGAAGGCAGGCACGTATGTAGGTATCCTTCAGTGTTAGGTACATATATGTATATACGAGTATACCTACCATGACAAAAAGTAAGTAAGAAAAAAAAATGTTTAAGTGTTTAAGCGTCTTTTAGGTAGATTTTATGTAATTTTCATAAATATTACATTTTTATACTTTTTACATCAATATTTTGAATTAGGTATCAATTGCTTTCAGTACATCCTAAGTACCTACTTATTCTATAATTGTGCACGGTATGGGTACCTATTTGTAATTGTTACACAAGCATAACGCTATTAAATAACGTATATATATACCTACCACGCGATAGACTATGCGCGTTTGTTGAAGGTTGGTTGGAATGTCCGAACGAACCGCGCGCGGGACGCGGTGAGCGGGCGAAGGAGGGCAACGCTAGCGTACACGTGGAGGCCCACCGCGGTTTCGAAGCGCGCGTGTGAACTCTCGACAACACTGCGCGTGCGTAACTCCCTTACCCCCCTGTCCTCTCTGCCTTCCGCACTCTCCCTCTCGCCGATATCTGTCTGTCTAGCTAGGACAACAACATAACGCGAACTATGTTAGGTGGGTCTGGTGACCCGTCAAATTTTCTTCTTAATTGTTTCATTGAGCTACCTAGGAAAATGTTTACTTAGGCCATTTTAATTCCTAAGATTTGTTCATTCCTTCCTACTGCCTAAGTAGAATTCTTAATAAATAGGCCACCTATTTAATTATGTAACACTTTATTTTTATGCAACATTTATTCCTTTTTTTTAATGATGATAAGGATAAGATAAGGTGCAATATTCATACTTATGACGTCGCGAACCTACACAACGAGTGACGAGTGGACGAACCTAAGTTTCAAATTGTCAAAAAATTATTTTCAAAAAAAAAAACAATATGCTCCACTTTCGCAAGTCGTTGACTTTGTTTGTTTCAGAGACTTTACTGCAACGGACTTCAGAAAGTTAAGTGTTTTTAGCTTAGACTGGATATTTATGGGTTCACACGAAGTCGTAGGTAGAAACCTATGGTAATCTGACAATTCTTCTGATTTATCTAAATATACGAATATTATAAAGCTGAAGAGTTTGTTTGTTTGTTTGCTTGCTTGAACGCGCTAATCTTAGGAACAACTGATCCGATTTGAAAATTTATTTCAGTGTTAGATAGCCCATTTATCGAGAATGGCTATAGGCTATATATCATCACGCTACGACCAATAAGAGCGGAGCAGCAATGAAAAATGTTGCAAAAACGAGGAAAATGTGACGCAGACGAAGTTGCGCAGGACAGCTTGTTAATAATAATTGTAGGTAAAGTTTGTTCTTTTTAACCCCAGACCAAAAAAGAGGGGTGTTATTATACAGGGTGGAAGGGACACCGACGCTAAAACAGTTACCACGTAGGTATTCGCGTCGATGTCATAAAGGGGTAGCCGGGGTAGGTACTTATCCACCTGTACCTATCTAATAAGTAATAAATCTTTAATTAATAACGCTACCACTGTAGTGAGCTGAGGTACCTACCTGCTAACTAGTAAGTGAGTAAGTTCCTAGTACTTACCTCTACCTATGTATATTCAATATTATAATAAATGTATCACAACATATTATCATTATTTGCACACCCGTCCGTATTTTTAACCCCCGGCCAAAAAAGAGGGGCGTTATAAGTTTGACGTGTCTCTGGCACCGTAGCTCCTAAACGGGTGAACCGATTTTGATAAAATTGGTAGTGGACTGAGTGTTCAACTGTTTCGAGAAAATCTGCCGTTTTAAGATCATCACCTCTTTTCTAGTTGTTGAAGGGATATAAACTACCTCTGGTCGATTCGTTTGAAATCTTGTCACTTGTCACCTCCAGGGGGAGGGGGGAGGGCTGCAAACCCATCCCCACTAAAAGCTCGGGTTTCTTTTTTAACCTTTTTTTGTTTTCGGTAATTTGCGAGAAGAGAGGAAACAATGAGAAATTAAAAAGGAATGGGGATAGGCCTATGCCCAGTAATGAGACAGTCAGGGCTAAGAAAAAATAATACTTAAAAGTTTAAAAAGCATTGAATAAAAATTAAATTAAAAAAGAAACTTCCGACTCAAAACACCTCTAAAAACCAAAAAAACTTAAATTAATTGAAGCCTCGTAGCGTCGGGGGTCTGTTTTGTTTTGTGCTAAGCTGTCTACCAAGCGGTACCCCCCCCCCCCCCAGACGCTATATTTTTCATTTATGTAAAGAGATTAAATAGAATAGGTGCTCCTACCTACCCACCTACTCATTTCGAATTTCGTTGATAGGTAAGACAATAACCTTAAATATCAAGAACATTAATGTCGTAAGATGAACAGATGATAAATCTTATTTACTAAATGAGTATGTATTTATAAATTATTTTTACACGTGTAAACGAAACGAATACCTACTAAGGTGTAAAATATTCGCAAGGTGACCCATTTCAGAAAAATACTTAGAACTTAGGTACATTTCTAACTATTCAGTATGTATTTTTAGTAGATATAGGTACGTAAATGTCGTACTGTGTCAGAGGAAAGGAAAGGTTCGTAGTTCACAAAGTGAACAGTGAGGCGGGCGGGCGGCACAAACATTAGGTATGAGGCGGGCGCGCGGGGAGGAGTACCGACACGCGCTGCACGGTCACCGAACGTTTGAAACCGCGGTACTGAGGCCGCACGGCTCGTGCGCCCGATTCAACCTTCCTCAACGCGACCGCAACTGACCCGCGCCACGGGCCGCGCCGCGCCTCCCTCGCCCCGCCACCACCACCGCTATCGCCTGCCACCGCGCCGCCGCGCCGCGCTGCTCGTGGAACCTCGTTCGAAGCAAGCCCGATTATTTCGTAGGTATAATAATATTGTTTTGTTTTAGTAAATATTTTCTATAACTTGACACAGTGCCGTGTGTCTAGATGTACAACTTATAGCAGCGGATTTGTAGATGGTGACAGTAAAACTTACCTATTTTAGGCCTACATTATACAATGGTTTCCATGAAATTACATTATGTAAGTAGGACGGTATTCGTAATTATGGTAGGTAAGTATTTAGTTATTCAGTCATTTTAGTAAGTAGGTACTTATTACTTTGATTTATTTCATTTCATGATCATTTTTTTAACTAAGTATCGTTTGTTAGGCTGCAGCCTTCATGACTGGTCATTCGGTGCCTGGTATGGCGCGGGCGTCTGGCGAGGTTTCGGCAAAACTATGGCCGAAACAGAAAATTAGGGCTGCAGATTTTACGAAGAAAAAGAGTTTTTGAAGTGAAACTTCATAATTATGCAACTTCCAACAAGGTTGCGTTAAACGTTTAACGCTACCATGGAGGGGGAATAGAAAGAGACAGAGCGAGAGTGAATGTGTGGCACTCGAACTCACATGCGTGTAGTATTACGAAGATTTACTTCTTCCGCGCGGAGCCTTGAGGTATTACTACTACGTATAGAGAAGACAACGCGTTGCATGATTTTGCGCCACGCTTTGCGGTGAGCTGTACTGCAACTATCCAGTGAGTATCCAACGCCCGCAGAGACATTTCGTGTTTAGATCGCATAAATAACAACATCAAAATGCCTGGTTGTATACTTATGACTGCCGTAAACACTCCAGAACATCAAAAAAAGTGATGGTTTTCGCGGAAGTTTTTCGCGATGTAACAATGCTCACGAGAATCGGGTTGCCGGGCGCCGCTATTTTGCAGTTACACTACGTTGAACGAAACGCTTAAGCGCCATGAAATTCTTGGCGCTTATGACGTTTTGGTCGCGAGAAAACTATTCCCTCTATGCGATCTAGCGCTGCATGTTGTTATAGTTTGGTTAGACGACATAACTATTGTTTTAGCGCTGCAGCGAACTTTAGTTCTAACTCTTACCAAAATGAAGCAAATCTTTGGTTCGGCGTGTCTGTTCTATACGCAGTACGCCTCCCGTATTATTATTATAGTCTTTGCAGTACGCTAGTAATATAGTTCAATAGCGCGGAGGGACTCCGCCGACTCCACCAGGGGGGAGACACTGCCATACTTGACATAGGCGTCCAATTTTACACAAAGATACTAGCACCATCTCTTGACAAATCCGCATAAACTTGAGATTTAGTACATTAAAATGACATAGATGGTGCTTACGCCAATTATCGCCAGTGTGATTAATAAAGACCTTTTTGATTTGAATGAAAATTGAGTTAAAAATAATGAATTTAAACTCTAAACAAGATTAAACCATTTATTTATTTTAAAAGCATTTTGTAATTGCTAATTTTTTTTTGGTTTTGCAACAATATCATACAGATTGCTTACAAAATGGCGACTATCGGCGTGTGCGCTTGTAGATCTCTTCCATTTTGTGTAATTTATGTGGTTTCTCGGTTCTGTCTTTTTTTACACTCAACTCGACCGACTCGACTTACTGGAACTTTAGATCCAGAAAGTGCGGTTGAATTGAGTGTAAAAAAAGAAATAAAAACAGAAATCCATAGAAAACCTATTCAATAACAAAGATATAGATATAAGTATACACGGTGTAAATCACCTCATCACGAACCTGTGAACCATGCATTCTGTACATGAAACTAAGTAACTTTACGCAAAAATTATTGCTGGGAAACGACTTTTATTTTGGGGGTGTAAAATCATGTTTTGGGGTAGAACTCAATGTAACGCACTCAAAACATTGTGCTGATGAACGGATTGAATAGTACAAGGGTCATGGAGGTGTTTAAAGTAAAAATCTTACATTCAAAACTTGTATTTAAAAAAATACTTGTCAAAATGTTGGAACTTTGACCCCGAATATCTCCGTAACTAGAAGGTTCCCAGGTATGGTGTAGAACAAAAAAATGATCGCAATGACAGGGAGAAACAGTGCCTTTCGGCTTCGTTAAGAGGTATTTTACACCCTTTATGTACGCACCTACAGTTATTGGGATTAGTTCAACGGATTTAGTATCAGGTGGCGACACCGTTCAATATAGGTGTCAAAAATTCGCTTGAGTGGGCTCTCTATTCCATCTATATTACTATACTCTTTGGACTCCACGCGCTATTTTTTCATTTAAAAACGTCAGCAGCTCGGGCAAATCGCTTTTTTGCGACAATACTGATATAACTGGAAAAATAAGAAATGCAGGATAGCGTTTTTTTTTTAAATATTTTTTAATGAAACCTTTTCTCAAAAGATGAAAGGTTTATTTTACATAATGCGTTACTAAATACTTACTAATTCTATATTCAATTAACTACAAACAACATCGAAGAATCTTTATTTTTGAGTTTTGGCATTCTTGTCGCAAACGAGCGAAATCATAACCTACGTGTTCCAAGAAGAGTAGTTTGCGTTTCGATGGCGCGGCCACAGCGTTTTTTTTTTAAAAAAAAGCTATGCTTGAATAACGTATGATTTTGTAAAATTGTGAAGTTGATTCCCAAAATGATCGCAATCATCATCATTTTTTTGTATCTTGGGGATCACGCTCGACTCAAGGCTACAATGGGGTACTCATCCTGCAGGACGGCTGAGTTCAGCAGCATATGCTGAAAAATCCGTCAATTTACTGATGTAGATACCGCGAGGCTAGTGTATTTTATTTATTTTCATAATATTATGTCATACAGTATTTTAATATGGGGACGAGCTGCAGACATCGAGTCTATATTTATTCTGCAGAAAAGAGCCATCAGAGCCATATATAATCTACCTAGCCGCGTTCTCTAACAGAAATGTTTAAGGAAATTAACATCATGATAGTACCTTGTCAATACATCTCTGAAAACATCATGTACGTTAGGAAAAAAATGCATTTATTTAGTAAGACCGGCACCGCTATAATACTAGAATCAGGGACCAACTAGTTCAGCCAGGTTTCAGGTTAGCAAAAGTAGACTCATCATTCATGAGGTTTAAAATGTTACAGTAAAATACCTCCCCCCATTCTACAACTGAATGAAACGAAATTTAAATCTTGCATAAAATGCACACTACTTAGGCAAGCATATTATAAGTTGGGGGATTACATTGATGATAAAATTGCTTGGCTCAATGCTGGTCCTGCTCCACAATCATATGGACAATCTGAATCATCGGAATTACCTTGTGAAGTTATTGTGAAAGCAGCAAAAGATTGTAATAGTACATTGTGTATTAACCTTTTGACCGCCACGTCAAAAAAGAAAAAGCGTGCCCTCAGCGCCAAGCTCCGAATTCATAATATAATACCTACAAAATAATAGTGAGGGCGAAATTATATCGATAAAGCTCATAGAAAACTGACAACATTTTTTTACATGGGTTTTAATTTCAATAAAGATTATTATACCATCCTTGTGTTGAGTTTTATTTCATCGCGCTTTGTACTTTATGACATAAATGTAATAATCTGTGTCACAGTTACGGCGTTTATTCCACAAATAGAAACAACAATCGATAAAACCAAGTCAATAGTATTACAGCACTATTGTCCATCATGACGTAATTTTTTGTCACCCTAAGACGACAGTGGCGCAGTTGGCACGTATTTCTTGAAATTGCTCGCTTCTTCTCTAGAGGTGCGACACCGATACTTATTAATAATATCGAAATATTTTATTTTGTTCGTTTTGTACTTTTAACATTGTCAACTAATAAAATTTAAGTTTCTTTGGAAGAACAAGCAATATTAATGCTTTAGTATAACGCCAGTCACTGATGACATCAGTGCAGAAGTAAATACCGTTTACTGTGTTAGTGTTGTTTACTTTCGAATGTAGACAATTTACAACACTGTAATGAATAGGAAATAATGAGGAATAATGGTACCTACCTGGACAAAGTTTCTTAAGTGTCACAAACATGAAGTTCACAAAAGATAAAATAAAACATTTTATAAAAATCAGTTTTTTAACTAAAAAGTTGGCTGGTAGAATTGGTAGAACAATCACACCATTTTTAATACCTTCACACATTATATACCATTCAATATGTATAAGACAATCAACATAAGTTTAATTCAACAATTGTATATTGATTTATATCGATATACGTATGTATTTTGAGGTAGGATAGTATTAAAAAAAAAACATTATAAACGTGTCAGTATCGACTCCTTGCAATATACTTTATAAGTCTTCACTACTCATATTATAGTTATCCATTATTAATCATGCATACAGTAAACAATAATAATAACAGCAAAAGAACTACTCTATTCAAAAATTTTCCTCGTTTGACGTCATGGGACTGTCAATCATAGACGACTGTGGCGTTCCCGGCACAGACAATACAGTGGGTGATAGGGATGGGCATTGCAGTCATTACAATCAATCGATAATCTATTAACACTCGACTTTTAAAGAGCGCATAGTTCAGTATTATAAAATTTTCTTGATTTCTCAAACATGAAACTTCAATATCAAATGTTTTATTTGTTTAATAATGCAGAATTCAGAGTAAATCAAATATAACGTAGGTTGCCGTCGAGGTCGATATTCTTGTTATATTGACTGCTGCCTACATCACTACGTGTCCTGTTGAGGTGAATGTGGCTTTGAGGGCACGAACTTTTTAACTGGTTTTCTTTTTTGTCATCTTATGTTACTACAGATGAAATCTAATGAAAGCAGTTCACTTCAAATAAATGAAGAAGAGTCAAGGTAAATAATTAACAAGGGAAAAACACAAAACAATGCTGTTTAATGACATTTATTTACGTTTAAAATTCTGTCAACCATTCGCGACCGTGGCGTGCTGGGCACATTTTGGTTTGTCGTCTACACACGACTGTGGCGGTCAAAAGGTTAAGGGCGGTAAGTAAGGAATTACGATCGAGGCTCTAGTAGAAGCCCGACGGCGAAGACTGAGGGCTTTCTGAGTCGAGGTTCGTAATTCCCGTACCGCCCGTGAAACATACAATGTTTTTCATCACATTTGCGAGTTAATAATTATGAATATACACAAGTCTGCACATATTATTACGAAATAAGTGAACTGATTTGCGGATAGCGGGCTGTTTGCCCACACCACAGATTATACAAATGTTTTGTTCAGAAACGTTAAAGGCAATTACTTACCTAGGTATACAGCCATGACGGAGTATAAAAAAAAATCGACGTTTTGATACAAAAAACTATCGATTATTTAGATTTTAGTACATTAGTTGAGTAATTAAATAACATGTAGCGAGATTGAATGAAATTCCTGTTTAAATAACATTTTAAGACAATTTTTCAATTGCGTGTAAACTCCTTGCTTGAACTGGCATGACCTGTGTGCTGTCATGCTGTGCTGTAAATAAAAAAAAAATACTTACCGCCCTAGGGTTTTATAAGGGGCATTACAGCTAGAGCTTGCAAATATTTGACAATTTTGAAATGGGTATCATTTAAGCTATCACCAATTCAATTAGTTTTGTGTTTCTTAAATAATAGGGTTTGTCCTCAAAATAGTAGATCTGTCACCAAAATGTAGTTACCAAACAATGCAAAATCAGTTCCACAATAAATCACCTAAAATCCTGAGATATAAGGTCTAGTACCAAATAAATGTTTTTGTTTTCAAAATAATAGAAGTGTCACGAAAATTGAATCATCAAACAATGTAAAAATGTTTACATAAAACTCCAAACCACAGGTCCAAACTAAGGCGTAGTCGACGGAGCCCCGCTACGCGGGGCTCCTATTTCTCTCTGCAGGGTTTAAAGTAACCTAACACGAAGGGGATGTCGGGGTCTTAGTTCGCTCGCTCCGCTCGCTCACTAGACCCCGCCATCCCCTTCGAACCTAACCTGTCCGAGTTGATGTGCCCTATGTCTCTAAGGAACTGATCTATTTATTTGGTGACAGATCTACCATTCTGAGCACAGAGCTATTATTTAAGTAACAAAACTGTTATTATAAGAACGAAGTTTATATTCATGTAATGCAATATAATTTTATTGGTTATCGATCTCTTATTTTACACATATATTAACATTAATTTGATAATTCATACCTGGGAACAATTTTTGTTTATCTGAGAACGAAAATATTTCGTGGCGATAAATCTATTTATTAGGTGATACAACTTGATGACAAATATAAATTTTGGTGATAGAAAATATAGTTCCCTTTTGAAATTCGAATTTTCGATTATTTATTTGGGTATATTCGAATACTTCGAATATTAATTTAAAAAATAAAGTTTTATAGAAATCATGTGTCGGTGTTGAATTTCTAAATAGTCTTAATTAATATTGCACTGAATATATTACTACAATGTTTTTCTAATATAATATTTACAAAAATTAGAAATTAGGAACAAATGCTTAAAATATTTATCAAAATAAAATATTTTTGTTTTGTTTTTCAACCCTGGACACAAATACAACAGTCTTATAAAATCATTTATGAGTATTATAATAAATAATAAAATCAAACAAAATAATAACAAGTAAGTTACGCAATTTAACATTTGATGTCAAATCGTTTTCTTAATGTTAAATGGTCAATGTCACACGAACAATGTGTGATGTTGATCATTTAACAGTAAATCATAGTGATCACGAGATATGATCAGATCTAAGTAGGACACTACAATTAGTACAGAAAATTACAGTACTTAATTATCTTATGTCGTGTCCTTCAATGTTTTCCCTGGAAGTGGGACCTAAGGAAACTTGGAACATCCATGCAATCATCGTTTAAGGCACATCTTAGATGGTTGCAAATATATTTGCTGGAAGAAAACACCCTTTCACACTCTACACTTGTAGGTGGTATACAGTGCAGAAAGTCGTATGCTTGGCTCAAATTTACTTGTCTACCTTTTTTACTTTACCTTCCCTATCAAATAGCGCCATTCGCATTAGGATTGTCGTTTCCAACTCTTCTCTACTTACATGATAAATTTGCAATAGATGTGGAAAAAGTTGCTAAAACGGTCTCATTGATCTTTTTTGTAGTGCTTCCTAGAAGCTTATTGCAGTTCCTGAATTGCTTTATTTTGTCGCTGTCGCTGCTGCTGGTGATAATCAACTAACGATCTAACTTCATTGTTATCAAAGTCTTGTATTTGACTAAAGTATCCGTTGTTAATCTCAGTTGTAACTTTAGCAATCGTGTCGTTTCCTGGTATGGGAAAATTTTCGAAGGTGCCTCTGAATTATTCTGGGATTGTGTAGATATTTTAACCTACACATAACACTCGTAACGCCCGCTCGTCGAATGACGTTTACCTTGTCTGGACGTAGTGCATGAACGTTGAATTTTGTGTGCACATCAGATTGTTGAGTTTTGTTTAGAAATTGGTCGAATATTCGAATATCGCAACTTTTTTATTCGAATATTTGAAACAGTTTATTATTCGAATAATTCGAATATTCGAATGTTCGAATGCAAGCCCTAATTACAGCCAAGTTAACCTGTATGTTATGACACTGTTTACGTGCAAGTGTGATGAAAAAATATATTTGCATTGTATAGATTCAATCTCAAAATTAAAGATTGGGTTGCAATTATATAGTGTGACTTAAAAGCTTTTCAACTATAATGTCAACGAGATAATGATTAAAATAGCTTAACAAAATGATATTTAATGCCGGTTGCTCCGCCAATGTTGGGTGGGTGACAACAGACTGTACTATGTACGGTAAAACCACTATTTACTGAGTACCTACATCTTTCATTGACGCGAATTTGCCCGGTGGTTGAGTGAATGTCATGCGCACTTAAATGTCAAGCTGATGGTGGCGGGTGTGTCGGGTCATTTAGTTTCCTTCAATATGGTTGAGTTGAATGATGGCTGATACCTGTGTCATGTTCGTGAACGGATGCTGTTAGTTGTGACCGGTCATCTCTTAGCTGCCACGGTTTATTTTAATTACTTTATTTTTGAATTACTGATTTAATTTTTTACTCTGGACGCTCTTAACTTGCCCTTATTTCTACATCGTTCTCACATATTTGTAATTCTCAACATGAATGATGTAACCAAGATTTTGTAACATATGGCTAGAGATCGCACAGGATAGAGAGTTATGGAAAGAGAAAGGGGAGGCCTCTGCTCAGCAGTGCAACACTATATAGGCTAACAAAAAAAAAATATATATATATAGTATTTTGATTTAAAAGAGTGTCCATGGAGTTTCTTGTCCATTCTTCTCCATAGAGATCTACGCTTTGGAATGGGCAACTACAGTACTTTCACAAGTTATTATGCCTATTGCCTTGTGACTGGGACTGTAGCTTCGCGTTTTTTTTTTGTTTTTTGTCCTTTCAAAAGTGCCTGTAATGGTCTAATTGAAATAAATGCTTAGAGTTAGAGTTTGAGGTTGAATAGAAAAAAATCCTAGGTTTATATAGGAGCTGTAAGAATAAAACCCCATTGGGTAATTTATAAATTTAAGGTACGTACAGTAATAACTTTTGGCATGTCATTGTAAATTCTATCGACGTTGAAATTTAGTAGGTCACATCACTATTCTGAATAAAAGTGGTTGGCACCTTGTAACAAACTTGCTTATTCCTTGATGAAAGGAGTAAACAGATTTATACATTAAAAAA
Organism: Cerastis leucographa; assembly: GCA_963082945.1. Classification (NCBI taxonomy): domain Eukaryota; kingdom Metazoa; phylum Arthropoda; class Insecta; order Lepidoptera; family Noctuidae; genus Cerastis; species Cerastis leucographa. The sequence goes on along the minus strand of OY720383.1, from coordinate 14,934,124 downwards.
GTAATTAGGGGAAAATGAATTTAATAAATGATGAAATGAAAAATACAATAAATTAGTACAAAAGTGAAGGGCAGGTTAACCGAGAACGTTTTAAATATCTCCGCAAATCTCTGAGCGTGATAGTAACTGAAGACAAACTTGCAGTCGTAGAAAGCTGGCTTGATTAAGATGAGCTTGACCACGACGAACTTGATGCAGGGCGATTTGGTAGAACCCACCAGCAGACACGTACCGCCCAATGCCAGGCTCGTCAGCTCGAAGAGCAGCTTCCAGCAGACAGGTAATGAGCCCCAGTGCCAGGCTCGTCAGTTCGCAAAGCAGCTTCCAGCAGACAGTTAGCAACAGCCACGGCAGCACTAAACGAAGGCCGCTCTTTGACTCCACCAGGCTGTGCTCAAAACTCAAGATATGACAGATCTTGACTCCAAACTAGACTTAGCTGTTTTCTTGATTTTAGACTATACTGATTTCTCGTGTCCAGACTGAACCGACTCTTAACTCCAGACTAGAACCAGGGCATCTGTCAGAAATCCCTTTTATACCCTGATCTTCCGTTTCTTTTCTTCCAATCATTTTTTTAGATTCAAAACTGCTGCGCTCTAGTAAGACGCAACCTGCCAGTATTAAAAACAGCCAGTAACAATGGTCAAAAACCCTGCACATAATATTTTTAGAAATATAACTCAGAATATCTTTACACAGCAAATATTCGCAATTAACTATAAAATACAACAATTTGAACTGACGAATTGATGATAATAATTTTTAGTAATATATAATCTAAATGAAACCTTCATAGAGAGTTTGGTTGGTTACAATTAAAAATAAAAGTAAATGACAGCTGACAAGTTCGATGTAAACAATGTCACAACAAAGAAAACTAAGAAAATATTTATAAAAATGAAACAAATCGTAATATGCTAATGGAAAACCAATAAAAGTATGAATATGGATGATAAGTGTGAGTATAAAGTGTCTGTAGTAGGCAGATACTATATTTCCCCAACGACCCCGAGAAAATTTTTGGCCTAGAACAAAAATTTTGGTAAGGTTAAAGTATTACAGCATTCACAAAACTTTCATAACTCATTCAAACACACCGACATCTTACGAAGTTAGGCCAGGTAGGATTCACATTCAATGATCACTACTCCACCTGATAAATCAATAACAGTAGGCTTATTTTTGGAGTTGTAATCCGCTCGCGTCTAAAACCCATAATAAGATGAAAAATAATAATAAGGGATCCACCCCAATCAACTTTTAGAGTTGAAGATTAGCGAAGGCTTATTTTAAGGAAGTTGCAACCCGCTTCAATCAACTTTTAGAGTTGAAGTTTAGCGAAGACTTATTTTAAGGAAGTCGCAACCTGCTTCAGTCAACTTTTAGAGTTGATAAGAAAATAGTTATACCAACTTATAGTACAGTTAGTATAATAGAAGGTTAGGTAACTTGTACCTAAAAGCACTTCTAAGAGTTATCTGATAAGAACAGATATAGAAGACGATTAAAAATAATCTTTTAATGGTTTAAAAACCAATGAAAGAACAAAAGAAAATAAAAATTATAGAGTTTAAATAGACCGAATAAAACTCTACAGTTAGAAGAAAGGAAGAGGATAGAGATGAGTCATGAGTAAGTATAAGAATGGTGAATTTATTTACATAACTATAGACATCATATTTTAAAATCCTTAATATGCCATTTAGCTTGGTTGCCATTAGGATCCTCTAGTATATAGACTAATGGAGATAATTTTTGCAACACAGTGGACTTCACATATTTCGGTGCTAGTTTTGCGCTGAAATAAGTCCCAGCCTGGCTATTTATATAGTTTCTTCGCCAGACTGTGTCTCCTACATTATATTCTTTAAAGGTATGACTTTCATTATATCGAGAAGAGTTACGAACATGAGCAATATGAAGGGCTGTCTGAACTTTATCGAAAGTTGCAGACAATAAACCTATGTTAGTAGCATAGATATCCCTAGGTAGAAAAACGATTTCATCAATATTATTAGTTGGCGTATAAAGTGAGCCCGAAGTAACTGTTTCTCGTCCAAAGAGTAAAAAGTTAGGAGAGAAACCAGTAGTAACATTGGTTGTGCTATTCATAGCATATTGGACTTTAGGAAGGTGGGTATCCCAAGATCTATGGTCATCGCCAACCAAAGATGACAAAGCTGTGATTATAGTACGGTTATATCTTTCAGTCGGATTAACTTGAGGACAATAGTGAGGAGAGAAAAATATGTATGGTATGTTATATCTGCCCAGAAAATTACGAAATTCATGAGATTGGAATTGAGATCCGTTATCCATAATAATGGTCTGAGGTACTCCATGAACTAGAAAAACAAAATTTTCTAAGTTAGAAATGATGTTAGCACTAGTAGCCCGTTTTAGTGGAAAAATCAGGGAATATTTAGTAAAACAACAATTAACCACTAGAATAAATTGATTTCTACGTCGAGTCATAGGTAAAGGACCCATTAGATCCAGAGAAATTGTTTGAAAAGGCCTGGAACAAATTTTTGGTCTACCCATAAGGCCAAAAGGAGAGTGATTTGCGTGTTTGTAAGTTAAGCAATTATCACAGATAGAAATTATTTTAGCGATATCTTTAAACATAGCTGGCCAGTAATATAGAAGTGATAATTTTTTATAAGTTTTAAAGATTCCTAGATGAGGCTGGTCTGGAGAACCATGATTATCTTTGACAAGGGTTTCCCGAATATCAGGATGAGGGAATTCTTTCCACAAGAAATCTTCAGTTAATGCGTAGGGAGATTGAGTATAACGGAATAATTTATTTTCGCGAATAGTATAATTAGGATATATGTCAGGATTGTTACGACATCCCAAAAGTAGTTTGTTATAGTGTTCCAATGCTGGAGATATAGATTGAGGAGCGAGTGAGATAGGATTAACACCAAGTGGACATGATGTACGGGAGGGAGAGTAAATCTGGGACTAAATTGTCTTTACCTCTTTTGTGTTTTAGAATAAAATTAAAAGATGACAACCTAAGAGCCCACCGCGCGAGTCTACCGGATGGGTTGGATAATTTCAGAAACCATTTAAGTGCTGCGTGGTCTGTATAAACAGTGAATTGTTTACCATTATCGATATAACAACGCCAATGCTCTAAAGCTGAAATTACCGCAAGAGTTTCTCTTTCTGTAGTTGAGTAATTGCGTTCATTTTTATTAAGAGATTTGCTCATATAGGCTATAACTACTTCTTTGTCGTCTTTTATTTGTGTTAACATACCACCGATGCCAAAATTAGAAGCATCGCAATGTACAGAGAAAGGGAGATCGTAATCAGGACAAGCTAGTATAGGAGTAGTAACGAGAGCTTCTTTAAGTTTATTAAAAGCTAAAGTAGCGTCTTTATCCCAAATGAATTTAGGAGCGTTTTTACCGGAAGAAGTTAGTTTATTAAGTGGAGTTGCAATTGTGCTGAAGTTGGGAATAAAACGACGAAACCAGCTACAAGTTCCAATAAATTTTCTCACTTCTTTACGAGTAGTGGGAGTAGGAAATTCGAGTATTGCATTAATTTTAGTCGGATCTGAGCGTAAACCATTTTCATCTACAATATATCCTAAGTATTTAAGTTCATTTTTAAAGAATTGACTTTTATCAAAGTTAATAGTCAATTTAGCAAACGTTAGTTTCTCAAGAACTTTAACTAAATAAGAGATATGCTCTTCAAATGATTCTGAAATGATTATTATATCATCAAGATAACAAAAGACTTTATTATCGAATTCAGGAGTGAAGAGCATGTCCATAAGTCTTTGCTGAGTCGCTGGAGCATTTGTTAAACCAAAAGGCATGATAACAAAGCGATACATGCCTCGACCAGGGACATAAAAAGCTGTTTTATCTTTATCTGTTTCTTCTTTCAAAGGAATCTCCCAAAATGCTTTAGCAATATCGATGCTTGAGAGAAATTTAGCATTTTTGAGGTTGTCTAAAATTTCGTTAACATATGGAAGGCTGTATGCATCTCTACGAGTAACTGAATTTAATTTACGACTATCAACACAGAATCGCCATTCGCCATTCTTTTTAGGTGTGATGATAACCGGAGAAAGCCAAGGGCTTTCGCATTTTTCAATAACACCCCATTCCAACATTTTATCGACTTCTATAATGAGAGCTTTTTGTTTTTCAGGAGAAAGACGGTAACAACGTTGTTTAATTGGAGGAATATCACCAGTATCGATATGGTGACTAATAAGATGAGTGCGTCCCAGTACTCCTCTACTTTCGAAGGATATAGCTTTAAAACGTTTAATCATGTCATCAGCGATAGTTTTTTGCTCTAAAGTGAGATTATTATAAGGGAGTAATTGTTTAGTAGTTTCAGTAACCACTGAACATTTATTACTAGTTTTAAAAGCCGAAGAAAGTATATGAGGAATAAGGTTAAACTTTTTCCAAAAGTCGACTCCTAAAATAATTGAAGGAGATATATCTGGGAATACAAAGGCTTGGATTAGATGAGTTTGATTATTGTATCTAATCGGAATGTCAATTGAGCCAAGGGATTTACTTTTATGTTTACTGGCAGTAGTAATCGTCGTTGAAAAAGACTTGGATAACGTGAAGCCTAATTTTAAAATTTCTAAGTGAGAGTTATTACCAAGTATTGTAATAGAACTACCACTGTCTAATAAACCCGAAAATATTTGGTTATTGATTGAAATATCAATAAAAGGACGATTAAAATCTTTTTCATTATCATATAGTGATGTTATTTTGTAACAATGAAAGAATTTTTTTAAAGTTTGTAACCAATCATGCCAGTCTGATTGATTAAAGTTTTTATTACCCAAGTCGTTCTTTAGTTTTTTGAATTATTAGTCTTATTACAGTTAGGACAATTAGTAGATTTAACATCTTTTAAACCACATTTAAAACAAATAATTAATGTACGAGGTTGAGAGCAATTAATTAAAGAATGACCGTTAGTACGACAGCGCACACAAAAGGCATTATTATTAAATTTATTAATTGAATTAACTTGATATTTATTGTTAAAACGATTAAAATTTGTTCTAGAAGGGAAAGTGTTAGAGGTTGAGGGCTTAGTAGATTTATAATTAAATTCAACAGTTAAAGGATTATTTGTAGTTTGAGGTTCACAGAAACGTTTCTCTTTGTCCAGAAATTCTTCATATTTTTGACAACAGGAGATAAGTGCATAGATTGAATTAATATTATTATTCGCGATATAAGGTGAGTAGCAAGGTCGGATGTTGCGAATAATGATTTGTAATTTTTTAGTTTCCGTTAATTTTTCAGAAAGTCTGGAAAACATGCCAGTCAGTATCGAAACAAAAATGATTATAGGTTCATCTTTGCCTTGTGTTCGATTATTAATAGCTTCTAGTAATTTATGGTCATAGTCAAAACCACTAAAGTCCGAAATTAAAGCTTCGCAAAGTTCGTCCCAAGATAACAAAGAATCCCGTTTAAATCGGTACCAATGTAGGGCGTTATCAGTAAGTAACTCGAACGCATGATCCAATAATTTGTTTGATGAAATGTTCCTAGAAATACTGAATTCCTGAATCTTCTGAATAAATGAACGCGGACAAGTGTTTCCGTCATATTTCATGCGTTTTAATTCATTTAAAGAATTATTGGGAATAGAATTAAGAGGTTGAGACTGAGTGTCGGGAAGTAAAGTATGGTACATAGTCTCATTGGGACTATTAGGAGTTGAAGAAGGACGATTGACTGTTATAGGTTGAGAGTTGATGTCGTTGGAAACAGTGGTTATTAAAGAATAAAATTTTGATTCCAAGTTGAGAAATCTTTCTTTAGTTTGAGATAGATGATTTTCTTCTGAGGGATCTGAGTGTATATCAATTCTTTCTAGTCGAAAGTGTAAATGATTAATAAACGTTTTAATTTTTTTGTTGAGTCTAAGGTTGCCCTGTTCTAACAAAAGGATTTTTGTTTCTATATAATTTAAGGTAGTGGTAAGTTGATTCAAATCAGTCTTAACTTCCAATACCGAGTCAAAGATATCTTCAGAAGAAGTATGAGATGCGAGTTGAAGAATTTGTTTTTTAAGCTGTATTATAGTATCTTTTGGTTCTTCTAATCTTATTTTGATTTCATATTCTAGCTCAGCTTTGTTTAGGAGTTCGAAGAAAATAATTCTATCCATGATTAAAAAGTTAAAGATAAAGTAGATAAATTAAAAGGGAGAGAGAGTCAAGAGTCCGAGTTATTATTAAGAAGGATTCTAAAACAGCCTACTTGAAATATTCAAGAGCGTTGAAGGACTGTCATGTGTGACAGTCTATACTTTTGCGCTGAAACAGCGCCAATAATAGTTCGAGCCCACGACACTAAACCTATTTTGATGAGATTCGTAGATGATATAGATAAATATATGATTTAAGTATTTAAGAGTATAAGTAGATTATGTGACGTAATAAGATGAAAATGATGAAAATAGTTACCAAATATAATCTCTTGTGGAAGTTTTTTTTTTAGAATTTAGAGAATATGTTTAAGATCAAGACTTGATTTTGCGTTAGGCGCCAAAATGTAACAAACTTGCTTATTCCTTGATGAAAGGAGTAAACAGATTTATACATTAAAAAAGTAATTAGGGGAAAATGAATTTAATAAATGATGAAATGAAAAATACAATAAATTAGTACAAAAGTGAAGGGCAGGTTAACCGAGAACGTTTTAAATATCTCCGCAAATCTCTGAGCGTGATAGTAACTGAAGACAAACTTGCAGTCGTAGAAAGCTGGCTTGATTAAGATGAGCTTGACCACGACGAACTTGATGCAGGGCGATTTGGTAGAACCCACCAGCAGACACGTACCGCCCAATGCCAGGCTCGTCAGCTCGAAGAGCAGCTTCCAGCAGACAGGTAATGAGCCCCAGTGCCAGGCTCGTCAGTTCGCAAAGCAGCTTCCAGCAGACAGTTAGCAACAGCCACGGCAGCACTAAACGAAGGCCGCTCTTTGACTCCACCAGGCTGTGCTCAAAACTCAAGATATGACAGATCTTGACTCCAAACTAGACTTAGCTGTTTTCTTGATTTTAGACTATACTGATTTCTCGTGTCCAGACTGAACCGACTCTTAACTCCAGACTAGAACCAGGGCATCTGTCAGAAATCCCTTTTATACCCTGATCTTCCGTTTCTTTTCTTCCAATCATTTTTTTAGATTCAAAACTGCTGCGCTCTAGTAAGACGCAACCTGCCAGTATTAAAAACAGCCAGTAACAATGGTCAAAAACCCTGCACATAATATTTTTAGAAATATAACTCAGAATATCTTTACACAGCAAATATTCGCAATTAACTATAAAATACAACAATTTGAACTGACGAATTGATGATAATAATTTTTAGTAATATATAATCTAAATGAAACCTTCATAGAGAGTTTGGTTGGTTACAATTAAAAATAAAAGTAAATGACAGCTGACAAGTTCGATGTAAACAATGTCACAACAAAGAAAACTAAGAAAATATTTATAAAAATGAAACAAATCGTAATATGCTAATGGAAAACCAATAAAAGTATGAATATGGATGATAAGTGTGAGTATAAAGTGTCTGTAGTAGGCAGATACTATAACCTACGAATTTTCGAAATCTTCGGTTATCTTAACCGAAAGTCTTTGGATATCCTTCTCTAACATCATAACGGCTCCATAAGTCAAAATGAAGCAAGTATGTGAGTTCAGTTGCTATTTTAGCGCTCTTTCTATGGTTTAATTATTATTCTATCATCGAAACGCACACCCAAAAGTACACGTAAACAAATGAACGCGCGTTGTGGTAGCCAATATTAGTAGTGCCACTGCATATTGATAGTGCTAGGATTTAATGTAAGTCCCGTCTTTACTTATTAATAAAAATAGAATTACGAGTTTAACTTGTTAATATAATTTTAAATCACTGAAGGATACGGTAGCCCGCAAAATTCAATTTTTCTTACGTGCAATCGAAAAAATGCAGTGTTGCCAGATGACCGTCTCGTGTTCCCCCCAAACTTTCCCCGAAATCCCCCCAAAATGCAGATTTTGAAGAAAAACACCCCACAAATGGCACTTTTTAAAATTAATAAAATTGTTATGTTTTTTTTTAAATGAAAACGTAAAACAATTTTATACTATTTCAGCAAAAGCTTCCATTACACAGTCAGCATCGTTACTCGCGTCGTATGCAGTGCCGTACATTTTTCTGAGTTAATCTCTTTAGCATATTGGGTTTGAATCCTTCTAGTAAGAAGTATCTTATTCTCAAGATAGATTCAGCAGTGTAAATCTAGTCTGATCCCGTTCAGTTGTTATATTTTTAATCAAACATTCAATTATATGAATAAAACAGATTAGTTTTGTTCATAAAAATCCCCCAATTCCCTCCTAACCCAGTTTTTTCCCTCCACGAATCCCCCCAAAAAATCTATCCCCCCAATTGTCCCCCTATAGCTTTAAAAAAAACCCAGATTTGGGGGGATTTCCCCCAATCTGGCATCACTGAAAAAATGCAAGAACAGGAACGTCAATGACCTCAAACTGTCAATGTCAACTGTCACTTGAAAAAAAGGATTATTAAATAAAAGCTTTTAAAAAAAACAACTTGTTTAAAGGTAGTTGCACAATTTTTGCCAGACACCGCGCCGCTGCCATCCGTCGCTTCGGTGATTGGGCTGAAGGGCCCCTTCTTGTGTTGCCATATACAGGGTGTTGCTGAAAAATGCTGAATTTTGGAATTTTACAAAAATTTAAATTAAAAAGTACTTATAAAAAAACCGGTGTGGCAAGGAATGAGTTATAGGGCGTGAAGAGATAGCAAATGACCTCTCCTTTCGGCCTATTCGATTTGGCAAACGATGCACCAAACACCCTGTATAACGATCGTATACCCCAAAAAAATCGTTTTCAATTTTCAGAGTTTACAACCTTATTTTATTTGATTTTGTGTATTATTAATGAAATCTTCATAAATCTATCTACCCATTTTTGATATGGCTGCAAAGATCTTTTACAATATATACTAAGTAGTATAAAATACTTCAAATTATATAAATCTCAACAGCAGACCAAAGAGTTGAATACAGAATACCCACCCCGGGTATTCTGTTTTTGTTTATAAATCTGTTTCTTTGTTCCGTTTTTACTAAATTTATCTGTTAAAATATCTAATAAATAATCGCTCGCATGCAGCATTCGATACCGGTATACATAACAGAGATTTACTGAAGCTAGTGATATTCTTGTACTTGGGCGTGCCATCACTGTTAGAAATTTTCCCAACTTCCACCCAAAATAGTTCACAAGAAAGGGCCGAGCCAGTACTCGAAGATTGTAACAAATTAATTACAATCCCGATCAAGTTTAAGGGTACTTTATTCTTTGTCAATTAACTGCATTTGTTCTGGCTGTACTTCGTATGGAAAAGTTTCTATTATATTTCTTAAACTGCGAAATTCTGTATTCACGGCAATACCGCCGTGGGTCTAGAAATTTCGGTTCACGGATTTTTTTATTTTCAATAGGCAAACGTTTTTAATTGTGTGCTCAACTCAACTAAAAAAGATTGGCACCTTCTGAAAAAATCTGCAATTTGTTCTTTCATGTTTATGTTTTCCCTATGTTTGATTAATTCTTAACCCACTTGGATCCCTAAGTACATATTCATGGCAAATAAATTCCAGTCCGGGAAATTCCCTAGAGGGAACCGAAGCCCCTGAACATTACACTATACCTACAAAAATACTAATGCTTGGAAAAGTTGATAAAATAAACCGAAAAAGTATTAAAATACTGAATATGGTATCACTGATCGGGCAAAACCTGCTGAGATTTGTTCAAAGGGCACAAAGCATAATTGAAATAGGTGTTTAATTACGAGGCCAACATTGTTTAATTAATGTGGAAGCGACAGGGAAGTCCGCTAAATGAAAAAAAATCTTACCTACCTGCAGGCAAATAAACACATTTGCAGCCAATGGCAATAATGGATTCGTTTTAACGAAAGTTTATTTAAAAAATACTTCTTTTAAGGTTGACTTAAAAATTAAATCATAAAATAACAATTAACGATGTTCTGCCCAGCTTTAGTTATGGAATAAAACTTGTGGAGGTCTATGGGAAGGAAATCTGTCCCTCGGCTTTCGGTGTTTTTAACCAACTTCTAGAAAAGGTAGGTGGTTATTAATTATTTTATTATGATATTTCTTCTATGTGGATGAATTCGCCGATTTGTACTGAAAACAATATCTATACATTGCTGCTATCCAATAGGAAGGTCATTTATGCCTTTGCGATAGTGGTGATTTAGATTCGACAAACTGTGTGAAAGCATTTTGTACTGCCTCCTGAGAAGAAAACTTTTTATCACGTAGAAAATTGTCCAAATCACGAAAAATATGGTAGTCCGTTGGAGCAAGGTCTGGCGAATACGGAGGGTGAATGGTTTCTAATTTCAGTTCATAGTTAAAACAGTTTCTCGTGCTGTATGAGGTCTCGCGTTAACATGGAGCAATAATGGTGAAGATCGATTCATGAGTCGGGGCTGTTTCACTGCTAGTTTTGCTATTATTGTTCGGAGTTCGGCACAGTAGACATCTGCCGTTATTGCTTGACCAGATCTGAGAAAGCTATTGTGAATAACACCTTGCTGAGACCACAAAACAGTTACCATTACCTTTTTATTGGTAAGCTTTGCTTTAGGACATTGTTGCGGCGTTTCGCTTACGGTTATCGTAAAGAATCCACTTTTCATCACATGTCACAATTCCATCCAATATTCCTTCATTTCTGTATCGATTCAACAAGGCAACACAAGTTTCAACACGCGTTTCTTTCTGCAGATCAGTCAAATCATGAAGCACCAATTTTTCATATTTTTTTATTTTTTTTGACGCAAATGAGTCATTATTGTTTTATTGGTAAGGTAACGTTAAACCATGCCGCTGATTCCTGGGTAGTTTGGCTCGGATCTTCATTGTTATTCACCTGTGTGGGCGGTATTCCACGTGGTTCGTTCTTCAAATCAAAGTTTCCATCACGAAAGCGTCTAAACCAAAATCGCAAGGTGCGTTCATTAGCAGTCCCCTCTCCGAATGATGGCTGATCCATTCGTCATGTTCGTGAACGGGCGCTATCAGTTGTGCCTGGTCATCTCTTAGTTGCCATGGCTTATTTCTAACTAATTATTTAAATGTCTTTTTTTGTTTTACTATGGACACTTAAACGTGCATGTCTTGCTACATCGTTATCAAATAATGTACCATCTGAACATGAATGATGTAGGTAACCAAGGTTTTTGTAACAAGATTCTGATTTAAAAGAGTGTCCATCGAGTTTCTTGCCCATTCTTTTCCATAGAGATCTACGCTTTGGAATGGGCAACTACAGTACAACTTGTACACTCACAGTTATTATGTCTTGTGACTGGGACTGTAGCTTCATTTTTATTGTTGACAAGAACTTCATAGGTACCATGAGAAAAAAGTTTTACTAAAAAATCTCAAACAATGAAGGTTCTATGTCAATTCACAGAACCTATTATCAGAATATATTATTTAATAAAATAGTGCGTGGAGTCCCTCCGCGCGGAAGAATTGAAACTTCGTAATACTGCACGCATGCGTTCCAGCCACGCATTTACTCTCTTTAATCGTTATTTTATTAATAGCTTGTAAATAATATTTTATCGAGGTTATTCTACTCATGGAAATTGAGCTAAGGCTGGTCACACCGAAGAGTCGAATGCATGGCTGTTTGCACGCCATCTTGCGTATCTAGTAGAACTACGAAGTCACAAATCTTGTAATACTGCTATCTCTTAGTGATATTTAGAAAATATTCCCCCTCCATGGTAGCGTTAAACTTGTTGGAAGTCGCTTATGAAGTTTCACTTCAAAAACGCAATTTCATTACCCCTATTAAATATTCTACGCAACAACTCAAGCGTCAACTATGTGTCGGACAGACTTTGGCCACAAGTGTTGGCACATTAATATGTGCTTTGTGGCCTTTGAAAAAAAATACATTTGGGGACGAAAATAAAATCAACTAATATAATGTTGCAATAATGCATAAATGCAATACTACTGTATAGTTGATACATTTTATAAAGATATCTGATGTTTTGAATTTCATCGACGAATACGATTCACTTTATTTCAACTGACCTGTTCTGTGCATATATATAATTTTTCTATCCATTTGTTTTATTCCCGTTTGAAAAACACAAGGGAAATAAGCTGCACATAATATGGAAATGGGAAAGAAATAATTGAATATTGGAAAAATTCAAAAACTTCATCTAGCAACTCTGTTAGTCGCTGTCAATCGCAATCTGCCATCTGGATTTGTGTTTTGTTGAGGAACAAATTGATTTTTTTTTTATTTCTCAGAAAACTGTATAGTTGTTGTTGCTACATAGTTGTGTTTTATACAAAACGCACAGCTCAGTTTACTATATTATGCATATGTAGTGGATAAGAAATAGAGTGAGTTGACTCTTCGTCTAGGAATCTTCTCAATAAATCTTTATAACTTTATCATGGGAGGTGGAGATTTGGTAAGGTTTATTTATTTATATCATCTGGGGTCACCAATAAGGGATGTGTTACGTACCATTACAATTTATTGATATGAGAACCATTCTATTCAGCAGGTCCTGGAGTGGCTCTGATTGCTCTGAATAGCATGGTTTTAAAAAACTATCGATTTCTATGTTTCTGTTCTAGAATTCTAAGAAGTCATGGCATCCAAATACCATGAAAAATCAGGAACGTGTGTGGAAGGCGGAACAGGCTGCGGCTGAGGAGAAAAAGCGGATGGTAGAGTTACAACGTGAACGCGCGGAAGAACGGGATCGTGCTGAACTGAACAGTCTCATGAAGCACAGCAGTAATTCCCCTGCTAATGATAACCGATTGTCTTGGATGTATGATGTAGGTAACTTAATTTTTTAGCTGTTGGTATGTGACCATGGTGTAATTCTGCCATCCCAGTGTGTCCAGATTTACAACTTCTGTGCTTTATTTATATTGATTTTCTGTGGGGTTTTATATTTATTTAAACCTAAGAGAACAACAAATAAGGTTGTTTTTAAAGTTATGTAGTAAGTGCTTCATTTAAATGTACAAAAAATTGTTTCAGAAACCTGATAAGAAAGTTGATCAAGAAGCATATTTGCTTGGTAAATCAATTGATAAAAATGCTGAACAGTCAGATAAACCTGAACAAGATGTGATACCGGCAGTATCAAGAAGAGTAGTTGGCTCTAGTATGTTAACTTCAGCTGGTGACACACAAGTAGACATGTCTAGAAAGATTCGTGAAGATCCATTACTTTTGATAAAAGAGCGGGAGCGGGCCGCTCGTGCTGCCTTGTTGAACAACCCCTTACAACGACGCCGATTAGCTGAGTTGCTAAGAAAAGAACAGGTAAATGTCATCTTAGTTTCCTTTTATCTGATCACCAGACTTTTACAATTATCATTATGTATTAGTATTTAAATCAATTTATCACAACAGAATGGTATTTTATTTTGCACTATATCACAATGCGGTCCTTTTTGACCCAACGGTTAAATAGAAGAGAAGGCACTGTGGCATTAAGTTGGCCTGTGTACCTGAAGTTTAAATAAAAACTATTGAATATTTTTTAAATAATATGCATATTTTTTTTTACAAAATTTGTTCCACTTCTACTGTGCCGATTTAAACGTCACTGAAATGTGAGTGAACTATGCTACAACTCTGCCTAACCCTTCGGGGAAATATACGCGTGATGCTTGTTATATTAGGTAATTAATGTTTCTTTTTCAGGATTTAAGAAAAGAAAGTAAATCCAAGAAATCACCCAAAAAGAAAGACAGAAATCTTGATGATTTACTTGCAGCCAAACTGAATGCTCTAGGAGGACAGAAGAGTATAGATTTGGCAACCCTTCTAAACTCTGACGATTCTTCACCTGATTCATCCCGAGACGACAAAAAACAAAGCAAAAAGAAGAGAAAGAAATCGAAACAGAAAAAGAAGGAAAAGGAACGGAAACATTCATCAGATAGTGATAGTGATGATGAAAAATATAAATCTAAAAAAGAGAGTAGGATTGACGATACAAAAAGCAGTAAAAGATCTTCTGATCATCATGATGATAGGAAAGAATCCCGAAAAAGGAAAAGTTCTGAAAGAGAAAAATATTCCGATGGTGAAGTTACACCTAAAAGATACCAAGGAGATACTTCAGAACGGCATGTTTCGAGACGAGACTATGAGACAGATTACAAAAAATCGCGTTACAATGATAAGAAAAATTATGATAGTGGACATTATTCGGGAAGGCAGTATACTAGAGAGAGAGACGAAAAAAGGAAAAGTAAAGATGTGGATAAAAGGGAAAGCAGGAAGCGTGGTGGCATGACTGAGGAGGAAAGAGCTGCTAGGTTAGCGGATATGGCGGCTGCGGGAGCGGAGCGAGAGGTGCAGCGCGGTCGGCGCGTGGCCTCGCAGCGTGCCGCCGACGCTGAGTCCGAGCGCGCCGCACCTGCACCCCGCTCTGCTCAGCTCCGCGCGCTGCCAGACTCGCTCGAAAGCCGCATTCACTCCACCAGACATTACATACAACGTGACAAGCGCCACATGAATGAACATTTCGCTCGACGATGATCATTTATTTTATTCAAGAAAATAAATATAAGCACTCAATAAAATCATAATGAATGCATTTATTTAATAAATTTAATGTTAATTATAAATATTTCATTTTTTATTGTTCAGTAATGTTAATCCATTATATTTTGAAGCAACCGACACTTCCGTCATGTCATCTTGTCAATCCAGTGGAATCTTCTCCTTTACAATCTGCAACATTAATTAGATATTTTAGAAACATTGAACACGTATTTAAAAAAAAAAACGGGTTGCACTCCGGGAGTGCCGGCAGAAGTGAAAACTTGATTATTAACGTTGTCATTTTTGACATTTTGGAATGGTTAGGGAATAATTTTGCACGAATTGCCTTAATTATCAGTATAAAAGTACTATCATTTATATGGTAAAATACAATATTCATTTATTGCGCTATCGTACACAAACATGACAATTTATATTACATAAAAAATTTAACACTTTAGAACATTCTCCAGTTTTGGAAACCCAAACTCGATGACAGATGTCATAAAGTTCAAATTCCTTTGTAACCTAATGTAATCTGATGGTCACGTGTCCTGACGAGAGTTTAGCATTTTTATCCCATCACAAAAGTGCACAACGCCGCTAAAGAATATTTCACTTCAAAAAAAGTAATAAGAGATTTGTGATCGTTTTACGGGACTTGTGAAGCAATTTTGTAGTTTATAGTAGGTCCATGTCGCCTATGTCTTGACAAAATCGCCCTTACTTAAGTCGCAGTTAGGGCTTAGTGGCGTTTCAGATTAGTGCATTTTCGGCGCGTATAGGCGTTTTTGGAAGCGCGTGTACCGTGTACCATGCGCAATTGGGTGCACCTTTGTAGCTTAAAACCCAAAAAATGAATTAAGTTGTTTTTTGTCCTGGCGAACAGGTCGAATAATAGTACCTGAATATGACTCAAATTCTTGACTAGGTGTTGTGAACAGTCTTTTAGCCACAATGCAGAAATAAAAGATTAGATTCATGAAGGCAGATAATTAGCTGTCCATGGTTAGGTAACAATGCCTTCGTGCCTGTACCTCCGCGCACATCCCGGCATAGATGGGGTCAGTGTCCCAGGGCCCGCGCTCGGGCAGCGGTAGCGCGCGGCGCCGCAGCTCGGCCACGAGCTCGCTCACGTCCATGATGGGGATGGGGTCGAGCGGGCGCGCCAGCCCCGCCAGGTACTCCACGTAGTGCGCCCTGCAAGTACAGACGTGGTCAACACACCTCGACGAGGCCCCGCTTGTAGAGGCCCTCTAGCGTGCCGTAGGGCCGAGGTGGCGGCCGGAGCGCGGCGCGCTTCACCAGCGTCTCGAGGTCGTCCACCCCCAGGATCGGAAGCGGGTCGATGTTGCAACGACGAACCAACCGACTCAGGTATTCCAGGTAATGATTCCTGCAAGCACATGCCTCACTCACCGCTTCGCTCGCCTCGACCGTCACAGACATCAAAATCACCTTACAACAGCCTAGAGACCTAGGCTATATAGGGTTCATCATCACTCAGCCGAAAGACGGCCATTGCTTGACATAGACCTCCCATTGCTACAAATACCTTGAGGTTTTTGTTACGGTTAGTAAGTTGATATCGTAGGTATCCAAATACCTAGTTAATTAATTATTATCAAGTAGTGATGTAGGTAAGTATGGTAATTCATCTTAAATTCACAAATCCATATATTTGTAACTGTGAATGAACGTTGTTTATTCTTAGTGGCCTCAATAGTAAACATAGACCATGTTATATCTACGCAGTGCCAGGTACCAAGATGCAAAATGTTCCGGGGGGTATAGCGCGCGGTATTTGTGGCCCACTCCGCCTGCTTAGTGATCGGGCCAGGACGTCCACTGACAATAGCGTATATCGACAATATTAAAATTTAGCGATTATGGCCAATAACATTTGCCGCCCCAAAAAAATAGGATAAATCTTCGGTATTGTGGGAGCGGTAGTGATATACACCTATAACGGTGAATTAACAAAAATAACCAATAATATTACAATTTCATATAAGTTTCACAAGTTCAACAGGGTTTAAATTAATTCACAACCAGCATTAAGACAGGGTGGCCGTCCAATCACTTTGACATAGGTACCGCAGCGTGGCACCGACACAGTCACTGCCGCGTACTAGTGGCATGCAGAGGTATAGCCGCAGCCCGCAGTGAACCTCACACACATACTCACTTGCAGAGCCCTGCATAATTGTTGGGTGCTTCATTGCCACAGGTGCCGTCTACGAGCCCTGTCGGTGTTTCTCGTTGCAATTGTACGAAACATCGCCCCGCACTGCCTTCCTCTGCGTTTGTCTCATATGTGACGTTGTTCATCTACGACAAGTAGAGGGAACGGAATTTAGTACACAAATTCTTATAAAACATAACTTTACGGTGTTATGGCAGTCCATTCCATACCCAACCGACAGTACTATTGTCGTAAACCCCTCGCCAACTGTCCCATCTAGCAATTTACACTTTTTCAGGGCAATAGTTTTTCTGTTTAGCGCAACAATCACGTTACTATTAGGTGTACCTACTGTAATACTTAGCCTTAGAAAATCCTAGTATTATTGCAATATCCGTACTATTGTAAATTAAGAAAGATTTTCACTGTGGTCCAGTGATCACAACTTCGCAAGCGCTACTTTTGAGCATGAGGTTCCTGGGTGTAATTCCCAGGTCGGAAGTCGTATACGTTTCTTTTCGTATACGTCCAGTCTTAAACGTTTTTCTATCATAAATTTGTTAGTATCAGCCTTGTGTCTGAGTTCATGCCCGTTGATGGCATTAGGCTCGCCAAGCACCATAAGTTACACCTACACCTTTGAGGAAATAAATGCTTGATGTTATGTTAAGAAATGATGTTGTTTTCATAAGACCTATTATTGGGATTATTGCAGAAAATAGTTCCTAAACAGACTCAGATTCCTATCGTCCTAAACTTTAGCACGATTGGAAACTTAAATCATGATTGGCTAAATTGGATGCAGCTTACTTCGCAGTAGAAAATAAAATTCAGAAACACATTCCGAATGTACCCGTATTTATTTAAATAGGTGGATTAGGTAAATCTATGCGAATAAATGATGGTGTCAATAAATCACCATCTGTAGGGTCAGCAGAAATGGTACTTCGATACTCTTAAAATTTTAAAGGTACCTACTTAGTTCATTCTTGAAATTCAATGTGTTTGATTAATCTTGCGTATTTACCTGAAGTAAAGTTTGTAACTCATGTGGTTCCTTATCCCTTAAATAAAACAGACAGTTTCGGGGGTGATGCGCGTGTAGACCTAGCTTTGCGCAGTAGTCACTCAGCCCGCACCGGGCACCCATTGTGAAGGGCTTCCCGCAGCCATAGCAGAATTCGTATTTGCATTGAGTACATGTGAAATGCATGCAACCTCCTCTGAAATTATTTCAAAAACATATGTAATGAGCTACCGCTCTACTAACATAAATATAAGTGGCCTCCAAGAGTTACCTAGTTATTTTATTTAACTGTTAATGTATTGTCACAGTATTAATGAAAATTGTAGCTATGTACAAGGTTATTATTGAATAAAACGGGCAGTAATTATGCATTTACTGATAATTATGTTACTTTTAACCGACTTAAAAAGGAGAGTACAAGAACAAACCTAATTACACCAAGCCCACGGCCTAATTGATCACTTCGGTTTTTTGCTGGCATATGTCGACAAAATATCAATTACTATCAACAAAAGTGGGATATTTACCATGTTGTTGTGTTTTAGTGATGATTTCAGTTTAAAAACTTTTAAGTGAAACATTTCAACTAGGTAACTTTTGGGGGCCACTGTATGTAGATAATAGTTTGGTTAGGTGCTGCATCCTTAATTAAGTTAACTTTAAGAAGCTTACATTGATAATCCATAACTTTACATTATTATATTGAAGAAATAAAATTCATTCATAAGTACCTGGAGAGGGAGTATTTAAAGTGACACCGTGGACACTCGAGTCCATTGTCTCGCAAATGTTGTTGTATTGCAGTGACCGACCGCTCCGGATCGTTGTCCTCTAGCCACGCAGTATACTGATCACAAGTTAGTCCTTCGTGATTTGTACTCCACTGTGGAAAAATATTAACATATCAAATCACTGATTGTAAAAAAAAAACTAACTAATATCACTATACTATAGTCTATTTGAATGAAACTTGCCGGTTTTCTACACGATGCGCAACTTATGGATCGACATTCTGGGCAGCGTATTTTCTTTTGTTTCGGATGAACAAAAAATCCTGAAGAACATTCCATACACCACCTGAAGTTTGGATCTCGAGCTAAGGTTCGGTCTCGTAACTGTTAACAATCAAGTATTACCCATTTATACGCTAAATAAATATGATAAAGATTTCTATACCTACTTGGTAAGTTAACTATAACATTGTATTATCATTTTATACTTATTTACCTTTCTTTGAAACAACTCGTGCACATCTATTTCAAGCAGAGTTTTTAAAAGTATGTCCAGATGAGCAAAATATTCAAGCCAGGCATCTTCAGGTAGACTCTCCAATTCTGGAAGTTTACAATAGGGACATACGCAGTCAGCGATACTTCTCTCCGTTATTTGTACAGTGAAGTAAAGGTGTGCGCATTCCCGGCAACATCGATGCGTGCAACGCAACATTGACACCATCTGCAAAATAATCAAATAATATTTTTAATGTGACTGAACATTTAGCAAGCAAGAATTAAATATTAATTTAGTTTCTTACCTCATGCTCCGGTAGTCGAGATGCACAGAGTTCGCAGTCTTGATATAAATAAGCTAGGGCAGATGTCAGGTCAACGCACTCAAGCGCAGCTAGCAGCGCAGCCGGCGGGTCTGCACCTTGTGCTATCAGCTCCACCGCGAGCTGCGCTTGCTCCCATGTTTCTGTTGCACCCTCCGCGAGTAGCATTCGCGCTTGCCTCTAAAAGATAGTTTATTTATGAATATTTTTAAGAGTTTCTTTTTGTGTTAATTAAAGTGACTTGTGAGAAACTTACCTCTGGTGAACCTTCTGGCAGTCGGACTTTAGCCAAATCTATGATTTGACCAGACACCCTTCGGACAGTAACTGGTGGAGGTGGAGATGGCGGTGAATGTGTTGATTCTTCAGTTGGCTTTATGATTAGTAACTGTGAGTCTTCCGAATCACTATCGGTCCATTCATCTTCTGTACGACAGGTTTCGCGGAAAAATGGCTTCTTTTCTTTCGGAGACGTAGTTGTTTTAGGAGGCGAGAGTTGTTTTTCCTGTATTTGTTTTAAGGGTGGGGCAGGAGCTGGTTTTTTCTTATTCAACGTTGAAGTGGTTGCTATCACCTCGGGCATCTCTGATGTGGTGGGAATAGGTTGCGAAGGAATTGCCTTGTTGTTAAAAAGTCTAGTTTGTAATTGCCTTACATGACCACTTTGAATGTTACCAAAGTGAGATTTAGGAGGAGCAGGGGCAGGATATTGTTTAATTGATGTTCGACGTACTGGGACCTTTGAAACAATTAGTTTGGGAGAGTTTTTATCATTCTTTGACTTATTATTAGGTATGGTTCTTATCAGTTTAGGTATGTTAGACTTAGTGGCTATAGAGTTTTTAATACTGTTGTTATCACCGGGCATATCAACTGAAAATTGATCAGGTATCTGTTTTATATCAATATTGGCGCTCTCTGTTTTTTTCGAATCTGAAGGGTTATTTCCTATAGAGTTTACATTGCTTCCGTCTTTTTCTTCAATGTTTAAAGTTATAAGTGGAGCGTTTTGACTGTTGGTTGGAAGTGGTTGCTGGGGAACTTTAATAAGTAATACTTGTTCAGAGTGGTTGTCAGAAGAATTATTTTCATCAAATTCTGATTGTTCTAAACCTGGCTGTATCATTATTTCTTTAGAATCAGATTCAGGTGTGGCCTCATGCTGTAATTCAATATCTTGGTCATTAATAGAATCATCATTCTGTTTTTGCTCAACGGTTTCTAGAACAGCATTCAAAACAGGATGAATATTTTCGGAAAACACTAACTTAATCGGTGCTATAGCTTTCAATGTGGATAAAATTATTGCCTCTCTTGCAAATAGTTCTAGGTTTTTTGGAGTAAGATCATCTTCAGTGGTTTGTTGTACTGTCTGTTCACTAATAGCAACTTTATCGACATTATTTTGAGTATTAAGCTCTTCATAAATTTCTTCGAAACTATTAACACTAATAAACACATTATTATTCACATCTTCTTTTCTGGAAGGCCTTAAAACATCTTGTGACTGTGGTTCATTTACTTCCACTTTAAAAGTATGTTCTTCTTGTAATGTTCGTGCTATAGAATCGAGCATTTCAATGTTTGCGTGTTTGAAATCTTCTAACTGGTTTTCTACATGGTCTAAAGCTTCTTCAAAATTCTCATTTTCCTCAGAGCTTGTAATAGACTGTACCGCTTGCCGCTTATCAGATGGATCCTCATCTTCGGAACTTGTTACTTCTTTTTCGTCTGATGTAAGGTTGTCCGTTCTTTCTTCAGTGTCGCTATAGCTCGATTCTTGTTCATCATTTGTTTCATCGCTGCTAGATTCAGCTTCACTTTGTGATACAGTTCTGTCGTCAATAGAGTTAATATCGGAATTAATTTCTTCTTTCATCTGTTGAATAAGTCTTTGCGTGTTATCCACAATATCTGTTAAATTGTTGGATTTTTCATCTAGTTGTCTGTGATTCCTAGTGTCTGAAAAATTTTCTTCAGATTTATTCAAACTTTTTGGAAAGTGGTTACTATTACTTTCTAAAATATTATCATTATGAATTTTTTGATTCGTAATATTTGATTGATTAAAAACGGGGCTGTCAGTTTGTGCATTTCTTGTTTCATCGATTTCATTGACCAATTCTACTAAAATGTTATCTGTTTGTTCATTTTTAAGAGTTTTATCATTAATTTGTTTAACTTCTGGTGACTGTTCAATTTTAACGTTCTGACGATGTTCATTTTCATTTGGAGTTTCTGCCTTATGACTATTAGACCTATTCACTTTTGTACTTTGTTTCTGTTTTAAGTCATTCGGTAAGACTGAGTTATTTCCATTTAAAACTTCAGGTTTGTTAATTTTTTCGTTAATATTAGGTAATGGACTTGATCTTGTTAAGGCATTGTAGGCATCTATAAAATCATTTTCAGATTGAATTAAATCAATCGGTTGTGTTTTTGCACTAACATTAAGATTCGCTTCGGGTTCGTATGATGTATTGCCAGATAGTAGTCCTTGTAGAAGCAAGTTTTCATCAATCGAAGGAACTCCAGCTTCTTGGAGAAGTATTTTTAATTTTTTTGCTACATCACCCGTTTTCTCAACAATTTTCCGGTCACTGCATTTATTTTCTAGAACGTTTGTTTCTCTTTCGTAATCATTCACATTTATGTGTAGTGGTAAATACATCCAGTCGTCGTCTTGAAATCTAGGCGGTGTCGGTGCTTCAAACTCATCTGAACTATCTTCTGCTGAAATGTAAAGTGAAGGTTATGACGTGGTAAGATGATGATGTGATCTTGTAATGCAACGATATTGTTATTGGTTTGTTGTTCTTTTAAGATTACCGCGCATGCGGTGAGAGTGGCGGGATGAGGAGCGAGGAGGAACTGCGTCGTCGTCCGCGCCCACGGGGGAGCCCCAAACATGCCCGCGTAGCCTTCCTTCCTCTCCGACGCCCATAAGCTCCGTCTGAAAAGAAACGTTTTATTTGATTCATCTCATGCGTGGATGCAATTTTCGTGCTTTCTTGTACAAAATCAGGCAAAAAACTCTGATTTTCTTTTAATCTATAAGTACTAATATTATAAAGCTGAAGAGTTTGTTTGTTGAAGTGAAACTTCTTAAGCGACTTCCAACAAGTTTAATGCTACCATGGCGGGGGAATATTTTCTAAAACTCACTAAGAGATGGCAGTATTACAAGATTTGTGGCTACATAGTTCTACTAGGTACGCAAGATGGCGTGCAAAAAGTCATGCATTCGACTCTTCAGTGTGGCCAGCCTTCGCTCAATTTCCATGAGTAGAATAACCTCGATAAACTTATGTAATAAAAATAATACAAAAAGAAAACAACAAACTAATAGTTAGAAGCTCAATAAAATAAGGAGAGAGAATGCGTGGCACTCGAACGGATGCGTGAAGTATTACGAAGTTCCACTTCTTTCGCGCGGAGAGACTCCACGCACTATTTTTTGCTTGAACGCGCTTATCTCAGGAACGATAGCCCATTTATCGAGGGAGGCTATAAGCCATATATCATCACGCTACGACCAATAGGAGCGGAGCAGCAATGAAACATGTTGATAAAACGGGGAAAACGAGACGCAGACGAAGTTGCGCTAGACAGCTAGTTTTATTATATTTCCATTTAAAAAGTGCATGGCATCGATTTCATTTCTATAAAGACGAAACAAATCGATACCATGATTAAATTTAGACGCCCGAATTTTGAAAAAGTCGACTAAAGGATAGAAAATGTTGAAAAGTTTCAAAATAGATTTCTGGCTATGGCTTACCTGTCGTTTGTGTCTATCGACACACTCTGTCACAGCCGGCCACATAGCTCCTCTATGCCTAGCGAGAGCAGCTCTCGCTTCCAATTCTGTGACATTGGCGGTCGGTGCCAGACGTACGGCGGCGGCGCGCACCCCGGCGCAGAGACTTGGCCAGCGCTCCCGCAACCAAGCTAATGGTGATGCGGGACTCTGTGTTAGAGCTGCTTGTACTTCAGCAGCGCTAAAACCCAGCCTTTCGGCTTCACCCATCAATTGAGCTAACTCCATTCCTCTTTCTGCTTCTCGCATACTGCTAGCGCCAGCTAGAGCTTCAAGTGAAATCGCTCGAGTGGACTGTCGGTCAGGAGATGCCGCCTGCGAAGAAAAAGAATAACGGGGCGAGTTCATAGGAGATTAATAATAAACATAACTAGTGCCGTTCGTCAGGTAATTGGATACTTCTATGGTAAAATATTTGTACCTCAGAGCCATAATAGGTAGATCGGCGATTAGGACGAGTACGACGTAGGTCTAGATGAGATGCACGGCGGGCCAGGCGACTGTAACTGTCTCCCCATTCACCTCCAGGGCTGCTGTCACGTTCGCGCCACTCCCATCTATTCGACCCACCTGGGCCAGCTGTACGGACGCTTCGATCACTTTCCTGAATAATGAATGATATTAAAATTTGCTGTACCTAATAACGTTCCTACAAGAGATAGCTGAAATTATTATAAGCGACTTACACGGGTATCACTGGACATAGAATGTCTGCTTTGAGATCTTTCTCTTCTGCTATCGTCTCGAAATCGTCTCCGCGGCCGTGATCGGGAAACGGACGGCGCGCGTTCCCATGCGGTCGAGTTCGGGACTTCATAGGTCTGTAAACATTTAATTTTGTAAGGCTGGCATTAAAGCAATCTTTTGATCAATATACAATTACAACTCCGCTAATAAATTCTGAATCCAAATTAATTTTGTAAATTTTAACATACCATAATATCACGCCTGTTATACCCGAAGGGTTCGGCTGAGGTGTACTTAATAGTGCACCCACATTTCGACAGTTATGTTTAAGTTCCATGTAATAGGGGGCCAGCCTATTACCATCAACCGGGCAAAAATCTAGAAATTCCTAATCGAAAAACCCAACATTTTTTAAATCTTAAAATTGAACTAAAAAAAACATACATTTTTAAAGTATTCAATATAAAGTAAACTCGAAGTACCACGCAAGTAGCATGCAACCATGCAAACTACATCGTAGCTTAGCGTAGCGTAGCCGCTATCTCAGGAAAGCAGCTTACTGCTTAGTGATTGCTGAATGCTATCGATTGCTCAAATTTAAGTCGAATAATGCCACTATTCCTAGTTGTGTTTTGCAGCACCCTTTTTAGAGAAGGTACAATACAAAACACTGTCGATAAACAATGTTTGTGGGTTGCTGTCCGATATGGCCTAAAGATTAAATTGATGGAGTAACGTGTTATAAAACGAATGCTCACCTGCGTAGAGATACTTTGAGGAGGTGGCGATGTACCGGTATTGGACACGTTACTCTTACTGTTAGCTAACGATGAGGAGTTCCGTTCAGTATCGGCGTCTTGAGGTGGAGACGTCCCAGTGGACTTTTTTTGGGCGTTTACTGAATTATTTATTTGCGATGAATTAACATACGCGTTGTCTCTGGGCGGTGAAGGCCCCACAGATATGCTGTGCCGCTTTGGAACTTCAGTCCGTGGTGATTCTTTGCAGTCGCGAAAAGGAGAGACTCGCATGGTTTTGTTAGTATCTCGTGAAGGAGATATCTCTGTACTCATGTCCGTTGTATTGGCATTTCGACCCTCTCTTGGTGGTGACGGTCCAACTGCCATATCATGTCTTCCCTGAAAGCTGTCGTTGTGATTATTGGTACTTGATTCTCTCGTCGGCGTGACGAGTCGGTTTATTGTTTTCTTAGGAGTATTGCTTTCTCGAGGTGGTGATGGTCCACATCCGGTTGATGTGCGGTCTTTTTTAGTATTCTTTTTCGGTTTTTCGGCCTCTGAAATTGAATACAATTAAAAGTATTTTCTAAGAAAGTTGAAGTGGGGTGTCTAAAATACAGGGTGTCTAAATAAATAAATAACGAGAGTATATAAAAAAAAATATTCAAATTAACCTCTATCAAAACGGGGTTCATCCACAACACGTGCAGGTGATGGTGATTGTTTATGAGTAATTTTCAGTCTTTCAACATTCTCACTAACATCCTTTAAAATCGGTTTAGGAATAGTAACGGGTGTTCGGCAGCAGATGGCACACACTCGAACTCCGGCCTCGTTCACGTAGGTGCAGTGTTCGCACTGCCAAGTCGAGCTCGGTGGCGGAGGAGCAGGTCCAAGAGAATCTTCCTTCTTTTCTTGTGGTTTACTTGGAGGGTCGTGATCACTTTCGCTTTCGCTCTCCGAATCGGCATCACTTGATGGAAGTGGCGGCGGTGACGGCGTGCGGTGCTTCATTCGTCGAGACGTTCGGGATCGCACGCTCATAGCCGGCGATGCAGCTCGTGATCCAGCGCGCGATGCTGCGCGAGAAACTGTACGACTTTCAGCTGAAAACGCAAATTCAATGGCTGACTTAATTTGTAAATCGTATCCTGTAATTTATTTAGTTTAATCAAAACGGTTGGCTACCAATCACATTAAATAGATCCGACCAATTAGATTTAAAAAAAAAAAGATGTTTACCTCTCCTGTAAGGTTGTGGAGTTTGCGGTGGATGCATATGTGGATGGGGTTGCATGTGAGTAGGATGCCCAGAAGTACAGCACGTGGGTGCCCACCCTTGGTTTGTGTTGGCCCAGGGGTGGTCGAGGCTGGCGCAGCTGCCGTACCGCCACGGCATGGGGGCGCAGTGCGCACAGCCCGCGCAACCAGTGGCTGCGCCACCGCTTAGTTCGAGTACTGATGCACCCCGACGTAAAGGTCGGCCCCAACCTTGCATCGTGGGAGCCATATTGTCTGAATTTTCCCACTGTTCAACTGGTACAGGCTAAAAAATTATAAGCATGTAAAGTATTTGTTTAGGAGCTGTATCAGATAGTATAAAATACATAAAGAATCACATTTACCATGTTCGGATGTAGTCCAAAACCTTGTAGTGATCCACGAGGGCGATTCCAAGCTGCATTCATGTGAGATAGAGTATTGGACTGTCCCTGGGCAGGTACATGCTGGGCCGCGGTGACATGCATGTTTGTTGGTAGAAACGGCATACTGCCCAGATGGTTTGGTGTCGGTGTTGTGGTCATTTTAGTTTGAACATGTAGGGGCATCTGTTGGTGCATGCTATGCTGGCTGTGTTGAGATTGTAAATGATTGCCGGCTGGCACATTAGGGGCCTGGCCGTGTGTGCCCATCATCATGGCCGCGTGATGCGGTGAGTTGAGAGTAGCACGTCGTTGGTCCATTAAGGGTGGCTTGGGACTAGCGCTCATTCTGTCGCCGCTCATCTACAAAACGATAATTTTAAATTTTAAAAACACTAAATTAGAATACTTATAGTTTAAATTGCACAATACATATTTAACTTGCCTTGTGTTTTCGCGGCGGTGGCACAGGTGGCGCTGCCTTTGGCGGAAGTGGCGGCCGTTCTTCGCGTAACTGGGATGGCGATAGTGCCTGCAACATGACAAGGATTATTTAGTACCTTCCTAAACATCGTCTATCAACTTATCCTGCTTTCCTCATTGATAAGCAGATGTCGGAATTAGGCAGAGTTATTTAAGTACCTAGTTGCATCGAAATGTTGATGGATTATGGATCTTCGCTATGTTGTGCGAACTACAAATATGGCAACATCGTGCGTGTGCGCGTTGGTACTTTGCAACTTCGGACATCCGATGTCGGATGGTTTAAATAGGGGTGCGGACTGGGTAAAGAAAACGACATTCTATTTTGTCCGTCAGACAGGTAATACAAAAATATTAGACACGTATTTTTTGTTTTATCAAAATATCAAAAAATTACTTAGTTAAAACTCATTAAAGTTGGAGAGTGGGGGCTCACTACGTCACAAGTAGGTATAAAACTTACCTACATGTGACGTCATGCGCTATTTCAACTCAATAAATCTCCGTAATTTTATGATCACGTGAAAAAAGAAACTCTTTTCAATAAACTACCCGACGGACAAAGAAAAAAAAATGGATTATCCCCTAAACTGTTTTATTTAAAATACATGGGATTTTCCTGCTCAATAAAGTAAATCTCGGGATTTGAGGCATATATTAAATCAGTGTAAGTACAAAAATAACTTTACCTAATTCCGATCTCTGTTGATAAGTGAAACATGGATAACTTTGCAGTGGATCGAAGCGGCTAAGTTTTGTTTATTTGGAATAGTATGAGATAGAACACAAGATGCGGGCTACAGCATACTTCACAGGGCAATGCAGTTACAGTGCCGCTCAAAGCGGTGTTACATTTATTTTTAGAGGTTCAAAGCTACATAGTTTCTGACCTGCCGCTGGTGATGTCTCCGTTTGGGGTGTCGGTGGTACATGTCGTCGCAGGAGGCGCAAAGCGCTCGCCTGCCGCACTCGGCACAGCGCACGCGCGCGCCTCCCCCGCCACACAGCCCGCACGATGCGCCTGCGTCGACCGGGTGACCTGGGGACCATTACACCATTGCGAATTGAATAAATTATGAGAATCTGAGCCCCTGTACACAGACAAGTAATAGATTTTGCAAGGTTCTCCATAAGGATCAAGTATCTTTTTTCAATCGCAGACAGAAACCGATTTTCGTTGCTTATAAGTTTCCATTCAAAATAACCTATACCATATAAATGGTGTAAAACACCTCATAACGAAGCCGAAAGGCACTGGTTCTCCCTGTCCTTGCGATCATTTTTTTGTTCTATACTATACCTGTGGGAACCTTCTAGTTACGGAGATATTAGGGGTCAAAGTACCAACTTTTTGACAAGTATTTTTCTAAATACAAGTTTTTAATGTAAGATTTTTACTTTTAACACCTCAACGACCCCCGTACTATTCAATCCGTCCATCAGCACAATGTTTTGAGTGCGTTACATTGAGTTCTACCACAAAACATGATTTTACACCCCCCAAAAAAAGTCGTTTCCCAGCAATAATTTTTGCGTAAAGTTACTTAGTTTCATGTACAGAATGCTTGGTTGACGGCTTCGTGATGAGGTGATTTACACGGTGTATAGTTCCTTGTTGAATACTATAAAACTCCATACGGACCTTAAAATGATAAATTGAAAACTATTAGCGAAACAAAAGAACTAGTGCAAAAAATCATACGGCCTGAGCAAATGAAGCTACAAGTACGTGGTGTCCGGAAAAAGAAAAATGGTGGCGTGATAATAAGTACGGAGATGAAAGAAGACGCTGATAAGCTGAAGAACGCAGTCCAGCTCACTACATCTGGACTTACTGCCGACGAATCCAACAAGCGCAAACCCCGGATCGTGGTTGTAGGTGTGCCGAACTTGAAGACCTCATTTTCAGCCAAGGAGTGGCTGAAAATGAGGTCTTCAAGTGCATTTATGAACAAAATGTTGCCGACAAGTTACCAGCGTTGTCCTTGGAATCCTTTTTGAGCATGGTAAAATTAAGCCACAAATCTGGGAAGAGAGAGGCAGCGACTAGTACTATGTTATTGAAGTTGCGGCCAGTATACGGAAAATTCAGTTTCGAACGTAGTATTCTAGAGATAATCTATCTTCTTCTTCTTATGTTATGTACAGGGTGTAACGGAAAGGGTATATACATCCTTAAGGGTGTGCTACAGACCATCAAACTGAACATGTTTCTCATCATAAAAAAAAATTGCAGAAAAAAAAAATATCAGCTGCCTATACATTTGGGTCGAATAGGTATTGCAATTTTCTATGGGGCAGCAGATATTTTTTTTGCTGAAAAACATTTTTCATGATGAGAAACATGTTCAGTTTGATAGTCTGTAGCACACCCTTAAGTATGTATATACCCTTTCCGTTACACCCGTATATATATATAAAATTTTGTGTGCACATCGGGTAAGTCTGAGAATCGGCCAACATCTATTTTTCATTACCAGAAAAAAAAGTCCTCCTTAACGAACTCGCGGGCAGCAGCTAGTATTATAATGTAATGGGTCGTATCCCAAGTCGTCATTCCTTGAGAAAATATCTTTTGAAAAATAGCATAAAATAAGTTAATAAATACATTCTTCCAATAAGACTAGGTACAGAACACCAACACAAAAAAAAAATACAGTGAAACTAAGTTAATAAACATATAATATTACTTGCATCTTAATAAGAAAAATGGGAACTAATCACTTTTTCGAAATTTATTTTACCAAAAACCATTGACCGACGTCTTTTTTGCTATGCATTATTAGTCATATTTTTAGATCATCGAAGGATCATGTGTGTGTGTGGGCATTATTTTACCGAACTATCTTTTGCCATTTACAATAGTAAATTATGATATAAGTGCGGTAAGTTGAAAACTACAGCCGAGGCGATATTGCTAGCCCGAGCCGTAGGCGAGGGCTACAAGAAAGTAGAGGCTGTAATTATCAAAGCGCACGTATGTCATACGACGTTTTATAACATATTTGCGAGGAAATAAATAAAATTCAGACTTTCTTAAACGAATACCTATAGTACATTGTTACCCTAGGGGTGAAAGTTACTTATTTAGTCCCGAGACGGCGTTTGGTGCCCGAACGTAGAGAGGGCGCCAATAGTTCGAGGGACTAAATAAGTCTTTAACCTGTGGTAAACACTGTGCTTTTCATTACGAATACGAGGAAATAAAAAATTAGTCAATTTTATTTTACATAAATGAACAACTTTTCCCGCCTATTTTGTTTTTTTTTCTGTGGCCAGCCAGCTATTCAGCCATAATTTTTCATTTTCATCATTGAAAAAATGGTAAATATTTTGCCCAAATCTATGTTATTTTAAAGCAATTGTTTAAACTAAATTTAAATAATAAAGTTATTAAAAAAATATAGATTCTTTAATCAATACTTAACTTAAGTTATTTCAATTTTACATCGTGGCTGCATAGAAAGTTGGAACATGGTTCAATAAAAATGTGAAAATAGAACTAGTTTTTTTTTTTATAATTTGACATCTGTCAGTTGAAAGCGATTCTCCCTAGGGCTGAAAAGTAGTACTTTCAACCCGCTCTTCAGGCAACTTCAGATCTACTTTCAGAGTATGAGTAATGAAAAATCTTTTACTTGTTCACAAATTCGCAATGCGCGCGCACCAGCGCGTTTTTTTTTTAAGGCAAAGGCCTACAAACAGCCAGTATTACTAATAAAGTAAATTAATATTTTTGTGTTTTGTTACCGATAAATGGTTGTAATTTATGGTAAAAATTAATTAAATTAAAGAATTAAATGTTTATTTATTATATTTTATCTCTCAAAGTTAATTTTATTCATAAAATGTTGATCACTTTGCGTTTTACATTACAATATCGCACAAGTACGTAATGAGATACAATACGATATTGAAATTGGCGAAATAAGAGACCCTTTACGAGCAAATGGGTGGTGCGCGCATCGCTAATTTGTGAAAAATGGGGACGCGTTCCGTGTATGTTTACATTTTGGCTGTGTTAAATTATTAGCGATTACCCTTTACTTTTAGAACATTTTTGCATGTTGTAATTTTCAAAACTGTACGTTTAATCAATGATGTTTTTTATAGTTCATTGTTACCCTAGGGGTGAAAGTAACTTATTTAGTCCCGAGACCGAGGGACTAAATAAGTCTTTAACCCGAGGTAAACACTGTGCTTTTCATTACGAATAGTACAAGGAAAGTAAAAATAAAAACATGAATTAGCTAAAGAAAAAATGAGTAAAACCGTTTGCCGCTTTCCCGTCTGTTTGGTTTTTATTTTTCTGTGGCCAGCCAGCTATTCAGCCTTTATTTTTCATTTACATCATTGAAAAAATGGTAAATATTTTGCCCAAATCAATGTTGTTTAAAAAAAAACTGTTGAAACTAAATTATAATAAAGTGTTTTAAAAATATATATCCTTTAATCAATACTTAAGTTATTTCAATTTTACATCGTGGCTGCATAGAAAGTTGGAACATGGTTCAATAAAATAGAACTAGTTTTTTTTTTATAATTTGACATCTGTCAGTTGAAAGCGATTCTCCCTAGGGCTGAAAAGTATTACTTTCAACCCGCTCTTCAGGCAACTTCAGATCTACTTTCAGAGTATGAGTAATGAAAAATTACTTAAATTTCTCCTAGATATGGAACTGAAATTTCTGGTGTCACCTTGTTTCGCAGACAGAAATTTCACAGGATTTCGTTTCCCAGAAAATGTTTCACGTAATTTTTAGTCCCTGAATTTTTATTTCGAATATTTTTGTTTCAACTACTATTTACTTGAATTAAACATATTTTACAGAAACATGATTCAACGTACATTGTTACCCTAGGGGTCATAGTAACTTATTCAGTCCCGAGGATACCGTAGCCCTGGAACACATAGGGCTAAGAAGGAATATGGATGTATGGAGTAAATATTTTGCCCGAATCTATGTTATTTGAAAGAAATTGTTTAAACTAAATTATAACAAATTTATTAAAAAAATATATTCTTTAATCAATACTTAACTTTACGTTATTTCATTTTTACATCGTGGCTGCATAGAAAGTTGGAACATGGTTCAATAAAAATGTGAAAATAGAACTAGTTTTTTTTAAATATAATTTGGTATCTGTCAGTTGAAAGCGATTCTCCCTAGGGATGAAAAATATTACTTTCAACCCGCTCCTCAGGCAACTGCAGACCTACTTTCAGAGTATGAGTAATGAAATAGTACATTGTTACCCTAGGGGTGAAAGTAACTTATTTAGTCCCGAGACGGGGTTTGGCGCACGAACGAAGTGAGGGCGCCAATAGTTCGAGGGACTAAATAAGTCTTTAACCCGAGGTAAACACTGTGCTTTTCATTACGAATAGTACAAGGAAAGTAAAAATAAAAACACGAATTAGCTAAAGAAAAAATGAGTAAAACCGTTTGCCGCTTTCTCGCCTGTTTTGTTTTTTTTTCTGTGGCCAGCCAGCTATTCAGCCTTTATTTTTCATTTTCATCATTGAAAAAATGGTAAATATTTTGCCCAAATCAATGTTGTTTAAAAAAAAAATGTTGAAACTAAATTATAATAAAGTGTTTTAAAAATATATATCCTTTAATCAATACTTAACTTAAGTTATTTCAATTTTACATCGTGGCTGCATAGAAAGTTGGAACATGGTTCAATAAAAATGTGAAAATAGAACTAGTTTTTTTTTTATAATTTGACATCTGTCAGTTGAAAGCGATTCTCCCTAGGGCTGAAAAGAATTACTTTCAACCCGCTCTTCAGGCAACTTCAGATCTACTTTCAGAGTATGAGTAATGAAAAATAATTTTGCAATCACATTTTTTTATTTGACAAACTTATCAAACTGCAGAATTATTTTTCAACAACTATTGTTTGTTCGATGTATTTTATTTCAACGAAATTATTAACCTTAAATTAAAATATTGTCTATAAAAGTCAATATGTTGTACCACAAAATATAGTGACAGAAACGAATGGCTGCAAAACAGACTCCTCATAGTCGAGTTTGCCCTACCCCTAGAGTGTAATTTAAGCCATGACAGAAACCATGCCTTTTGCATGCTACATGCTTGCTTGCATGCTTCAAGTTGCATGCTTGCTTGCATGCTGCATGCAACAGGCATGGACACCATTAGTGAGAATTACAAGATTGTTTTCCTGCTTGACAAGAGTTTACCCGCATTATCTTTGTGAACCCGGTGTTTTAATTTTATATAGGAGGGTATGCATGTTACAAAGGTTTTAATTTTAGAAACTGTCAGTCGATACAATGTTATTCTTCGTAATAAGTTTTATGTGAAACAAACAATATGTGGATAAAGAATATTTGATTTGTTAATCTATGATATGAATATTCTAACATTAAACTTTATTAGAAACAAACATCGATGATTTAAATTTCTTCAAAGTAAGTATTCTGCGTATTGATTATTCTATGAAATGATAATATGACAAACAATTTATGTGAAACAAAATTCGATTAAACAATTAGCGATGAAACAACGCACAACCGAAATTTCTTATGGGAAATAAAGATATCTCAAATCCGGAAAATTGGTAAATATGGACGTAGGTCCGGACTGACCCACATTTCGCCAGTATGTTTCAGTTCCATGTAATGGGGGTGGGCCTATTGCCATGAACTGGGCACGAACCCAGACTTGATGTAGAGAGGAGTCGATTTTTTTTGACGCAATGACTTTGAATGTGGAACGTAACAAAAGCTCGACTACCTTACACTATGGCCACTCCTGTCGCTAAGCAAGGGGTTCATTAGAATACCTGATCCAAGCATAGATAGGTTTAAGAAAAATTACAAGTTTTACTAACCTGTTGGTGGTCGGGGTGGTGGCGGTGGTGGCGGCTGTATCTTGGCATTGACGTATTGGTCGCTTGGGAACTCCACGACCTCGTAGTCAGGCTCAGGCCTGGCGAGAGGCGCCCGGTGCATCGACGGCGTGGCGGGGCGCAGGCCGGGCGCCAGCACAGGCGCCCGCATCACGCTCGCGAGGTGCGCCGGTGCCGCCGACGTCACGCTGCGCGGATCGCGACCGCGACCCTTTAGCATTTCTGTAAACGCACACTATAGCTTTACTTTACGGTAGGTTCAGTACCTACGTGGCGCTAGGTGTTAACGAAATAGGAATAACACTGTTTATGTTTTGTCTTATCGTAGTTGATATTGTTTCTTTGCGTGGTATTGAGAAAGTTAATGAATAGTATAGTGGGCTTGGTTCTCAATCTCACCACATTTTCAGCGTTGACTATAATTCTAAGTTACTGCTATTGATTAGGTACTTCCACGTAGTTTGCAGCTAAAATAGTATTGTAGCACTAAGATCGTTCACAGTACAACAAACCTACCTACCACTTATGTAAATTTTCTTGGCTAGCCACACCAAATATTTGTTGCAGTAATGCCTTGAACTACACAACGATTTCTCGCAATATTAAAGTGATATTTAGTTATTGAGTTTAATATTCATCCTATAATACTGATATTATTAACATTTGCAAACGGCAGCTGTGACCGGGATAGAACGGGCGTTGCCGCGTCGGCGACGCCTTGCCGACCTATATTCCGCCACTCATATCCCAAAATATCGAAAGTGTGTTCACTCTATGTAAATAACAATTAGTAAGTGTATATGTGTGAACGTTATTATCGGCGTATAATTTTAAGAGCTCACCGTTATTACAACATTCGAGTTCAGATAACTTTTGTATCTTACCTGACCGGTATTCTCACTTAAATAGATATATTGAACTGAGTTTAATGCCACAACACTTTAATTATTCACTAAATTCGTTTCCACATGTTATTTTTCACAATTATGCAACTGCGCACAGTTCTCCATGAGTGCACTTGCGGCTGGCTGGCGCGGCAGGTCGGCGGCGCTAGGCGGCGACTCCGCGCTACACTTTCCTCGCGGCTCGAGTGGCCGGTGGCTGCTAATCGTGCTCCCTATGCGGACGAAATTGACAGCGGGAAGACGCGTGTTCGCCGCCTCTATTTCGGTCCGCGGCCGCGTTGCCCCGATTCTACTAAAATTACGACGCGCTGCTATTTCCGCACTCTTCCCAATGCCCCCTCTAGCCGGAGTCAAATACCTTGCGAAATTATTTCTTAACGTTGTACTTTAATAAACGTTGATAAAAGATAAGTTTTTAGGACTCTATGGTTTATACACAGTTAAGTAATCAGGTGATATTAGCTGTCTCGTACTTCTAGGACACAATCTCAGATAATTATATTTACAAATACACATAATTTAAGAAAAAAAAAAAATATATATATATATATATATATATAATATAAGACACATCATTTTCGCCCAATTAACCACACGTCCCTGTCAGTTGCCAATGTTTGCATCTTAGCTGCGTTTTCAAATCAAATGTGGGCCTTTTTTTCTGTTTAGTTTTAAGTTTTAACTTTTTTTTTGTTGTGTGCGCTTGTGGCATGTGCCAAATAAATATGTTTTCTTTCTTTCTTTTCTTACAAATAATTTATTTTTGCCGAAAGGTGGAAACCAAAAGTTTATAATGTATTTTTCATTACTAAAGAAATTATGCAGGTCACTCCATTATGAGGGAACTACTATATTAAACTCCACGGAACAGAAAAAAAATCTGTTTCGTGTTAGACTTTTTGTACAGATACTATATAACTATACATGTAATTATCTCGATCTATCAATACCATGCTCAACTGGCGAACTCCATAGCCTTTTTTTTGACCCTCATTCCGGGCACCTTATGTTCTGGTACGCAGACGATTTTTTAAACTTATATAGGCACTATATGAGTAAGTCATTGCGGTATTGGCGTGGTACTTCCTGGCCGCGGCACAAAAGCAATTTGTATTGGAGTTAATACAAAAAAGAATGTCCATAATATGCTCATTATAGTATGCACTTTAAAAAAAACAGTACCATAACGAATTGCTAGAAATTGAACAAAATTGGTGGCGCGGCCAGGAAATAATGCTTCCTAGCCACGCCACCATGTACACTGCAATAGATAGTCTAAAAAAATGTATAAAGTAATTGGTAAACAAATATTCGTCTATTGTTCGTTCTATTTATTATTAGAAATACTGCCAAAAAACATTTTATTAAAATTATAATACTACTGAGTAAAAAAACTATCAGGCGTTCGTGGCATGGATTTTATTCGGGGGCTAAATTAATTTATTTATACTAAATTAATTAATTTATACTATATAGTATAAATAAAATAATTATATTACGTGTTTTTTTAAAAAAGTAGTAAGTGGTTTGCGAGATATTGAACAAAGTTGGTGGCGCGGCGAGAAAGTATGTTTCCTAGCCACCACTTACACTTACATTAAACAGTCTAATAATAATGTACACACTCATTGGTAAACAATTATTGTTCGTCTATTGTTTGTTCCATTTATTACTAGAAATACTGCAAAGCAACAGCAAAGGCTGTATACAAGGTGTCCTGTAAATAGTACGACATACTGCAGGGGGTGATAACTTCAAAATATCGAAAAATCTCTACCGTGAAGTAGATTTTTAAGCATCTCGTTATAAAAAAATCCTTTTCTAGTATGTTCATACATAAAATTATTCGTGAATACTCTACTCATTAATAATTCTTTTTCTATCAAATACAAGACTGTGTTCATGTTTTTTTATTAATTACTTGTCGTGTAACTTTAAGCTAAAGTGGTGAAAAAATAATGTACAAAAAAATCAGTGCGTGGAGTCCCTCCGCGCGGAAGAAGTGAAACTTCGTAATACTACACGCATGCGTTCGAGTGTCGCGCATTCACTCTCGTTATTTTATTGAGCTTCTAAATAATATTTTATTGTTTTATTGTTGTACACTTTTTATTACATAAGTTTATCGAGGTTATTCTACTCATGGAAAATGAGCGAAGGCTGGTCACACCGAAGAGTCGAATGCATGACTGTTTGCACGCCATCTTGCGTACCTAGTAGAACTACGTAGTCACAAATCTTGTAATAGCGCCATCTCTTAGTGGGTAATAGAAAATATTCCCCCTCCATTAGACCGTTAAACTTGTTGGAAGTCGTATAAGAAGTTTCACTTCAAAAACTACTACTTTGCCGGCGCGTGCGAGTGAGAAAGAGAAATGCGAAGAGATTTGTTTCGTTTGATCATTTCATTACTTAGCGCCGGTGCTTAGAGTGACGAGTGTTTTGTTTGTTTGTTGTTATTATAAAATTTTACTGTTAACTTGCGTTAATTCTTCCGAAATGTAACGCTTTAACGTTTAACGAAGCTAACTTTTTTTTTAGCGGATTAACGATTAACGAAGTTAACTATTTGATTAACGGTGCCCTGCTATGGTAACATACTTGCAACACAAAAAGTTTCAGCTTTTATAAAATGACGTTAATAGGTCTGGTGTTCACGGGATCTTGGTCGATTAACAATACTTTGAGGTCTTCTTTAAACCTATTTGATTCAGCCTTTGAGGTTTGAACGTTCGAACTTATTTCAAATATTATCAAATGACACTGTTTCTATGCAAACAATATTGTGTCAATGTAATGTGTGGCTTGTAGGTTGAATATTGCATTATGGAAATATTGCATAGTTTTAAACAAAATGGTTATTTTACTGCGCAATTGTATCACTTACTTACTGAAAAGAAGTTGGTTAATCTTTCAACTGAGGTACCTTACCATTTTTATGTAGGATGTAGCTAGAGCGTGCCTACTTGTAAATTGTAAACTACTACTACGATTTATGTCAAATTGCGCGTTGCCATTACACTCTGATATTTCCCTTGGGATGTTTCTCTAGATCATTATTTTCCTTGACAGATTACTCCATCGGAATATGAGAGAGAAATGAAAATGAGTACGCAGCAGCGACTGCAGAATTTGAATAATATAGAAACAGACAATATTATGAACATTACCGGCAAGAAAACTGACAAGATTGTGTTATCTTTCACGCCGAGACTTCTTGTGTTTCAAAACTTTAAGCGAAATGATAAAATACTCGCCAAATTTTCTGTTAAAAATATAAGCAAGGTTACGAACTTCTTGATCTTTTGGTACTTATTTTATTTCAGTAAGTTTAAATTCTGTTCTGTCTGGTTAATGTTTTTATCAACAGGCTCCAACATATGTGAACATGGTATTCAAAGAGTCTTCGTACTTCTCCATCAAGCCAGTTGGTGGACAGTTGCTATCCAGATTAGCTCCAGGAATCAGCGTTACGTTCGTCATTACCTTTTTGCCTGTTCATTACGAGGATTATACTCACAGAGTTACATTTTTTACTGATATGGATCAATATATTTTGCCACTGATTGGTAAGCTTATGATTTTAGTTTGTCTTGATTTATAATAATTAATATAAAACTAAATAAATATTTTTCTTTAGCTATGGGCCCCAGACCAATTTTTGATTTTCCTGATAAGGTGGAGATTCCAAAGATTCCTCTGAAAGTCGAAAACCATGCTCTGGTGACAATACACAACATTGGCGAGGTGCCTGCTGGCTTTACACTCAGTTGCAAATGGTACTTCTATAAATATTATAATTATCAGGAAATTACTGAATGTCACTAAATAAACATACTTAATTATTTTTACAGCCCGTTTTCAGCGCAACCAAAGTCAGCTTATTTGAATAAAGGTGAAAGAATTGATATCACTGTGGAGTTTAAAACGATGCATTTGGGCAATACGTCTTCTGTGTTAAATGCAATTTTTGAAACTGGTAATTAGATCTATTTGTTAGGTACATGAAAATGCAAAGGATGTTATGATTTTACTTTGAGGCAACTTACAGCATGAGTCATTACAATTTTCAGGAGAAAACTTTAGAATAGTAATATCAGGAAGTACTCACACTGTCAACGTAGAAATGGAGAAACAAGTGGTGAGGTTCTTTGACACTTACAACACCATGATACGTCAGCAGACTTACAAAGTAGTCAATAAATCTGATCATGTGCTCACGTACATGTGTATGAAGAACGAATCTGTGACTTACGGTACGTGTTACTTGATGTACAAAGATTTTAATCGTTAGCGCCGCTTTACAGCACCAAATTATAATAACGTTTGTGTTGCGTTGACAATGACATTTGAATAGTATTAGTATGGCTCACTCATACTGAACCAGGGGACAGAAAATTACCCGTGGAACACCTAGGTGAACCACTTTGGTGTTCCATGGGTCAGAAAGGAAAATCATATCACATCTAAGGCCTCGTTCCCACTATGTCGTGACGACCGATTATCGTGTCGTTTAAAACGCTTGTTGGCTTGTCTATTTAAATGAAGGTGTTCACATATAGAACTACACGATTAACTGTCGTCCATAATTTTGTCTTGCAGTGACAACAGATTGTCAAGTCAATGGAAATGACTTCCACGACAATCGTAAAACGATAAAAACTTAAAAACGTAAAACGTCTTTTCGTGATGGCAAATCATGTGTCGTTATTGCGACTTTCTATTGCAGCCACGATAAAAAAAAAACTATACACACTACTAATCCTCAAAAGAACGACTGTGAAGCGACTGATATACAAACGATAAGGTGACTGCCGTCAACAGAAAAAATGTCGTCACGACATATCGATACGACAGTCGTTCAACGATAAAATATTTTGACGACACAGTGACGATAAACAGTGGATATAATGGGAACAGCTAGAGACGACAGTCGTCCAACGATAAATTAATCGTCAGGACATAGTGTGAACGCGCCCTAAAGATTTAAAT
The DNA here is from genome assembly GCA_963082945.1 of Cerastis leucographa. Lineage (NCBI taxonomy): Eukaryota > Metazoa > Arthropoda > Insecta > Lepidoptera > Noctuidae > Cerastis > Cerastis leucographa. The sequence goes on along the minus strand of OY720383.1, from coordinate 14,894,509 downwards.
CTGTGTTTAAAGTAAAAAGTGTCTTATTAATGCATTTTCTGAGTCCAGTTTTCGATTGACAGATTTTGAAGAGAAAGTGAAACTAGCGACGATGTTCTACAATGTGAAAGATAGTGAATCTGCGAAGTATAAGAAGCTGGTGCAATACGACGTGTTGAGCAGCGATGAGCACGAGCGAGTCTACACACGCATCTTCTACGATGAGATCCAGGCGCTCGTGGCGGACGAATCCTTGCATTTCCAAAGTCCACACTTCATAATAGAACCAATTGTGAGACATTATAAGTACATACTTTAATTAACCATCTATCTGGATTTGTTTCAGTCTCATCATCTGCCTAGGCTTTTGCTTTTTTTAATGCAGTTGATTACCAGTAAGACATGGATCGACTGCCTATCTGATCCAAAACCCAGTAATACGACAGTTTTATTTATTTGCCTGAAATATGTTTTGTCGGTTTCGGTATTTTGGTGTTTTTTTCTTGCATGGATACCCCTTGATATGACTACCTAGCTGTAACGACTGTCAAAGATCTACAAATAACAGCCGGGACAGACCTTGGCAAGCACGGATTAACCTTGAAGGTCGATCCGTGCGGCTGATATTATTAGCCATGAGAGCAAAGTAAACTAAAGTATCTACTTAATACAGGGTGTAACGGAAAGGGTAAATACATCCTTAAGGGTGTGCTACAGACCATCAAACTGAACATGTTTCTCAACATAAAAGAATTTTTGCAGCAAAAAGCCTATACATTTGGGTCGAATAGGTATTGTAATTTTCTATGGGGCAGCAGATATTTTTTTTGCTGAAAAACATGTTTTATGATGAGAAACATGTTCAGTTTGATGGTCTGTAGCATACCCTTAAGGATGTATATACCCTTTCCGTTACACTCTGTATATATACTACATTTTGTTTTACAGAAAGGAAAACTATGGCCAAACAAAACTACAGAATTGACGATAACGTTTCGTCCGAAAGAGATAGGAGAGTTTCACGCAAGCGCTTACTTCGACATCGACGGGGTGGTGAAGCGCGTGCCGGTGGAGCTGGTGGGGGTGTCCCTGCCGCCATCCATCTGCCTCAACGTCGAGACGCTGGACATGGACCGCGTCTACATCAATAAGCCTTATTACTACGAGATAGTTGCCATCAATAAAGGTAGCTGTGAACATAACCACAAAATTGATGCAAAAATTAATACATTTCTAATTTTATTTTATTTCAGGACACATAAACGGCGTTATACTATATAAAGAGTTACCTCCGTTATTTGGTAGCATAATATCATGTACTCCAGAATTGCACTGTTTAAAACCTGGAGATAAAGACATTTTTGTAATTTCTTTCTGTAATTCCAATCAAGGACCGTATTTTGAAGAAATAAACTTTACCATTCGCGACACAGATGTTGTTTTAAAACTCTACTTAAAGTAAGTTTACTATGGGTCACTAAACTTGGAGTATATCTGTGATTATTAAAATTAAAATATTCCTTTTGTTGTTTTCAGAGGCGAAGTCATATATCCATCACTAACGTTTAACATTCCCTGTTTAGATTTTGGAATTATTAGTTTAGGTAAGATACGTGATGGTGAAAAAATAAATAGCATAACAACGCTGCGCTAGAAGTGGATGGGTTGCCATCGCAAAGTAATCCTAAGAACGGCATTCCGTTCGGATGTAGACCCGGCTATAAAAGAAGCAATTTGTTTCTAGCAAGGTCAATAGCTTTTATGGGAGCGCGCTACAATTGTAGCAAGGCCTACGATACCCTGCGTATTTCGCTATGTTCGTAGAAAAATATAGACTATCTTACATTTTAGTTTTTTCGTAGCAAGATCGCGCAATCTTGTACGCTACGGTCGTAGCAAGGTCGGATGCTACGACGTAACAAGTTTTAAAAGAGTGCGCTACGGTCGTAGCAAGGTCTACAAATCGGAAGATGCGACGTTGCTAGTTCTGCAACTGGTCGCTACGACGTAGCAAAGTGTACAATAAGAAGTACATTGTATATTACGATCGTAGCAAGGTGTACTATAAGAAGTACATATTACGATCGTAGCAAGTCTACAATTTAGGGGCCGTCCATTAATCTCGTGATGTTTTCTTTAGCATGTTTTAACCCCCCCCCTCCCCTTTGGTGATACGTGGTGAGGTTTAAGACTAACCCCCCGCCCCCACTCAAAATCACATGTATTTTTAGTACCTACACAGAATCTTATTTTTTTTAGAATATTACCTTTAAATACAGGTACTTCGTTTGTTGCCTGGCAACGGCGAGTCAAGGTCACACTACAAGCCGCTTTTCGGTTTAGAATCGCGCGTTTGACGAAAAAATAATTACACGTGATATCTTACTACACCCCCCTCCCTCCTTGTGATATTTCGTGATTTTCGCTAAACCCCCTCGCCCCCCTTTCAAGCCTCACGTGATTAATGGACGGTCCCTTAGACCGCTTTTACATTAAGACGACTTTAGCAGCGCGACAATCGCGCGGCAGACGCGCTACTAACGCGCGGCTGTTCTTATAATGTGAAGGCATGTGCTTATGGCGCGCTACTATCGCGCTGCTAATGTCCTAATGTGAATGCGGCGTTAGGAGACTTTAGCAGCGCGACGGTCACGCGGCAGACGCGCGACTGTCGCGCTGCCAGAATTTCATATTAAAAACAGAAGCGCGTAGTTCGAAAACTAATGCGAAAAAAAACTGGTGTAATCGGGCATTCTTTACTTTTCAAGGTAGCTTTCCTTTATTCGTATCGGCTACATTGGTGTAAAATTACTAACTGACTTTTAATATGTACTGGGATAGGTGTTCCTAAAACTATGGATTTGGATGTCATCAACGAGTCAGTAGTGCATGTCAGTGGATCTTTGAAAATCTCTTCGGATGGTCCTGAAATCAGCAGCATAACACTAAGAGACTATGCGGTCACTGATTATCCTAAGCCGAAAGTACCTCAATGGCCAAGAGAGTTTAATATTGAACCTTGTAAAGTTGACATAGATCCGGAGTCGAGGATAACAATCTTGGTAATTCAATATTTGATTATTTCTAGTGAGTTGAACACAAAAAAAAATAAAAGCTATTGTGACGATGACGGCGCACAGCTCGTTGCCATCTGACATTTCACTCAAAGTGCCGGTGAAAACTGACATGTTTTTGTCGTTGTTTGCTAACCGTTACTTCCGCTATCTTCGGCTACTCCGTTTGTCGTGGAAACTTTGCTTTAAGTTTGAAATCATCATTTTTAAGAGCGCGCTCACATATTTTAAGCGTTTGACCAAAAATACGTACTTTTTCAAGTTCTCGATATTTGTTATTTAAAGATAATGGCATAATATTTCAATGAAAACTCATAAATCTAACTTTGATTTAGTTTGTAGATTGATTAGAATTTTGTTATATACGTAAATATTTCGAGAAATAGCAATTTCCCGACACCCATTTTCAAGCAATCGTAAAACATCAGGGTTTTCCCTGCTATTTGTGTCAAACTGGCAGCACGAGAAGATCTGAAAAAAAAATATATTTACAGGTCATATAGTCTTCAAGTTCGTAGATTGATTAGAATTGAGATAAAAATTGAATCCACGCAAAAAAAAACGATATTCAAAAGCAATACTGATCTAAAATGTATGCATTTTAAATATTGTTTAAACATAAGGTAATGACAAAATTAACAAAAAGAAAGTTCACCATGCAATAATATAAGACTTTACCTTTCCTCTAAATATTTTTATTTTTACTTTTTACCTTCACATTTATTTATTACAATATTCTAAAATAATGCCTTATTAGTTGATGTACGACGCGCGTACTGTCAGTGTCGCCTGAGGGCTTGGGGAGAACGGACCTGTGTCGCTCGCGCTCCCGCGCGCCTTAGTATGCGTGAGGTAATTTTGACAGAAAACCCAGGGGTCGTCAGCAGTTTAAATGTTAGTATTCTTTGTACTTATGATTCATTGTAGTCATGTTTTATGATTGAAAGATACGCTTTGTGCAATCTAATTATAAAGATTAATCGTCAATAAATTACGGGTAACAGAAATCTTTCTTTTAGAAATAATGGGTCGTAAGAGTAATACATACGGTTCCTACCCAAAGAAGAAGAGGAAAGCTAGTAAAAAAGAATACCTACAAAAGGCGAGAGCAGTTCTACGGTAAATGTAAAAAATACCTAGTTGATCTGAGTAGTGTATGCGGTCATTACTTAAGTTATATTTTATGTTTACAGCGGATTAAAGGACCCTGTTATTAATCAGCACATTGATGGATTATCATCTTGCTCAAAATGTTGATACAAGGTAAAGTTACCTCTGTCCTGGAGGGCATTGTACTGCGCCCCTCCCTGGCGGCAAACAAGGCGACCGCGGGCCCGAAGGCAGTCTCATATGCGGCTGCTACGGCTGCCAATTCTGGGCCGGGGCAGTCTGGCCAGCGTTCTGGCGGGACTAGGCCGGGCCCTGGAAAGTCGGCTCCGCCAAAACCGGCAACGGCCCAGAAAATGGGCAAGGTGGCTCCTCAGGTGGTGGCGGTGCCTGCGCCAGCAGCAAGCCGGCCGCAGCCACCGCTACCACCCTCCACGCCTGCCGCGGCCGAAACAGAGTGGCAGGTGGTTGGGGAAAGGAGGAAGGGTGAAAGGCGGCCAAAAAGGCCCGCAACGAGGAGCGAAGGTGGCAGCACAAGGCGCAAAGCGTCGCGGCTAGACTCCGCGCCCCGAAGACCGCAACTGTAGTGATCACGCTACAGCCGGAAGCGGAAAAGAGGGGCGTGTCCTACCGCGACATGCTCTCGAAGGCGAAAGCGACGGTGGATCTCGCAGAGCTCGGGATCACCGGTGGCTTCCTGCTTAAAGTCACCGCGACAGGGGCTCGAGCGCTGGAGATCCCCGGTGTAAATAGTGGCTCGTCCGCTGCCGCTCTGGCTGAAAAGCTAAGAGCGTCCCTAGATGCGAACGAGGCCCGAGTGTCCAGGCCCGTCAGATGCGCAGACCTACGCATGCTGGGTCTGGACGACTCTGTGACCCAAGAGGAGGCGGTCGCCGCCGTCACCAGGACCGGTGGGTGCCCTGCTGAGCAGGTCAGGGCAGGCACCCTACGTTCGGACCACTCGGGCATGCGAACCACTATGTAAGCTGCCCTATGACGGCTGCGAAAACAGTCGTGGAGGCTGGAAGGCTTCTGGTGGGCTGGGTGTCAGCGCAGATGAAGCTGCTGGAACCTCGACCTCTGAGGTGTTATTAATTATAATTATATTAAAATTATTATTAATTTTTATTATTATTATTTATTTGTTATCTTGGAGCTTCGCCTGACGGCCGGGGCGTCTCCCGCGGCGGCTGGGACGTGAGGTTCTCTCCCTCTCACGTTCCGCCACCTCCTTCGCTAGCATGACTGCTTCGCAGAAGGAGGCGACGGCTTCCCATTCCCTCTCGCTCCGGACCATGGATTGAACCAGGGCCGGACGCGAGAGGTCGCCGCCGCCAATCGCCACTACGAGGACACGGCGGTGCTCATTCCAAGCGGGGCAGAGCTCCACGGTGTGCTCCACCGTGTCCTCCGGCCGATCCTCGCAATGGTAACACCCGGGCGTTTCCTCCCGCCCGATTCGGTGCAGGAACCTCCCGAAACAACCGTGTCCGGTGAGGACCTGCGTCAGGCGGAAGGTGAGGGCGCCGTGGCGCCTCTCTAGCCACTCCTCAAAGAGGGAACTTATCGCCACTATTGTGGCGTGCCCTGCACGTGGTTGCGATAGTTGCTGTCTCCATGCCGCCATGAGATCGCGCCGGAGGTTTGTCCGCTGAGCGACAATTTGCCGCGGCAGCGGAGTTTCCCCCCGGCGTAGTGCCTCCGCGCGCCATTCGTGCAGGCGCGCGAGCACTATCGCCTCCAGATCCCATGGCGGAAATCCGGCCAAGAGGCTCGCCGCCTCGCCGGAGATCGTGCGGTACCCCCGGACCAGCCTTACGGCTACCACCTTCTGGGGCGCGTTCAGGTAATGGGCGGCTCGCCGCCTCAAAGAACGCGCCCACACCGGGGCCCCGTAAAGGGCCATGGACCGCACGACCCCCGCATAGAGCCTCCGGCAGGAGGCGTTTGGACCCCCCAGGTTGGGCAAGAGCCACTTGAATGCAGCCCCTGCCCTTTTGGTTTTGGGGACAAACGTCGGAAGTGCTCGACGAAGTTCCACCGGCTGTCGAGGACAAGCCCTAGGTACTTTAGCGTCGACTCGACGCCGATGGGAACCCCTCCTACCGTCAGTATGGATCCCGACGGTGGCGCATTCCGAGGCCCATAAAAGCACATGGCCTCAGACTTGTGCAATGCCACCTCGAGACCCAGTTGCCGGATTCTCGCCACGACTATCGCAACCCCGCGTGTCATAAGTTCGGCCGCCGCCTCGTGCGACCTCCCCTGTGCCAGCACCGGCGTGTCGTCAGCGTAGCAAACTACGCTGACACCGCTAGGGAGGTCAGCGTGCAGCACCCAGTCGTAGCCGATGTTCCACAAGAGTGGCCCCAGAACCGATCCCTGTGTAACACCGCACGACATCTCTCGCCGGTTCCACTCTCCGTTGCGACCGGGGTAGATGACGGCCCTGTCCGTCAGGTAGTCCCCGACCACACGACGAAGGTAGGTCAGCACCCGGTGATACCGGAGTGCCTCCCTAATGCAGGTCCACGGCATGATGTTGAAGGCGACCCCACCCCGGGACACCGCATCCCCCGTCGTGAGAGCCCTCACGCGCATGATGGCGTCCACCGTCGAGCGCCCCCTGCGGAAACCAAACTGGTGATCCGCAAGATCCCGCCCCATCTCCACAAGGTGCCCGGCGAGGCGGTTAGCAATGACTCTTTCAAAGAGCTTGCCCACCTCGTCGAGCAACACAATGGGCCGGTATGTGGACGGAGAGTCCGCAGGGCGCCCCGGCTTCCGGATGAGAACCAGCTTCCCCGTCTCCCAACGAAGCGGGAACTGGCCTCTCTCCAAGCATGCGCTTAAGAGACCTTCCAGTCGGGGCCCGAGAGCCTCCGAGGCCTGGACCCAGGCTTTGCCAGGCAAGCCATCGGGTCCCGGGGCGGTATTTTTGTTTTTAAGCCTGCCTACCGCCACTCTCAGGTCTACCCCGGTCACTTCCGGAATATCGTCATCGTCGATGTGGTCCAGGTCTGGCACCGCAAGCGGCGGAGCCATAGGCGGGGGAGGATGTTCCCCTCGCAGAGGGAACAGAGCGCTCACCACGTCCTCCACGAGCTGAGGGCGGAGACTCTGCGTCAGCGGGGGGCCCAGGTGCGGAGTTTGTCCCACACCATCTTGTAAGGGCGCCCCCACGGATCTCTGTCGAGATTCTCCAGCATCTCCTCGCGGCCCAGGTCTTTGGCCCGCTGGACAACCTCTTGGAGGGCGGTCTTCGCTGCTCTGTATCCCTCGTACAGCTCCGCTTCAATGGCTGCCGCATCCGGAGGGCGGATGCGGAGCCTGCGATGCCTGGCGTACGGGTGCCGCGCGGCGACGCACGCCTCGCGCAGAGACGTCAGCTCTCGCGACCACCAGTACACCTGACGCCGGGCGCTTCCTGGCCGAACTCGGGGCATTGCCACGTCGCAGATGTCGGACATGGCCTCCTGGAACCACCCTGCCTCGTTGTTGACGTCGGCACGCCTGTTCGGTGATGTCACCCAGGCCTGCACTATCGAGGCTTCCAGGAGGAGCAGATCGATGCACTTGAGGGAAATTGTATTATAAAATTATTACTATGTTACGTTTTTATAAAATACTATCATTTCGCCCGTGATTTCGTCCGAAAAATTGTGATATAATATAGCCTTGTTACTCGGTAAAGATGTAGCTTTTTAGTGGTGAACAAATATTTTCTCTTCATAATAAAATATTAGTATAGAATAGCAGCACTCCGTGGTTTCACCCGCATAAATAATGATCTCGTGGTAATATCGGGATAAAAAGTATCCTATGTCCTTTTCCAGGATTAGAATTTGTATAAAATTATGTATAATATCCAAATCTGTCTAGTTGTTTTAGTGTAAAAGCATAACAAACAAACGAACTCACCGTCGCATTTAAAATATAAGTTAGGATAGATATAATTATTTTACTTTTGTAGGCTACTCTTATACTATTTGTATTTCTTTATCATAATAATACGTTCCATATCTTGTATTTTTTTCTCAATTAAATTATAAGTATACCGCAGTGAACCGTGTTACGCACCCCTGCCTCTGCACGTGTGTGTATCAAGAAGCGTGAACCACGCACACAGGCGCACTCAACGTCAGTCGTCGTTGTTTTTTGAGTTAAGAATTTTGCGAGAACGCTCTTAAGACCTTTATACATCAGAACCTGCATTAGTTTCCTTTGGTGCAGGTTGTTTACCATGAATACGGAATGTAACGGTGTTGTTGGCAAAATGGTTTACATTTCATAGCTTGGGTTGCCATCACTTATTCATCGTATTTTTTCTGGAAATTGGTTTAAAAAAACATTTTTACACGTCACGTCACATCCTGTTATGTTTTCAAACTAGATGTGGCCGGTGTTTAGTACCTGACTAAAAGAAATAGCCGAAACAAACTCAGAGGTCTCTGTCTTTTTTAAAGTCTAGAAGTTGGTCAAGGTCATGAGGACCCATGGAGACAATTGTCTGAGATGGTTTTTTGAAGAAAGAACTACACTGATTTGAGTGATCTTGTCCAGTCAGTGCAAGCATTTGTCAGTTAGCTTGTGGAGCTCGGAGCTTCGTGAGCTCGTGGCTTTCGAACTAGAATAAATCCGGGGAAACCGGAACGCAGATGGCAGCCCCTACATATTTACTTTGTTTTTTTTAAAGTGAAACTTTTATTACATCGTCTCAAACTTTTTCGTCTGTGTGTTGTATGTCGCGTGACGCTCGGCCGCGGAGTAGGGATAAAGTGCGTCAGAGCGCCTTTCACTTTATACCTACTCCACGTTTTATACCCTTAATTAAATAATATTCCAATTTTTTTAAAGTGAAACTTTTATTACATCGTCTCAAACTTTTTCGTCTGTGTGTTGCATGTTGCGTGACGTTTCACTTTTATCGTGGTTTCATAAAACCACACAATCCTTTTTTTTGTTAAATGTCTATATTGTGTAAAAAAGTTTCACTTTTACCGTGGTTTCATAAAACCACACAATCCTTTTTGTTATGCATTTTATTAGTTTTATTTCATTTTACTGATTTGATTTGTGGTGACATTTAATGATTTTCATTAACCTTTTTTTTATTAAATTAAATTATTAATTTATTTTATTTGATAATTATGAATTTGAGGACGCTGTGGGTATTTTATTATGTCTTGTTTTTTTTTCTCTTTTGTCTTTAAGATGGTTTAGCAGTTTGAGTACTATAAGCGACCTACACAATATCCTTTCTTTTTGGTATTGTTCGTCGTGTCGTGGAGCTCCTTGAGTTATGAGTTGACCTACACGATAACTGACAAATGCTTGCACTGGCTGGACAGGTCTACTCAAAAATGTGTATGGTTCTTTCTTCAAAAGACCATCTCAAAAAATTATCTGCATAGTGAGGTATGAGATAGAGATTGAGAGCTATGCAGATAATTTTCTGAGATGGTCTTTTGATATATTATGTGAGTTTGTCAAGATTATGTCTGGACCTTAAAATAGACTGTGGCCTCTGAGTTTGTTTCGGCTGTTTCTTCTTACACCCCGTATACATGTTTCATGGGTATCGGTCAAACATTGGAGTTTATCAATCTCATTTAACAACATCCAGTTTTATTTACATACTATAGTGGCCCGCCCTTGCTTCGCACGCTGCCACCTATTGGATCTTTCTTTCAAGCTGGAACCAACAATAAACATTCACAAAATTTGGTTGAAATCGTTTGAGTGGTTTTGGAGACAGCGACGCGTGTATTTGAATAATTTAAGATTACCAAGAACTAAATAAATCGTTACATAATAGGTGACATTAACGGCGAACTTAGTGCGCGCCAATCAGACCTCACTTGAACTGGAACTGGAAAAGTCGGACAGTCCCCCGATAGTGCTGCCGGTGATGTACAACGCCATGGTTCCGGAGATCACGCCAGCGCCTGACATCAAGCTGCGAGCCTGCTTCATTGACTTCTCCTATTATCAAGAAATTATTGTCACCTCGAACGCTATTCGGAGTTATTTCACACTGGAAGACTCAGCGGTGAGCGAAAATTTCCGCTATCTTGGTGAAATACACCGATTTATGACTTTTTTGACTAATGACTTTTTATTATTTTTTAGGAGGAATCGACTTTTCAAGTCGAAGTTGGGATAAAAGAAGGTTTCATCGAACCGAACTGTACGATTTGTTTGCCAGTCAGGATAAAAACAAGCGTGCTCGGCGTTCAAGAACATACTGTTAGGTGTAAATTCATTTAGTATTAATACTTCATTACTTATCTGCACGCGTAGCATGACCACTGTAGAAACGAGTTTTGTCGACCATTCGACACCGGAAGAATCGACAAAATGGCAGATAGACAATGACAATGTATCAGTTTGTCAATTCCTACGTCGACATAGCCCGTTTCTACGGCGGTCATGCTACGCGTGCTGTTTATGTAATATTGTTATTATATAATAATCCGTAACACCAAACAATATAGTTTGTGTGCGAGTCCGACTCGCACTTGGTAGGTTTTTGATTTATTTTCTGTATATTCAATAGGATAAATTTATTTGGACTGTCCAAATCAATTCCAATTTGTCACATCACTGGCTGCGGTGTCCGACCAATTGTAACGTGCACGCCTATGGCACTACATTGGGGTCAAACCAAATTACTAACGAAATCGGAGAAAATTCTTACGCTCTTCAATGATTCTCCTGTCAACGTCAACTTCACCGCGACGCTGGTAAGCCCTTGTGTACTATGTACCTAATAATCAAACAAACCGGTCTGTATCAGAAGCAATTTATGCTATAGTCTCAAAAATATACCTAATTATTAAGTTTTTTTTTTATATCTAGTTGAATAAAGACGGAAGATGGCAAGTATTTCCATCGGAAGGCTTCATAGAGCCAGAATCAGAAAAAGACTTACTATTAACATTGTATTTGATCGACGCCGCCACCTACACCAATAAAGTGGTGTTGCATTTAGACAAGGTTAAGGACATCGTAAGTAGTTTGTTTTGTTAACTTAAAAGCAATGTTTACAACATTACTTTTTCGGAGATTTTTATGAATTCTGTATGGTTTCAAGACAAACGCATAGTCAGATTGTCGGACAATACGTTTATTATGTTAAACAGCTAGAGATGTGCCGACTATGACTTTAGCCGACTAAGTGATTAGTCGGATGTAAATAAAACCGACTAGTTGGCCGAGCGTATTACAGATTTCGGGGGTATTCGGAAATTTCCGTGACGCTTATTCGCGCGCAAGTCGCAATCGTCGCCTGCAAGCATGTCGGAACATAGTTCCGACTCCTAACTTTACCTTCTATATACATTCATGACCTTTGCATATTTGTATTTAAAAATAGCAACATTTTCCCTAAAACAAAAGACATGCATAACGTTAACACACGCCATAAAAATAGACTGTATCTTCCACCATCTCGGATCAAAATGCTTTACCATAGCCCATATTACATGGCAGTAAAAATCTTTAACAAATTACCCGAACAAATTAAAGAAGAACCTAAATTCAATACATTTAACAGAAAATTAAAAGAATATTTAACACAAAAATGCTTTTACTCGGTCGCAGAATACTTAGAATCAAAAATGTGAATATGATAGATAGTACAAAAATAAAATAATACATAGAAATTAATAAAAAATAAAAACAATCGAGAATATAAATTAATAAAATATAATAATTCATACAAATTAATGAAATTATAATAACGGATACAAATAAATAAAGTATAATAATTAATAAATACACGTTAACCGTTAAGTTATTACCAATTTTATAATGTTTATGTTGCCGTGCCCTAACCGGGTTTCATGTTGGAACTTACTAACGTATATGTAACAACTAAATGTATACACATGAATGCAATAAAGAATTTGAGTTTGAGTTTGAGTTTGAGTTTAGTTAACTTCGCATTTTTTTTTTTCTCTTTTGCACTGGTCAGAGCGGTGTTTTTGTGTGAAAAAATAAAGACAATACTATTATTGTACATTAAATCGAAAGAGCCCGATTAAAATAGAATCATGTCAAAAATAAAATATCGTGTATGGTGTTTTTTTGACCAATTGGTCAATGATTCCCGTAAAAATACAAAGTAAGAAGCCGGATACATACAAAGTAAGGAGTTGGCGCTCTTTGCCGAATAGTCGGCGACTACGAAAGTGACCGGATAGGCTTTACCGACTAGTCGGGACATCTCTAAAAATAACTGCACGTAACTATTAATGAAAATTTGTTTTGTCAATCTAGTTAGTGACTTTGTCTACAACCGGGTTTGGGACGAGCATATTGGTCGGCCCGCTACAGGACAAAATAGTTCTAGGACGACACTTTACTAAAATACCTCTAGAAACCAAAGTTATCGTGGAAAACTGTGGGACACGGATGCATGCGCTAGAGTGGAGTGAATATTTTAAACCACCTAAAACTAAACAAGCAACAACGTATGTATGGTAAAGTAAGGTCAATTTCAATTGAGACCATAATAAATATTAATAAAACATTACTTCGTTTTTAGAGGATTCTTCAATTTGGAACCACGATCATTTAAAATTTCCGCAGGGGAAAAAATTGAATTAACAGTAACGGGTTGTTCTTATAAAGTGATGACAGTCAAGGAAACGTGGTATTTGATTGGCAGCGTAGAAGGCATTAATAAGAAAGAGTTGTTAATGCAGTGCCCAATTATAGCGGAGTTCGTCGATCCAAAAATAGAAATGTCTTCTACAATTTCAGAATTACAATTTGACTTTGCGCCGTACAGTGAATACTATAAGTTAACAGGTGTGAAACTTTATTATTAAATACCAAGATTTAATACAATCAACGTATAGTGAAATAATAATAGGAGCGAGCAGAACTAGTTTAATATCTAGTTATTATGCTGCGCTCCATCGCCCGTTGTGACTTTTGTTGTTCTGTAAACGACCAACTTTGTGCACCGTCAGGCTAGGTCGTGCAGGATGCACATTTCAATGAGTTTTCCTTTCAATGTTATATGAAATCTTCATGTGCCTTCTTCTCCACAAGCACTAAAATCTTTACACAAGTATTCTAGTGCTTGTGTTAGGATAAATAGGGCATACACTGACTGGTTTTGCATCTCAAGAGGTGTTAGACAGGGCTGTGTGGCGTCTTCTTGGCTGCTTATACAAGGATAGTTCTTTGACAGATTTTAAAGAAAGTAAGTTTGGAGTGATGATGAACGAGTTGCCTGTCAAATGCCTTCTATACGCAGCTGGTCAAGTTCTTCTTGCATCGTCAGCGGAACAGATGCAAGATATGGTAACTGCAATGAAGAAAGCATTTAAGTGGATAGGGAGGAATGTAAATGTAAACAAGACGAAGGTTATGGTGTTTCAAAGAAAAGAGGGTGTATCGGTGTGTGTGGTAAAAATAAATTATAAGAGTGTGGAGCAATTGAATAAGTTAGTATATTTGGGCAGTCTATTTACAAGAGATGGAAAGATTGACGCAGATGTAGAAAGGATAGTAAATGCTGGAAAAAAAGTGAATGCTGCTACACATGCGGTTGTGACCAACCAGTCAATGTCAAAAAAGGCGCGTCTGGCTGTTCACAATGGTGTGCTGGTGCCTACACTTAAGTATGGAAGTGAATGTTGGGTATGAAAAACGAGGTATGAACGTAGAATTAATGCTGGAGAAATGCGAAAATTGAAAAGGGTATGCTTAGGTGGTTTGGTCATGTGGAGAAGATAAGTGAAAGGCGACTAACAAATTATTATTTACAAGGAAAATGTGAGTGGCAACGCCGGGAGGGACCCGCCCTATAACAGTGTTCCGCAAACATTTTCTACACTAGTTTTAATAAATTGAAGAAAATTTTATGTGATTGCTTCTACGAGCGTAAATAATAATTTTACTGTTTGGTGTTATATACATACATTATCAATTTTCTGTTTCATATTTGTAATTACTACATGTGGAAACTTAAATTGGTCATATTTTGTTTAAACTATTACTAAATGTCTGCTTAGCTGTAAGTTTTCCTAAAAAACCACCATACATTACGAGGAACACCATAAATAAAATAAAAAAAATTACATAATAATAATCAACAAACCCATTTTTATATTGCAGAAAAGGTATTTAATGCGAAATATGAGCTTGTTTAATTGAGCATAGTCGGTCAAAATTTGGAGTATTCGTTGACAGCATCATCTCTTCGTCAATCGTCATGAGGCCTTACCTTTTTTAATAGAGTTTAAAAATAGGAGGAGGTTCTATGTTCTACTATTTGATTTTTTAAATGTATGTTTACCGATTTCTCCGCCAATTGTGGACCGATTTTTAAATTGTGGTCCCATTGTCACCAAGTCAGAATCTGATAATGGGATCCCAGGGAAATTCAAAGCAAATCTCAAATTTTATTGGCACAAACAATGTTTTTCATATACTTTCTAACGCAATTCAGATATTTGTGCTTGGTAATCATCATCTCATGATGCTGAGCTGATGTTGGAAGGTATAAGTCAGGATCTGATGATGAGATCCTGGAGAAATCGAAGCAACTCTCCAAATTTTATAAGCATACCAGAAGCGATTTTGGTAAAAACTTCGAAAGTCGGTGGCAAAAGCTCAATGAAACAAACAAAAGTCACAGGTTTTTTTTGTGGTAAGAGTTCAAAATCTTAATATAAATATAATAAGATATCTTAATATAATATATTATAAATAGGTCGTTACAAATGTCAAACGTATTGCAAAAGTCTACTTAGAAAGAAGAGCATATTATTCACACTTAGCCAAAACTGTTCTAAATCAGTTTCCGAAAAAATATATTTTAATGTCCGAGAATTTTTCATTTCCAAAAGTTCTTCCTGCATCACGCTTAGGGAAATAGAAATTAATTTTATCTGCATGAAACTTCAAGTGGTTAACAATCAAAAACTTGCACTTTATTTCTGGATGAGCTGCCAAGACATATATAATTTTAGTTGTTATTACTTATAATTTCTTGTTTAAATTTTATTTTATTTTTGTACACCACTTTTACCATTTTTTTTTGTTTGTAATTGAAGAGCGGGACCTCCTAGCACAGCACTATATAATTTACTTAAAAGGCGGTCCCTATGTAAGATTTACTGTAAAAGTTGTACAAGTTTCTGCAATAAACCTTATTACTTTTTTACCATTGGTAGCGAGACTTATTTTTTTCTGCGGCACACCAACTTATGACCATGGAACACCAGTGTGCTGCGGCACACACTTTACGGAACACTGCCAAGAACATACACTGACCTTTTTGGTGAGGTTCTTCAGAAAGGTCAGGTGCGTAGTACTCGCAACCGGCGTGTGTGTATGACCAGATGTATGAACGTGGACCAGGATAAAGGAGTATGAAAGGAACTTAGGGGGTGGCGTTCTGTGGTTTCTGCCCACCTCTATGGGAAAAAGGCGTGAGTTTATGTATGTACTTATGCAAGTGCTTCTTTTTATTAACTTACAAAAAAATATTATTTAATAGGCTAGGAAAAACATGTATAATTAATGAGGCGGATCAGCTTGCTTTTCTGAGCAATCTTCTCATGTCAGGTGGCCTACCATGACGTCTTAAAACATTGTTTTACTCCTTTTCCAGTGTGGGAAAGAGATGCAGCTAGACGACCTGTATAGCTCCGTCTCTTTCGCACACTGGAATAAGACTAAAACAATACTGCTTTAAGACGTCATGGTAGGCCAGCTGATCTGAAGTTTTGAAATAGCTAATCTCATTCTTTTTTCTAAATTGATTTGTTATACGTATTTCGATTTAATTTTCGTTTCTCCTTCTTTTTACAAAGAAATACCCATTGTATATCACACGGTGCGTTCCGGCGCCTCGGCGCACGCACATTGTTCGAAAGAGATACCGCGGCCCTGGAACACAAAAGGCGAAGAAGGAACATGGATGGGTTTTAGTCAGTACAAGTCTGACACTCCCTCCCGCTCCGCCCAGAGCGAGAGAAGTCATTTGATGATTTCACTTCCGTAAAAAAAAAAGAGTATACGCGTTGCGACGCCCGAGCGATACCATCCGATACCTACCGATCCATTTCTGCGATACCTACGTCCTGCCGCTGCGGCGCCCCAACGTCACGGTGCCACACCGTGCTAGTGTCCGCCAATGCGCCGAAATCTTTGGGGTGCGGCGTCGTCGCATTGCATCGTGTGCACCGGCTCTAACAGCATCTTCAAAACAGTAGGAATCAGATTAGGATATTATTGGGATACATTGCTCTAAAAATGTAATTATTTTTTTTTATCGAACCGTAGTTTTCTAGGCGTCGCAACGTACATTTAGGGAACTCCGGATTGATCTTTGTAATTAGAATTTGTTACGGTTTACAATAAAGAGAGAGCTTCTTTTCAGCTTCAGTTGGGTTACGAGCGACGTAATGTATGTATGCTTCAGAGGATATCATACAAAATCAAAAAACATCTTTACCCAGTGAGACAATTCATGCCAGCAAAACAAATATAATAAGTACTATTAATACAGCTCTATACTTTTCAGATATTATCACTATTAAAAATGTTTCGAAACTACCATTGGACTTCGAAATTTCTGTTAAACCACCATTTGCAATCATTCAGAAACACACATATAAAATACCACCTGACGAAGAGAGTATGACTTGTGGCTGTATACAATATACGAAGTCGGACTTAAATCTTCAGAATATACTAAAGAAACTCGGTCCACACCAATCGCGGACGTTTATTGACTGCCTAACATTGCAGCCTGTGGAACCTCTCCGGCAAGGATCATTAGGTTTTTTTCAGGACATTCGTAAAATTAAACTAGCTTTCAATCTTACACATTTGGTGGAGGAGCGATTAGAAGACTTGGAGGTTATGAAACTACAGCTACTGTTCGATACCACTAAACATTTAAGTCTCAAGTCTAGAATTTATTGTGATTTAATGAGAATTAAATTTAAAGGACACAAAAATAAAGTAATTACATTCACATACCTACTATAAGTAATGCTAGTATTCTGTAAAGGCTATAACTAGAACAATTCAATTATGGGTTTATTTTCTTTTTTAGGATGCCATAAAAGTAAGCGGAACAATTAACTTCCCGAATATATTTATCTTATCACCGAGACTCGATTTTCAATGTATTTTGAATGGGAGCATAGAGAGCAAAACCATAAGAATACAAAATATGACACCAGTTTTAGTTTGTTATACATTTCAATGGAAAAAATGTTCAATTACAAATCTGGTCTTAGTAAGTATGGCGCTTAACATAACCTTTAAGTAGTCACTTTAGTTGGAAATTGTCAAAACATAGTTTAATTCAGTATTTTCACGAGCAAAATGTCTGACAGAAACATTATCCGACTTGATATGACGAATTTGATGTCCGTCATATCAAAAACCATGTTAATGTATCATGTTAATGTTATCGGCTTGCACCAAGGGTCGGGTCACAGCCCTACCTCTTCCTTGACTTCTTTTGTTCTTCTTCTTCCGCTCTTATGTCGGACATCTAAGAGGCTCCCTGGTGTATGCTGTTTTCCGAGAGTGGCCAAAAGGTCCAGGGCAGATGGGAGGTGTGGTAGCAAAGACTGGAGTGGCCTGAAATTGAGTAGAACCAAAAAGGAATCCTTGTTTTGCGATTTCGGCGGTCTCTCCTGTTCTGTGCCCATATCTCTTGCCAGAATACCCACACCGATCTGCTCAGACTTCTAGTACTTCGGGTCGCTTGTGCAAGGGGCCGGCGATGTGGGCAGTCCTATTCTTATTTGAAAGCCATTGTACCATCGACTAATACTGCTCTTATATTTCGACGCAGCCTGAAGTTCCAGTCGGTTTCGAGTGTAATGAAGTGAGTCAAGAGAGGATGCCTTCAGAAGGCACTGAAACCACCCGTGGGTATTTGTGTAATTAAATATAATTAATTGTGTGACATGTTAAGAGCCACCGACGCACAACGCACAAATAGTTACCACGTATTCAGTAGGTACTTGACAAAACCCCAGAACCACCCCATATAGAAATTTTTCATCGGAAATTTAAATTTTGTTCCTTATTTTGTGAACGTATAATAAGCGACGAAATTTTCTGTGTGCAATGATGTAGTAACCGTTTTGCCATCGGTGTCTCTTCCGTCCGCCCTGTATAAGACACGTTTGGAATTCGATTAGAAATTTACGAAATCCATCCATTAACTTTTTTTTTTAGTTATAGAAAGCTGTCTACGTGACGTTGTTTTGACTACATCAGGGAAATCAGTATCCGAAAATGTCAGCTCTATCTTAAGCAAAGCTGAGATTTTGCTCAATGATAATGTTATGATGAGAACCCAAATGATTAGTAAAATATCACCCATGATAGACGTTGATTATGTCACAGAATTTGAATGGTTCTACAAGTTTGCCAGGCTTTCCAAGTCATCAAACAAAACCAATATAAACGACGTATTGCAATTGGTATCACATCGAGGACAGCTTAAGCCCGGCGAAATACAGTACATACACGTCATATTTAGACCCACATGCAATATTAGCGTTCGCGCTGTCCTGGAATGTGAAGTTTTGGGTGGGCCACCTGAATCGGTCATTGTGACCGGCCAAAGCTGTGATTTAAGATATAAAATAAGTGCTGAAAGCATAAATTTCAAAATAAGGTCTTTTCATGAACATGCCATTGAAGAGTTAAAAATATGTAATACTGGGATACTAAGTTTTAAATACAAAACATACCTAAATGAGCCAATATTTAAAAATGAACTGGATGGAACTATTCTTGAATTATTGCCTCCTGAGAAAACATTAGAACCTGAAGAAGACATTGAAATGAAAATCGTAATGAGACCGGGCGTAGTGGGCTACTTCCATACAGTGTTTTTATTAGAAATTGGGCATCTTCCTCACATTCCTATAGAAGTATTCGGTTGGGGAGTTGTACCTCAAATATATTTAACGTTACATAAACTGGGTGCAGAGATAGTAAGTTTAGTCCCTCATATTATATTTCGTAGAAATATTTAGAAGACATTTAAAAATTACTATTGTAAAACAGCTATTGAATGACGATAGACCATGCCTGTGTTGTACCCTTTACTACTTCTAGAATCCCCGCCTTCGGCTTACTTCATATTTTTGAATAGATGAGCAGAAGGATGATGATCAGATCACCATGTCGTTAGAATAATCAATTTTAGGTTGTGGGTTTTGCGGACTACTATTAAAACAGTGATCATTTCTTTTTGCGATGAGACAATATGACGATGCCAAAAGACGTTCTCATTTTGTGTAAACCGTTCCATGCACTTAGTATATAAATGTATGTGTCGGCTCAGTTTGAACCCTTACTGCGCCAGCCCTTATCACATAGGCACTTGTTTCGCCGAACACGAAGAAACAACTAGTTATTAACGTGCACTTATTATGTTTGTAATAAAATGTCTCAGCTCTCTCTTTTCACACCTGCTAAGTTTACATGAAATCTTTAACTAGATTAAGGGTTACAGTTAGCAATAAGGTAACTCGCACAATTTTGAACCTACGCAAAATACGAGCTTTGGACGTGGAGACCAGCCAATTATACAATGGTAATAAGGTAGATTGTTGTTAAAATTTTTGTATTTCGCTTTACGGACGACAAAGCAGCTCCTAGACAAAGCGCTAAAAGACTTTTTTTTTAGTATAGTACTTGTACCTACAAAACATTATCGTGATAGGGTGAAACCCTAGTGCAGCCAACTCCTCATAAATAACTCTTCTTCGCTTTATGCTAATAAAATGACAAGTTAACAGTTACAGTGTGCTATTTTTACCCGACTGCGGTGAAGCCCAAAAGGTTTATTTATAATTAGTTTAAAAGGTATGTAAAATTCTTTCAGTTGAATCCAGAAATAGGATACAGGGCCATTCCATCATTGACGCAAGAATTTATGGCAGTGGTCGATGAAATATTTAGTAAAGGAAAAGAGGAACATTTAAATTCGCCTTTAACCGAAAAATGTTTCGAAGATCCTAATTTTCAAGAAGATTGGCACATTTGCTCATCTTGGGTTAGTACTTAATGCCATCGTATCTACACTTGGGAGCAAATAAATCGAGCCACTTCCTTTTTTCACGTACTAGGAATTTTAAACAGTCGAAAATTTGTAATTTATCTTAAGTACTTATTCATTAAATTAATGAAAAAAAATTATTCACTATAATAAATTGTTATTGTACTGTTTTCTGGGCTGTTCTAACATTACAAAATTTTCTTTTAAATGCAGCATTTTTCTTTCAGAGCCAATAATTTATGATTTAATAAGATTATTATTAAATAAGTAATCGCCATTGTAAAGGTTAATTAATAAACTTTTAGGCGATATATGTTTCGAATTGATACGATCGATATTACCAAAAATATTGACCATTATATGTGAAAAAAGGAAGTGACTCGATTTATTTGCTCCCAAGTGTACTTTAATTATCTAAGAAATATTTTTATCAGTTTTATTCATATTTTCAGGATGGATATCCTTCTATAATGGATATTGAGTTAGCAGTAGAAAGACAAATGGTTATAGATCATATAAAGAACCGTCCAGAAATATTGACCGCTTATTCCACTATGTCAAAAGTGGGACCAATACCCGGATTTCAAACTGTACCCTACGTCATAGACTACGGAGTAGTTATAACTGGAAGCACGGTGAGGAAATAGCACACTTTGATAAACTGGGGACACTTTGTCATTGTAGCCGACGCGAAATTCACTTGTTATGTAGCTGAGAACTGCAGTGACAAAAAAAACAACGTGAATCAAAAGACATTTTTCAATACACTGGTGAACAAATAGTTAACAAAATCATTTGTAAATCTTTGACAGTCATTACGAGAAGTCAGAAGCCAAAAGTCTTACATCCAGGCTTACTAATGGGTATCGTACTACCCAGTTACTGGGTTGTGGAGGTCAGATAGGCAGGCGCTTCATGTAAAATACTGGTACTCAGCTGCATCCGGTTAGACTGGAAGCCGACCGCAAGGTAGTTTGGGAAAAGGCTAGGCAAATGATTCTGTTCATAAACACAATTCAAATTTTCTTGAAATATTAAGATCTTAAAAACATGCACTGCTTAAATGGGATTAAAAAAAAATTGTCGCCGACTATAGGAGAGGAATAAAGATAGAAATTTAACATTGCTATCTGTGGAAATAAAATACAGTTGAGATACTTTAATAAAAAAAAATCCACGAGTGTGAAATATATTGCATGTTGAACCTAATCGTAGTGCAATAAGGGCCAGTTTTCCAGGAAATGTATTGAAAAAGGTTTGGATTTGTCCGCAGTGCGCGTCGCGTATATAAAAGATTCGCACGTTCATTTAAATCCTATTAATATCAACAGGTGCAATGCACAGCTGAAGTAATTAATTATGGACCGATTACGTTGAAGATATATTTTGCAAAAGGCACAAATGTTCCTTCATGGCTAGGAATAAAATTATGTGGAAAATTAAATCCCGGTGAAGCTGGGAAAATCGAAGTGACATTCTCGCCTACTTCTTATGACTTTACCGAACTGGAACAGAATATGGAAACATGTTTGAACCTAGAGGTAAAGTATACCGTGTACCTACTCAAACACCGGTTTCCTTCTTGAAATCGTATTTCATTTGATTGGAAACGTTAAGAGTCGTTTCAAAGCATATATTTTTACAATTTTACTTAGTTTGATTGTAACAGGTATGTATTATACTCAGCTAAGATTTGTATTTTACTTTAATACCTCTTTTTTGTCTTTGATTTTAGGTACCCTATGGGGTGACAATTCCAATCCAGATCAAAGCCCTCTGCGCGGTGCCTTACTTAGTCTCAAACGTTTCATCTATTGATTTCGGATTTGTGAGGTGTGGGGATAAAATCATCAGTTCGATTCCATTAAAAAACGTGTAAGTAAATTTACTATGTACAGTGCCCCGCACCATTACCTGACCCATCTCACAAAGCAAAAAAGAGGCAAATGGGTGAAGAATGACCCATTGGCCAAAATTGACGAACATCCATTAAAAGTAAATCACCCCATAGAGTCTAATCTAGGTATGGGATTTATTTTTTTAATGTATTCTTAGCACAGTTAGCACATACCCTACGTCGCTCTTTCACTGGCAGCATTCGACTGTAATGTACCTGACAGTTTAGATTCCGGCATTACATTAATGAGTGAGGAGAACCGAGCATTACGGTGCGTAAAGTAACGATGCAATTTGTTTGAGCGGCGCGCACTAAGACTGTGCGTTATGTGCTGGTAAATATTATATAATAATATTTAGGATTTTGAACTCGCTTTAGATACGAGATGTCGTGTGAGACACGCAAGACCGACCAAATAACTATTACTTACGCTAAATCCCTTACGCTAGCGTAAGAGTTCTTAATCGGTGGGAAGGCGACCAGTCTGAGAATAATCTTACAGGGCCGAACCAATGGCGGGCCGCGGCCCTTTCTCCTTCGGGGGAAACCGACCTGAATACTAATATAAACATGATTTAGGAAAAACGAAAATATTATCACTAAATAAGGAACAGTCACAGTTCCATTGACCTTCTACTTAATAAAAATTTGACAGTGCACAAAACTGCTGGGTGTGAAACCATAAGCACTAGAGTTACCTGTGTAATGGTAACTCGACCAAAATATAGAGCGGCAGGACGTGACACACTCTATGGTCGTACTACTACTCTACTTATTTATGTTCTCGCTATTTATGTCGTTTGTCACTATCTACTCCTTTCTAGGGGTAAACCTACATGTATTTGGTATGTTACTTTGAGACTGAAGGCGCCGGGAACTCTTCCTATGATAGTGCTCGACAGTTCAGGAAAATACGAACCAGGGCAAGGAGGGTGGCTCAGCGTCGCTTTTAAGCCGACAACGGAGGTTCGTATGCGTTGTTCACTTACCGTTGCATTTGAGAATCCGGAAAAATACATGTTTAACCTAATTTGGTGGTGTCTTTTTTTAATTTTCTTTAATGAAGCATCGAAATTATCTTTTACTAGCTGTCCCCGGCATGTGTTGCAATGCACTTTTTACCTACCCTATCTACCTACCTACCTTTTTTTTTTTTTTTTTCCGGATGGGAAATCATCATATGACTTCTCCCGCTCTGGGCGGAGCGGGAGGGAGTGTCAGACTTGTACTGACTAAAACCCACCCATGTTCCTTCTTCGCCCTTTGTGTTCCGGGGCCGCGGTATCTATTTCGAACAACCCGCAGCCCTGGCAGGCATCGGCCCTTTCGGACCCCTTCTGGTTTGCTGACATCTCCTTGAGGCGCGCGTGGAACACGTACGCGCCGTCGACACGGCCTGTCGTCATGAGACGGACGGACGGTGAGCTAGCCCATTACTCACCGTCCACAGGCTCGCGCCTACGGTGGCCGGGGGCCACTGGTTGCCCCCCGACGCCCGGGGCGTTTCCCGCGGCGGCTGGGACGTGAGGTTCTCTCCCTCTCACGTTCCGCCACCTCCTTCGCTAGCATGACTGCTTCGCAGAAGGAGGCGACGGCATCCCATTCCCTCTCGCTCCGGACCATGGATTGAACCAGGGCCGGACGCGAGAGGTCGCCGCCGCCAATCGCCGCTACGAGGACACGGCGGTACTCAGCCCAAGCGGGGCAGAGCTCCACGGTGTGCTCCACCGTGTCCTCCGGCCGATCCTCGCAATGGTAACACCCGGGCGTTTCCTCCCGCCCGATTCGGTGCAGGAACCTCCCGAAACAACCGTGTCCGGTGAGGACCTGCGTCAGGCGGAAGGTGAGGGCGCCGTGCCGCCTCTCTAGCCACTCCTCAAAGAGGGGACTTATCGCCACTATTGTGGCGTGCCCTGCACGTGGTTGCGACAGTCGCTGTCTCCATGTCGCCATGAGATCGTGCCGGAGGTCTGTCCGCTGAGCGACAATTTGCCGCGGCAGCGGAGTTTCCCCCCGGCGTAGTGCCTCCGCGCGCCATTCATGCAGGCGCGCGAGGACCATCGCCTCCAGATCCCATGGCGGCAATCCGGCCAAGAGGCTCGCCGCCTCGCCGGAGATCGTGCGGTACCCCCGGATCAGCCTTACGGCTACAACCTTCTGGGGCGCGTTTAAGTAATGGGCGGCTCGCCGCCTCAAAGAACGCGCCCACACCGGGGCCCCATAAAGGGCCATGGACCGCACGACTCCCGCGTAGAGCCTCCGGCAGGAGGCGTTTGGACCCCCCAGGTTGGGCAAGAGCCGCTTGAATGCAGCCCCTGCCCGTTCCAGTTTTGGGGCCAAACGTCGGAAGTGCTCAACGAAGTTCCACCGGCTGTCGAGGACAAGCCCTAGATCTACCTACCTACCTTACCCTACATACCTACCCTACCCTACCCAAACCTACCCTACCTACCTTTCTACCCTACCCAACCCTACCCTACCCAAACCTACCCTACCTGCCCTACCCTACCTGCCCTACCCTACCTGCCCTACCCTACCTACCTACCTACCCTACCTTTCTCACCTTTTAAACCTTCCCTGGACTACGACAAACATTTTAAAACCAAAATCAGCCAAATCGGTTCAGTTTTTATTTATATAGATAATAGATAATAGTTCACTATTATCATAATTACTATTGTCTAGCTAGTGCCTAATCTAGATTTGTCCCATTATTATACACGCAAAAACCAGCGTCACTTTTTGAATTTGGAAATGTTTTTTTTTTAATATTTTCCTAAGAACTCTCAAAGCTCTTTTGGAGCTAATACGAGTGAAGTACAAATTCCGGAATACGCAAAACCAAACCACTTTTTATTAAACAGATGCTGTACGAAGGCGTATTGATATTCAGATTTCACATGAATCCCAATAAAATGACGATTCCAGTGACGGGGCAAGGTATAGTCCCTCACGTGCATATAATCGGTCCCAAAGTCAACTTCCCGCCGACACTGCCGTGGGCAGAGACAACTGACATTTACTTCGGACTCACGAATCCTTGCCCCTTCCCCATTGAGCTCATCATAGCTCATACTGATGAGTAAGTATCATTAAGTGATCTTATTCTTACTACCATCTTCATGATGATAAATCAACACAATTTGAATTAATTCTGTTTTGTGCACCGTCTTTTTTGTGCATAAAATACTGGCGTATTGAGTCAACGTAGTTGTGTGTCTGAAATCGATATGGCGGTTGCTAATACCATATTAATATATGCAACCACGATATTGAGAGGTACAATTAATAACTAATACAACTTATATTGCTAAACTTTTATTTATACGAATCTGATAACTTTTCTCTTTTCTAGAAAATGGAAAGTAGAAGAGGAAATGCTTCATTTACTTTATAAATATTACAACAAGCCAGAAGAAATGCTAGTCCCAGCTATTATGCCAGGAAATGGACTGCCACAAGAAATTATTGACTTTTATAATTATATTCAGGCACAAGTCAAAAAGTATGTAAATTTACCATTTTAAAAGCTTCAGAACTTGCCCCGACTTGAAATTTTGCGTGTGTTACTGGTTATTTTAGCACTATACTATCTCACTATATACAAATTTTAAGGGTTCCGTAGCCGAATGGCAAAAAACGGAACCCTTATAAATTCCTCATGTCTGTCTGTCTGTCCGTGCGTATGTCACAGCCATTTTATTCCGAAACTATTAGGACTACACAGTTGAAACTTGGTAAGTAGATGTATTCTGTGAACCACTTTACGATTTTTTTATTCTCATACATGGAACTGAAACAAAAAAAAACAAACCTATACCTATACGGGATGTCTATAGATATCGGTAAAATTTGTGCCCCCTCTCTAATTTCTAAAGTAAGGAAAATTCTGAAAAAATATCTGAGTGTAGAACGTAACAAAAACTTACAACCAAAATTAGTTTGAATAAGATTTGATGTTTAATTTTCAACAAACGGTTTTTTTAAATTAACATACTATGAAAATCAAATTTAGTTTTGCTGTTGATTGTAATACAACACATTAATGAGCCATACAAATATTTGTATTATGTTGTTTGGTGCTACGGAACCCTGTGAGCGTGTGAGTACGACTCGCTCTTAGCCGGTTTTTTTTTATATTTCCACAAGTGCGATTCCAGATACTCATATTAACTTATGTCATGTCTTGTATATAGCCTCGTTACGTGCGTGCAGTAGCTAACTACCTACATATTGCGCGTATAATACGTGGGTGCAGCGCATAAAACATCCTGAAAGAAAGATATTACTTAGAGTTTCCATTACTGATAGTTTTACCCACCAGTGTGTCGATATCAATCGAATTCACGTTAACACTGTCTTTACGTACTTACTATTTATTACTTACGGGCAGTTTTTATAGCAGCATATTTCTCAGTAAAACGCATTTTAATCTAAAACTTTGCTTCCATTTCTGTTTCAGGGCCAAAGAGGAACAACTTGCACTTTTGAAAGTCAGCGCTAAATCTACAGCTGCCGCAAAGTGTGTATTGTGTTGTTTATGTACATAAATAATGTGGTTATGTTTTTTCTAAAAAATATGACCACATTGTGCATTGGTATCGGTGCAAATGTACATACCGATTTTTTATTGTATGATTGAATTTTATTTTAGTTTTGGACTAGCTTTTCTTTCACGGAGCCTAAATAATTATTTTTAAAAATAGCTAGCTCGCTAGCCTAAGCTACTACTTATAATATCAGCTATATGCCAGTAAAAGTCCCGTCAAAATCGGTCCAGCCGTATCGGAGGTCAGCTGGAACAATTTGTTATTCGGTCTGTACAGCTACAGATAGGCAAAAATTAAAAAAATGGTATCAACAGCTCGACTCCGAGACAATTCAACGCAGACAACTCCTACATTTCGATCTGATCAGACGTCTGTCCGAAAAACTCCGAAACTGTCCGAAACTATCATCAGTGAGTTCAGGAACTTAGGGCACTCCGACACGGAAACGGAGAGGGACAGGTTAGGTTCGAAAGGGCTAGTGAGGGCTAGAGTGAGCGAGGAAAGCAACCAATGGATGACCCTCAAACATTGCAGACACAAACGGGTGACTAACGGTAGCTTCTATAAAAATTTAACCAATGTTGGAGTCAAATGATCGAGGTTTATTTGTTGTTCATAACTAATTTTCAATAATTGATTTTAGAAAACAAAAGAGCCCCAAAACACCTCAGAAATCGACCGCACCGGCTAAAGGAGTTGCATGTCCTCTAAATATACGTACTGATGCTGAAATAATTGTAGGTATGTTACCGCTGTCGTTTAACTCGCCTACTTATTTAACGGTCGTTCAGTTTAGCGGAACGTGTGTAACTGATGACATTGTGTAATTTAATTACCCGTGTATTAAATGTAGTTTTCGGTTCTCCCCCATTCACGTTTTTGGTTCTGGCTGAAGGTTTCCCCCTACAATCGCGGGACTGTACTGTATCGGTACATGCAAGAAAATATAGCTTGTAGAATTACTGGCACTTGGCACCAAAGTAACTACACCGACGCGTGTCCTGAAGTCCGACAGAGCACGGTATGCGACGTGTCCGGAGACCGTGACAGGCTGGTGCTCTCAGTCACGGACGTCACGGTCATCCCGTCACGTCGCGTCGTGGATGTTTGAACAAGTACCGTAGTGCGCCGCACCGTCGCGTTTTAATCATAGTTATTCGGCTAACCAATGCTTATAAGTTATAATATAAGCCCATAAATGGATGTCACCTTCTAACGTTACGACCAGTTTTCGACTATAATTTTAATTCTTCCAGATGAAATGAAAAACGCAAAGGCTAAAGGTGTGGACCCGTTACAAGAATGTTTACATGATTTTGATACTGATACCGAATCTTTAAAAGAAAAACTATCCAAAGGCATTCTTATATTTTTCCACGGCTCTCCGTGTGAAGGTAGTGAAAGAGAGATTACTTTTATTTAGAATATAATTTTTGGTCTAAAATATTAATAAAATAAAACAAAGGAATCACTTTACGCTCTAATAGAGGGTAGAGTAGAGTTATTCCTGTATTTTATTATATTAATATTTTAGAAAAAATAATTTAGCATCAATTACAATGATTTAGCCATTTTTACCCGTACCTCAGTTCTCGACCAGCAGCCGTCACATTTCGTGAATCACTGCGAATACCAAAAAACTCTCCGCTACTTCACAATCGAACACTTCCAACGATAGAGTTCGCAACTGTTTTGCGCGAACTCGACTCGAACTATGTTCGCATTCGTGTTCGAATATGCCGTCCATACGTACGAACCAAGTGTTCAGATTTGATGTTGTGTTCGCTAAGTTCGTGTTCGTACGTGCGTACACGGCTTAAGACACAGAGTTATAAATCCGAGACTATTGGTTTGGAGAGTGGTTGCCTTCTATGACATGCAACATTATTTATAAATAAAATAGTCATCTTTATCGTTCACTATTTTTGTTTTTAATGCATTTTATTAATATTTGTACATCACGCGATACAGGTTGTCCTTATAGCCTGTTGGTACCGATACCTACTTTAGAATGCTGTAACACAAGCGTCTTACTACGACAACACATAGATACACACAGTATTTCTGTGTGACGTGATGACTATTCATCACAAGTGGTGATCATTTTACAATATCTTATAGGTACGTTCATCGTTAAATTGTTTGTTTGTTTTAGAAACGCATTGTCAGGAAATGGCTTATTCAGTGGGTAAATTTCTAAAATTACCCACATTAAATATGGACCACTGTATAGTTCAAGCGTTGTGTGAAACTGACATCCCTGCTAAACATATGTTAGTAGCAGCAATTGCCGACAATTGTGAAATGATCAAGAGAAATGAAACGAAAGGCGATTCAGGTTCCACTGATGATCACGCTGAAGGTAAAATTGCAGCTAGTTTTTGACTTTATTTTAGGAGTTACCACTATACCATGTTATATGGATTTAATTGATCTTTAACAGAAGACTTTAAGGAAGAAGAAGATGAATTTGAAACTCTTTGGACCAAAATTCAATTTTTAGCCACGAGCAGAAACATTGCCACGCCTCGGTCCAGAGGAGGAAGTGACAAGAAGAAAAAGAAATCGCCCACCTCGTCGACAATAGCGTCTCACACAGCGTTAGAAGTTTTGGGGTCCACGACATTGTTTCAGATGGTTATACACACATCATATATTTATAAATAGTCTTGACAAACAGTGGGCTGTATTACATTTTGATGCAAATGTGCTAAAAAGTTTAAATATTTTTGAATGGACTGCCAAACTTTCACATTTTTTTTTTCAAAATATCAGCTACTTTTATAGTATACAAACAAGTATTGTATAAAACAAATATGTTCTAAATATTAAGTGAGATACTCGTATAAGCTATCAAAGTTGCGATCTTCGCCATCACAACTTTGATAGCTTATATTTAATTAAATGATTGCCTTGGGACCTAAAACCGGCCTAATAAGACCCACTTTTCCGGGAAGTTTGTTGAAATAAAGAACTAAACCTACGTTTCATAGATTGACATATTTAGATAAAAAATTACATTTCTTTAATTTTTGACAGGATTTAGTTGAACAACTGCTCACCGAGTTATTTCTTCAACCCAAATTTCATCACGGTTTTGTGGTGGACACGTTGACAAGTATTGTAGTAAAGAACCCTCCTTTAGTACTGACCACGATTATTAAATGTAAACGCAGTATTCGGAACTTGCATCTTGTACTCTGTCATTCGGATTTTTCTAAATGGGCCCATCATGCACATGAAGAAGCGCAACGAGAAGCTGATGCCCTACTCATGGAGTAAGTACTTTTGATTATGACACAATATGCCATTAAACTACAAACAATACATCGTCTACTGACTTCAGGCACAGTTGTAGCGATCCCATCAACTTAAAACTAGGCGAGTACTAAGCTATGGAAATACTTAGCAGTTCCGTAGTTAAATGGCTAAAATGGAACCCTTATAGAAGTTATACATAGTTTTGCCCTGTCCGTCTGTCTGTCTGTCCGTATGTCACAGCCATTTACTTTGAGACTGTTGGCACCAGCACTTTGAAGATTAGGTATCTTCTATGAACCGCTACACAAAAGTGATGGGAAATCATGAAAAAAATAAAAATAGGGGTCATACATCATGTAAGCGAGGTTATGATTTTGTCCTGTATGTATGTTCATCTGTTCCTTCATAATTTCTGAAGTCCTAATCATAATTTGATAAATGTGGTATCTTTGGAAGCGTCTTCAGCGTCCGCTGGTTATAGGCTATGTGACGTCACCTTAAATTGGATATAGAGCCCTCTAGAAAACATAAAGTAATAAACTACAAAAAAATGGTAAAAAAAGTTGGGTATTAAACGAACGGGCTTAAAAAGCACATTTCAAAAATGTAGAAATTATAACCCCAAAATAAATAATTTAAAAACTAAAATCACGCTCTAAGAAGTATGAAACAAGAAAATATTCTAGGATAGTCGCGGTCGTATGCCACCTACATCATAAACTTAAGGGCCCATGAATAAGTTATTTTTTTAAAGGCTACGAAGAGTTGAAGAAAAATAATTGGTGTTGGAGACTGGATTCCGGATAGAATCCAAATATTTTTTTTATAAATGTATGATCCTATTTCCTTTGTCCACAGACCCCAATCAAAAGTGTACGAAGAGTCTGAAATAGAGGCGATCGTAAACTTATTTGATGACATGGACGCAGAAGAGTTTGATGGGGCTTCTCCAGAATTAAAGGCAATATACATTGCTTACGGATTAGAAAACAGAAGGAATAAATATTTAGTAAAGCATGGGCTGTAAGTTTTTTTTCGTTGTTGTAAGAATTTTTTAATTCAGATAATCGTATCCTATTCAATAAAGTTCGACACTTTACCATTGACGTGAATCATTTTGCTGAAACAATATTAGAAAATGATTTTTACCTATAGTGCATAGCGAATGATGATTATTTACCTATAGTGCATAGCGAATGATTTTTTACCTATAGTGCATAGCGCACTAAGCCGAAGCAATTACGTAACTTGCTCATATAAATTTTCTACCAATCTTACTACCAGTAGTACCTAATACGGGCAATTCCATTCATTTTGACTGTTCCCGTTATGGTAATATTATAAGCGGCGGTATACGTTAGGCAGAATTTGAACGAATGTAGGTATAATAAACGCGGAGATAAGCATAACTACTGTACTCGTGTAGAAACAAATAAACCATCCATCGGTATACAATCGGCTACCGCATGATATTTTAACCGCGACGTCTGAAAATTCTTTCAAAGGTAAACTCAAAGGCTGACTAACCAAACAGGTATTATATGACCTAAAATAATGGTTGTTGACAAACGATTAGTCTATTATTTTATTGTATTTGCTCGATTTTTCGTCTTTTATTTATTTCTATTCTTACAAATTTAATATTTATTAAATATTCCTCATTAAATAAAAACATATAAAAATAAAAAGAAAAATTCTATTTATTTATTTAGTTATGATTCGCTATAAAATAAATAAAATATTAAAAAATATCCAATATTATACACGTACTGGATGGTCACAGATGCCAGTAATTTTTTTTTAACTTGATAACAACATCTCCACCAAATGCCTCCAGATTTATATTTCTTTTTTTTTTATAACTTTCATAACCGTTGTACCTATAAATAAAATATTTGTACTTATGATTTTTACCGCACCCCTTCTTAATAATTTTAAACTTAGTCATTATCTCGATTACTACTGCTCCGCAACAATATCCTAGTTAACAAAATCACTGTAGAAATAATTTTTACGTTGCATGATTCACACTGTTCTTTGTTACTTGCTTGTCTATTATAATTAACGATATTAAGTTGTCTGTTAATTTTAAATTTCTAGTAAAATGCTTTATGTGGGTGATTAAGTCCACAAGATGAATAAAAAAAGTCGCCTTTGTTCACCTGGGTGAATCAGTTCCTAGGTAAACAAAGGCCTCCGCTAATGTCAAATTATTTCACCTGGAAGATGTCACCTAGGTTAAATTCTTCCAAGATAAAATAAGGACACCAAAAGATCTACTTTTTTCACCTGGGTGATATCACCCAGGTTAACATGGTGGAATAGTGGAATAAACCGTCTAGAGATAGTAAGTTTTTGAAATAAAAAAAATATCCAATCATTATTTACCAAATCTAGTCTTCCACGTTGGCTTTTTACTTTAATTACTATTTTAAAATTAACAACAATATTTCGTAAAAATAAAAAATAAAAATTGCAACTTTTGCAAATTGTACAAATTGTAATACCATAACAAAGATCAAAATATATCTTTGACCAATGACATCCTAACTTTTAGTGCAATTAGACAAAAAGTACTCAGTAGGTGGACTGAAGTTTATAGTGGTCGGATTTTCTTTCTATTTAATGGATGCACATAGGTCACACTATTAAGCCACCATCGTAATAATAATATAATTTAAACTCAATAAAAAAAGTCGTATGAATATCCGATTTATCCGACCGCTGTAAACTTCGTTCCACCTTTTAATCTAAATGCACTCGACTATTTAGTATTTACTTACCCGTTACGATACAATTCGTTTTTTTTTGTAGTATGGAATTCCCAGAACCATCATCAGAAACCAGGAGAGATAAGACGGGAAAAGGTAGGTACGGAACCCAGCCATCAAGTTCTGAAAACACAAAAAAAGCTCTAGAAACCGTTTGTTTTTTTTTTGTAGTCTATACAAAAACAAACGTTTTTTAGAATATTCTAAGGAACGAAACAAGTAAGGTCACGTTAAGTGTTTAAATTAATTGTGCTTAGAGAATGTTGCGTACACCTGTAATTGGTAACTACATATAGGATCCCTAACCTAGCTTATATACTTTTATTATTGAATGTATAACATCTGAACTGTTAGCGTACCAGCCTATTTTAAATAACATAACGTCACGCTTGTAATAGGGGTGAAGACTGGGTAAAGAAAACGACATTATATTTTGTCCGTCAGACAGGTAATACAAAAATATTAGACACGTATTTTATGTATTATTAAAATATCAAAAAAATACTTAGTTAAAACTAATTAAAGTTGGAGAGTGGGGGCTCACGACGTCACAAATAGGTATAAAAATTACCTACATGTAACGTCATGCGCCATTTCAACTCAATATATCTCCGTAATTTTATGACCACGTGAAAAAAGAAAAAATACGTGTCCAATACTATTCAATAATTTACCCGATGGACAAAGAAAAAAAAACTGTGATCATCCCCTATTTTCGAAGGGCCTAGGCAGAGGCTCACCTAATAGCGCACCAACATTTCGCCAGTTACGTTTAAGTTCCATTTAATAGGGAGCGAGCCTATTGCAATCAGCTGGGCACAAATCCAGACCCCGTGGCCGCTACTGAGAAATACCTGATGAAAAAAACCCAATAACACCTTGGCAAACCTGGGAATTGGACCCTTCCCCACCAGGATAGGGAAGATTCGCCGTCCTAGGCATATCCTCATGGAACCCGACGATCCCATTACCCTCCTTCAAGAGAGCAATAGGGAAACCAGCACCCTTAGATAACACAAAAACAGAATCCGATCCGTATACCGGCCTCGCCGACGAGGCCCGTCGCGTCGTCCCAGTAATGTTACTCCCCGACCCTTGCCCGACGAGCCAGCCCGCGCCGCTGAGCATGTAGCTTTAAATTCCCCAAATAATAATAATATGACCCAGCCTGTCCCTTGCTGTCCACCCTTCAATGACGCCCTAAGCCGAGGTCCGAACCCCACAGGGGGTGCCCTTAGCGAGCAGTCATTTAGTTTAATTACCTAGTTTGTAAGCCCTGGCTGGGGGCCTTAAATTCATTTGAGGTCACCACAGGATAGTCCGGGTTAAAGAGTAAAAACCTTAGCAGGTTGATCTGCGAGTGGCCATCAAAAAAAAAAAAAAAAAGGAATTGGACCCAAAACCTCTTGCTATTTTAAATAAATAAATTAATTTGGCAGGAAACAACAACTTACATTGTAATGAGTGTAAAAAGACTTGAAGTTCTTTTGTTTTTAGATACAATGTTTTAATGTTAAAACTTTCCATTGCTCCTGTACTATTCAATGCATTCACCAGTACAATGTTTTAAGTATGTAACGTTGAGTCCTACCGCAAAATTGTGATATTTCACGCCCAAAAAGTCGTTTCCCAACAACAATATCTGCGTAGAGTTAAATTACTTAGTTCATTCAATGAACTAAGTAATAAAGTTCATTGTACTTACAGACTTTGGCTTGGTTGACGGTTTCGTGAAGGGTCTAGTCACATTGTATATATACATACTTTGAATACAAAGGTAGTGTTAAGGTAATTTCGTAGTTCCTACAATGTTAACCAATGCTTAGGGTGGCTAAGTCAAAGCGACTACGTGGTAGAAAACAAGTTTATTCCCTATCGATTTCTGTAAAAAAATGCATCGGTGAGAAATTATCACCAGTTTTTATGGAGACAAAGCTCTTTAGTTTGACTAGGTATCTTTTAAGACTATAGAATTAGCAACGATCAATATGTCTATAAAAGTGAACCTTTGCTCATTTTAAAAACACTAGTGCATTTTTTAATAGAAATGCGCAGTGCACCTTCAATACCAGACCCAGGAGACACGAAAGAAACGAAGAAGAAAGTAAAAAAGGAAGAAACTAGAGGTACAAATATGTTTATTAACATAGGTATACATCATAATAATGCTGTTGATGGTTTAAGTAGGTACTACACAATGATTTTATAAATTTAAGGAAAGCCAACGAGTGAGTTTACTGCTATGAATACAAAATACGTGGAATACAATAAAAATACATATGAAAGTCTCATTAATATCGCAAATAATTGGAACATCGATGAGTGTGACGTAGCGTTACCTTTAATCACCTTTACTGGTCAGATAGCAGGCACTGCTCAAAAGAAAGCTAAAAAAAAATCTGAGTTGCAACTTCAGGTCTGTAACATTCTAAAGATTTTCTTAATTAGGTAAACAGAAAAAAGTGTTAATTATTGAACGTTTTGTTACAGACGTCTGAAGTCCATTTTGGGGACAGAGGCTTTCCCTTGACACTGATCATGTGCCCTTGTCTGCTTTACAAAGAAGGGTTGAAACATATGTTTGCGAACTCGATCCTTGTTAACGAAGCTTTAAAACATGAAGAGGAAAGTGATATACTTCAAAGTCCTGTGAATAGAAAAGAATTCACTGTTTTGATGTCTAAAACTTTTCCCATTCTAAATCATGAACCACCACTTGAATGGTGGTACTTAGATGAAACACCGGTAAACTTATTATTAGTTAATTTAACGGATAAACAAATTAAAATGCAGATGCTTGCAAATCTGACGTATTTCTAACTGTAACTGAAGAATACAAGTCGAAATATTTGTTTTATCAACCAGCATTGAATTTATAAAAACTTACTTTATTTTATTCTAGATAAAAAAATGTGAATGTAACCAACTAACCGATCTTAATTTATTGGATGATTCCAATCAAGATAATGTGTTGAATATTCTTTCGAAGTGGCATTGCATGTGTGGCAAAAAGGTACTAATAAAGCTTATCAAGTTTAATTTGATTTTATGGGTTTGTGGTAGTGACGCGGCTGGGCCAGGAAAAGAGCAGTAATTAGTTTCTATTCCTGATAGGACTTGGAGGACGCCCTCGCCCAATATTAGCACATAAGGGTCTGATATGAACTTAATTAAATACTTACTTACCTTCAGGTGACTTCGTCGCAAACATCGACGGGTGAAATTCCCTCAGAGTCTGTAGAGGCGACTCGCGATGAGGAAGGTGTCACAGCACGAGATGACTCTCATCCGCTTCCGCTACGCAGCGTCAAACCCATTAAAAGTAAATATTTGTTTACTAGCTTTTGACGCGGCTTCGCTCGCGTAAATTTAGAATTTGACAATAACCGTGTCAGACACGTGGCGCCATCTATTATCATAAGAACGTTATTGTGGTTTTCCTGGGAACAGTACTTTTTTTCGGAATATAAGGTACTTAATGTCCGTTTCTGTACACTTGACATCGTATATGCAAAAGGGGTTTGATTTTTTTAAGTCTGTGACTGTGGCCACTAATTAAAAATATTTCATAAGTAATAACACAATAAGACATTCATTTTCTTCCATGAACAATTAGTTCCAAAATGCATTGGAGCTGAGATATACATGATGAGTTTTTCAAGCGGGTGGAAGACCAAATCCGAAACTATGAGGAATAGCAAAAAACACTCAAAGGAGAATCCAGCCCGATTTTGATAAAAACTAAAATTGCATCATAGTTTTTTGAAAAATCAATATTCCTATCCAGGAATCGAACCCGTTGATTTTGGAAAAAAGCACATTTTGTATTACTACACCATTCAATATTGTCACTGCTAAAGATCAAATTCTGAGAAGTACCTAATGACATACGGCAAACGATAGGAAAGAGTTCATTTTGATAAAATAGGTACCTACAAACAGTAAGCAGTCGGTAATCAACGAACAACACACCTTTGAAATCAGTTATTTAAGCTGCGATATAATTTTCGGCATAATTCTTTTAGGAGTCATTATTAAATATTATTAAATACTCCACTATACGTTGGTAACAATTACCATAGTGGCCGCTGTGAAAAAAAAATATGCCACTGGTTCATACAAAATTACCAATGTCTTTTCAGGATGGGTGGTTCAGTGGTTTAGTCGTGTAGAGGTAACAAAGATTAGGACGACTTGTACTACTTTCCGCATCGGCTGTTCTTGCAACCTTGAATCAACCAATTACAGAAAGTCTCACAAAAAAAAATGGTTTTGTTATAGAGAATCAGGACATCAACTTTGTAGTTATGAAATAATTAAACACATTCTTCTATGATTCTAAGTGGCACTATCAATTTTTAAACACGGAACAGACATATCTGTTCAAACATGGTTCAAACTCTGACGGCACGGCTGACGCACTGCGCGTTGCGGGTTCGATCCCCGCACGGAACAAGTATTTGTACGGCCTACAGGTAGTTGTTCCGAGTCTGGCTGTTTGTGTATGTTAGTTTAAATATTTGTAAACGCACCCATGATACAGGAGTAATTCTTAGTGAGAGGTAAAAGTAAAAAAGTGGTTCAAACAAGTTCCAACTGCCACGTGGACAGTAGGACTGCTAATTAATTTATATGTATTTTTAATCAATATAAGCGATGCTTGTCACAGCGACTGCATCACGTTTAATTCTACAACCTGGTGATCTGGTGAGGTGCAAGTATTCTTTTAGTCCTCAAGATGAAGGAAATTATAGCGTCAAACGGTTTATCGAAGTTAGTGGATGGCCTGAATCAAGAGCAGACATTAACGTGAACGGGATTTGTGATTTACCGAGGTAATACTCACCAATGGTTTTAAACACACTTGGAAATACCTCTTGATATGTTTTAATATATATGTGTGTCGGAACGTTATTATTTCAGATTGGATAGCCGCCCAAAAAAGATGTTCCAAAATTTTGTAAGGAGAACTCATGAAGGCAACGTCTATAAACTAACATATTTAGATGATCTTAAAGTGTTTGAATTCGGACCAATATTTATAGGATTAGACAGGTATCCTGGTAAATAGATATCTAT
Source organism: Cerastis leucographa (assembly GCA_963082945.1). NCBI lineage: Eukaryota > Metazoa > Arthropoda > Insecta > Lepidoptera > Noctuidae > Cerastis > Cerastis leucographa. Next base: position 14,856,725 of record OY720383.1, on the reverse strand, counting down.
TAAATTTACTTGTTATGGAAGAACCCGTACTAAAGTATTTATTGAAATTTTAATTTTAGAATTTATCAAGAAAACTATACAATCGATTTAAAGAATTCCTCACTTGTGACCGCAGATATTGTTATCGAGTTGCTTCAAGAGACTGAAGTATTTCAAATAGACCTAACGTTTATGAGATTGGAAGTAAGAATCTAAAATTTGTTGCCCCAACTCAACATTCACATGAAAATGATTGTATTTTGGTTTCTTTCTTATTTTTCTCGTCTCAGCCCGGATGTCGGAACAAACTGTCAATATCGGCGGCTCCTGCAGACGTGGGTGTGCACACGACTGTGTTACTGTTCTGTGTCAAAGACAATCCTGAAATAGTGATGGTAAACATCGCTTGTAGCGGAGTCCTGCCGATCGTTGAAATATTGCCCTTGACTAAGGCAATTGGTAAGATTTACCTAATTATGTAGTCAGTTACATAATATTAAATATAAATTAAGTTGTTTTTTTTTTAGTTGTGCTATTATATTTCTTGCGTTTTCGCATTTTATCTATTGTCTTACTTGACGATTTTAATAAACATTGTTTTGCTTCCTATTTAAACATTAATTTAACAAATATCCAGATTTCGGAAAGCTTCTACTCTATCGTCGAGCAGATGACAGATTTATTGTAAAGAATGATTCTATTTTACCAATAATGTGGAACATACGCGACGCGCAAGCCTTCACAGAAGATTTTATAATAGCACAGACATCGGGCATCGTGCCCAGACATGACAATCAAGTTGTCCCTGTTACGTATATCGCGTGCCAAGTTGGTGTTATATTGCAAAAAGTCCTGACGATCGATGTATGTTTAACCTTTCTTTTCCTTAGCTTATTATATGCGCAGTAAAAAGTAACTTTCAGCAGATTTATCCCTACATTAGCTAATTAAGTTTTGATCTATTTCTCTAGATTTCGAACTAATAAATCTATAATAATTTATAGATATTTGACGCAGAGGGTCGTGGTGATCCAATGTTGGTAGAGAATTTGACATTATCTGCGGAATGCTACGATGTTATGGTTGAATGTACTCATGAAAATCTAAATGAATCTTATCTTAATTATGGCAACGTCAAAGTTAATTCTACGGTTGTTCGAGAGTTGTACTTGCTCAATCGAGGCAAATATAGCATTTATTACAAGTAAGTTGGTATTTTTAATAAATTATTATTTAATTTGATCGGCCCACTCCACTTTTCTCGATCTTATGCGAGTGTTCGCATAAGATCGAGAAAAGTGGAAGGTGAAAAGAAGGGAAGGGACTTAGGGAGGCCTTTACCCTGCGGAGAGACGAAATGGGCTAATAATAATAATATCAAGTATCTTGACTTGGCTCACGAGGTTGTCGACATGTGGGATGTGGACTCAGCGATCATTATGCCGATAGTTGTATCAGCCAATGGCCTAATTGCCAAGAGCCTTGACTAATACCTGTGGAGGCACTCGTTAGGCAGATGGATAAAGGGTTTGATTCAGAAAGCGGTACTCCTGGACACGGCTCGTATTGTTACGAGGTTTCTTTTCTCTGAGCCCTGACCGGCGTAGCTTTGATCCTGTTCCCCATACCGGTGGGCTACTATTTTTGTATTTTTAAATATTGTTCTGTTTAGAAATATGTAAAAATATGTAAAATATAAAAATGAGTATGTAAATGAATAAACGAAATAATTTATCATCGACAGTAATTCCATGAGGTGGGTTTCTTTGAACTACATGTAGAAATGGTTGTTAAAATAAATAATCACATGCATGCAACTTTAACACCCAGGTTAAAAAAGGTGAAGAACTTCCCGGAGCCGTCGCTGCTGCGTTCGTTCGAGTGCAGCCCTGAGTGCGGCATGATTCCGGCGAGTTTGCGGCTGGTGGCCATCGAGTTCGAGTGCACACCCACCACCTCCATGAACCTGGTCAACGTGCCGGCCTACATCTGCTCGCTGCTCGATGGCAGTAAGAACCAGGTTGTTGTGGCTAAGTTCCCTGTCTGCATTACCATTGCTTCGTTCTACAACACGTAAGAGCCTTTCTTTCTTTCTTCACTTTTTTCGTCGTGTGGCTTGCACGACAGTATTTTATTATTGATTCCATTCTAATACCAAAAACGAATACCACTGGTACTTGTTTCAAACACTGGTAGTAGCAACACCGTATTAGAACGGAATAAATCAGTTTTTGGCCTAAAGCTTTCTTCTCCTTTTCTAAGGCGCCTATTCACTTGAATTACCTACAAGTAAAACAAGTTTTTTTGTTTATTTAGGCTGATGACAGACGGACCGCATTTCAACTGCAATCTAACCGCAAATTGCAGTTCGGATGCAGTTTGAATGCAGTTGACATGACTGCAATAGAACTGCAAACCAAACGTGCAGTCCGATTGCAGTTCAATTGCAGTCGGCGTGCAATCGTGTGAACTGCACACCGACTGCAATCGAACTGCACGGTTGGTTGTTGGTTGTTCGTCTGTCATCAGCCTTACTGCCTCCTTTGAAACCCATTGTCACTCATTCCGGGTTGGTAACTAAATCTAGGCAATGACTATCTTGTATTTTATTTTGATAACTTATGTTAGTAACTTATGTCCCAATACTTGTACGTTCATGTATGTACTTATTACATAATAGAAATAATCAAAATAAAAGGATACCTACTTTTTATTGTTCAAGGTTTACCTTATTCCCGCTGGGCGAATTGAATTTTCATATAATAGCTGTCGGTACTGCAATTACGAGGGATGTTATTTTGAACAACACGAGCAAGTGCCCAGTGACGTACGAGATAGTGTTGCCCCCTGCCTACCAGGTGAAGCGCGACCCCATTCTCCCCCCTCCACTTCTGCCAAAAGAAAAAGTAGTTAAGTACGTCATGACTAATTAACATTATTACATTATTTTTATCGTGGGGCATAATGGAAATAAAACTATGACTAATACACCTTTGTGAAAATTTATTAAAAATGATATTTAGGTTAAAGTTGATTTTGCCAAAAGAATCAACAATTTAAATGAAACATGGATAAATGATTAATTTTTATGCGATACATCGGTCAAGAAAAGCCATTTGCCAAATTATTGTTTGTAAAGTGAGTGTTTACAAAATAAAATATTTGATAAATAAAAATAGTAAGTACCTTCTTATATGAAACGTTGGTTAAAAACTAAACATTAGTCAAACTTGTTTTGGTGAAACATTATAACTACAAAATAGCCCTTTATGATTGTTTTGTTACTTATGAATATCCGTTATGCCCTACTTTCCATGTTAATATAATAAAAGAATGTAATTTCGCTATCTACGTCCTACAGAATTAAAAACCCTCCGTTGAAATGCGGCAACTTCCTCATAATGAACGAAGACAACCTCCTTCCTCCTGGAACCAGCCGGACCATACAGATACAGTTCTTCGCGACAAAAGCGAAAAAGTTTGAAGAAACCATAAAGTTTATTATAAGTGACACGTGCCCTGCTGAGGCGCAAGGAGTGCCACTCAGGCTGGTGGGCACGGGAGCTATGCCGACTTTGGACCTGTGGAATATTGAGACAACGTTTAGAGAACATTTGATTGTTAAAAATCTATCAGAGTATAAAGTACCCGAGGTAACGTTTACAACTGACATCATGTCTATCATATTATTTACATGAGAACCGGCCAAGTGCGAGTCGGACTCGCACACAAAAAGTTCCGCAGCACTAAAGAATATGTTGACAATATTTTTAACGCTCATACAAAACAAAAAAACTCAAGCCTGTAATCCCCGGAGGGTTAGACAGAGGTGTATCTAATAGTACACCCACATTTTGCCAGTCAAGTCCCATGCAATAGGAAGCAAGCTTATTCGCATCAACCGGATACACATCCAGACTCCGTGGCTACTACTGAGAAATTCCTGATCGTGAAATCATGCCCAGGACCGCTAGACCAACGAGGCAGCCTGATTTAAATGTCAATTTACAGTCAACATAATTTGCTCTAATTCGCGTCTGGAAATAAAATTCTTCAGTTTTTGGGGTAGCGAGTTAGCAACACGTGTTTTGTGTTTGTATCGTTTATTCCGGTCGTTAACCAGTCATTGCTAGCCTGTTCATTTACATTATGTAGAAAATGCTGAAAAAAATGTCCTGTAACTAAACTTCTACTAAATCATTTTTGTATGCTGACTGGGAACGTCGTATTTTCGGCGCGACTCTGTACAAATGCTGAATCTTCCTCCTCTTACATTCAAAGTTAGAGGGACACAATTTTTACGGTTTTAGAAGAAAAATCTCATGAGGCATTAACAATTGATTGGCTTAAGAAAAAAGTATTTTAGGAACCTTGAGCAGTTACACTCATGGGCCACCTCATCCTCACTTATCACAGTCAGTTTAGAGATATAGGTACGCACGGACAGACAGTCTGAGCGAATCTACGGGTAGGGGTTCCGTTTTATGGCAACGGAACTCTAAAAAGTTAGATATTGCATTTGTGTCTGACATTTCCCTTTTTTACAGTCATCGCCGCATTGTGTTTTTGCGGAGAATTCGGTGACAATGCATTTCTTCTGCGTCACAATCAATTCGAGCCACACGGGTTATATTGATCTTTATAATAATGGACTCGTTGCGTGTGCGCTCAGCATGAAACTTCACCATCAAACTAATTCCACTCCAAAGATATTCTCTTTGGATAAGTTCGATACACATATAGAACCTTTGTTACATAAGAATCTGGGAATTATTTTCAGTCCAGCTGCGCTAGAGGTACGTGCGATCAAACCTAAAATAAAATGTCACTTATTGTAATGTATTACGTTTACTTTCGGAAGTCGGTGGCAATAAAGTCAATGAAACAAAGTCACCGAATTACGAAAGTAAAGTAATTTTCACTTTATTCGAAGTCGAGTCAAGAACCAACTCCGAAATTTGAAAAAAAAACTTCTATTCCTACACACCACCACCAACACTCCCTTAAAATACTTATGTCCCTAATTTTTACCAAATACCTCATAAATTGCGTTATAAATACACCACGACATGCCAAAATACGTATATTTTCAGGAATATCGAGCGGTGTTGGAAATAAAATTAAAATTACTAGACAACCGAGAACAGTCATTCAAGATATGTCTAATAGGCGAAGGTGTTATTCCTAGAATAGAATTGGTAGACCCTCCACCGAAACATCTACGAACTGCTGTGCTTCGATTTGAAGTAACATGTCTGGGTTCTATCAACTGCAAACCTATAACCTTTATGAGCAAATGTTCTGTGGACAGTGTAGTCGTTTTAGATGTTTTACAGTCAATGGATGAAATAAGACCTATATTCTGGTTGGCTCCGGCGACAGCTCAAGATACTGGTAATAGAAACATCCTCATTCATCATCTGCCTAGCCTTTCCCCAACAATATTGGAGTCTGCTTCCAGTCTTACCGGATGCAGCTGAATACCAGTATTTTACATGAAGCGACTGCTTATCTGACCTCCACAACCCAGTTAGTGCTGTGTAATACGATACCTCTTGGTAAGACTGGTTGTCAGACTTTCGGGCCACTGACTGCCTGTAACGACTATCAAAGATCTACAAACGACAGCCGGGACCAACGGCTTGAAGTGCTTTCCGAGGCACGGAGGAAACACGGTATGTAAAGATGGTCACCCATCCACAGACCGACCTTGGCAAGCACGGCTGCCGTGCAGCTGTTATTCGCTATACGAGCTCCTCAGCCTATGCTCATTATGAAAATGAATTTTAATTATGAATTATTATTTTTTTCAGTTGAAATCAATTTAAGAATGAAAGTTACTCTGATACCAGGTGAAACATTGACATTAAATGTTTTTTACAATCCAATAAGGAAGGGGCGAGCTAGTTGTGAAGTAAATTTCACCATTGTAAATAATCCTTACGAATATTTTACCGTAAGTATACAAATATTAGGAAACGACACGCTTTGAATTAGGTATTAGTCATGTTTAATGCATTTGAGATTGTGTGACATCTACTTTCTTTTGAATATTTAAATTTATTGATCATATTATGTTTATAATATTCCTTTTATTTTAAGAAAACTGTTCGTAGTTTCATATATTTTTTATTTTCTTTAGGTATTGTGTAAAGGGGAATCATTTATGGAAGACGTCATATTAATGGGTGTAAAAATGCTTTCCATGGATATAGACCTGGAATTATTTAAAGCTCCTCCAGAAGGGTGAGATTTCTTTAAATACAGGGTGTATCAGAAAGATGTCATATTTAAGGGTGTGGTACGGACCATCAAACCGAACAGCTTTCTACATTGAACCAACATCGTAACGTAAAAAAAAAAAATGTATAGGACAGCTGATACATAAACTTGTGCAGTTAAAGGAGAGCGAAAAACAAGGCTTGCTGCGCAGTGCACCGCCCGCGTTGAAGCTGCTGCTTGGGATAGCAATCCCACTCTGGTTCTCGCTCTAGTAAATGATGGTTCTGTTTGACGACACGGTTGGCGCAGTGGCTGAGCGATCGACTGCTGCGCGGCGTGTCGCGGGTTCGATCCCCGCACGGAACAAATATTTGTATCGTCTGCAGATAGTTGTTCCGGGTCTGGCTGTTTGTGTATGTGAGTTTAAATGTTTGTAAACGCACCCACGATACAGGAGAAATTCCTAGTGTGGGGCAACGTTTTTTTAAAACAAAACAAAACAAAAAACGGTTCTGAGCGACAGAAAAGATAGGAGTATGGAAAATTGCGATTCCATGCTGCTAGATGAGGCGCAACGGTTGGAATCAAACCTTTAATGTAGCCACACCACACTGACACAAATGTTGTATTAATGTTTTTTTTCCCAAGCACTTCCTATGTTCTGGTTTTAAAGTTCATTAAAGAAGAATACTCAGAACTTTATGGGCAAAAGCTCAGCGTCGATAAAAAAACGGGCCATATGTGACTTCGACTCTCACTCACATGGTTCCATAGAAGCTAACACTTAACAGCAAAACAAAATTTGTTTTTCATAGTATATTGATGAAAAACAAAATTCCTGCTGCAGTTTGACGAAAAAGTATCATAACTCAAAAACTAAATATCAAATCTTATGCAAACTAAACTTTCGTTGAAAGGTTACTTTATTTTTTACAAACTTCAATTTTTTCAGAATTTTTCTTCTCTTATTTTAAAAATTAGAGCACATTTTTATGGCTTACGACGCAAATATCTCATTGACTAATGAAAAAATGTTGTAGGTACCTCGATGTGATTGTATAATGGACAGAGGTTTATACATTGTTTTATTTTTTAACCCTCAGTATATTTGGATACTCCCTATGTATGGGTGGCCACCCGTTTTCGTTTTTGCATAGGATTGTAGAGAATACTCAGCCGGCATGAAACGGGTTGGGAGATTATTGTATAAAACATGGCCTGTTTAACTACCGTTCAGCCTATAGCCTTCAGCCTATAGCCGTGGCCGCACCCGCTCCATTGCCCTTCACCATCCCCGCTTGTGGTCCACCACAAGAGGGAGAGAAGGCAATTGTTACTATCTTCCGGGCCTTTGGTGCCTTTGTCTCCCCCGAAGCCGACCTCATGGCGGCTGAGATCCGAGCCTCCGACTACAAGGCGGAGTCGCTCCTAAAAATTTTCACCGCTCATCCGAAGATCGAGCAAGCCCTTAAGGCAATTAACTTTAACCAGTTCAATGGCTAACTCGGTTAATGCTCGTACTCTTCTCCCCAGATCCCTTAGGTTAGGCTTCTTTAATGCCAATGGCATTAGGACCCAACGCGATGAGATCGCAACTTTCCTGCGAGACCATCAAGTTGACGTCCTCCTCGTCCAGGAGACGTTCCTCAAGCCGTGTCATCGCGACCCGAAAATTGCCAACTATTGCATAGTTCGTAATGATCGGTCGCGTTGCCACAAGGGCGGCACGTTAATTTACTATAGGAAGGAACTGCACTGCATCCCCATAGTCCCCCCTCAGCTTGAATCTCTTCTCGAGATCTCTGTCTGTCGGCTCGGCATGACCGGTCATCAACCGGTTCATATAATCTCTGCCTACATGCCTCCCTCTAACACGAGTGAAGATCACTCTTTACTCAAAAAGGACCTTACTGTCCTCTTCGGCTTGAGTGACTCCGTTATCATAGCGGGTGATCTCAACGCCAAAAACCCCGCCTGGAACAGTACAATAACAAACCCGAGAGGGAGAGTTATTTACGACCTAGGTGAGGCCCTTAACTTTGACCCTATCGCTCCCATGGAGCACACTCATTACCCAACGACCGTCTCTTCCCGTACCGATGTACTTGACATCGCGCTACTCAAGAATGTCAACCTTAGGTTGCATTCTATAGAGACCCTCCACGAGCTTAACTCGGATCACCGTCCGGTGCTCATGCACCTTATTCCTCGTTCGGGCCCTTCTGACCCCAACGCTCCCGCTCCTACCATAGTGATCACTGACTGGAAGAAAGTCAGCTCTAAGCTGGCCTCTGACACGTCTCCTCACTTGGAAGCTATCCCTGACCACATAGACTCAGTCGCAGACACGACGGCCGCCATCAACTTGTTTACAGATCACGTTCAATCCGTATTGACGGATTGTTCACGGGAAGTCCCGGAGACGAGCGATCGTCGCTGGAAACTACCCGCTGACGTACGTGATTTGATAACCGAGAAGAACGCGGCCATCCGTGCCTACAGCAGATTTCCTTGCGATGCGAACAAGGCTCACATGCGTAATTTACAGCGTGCTGTAAAGGACCGCACCAGTGAGTTTCGTTCAAATCAATGGGACAAGACGCTTAGCGAACTCGAGCCCACCCACTTAGCCTTCTGGCAGTTGCAACGTAAGTTGCGCTCCACAGAAGAGGCTTCTATGCCTCCTCTCACCCGACCCGACAAGAGCGTCGCTTTTGACGACTCTGAAAAGGCAGAATGCCTGGCCGACAGCCTGGAATCCCAATGCTCCCCTAGTTTGCAGCCAGTAGACAAGCGACACCTGGAGAAGGTGGACGCATTCGTCGAAAGTAAATTCGCCCTCCCCCCTGTTGAAGACCCTGATGATCCTCTGCCTCCCGTTTCAGTCGAGGAAGTGCAAGACATCATTAAAAGGCTTCAGCCTCGGAAAGCACCTGGCTCCGATGGCATCACCAATAAGGTGTTCAAACTCCTCCCTGGTCAGCTCATTATTCTCTTGGTAGCCATCTTCAATGGCGCCTTGAGCAACAATATATTCCCACAAGTCTGGAAAGAGGCCACTGTGATAGGTATTGCCAAACCAGGCAAACCAAAGGCCGAGCCGTCGAGCTACCGGCCTATCAGTCTCCTGAATGCACTCGGCAAAATCTACGAGAGACTTATTTATAAGCGACTCAAGGATTATGCCGAAGCGAAGAGTCTCATTCCCAACGAACAGTTCGGCTTCAGGACCGGACACTCGTGCATCCAACAGGTACACCGCATCGTAGAACACTTGAGCGCTGGCTTCCAGCGTGGTTCTATGACGGGAGTACTTTTCTTCGACATAGCGAAAGCTTTCGACAAAGTCTGGCACAACGGCTTATTATATAAGCTTTACCAAATGGGAGTGCCGGACCGTCTCGTGCTCATCTTACGGGACTTTTTGTCGAATCGTACTTTCCGCTATCGAATTGGAGACGCTTTGTCCTCCCCTCACCCTATCCGAGCCGGAGTCCCTCAGGGCTCCGTCGTCTCCCCACTCGCCTTCACACTGTTTACCAGTGACATCCCAAAGAGCAAGAAGGCTCAGTTAGCACTATTTGCCGATGATACGGCCATCTATTACACCGGCACTAGCCAGGACAGCATCGCAAGTACTCTGCAAACGTCAGCCAACGTCTTAGGCGCTTGGTTCCGTAAGTGGAGAATCGAGGTAAATCCCGATAAGAGCCATGCTGTCCTGTTCGTCAAACCACGTCATAACCGTCCCCCCCCCCGCCCGATTACCATGTACGGCAAGCCTATCCCCTGGGAGAAGCGAGCCAAGTACTTGGGTGTCACTCTCGACCAACACCTGACCTTCGCGTCACATATCAAGGAAGCACGTAACAGTGCTGCCTTTGCTATGGGTAGGCTCCACCACATGCTGACGGCTAAGAGTAAGTTGTCACTCAAGTGCAAGTTGCGTCTCTATACCGCAGTGATCCGTCCCATCATGACCTACGCTTGTGTCGTGTATGCACACACTAAGCCACGTTTTATCCATAGGATGCAGACATTGCAGAACCGTTTCCTACGTAAAATCACGGGCGCTCCCTGGTACGTTCGTAACGACAATCTTCATGTCGATCTTAGAGTCCCGACCATCCTTCAGTTCATGAAACGCCTTTCCAAGCGTTTCTTTGACCAAGCTGTTAGGCATCCCAACCCCTTAATCGCATCGGCCGCCCGGTACGACCCATCGCGTATCAGTAGGATTCGCCGTCCACGGCATACCCTAGTCACTCCTGATGACCCTATTACCCTTTTACAAGAGAGCAGTAGGGAAACCAGTACTCTAAATCGTAAACACAGACACAGACCGCCGTCATTCCGGCCTCGCCGTCGAGGCCCGTCGCGACATCCCTGTTCACTACCCCCCCCCCGACCCTTGCTCGAGCCAGCCCGCGATGCTGAGCCTTTAGTTATAAATCAGCCCCTAAATAATGAAATCACTCAGATCCAGCCTGTCCCTTTGCTGCCCTCCCCAAGCGACACCCTAAGCCGAGGCCCGAACCCCGCAGGGGGTGCCCTTAGCGAGCTGTCGCTTAACTCAGATAATTTTGCTGCCCTAGCTGGAGGCCTTAAATTCTAGGCATCCATAGGATTAGACCGGTTAAGCAGTAGCCAGCCTCAGAGGCTGAATTGCGAGATGCCATACATAAAAAAAAAAAAAAAAAAAAACTACCGTTATGATGTTATATATTTGTTGTTTATCAATAGCTAGTATAAACACAAACAAATTTTCTAAGAGACTACCTCAACCATCCCGTTTCCTAATATATTATGTCTTGGAAACGTGACGCTATCAAAGTTAGAATATTTTCACTTTGATAGCAATTCAATAAAATGGCCGCAGTATGGCAGATCAATTTCCGGTCTGGGTACCCCGTGACAGGTCCGAGGTTTAGGTCCAAATTTGAAAGTAAAATCCTTAAGTCTTCTTTTTTTTTAAGTCGGCGCTGGGCTTTTTGGTGCATCATTCTTTTAAACATTATTGTCAAATCTTGACTATTATTAAATTTAATTTTATGCAAACAGGACCATAGATACGATGTCTACAGTCGAAAAAAAAAGTAAATCGTCTGGTAGTGAAAAGAAAAAACGAACGGACACCAGGAGGCCTAGAAGGTCGTCTGCTGTTTCGATCAGGGACCGTGACTCCTCAAGTGGAGACACCTGTCCTCTAAAATACGTATTAGATTTTGGTAAAGTTCAGTTTTTCCATAGGTACGCTCAACCGCACGTCGCTTATTGGAAGCATTGATTAAAATGGATTTATAGTTCGATTGTAGTTAGTAAAGTTCTTCTGACGTGCGATTGACCTTAGATTTATTTAAGAAGTATTCGAAAATACACACGAAAATAAATTGTATGCTGTATTTTTAATTACAGGTGGTTGTGAACTAAGCTCTTTACAAAGAAGGTCAGTTGTAATGATCAATAATTCTGAAAAGGTTTACAAGTTCACCTGGAACGAAGCCGACTGTTTAGTCATAAAACCGTCCATGGGTTACATTTCCCCAGGTGAAGAGAAGGACATAGAAATTATGTTCTTCTCTGCCCAACCTGTTAGGTTACATAAGGTACATTATTGGTGTTTTTTTGTTCTAAACATTATTCAATTCAGAATTTGCAATACGCAATAAAAACAATACAATAAGTCTCCTGGGTTGAAGAGGGATTGTCTGTAGAATGCAGTACGACCGGTGGGTCAGATTCGTCACGCACTGGGTGCCAGAAGACGGGCGTCGCGTCGTCGCCGAGAGAAGTATAGAAAATGCTGGTGTGACGACATAGAGGCGTTTGAGAGTGATTGGCTAGAAAAAATCGTACGGAAAGAAGAGTGAAAAGCTATGGGGAACGCCTTTGCCCGGCAGTGGAATATTTAGAGGATAAGTAAAAAAAAAGTTTATTTCTGACGATTAAAATTTAATTCGTTATTGTTTTGCAGGAGTCCTTATCTGGTATATTAATAGCAATTAGTGATAATTCCCTCACACTGGATGTGAAAGGAACTACTTGGGACAATCGTCAAACAGTTACCCTTTTTGATCATAATGCGTATGTTAACTATATTATATGTCGTTAGAATCTGAATCATCTCCTTTGTTCTTCAAATTACAGCTATCCCACCCATATTTTCTTTTTGTATATGTTAGGCTCAAAGACCGAAAACGCTAATTGAGCGAAAAAACCAACCACATGGTTACGCGTTATGGAAAAACACTTTTGTGTTTGTGATGATGTGGAACTTTGTTACGGTTTCACTTAAAATGTAGGTACTGAATGGATTTGGATGAAATAACGAAGTCAAGCAGAAGCTAGTAAAAAATAAACAATGACAAAGTAGATTGCAATACAAATAAATAAAATTGATGTGTATTTTTGTTATTTTAAAATAACAGCTTCTTGCTGAAAGCGTATGAAAGTTTATACAGTACTTATAACAAAAAAACCGTTTTTTTTTTCTGTCTTCTGTTTGTTCCGGCTAATCTCCAAATAGGCTGGACCGATTTTGACGGGATTTTTACTACAGATATCTGATGTTATAAGTAAGTTAACTATTAAAGATAGTATCTTAGGCTAGTTTTATTTTTGAAAAAGATTTAGGGGTCCGTGAAATAAAAAACCATTTAAATTAATAGAGTAATGTATACAAGGTGTTGTTTTGCATCCTCGTCAAATTTCAGGAGGTGGTCACCAAAGACATAAATAATCAATTAAAATTACGGTATCTAGTTAATCCATACTAATATTATAAATGCGAAAGTCACTCTGTTTGTTTGTTTGTTTGTATGTTTGTTTGTTTGTTACCTTTTCACGACTAAACGGCTGATCGGATCTTTATGAAATTTGGCAAGAAGATAGATTTCAACCTGGGGAAGGACATAGGCTATATATCATTACGCTACGACCAAAAGGAGCCGAGCAGCAATGAAAAATGTAAACCGCTGTGAAAACGGGGAAAATGTGACGCAGACGAAGTTGCGCGGGACAGCTAGTTATTAATAAACGCTGATTTTTCTGGTTGTTTAAGTTTGTCAATATTTCAGAATAATCCCCTTAACGTGGTTAAGGGAATAAGAAATTATCGAATTAATGTTTGAGATTGTTTGTATGTGTGTATACGATGTTATAGGGCAAGAACCAGACGGGCCGCGTTTAAAACACGGGTGATTCACACTTACCGATTTCCATAAAAAAGAAAAATTACCTACACATTTTATTATTGATTCGGGACGAGAATCATTAGCATAGTTACCTCCTTGAATTTGACGAGGATGCAAAACAACACCTTGTATATAACAACATAACGCGGACGAAAAAAAAAACTAAAACTGAAGACCTATGATGCCATTGATTTATTGTCGTCTTTTTTTATTTATCTCAGTGAGCGTTTAAGTATTTGAGCCTAACTTATCGCTAAGTGGCATGGCGCACTTGTGCCTTATACACTACACACATACTAGATTCTTTATTAAAATGTTTTCAGGGATTTGAGTCTCAATCAAAGATGCGAAACTCGTATTAATGAACAAACCATTCACCCGTCAGAGACGATCCTTAAAAAAATAAACATGATTATAGTTTATTCAGCACAAACTGAATATACAAGATACGATTGTAAGTTGCCAGAGAATAAACAATTACGCGACACGTTTATTTATCAGGTAAAATATTAGTTTTTTTTTAAATTACATATCAGTCGTTTCGCTGTAGCATAATGCGGGTGACATTAGATGAACAGGTGGCGTACCATGACGTCTTAAAACATTATTGTTCCATTCTTATTCCAAGGTGAAAGAACACTCTCGATTAAAACACCTTTCAAACGAAACCAAGTTTATCAAAATCGGTATATCCGTTTAGGAGCTACTATGCCACAGACACACACAGATACACAGATACACAGATACACAGACCCACAGATACAGATACACACGTCAAACTTATAACACCCCTCTTTTTCGGTAGAGGGTTAAAAAGAGACGGAGCTATGCAGGTCGTCTAGCTCCATATCTTTCCCACTCTGGAATAGGAATGGAACAATTAATGTTTTAAGCGTCATAGTAACCCCCCAGTTGCTTTTCAATCTTGATCGCTACCCTGATTAAAAATCATGACTGAATTATTTTAGCTGCAGCCTGAATACCATAGTCGTATAATACGGAATCAGTTATAACTGTAGTAAACTTAATCAACTTACCCTGCCAAAATGTAATAGCCTACAAAAATAAGATTAAATTGAAATAAAAGACGCAAAATGTAAAGGCGGAAACATACTTACGTGTCGTGGCGTGTCGTGACGCGCCAGAAGCAAATCGGTTTCGTACATTTAATATAGTTAGGGAGGGACATATTTGCATGGCGTGTCGTGTCGCAACGATGTATGAAACCGTATACAATGTTTAGTGATGAGATGTATAGCTATGATGGGTATGTCGATATTTTTAAAACAAAAATAAGTTTAAAGTTAGTAGTTTTTAGGGTACCGTACCCAAAGGGTCAAACAGGACCCTATTACTGAGAATCGCTGTCCGTCCGTCCGTCCGTCTGTCACCAAGCTGTATCTCATGAACCGTGATAGGTAGCCAGTTGAAATTTCTACAGATTATGTATTTCTGTTGATGCTATAACAACAAATACTAAAAACAGATTTAAATAAATATTTATTTCCATACAAAAAAGTGTTTTTTTGCTCGTTTGTATAAATAATGGTACGGAAACCTTCGTGCGCGAGTCCGACTCGCACTTGGCCGGGTTTTTTTTTGTTAGACACCTATCGAGATAATGAAACATTATGATACAAATTTTATTCGTTTAAACTTATGTCAGAGTCAGAACCATCTGAGTGGTTACTGGATTCATCATCTGACTCTGTTATTGATATTACTAACGATGACTCCATGATGTTGACGATATGTATGTCTCGGACCCAGTCAGCTCGTCTCTCGTAGTAGTGACAACGATGTTTGCTGTGAATGGCATGTGATTCCTAGCGACATGGCCTAAAAATAAGCAAAAAAATCACCATTTTATTAAAAAAACATAAATAAAAAACATAAATAAAAAACATAAATACAATACATTACGCCTATTAAAAAAAATGTTCGTGGTTTAATGGTTAGGTCAACCGGGTTTCGATTCCATAGTAAAACCCGGGAAGAACTCGGTTTTATTCTGGAACCGAAACCGGTTCCGCATGCCCTAACCACAAACTTTTTTTTTCTAAACATGTAAATAACATGAATAGGTTTTATGATGTTTTGTATTAAATACACTTTTTAAAATAAATTATAATTAAATAAAAAGAACGAGTTTTTTAACTGTGAGAATCGTTATAAGTAGAAAATTTTTCCGGTTTTCTTTTGCTATAAAAAATATACCTAATAAACATTCCACCACTAAACATGTCTTGTGTCACCAAATTAATGTCACCCGCCCCTTGATACAGCGAAAACAGTTTAAATAATAAGTAGGTATTCTAATCTCAACGATTTTCTTTCAATATTCAGACAAGAAATTTCGACTTCGAAGTGGAAAACGTTGGTCATGTTCCGATGAAAATAACTTGGAGTTTTCAAATTGACGATGAATTTCCAGCCAGAATAGACAAACACGAATTTAAAGATTTAAAGGTTTATTATTGTTCTTTATACGCCGCCGTGCAGTATGTAGGTACACGTACATACAACATATTATAGTGAAACGGTATTACTACAAAACAACGTTATGTAACGACATGAGACATGACATCAACTATACAGCCCGTTTTTTGTTATAAGAACGAAACTGATACAAATACAAACTTAGTCTGGTTATTGTTCTACAGATTCGTGAGTCTCCACCTACATTAAAAACTTCTTTATTACGCGAGGTGCAATAAGCTACAAGAATCTGAACATCATGTTTGAATGATAGAATATGAAATCGTCGTACCTTTTAATTTCTAAGCTTGGTCATCATCTCTCTCACTCTGTTTGCGGCGGCGCGTGTGGGTTGTTTTTACTCAATAATACGCAAGCGCGCAGAATCTATGGCGGGTCGAGTCATGGCCAGCCCCAAGGGACCACCGTCCATTAATCACGTGAAGCTTGAAAGGGGGGAGGGGGAGGGGGTTTAGCGAAAATCACGAAATATCACAAGGGGGGAGGGGAGTCTAGTAAGATATCACGTGTACTTATTTATTTTTTCGTCAAACGCGCTATTCTAAACCGAAAAGCGGCTTGTAGTGTGACCTTGACTCGCCGTTGCCAGGCAACGAACAAAGTACCTGAATTTAAAGATAATATTCTAAAAATTTTAAGATTCTGTGTAGGTACTAAAAATACACGTGATTTTGGGTGGGGGCGGGGGGTTAGTCTTAAACCTCACCACGTATCAACTAGGAGGAGGGGGGGTTAAAAAATGCAAAAAAAAAAAAAAAAAAAAACATCACGTGATTAATGGACGGCCCCCAACAGGGTTCTAGAAATGATTACTGACCGAGTGGGCTGTCAATATGATATGTGGTTCATTGCAACACACATTAAACATTTCAAAACATTACGATACACGCGAATGCTTGCGGGAAGTATACTCTCCTTAAAACGGCGAAGACGGGGATAGCGGACCAAGGGGGCTAAAATGGCCGCTTCAGCAGAATCATAATATTATCTAAAACACTCAGCGGCACGGAATCTGACCCAAACGTGTAACGTGGTTTATTAAAAAAAAAACTGGTAAATCTAAAATGTTTATTTAAAAAAGTGAGTTTTTTATAACAAAATTACAAAAAAATACTTTAAGCTCTATGTTTAAAAAAAATTTTTTGAATGAAATTTAGTAGTGGGTATTTCTACCGGCCCTGATGACCGCCTTCATGCGATCAGGCATGCGGACTATGTTTTTAATCTCCACAAGGATTATTTCTTCCCAGGTGGCCAGTAGAGCAGTTTTCAATTAACTGATAGTCTCTAGAGGATTGGGACTGGAGCTGATGGGTTTTTAAGCATATCCCAGACAACATGTCCCATAGGATTCATATCTAGACTACGTGCTGACCATTCCAATTTTTCATCCACACAACTTTCTGTTACTGCTCTCCCCATGCCTTCTCCTCACACGTTCGTGGCCACCTGAAGCTATTAAGTCCACTCTACATTCGTCAGTCCAAAGAACTTTACTGCTCGTGAGTCCAATTTGCGTGTTCGCGAGTGAACCGAAATGGAGCTCCGCGATGGTGCCGGGGGAGTTCTGGGCCTCGAGCTGGTCTTCGAGCACGCAAATCCCGTTCCTACATTCTCCTTCTTATCGTCCGCTCACTTACGTTGACCTTTATTGCCGTTTGTAGCCGCTGCTGTATTTGCACCACAGTAAGGCACCAATTTTCCAAAAGTTCGAGAGCGATGTATAAACACACAGAAATTAAACAAATTAAATTTTATTTGTGCTTTCCGTTTAAATTAACAAAAACTAATATACTGACAAACTGCTACTCGAAATTCTCATGTGCGATACCAAAATCGCCTGGTATCGGTTTGGCCGCATTCCGTGCCGCTGTGTGTATAAATTAGTATTATAGTCGATATGGATTTATTAAAAAAAAAAACAAGGTAAATGGGCGTACTTTGGGCGTCATATTATCGAGTAGGGCTGGGTTATCATGAAGGGTTTTAAAAGATGATTACAAAAATATACAACAACAACTACGACTTACATGCTTAAAAGGAATTCGCAGTGACAAATCGTAAAAAAAGGGAAAACATAATCATGTTGCGAATCTCTCTAATTAGTTGGAAAAAAAAAAATTAAAAACCCCGACTGAAAAAACTGAAAAGCCAAAAACAAACACATTTTACATTAAACAGAAGAAACGAACAGGCGCGGCTCATTTTATTTCCATAATATTATATTCAAGTGGGGCCCTGTTTCAAAGTTTTGTTTGAATTAAATATTTTTGCTTTTCATTTTTTTAGTCGGGTTTTTTTTTTTGTAGTAATGTTTTCGTCGTGAAATTTTCAGGAAAAGCCGGAAGTCCAGTCTCTTGACCTGGACCCAAATAATCCGAACACAGGGTCAATAACAAACGGAAATTACCTCATGCCTGATCTTTCGGTTGAAAAAGGTAAATGCACCATAATATCGATTATTTACTTAATTACTACGAATTTTTTTGGGTAAATCAGGCGTTGAAAAGAGGCCTGTCGCATCCAACGCTAATGCGGGTTCTGTTTCAGCTCTCCTTCCGAGTTAGGTATATTACAAAACGTATCGAGCTAATTTATACCTTTATACCCTTGACTTCAAAATTGACTTATTGTTTTTGGTAGATAATCTTTTATTTTCTTAATCTGATTGCAATAATAACGTCAATGTCCTCATTTCTGCTCTCAGAAAATACATGGTGTCTGTCAATTTGAATTTTTCGTCATGGGAGTCATTTCTATGGTAATTGTGGGCGCTCTATTAGAAACGAGTATGGGGTCAAAAATCAAAATGAAAGATGGCGGCTGCGAAAATAGGGATGGTGACTCATTTTTTTCTATTTGTCTATCGGGTAGATTATTAAAAGGTATATGACACATTTTTTTTCTTTTAACGTAATCTTAAAATTTCGGCGATAATTTCAGTTGAAATGACGCATGACGTCACGGCTCAGTACATTTTATACGTAGTTGTGACGTAGTGAGCCCCCACTCTCCAACTTGAATGCGTTTTAACTAAGTATTTTTTTGCTAATTTGATAAAACAAAAAATACGTATCTAATATTTTTGTATTACCTGATTGATGGACAGAATAGAATTTCGTTTTATTTACCCAGTCATCATCCCTATTATCGAAGTCAAATTGTAGACATAGATAACACCGAGCTGTCCAATCCCGCGAGCGACATTCGCTGATACCGGTCTTATTAGAAAAAGATTATATGCTCAAGAGTCGCTGAGTGGTTTAGTACCAAAAAATAATAAGTGGCGTCTGATTATTTGAGTTGCACTGGATGTTAGAGGGGAGCTCCCCGCCGACACGATTTGATTTGCAGTGTATTTTCTAGTTTTGCACACCCGGAAAAGCCTTAAAGGAAAAAAGTAAACTTTTTATTTATGACCTGAATTCTTCATTTTCAGATCTCAGCAATGTAACGCTGTTTAGTAACAGTCAAGGCAGAGACAGTGTGGACACCTGGTTCGAGGTCGACCTGCCCTTCTCAATAGAACCTGTCAAAGACTGCTTGAAGCCTGGCGAAATCAGAGTTTTCAAAGTCACATTTGCGCCTCTTGACGCTTTTGATTATAAAGTGAGGCTGAAAAGTACTATAGGTAATTGAAATTTTTTTCGACGATTATTGGTTTTGTATTAGTGGATTGAGTTCTCGTTTTTAAAGGTTGATTATATTTTCACGAAATCAAGGAAGAATTTAAGAAATAATTGTGAACACTTCATAAGTAAGATAAAAAAAAAGATACCTATGGTGAGAAACTCTTGGTCAATTAAGAACACTCAATCTGCTAATCTAAGAAAATACTGAAACTCGTGTCTCTCGAAATATACGCGTGATATATGATAAATATTTTTATGTGGGATAATTGTATTGCATATGTGAAGCCTATTCACAAATATTCAATTGATTTTCACGGTTTATCTGAATTTTATTAAGGTTTATTTAGAACACTCAATCCTCCTGTAGTGCAGACGGAGTGTTCCAAAACTCTCTAACTTAGGCTAAATGAATTCCTAATATGATAAGAATATTATTCTATATATATTAGGTTAAAGTATGAAATTGCCGATTTGTACTGAAAAATTGAAATTACCTTTTTTTTTAATTCACCATTTTTTTTTTTTTTTCATCAAAATAATTACCATTATTATGCAAACATTGCTGCCATCTAATAGGAAGGTCATGTATGCCTTTGCGATAGAACTCTGGTGATCTAGATTCGACAAACGTCTGGCGAATACGGAGTGTGACGAATGGTTTCTAATTGCAGTTCCTGTAGTGTTAAAACGGTTTCTCTATGCTTTATGAGGTCTCGCGTTATCATGGAGCAATAATGGTGAAGTTCGATTCATGAACGGGGCTTTTCACTGCTAGTTTTGCTATCATTGTTCGGAGTTCAGCACAGTAGACATCTGCCGTTATTGCTTGACCAGATCGGAAAAAGATAAAGTGAATAACACCATGCTGAGACCACCAAACAAGTTACCATTGCCTTTTTATTGGTAAGCTTTGCTTTAGGATACTGTTGCGGCGTTTGACCTGGGGTCAGGGATTGCATTTTTCGCTTACGGTTATCGTGAAGAATCCACTCTTCATCACATGTCACAATTCTATCCAATATTCCTTCATTTCTGTATCGATTCAACAAGGCAACACAAGTTTCAACACGCGTTTCTTTCTGCAGATTAGTCAAATCATGAGGCACCCATTTTTCATACTTTTTTACTTTATTGTTTTGTCGCAAATAAGACAATATTATTGATAAGGTAACGTTAAACCATGCCGCTAATTCCTGGGTAGTTTGGCTCGGATCGGCTTCCACCATATCTTTCAATTCATTGTTATTCACCTGTGTGGGCGGTATTCCACGTGGTTCGTTCTTCAAATCAAAGTTTCCATCACGAAAGCGTTTAAACCAAAATCGCATGGTGCATTCATAAGCAGTCCCCTCTCCAAACGCAACATTGATATTGCGAGCTGTTTCTGCCACGTTAGTTCCGCGTCGGAACTCGTATTCAAAAATCAATCGAATTTTCGAAGTATTCATCTTTCTTGTCTAAGCTGAATAAAAAAAACTACTGAAAGTCGATAATCGAATGTTGCACATTTTTTAAAAGAAGAACTGTACCATGTGAAAAAAGTTTCACTCAAAAATCTCAAACCATGAAGGTTCTATGTCAATTCGAAGTACCTATTACAATAAAACGGCAATTTCATACTTTAACCTTTTATTTTACGAGTATAATTCAAAACATAATAGTAAGAGAGTACCTAAATAAAGAAAATAATTTCTTTTTAACGTCCCCTTTGAGTGTTCCATGTTGTAGTGTTTATTCATGTAACCAGAACTTTTATACAAACTACATCACAAATTGTGAAAATGCTAAGAACAGTAATGAAAATTATTGTATTTATTTATTATAAGCGACAAAAGTGTGTAGGGTCGCCATAATTTTGTCGGACACATTTTTTTATTTTTAACTTCATTACTCGCTAACTATTTACTGTTTATATTTTTCAATATTCATTAAAAAATAAATTTAAAAAATTGTCGCCCACCGGTATCAGGCTCCTGAGAAACGAACCTAACAATACGAGCTGTGTTCAGGAGTACCGCTTTCCGAATCAAGCCCTTGATCCAGCTGCCAGACGAGGGCCGCCCCAGATATTGATCGAGGTTCTTGGCAATTAAGCCATTGGCTGATACAACATCGGCACAATGATCGCGGAGTCCACATCCCACATATCGACAACCTCGCGAGCCAAGTCAAGATACTTGATTTGCTTTTCAACTTTAAAGAAGGAGCAATTCACACGCACTTAATTTATTTGGGATCGGTGCAACATGTCTAGTATTTCATCCATACTTCTCTATTTGTCGTATCTCATGAGTCGCCCTCTTTCTAGCTATATCTTATATAGGTCACCTATGACGTAGTTTCATAGTTTCTTTGGAATTCCCCTGATATCACTTTTTATACTTTTATTCAGATAATTTAGATCCCTACGATCAGAACATATCGTGCAAGCTGACGGTGCGCTCAGTGATACCGTTTGTCCACTTGGACATCGAGGAGAGTACTTACTTGTCATCAGGCAGAAGGAAGATCACAGGAGTAGCCTTACCTCCACACTTAACAGTATTGGAATTTAATGTTTTGGGATCTGGATGTTACAAAAAGTTTGTATTGCTATCCTTATTTAATGATGATTCTAAAATTAACACGTATAAGGCAGCATCTCTATATCCACGGTTTAAAGAAATATTGTTACCACGAAAGTACGTGCGGCTAACCTTAATAGGTATAAAACTTATTGCGCGCACTCAACAAACCCTCCAAAGCAAAAGAGTATATATAAGATTACAATAGTCATCATAATCATGCACCTGCCCTTATTCCAGTGTATTTATTATTTGTTACAATAATATTCACTGAAAACCATCAATCATTCCAGAACATTCAATGTGATCAATCCAACTAGCGAAGCATACGAATTCATATTCGAAATGTTATTGTCTAATAAGCCGGAGCTCATCCCAATCCATTGCAACAAGCTGAAAGGATATGTGGAAGGAGGGATGTCTACCGAAGTTACATTCACGTTCTCTCCTACTGCCCCTAGGGTAGGAAAACAATTGACTTATTTTAAATGCTTGTTATTGATAGTAACTTGCTGGTGGCATGTCGGCGACATTTTGGTGTACACGGTTACTTACCCGGCGACACTCAAGCTGTTCTGTAAAAAAGTCATGTGCCGCCGTCAAAGTTTTTAGACTTGCAATCATACGAAGCCGTCAACTAGCTCGCCGTTATCAGTCGCCGACACGCTAGATGGCGGATCGGCTTTAGTGTGTAAGAGTCCTTAAGCTAAGCCTATTTTTTATAGGTAGCTGCTGCCTGCGACTTTGTTCGCGTGGAAATGTTGATGTGTTTTTCAGGGATAAATTATACATATAAACCTTTCACTTGAATAATTCAGTCTATTGATGAAAACCGCATCAAAAACTGTTGCTTAGTTTAAAAGATGTAAGCGTACAGACGGCGCGAAGCGATTTTTTGTTTTATAGTAAAGATTTACTTTATAGGATTACGAGTCGCAGTGGAGATTCGAAATACCAGTTCATAACCTACACATGCCCATATTAGTTGTTGGTTTAGTAAGAGAGCCCGAAGTTATATTCGTTCCAACCATTCTTATCATAAGGAACTCCCTAGTTGGCTTCACCACTACCAACACCATTATATTGAAGAGCAACGAGATCGAAGATCTCCAGTTCGAATTTAAGGGCAACTCGTTGTGTAACGAATCTGGGAGAACGCCTGTTATATGCCAACCAGATCACGGAACACTGAAAGCTAGATCTGAAACACCAATTAAGTAAGAAATGTTCCTAATTGTAGATATTTTTGTGGTTTTATTCCTTAATTCGATTATGCTATAAAATTTTCTGTTTCTAGAATAATATACACTCCAATCCAGGATGGCCCACTGTCGTTCAAAATATTCTGTAGTATAACATATCTAACTAAGTTTTTAACGCTGTGCGTCAACGCGCTTAGCTTCTCCATCAAGCCTAAAGTGACATACTATTTAATTGGCCATGAACATATACTTAACAGTGAAGCTATTACCAATATACATTTGGATCAGGTTTGTTTCCCAAATCATCATCACATCATATGCCTCCTAGCCTTTTCCTAATTATGTTGGGGTCGGCTTCCAGACTTACCGGATGCAGCTGAATAGTTTCTTTCCTATAATTATCGATAAATGCAGATAAGATTAAATAACGTCGTATATCTGCTAGAACTTTGTAGTAACTTAGCCCCCATATAATTTCCCCATTCTGTGGTAATTTATAATAAAGTCACTCGGTAATTTTCTTTCAGCGCCCTCCAAAAATTACTTGAAATTGTTTACTTCAGACATTACGTCGCGTTATCATCTATAATCTAATTTGAAAAATGTTTTTAAATCGCTGGTTAACAATTTACAACACAAAAAAAACAATGGGTCGAGAAATCCCCTAATACAGACAGTTGGATTAGTCCATAACAACGTAAAATGCACAGTTTAAACATTTAAATCTAGGATTTTAGATGATAATGCGACATAACTTCTGAAGTGCATAATTTCAACTGACTCTTGGGGGCTCTGAATTTATTAGTAAATTTTTATGGCAATTAATAAAATCAACTATATAATGCTATTTATTTTAGACTGCGTCAACATATGAAAGAACATTACCGTTTATTATAAAGAACAATGGTTCTGCTACGTTCTTCTTCGACTGGACCTATAACTGCGCGAATGTGAAGAAGTACATGCTGCTGAGAGTGGAGCCAAAGAGCGGGCACGTCACGCCCGCCAATGAAGTAGAGTGTACTTTGTACTTCACGGTCAGGCAAGTGCCGGTTGAAGCTTTCCCTGTCACCTTGTCTGTACGTACAAACTTATTTTAAGATTCAAGATTCTTTATTTGCATGAAATATGGTACATAATGGTCTTATAAATAAAAAGGTTTCACATATTTCGCCGACTTATTTCAGCATGCAAACTTAAAATTAAATTAAAATACCTAACAAAATGTAGTCGACATTAGGTATCAAACTTATAAACGTAGTTACAAAATAAAACATTTTTAGAATTTAATATACCTACTTGTGTGTAGGATACAGGATAAAGTAACAATATTAGAAAAAAATATAACAAGGAACAGATATAACATCAATAAAATTTAAAAAAATAATAAAGGAATGTGAAAATAGGAACAATATTTTTCAAAAATGGGAACATATGCTACTTAACGATTACAAATGGGTTTATAAGTCAAAAACTCATTTATTGTATAAAACACATTATTGCAGAGCCACTTCTGCAGTTTCTTTTTGAAGTAGTTAATAGGCAGTTCTCTGATTGTTTCGGAATTTTATTGAAGATTTTGACCGACATACTATAGCAATTGTTTTGGAAGAGAGTGCTTCTGCATCTTGTTATGGCCAGTTTGGTGGGATCTCTAGAGAGAAACTTTTTATTTTCTATTAAGTACTTTAGTAAATAGGTTTGGGTGCTGGGTTTGTAAATAGGTTTGGGGTTTTTTAATAATGTCTTGTAAGCACTTCGGACACGAAAAAACCGATCAAGTGCGAGTTGCACTCGCGCACAAAGAGTTCCGTAGAACCAAATAATACAATAAATATTTCTGTCAACTGTCAACACGCATAGTCATGCTGTCTGAAAGTTAAAGTGATCTAGTGCTTAAAACTTCGAGTTTGTGTTTAGAAACATTACTAAAGTGAACTTTAAATAGTGATAATCGTGTACAATTATTGGTGGCAAAAAGCAATAAGTGATTCATAATAAAAACAGTGATAAAATCTCAAGAGTGACACTTCAAAATTTCAACTTTTCTTCGTTCACCCACATAATTTAAATTACTAGAAAAGCTTGAAATTAGTAAACGTCAGATGTCAAAATGTCATTTGACATTTGGGAAAGTGTTACCATTGTAAGATAATAATTACCACCATGAGTTGCAAAAATGTTACCAATTTGACTAGAGTGGGAAATCAGGCTCAAAGTCAAACCAATGATACTGATGAAGATCAAAAGAACAAAACGTCGCCTAAGAAATTTGTTCAACAAATCTTTCACCCTAGCCTCTTCAATCGACAAAGATCGAATTCGCTCAGCGAAATTTCATCCAAGCAATCGGGTTCTTCCAACAACCCAGTCCTGCTTGGCTGCGAGAAAGACTCGGAAGAAGCGACAGAACAAGTGCCAGCCACACAGCCTTCAACAGATGTAGCACAACCTCCACAATGGCAACGAGTTCCTACATCAAAGAAAAGAAAAATATGTGACAACTCACCACCACCAATTGAGTCCGTTAACCGATTCTCAAATCTACCGGTTGACCTAACGGAAGATACCAACACTGAGCCTAAACCACCAAACAAACCCCCTCCTATTGTGCTATATGGGATTGAGGATCTAAACGAGCTTACCAAACTAATTCAATCCGTAATTCGTCCGGAAGAATTTCGGTATAAAATAATAAATAAAAACCTTTTACGCGTAATGGTTAACACAAACAATGATTACAAGCTAGTCATTGACCTGATACGACAAAAAGGACTAATCGGGCACACATTCTCTCGTAAAGATACGAAATGCTATAGAATAGTTATAAAAGACCTCCATCATACTACTCCTCACGATGCAATCGTACAGGAGTTGGAAAAATCTGGTAACAAGGTCAGAGGAGAAATCATTAACCACCGCTATGGCCCAGAGAAAATTCCCACATCCACATTTTTTGTAAACTTGGAACCTAGCCCAAATAATAAACTGGTTAAAAATATCCAGTATATACATCATCAACGCATTAAAATCGAAGATCCTCGCAAAACAAAGACTATAGTACAATGTCAAAGATGCCAACAATATGGCCACTGCAAAAACAACTGCATGAGGCCATACAGATGTGTCAAATGTGGGGAGGGCCATAAAACTTCAGAGTGCCCCAAAAAAGACAGAAATACACCCGCCAAATGCGCCCTTTGCTCCTGCGACCACCCTGCTAATTACAAAGGTTGTCAAGTTTACAAAGAAATCCTTTCAAGAAAAATGAAACCAAGAAGTTTCCCTACCGTCAACTTTCCTACTGATATTCCACGCACCGATACAACTCTAGAAAGATCCGCCCTACCCCAACGAAACAGCCATCGCAGATCAGAACGAAGCTACTCGGATATTGTTGCTGGATCTATCAAAGATCGTCCACGAGACAATGCCAAAACATCTAGCCACATGGACAACTCTCAACAAAACGTAACTCTAATGGAACAACTTTTGATCAAACAAAATGAAAAAATCGACCTACTCCTGCAACAAATAAGTACACTAATGGGTCTTTTAACTACTGTCATTACAAAACTAGCACCATAAATGACTCCACTACGAATTGCGACCTGGAACATCAATGGATTGGCTCCCAATATCCAAGAGTTGGAGACTTTAATAAAAACAAACAAACTAGATGTGGTACTAATTTCAGAATCACATGGCACATCCCGAAGCTCGTTCCGCATTAAGGGATTCAACATTTACCATACTCCCCATCCCGACGGTAGTGCACATGCTGGTTCAGCGCTGGCCATTCGAGGAAACCTAAGACATTCACAGATAGAACCGTATTCTACAGTGCATCTACAAGCAACATCTGTTAGACTGGAGGACCGAGCAGGCCCTATTATTCTCTCCTCAATCTATTGCCCACCAAGACACAAAATAACCTCAGAGATGTTTAAAACCTACTTCAACACTCTTGGCCACAGGTTTATTGCCGGCGGTGACTGGAACGCCAAACATACATTTTGGGGATCCCGTTGTAGCAGCACTCGTGGACGCGATCTGAAACGTTGTGTAGATGAAAATCACCTGAAACCGATATCTACAGGTGAAGCTACCTACTGGCCTAGCGACCCTAAGAAACTACCGGATCTCCTGGACTTCTTCATAAATAAGGGTATAGAAAGTTTACACAGTACAATTGAATCGAGCCTAGACGGATCATCAGATCACACACCGGCGATCCTCACTATTAGTACTAGTGAGCTCTCTCGAGAAATTACAGAGTCTCTGACAAACAGCCGAACTGACTGGGACGGTTTCAAGACTTACCTGAATGATAACTTTACTCCTACTATACCTTTAAAGCATCAAGACGATGTAGATGACGCCTGCAGATATCTCACAAACACTATTCAAATTGCTGCGTGGATTAACTCCCCCTCTCCATCTAGAGGTCTAACCAACCCATCTCATCCTCCTGATATTATGCAAAAAATCTTGGAAAAACGCCGGCTCAGAAGAATTTGGCAACAGTCCCGTCGTCCGCTTGATAAACTATACTACAACAAGGCAGCTAAAGAGTTAAAAGCCATAGTTCAGGAATCTATTAATTCGACAGTCGCTACAAATCTACAGATGATGTCACCTACGGGGATTGGTGCAAGCTCGCTCTGGAAGGCAACCAAAAACTTAGACAAGCCTCAACAGTCTCATCCTCCAATTCGGTCACAAGCATCCTGGGCAAGAACAGAATTGGAAAAAGCTGAAGTATTCGCAATGCATCTGAGCTCTATATTCAAACCCAACGAAAGTGCTGAAGACGATCGTGATATTGATGCAATATTGGAACAAGATCTGCAAATGTGTCTGCCCATCAAACCAACAACACCTAAAGAAATTGCGAAGGAAATAAGACAACTGAACTCGAAGAAAGCTCCGGGATTTGACTTGATCACATCTTCTATCCTAAAAAATCTACCCAGAAAATGCATAGCCTTCTTAGCTAGCTTGTTCAACGCAATTTTTCGAACATCTCACTTTCCTGACCTCTGGAAAATCTCAGAAGTTGTCATGATCCACAAATTGGGTAAACCTGAATATGAAGCGTCATCTTATCGGCCGATAAGCTTAACTCCTGTACTCTCCAAACTGTGGGAAAGGATATTCTTGCACCGTTTAAAACCATGCATGGAAGTCAATGACGTTGTACCACCTCACCAATTTGGCTTTCGGAAATCGCATTCAACGATAGAACAGGTACACAGAGTTTATCAAACAGGAAGACAGGCCCTTGAACGCAAAAAGTACTGCTCAGCGGCATTTCTTGATGTACAGCAAGCTTTTGACCGTGTCTGGCACAAAGGGTTACTGGTTAAAGTGAAGGAAAAACTTCCACACTCAATGTTCCTGCTCATCAAGTCGTATTTATCCGACCGCTGCTTCAGAGTTAAACAAGGCGAAGCAAGATCAAGATTGTTTGGTGTGGAAGCTGGAGTACCACAGGGTTCTGTTCTTGGCCCAGTGTTGTATAACATATTTACATCCGATCTACCCACATTAGACGACGTAACAGTTGCAACATACGCTGACGACATAGCCTACTTATCAGTCGAGGACAACCCGGAAATGGCCAGCAATAAACTCCAAAATCAGCTAGACGAGACACATAAATGGCTCAGCAAGTGGCGGATACGCGCAAGTGCATCCAAGTCTAACCATATCACCTTTACGCTCAGGCACGGAAACACTCCTCCTGTTAGACTTGGACCTGATACCTTACCACACACAGATTGTGTTAAATATCTTGGCTTTCATTTAGATAGGCGCCTAACATGGAAGCATCACATTAAACAAAAAAGGGAGGAGGTAAACCATAAGTTCCGCAATCTGTATTGGCTTATGGGAAGAAATTCGGTACTCTCTGTAGACAACAAACTACTCATCTACAACTCGGTCCTTAAACCAATTTGGACATATGGAATTCAACTGTGGGGCGTAGCCAGCAAATCCAACATTTTGTGCCTGCAAAGGGTTCAAAATGGCATATTAAGAGCAATAATAAATGCACCTTGGTTTACTAGGAATGACGAAATCCACGACTACCTACAAGTGCCGTCCGTAAACTCTGAAATCGAGCGGTTCAAACGTCAACACAAGGCACGCCTAACCATGCACCCAAACCCACTAGTAACTGAACTTTTAAACCCGACAGCGGTGGTAAACAGGCTGAAGAGGAACCACCTTCTATAAGTGGGAGGCGCAGCACTGGCTGCTCCACCACAACGCCATATATTATCAGCTGGAACAAATTCGCTTATGGTCTGACGACCGATTGCAAATCGAAGAGAGAAAAAAAAAAAAAAAAAAAAAAAAAAAAAAAAAAAAAAAAAAAGTGCGAGTTGCACTCGCGCACAAAGAGTTCCGTAGAACCAAATAATACAATAAATATAATATTTTTAACGCTCATTCATACTAGTATGTTAATGAAAAACAAAGTTACTGCTGCAGTTTCATGAAAAGTTCCATATCTCAAAAGCGAAATTTCAAATCTTATTCATGAAAACCAATTTTTGTTGCAAATTCTTTTTACGTTCTACAAACCCACTTTTAGTCAGAATTTTCTCCTTCCTACTCTGAAAGTTGTGTGAGAGAATAAAGAGTGGTTAAAATGATTGTTGTCAAATTTCCTTTTTTAGATTTCAGATGGACCGGAATACAGTATTTTCATACATTCAAAAATAGAAAAGCCTTTATATCATTTTTCGTTCAAAGAGTTTGATTTTGCAAGTTGCTTTATAAATGCACCGGATCAGACCTACAAGCAAAACCTTGCATTAACTAATGATGATAAAGTGCCTATAATGTAAGAAATTCTTTCTATTTTGCTTTTATTGAACTAATTTTCCTTATCCGTTTGGTTGACAGCTCGCTTCTGTAAATAATAATGAGAACTTGAGCTACAACTATTTTCTTTAATTACAGTATCGACTTAAACTTTCCAAGTATACCGGAACTGTTCGTAAATTACACAAAGGTATCGAGCATCAAACCTGGAAAGCGTCTGAAAATAGCGATCTACTTCAGACCGAAGCAAGTTAAAACTTATGAATTCACCTTACAGTTCTGGGTAAACTCACTCTGCGAAGAAAATGTTATTATTAAAGGAGCAGGTCAGTGATATTGTGCTCTAGTAGTTACTAATTAAATTAACTTCGCAAATAAAAGCGTTCTTCATTAATTTTGACAATGGTACATGACCACAGACTAGACAGAAAATTGGTACGCACTTATCTATATAAAACATCTTAAAATCATCATCAGTCCTCTTAAAATGATGACAGTGCAGTGTTTCCTAATATCATATACCTATGTTTACTAGGTCGGTATTGTTCACGATAAAGACTTTGAAGTAGCATTTATCGACCGTATTATTAACACGAATGACATATATTTTCGCTTAATTTTCAGGAGTTCCTCTCCTGTTTGATCTATACGAAGGTTGCCAAAAGAGCTTTGACTTAGGTCACGTAAAAGTGGGAGAAAAGTTTATTCGCACAATACAAGTGATGAATCATAGTAAAATACCAATAGAAGCCACATATATATTCAGAGAAATGTACCCGGTTGTAGAAGATACGACCAAGTCTGACGATACCAGTGTTTGTCTCAGTCCTGTGACGGCTGAGCATCATTACGATGGTAGGCCGTCGAGGTAAAATACTCCGAGATTTTATAATTAAAAATTTAAAAGTACTTCTAATTTGAGTTTAAAGTGATTAACCTCAGTGCAGTGACTTTTCAGTGTTTTTAACCTGAATGTATTTAAAATGCCGTTTTGATATAAATTTTCAGAGTACAAATGTTGCAAATATACAAAAATGATAAAATTCGTAACCAAATAGCCATGGACACAGAAAACGCGTTGTCTTCTTTGAAAGTAATACCAAATAAAAGCAGAATAACTCCGTACGGTAAAGTACCTGTAAAGATACAATTCAAGCCGGTTGGCTTGATAAGCGTGCTCAATGTTCAGGTATAATCGACTTTGATGTTCTTCTAGATAATATTGTATCTTTGAGTCCTACCTACTTGTTTACAAAAGGATCAAATTTGTTTTTTTTCGTCGTTTCTCAAATCAGGATCCTAAGAATATGATGTGAGAGAGAGAGAGAATTCAAAATATACGTTGCGCAACGTATTCTGAATTCTCACAACGAAATGTGTATCTTCTCGTGTAGAAAATAAAGTTATATTTTGAATCGCTCTTTTAAAGTGTGCGCGCAGCGTCTCGTCGCGTCGCGTCTCGGTGTGAGCTGACTCTTATGCACAAATCACAATGCGTAAATACTGCGAGTTTTTTTGCCTATCGATCGAGTTAGTTAGTCGATCGGTAAGCGGGAAAACAGTGCTTTGGCGTTACGTTGACGAGTTGTGGGTACTTTCCAACTAAAACTTGTATAATTTATTTGTACTTAATGCTGTGGGACAGGATTGATGCTGCCAAAGTTGAATTGACCTATCAGATAGCTATCGAATTTGACACAATTTAGCTGACGTAAATTTACTAATTATTCACAATCAAATAAATATTATCGTTTAATTTTAGCTAAACATGAAAGTGTTGAATTTTGAGCGGCCTCTGGTTAGTCTGAGCGGTTGTGCTACGGGTATGAGTCTGGCCTTCAGTCAAAACTCGCTTCAATTTGGCCGCGTGCGCAAACGTGGATGCAAGAAACTCAAAGTAATGCTACTGAATAAAGGCGACTTTGGGACTAGGTAAACGATATTTCGAATCATAGCTAGATGGACCACGGATAGTGATATACCACTAAGGGACCGTCCATTAATCACGTGAGGCTTGAAAGGGGGGGAGGGGTTTAGCGAAAATCACGAAATATTACAAGGGGGGGAGGGGGGTGTAGTAAGATATCACGTGTATTTATTTTTTCGTCAAACGCGCGATTCTAAAACGAAAAGCGGCTTCTAGTGTGACCTTGACACGCCGTTGACAGGATGCCGATTTTAAGATTCTGTGTAGGTACTAAAAATACACATGATTACGGGTGGGGGCGGGGGTTAGTCTTAAACCTCACCACGTATCACTTAGGGGGAGGGCGGGTTAAAAAATGTAAAAAAAAAACATACGTGATTAATGGACGGCACCTAAATGAACTACCTATTTTCTGCCTTTAAATAAGTACAAAAAAGGTGGGATTTGATTGGCATTTCACTGACACTTTTTGTCACAAATTTCTAAACGAAAATACAGTCACAGTCGGCATCAGAAGTCGGTTAACACATATCAATATTACACCAAGTTTTGTGCTGATCAGTGTGATCTGAAGAAATATTATTTTGCGAATTTGTGTAACCATTGATGAAAATATTATTATTTCTTTTACTCCAGTCTGTAAATATGGATCGTTCTAAAACTAAGACGCATTATAATTTTGGATATGTATAGCGACTTTCGTTGCTGACGGTACTCTTCAACCAACGTATCTGTGCAGGCGGGCGAACACAGAATTAAAATCTATATTAAAAAGTACTCTGTGACTAAAATAAATGTAACAAGTTTGACATAACGATGCTTTTTATTTTCTTGACAGGCAACGGTACACGGGTAAAGTGCCCGGATTTACGTCGTTTTGTTTTGTGTTTTATTCGTAGATGGCACAGATTAAAATAAAATAAAAAACATTTCACATTTCGATCCATATATTTCGCCCGTCCGATACACGATTACTTGCACTTTACTGCTGCATCCAATTAAATCGTAAAGACAAGTCTTAATTATGATTAGGTAGGTATCATTTCATTTGAGCTCTAGTAGGCTTTGAACAATAAAATTTATACCATAAAAAAGGTCCTAAAAAATAAAGAGTGGCAACCACAATGTGAAATATGAAAACACCTAAACTTGGGTACCACTAATTCCAAAACCACCCATGTTCACTTTACATTCTTAGTTCTTATTTAGCTACGTTTGTGGAACTGAAATATTTTGTTCTGCCTAGGTTTTGGTGGCAACCATTGATATCGGAAGAATTCACGATAAGCCCACAGTGTGGCACAATAGCAGCTCACACTAACGTTACCTTTACCATCACGTTCAGGCCGCTCAATCATAACCCCTTCATTAAAGTATG
The DNA here is from genome assembly GCA_963082945.1 of Cerastis leucographa. Classification (NCBI taxonomy): domain Eukaryota; kingdom Metazoa; phylum Arthropoda; class Insecta; order Lepidoptera; family Noctuidae; genus Cerastis; species Cerastis leucographa. The sequence goes on along the minus strand of OY720383.1, from coordinate 14,823,292 downwards.
GGTACGTATTATCACGACGGTTCTTTGTTTTATTCTATAGTTCTTTCATTTTTGGATCCATGACTCCATTCTAAGATTGGATGGAATTTCTTTGGTGTGCTTTTTTACCTGTGTGTTTTTTAATTAAGAGAAACAGATACCTTACTAGACAGCTTACAACAATTATATATATTTTTTTTATCTTGTGATTGCTGCGTAAATAACTGTTATAGCTGGTAGGTGACGACTGTAACAGTTATTTAGCAGTTATTCTGTAACTAGTCCCATCGATCTTCTCAAAAACGCACGCAAATGAAAAAAGAAACAGTTATACAAATGTCTTGTTTTTCCCTAGACTACCCAATTTTTTTTGTTTACTGAACCTAAACCGTGTTCTAGGCAAGTTGTAACTTAGAAAACTACACGCCTCTTGAATTAGCCCTTTATGCAACGTGCATCGATGTGGGAAATGTCGAAATTAAAACTCTGTCCATGGAATGTCCTGTCCGCGACGAGCACACCGACCATATTGTCATCTTCAATCCGTACGTAATAATGCATCACACTTCACTACCTACTATTAAAAATGCGAAAGTCTGTATGTATGTATGTAGATACGTATGTGTTACTCCTTCACGCTTAAATTGAGTACACAGATGGACTATGACTTGAAGTAACATATAGGCTACTAGTTAACAGACTATAACGCGCATCGCCCGCGTTAAATTCGATTTAGGTACTTGGGCAAAAGCTGGTGAGTGAACAAACCCCGGTTTCACACTTTGACGTAACGATTCAACAGAACAAAGTGGTCCTGTTCAAAGGGTGTGGCATGTATCCTATTATACATATAAATATAGCTGAATTATTTAACAGTTCAGTTTGTTACTTTTGCATCATCATCGTCGACTGCCTGAATTTATCCACATACAAGGTGCTGTTTTGCAATCTCGTCAAATTCAAGGAGGTAACTAAGCTAATGATTCTCGACCCGAATCAATAATAAAATGGGTAGGTTATTTTTTTTTCTTATTTACGGAAATCGGTAAGTGTGAACCACCCGGGTTTTAATTTGGTCCGTCTGATTCTCGCCCTATAACCGCGCTTTCACACATACAAACAATCTCAAACGTTTATTCGATAATTTCTTATTTTCTAAACCACGTTAAGGGGATTATTCTGATATACTGACAAACTTAAACAACCAAAAAAAGCAGCGTTTATTTATAGTTAACTAGGGACCGTAATTTAAATTAATTATTTATGTATTTTGTGACAATCTCCTGAATTTTGACGAGAATGCAAAACAAGTTATATATAGGCCTCTAGTTCCTTACGCCAATCTCCACGGTCCTGTACCAGTTTATTTTTGCCAACAGTGTACCAAAAATAATAAACCCCAGTCGTTAACGATAATACATCTCCACAGGGAATTAGCTGCAAGAATACTGCGTGTTCTAATTTACTAAATAGGTACTTACGTGTGTGTATTGTCATTTTCAGAACTGACGATCTCTGGCTAATTCTTTCTGAAATAGAAGGTGGACCATTCGAAACTTGGAAAGAATTTAATGTTGAACCTAATTCTTCGCTAGAAGTTCCTCTCACTTTCAAACCGAAAACTATCGGCACACATGATGTAATTTTTTTAATATAAGTTTTTAAACTGACATGGTCACTAACACTATTAATAACATTTACTACGGGATATTTACCATGTGTATTATTTGTTTCGAGTTCCCGATATTTCGGCGCTGTTACAAACGCCATGATCACGGATAAACAGAATATATATCGGGAACTCGAAACAAATAATACACATGGTAAATATCCCGTAGTAAATGTTATTAATAGTGTTGTAATTTTTTTGCCTATCTGTATTTGTATTCCAATACTTATAATAAATATCGGACAATCATAGCAAACATGGCGTCGAGGGCTGCAAGTGCAAACATAATCAACTGTACGCGCCATTGCGTAACGGCGCGGCGCGATTCTGATTATTATTTTTGTCAATTAGGTTTTCGTGGACTGTTACTTTAATAAATTACGACTACATAGATATTCTTTTAATTGATATATATTCTTGCTTTCTGTTCCCTAGAGCCAAGTTTTGTACTCGCCTCTTGGTGAAACTGCATTATTCATCACATTAACCGGAAAAGCTATAGAACCTAACCCAAATGGCAACATTGAAATAAGTGTTCCCGCCAAGGATGTTCATACTGAATCATTACTCGTCTATAATATTACTGAGGTATTTACATTCTACTAATAATGAAAAATAAAATCTAAATTAATTTTATAAATATGTAAGTAGGTAAGTACATAACTTAGGAAGAACTGCAGACTGGATATGTAATTTTAAGTACCTATAATCTCTTGATTCACTCAAAACCTAATCCTAACAAATAATTTATTATCACTCTTCCTACGTTGTACAGAGCTCTCGGTAAATAATAACTTTTTAATGTAAAAACTGGCTGAAAGTGAGAACTATTTGTGTGACTGGACAAATCAAGTAGCTGGTGAACTGCGGTAATTTAGTCGCATCGTTATTGCTGTGAATAATGGTATAAATCATCCAAAACAATTGACTCAGTGAATAGAATGTACCCAAAATTCCTTCAATTAATCGGACATACATCAAGCCTGAAGTAGTTGAAGTTGAAAGGAATCCTAGCACCTCAGGCAATTCAGTCAAATACAAATACAGTACGAAACTCAACATACCTACTTAATACCTTACTTATTGAATAATAAAACACGAAACAACTATAGTAGTAATATATGCCTAATGGAGTGTCAAAAGAGTAAAAACGTACCTCCAAAAAATGCCACTTCATGGGCCAAGGTTCCTATCAAGGAACTTTTCTTAGAAGCTGTGTCAAAGGTCTACCTGCAGACACGATAGCGGGAAAAAAACAGGATTTACTGTAACAACTGTGAAGACGAGGGCTCTGATGAAGAAGAAATTGAGAAAGAGGTACAAGACTTTGAAAAAATATTAAAAGACATACGAAAACAGGTCAGTACCATACCCGGACTTAAGAAGCATTTACGTACAATACCACAAAGCATTAGCGTAAGATAAGTAAAATACACTTTGAACACGAAGAATCTAAAGGAAAAATATCGAAACTTGAAAAAACTGTGACCTATAAGAGATATCGGAACTACTGTTGCTGCATAATAAAAAAACAAAAAGTAAACATCAGCGAGCAGTTGTATAAGACAAACAAATCCCTAAAATATTATGGCAAGCGATTAATACTATTACCCAACGAAAGCCACCGAAAACGCAAAACACAGAATTATTCAAATCAGCCGATACCCCTTGCGAAGCAGTACACAATGTTAACAAATACTTCTCCACTGTAGGCAAGCATCTGGCTGAAGACATATTAAAAACCCTGATTGGTTAGCTAACAACGACCATCACGAGCGACGTAGTGTACCTTCAAGAGATCCGCCAGTCTCGTCTTTCGTTTTACTCAACTCTGACCCTGATGAGGTCACTGACGTAATTCAAAGCCTAAAATCTGATAGGGCCACCGGCTGGGACAAAATTCCCGTAAATTTCTTAAAGGCACCAAGAATTATTTCGCCATTCATGTCTCGCCTTCTTAACCTCTGATTCGAACAGGGAACTTTTCACACGACTCTGAAACATGCTGTAACAACACCTGTGTACAACTATAGGCTGATATCGTTCCCCCCGTCCTTGTCTAAAATAATCGAAAGATTAATAAACCAACGCTTGGTTAGATATCTCTCAAAAAATAAAATAATCTCACCCTCGCTTGGCTTTAGACAAGTCTACAGAAGATGCAGTCATGGCGTTTACCTCCATTGTAACTGAAAAAGTGGACAGTAGAAGTAAGTGTTTAGCAGTGTTTCTAGACCTCAAAAAAACCTTCGACACAGTCTCTGTTCCCACACTTCTACACAGGCTAAAAGACATTGGCGTGAGAGGGTACCACTTAAGCTGTTTCAGGAATACCTGAACGTACGTAGATATGTGGTAAAAATAGGATTGGTGACTAGTTCTGAAGAAATCGTCACATACTGAATAGGGCAAGGTAGTGTGCTAGGCCCAACATTGTTCCTGGTTTATATAAACACCTTGTGCAATATGACAATAGAAGATGCTCACATATTCTCTTACGCCGACGATACAGCAATAGTTTCATGTTCATAGTTCAAGAGAATCAAGGGTTAGCGTTGACCGCAATGCCGAACGTGGCTTGTCTACGATAGCTGCGTGGCTCGACCGCAATCTTTTGACATTGAGCGTGTCAAAAACGCATAACATCTGTTTCTCCATATACAATCGTTCGCAACCATCACAGGACTTCCAGATTAAAATCCATACATGCTCCGACCCTACAACCTACACTTGCCTAAAAATAAAGTTAATAATACTAAATACCTTGGTGTTATGCTCGACCAAAGGCTATCATAGCACTTACTTACACACACACGCACACCCACACACACTCTCACACACACCCTGTGCGCACATTTAACTATACATTTGGGTCGAATAGGTATTGAAATTTTGTATGGGGCAGCACATACCTAATTTTTTCGCCATTACGATGTTTGTCCGTTGGAGAAACATGTCCAGTTTGATAGTCTGTAGCACATCCTTATGTATATACCCTTTCCGTTACACCCTTTATAATTATGTTTTGTTTTACATCAGTCGATGAAATAAAAGTTTTTTTTTTTTATTATGAATGTGGGTTTATTTGTTTGTTTGTCTTTCACAGTTGAACAGTTTTCGATGACTTTTGACAAACGGATAGATTTTTTTTTGTTAATTTATTCGAACTCCACGCGGGCAATACTCGGGACGAGTTAAAAACTTGTCCTTATTTAAAAACAATTGTTTTCAGCACCCCGAGTCATACGTAGTCTCTACTGAAGTGCTAAAGACAGTGCCTGATAAATTCGAAGGGTATTTCGAAATCAAATGCCCAGAAACTATCAAAACATGGGGCGAAGCCGCTGCCACCTGCCGGTGGAACTTCGTTTGTTACGAAGAGTGCCAAGTGACATTCAGAGTCAGTGCAATGCTTACCTATTTTTTAAGCTAAATTCAATTTGCTTTGTTCGTATGTGAATTTGTAGTTAGTTTGTATACTACCTACTCGTCAGTGACAAGATTCAACTATATTCGTAAGAGCGGTTTCTCTTTAGACTAGCGTATTTTTAGACGCGGTGTTAGCTTGTATCAGCTCACGTGCATACAAACGCGCCACATGTTGTGCTACACGCGCTTTATTCGTCTTGTCCCTGAAACTGATAGGTTCTGTAAGTAGCCTTGCTTACCTACTGCTATGTAGGTATCTCTCGCAGCTCGCACGTCAACGCTCATTCATACGATTTGCGCGTGTGGCAAAGGCGCGCGAACACATGCCTACACAAGCTACAAAAACTAGCTTATGTACGCCGTTTTCCAGACTTTCGATCGAGTTTGGCATAAGGACCTTTTATATAAAAAAACAACACTTCCAATAAATTACTACATTTTCATTAAATCTTACTTAGAAAAGATGTAATTCGTTGTAAAACAAGGCAATGAAATAACTTGACTGCACGAAATTCGGGCAGGAGTTCCCCAAGGCAGTGTAATGGGTCCCACGGGGTGGGAGTCTTAGGCACGTTTACTGATGACACTGCTACACTAACTGTGCATGAAGATACCCAGGCATCTAAAATACTACAAACAAGCTTAGATGTAATTTCGAACTGGCTAAGAAAATGGAGAATGAAACCAAATATGTAGATGTGACGTTCACGACAAGAGGCACATGTACGACACACCTGTACGACTAAACAATGTTGTGATTCCCCAAGCGGAAGAAGCTAAATACCTTGAAATATACTTAGACCACTAACCTGGCCAAAAAATATATTCACGAAGCGTAAAGCATTGAGCCTACAACTAAGAAAACACTATTAATTGTACCTATTATAATGCCTATCTGGACAAACGGAATACAGCTGTGGGTTACGGCAGCGAATTCAAACATTGACATACTCCAAAGGTTTCAGTCAAAAATGCTTAGGATTATAATTAATGCACCATGGTACATGACTAATGATAGCTTACATCGGGACTTGAAAATAACAAAGGTGAAAGAACAAATCACGCAAGCAGTCAGTGCCTACAAAAATATGATTACTACTCATCCTAATAAACTGCCATCAAACTTGATGAAAACCAAGACATTTAAGAGGCATAAAAGACAAACCCCACAAGACCTGACACTATAAGATAGCTAGCACACCATAAAACGGATTGATGTGGATGCATGACTGGGCGCATACCAAGCATGACTAAACACCATCTTAACACAAAAGATGCTGAATGTCAGTAAATGGACAGATCCCAAGTTATCTGAGATCGTATCGACCTAGTCTGATTAGGCGGCCGTAAGCTGACCATAGAAACTATTTCTATGTTTTTTAATTGTAAACATAATATTTAACCGTAGGTTTTCTTCACAAACGAATTGAGTCGTGAGTATCAATTCTACAACATCATTGTGACTGTAACTGCGAGTCCTATAGTGGACACCTTGACGTTCAAATGTCGGGCGCGTGAGATGGCACAACGTGAAATTGTCATAAAAAATCCGCTTGCCGAAGATGCTGAGTTTTACATCCGCTGTGAGGGACTAAACTGTCCTGAAGTTTTGAAAATCTACGGAAATTCAGAGGTAATCAATATTTTCACTTACCATCTTACCTCCATATTTTTTTAGATACTGGGTAGTAAGACCGAGAGGAAGTAGACCAATTATGTGGACGTGTGCGTCTACTTACCGGTTGTAATGAATTCAAGTGACAGCCATGCAACACGCTTGTTTTGCTCCGGCCATTATTATGACTATTTGCCCGAGACTTTATACGCTTTTAAATATCGTACTTTACCCTAGTCATTTCAACAACCCTTCATCCCCGTTTAATTAGTAGATTTGGAAAATTAATCCGAAAGAATGGCGGGTTGCCATCGAGTCACCTTAAATAAAATTCATTCGTTCATTGCTAGTGATGTTAAATGTTTAATTTTTTTTGGTTCTCCTAGCTATATGAAATTGTAACAGTACATCACGCCTAGACATATGTATATGTACATCCTACTAATAAGTATGTTAGAACTACTATTAGGTACTATGATTGAAATACCATCTTCTAGGCAATAACTTCACGGTAAGTAGATACTTGGCTTACATTAATTGAACTAATGCTAGCCTTAGTACTTTATGTTGGGTTAAAAATCTATACTAATATAATAAAGCTGAAGAGTTTGTTTGTTTGTTTCATTGTTTGCTTGAACGCGCTAATCTTAGAAAGTAATGGTCCGATTTGAAAAATTATTTCAATGTTAGATAGCCCATTTATCGAGGAAGGCTATATATTATTTTATTATAGTAGATATATTATTATAGTAGACTATATATTATCACGCTACGACCAATAGGAGCGGAGCAGCAATGAAAAATATTGCAAAAAAGGGAAAAATGTGACGCAGACGAAGTTGCGGGGGACAGCTAGTGTTATACAGGTTGTTTGGTGCATCGTTTGCCAAATCGAATAGGCCGTAAGGAGAGGTCATTTGCTATCTCTTCACGCCCTTTAACTAATTCCTTGCCACACCGGTTTTTTATAACAACTTTTTAAGTTAAATTTTGAAAAATTCCAATATTCAACATTTTAGGTCAAATAAAAAAAATAAAAATTTGTTTAAACTTAAAATTTCGATTTAATTTTCATGTCTACTGTTGTATGATCCTATCAAATTCAAAATTACTTGCTAGTAACAATTAGGTACTTCCTTTTTTAATGGCTCGTAAAGTTTTTGTAAAAGAAAAATAAACAAATAAAAAAAACTAAAAGCGATCGGGATCTTCGAATTCTTTTAAAAAATTCTCTAGTCTGTCTCCTTTTCAACGGTATGCAATATGCCCAAAAAAACGTTTAATACCTTTTCATTTTTAACTAAATGTGTAATCGAGACACTAGGCTGATATTCGAAATTATATTAAGAACACGACACACGAAAGAGATAGGACACTACGCACTAGTGACATAACAGTATCTGTCTACTTACTTGAGGCATGTTATTTATGCTAAAACTACTGTTCATACTGTAATGTCGAATATCAGCCTAGTGTCTCGATTACACATTTAGTAAAAATGAAAAGGTATTCAACGTTTTTTTTGGGCATATTGCATACCGTTGGAAAGGGGACAGACTAGAGAACTTTTTAAAGGTATTCGAAGATCCCGATCGCTTTCAGTTATTTTTTTATAACCATTTAAAGTTGAGTTTTAAGTATATTTTTCTTTTACAAAAACTTTACGAGCTATTAAAAAAGAAAGTAACTGTCACTAGCAAGTAATTTTGAATTTGGTAGAATCATACAATAGTACACATCAAAATGAAATCGAAATTTTAAGTCTAAACAATTTTTTAATTTTTTTATTTGACCTCAAATGATTAATTTTGGAATTTTTCAAAATTTAAATTAAAAAGGTGTTATAAAAAAACCGGTGGGGCAAGGAATGAGTTATAGGGCGTGAAGAGAGCAAATGGTCTCTCCTTTCGGCCTATTAGATTTGGCAAACGATGCACCAAACACCCTGTATAATGTGGTTAGTCTGGTGGTTGCTAGCGCGACTACTGAGTTCAAATAATGTAAAACCAAATTATTTCAAAAGAGTAAACCGACCAACCCGAACCGTGCACCTATTGTCGACGTTTTATAGGTGCCCATATAGACCTACGTAAAATAAAATATTTTGATTCTGAATTTCAGATAAACCAAAACATTTACTTAATTAGTTAAGCTTCGTATGAATTTCATTTAAGGTAACTGAATCGGAATAATAAAATTGCAATGTACAACAGTGTTACTCGTTGGACAGGATCTTTGCTCCGGGTTGGTCCTCCTGGAATAAAGGTTGCGACGACTCACGGTGTGACCCGATAAGAAAAATAATGATACTGTTACGAGCTGGGTATAGGATAAGTTAACACACTACCAATTTAACACTAAAAACTTTTATCACACTATTCACTTAGATATCGCACTAGTAGTTCACTTCGATCGCTTCGTTCCGTAGCCAAAATCAGACTGTCTCCTTCCGCCAACCCGTCGTGAAAGTGTGAATAAAAATCGTAAATGTGAATATTTCTTTCAGGCTACATTAACCATGACATATTCACCATTAGTGGTTGGCGATACTGAGGACTATTTGAATGTGTTCAACTTTTTAGTCGGCACTTTTGTCTACAAAGTTCTGTTGAAATGTCTGCCTGCTAAGGAAAAAAATGTGGAATACGAAACTCCTCTAGGAACTAATATCCCGATTCGTCTCCGAGTGCAAAATAAGAGTGAAGTCAGGGCTGATTTCATTTGCACGGTTATTATCTTATTGTATTATATAAAACACCTACTTTTTAGGGACCTCGCGCACGACGCGGTCACAGCTTTTCGCATGACCGGCAGCTATCTCGAACACAACTTGGCCGGCCGCACGGTCATCGTGACCAAACTTTCTTCCTGATCGAAGCTTCTGCGGCCAAAAGTCGTGATCGTGGCCGCGTAGTGTGCGAACTTCCAGATTCCGAACCTCAAAAGATAAATGGAATCCTTTCCTATAGAATCACCTCGTTGTTCGTCTGTCCCTATTTCTCATAGTGTGTTAAATTGGTATCAAGTTGAAATTATTATAAAATATTTAGGTCTGTAGGTATTTAGCAACAAGGTACCGTAGACCTTGTTGCTGTAAAAATAAAAATCAAGCTTATAAGCTGATCGCAATAAAAAATATGGCCCTTTATGTCGCATGGTTTGAAGAAGAAAGAAAGAAAAATTTCAAAGAATTGCAGAGAGTTGGAAATGACAGTGCTAATTTGAAAGAAGTAAAGAAGAGTGAGTATGATGGTCTCAAAAAAAAAACAAGCGAGCTGTGGCCATAGCGAGAGCAAACGCCCAGAACAAGCTCTATGACACACTGGATAGTCCAGCAGGCCAAAAACACCTGTACCTGCTTGCCTGAGCTAGAGAAAGAAAGGCGAAAGATGTTTGTAAAGAAAGGCGAAAGAGTGTGGTGACAAAGACTTGAGAATGTTGGCCAGAAATTGAGTAGAACCAAAACAGAACATTTGTTTTGCGATTTCGGCGGTCTCTCCAGTCCTGTACCTATAACTCTTGCCGGAACACCCATATACCGATGTGATCCGACTTCCGGTACCTCGGGTCGCTTGTTCAAGGGGATGGCGAAGTAGATCCCGAGTTGATCCGGCGATCAACCGGAGCCGGCTCAACTCAGGATGGATGAAATGGCGACAGGTCACTGCAACAACTTGTGACCCACGGATGCCCCTCAAGTTAAAGGGGAAAATATACAAATCCGTGATTAGGCCTATCGTACTGTATGGATCAGAATGCTGGGCTGTGAAAAAGATGGATGAAAAACGATTGCATGTCGCGGCGATGAGAATGTTGAGATGGATGTGTGGAGTGACAAGACTGGATAAAGTAAGAAATGAGTATATTAGAGTAAGTTTAAAAGTGACGACTGTTACAGAAAAAATTAAAGGAAGGCGTTCGTCTTGGTATGGCCGGAGGGATGAATCGCATGTGACTAAAAGAGTGATGGATATGAATGTCGATGGATGGAGTGGGAGAAGAAGGCCAAAGAAAAGATGGATGGATAGTGTGAGGTATGATATGAAAGAGAAAGGTGCCGTGACGTCTACAGGGGAGAATGGAAAAAGAAAACGTGTTGCGTTGACCCCAAGTAGAACGGGACGGAAACGGGCAGGAAGATAATGATGTCACATAGTTTGCTTATTCACAAGTACAGGGTACTTCCCGTTGATTCTTCAATCAGACTTATCTTTTCTTAAGAGCTTATGAACTTGAATCTTTGATACCTGTGACTCTGTGTTGAACCAACCATCAAAATGCAAGGTGCGCGGGTCAGTCTCGCACTTGTCCGTTTTTTTTTTACTTTCAAAGTGGTCCTAACCTTGTGGCACCATGTTCAAACAAGGGACTCCACCGTACACATAGACAGCAATGTCGCATCTCGAAATACGGTGCCTAAATAGGACTGTCAAGTACTAACACAATTCATCAATCATCATCACAGAATGGATGAAACCTTCCTACCTATTGTACTTCTTATGACCTGAAATTATTTGAAAGAAACTTTTTCTGTGTTTTAATGATGGATTATTGTGTTCCTAATCCTACTTCTTCATAATGTGTATTTTATTTTACAGTTGTCTCATTCATCGGTAGTAGCAAATAGGGACTTCGTGCTGGGACCTCTTGATAAAGGGAAGTTTTTAGTATTGTTTGAACCAACGGAGCTCGGTGTTCAACATTGTAAAATTTCTTTTAATTCTCCTGTAGCTGGTGAATTCATGTAAGTTTATAACAGATAAGCACGGGCAGCTTTAAGCAGTGGCTCCAACCGAAAGGGAACCGCTAGAAACAAGTCAACCAGTAATAAAAAATGTTTTTTTTTGTGAATTTGTTTTGGCACTTTGGCAGGCTAAACTAACCTAGATTAACCTGCGAAAGCCATCAGGTTAACCGGACTATCCCGTGCTGTTGTGCAAATAACAACTTAAAAACTGAGCGACAACACGCTACGACTTGCACCCCAGTGTGCCAGTGGGGTACGAGCCACGGCTTAGGGCGCCGTTGGGGGAGGACAACAAGGTATAGCAAGCCCGGACGTAGCCAGACTATGGGGGTCACACAGGGCCGAAGCCAGTATTTCTTTAGGTAGAAGGGTCAAACATGGGGTAAAAACTAAACAAGAAACGCGAAGCTCTTAATTTACCTATACAAAACGACCATGACGCCGACTGTATTATTTACGGCGGTTCATCTTCAACTTTACGAACAAAATTTTCGCACTTCTCCTCGGATTCCAAATTGTTTACCATAGATCATAATCCTGGGGCCGCACCTGCGCCTGCGCAATGCAGTGGTCCTCTAGGAATATAGAGTTACAAAAAAAAATGGTAAAACAGACCTATCATCTAACATCGAATGTGCAATAAACAAGTTAGTTTGTCTACAGAATACCAGATCGGGCGATAGACGAAAGTTCGGCCTCAGCATAAACGAGCATGTTAATCACTGCTCGGTCTACTTGCAATAATTATGTATTTTTTCAGATATAACTTACTTGGAACTGGTACAGAACCAAAACCTCAAGGGCCCTACAAAATAAAAGCCGGCGGATTTACGCATATTCTGTTTAAAAACGTTTTCGACGAAGTAGGCATGTTCAAAATATACGTGGATAGAAATGAATTCTATGTAAATGCTCAATATGAATCACTTAGAGCTAAGAAGGTAATTGCATGAGAAGTTGCTTTTCAATAGCCTAACATCGTAATAACAATTTTCTCGATAAAGAAGGTGTTTTTTGCCGTCTTACAGTAGATCCGCTTGGCCAAATTCGTTTAGTGTAAACCGGGATTTTAAGTGTTCCAAGGATCTTCTGGCGCTCGAATGGCGTTGACTGTTGTTTGGTTACACATTATTGAAATGTAGTAGGTACCTCTTACAAATAAAATGTGGAGGCGTTAGTTTTTTTTTTTTCTTATGGTGCCAGAGGAATTATGCGCGAAAATTTGAGCCGCACACTTGTTCCCGAACGTTTTCTGTAGCACAAAATATTCGTGCACTGAACTACAGGACCGTTTCCACCGGCAAAGCTGTACCTACGTAACTTTTGTTCGCGCAGAGTGCAGCAAATTTGTAAACGAACATGTTAGTACGAGAGCCCATGACTAAAATGTTTGCAAATTTTATACGGTTTTAGTCATATCATAATATGACTAAAACCGTATAAAATTTGATCATTTGGAGAAAAATACCTTTTAGTAGGTATGGGGCCGTCCATTAATCACGTGATGTTTTTTTTTTCATTTTTAGCCCCCCCCTCCCCCTTGGTGATACGTGGTGAGGTTTAAGACTACCACCCCCCCCCCCGCCCCCATCCAAAATCACGTGTGTTTTTTAGTACCTACAAAGAATCTAAATTTTTTAGAATATAATCTTTATATACAGGTTTTAAAGTACAATCTACAATCAAATGCCTGGCAACGGCGAGTCAAGGTCACACTACACGCCGCTTTTCGGTTTAGACATCGCGCGTTTGACGAAAAAATAAATACACAATGATATCTTACTACACCCCCCAACCCCTTATGATATTTCGTGATTTTTGGTAAACCCCTCCCCCCCCCCTTTCAAGCCTCACGTGATTAATGGACGGTCCCTAGGTAATCTTAATACATGAACAACATTGCGAATGGGTTTAGATGGTATTATGTTGCCTGTATAAACTTGCTTAAAAATATTTTTCATTCTATTTTATATTTCTAACATAAGTGAAGGTCGGTCTCCTTTTTTTTACGATGTGGAAATCCTCGATGCATGTCCCACGCCATGGGGAGAGCGGAGGGGTCTGTCAGACACGTACTAACTAAAACCACACCGGTGTTCCCTCGCACACTTGCGTCGGGGGGCAGCGGGAACGAATGCGACTTCCGCTGCCCCGGACTAGTACCAGCCCGCTTGACCAGTGCGGGACTAGTCCCTGGGGGGAGTGAGGTGTACTACTACCCCCGTTACGTCTGTGAGAGGCGTGGAAAACTACGCGCATCCGTCTCGGGTCCATTATGATGGGGGGCGACGGATGTCCCCAAATCCGTCGCCCTGTTTAGGGGGGCCGGATGAGGGCGTTATCCGCCCTCTGCAGACGGCCGGTTAGTCTGCTGCGGGATGGGAAGTAACTCGATATCTCCCTCTCCCTTTCTACAGCTTCCACCGCGTAGGAAGTTAGGAGGTAGACCTGTCAGACAGTCAGTTAGTCGGTCTCCTAGACTAACTGACTGGCTGACTAACTGAGTGCGCGAACAGCTAGTGTGTGTTCGCTGATGTGAGTCTACGAGTGCGGCTACGAGCGAGGGCAAAAATTTCGGTAAACACGCGCACATTTTGTTCATATTCTCTTGAGCGAGTCAACCGAAAGAAACATTTGTGAATTGAATCGCACTATTCGATTTTACCCATATGCCAAATTACCTGCTTTCGAAGGTCCCCACTCAAATGCCAAGAATATCAAGAAAAGCCTTTTCTTTCGCTTTATTTAACCCAACTTTTACAATACAGAATTTCCTTACAGGATGTCAAGATACAAGTGAGTTTGGCTGACATGCCATCAGCAGGGTGGAAAGAAATGCCCACTGGAACTCTCACTATTGAGACCTACCAACCATCAACGCCAAAGGTGCTCTGGACTTACTTTCTACAGGGGACTCTCAATACATAACCTTGATCTATATTGCGCTGTCTCGTGTTTTTATTATTTTATTGTTTAACATTACTTATCTGTAGTATTGTGAAGTACACACAGCTTTACTATGAAAATATTTTTGTAAAATCTTGACTTTGTTTTATTACCATTCAGTTTATTACCAGTCATTTACACTAAATTCTTGCACAATATCATCTTTCTCGTCAACTGTATTGTCATCGATTTGTACTGGTTTCTTCTTTGTCGCCTTTTTCTTATCATTTTTCTTTTCCTTCTTCTTTGTAATTTTTACTTTCGGCGCAGAGGTATCGTCGTCTTCCATTTTGAAGTGGTCATCCTCTTCCTCGTCGTCTGATGGGAACAGTTCCACTGGCCCCTTTTCTTCAGCTTGTGCATTTTGTGTTGCATCATCAGACAGCTTTGTCCTTTTTATCTTAGGTAGCTCACCAGCAATCTCATCATTTTTAGTAATCTTCTTACGTTTCTGGATCTTGTTTATCTTACTCCAGTTCTCGAAAAATATGTGTAGAGGTGTTCCTTTCGTCCTGATACTGGTTTCCCAGGCTGCGACCATTTTATCTTCACTTAAGGAGAAACTTATTTTAGCTCTCTCTCTTTCTATAAATTTAGAGTTTTCCTCGATTTTTTCAAGCAACTGGCGCATTTTTTTTGTATAGTTTGAAACAGAACATGTCTTTAGGAACTGTTTTAACTGCAAAAGTAAATAGGTTATGAAATAATATGAATATGACTTTCACATAATTATATTAGTAGTACTAGATTATCATTTAGAGTTGTCTTAACAATACAAATATATATATGTTTGTCAAATTATACCTGTATGACAGCTAACAGTGTTACATCTGGGAAGGCGATTGTGTGGGACTCATTGGCTGTATACTCTAACATGAGACCATACAGTCGTTCTATTACTGAGTCTTTGAACCCATTCTCCATCAGTTGGGACTTTGCTAGTCTAAGAATGCATGAAAAATCTAATGGCTTCATTGAAACTTTCTTATGCTTCTTATTAAAGTCGAAAGAACTTAAAACCTAGAAATAAAATGATTTTTATTAACATATAATTATTCAAGAGTGAGTTATAAATGTTATAATATGATAAATTAATTTCAAATATTTACCTCAACAAGGAATGGTAAAATAGGCATAAAAGTATTTGATTCTTTGGAAAGATTTACCAATATCTCAACACAATGGAATCTCAGAGGATAGTATTGGTGTGTTGGCACAAGTTTAATTGTATTTGTAATGATCATGACCAGAGGGTAGATCAGTGGCTGCAGTTGTGCTTTATTTGAAGTTGCTCCCAACAAATCTGCCCACAAATGGAAGGAATTCACAAACTGCCAGTTATAAACAGCTTGACGATTTTCAATTTTTTGTACAACTATAGCATTTCTCAAATGAATAGCCAGCTGTCGAATGTATAGGAATACATGCTGATATGACACATTCAGATCCAGTGAGAACATTTCTACCAGTGATCGCCTCATGAAGTTGATTCCTGGCCAAGTAGAAGGGCTCACAAATTTACAGTTTTTAACATAAGTCAAGTACATGGCTTTTAACACCAGATCAAGTAATGCTGGTTGCTGATTTCTGGTTATCCTCAAAATGCAGAGAAAGGCTAGCACTCTAACAGTCTCTTCACCAGTACTCCAGAAAGTTAACAGTTTCTTCAGAGCTTGTTTAGCTATTCTTATGAAGCAAGCTACATAAATAGACATTTGATGCAAATGTTTGAGTAATACAGTCAATATATTCTCTGATGTAACTCCTCCAAGCAACTTCAATAAATCACCAAGATATGAAATTAAGTGAGTTTTAATTTTAATGAAGTGTTTGCATTTCTGAGGGTCTTTTCCAGACTGTTCCATGCCTAAATATTTTCTAATGGCACCTGGCAAATATAGCACGCACATCTGTATGACCGCATTGAAAACGGATGAACCTGCAAACAATTTATTTTATTTAACATAATAACATTATAAAAAGTTTTGCATTCATTCTATTTCTAATTGTCATTTGAGTTATTTTATGTTTTCCATCTTTAGAACTAATATCATACAAACTAAACCTTGAACAATCTATACTTATTTAGGCATTTGAATATTTCAATATTATGTTTCTTGTAGAATCAAACTGAAACTCAAGGCATATCTAAAATCTTGAAGAAATAAATATCATACCTTCAACTTTATATTCTCCCTCTGAGGCCCCATCTTCACTGGTAGCCCTGACCATGGCTGCATTAAAAGCCTTAATGACAGTAGTCAATGTTGTGAGTTTTACTTTGACTTCACTTTGCAGTTCAGCTTGCCATTGTGCTACCATTTTCAGGGTAATTTTGCCTTGAACTGGTTTTGCATCTTCATCCTGCAATGAATAAAATTGCTAATTTAGCCCATGAATGTTGCACAATAAAATAGAAATGTTTGACAAATTGTGCAAATACATGCCTCAAAGTCACTTTCATCACTGTCCCCCCTGAGAGGGCCAGGTTTGTGTACTTTGGCATCATCATCCTCATCGTCATCGTCTTTAGCTGATGCATCATCACCAGAATCTACATCAAAATTTAATAGGTTCTCGTCATTTTCTTCCAAAAAGTTGTAAAAGTCTGGATCTGTTTTTTTAAGCTTTTCCAAGGATTTCTTGTGAATTTCAGGACTAAGCTCTTCTTCAGAATCTGAAATAATTATACAAGCACATTGAAACCTGCTCGCAAACATGTGATTTGTATCAGTAGTTCAGCACCTACCAATTGGTTAAACAAATATTGTAAGTAAATAAAAAATAGAAGAACCAGTCGCAAATGTTAAGACAATATAGTTAGACAGAAATTCATGAAATAAACGTCGCCAGTCGGCAGTTTAACAGTTTTATTCAAACAACAAGGTTCGATGATAAGTGAACACGTTCATAATATGGCTATTCAACAAATCAAATATTAAATAGCCTACAAACTAACCTGAGTTTTCAGAAGTTTTTACGGGGGCTTTCATTTTCTTCATTGTACCTAATTACAGTCACACAAGAGTTAAAACAGAATTTAGACCCACGTGCTCGCAATTTGTTGTGGTAAGTTGGTTGCCCAGCCAGCTGTCAGCAGTTGACGTGCGACTGACATTCGTGACTTTGACATAACACAAGAAACATTGCTGATTGCACAGGCAATAAATCGTATAATGTGTGACATTATAACGTACCAAACATAATAAATCTCTACCCTTCGCCACCATAGAAAAATAAGCTACAGAGACGGGATGGCTGAGCCTACCGGTCTCTCTGCCAAAGTACTTGGCCATTTGACCATTCACGTTATATAAAACTAGTTCATTCGACGATGAAGGAATGGAAGGGGGAGGGGTGAGAGTAGGGGGGAGAAAGAAGGGGGTTGCTCCCTCTCCCCTGGCACAACTCCCATGAAAAGGTAACGTATATTTTAACCTAACCTCAAAACACTTTTAAGTGGTTTAAAAGGCATATTATTCGTTTAAAAATTAATGACCACTTCTAACCTAACCTGTCCGAGTCGGGGTGCCGCCTTCCGGAGCTCACATCGCATGTTCTTGCATAGTTCTCCTAATATTATTTATTTTCTACTAATAATTTATATATTTTCATATTATGAAGGGTGAGGGATTTGCTTAAATATTTTAGCAATTTCCTTGAGGACCTTCAACTTACAAATGAATTTTTTTTTCGTTTTTTATTTGATATTCTGCTATCGTTGCATGGATATGATAAACTCGGAGGTGTTTTGTTAGTTTTTTAATGAAAATCGATGTAAAATTTGAAATCCTAACCGTTATTTTAGCTATGGGCAATCACTACACCCAAACTTTGAAAAGTTTAGTTATTGCTCACCAGTAATTTAGTAATTGCCATGTGGTAGTGTAGTAATTGCCCGGGCAATAACAGGTGGTGAATTATAACTGATTTAAATTTATTTTTATAAGCTATAATTGTTTTAAAGTGGGAGAGTCTGACTCTGGTGATTCTGAATCATCATCATCAGCAAAAAAAGTGTATGTAATTTCGGAAGTAAGGGATGCCGACTCTGGTGCTGCAATAAGGATGAAGACTGGGTAAAGAAAACGAAATTCTATTTTGTCAGACAGGTAATACAAAAATATTAGACACGTATTTTTTGTTTTATTAAAAATTACTTAGTTAAAACTCATTAAAGTTGGAGAGTGGGGGCTCACTACGTCACAAGTAGATATAAAAATTACCTACACGTGACGTCATGTGCCATTTCAACTCAATATAATTATTTCCGTAATTTTATGACCACGGGCAAAAATAAAAAAAATGTGTCCAATACTTTTCAATAATCTACCCGACAACCAAAGAAAAAAAATATTGATCATCCCCTATTTCGAAACCGAAACGCAATTGTTTAAACACGGATGACTATCAAATTGTATAATTAAATAATAATTTATTTTATGTAAATTCAAATCCCCCGCCCCCACTGTTTTTTTCAAATACCCTTTGTGCGCCTGACATGTGTCCGATGTATATATGTACACACATTCTATAAACCATACACCACCGCGCATCCGGCGAAACGGTGCCGCCAGAAAACCTTTTTCGTGAAATCCAAACAAGGTGTTTGGATGTGTGGACATAGTACTTTCTAATTCCATGGCTGCGATATTTCGAATGGCAACTTTATTTGCCATAGAATACAAAACAAAATCCTTGTCATAATTGACAAACAAAATTTTCCAGAATATTACCGAAAACACGATTCATTCATATTTTCTTTCGTGGTTGTTTCGATCGATTGGTGACTGATCTATTGGTTATGATAAGTCATTGAAATCTAACGCAGACAGATCAATTTTCACTGTTTTGACATTTCAAAAATTAGCAGAAAAAATCAAATTGTGAGTATCCTATTTCTCAATTTTTATTAAATTCTATACTTTCAGTACCGCTATCAAGCAAGCATTGGCAAGGATACCATTCGCTTTTTGATAAGTTTCTAAATTGTGTTTTTATTTTTAAAGATTGCATCATGTTGTCGCGTATGTGCCTTGCGCGTTCAGCGTTAAACGTAGGCCATACCCTGAAAACCCCAGTACCACAGAACTTTGTTCCCAAAAACTATGTGATCAGGAACTATGCCCGAGAACCTCGTTCCAGAGTAGCTACTCCTCAAGCTCAAACCTCAATATGGGCGAAACTGATGGCTCCTGCTGGACCCAATGGTAATTCTTAATTAAATTTAATTGATTATTTGGAAGTGTGATCTCTGCTAAGCTGACATGGGCGCCGGCAGCAAGGTGCAAGGAGGTGCACTTGCACCCCTCTGTCGGAAAAGAATAAACAGAAAAGTTTAAGATTTTGCATTCATAAGCTTTTCTTTATAAATATGCAGAATTAGTTGGTATGTCTATAATAAATTTAAAAGAAAACCTATCAAGTTCGATATAGGTGCTAATAATTGTCAAGCTCACTCTTGAATCCTGTTTCTTTTGATTGATGGGTTTTTCTGTGTAGATTGACAAAGTTACTTCTTGAATCTAACATCTGAGGTGATGTGCAAAAAATTTGGTGCCCATGTAAGCTGATATAATCTACTGAACACTACACAATTCCATTTGAGCTTTGAATTGATCATATGTCTAAATTATTTAAAAATCTAGTGCCCCACACATTCAAGTAATTCAATACTTTTACCTTCTGTAATTGTTGTAAATGATGGTGAAATTAATTGTTGTATTATAGTTTGGAAGTACAAGTCCAAGGAACTATTTTATACTAACTGGAATGAGTGTTCAGTTGCTCTCAAAAGTGTTCTGAGCGAGAAAACTTCGAGAGTGGATGTCATCTTTTTCTAATAGGGTATCCATTATATTATACTTACATTTGGGACAGTTATTATTGTGTTATAACTTGCTGGCACTTGGTAGTAGTTTATTCAAAATTACGGGTTTTAAATAACTTGATGAAGCCAACACCTACTTATTAGGGTGATTAAAGGGGATATTGTACAATCACCTATATGATAGCAATCCTCCCGTTAGATCAATGCCAGACTGTTCATCAAAGAATGAGCAAAATATTCAATACTTCCTACTTTATTTTTAGGTATAATAATATTTCCTACTTTGTTTATAGGTTATATTTAAAAATGTACCTATGTGCACAAGACTATAAATACAGATATTAATACTAGAATAGGCATATTGCTTACAATATTTTCATGATCCCCGTTTATAGTTCTTGAGCATTGTCACCCTAGTATGTGTAAACAAAGCTAAAACGACTTACCTGAAAAAAGAAATTTCACATCCAGCAAACCCCTCACTATTACACCCTTTCAGACGACACAAAATTACCAATTTTAAGTGGCAGATTAAGCACGTAAGTCTATGGGCCATATTTTTTATATTTAGTGTCATTTATGTTGCCATTCATAAATAAGTTAATTCATAATATTTAACAAATAATTGGATTTAATACTATTCTGCAAGAAATGATATGAATTGTTGATAATCAAATTGTTTAATATTAAAAACTTGAATATTATATTAAACCCATTACAATTTATGTGCTAGTTTAGCTATCAACGTGATTTCCGATTTCTATATAGTTTAATTTATTTTAACTGGCAATTGCTAAACAAGGACACAATCTAATCTCAAAAGCTATCTCGCTCTGAAGTTTTTCCCTTTGACATAGAGTAGTATTATTAAGTAAAGTAATATGAACTATACATGTTTGAGATAAAGTTCATTTTTAAATGGTTTTTTTTTATATTGACATTTTGTTTGTACTTATTCCAGTTAGTATATAAGATTCTTGTCCCAGTGAGACGATTGTTTAATGCAATTTGCGTTTTTATCAAATTTAATTTGTTTTTCATTATTTTCAGCCTTCAGCTTAGGGAAGGGTGCACTGGCAGGAGCTTCTGCCATGAGCTTGGCAGCACTCTGTTATTATGGTTCAGGAGTGAAGCCCGGTGTGTGCACAGAAGCACAGTAAGTTTATAACTCTTCAAATTTTATTTATGTCATGAGACCAGTATTATTCCTCTGCCCTGCATAATTCTTCTTTTATCAGTTGAATTTATTAAAACTTTATTTATTTTCAGTCTCTGGCCGAAATATGTTAAAGACCGCATCAGGGCAACATATGGATACATTGCAGGTTCCATTTTATTGACAGCGGGTAGTGCCTACACAGTATTTAGAACACCTGTATTGTTAAACTTAGTTGCAAGAAATGGTTGGATGGTAAGTTGACAATCACATTAGTCATGACCTATATTCTTCTGCAGAGACTAGCGCCGACTCGGAATGTTACGGCTCAGAAGTTTTAGGTTAATTTAAATTGACAGAACTAATTTAGTTTATTAGAGAAGAAATTATGAAAAAAAAAGCCCAAACTATGTTTAGATTGTAGAATCAACAACATTTGCGAAAAAAAATGCGTTTTTTTAGTGGGCACTTATAAAACGTCGACAACAGGTGCACGGTTCGGGTTGGTCGTTTCCTTTGGAGAAAAACTCGCAAGAAACTCCATGGTTACTCTTTTAAAATTATTTGGTTTTACAATATTTGAATGTTACAGCGTTAGTACTTAAGTATGGGAAGACAGCGTACACAGACAATAAGTTGTTGCTTACTACAAAAGCTGGAACAAGATAAAGCGAAAAACAATGCAATGTTGCATAATGACTGATAAATGTTACGCTCATAACTCTCAACCACCACTAATAAAGTTATGTTAGTGTGCCAAGTCTGTGTCAGATTTACATTTAACTTAATTTATTTCAGTCAATAATTATGACACTGGGCTTGATGATCGGCTCCGGCATGGTGGTACGAGGCATGGATTACACACCCGGTTTTGGTGCTAAACAGATAGCTTGGATAGTGCACACCGGCATTATGGGCGCTGTCATTGCACCCATGTGCTTCCTCGGCGGTGCAGTGCTGACTAGAGCTGCTTGGTAAAATCATTTACTTTAATTGTCCTGTAGTTAATTAAACCAAAGACAATAGAATGCTTTTGCTCCTACAGCTTTCAGAATTGCAATTTTAACTTGCAACTTTTGCTGGGGTTTTTGTGGTCTTATATTTTTCATTCCTGTACTCTTGTATTTTTGTCCTAAGGCAGTAGACCGGTAGACATTTTTTTTAAAAGTGTCTCATTTGTGAGCATAAGCGCGACACGTTTTTTTTTACAGGTACACGGCTGGAGTCGTGGGCGGTCTTAGCACGATTGCTATCTGCGCGCCGTCGGGTGAATTCCTGAACATGCGTGCTCCGCTCGCAATGGGCCTGGGCGCCGTGTTCGCGGCCTCGCTGGCAGGCATGTTCGTACCACATACTACAGCGCTTGGAGCAGGTACTAGACCTTCCATTTTTATCCTTATACAATATTTGAATTGAATTATTCGCATGTCATTTATGTCCCATAAATTAAACCCTTAATAGCGACCCTATCGAATAGTACAATAAATAATAGTGGTTTTTTTTTCAAGATCAACGCATTAAATTAATGGATAAGAATATTGATGTTTCAATAATGCAATGATGCAGTTTAGTGTCAGAATAGTTAGTATTTTTTTATAAAAGTATAATGTTAAAATATTTTTTTCGTAAATAATTAAATATCGAAATTGTTACCACGGCAATAACATCTGGCCGACACTACAGAGAATAAATACTAGACACGGGTAGCTCGCGAATGAGAGATAAAATTGAACTAGCTCTTTAATTACAATCTAGCTCTCAGTCGCTCAGTCGTTCACGGAATAGCTCACTAGTTCATTTAGCTAAACGGCTTATTGACTCTATACTCTGAGGCTTTGCGAGTTACTAGTGATACCGACGAAACGCCGACAGCGGCCCGACAATGCCCGAACTGGCCCGAACTTCCCCGACGGATAAGTGAACGATTTCGCATGTCGCTCACTTACCGATTCTTCGGCTCAATACGTCATAGTAAAATAACTCTTATGGTCATTGTTTTAAAAGAAAAAATGCTTTAGCACTTTTAAGTAAGTATGAAAATCCTTAGGGAATAATAGTTTGTGATTTTGTAAACAAAACAAACATCGTTGTTTTTTTTTTTTAATGTATTCAAATTGTTTTGGCGGAATATCGTGTCATTCGTGTCGCATATTGCTATTGGCAAAACGCAGTTTATTTGTGGTTTCTTAGTTAAATGTTTAATATTAGTTGCAGTTAGTTAAAATTAGTAATAGGCAGAGATAAATAAGGTGTTATACGCTAAATAATATTAAGTGTTTCAAATAAAAAAGACTTTGTGTGTATATATATATATTTCTTAGTTAAATAAATTATTTGTACTAAATAAGAACAAAACAACCCAGTGAATCTAATTTTATCTATAGCTCGCAACTAAGTTTAATGAACTAAAGAACTTCAAAGATTTTATAGAGCCACTGAGCTAGTTGTCTCGTTTTTCTTGCGTAAAGTAGCGCGGCTCAATTTGATCTGTAGCTCACAAGTTAATCAATTGAGCGCAAGAGTTAAAAGAATTATTCGGTGAGCTAAAGAGCTAAAAGAGTGATACAGCTCTTTTGATATCTCTCATTTCTTTTCAGTGAGCTACATTTCGCATGTCTGATAAATACGAGCATCATGTTGTGCTAACTCATGGATGTGCGGGGCGTATAAGTAGCCTTTTATACGGAATCTAGAGGAGGTTATCTGTGTGGTGTAGTGTGACGGCTATCGGCAAATAGTTTATTAACCTACTTTCCAGTAAATTCACTATGTAAAACTTAATAGCTCTCAATTGGACCTCGCCTAAATCTCCGTTGAGATTAGCCGGTGATATTGACCAGTATGATAATTTATCACTAAATATATTGTTTTTGTTTCAGGACTGTATTCACTCAGTTTGTATGGTGGTCTGATAGTATTCGGTGGCTTCCTGTTATACGACACTCAGAGTATCATAAAACGCGCCGAGGTGCATCCGATGTATGGACTACAGCCCTACGACCCGATTAACTCGTAAGTATTTTTGGAAAATTCGGTGCATTGTCGCTCAAAAGTCCCACAGCGTTCTAAATCTTATTTAATTTTCTTTCTCTAATCTTTAATTGATTTGGTAGATGGTTGGTTCTGCTTGTCTAGCTACCAACATACTGCAATAAGTAGATTTCTATAATGGTCTAGATGGATTATATTATTAATCTTTCTGCCCATATTAAAAACACATTAGCCTTACTAGACCTTTTACAAAGGGATATGTACTTTTTTGACAAAATGATTTTCGGAGTATTCATTCGTTCATGAGCTATCAGAACAGCATCAATTAAATGTTTAGAGTAGAGTAGGTTTTCCATAATTAATTGTTTTTGGTAGCAAGACAGAAAATTTTAATAAAATCGAGAACCGACAGGTTGGTAACCATCCAGTTTTGGGTTAAAAACTAAATAAACTACAGGGTTACTGGCTAAGTTCTATTCCTTGAAAAGGATTATACTAGATATCATTAGCAACAAATTAAGTCCAGTTTTAACTGGACTTAAACTCTAGTATAATCCTTTTCAAGGAATAGAACTTAGCCAGTAACCCTGTAGTTTCATCAAGTTTGAAATATTGTTACAACATTAAGTTTTTTTTTTTGTTATAATACTTTTTGTAAATCCTATGGTTGCATGTAAGCTTACTACGTAATGCTAGGCAGATGATTGATTAGAATACGGTTTCTTTATCTTTAAGATAAAGACAGATTAGGATATATTTATTTTGTAAAAAATGAGTGAACGTATACAGTATACAGGTCTTGTACATAAATTTGAAAGTAGCTACATGTTTTGCCATTAAGTATCGCGTACAAAAATGTTTGATTAAAAACATAAGGTGTACTTAATTGACATAATATTACAAAATAAAAAAAAAGTATGTTAAAAATGTTTAATTTAAAGAAATGTAAAATGGGGTTTTAAAACGTAAACATTATGTAAATTATGCTTTTTTAATAATGTGGATTTTGGTTAACCCTTAAACAAACGCGAGCCCATGTGGAAATTATAAAAAAAAATTGGGTGGTTTTAGGGTAAATAAAAGCTGCTGATTCCATTTTTTCCATAATATTATAAAAAAAATTAGGGGATGAGGGTGTTTTTTCGGTGGTAAATAATTTACCATTGTCCGTTGTAATGTATGCCATTTTGTAATTAAGTGGTAAAATAGTTACCATTGTTTGTTGTGGTACATATTTTTTTCTATACTAGTTGTTTTTTCGTGCTCCACCTATTTATTGTTGGTATACAAATAAAAATGCAATTTTTGATATATTTTTTATTTATTAAGACATCACATTCAGACAGATCGAACAATTCGTCAAGACCATCGACGAGTGCCTGTATGTTATTTTCATTGAATCGCCTTCTCCGCGCCATGGCCCTGGAAATAAATTACATGACGTTATAATAGTTTATTTCTCAAAAAATAACCATAAATCAAACAAAATAAAATCAGGATGATAAACAAACATTTTATATACGGATTTGAATTTTCATCAAAGCTTTATTAAACAAAGGTAAATTATTTACCACTTCTTTGAAAAAATCTAAAAAATATACACAAGCGCTTATACAAGCAGCAAATTGTCGAAAAAGGACAATAACTTAGTTTAGTATATGTATCTGAATCATAAAACCACTTACCAAATTTTTTGTTGAACAAACTTTCAAAAAGATTATCGTGTGGCGGCAAAATCACGACTTTCTCTGTCAAAAAAACGGTTTGTCAACTTTGACATGTCAAATCATTGACAGGTGACGTTAAAAAGTTTTGTGTTGTCAGGAATCAAATAAAGAAACTACTCACGTTTTAAAAAACATATTTTTCTTTCCTCCAAGGTTAACAGAAGAAAAAATAAAATGGTTTTTATTAACTGGTACGAGGTGGTAAAATAGTTACCATTATTTTAATAAGGGTTAAAGTGCCATGTGTGATGGTAGCATATTAACCAATTTTCCAAGTTTAGTTACTAGCCTATTGTTGTTGACTTAAGCTACGCGTACATTGCAGCCGCGTCCGGCGGCAAAGTAATGTGGTAAGACAGTTTCAATGCGATGCGACTCGCCCTAATCTACGTCAGCCTTAAATGTGCTGGTCTTAATTTTAATATATTTAGCCTGTGATCGACAGTTTGTACTCGTATCGTGTCTAATTTAAAATTTTGTTACAGTGCTATTTCGGTATATTTGGACATCCTGAACATCTTCATGCGAATTGCTATAATACTGTCTGGAGGCGGCGGCAACAAGAGAAAGTAAACGAAATATTTACCGGTTTAGTGATTTTATTTATTATTTTGCTGTATTAGAATCAAACAAAATAATTATAGACAGCAAGAAAAAAAATTGAAAACATTTCGACTGAAAAAAAAGGAACATTGAATGTGATATTATTGTTGTGTAGTCAGTAAGTTAGTGAATGTAGGTTTAAGGATTTGGCGTAAATAAAATTAACAAGTATAAGAAAATTGACTTTTTTTGTCCCTATGGAACAATTGGAAACACGTCAAAAGCTTTACGAACGCAGAATAAGATCGAGCAACCGACAATTCAAACGTCGCGATCGGCATGATACGTAGAAAACAGACCATTTTATTATCGGAGGATGAGTTAATTGCTCTACTTTCAACAGTTAACTTGCGCTAATTCTACTGATTACACAACTAGAATTTCAAGCTGTAGTATATTCAATGTAATAGTAGAGTTCACAATTCCAGAATCTGTACACATATTTTTATTTTAAATAAAACTACGTTGACAAGAAGAAACTGAATACTCCTATTATTTCTCAACGAAACCTGAGCGTAACGACACACTTACCGAAAATTTTGCAACGAATATTCTGTGTTTTTGAAGGAAATTTATAATATTTTGGTTTGATGTGTCACAGGTTTAAAAAAATATCTGGCGTAAATGGGCCCAACGTTTAGGCCCGGACTCCATCAAAACGGAGACGAGCGGAGCGGTGCAGACATGCAAGGTTCAACTAATCACAGGAAAAACAAGATACGCGATGTGGATTTCTACAAATGTGATTGGTTGAGTCCCGCACGTCTCCTTTGTTGTGCTCGTCTCCGCTCTGGTGGAGTCCGGACATTAGTCGCTTTATTTCGGCAGATGTGTTGCTAGACTGAGGTTTAGCTCCTCTTCTCGTCCTTATCTAAGAAAAGGCTCACTGTAATTGGTTGACACATGGGTGCGTGCGATGTCTGTACCGCGGCATACGTTACAGTAAGGCTCGCATGTGGAATGCTCATAGATATAATAAACAAGGAGATATGCCTGGTACACGAAAATGTTTCTGAAGCCTATTTCTCCAGTCTGCCACTACCACACAGCGCCTACTACATATATTATGCAGTTCAGTCAAAGCAATTGATACGCAGTCACGCACACACCTGCATTTCTTAAAACAGAAAGTGCTACACAATCAAATTATAAACCTGACAAAACGCTGAAACGCTGTTTGATAAAACAGCGTGTATTTACCATGCACCGCACAACTTACCCACACATAAAATCGGTCGTTGTGCTGTGCAAAAGCAATTTATTTAACATATACGCTGGTGATTGAAAAAGTTATCGAATCTATCATTTATTAAAGTGAAATTTTTATTACATCGTCTCAAACTTTTTCGTCTGTGTGTTGCATGTCGCGTGACGCTCGGCCGCGGAGAAATAAATAAAGTGAAAAGGATAGGAGTAGGGATAAAGTAAATAAAGATAAAAGGATTGGAGTAGGGATATAGTGAAAGGCGCTGGTTAGAGCGCCTTTCTCCGCGTTTTATACCCTTAATGGAATATTATTCCAAATTTTTTTGTTAAATGTCTATAGTGTGAAAAAAAGTTTCACTTTTACCGTGGTTTCATAAAACCACACAATCCTTTTTTTTATTGTATATTTTTTTTTGGGATCCTGAAAATAAAATAAATAAAAAACAGCATGCCCAGAAACTATTCATCATCATCATCAGCCTATAATTTTCCCACTGCTGGGATACAGACCTCCTCTCTATGAGAGGGAGTGGGCTGTTATCCACCACGCGGGCCCAGTGCGGGTTGGTAGATGTCACATGTCTTCGAAATTTTTGCTCTAGGACATGCCGGTTTCCTCACGATGTTTTCCTTCACCGTTTTTGAGGGCAGGGGTGATGAAATAAATTACACAAGTAATGCACCTTCCTGGGTTCGAATCCACGGCTTACTGGTCTTAAGTCGGGACTGCCACCACTGGGCCACCGCTGCTCTCCACTATCTGCTCGAAACTATTATACAAGGTGTTGTTTTGCATCCTAGTCAAAATTCAGACGGTTGTCACAAAAGACATAAATAATCAATTAAAATTACGGTACCCGGTTAATTATTAATAAACGCTGATTTGTTTGGTTGTTTAACCCCCTTAACGTGGTTTAGGGAATAAGAAATGATCGAATAAACGTTTGAGAGTTTTTGTTTGTGTGTAAGCGAGGTTATAAGGCGAGGATCAGACGGGCTATGTTTAAAACACGGGTGTTTCACACTTACCGATTTCCGCAAAAAAGAAAAATTACCTACTAATTTTATTATTGATTCGGAACGAGAATCATTATTATAGTTACCTCCTTGAATTTGACTAGGATGCAAAACAGCGCCGATGCAGCGAGTGTCTCAGGTACGAGATCTAGGCGTACTGCTAACCCCGGATCTAACTTTCCGGGATCATATAGTTAAGATATGCAAAAAGGCGTACAGAAACCTGGTTTTCGTGCTGAGACAGTCGCAGGGATTCACAAACATAACCACGCTCAGGGTGTTGTATGATGCTTTGGTAAGGAGTCACTTGGAACACAGTGCGGTGATTTGGGCACCTCATGAAGCGAAATACAATGTCATGCTGGAGCGTGTACAGAATAAATTTACAAGATATTTGTATTTGAAACTTTATGGGGTGTACCCATTTTACCCGCTGATGTATCCAACACTGTTTGTACTGGGTATGGTGGGGTACAACGAACTCAGAGTGCGCCGGGAATTTACACTTGCGGCGTATGCGCTAAAGCTCCTGCGTGGAGTAACTAATAACCCGGGTGTGCTGTGTCAACTGAAGCTATGCGTGCCAGATCGGTACGTGTGGAGGCGGCGGCGACCGCCACTGCTGGCCGTGCCTGTGGCCAGAACCAACCTGCTGTCAAAAACACCCCTCACTCGCACAATATGTGTGCTAATCGAAGTGCATGAGAGACTTGACCTATTCTCTTGCAATCTGAGTGAATTCGCAAAAGTTTTGTTGAATTATGTTAGTTACATTTAAATATTAATATTCTGTTTTGATTTTTAATTATTAGTATTTTGTTTTGATTTTTAAGTATTAGCCGTAAGTTTATTTTTTCAATTTATTTGGTGTGTATTTGCAAACCACTATTGTATTGGGGTTATCCTGTAATGATAGTGTGTAAGATAAATAAATAAAAAAATAAATAACACCTTGTATTAAAAATAAATAATTTGTAGCAAAAAAATATATTATGTAAATTAATACAATAAAAAATCCGGGTACATTGGTTTAGGCTGTCAAAGCGTATTGAAACCAGTAGGTATTGTTGAACCCTGCTATGGTGTTTACTCACTGACCTGTAATGTGTTGGTATTTGTGCAGCACTTGACGCGTTGACATTACTGGGGTAGTATTTTTTGTCTAAAACGTTTACGCATTTCTCTACTACGCTGTCAAATAATCAAAATAAGTAAAAAACATTATTTGAATTCAATCTTGCAACTGGGTTGAAACGGTTGACAAATTGAAGGGTAGAGGTTTAGAGAATTAGAAATTATCGAATAAACGTTTGAGATTGTTTGTATGTGTGAAAGCGCGGTTTTAGGGCGAGGATCAGACGGGCCGCTTTTAAACATGGGTGGTTCACACTTACCGATTTCCGTAAATAAGAAAAAAAAACAGCTACTCATTTTATATTATTGATTCGGGTTGAGAATCATTAGCATACTTACCTCCTTGAATTTGATGAGGATGCAAAACAACAGCTTTTATACAAACTTTTTACAGACATTTTATAGTCTAATTCCTTGCTAATTTCGGCAAATATTTGATCCTTGGATCACCACTAATGTAATTTAAAAACACGGTTATTGCAAACATCTTCACTTCAATGCAATCCAGATGCATTTTTATTAGAACTACCTTTAATATTTTTCTTTGTGTTTACCTACATTGAGTATTACGAGAATTAAATAAAATAAACCTGACTGCACGGTTGGCGCAGTGGTTGGGCGATCGACTGCCGCGCTGCGAGTCGCGGGTTCGATCACCGCACGGAACAAATATTTGTATGGCCTACAGCTAGTCGTTCCTTTAAATGTTGTAAATGTGACTATGTGACTTTAAATGTTTGTAAATGCACCCACGATACAGGTTTTTTTTTTTTAAGAAAAGATGGGTAAATTTTATATAAGCTAGATAATTTTGTGCTATTCTTATTTAAAAAAAAAAACCTTGCTACTACGATTAATAATTGTACGTTGTACCTACAATCCTTTATTTTTTTTTGGCTCGTTAAAAGAGATAGTGATGATATTTAAAGTAAATAGTGAACAGTAAGTGAATTTGTGATTATATTTTCACTAAATGACGAACATAGCCTGTCACCCCGCCCCCTTTACCTCAAGTTTTGTGTTAAATAAAAGTAATTAGTGCGTTTATATCTTACCGCTTTTCATACAAACTTTCAAGTCGTTATTTTCCGAAATGACTGAACCGATTTAAGGCGCTGTTCCTGGTAAAAATAGGCATCTTTGAACAGTTTTTTAGCCAAAAGTGTGCATTTTAGAGCAGCAAAAAAAATATATGTTAATCTTGAGCATATTCATGAGGGGACCTTCGTGTCCAAAACACGTTTTTGGAATAAAAGCCCGATGAAAAAAAATCGTGAACTTCTGAATTTCTAGCAAGTATAACGATATTACTGCTCAACAAATCTTGACTAAATTAATAACAGTGATGTAATATAGAATAATAAAGGGAACTGTTGTTTTTATTTTTCGTTTGAAATAAGATATTTGTAAGGATTAATATATTTAATGATAAATAATCCAACGAGTCGAATGAAACATCACGCCATTCTCGGCGTCTTGTCGCATCTCTTTTATTTCTACGCAGAGTGACAGTGAGCGCTGAGGCGCGCTGCTAGATGGACTTATGTCAATTTTTTTCGCTCGCAGCTCAAATTTTTTTCAAATAAATTTCGATTTGTTTATTGTTGAAAGCTGCTTATTATATCTTATTTTGTGATTAGTTTTTTGTTGGTCTAAATTTTTGTTCGATTTTAGTCATAAGTTGTGTAAATAAAAATATTAAATTGACTTTATATCAGTGGCGAAGAGTCAAAATTGTGCATGAGGAACCTCAGTGGCGAAGGGTCAAAGTTGTGAAAGGGGAACCCGAAGAAACATATATTGTAAGTTGGTTTTATCGTCATTCCCGTTTTTAGTTTTTACCGATCCCGAAAACCATGAAAAATACACCCATGACGAAAGAACTGAAAATGTGGTTTTTATTACATTTTTATTTTGATCAAATTTTCGTTATCAGCAATGACGAAAACTACAAAAAATACAGCCATGAGAAAAATACCAAAAGTTTTCGTAGGCGCCAACTTGATCTAGAATTAAATTTAGAGGAACTATAAATAAAATAAAAGTAATCTTATGTAAATGAATCAACTAAAAAAAAACCGGCTTTGTACCAAATATGTTATCGACCATTACTGATTCTATCTTGTCTACATACTTGCTATTTCTGCCCCTGTTGTTAATAGATAATCTTCGGCTAACCTAGTTCGTTCTTCCTTCCTTCTTAGGAGCTTTCCTGCCTGTTGTACATTAAGAAAAATGGGCAAGAAAAAAAATACACGGAGGACACTAAAAAGATCTTATTCGATGAAACATAAACACATGATGGAAGTTGTAAAGTAAGTACCTACCTTTTTGTGCACACCTTATTTTGATTGTATAGATTATTTTATTGTTGTAAAATAATTATGTATTTTAATTTAAAAACTTATTTGTTTCAATGTTAGATTACAAAAGTACTCTGAACACGAAAACCCTGGGACATTATTTGTAACTCCAGGAGCCAATCCAAAATCAAATTGTGATCAAAGTGTGAGTATCAACTTATCCACTTCGCAACTACCAGGCCAATTGTTCTGAATCAATAATAGTTCATGTAATACAGGAAGACTAACCTTACCGAACCATAGGTTCTCAGTTAAGGTACTATATAACTGTCCACCTGCCTGTCTGTCCATCCACTCGTACGTCCACGCATTGTATTCGTACGTACTGCGTTTTTGCCATGTCTTGTTTTTTTTGTGAGGCTGAACTGTCCCATTCCTGGGCAAAGAGCTTCCTCCATTCCTTCCACTTTTCCCGATGAGGTGCAAGCCGCTTCTCACAAAATAACGAAAAAGCCATCAACGCGGACTTGGTTTTTTTTTTTGTTGAGAACAAAATTACAAAATAATGTATTTTTTTATTACAGAGAAATCACTGACGATGTGTTATTCGTTGAACCATCGACCGAATTTCAAGAAAATATATCCCCACCAGTTAATGGTGGAAGAGTCGTTGACATTATGCATTTCATCCACCAGCTGCAAACTATATCCAGCCACAGTTCTTTGTATTCATGTATTCGATGTTTTTTTTTAGTTTGGAAGAATATTATTCTGCGGTGGTCCCGTTTAAATTTGGTAAAGATCTGATGCTGATCTTCGCAAATATACAATTGAACTCTTTATGACGGAAAATTTGTCGTGATTGCTGCAATCGTTTGAATGTTCATAGTGTACCGATGATTAAATCATTACGGGTATGATATTTGTACGGTGGCGGGTAGATGCCTTAAGTTATTAAATAAACCAGTGTGTGACTAACTCCCGCCTTTCATTGACGCTGCATTGGCGACGAGAATAGGATTTTTTTATTTTTGCTACGCGTGCAGTTACTTTATTAATTTTACAAAGATGCCAATCGGCAAGTTAGAACCGTTCAGTATCGGTTCAAAACAGTGGCCTGCTTATATACGCCGGGTTAATCAATTTATTTTACTCAACGATGTAAAAGATAACCTAAAAGTGCCGATGTTAATAACAATCGTAGGCGAAGCAACATATTCGTTAATGTGTGACCTATGTTCGCCCGACTTTCCCGAAAATAAATCGTACGAGGCATTGGTAAAACTAGTTGCCGATCACTTAGAACCGCAGCGATCAGAGATCGCCGAGCGCCACGTGTTCCGGCTGCGACGACAACGTGCCGGTGAATCCTTGATGGAATACTTGCAGGCCCTCAAACATCTGGCAACAACGTGCAACTTTGGCAAATGTACAAAGTGTTCTACCCTTGAGGAAAATCTAAGAGATCAGTTTGTGTCGGGTTTGACGAATGACGCAATGCGTTCAAGAATCTTTGCCGAAAGGAAAATAGAATACAAGGAGGCGGTGGAGTTAGCACTAGCTCTGGAGGCTGCAGAGAAGCACGCGGAGGTGAGCGGCAACACGATGCCGACTGCGACCTCAGGTGCCGGCGGCGAGGCAGGTGAAGACCTGCACTATACGCGCGGAGGCCGAGGGCGCGCGCGCGGCTCGCGCACGGCGGCCGCGGCTGGCGCAGGCGGTGCGGCGGGCGCGAGTGGTGCGGCGGGCGCGAGCGCTGCGGCGGGCGCGAGTGGTGCGGCGGGCACACCACATGGCGGCTCAGCGACCACGCTGCAGGCATGCTGGCGTTGTGGTAAAGCACATCGCGCGGACAGGTGCCGTTATGTGAATTATAATTGTGATGAGTGTAAAAAAAAGGGGGCATTTACGAGTGATGTGTAAGTGGGTGAAAGATCGAGCAGACAGTCGACAAAATTATATCAGTGGCGAGGAAGACTCTGACGATATGTTTAAGATTGTTGTTGGAGGTAAGGCTAATAAACCGTACTATATAAATGTCATCATAGATAACTTTGAGACCAAGTGTGAAATCGATACCGGTAGTCGCATTTCGGCTATTAATGAAGATCTGTACACCCGGAAATTTTCTCATAAAATTATTAAGACAGATAATATAATGTTACGTAGTTATGCTGGTTCACGTATCGAATCGCTTGGTTATATAGAAGTACAGGTTAGGTTTAGAGAGGTAGAAGTGAAGTCATTGCCACTTTATATAATTAGAAACGGAGCGTGTCCTTTGCTAGGAAGAGACTGGCTGCGCGCGCTTAAAGTAACTCAAATAAACCTGTTTAAGATAACCGATGATGGATTCGTGAATCATCTATGTGCTGAATTTCCGGAGGTGTTTACAGATAAGTTAGGGACTTGTAAGCGAGCCATTCATCTACAGCTGACTAATTATGAACCGGTGTACATACGTGCGCGACCTGTGCCATTGGCGCTGCGTGCTCGCGTCGAGCACGAGCTGGCGCGCCTGGAGTCCGACGGCTCCATATACCGCGTGGACTATTCCGACTACGGAACGCCAATAGTGCCGGTTATAAAGAAAAATGGGGACATACGCATATGTGGGGATTATAAAATCACAATTAATCCTAAACTCAAACGTGATTATTACCCCTTACCCCGCATTGATGAGTTGTTCGCGAATTTAAGTGGAGGTGAAAAATTCACGAAAATAGATCTCACGCACGCTTACGAACAATGTTTATTAACGAAGGAATCGCAACCCTATACCGCCATTACAACTCACCTCGGAACATATGCCTACCGACGTACACCATACGGGTTAGCGTGCATACCCGAAAAATTTCAGAAAATAATGGAGGAAACTCCACGTGGCATTCCGGGTTGTGTAGTTTTTCTAGATGATATTTGCACAACGGGGGCTAACGATAAGGAACACATAAGTAATTTACGAGCTGTACTTGAAAGGTTGCGCAAGACGGGTTTAACAGTTAAGTTAAGTAAGTGTAGTTTTTTACAAGAAAGTGTAAAGTACTTGGGTTTTGTTATAGACAAACGGGGCTTACGGCCAGACACTGCCAAATTGGATGCCATTTCCAGCGCACCAAGACCAGAGAATATAACACAACTTAAAAGTTTCTTGGGAATGTTAAATTATTATGGGAAATTCATTAGTAATTTAAGCACATTATTGTACCCTTTACACAACTTATTAAAAAAGGATGTCTGCTGGAAATGGGACCAAAGTTGTGAACAGGCGTTTAAAGAAGCGAAGCGTGTTCTCCTGGGCGAGCGAGTGTTAGCTCACTACGAGGAGGGGCGGCCGCTCGTAATCGCGGTCGACAGTAGTGCGTATGGGCTAGGCGCAGTACTGGCACACCGCTATTCCGATGGCAGCGAGCGCCCGGTTAGCTGTGTCTCCCGCACGCTCAACGCAGCCGAGCGGAATTACAGTCAACTCGACAAAGAGGCACTCGCGATATTGTTTGGTGTAACAAAGCACCATCAGTACCTTTTTGGTAGACATTTTATTTTACGCACGGATCATCAACCGTTGACACACATATTTGGTGCTAAGGGTGGCATTCCACAGACGGCTGCCAGCCGGCTACAACGGTGGGCGGCGCGCTTGGCCGCATACGACTTCACTGTGGAATTCGTTCGCTCGGCGGACAATGGGCCGGCCGATGCTTTATCGAGGTTACCGCTACCTCAGGAGGGACGCTTAGTGAACGCAGTCAATTACATTAATTTAATAGAGGAAAATTTTCCTATTAGTTTTAAGGATATCGCTAGAGAGACTGAAAAAGATACATTGTTGTGTAAGGTAAAAGGTTATGTCACTTTTGGTTGGCCGTTGACAGTGACAGATGCAGAGAAACCGTATTTTGCAAGGAAACAGGATTTAACTGTAGAATTGGGATGCCTCATCTATAAGTATAGGGTCATTATACCGAATGCATTGCAAAAACAAATTTTAGAGGAAATACATGATGGCCATTTAGGAATCAATAAAATGAAGAACTTGTCAAGAAATTATGTATATTGGCCCACTTTAGACAAGAATATAGAGGAGGTATGTCGCGCGTGCATGGCGTGCCGCATAGTGCGCGACGCGCCGCCGCATGTGCCCCTGCACCCCTGGGAGTTCCCTCTGCATCCGTGGCAGCGAGTACATGCAGATTTCGCAGATTGTGGGGGAACACGGTATTTAATTATGGTAGACGCAAACTCAAAATGGATAGAAGCAATTGCTATGCGTAGGACGGATTCGCAGGCGACTATCGTGGCAATGAGAACTGTTTTTGCTCGTTTCGGCTTACCGTCACTACTCGTCACTGACAACGGTCCCCCATTTTTCTCAAAGGAATTTAAAACGTTTTGCAAGAAAAATTGTATAAAACACGTGACCACAGCTCCTTACAGACCGCAGGGAAACGGAGCAGCGGAAAATGCGGTAAAGACCGTTAAAAAAGCGATCAAACGTGCTTTGTACGAGGGCGAGGACGTCGCCACGGCATTAAGTAAATTTTTATTTAAATATCGTAACTGTCAACATGCAATCACTGGTGTGTCCCCTGCGGTGGCGTTGCAAGGGCGTAGGCTTCGCGGGCGCCTTGATGCGCTGCGGCCTGACGTGTCGTGTGTAGTGCGCGCTGCGCAGGAGCGGCAAGTAGCCGCTGCAGGCGGCACGCCACGCGCACTGGCACCTGGTGACTCGGTGCTGGCCCGCGACTACACCGCCAGGGGGGATAAGTGGTTGTCGGGTACAATAGTCAATCAGACTGGACCGTACAAGGTAGACGTTGGACATGGAGTCGGTTGGCGTAGACATGTCGATCAATTAATGCCTATACATAACAAGAACCGTCATTCGTTATCTCGAACGAGCATACTTTCCGTGAGTAAAGATTCGTCCCCAGAGAGGGAGGTTCCCTCGGTCCGTGAGGAGGTTGAGGGTACATTTGAAGACGCATCTGACGGCACTGGTGAGAAGTCACCGACCAACAATTGTTATGAAACGGCATCTGGGCCGGAGACACCAGCACCACCGTCTGGCGCGTCTGCCCGTGCTCTGCGAGCTTATAATCGGACTCGATCTGGAGTCAATTATAATAAGTAGTTTAGTAGGCCTAAGTAATTGCGATTGTTAAAACTGCTTTCATGTTGATTGTGTTCATTTTAGTTTATAAATTTTAGATAATACTTTAGCTTAAGGGGGAGAAATGTACCGATGATTAAATCATTACGGGTATGATATTTGTACGGTGGCGGGTAGATGCCTTAAGTTATTAAATAAACCAGTGTGTGACTAACTCCCGCCTTTCATTGACGCTGCACATAGTATTAATAATAATAATATCATAACACAGGCATGCATAACACGTTTTTATTTTATATTTTTTTGTTTACAATTTCACCTAGAGTCTAATGTCTTGTGTCTTGAGGCCGATAAGGCGTAGCCGACGGGGCTCCTATATCTGTTTTCAGGGTTTAAAGTAACCTAACACGAAGGGAATGGCGGGGTCTAAGTTCACTCGCTCACTAAACCCCGCCATCCCCTTAGAAGCTTACCTATCCTAGTCGGGGTGTTGCATTGCAAGTCCCGAGCTCGCTTTGCTCGCTCTTGGATCCTAAGCTTTTGTTGTTTAAATAACTAAAATAAAATAACCATTTTGCCTATCAAGTTGTACAAGTTTCTGCAATAAACCTTATTATTATTATAATAAAAGTGTATTTTTTTAAGTGAACTTTGTTTTTGATTGGTCATCGTTAAAATTTTCAGTGATATTTCAGAAGCGATATTTATATTATAAGTACGTCAAAAATAATAAAATTGAATTAGAATAATTAGATTGTTTTAATTTTGTGTTCTCTTCGGATCCTGCTCGTTCACCTGTTCATCCACCTCGTCCAGGACACCCCACTTCAAGAACAAAATCAAGACATTATGAAGAAAAAAAAAT
The DNA here is from genome assembly GCA_963082945.1 of Cerastis leucographa. Classification (NCBI taxonomy): domain Eukaryota; kingdom Metazoa; phylum Arthropoda; class Insecta; order Lepidoptera; family Noctuidae; genus Cerastis; species Cerastis leucographa. The sequence continues at coordinate 14,784,962 of OY720383.1, read as the reverse complement.
GTAAAATTTTCATTTTTTGACACCCAAGGTAGCTACGCCACTGTACAAGTCCACACGATGTGTTCTTATGTAACGTTATTTACATTTAGTTAGAACATAGAGAAAAGATTCAATTTTTGCCGAATGAAACCTTCCCACTACCTACCTTCAACCTACCTGCCACGTACCTGCAACCTACCTTCTACCTACCTGGCGCCTACCTGCTACCTACCTGCTACCTACCTACTACCTACCTGCTACCTACCTCGGTCGATGTCAAGTTATGGCGTGACCCAGGGAAATAAGGATAAATTTTTCTACAACCTGTTTTTTTTGATATCCCATAACTCTAGGATATGATTAAGACCATATCAAAGAATCAACTGGCATTATGAATTATGTTTCAATCACACTTTTTTTTGTTGTTTTTTTCGCATGTTCTTGGCTTAAATATGAATTATTGGTTTGAATAAAAAGAATTACTCGTATTTATCAATGAAACTACTACTATTTTACTACACTTCTGCGAAGTTTGGCAACCTCGCATAAGTAAAGATTCGTCATACTGGTGAAAATTTTTGACCTAAGTAAATTATGATTGATGATATCTCCGAAACTATGCATTTTTGGACCACCAATTCTAGGAGTTTTAGTATTATGTTTACCTACAGAATTTAATCCTAGAGTTATGGGATATCAAAAAAACAGGTTGTATATATAGATTATTTATTATTCGTCTGACGAATTTGTTACATAATATTTCGTAAACCTTTTCTATAAAATAATAGTTTTTACTTCGTTTTACTCCTATTAAAAAAATATGAACATATTTAAAAAATAGTTAGTACAATATACTTTAAAAATAAGATGCAAAAATAATTGCGTGTGTTGAGATTCGAACCTACACATCGCCGCGTAAACACTGTGCGATGTCGGTTGACGGCGTGCTGGGCTAATCGTACACTTACACTAAGTGGTGAAATTAAGCTTCTATACATTTATTGACGTCGCACATCGGCGTGATTCGGGACTACTCGACCCCCTCTTCATATGTTTCACCCTCTCAAATGCATGAAAGTCGTCTAGAACCGCGCCATAAATGAAACTGAAAATAACGACTTGAAAGTTTGTATGAAAAGCGGTAAGGTATAAACGCTCTTAAATTGGTAGTGTTTTAATTTGTCCCATACCCAGCTCGTAACAATTCTGTAACTACACACGTGTCGTAAATCATATTTTGTTTTTTAACATACTGTCTGACACTGTCCTGCAAAATGCTAAAAATCAAGGAAAAATTTGAATTTCGCGGGCTGCCCCTAACTTTATACCGACCGATGAATTAGTAAATACTATATAGTAAATAGCAAGGCATTATTGAAAATAATACAAATAGGTTTTTTATTGGATTGTTTATTTACATGACTAAATTGCAGCATTATACAATCACTATTCAATTAAAATGGAATATGCACTTGGAATTTTAATGATTTTATTTAACATAAGTACAAATAATATAAATGCATAGGCCAGCAAGCAACTTTTTTGAAGAGCATTTGCATAATAATGAAAAAGGACTAGAATTACATCATAATATCCGATTCGATTGTAGATTCGAAAATATAATAAAAATAATACTTTTAGGAACATAAATTATAATTATCCAATACATAAAATAAAGATTATGCATCACGGAATGCAGTTAAACATAAAGCTACATAATGACGCAAAAGCTTTTGTTTATTGTCGTTAATAAGAAAAATAAAATATCACAATTATTTATCTAATAAAGGCTCTTTGGAATTATCATTAAAATAAGACTAAAAACTGCAAATTCGATAATAATATTGTGAACTGATTATATATGCACATTACATACTTTTAAATATAAGGAATTGATCATGTGTTTAACCAGATTACAATTTTAGACAGTAGTATACAATAGAATAATAGTATATGAGCTACCTGATTTTTCTGACTTATAATATGTGGTCCAACTTTATTATATTTTTTCACTAATGAAGCTGGACCAGTGAGTGAACTTGTCATATTTTACAGAGAATTGGGATTACATAGGTTGTTACTAACAATATATTACTTACCCTAATGGTGTTTTAATACATACGTAATTACGTATTATACGTAATATAATTACCAAAATTATACCTTATGAGCAATCAAATTATTACAAGAGATCTTCCCATCCTTAAATTAAGTAGTTATATCGCCAGTCTTATGTGCTTGCTGTTTTAAATAAATAGCATACATTTGTCGCGCCTGGTTCAGTACCCTGTTTACATTGTGCTTACGAACCATTTTGTCAAAATGCATCGCGAGCTCGTTGTAATCCATACGATTCCTCATGATATAGTCTCTGTGTTGTAACAACACAGTTAAACAAAGGAACATCAAGAATGGATTCCCACCTCCAAACACGGCTGGGGGTGGAAGACTGCTTATACTAGTTTTAGCTGAACCGTCACTGGTTACTGAAGAAACACTAGCAGTTTTTTGAATTGGTGGCTTAAATACCTCGTATTTCTTCTGAAAACTATTAATAGTTGAAGCAACACTGTGTAGATTAGTTTGTTTGGCATTTAAAAGGGACTCGCAGTTCTTTTTCGCGTTTTCCAGTTCTTGTGACATATTTGAGAAGAACTTTTGCGACCTCGATGTGTTGGAATTATGTTGTTGATTATTCTTAACGGTGTCTGCGTTTGTAGATTCACCAATGTTCTCAGAAGATTCTGATCCACTGGAATGAGTGTTAGGATGTTTCGTATCTTGACATAGCTCTTGGGGTTCTAATGGTTGGTTTTTTCTTAACAATCTTATTGGTGTAATGGACTTTTTACCAGAATGTTCTTCAAATATTTCTCCAGTATCTCCATCGAAATCGAGTTCGGCCTGTTCGTCAGGCGTCTGTGGGCAACTCGCTGTCGTTCGTGTCGTCGGCGTATTTCGGTGTAATGGATTTTCCCATAAATAAATGTCTTCAGCGCTTCTGGCATTCGACCTAACAGTTTCAAGTAAGGGCGACTTTTTCATTGTTTCTAATAATTGCGGTCGAGGTTCCGCAGGTTCAGCGATTTTAAGGTCTTTTTTTATTTCAGTACAATCATGCGTCGGTTTGTCTTCAGTACTAGTTGAATCTGAAGGAGAATCGTACATCATGCTACACCTGTTTATATACGAAGGACCGAAAACTTGACGGTCCAAATGTTCTAATTCAAGTCTTAATTCTCTAGTCATTGATGTTGTCATGGGGTAGTATTCTTGTGAATCATCAGGACTGCTGCCATCATTTGTGTCTGAATAAACGTTCTTATTTAATTTACTAGCTTTTTCTGTTTTATGCACCCTCACATCGTCAAGAGATGTTTTAGTTAGTGTTATTCTTGGACATTCTTTAGAGCTTCTCTCTATAACAGAATGTGTTCTTTGTAATTTCTCTTGTGTGACAGCGCCTACTTTACTTCCGGTCGCAAAATTAAGAAACTCATTTAAATTTTTAATCATTTTTACTTTTGGTTTACTAGAGGAGTCTATGCTGACAACAACTGAGTCCGAGTCAAGCTTGTCGAGTGAAGAAAAGAATTTGTTATTATGCACGGATATCTTATCTCGTAATAATCTTATTTGGTTTCCCAGAGGCGTGTCTTTCACGTCTCCGTGTGAAGTTCCGTTCATCAAGTTTCCAGTACTGGACCACGCGGTGGCATGAGCCTCCTGTGTCGATGCAGGCTTCTCGTGCTCTGGAACACTTTTCATACTTCTTCTCGTCTGCAGCTTGGAGTCTTTAGGTGATAAATTGTTTTCTTTATTTTTCTCTGCCTCATATCTATCTAATTTTGGTTTCTGCGTTTGTAAAGTGGCATCGTCCAAACTTTGGAATTCCTTTGAATGTCTAAGTGACGGGTTAGTTACTACTTTCCGTGTTGCGTTTTCGTCTAAGCTGTGATTCATTTGCTTGCAAGTGGCAAGTTTGGGCGCTTTCACGTTTGCGAGACTAAAGCTTGAGCTCTGTCTTCTCATAGCACATACTTTAGTGTAAGCATTTTCTCTGGGGGCTTTTACCAGTGGACTCAAAGGTGGCGGATCGTCGTCTATTTCCATCGCGGGATCGAATTCTTTTTCTTTAAGGCATAATTCAGCTGTTGGATTTTTCTGAGGCAAGGATGCCCATAAGACTTCGAGCATTCTGAGTGCGTCATCAAAGGCGAATTCGCGCTTCATTTCTAAGAGTAACCATCGATAGCAAAATAGTAAGTCGTCAGCCTGTTGAGATTTTAAGTAGTTGTAGAAATCAGGGTCATAAACTTGCAGGGACTCGGTCAAGTGAGTAAACTTAACAGTCATGGCTTCGCCGTCTAGTAAGAAGTTGGGGTACAACCGTGTCATGAGCGCACACAGACATATGTAGGCATGCGCCTCGTCGCCCATGGTCACCAGCAACGGCGATGCTAGGTCAGACATACCTTGACAATAACTTACTGTGGGATGGTTCAGGGCGTACCTGTGGATAAAAAGAGTTTATTAGTCAGCATCTGACTTTATCTCAAAACACTTAGCAGTGTGCTGAGAGCTGATATTACAACTTACGTAGTTAATATATTGAAAAGAGAAGCTATGTTTTGGTTATCATCACTGCCAGCATAGAAGTTATGATGTCTGTCAGTTCTTAAAACGTCTTTTCGAACCATTCCAGTCACGTAAGCTAAGTCAGCATTTACCTGTAAATAAACACATTTTAATTTTATTGTAATTCAGTATAGGGCAACAAAGTCACATATACTGTTAATTATGTTATACCAACCATTCCTTTTTGAATACAGTCTTTCCATCTTGTTCTTAGTGCATAATATTCATTTGCTTTTCGTTTAATGTAGTCCATTCTCTCTTTGCCAGTCATGCCTTCGGGATAAACATTAAGAATATGTTTCCATACAACTTTTCTGAAATAAAGTTCCTCATGGTAATTTGTATTTATGAAATAGTGATCAGTTATTTATAGAGGGACTAGAATTTAACATACTATTAAATTCCAGAAGATAATACAGTACCAAATTCATGAGGAAAGTTGCGACTGAGAGTGTGTTGGCTATAAGAATAGGGGAAAACCAAAGATAATATGATGGATGGTTTGCTTAAAAGAAGATATGGCTTTAAAGGAATTACTAATGAGATGACGACTATAAATACAAGGTGTTGTTTTGCATCCTCTTCAAAATTTAGGAGGTTGTCACAAAAGACATAAATAATCAATATAAATTACGGTACCTAGTTAATTATTAATAAACACTGATTTTTTTAGTTGTTTAACTTTGTCAGTATTTCAGAATAACCCCCATAACGTGGTTTAGGGAATAAGAAATTATCAAATAAACGTTTGAGGTTGTTTGTACCTATTTATGGAAACGCGGTTATTGGGTGACAATCAGATGACGTGCGTTTAAAACACGGGTGGTTCACACTTATTTTTATATTTTTTGATTTCCGTAAATAAAAATAAAATAAAAAATTACCTACCCATTTTTTTTATTGATTCGGGACGAGAATCATTAGCATAGTTACCTCCTAGAATTTGACGAGGATGCAAAACAACACCTTGTAGACAATTATGAAAGATTAAACATGCTGCACTGACCCCAAATAAACTGGGTTGAGGGCAGGGAAACAAATAAGTTTCATACTAACCTAAGGCTGGGATCTATGCCTCCACAGTAAATGACTTCCCTGAGCTTGGAGGTATTACTAATCTGTCCAACAGTATCCAGGAATGCTCGAAACTCAATGTCACTCAGTGGCGGCCGCGGTGCGTTGTTCGGGTCATCATACAGGTTTAGAGCTCTAGTCACCATGTTGAATGTTTTTTCAACCTGACAATAGATAAGTTAGTTTAAAAGATAACAAGCAGTTCGCAGTATATACTTTTTAAGTTGTCCTAACAGAAAAACGCACTAACTACTAACACATTTGTCCAACCTAAGTAGGACTCTAAATGTTTAGTTAGTTATCTACTTACTGCTAAACCAATGAGAATCAATGCTACCACTAAATCTTAGGTGGTCAGGCTACTTTTTTCTTTGTCTTGATTGTTATTCACGATTCGCAACTACATCGAAAACATGTGTGGAGAACTGGTCAACTGGAGGCGACAATAGAAAGTGGTGAAGGGGATGTTTTAGGAGATTTTTCTTTGGCATGCAAAAAGTTTTGATTGAAAGAAACAATCTTTGATTTTGATGGCCATGCCGATTACGTTGCTGTTAAGGCTTTTCACAAATCAACAGAACTAAATAGTGGCATCATGTTATGGCACTTAAGGGTATACCAATAATCAGAGCTTCTTATGCCCAATATGAGTTAGTTACTGGTAGATAACTCATACTATTTTTTCAGTATGTGTCCTTGATACTATAACAACAACAGATACAGATATCAGCCAGGATATAAAACATGATCATCCATCCTTTAATTTACCTAAGTATGATTGCTAAACTGTCTGCTACTAAATGGATATGCATCTAAACACACTGAACAGAGCCTTCATTTAGTTTCTTTATTTTCATTTTTTTCAAAGCTAAAAGCATAAAGCATATTTATAATACGTTAATTAATATAAGCCTACTTGTTTTATTAGCATTGTAGGATGTTACAAGTTTTATGATAAAACTGTATACCAAATAATATTATACAAACATGTAAAAAACTTTCATTTATCTGTTAACTTTTCACACCCTAATGGCTGAATAGATCATGATGCAATTTGGCACACAGGCAGACCATAACCTGGGTTAGGACTTAGGACATCTATACTAATATTATAAAAGGGGAAAATTTGTTTGTTAGTTTGTAGGGGGTAATCTTCAGAACTACTGATCGGATTCTGAAAATTCTTTCACTATCGGGAAGTCATAGGCTACATTTATAATGTTCCTGTGGGTCAATTTCTGTACATTTGATTTGCATAATAGAAGACACTTTTTATCTAAAGAGTGGGTTCCCCTGGCATGTTTCAAACTTTATACATGTGGGTGAACAACAGCAAGTTTATCCCTTTTTAATCATACCTGGTTCATAATCATTCCTTGGAATCCTGTTTGTATATCCTGTTTCTCAGTCTGCTGCTGTGCAGGAGCCACAGTTGGCTGCTCCTTATAGTTCTGGCTAACCATTGGAGCAGCCTGGCTCACACTTGGTGGTTCCCAGTCCTCTGAGGCTTCCGCAAACGGTCTCATATCTACTTTTAGCTGCACACATGGCTCTGACCTCTGAGTGAGGGCTATATTATGTGCCCTGAAATTGACAGGAAAGTAATTGTTGAAAATGTGGAGTGTTTTTTTTTATTAATATTCTGATTAATAAATATTAATGTAATGTATGTTATGAATATTAATATTCTGAGCAGCGGTGGTTCAGTGGTAGCAGCCCCGACTTACGAGCAGTAAGTCGTAGGTTCGAACCCAGGCAGGTGCATTACTTTGTGTAATTTTATTTCATCACCGCTGCTTTCAAAACGGTGAAGGAAAACATCGTGAGGAAACCGGCATGTCCTAGAACTAAAAATTCGAAGACATGTGACATCTACCAACCCGCGTGGTCGATTACAGCCCATTCCCTTTCATAGAGGAGGCCTGCGTCCCAGCAGTGGGAACAATATAGGCTGATGATGATGATTCTGATTGTTTTTTTTTTTGTCTCATAGCTGCACAAAGGCGTCCCCAAAACCTTCCACTCTTCTCTCGTGGTTGGGTTGTGAGTTTTTTGCAACCGGCTGTTATACCTTTACTGTACTATAACAGGTCTGCTAGTTTATTTTATAGCTCCTCCAGGGTGCATATATATAATTTGGGAGAGTGGGTCACCCTGTTTCATGCCTTTGAAATTTGGACCAGGAAAGTTGAGTTTAATGTTGCTGTGCTCTTTGTTGTAAATTACTTAAAGGATGTAGGTTTGGTATAACTATTAATTATGTAAAGAAGAAAATGTGGCAGCATGTTTCAAAGAATGAAGATCATCTGTAGTGGAAAAACTTGGGCAGAAACCAGCTTGTTGTTGGTAATTTAATTTTGCATTGATGCAGTTATAACTTTGATAAATGCCTTGTGGCACTAAGCTTATTGGTCTGTAATGATTGACATTGCTTTTATCCAATTACTTATGCAGAAGAATGATGTTTGAGTGGAACATCTTTCCGGTCTGTAGGATGAAATTAAACATGTTGGTGATATGAGGGAGAAGTATGGGAGAACCGAGGTCAAGGGCTTCATCTTAATTATTATTAATTTTATCACTTAAAATTAACTTTCGTTAAACAACAAATTTTGTAATTTTACTAATATTTATTAAAGAATGGTTCATAACTTACTTAAGAAAAGCTGCATCCAGGTCCCAGTCAGAGAGAAGAGGTAAATAGATTTCTTGTCCATAATCATCAGCAGTTCGGTAAGATAATGTGAAGTCTGACTTGATATCAAAAGCTTTCACTAAAATGCTTTGTAACACTTCCAGAGATGTTATTTGAGGGTCAACTGAAAACTTCCTCAATTCAGGCTGAAGCTTACCCTCGCATTTCTAAGAAAAAAAAAAAAGAAGTTAATTATTCTTATTAGATACAACAATTTGTTCAGTACCACAAACACAAACTCACTTTAATAATAATTTTCATTTTGTTCCAAACAATGGTCCTCTGACATACTTTTTTTACCAGTGGGTATCCTAGATATTGATTACTGATACTCTAGTTAAATAAAAACATAGAACCCGTCTATGTAGTAAACGGAGTAGTAATAATTAAAGTAAAATGATGAACAATATTGAAGCCACCAGATGTTCTACTTTTAATTTATAAAAAGTAATTGATCAACACAATACAAACCTTGACTTTCACTCTTACTGCCTCTTTACTGTACCCAAACATGATTTCACATTACTATATTGCGTAAGCGAAGAATATAAGTAGGAAATTTAGTAATAATTCTAAAACATCTTGGGCAAAAACACATAGATCGCAGAAACCTAAACTAAACCACTTTTTTTACAAAAAAATTGTGTCGACAAATTTGACAAGAGTGGCATTTATATTGACGTTTATACTTTTTAATAAAGCATTTCTCACGAAACATTAGGCACACGAAAGTTCCCAAAATATCCGCGTTTGTGTCAAAGTATCGTATAGATAGATTTTGGTGTGAGTAATATTATGATTTAAATTCGCCAACTGTTTGCAATATTGCTAAACCGTTAAGGTGGAAGCAACAGGATAGACCGCGGAATACAAGCAGGAGCAGGACCAACGGCTTGACGTGCTTTCCGAGGCACGGGTGACGGGGGTCTCATACCGCCAACTTCTAAACTCCGGGCAACTACTGAGAAATTACTAATGGAAAAACCCAATAGCACTTTTTGCCCGACCCGGGAAGCGAACCCAAGACCAACAGGGCAGTATACGCTTACCATGTACTCAGAAAATCATTCCGAAACCCGACAAATACTTAAAAAAAAAAATCTTATGTTCCGTATCAAATGAAAAAGACGATGAAAAATTCAATGAATGAATTAAATGTTTTATGTTCGGTTATAGACTGGAAGCCAATCTCCAAAGAGTAAAATATATATGTACTTTTTTATTTTGGTATAAATATTCTACTCTTTGACATACACCAAAAGCAACAAAGGATAATCAATGATGTCAATGTCAAGTCATGCTGTCAACCACTCTGTCAAAGAAAGAGAAAATAAAATCTAAAATTCTAAACTGCTTCAAAAACTTGTCGAATAGATTATTTTTTTATTTTTAAATATCAGGAAAGTGAAAAGAATATTTAAAATGACTACTCCTGCTACTCCCCAGATAGACCGTGAATTGGACTTATCAAACACAGGCCGAGGAGTTTGGCTCGTTAAAGTTCCGAAATACATAGCCAACAAATGGGAAAAAGCACCAGGAAATATCGAAGTAGGCAAGTTGAAGATCTCACGAGCGCCGGGACAGAGAGCTCAAGTGCAATTGTCCCTGTCTGAGGCTGTACTTTGCCTCAAGGAGCCTGGAGAACAAAACATACCAAAGGAACATCGTCTTGACGTGTCAAATGTAACTAGACAATCCCTAGGGGTATTCTCTCATGCAATTCGTACGTATTGTTTAGTACATGACAATATTTTATGAATATATTTGTAGTATGTTTGTATTTGTGGAATACTACTACTTTTTACTTCTAACAATAACAAAGCTGCTAAACTTGATGACATTTTGTTTTTCAGCAGCAAACACAGATTCAGTGGTACCTGAATCAGAGAAGCTTTACATGGAAGGCAGAATTGTACAGAAATTAGAATGTAGACCATATGCTGACAACACTTATTATAAGTTGAAATCAGAGTCTATAAGGAAAGCATCTATGCCACAGCGGCAGGTGCAACAGTTAGACAGGATAGTGCAGAACTTCAAGCCAATTTCTGACCACAAACACAATGTAAGTCAAAACTGTTCACAATATAGTCTGTAGGGAGACACTGCATACGCAGTTGAGGTCTCAGCCATCCATGAAAACCTATCTGCAGAGGTTGTCTTTACTCCGGCTGACTTGGGTTCGAAGTCTCTTAAGAGATTTCCAAAACGGCCATGGCAACACATGCCCAGGTTGAAGGTTTTCTGTTAGATCGTTGAAATTATCAGGAGGTTTACCACTCTCACCAGAGATCACATCTTGCTATGGAGGCACTGAAATTGGCTGGGCTAGCTGGGTCCACTCACCCAAGAAAACTTGCGACTTTTTAGCCTCTGGGGCACAGAGACATAGCTGTGCCAATGCATGATCCAATGATGGTGTGAGTCAGCTTCTAACTTCGTCCTCTCTATATGACTGGCTATAGGGCTGTGAACTTTTGGAGGCGCAATAAAAATTAATTTAAAAAAAATTAACTGTAAAAATAGGGATATTTTGTAGAATGTACTTAGGATACAACAAATACTCTAGTAGTTAAAAACATTAAAACATTTTAATTGTTGTGTTGCAGGACAACAATGTCAGTTATAAAATGATAACATGCTATTATTAAAATGTTTTGTCAGCTTCCCCAGTCAACTGTTACCACCTTTTTTTGCTGGTACTCAGCTAGAACTTCTTTGATACTGCTACAAGACTAAACCCATAGTTGCATCCTAGAATACACAAAAAAAAGAAGTAAGAACTATCCATACACATTGTTTGTTGCAGATTGACTACATGAAGAAGAAGACAGCTGAAGGAAAGAAAGCTAGGGATGACAAAGATGCAGTTCTCAACATGCTGTTTGCTGCATTTGAGAAGCATCAGTATTACAACATTAAAGACTTACAAAAGGTATGTTGTTACCTGAAAAATATTTACAGAAGGAAGTTTTGTTTGTCTTTTTATTTTATGTGACACAAACAATAGGCACATTTAATAATGATTATGCTTACAAATGCTAAATAAGTAAACTACCTTGCTATATTTGTTGTGTTCGAAAACACAAAAAAAACGGTTTAAAATGTTTTTGTTACAGATTACCAGGCAACCCATTGTGTACCTGAAAGAGATTTTGAAAGAAGTATGTAACTATAACTTGAAGAATCCACACAAGAACATGTGGGAATTGAAACCGGAATACCGGCATTATAAGCAAGACCAAGCTGCTGAAGCCAAGGAAGATAAAAATAGCTCTGATAGTGACTAAAGTGAAAATTGTAGATAGATCTACAAATAACTGGTTACCATATTGTTATATGCACGTAAGTTATTATTATGTTCCAAACTTGTTCCTAGTTTTGCTATACATTATTGTGTTTCTTATTTTGTGAAGTGCAAAGTACCCAACTGTACATAAATATAATTAAGACTGTATACTCTTATAAGAAAGCAAAATAAATATTTTACGTATTAATGTCCTGGGTTTTTATTGAACTAAAAGGTCCATGAAAAAGCTAATTAAAGATTTCGAAACACTATGCTAAGTTGTAACAAACTATTGACATGAAGGCTGCTAGGCTTAAAAGGCGGGTCATGTCCAGGGCCGTTTTAAGCATATTTGGCGCCGGGGTGCGAAAGTCAGCCTGCCCCCCCCCCCCTCTAGCTCTATATATGTGTAGGTAATTTATTTATTCCTCGAGCTCGTGGCTAAATAATAAAAGCATCACAGGCCGATCTTCAATGATAAGCCGTTCTTGCCGAGGTTGGTCTGTGTATGGGTGGGATCTATCTTAGCGAGTTTCCTTCAAGACTGAAAACTAGTAGGTAAAGCCGTTGGTCCCGGCTGTCATTTGCCTGTATTCCCGTTTGTAAATCTTTGGCAGTCGTTATAACTGTTAGTCAGAAGCCCAAATGATAACTAGTCTTACCAAGGAGTACAATTGTATTACCCAGGTACTAATTATAATGAACTAGCTGTGCCCGCGGTTCTGCTCGCGTGGTCTCAGTGTAGTAGGTACCTATCGAAATTGATGGCGGTCGGCGTGCGCCCCCTAGGACTCTGCGCCCGGGTGCACCGCACCCCTTGAACCCCCGGGTAAATACGGCCCTGGTCATGTGAGCCGTATACACGATATCCGCTAGTCAAAAGACTCCACACAATGGGTAGCATAGACGGCGCTGACGAAGGCGAAGCAGAAAGTGATAGACGATCTGGATGCGTACCGCGCGGGATAATTCGAGGTAAGTACGGGAAAAGAGCTCATGGAAAGAATTTGGGGAGGCCTTTGCCCAGCAGTGGGACAGTACAGGTCAATACAGAAAAAAGGAAATAAAACAATTATATGCATTGCTGCAACTTTAATAACATTTAAAAATTGACTATGAATACTTATATTATACCTATACATTATTAACTTATATTGTAAAGAATACATCGATTTAAAATTTTCCTAAATATAATTATTCTAAAGGAGGAGCTCGTGGCTAAATAATAACAGCCGCACAGGTCGATCTTTAAGGTTAAGCCGTGCTTGCCGAGGTTGGTCCGTGGTTGGGTGACCATAATTACATACCGAGTTTCCTGCGTGCCTCGGAAAGCACGTTAAGCCGTTGGTCCCGGCTTTTTAGGTCTTTGACAGTCGTTACGAGTAGTCAGAAGCCAAATGTCATGAAATGCCTGACAACCAGTCTTACTAAAGGGTATCGTATTACCCAGTTACAGGTTGTGAAGGTCAGATAGGCAGTCGCTTCATGTAAAATACTGGTACTCAGCTGCATCCGGTTAGACTGGAAGCTGACCCCAAGATAGTTTGGGAAAAGGCTAGGCAGATGATGATGAATTTATAATTTACTTATACGAGGTGTGACACCGACGCGAAAACTGTTACTACGTACCCAGTACTTCATTCTGAACACCCGCATAGAAATTTTTCAGCGGAAATTAAAAACAAAAAAAACCGGCCAAGTGCGAGTAGGACTCGCACACGAAGGGTTCCATTTACCGGTTACCATTATTTATAAAAACGAGCAAAATAATCACTTTTTTGTATGGGAGCCCCCTTAAATATTTATTTTATTTTGTTTTTAGTATTTGTTGTTATAGAATCAACAGAAATACATAATCAGTAGAAATTTCAACTGGCTACCTATCACGGTTCATGAGATACAGCTTGGTGACAGACGGACGGACGGACAGCGAAGTCTCAGTAATAAGGTCCCGTTTGACCCTTTAGGTACGGAACCCTAAAAACAGCTATTTTCTACAATAGTGCAATACCAAAATGTATGGAACAGCTGATTAAAAAAAAAAAGCGAAGTAAAATTTCCATGTTCAGTGATGTAGGTACTGAAAACGTGGTTAGTAGTGTCGGTGTCACTTACATCCTGAATATTGAACATTAAAAATTCTAATATACCTATCCAATATGGATAAAATCAGTCGAAAAAGATTAGAAAAATTGAGATTCGTGTACAAGTCGTAATAGATAAGTATTGAAGAAGTCCTTAGTTGACCACGTCGTATTTCGATCTCTTGATGTAACTGGCTAGGTAACACGACAGAAACGTGCCGATGAGCGGGAGTATTAAGAACATGACCATGCTCATGGACAGCAATCTGTCGAAGTGTTGTTCCAAGTATTCAGCGATCACCGCGTAACAGCCCTGACACAAAGTATTATAAAAAACACATTAGGTACCGTATATGTAGAAAACAAGCATTTTTTGCTGACATAGGTACTATGTCATACAGTAAGCACAAATATGTAAGTACAAAGCAAAGGCGGACTTAATGCTTAAGACATTATCTACCAGTTGCCCTTTACTTTATTTAACACGAAAATAAAAGGAATACCGATGTGAAAACGGTTACCGGTAGGTACCTACATCATTCTGAACCCCACTTTTTTTTTTTATCAGTAATAAAAAAAAAAACAGCTGTTCCATACAATTTGATTGTGTAGGTAACTAGGTAGGTACTTATTGTACTTTTGTAGGAAACAGCTGTTTTTTTCACATTCGACATTTTCCTCATTTCTCTGCATCACATGGCCATACTAAGCCAACCGATTAACACAACACAACTTTTCAGTCACCAGCGCCAATTTCAGACTTCTTCATAAGTAGGTACCATTGCACGTGGTGAATAGGGATGCGAGGGAGAATAAAGACAAAAGTTTGAATGGGATTTCATCGTTGAATACAAATAATTCGTCACTAAAAAGCTATTGGGATCATTTCTGTTTTAATGAATAAACAATAGAGTATTTTTAATATACCAATAATATTTAAATAACGTGAAAATGCCTTTCAAAGTTGTGTCCCTATTCTCCCTCGCATCCTTATTCACCACGTTTTACGGTACTCATTTCTTATTTTGTCCATTCGCGTAACACCACACATCCTCCTTAGCATTCTCATCTCAGCCACATGCAAATGCCTTCATTCATCCCTTTTGTGGACTAACGTCCATACAAGACAGCAGGTCCAAGTCCAACCATTGTTTTATAAATCTTCCCCTTAAGATTAAGAGGAATGCTGGCAGTCGTAGATAGGTCCCGTGACCTGCCGCCATTTCATCCATCCAGTGTTAATTCTGTGCTTAACACTACGATCTATTTCGCCATCGCTATACACGAGTGAACCGAATTGCTGAAAGTCGGAGCAGACAGGAAGAAACGCGCCATCTAGCGCTATTACTCCAGGACTTGCGTGACCGCTGAAATCGTAGAACATGTAGGTATTCAATTTTAGTTCTGCTGATTTTCAAGTCAACATTCTCGAGCATGCACCAGGTTGCCTCTTCCTGTATGTCCGACGACGTCAAAGCGTCCATCATCATCAGCCTATAAAGGGTGTAAAACACCTCTTAACGAAGCCGAAAGGCACTGGTTCTCCCTGTAATTGCGATCATTTTTTTGTTCTACACCATACCTGGGAACCTTCTAGTTACGGAGATATTAGGGGTCAAAGTTCCAACTTTTTGACAAGTATTTTTTTAAATACGAGTTTTTAATGTAAGATTTTTACTTTAAACACCTCCACGACCCCCGTACTATGCAATCCGTCCATCAGCACAATGTTTTGAGTGCGTTACATTGAGTTCTACCACAAAACATGATTTTACACCCCCAAAAAAAAAGTCGTTTCCCAGCAATAATTTTTGCGTAAAGTTACTTAGTTTCATGTACAGAATGCTTGGTTGACGCGCATGACGGCTTCGTGATGAGGTGATTTACACCCTGTATATTGTTCCCACTGCTGGGACGCAGGCCTCCTCTCTATGAGAGGGAATGGGCTGTAATCCACCACGCGGGCCCAGTGCGGGTTGGTAGATGTCACATGTCTTCGAATTTTTAGTTCTAGGACATGCCGGTTTCCTCACGATGTTTTCCTTCACCGTTTTGAGAGCAGCGGTGATGAAATAAATTACACAAAGTAATGCGCCTGCCTGGGTTCGAACTTACGACTTACTGCTCGTAAATCGGGGCTGCTACCACTGGGCCACCGCTGCTCTCTCAAAGCATCCATAATCAACAGGAAAAGTTAAGGACTCAACGACGACCCTTGATGCAAGCCGAAAGCCACACTGAACTTGCCGTTGTTGGCAGCAGCTGATGGGCGTATGTACAAGATTGGCTGTTCATAGCGCGAATCCCCTTGGCCGCCTACGACCGTCGCCGACGCCCGTTTCGACCGAGGCTTTTTAATTACTTGTACGTAACTGGTTTCGATCAATAATTGTCATATTTCCTTCAGCTGCCTACGTAACCAGACTACCTACCAGAGTTAGATTTTTTTTGTAAACTTTGCACATATTCCAAAAATGTTAATGTAAAATTATATTAACTTTACATACTTCCCAGGCATACTTAAGTACCTGAAATCGTAATTAGCTTTTCCGAGAAAGAACCGTGATTTTATCAAAAATTACAGTTAATTGTTGTTGACATTTTCAAAGGTTGCTTACGTGTTGGAAGACGTCGCTGTAATTAGCCGTGATGCAGTCGTCAGGGTCGATGCAGCACGAGATAGGGATCACCTTCTGTGGTGACAGTCTTATCCAGTCCGTGTAGTTAGATACGCCACAGCAGTGTAACTGTTATGCACGCGCACGGAATTGTTAATTAGCCGCTGAATTGAGAAAATGAGGCAATTAACTACGGAGGAGGACAGAGATGATAAAAATAACGCTAGGGCCCAGGGATCAACTAACAGTAGGTCTTAACAGCAGAAAACATTGAACTAAAGTATATTACTCTGTACTATTATTTGGTACCTACAGGAGAAGCTATATGGAATATTTCGGTCCCGATCGGTTAAACCTGATTCACTGATGGACCAATTAGCGGTGGATCCGATTTGGGGATCAAAGTGATGTGGGTTGTATAATATAATTAACTAGCTATTATGACACTTACGTGCTTCTGTACGAAGTCGAAATTGGCTTTCTGCGGATCACTATTGGTGATAGTTCGTGTGAGGCCATCGTAGAGACTCTTGGGAAAGGTTTCCCGGTAGCACGCTGCTGCGGCGCCCAGGCCGGCATTCATCATGAAGGTACATGCCAGGAATCCACCATACTGGAATAATACGAGGTTTTCACAAAGTTAAACCAATCGGAGGACGGCTGATTCCGCTCCAAGCTGACTGATGTCTAACATAAGAAATGTACAGGTTCTGCTATTTTTGGCCAGTAATCTAGATAGAGATAGAAAATAACGCTTACAATGTAAAGCAGAACCGGTTGGCCCTTGATGATGATGGAGAATGCGATCGAGCCAACGAGGATGACCAGGCAGGCGATACCGATCACCACGTAATTTGCTGTCTCCAAATATTCGTGCGACAGTTCTATGTAGGCAATCTTGAACTCTGTGATTATCCCCATCAGCAGAAGTAGGACCCCTGTAATCTGAAAGGCATATTATGTTTTATTGCGACTGCGCGAATGAACAAGACAGGTTTTTTTTTATATTTTCAAACAATATGTACCTCCTAGCTACAGGCTGATATAATACCCATAACAAATTAAATATTTAATGCACGTATTTCATGCTGATTTCAGTTTGGTTGAATTTCTATCGAAGCACCAAACAATTTACGTTTCTAAAATTTATTTTTTGGTTAAAAGATATAACAGATATATATACTTAGGTACTTATGTATTAAGTATTTTAAGCATTAGATACCTACAAGAACTTATTTTATGCTTAAAATATTAGGGGTCAAAGTATGAAATTGCCGATTTGTACTGAAAAATTGAAATTACCTTTTTTTAAATTAACATATTTAATTAATCAAAATAATTAGTATTATTATCTATAAATTGCTGCATCTAATGCCAGCCATACACGCTATGGTCTACAGGAGAGGTCCACCTGTGCAGGTATGCCTGCGCAGGTAGACCGGAATGTGTGTGGGAATAGACCTGTGCAGTTTTTTGAGCCTGCACAGGCGACCGGAGCAAGATCGAAAATCAATTCTTTTTAGTGACACCGTACGGTGTACCAGTGCGTGTGTGCGTGTACTCCGGTCGCCTGCGCAGGTCGCGTCAGTAGTTTTCTAGTGTTTCTTTCGGACGTGCCACGTAATTCAGCAATTGAAAATGGCGCCACCAGAATCAACTAAAAAAATCCTTGAAGATTTTATTAAATTTTATAGAAGTCATCCATGTCTTTGGCAAATTAAAAACAAAGATTACCATAATCGAGACAAAAAAGAAGCTGCTTATAGATTACTCATAGAAAATTTGAGAGAAATTGAGAAATTTCACTGTTTTTGTATCTTTTATCTTCAAAATTAAAACAAAGCCTAGCAATGTCAGCGCGTCATCGTCATCATTCGATGCCATCGCAAAAACAACTGAAGACCGCTCCGGTACACCGGAACGTCCCCATACACGCTACCAATGTTCGGTTGACCTGCGCAGGCACACCTGCACAGATAACCTCTCCGGTAGACCGTAGCGTGTATGGCTGGCTTAATAGGAAGGTCATTTATGCCTTTGCGATAGAACTCTGGTGATCTAGATTCGACAAACTGTGTGAAAGCATTTTGTACTGCCTCCTGAGAAGAAAACTTTTTATTTGAAAATTGTCCAAATCACGAAAAAATGGTAGTCCGTTGGAGCAAGGTCTGTCGAATACGGAGGGTGACGAATGGTTTCTAATTGCAGTTCCTGTAGAGTTAAAACGGTTTCTCGTGCTGTATGAGGTCTCGCGTTATCATGGTGCAATAATGGTGAAGATTGATTCATAGGTCGGGGCTGTTTCACTGCTAGTTTTGCTATCATTGTTCGGAGTTCGGCACAGTAGACATCTGCGATCTGCCGTTATTGCTTGACCAGATCGGAGAAAGATAAAGTGAATAACACCATGCTGAGACCACCAAACAAGTTACCATTACCTTTTTATTGGTCAGCTTTGCTTTAGGACACTGTTGCGGCGTTTGACCTGGGGTCAGCCGTTGCATTTTTCACTTACGGTTATCGTAAAGAATCCACTTTTCATCACATGTTACAATTCGATCCATTATTCCCTTATTTCTGTATCAACAGGGCAACACAAGTTTCAACACGCGTTTCTTTCTGCAGATCAGTCAAATCATAAGGCACACATTTTTTTTATTTTTTTGGTTTGACGCAAATGAGTCAATATTGTTGGAAAGGTCACGTTAAACCATGCCGCTAATTCCTGGGTAGTTTGGCTGGGATCCACCATATCTTTCAATTCATTGTTATTCACCTGTGGCCCACACAGGTGAATAACAATCCTAAACAGGTCTTCCACGTGGATTAGCAGTCCCCTCTCCAAACGCAACATTGCGAGCTGTTTCTGCCACGTTAGTTCCGCGTCGGAACTCGTATTCAAAAATCCTTCGAATTTTCGAAGTATCCATCTTTCTTATCTATGCTGAATAAAAAAACAACTCAAAGTCGATAATCGAAAGTTGCACATTTTTTAAAAGAAGAACTTCATAGGTACCACGTGAAAAAAGTTTCACTCAAAAATCTCAAACCATGAAAGTTCTATGTCAATTCGAAGTACCCATTACAATAAAACGGCGATTTCATACTTTAGCCTCTATTATTATGCTAAGGGTCGATTTATAGGTTAAGCCGCTTGCTTAGTTTGGTCCGTGGTAGGTGACCACCCTTACATGCTGAGTTTCCTCCGTGCTTCGGAAAAGACGTTAAGCTCTTGGTCCCGGCCCGGCTGTCATTGGTAGATCTCTCAAAGACGTTACAAGTAGTCAGTAGCCCGAAAGTTTGACAACCATCCTTACCAAGAGGTATCGTACTACCCAGGAGTCCCAGGACTAACTGGGTTGTGATCTTGTGGAGGTCAGATAGGCAGTCGCTCCATTAAAATAATGGTATTCAACTGCATCCGGTTAGACTGGAAACCGGCCCCAACATAGTTTGAGAAAGAAAAAGGCTAGGCAGATGATGGTAGCATACATGTATGGGAAGTGCCAGTTTAGCGGAGAACAGAATACATCTTCTCTTCAATTTTCATCAATATGGTGCCAATTATAGCCTTCGAGAATAATTACTTTGCAGTCCAAACTTCTTCCATGTTCCTTTCCTTTCTTACAAATAAGAGCAGATACCCGTAATACCTTTAGCCATATGGACAATATAAGGGGTCCGCCTTTTCTTTTTGAGGTATTGGAACTCTAAATCGATGAATGAATAACAACAGTTTTCCAATTTTATGGCACGCGGGACATGTAAACTTATAAATATTGTTACACTACAAACAAGTATTATCTAAAAAGACAATAAGGAAGGAATAAAACAAATAAACATTGAATTAAAACTTACCCAAAACGGGATGTTGAAAAGAAAAAGAAATGTTTTCAGGCTGACTAGGACTGCCACTTTTTTGAACTGGTTACCCATTTCCTATTTATTTTTGAGCTTTTAGTTTACGATTTCCATGTTTGTTTATCAAATGTTGCAAACGATCTTGTTGCCCATGGACTGTCAGAGGAGAACAACGTACCACGCATGCGCAAAATGATCGGCGTCTCGACCAGTGTTGTTGCTAAATAAAATATTGCGGCATACAATTTCCTACATAGGTATTCACAAGTTTTAGATAGAACCTAAGGGCGGTTTTTTACGAATAACGTAAATTAAAAGATGTGTATTCGACAAAGATTGAGTTAACAATCGCCAAACTAAAAAAACAAGATCGTTTCACAAAATTATGACTCACAACTTTATTACAGTAACCGGTGTCATACATACCCACTGGTTGGTTACTGTCATTTTTACCCCCGACCACAAAAAAAGGGGTGTTTTAGTTTGACGTGTATACAACATGTAACGTAATTAACGCACACCCTCAAACACCCCAATTAGAATATAATACATACACTGAATTTTTTATTTAACATGTATATGCATTGTTATTTATTAAATTAAATATACCAATTCTTGGAGAACGTTATGGTCATACTACTACGCACGCAACGCACACATTCGCACAAGCAGTTATCGCGCCCGCCGGCCGGGCGGCCGCTCGACACAACATAACGAAACTACGTCCATTTCAATTTGTTTTGACTGTACAGGGTTAAAATGACAATAATTTCCGTAGTTTTAATTATTTTTGGGATAAAAAATTGCCTATATTAAAAATGATAAAAATCGATTCAGTAAACGATTCTGAACAAACTATTTTCAGGATGTACGTTAATTTACAAGTTGTATACATATTATTATGTGTGTCTGTCTGTGGTATCGTAGCTCCTAAACGGATGAACCGATTTTGATAAAATTGGTTTTGTCTGAAAGGTGTTTTAATCGGGTTCTTTGCTATGTTTCGAGAAAATCTGCTCAACCGTTTGAAGATCATCACCTCTTTTCTAGTTGATGAAGGGCTATTATAAACAACTTCCACAGATCTGGATAATTCGAAATTTTAAATCTTGTCACTCGTTAGTTTGGGCTTGGGCATCGCCAGGAATGGGGGGGGGGAGGCGACTTCACCCCCTCACCGCGCACCGCCCTAACAGCTCGGAATTTTCGTTTTCTTTAATTAGCGAGAAGAGGCAACGAGAAAAATGGAAGGAATGGGGGGGGATATGCCCAGGAATGGGCATAGACCTCCCCCGTTCCGTTAAGGCTAAAAAAAAAGGATTGTGTGGTTGTATGAAACCGCGGTAAAAGTGAAACTTTTTTTCACACTATAGACATTTAACTAAAAATTTTTGGAATAATATTCCAACGTATAAAACGCGGCCGAGCGTCACGCGACATGCAACACACAGACGAAAAAGTTTGAGATGATGTAATAAAAGTTTCATTTAAAAAAAAAAAAAATTGATAACATGAAATAATAACACCCCTCTTTTTTGGTCGGGGGTTTAAAATTTAAAAACCCCGACACAAACCCGACGTATATATATGTATAGTACGACTAGCTGTCCCCGGCATACGTTGCAATGCACTTTTTACCTACCCTATCACCCTACCCTACATACCCCACCTACCCTATCTACCTTCCCTACCTACCGTACCCTACCCTACCCTAAACCTTCCCTGGACTACGAGAACGTTTTAAAATCAAAATCAACTAAATCGGCCCAGCCGTTCTTGAGTTATAAAATGACAACAAAAAGTGGCATTGATTTTTAACCCCCGACCAAAAAAGAGGGGTGTTATAAGTTTGACGTGTGTATCTGTCTGTGGCATCGTAGCTCCTAAACGGATGAACCGATTTTGATAAAATTGGTTTCATTTGAAAGGTGATTTAATCGAGAGTGTTCTTAGCTATGTTTCGAAAAAATCTGCTCAGCCGTACACCTTTTCTAGGTGAAGGGAAATTAACAACTTCCACAGGTCTGGTCGATTCGAAATTTGAAATCTTGTCACTTGTAACCATGGGCATCGCCAGGGGGGGTTGTCTGCAACCCCCCCCCCCACCAAAAACCCGGGATTTTTAAAAATTTTGCTGTTTTCGTTAATTGTCGAGAAGACGCGCAACACTGAGAAAAGTGGAAGCAAAGGGGGAGGCCTATGCCCACGATTGGGACAGTCAAGCCTAAGATGAAATACTATAAGTTTAAAAAGCGTGAAATATAAAAGTAAATTAAAAATTAAAAAAACCCCCGACCCTAAACCCGACACTAAAAACCTCTAAAAAACCAAAAATAAAATAATCCAAGCGTCTTAGCGTCGGGGGACCGCTTAGTACAAGCACAAAACAAAGCGGATTTTTTTTATAATTATTAGAGATAATTTTTTGTTTTTATTGAGGTTTTTTTTTTTAAATTTATATTTATATTCTCAAACATCTGCGACTAACAGAGATTCTCTCTAATCTCTCATCTAAAAAATCTAAGATCGTATGAACACAAACTTAATAAGAAATTCGTAATTTTATGGGGCAACCGTGCCCGATTTCCCAAGGTTTGCCGAAAAATATTTTATATATTAATAATATTCTATATTTCATAGCATCTCCTCAGGACATCCTTATTTTTCAGTTTTTCAGTAATACATCATAAAAATTGTTTAGAACTTGAAATCTCGCACGGAGGTCGCGACTTCGCGAGTAACTGTGCCCGTCCAAAAGCGTAGCTTGTCTCGACGCCTCGACGGTGTTATTGGTTAGTCGCTCGGTGGACACTGCAGCGCAAACGCATGTACGCTCATAGCGCCGGCGCCTGCGCAACCGCGAAAGCCTATACGAAATCGCGATCTTTTCTAGACCGATTTATATTGATTATAAATTAATGTGTTGCTATACTTTTATAATCGGGACATGATGGTTCGCCGTACACATTTATTTTTTATTGGAATAATTTTTCGAATTTCTTGTGTGTCTCCTATCGATGAAATTGATGCAAATGAAGGTGAGATATTTATAAATAATAAACTGTAAACAAATCCCTCATCAAAAAAAAATGTTAGTAATTTTCTACTGATAAAACGGCTACAAAAGTAAATTTTCGTAACTGTGTATATATGAGAAGAAAAAAAGATAGCCTATGTCCTTCCCCAGGATATAATCTATTTCCTTGCCAAATTGCATTACGATTCGATCAGGCATTTAGTTGGGAAAAGGTAACAAACAAACAGAGTAACATTCGCATTTATAATATTACTAGCTGCTGCCCGCGACTTCGTCCGCGTGGATTTTTATGTATTTTTCAGGGATAAAAAGTAGCCTATGTCCTTCTCCATGATATATTCTATCTCCTTGCCAAATTTCATAACGATCCATTTAGCCGTTTAGTCGTGAAAAGGTTACAAACAAACAGAGTTACTTTCGCATTTATAATATTAGTATGGACTAGCCTATGCCCTCGGCTTCGCACGCGTGGAGTACGATCACTGTCCCACAGGATTGTACTGCATCGGGATAAAAAATATCCTATGTGTTAATCCAGGTTATAAACAACTACTGTGCCAAATTTCATCTAAATCCGTTCAGTAGTTTTCGCGTGAAAGAGTAACAAACTTCCATCCATACTTACAAACTTTCGCGTTTATAATATTAGTAGGAAGTATGGATTAAGTTAGGTGGTCACTAGTCCTGAAGGATTACTATCATAAATGATTAACTGTTGATGGAAAATTATACGAAAACGTTTCAGATTTTTTGAATCCGCAATTAGAATAGCGGATCCTCTTCAGGTTTCATGAAAATACCTCTGAAGCGTAGTGCAAGTTGCAATAAATTCTACGTAAAGTGTGCGTGTCGAGTATCGCTGCTCTAGCTAGCGCGACCAATGGACCGATTTCGATGATTGAGATCATACATTCGGCTCAGTGCTTTCCATTCAGATTTATATTAGCCATCTAATCAAGTTGTTATAAGAATTGCTGTGGTTGTTAAGAAAACAGGTAAACTAAACTAAAGAAAACGTGGATAAATTATTAAGTTGCGGGAAGGATGACATGGTTAGGAAAGAAGAGAACACTTAGGAACAAACTTGGGCTGATAGATGTAAGTAGATATGGAAGTAAAATTGGGATAGCGAGTATAGCGACCGAAGGATCACGTTGATGATGGAAAATAAAGGCTCGTTAAAGAGCCTGTATGTTTAAACACACATCTCAGTGTGCATTGGGTGTTCAGTAATTGCCTTACAATACTATGGCTAGTTGTATTCTGTCTCTACTCTGGATTTGGAGACCATATACCTATACCTATATTTACTAGAACTTAAAAAGCAGCGTCCCAGGCTTTGATCTCTTAACTCCCAAAGATCTTGATGATGAGGAAGCTTCAGGCTCTGGAGCAAAAACTGAGATGATGATTCTGCGTGTATATCTCTAATATTGTGCATGTGCAAATAGCAAGTCTGCATCCTTAGAGTTTTATGCACTTTCTCATAACACGCTTTTATATGTAAAGAAAATTTTGCTTAATTTTTATTTTTTTGTATTTGTTTGAAACTAATAAACTCACAACAAACTATACTGTGTCACGTTATTTTTCTTACATTCATTATTCTTATCACTGCCTTACTCCCATAGTAGTTAATTAGGGACTGCTGGCTGTGCTAAACTGAGTAAACGAATAAATTGACGAAAAATCTAAGTTTGCGTGTATACAAGCCCGACTGGCCAAGTGGCCACGGTCTGGCTTGTATAACGTACAACCTACTTTTAATTTGCATTCTCATTTCATCACACTCCATTTAGACAATTTGATTAGAAATAAATAAGTAGGTTCCATTCATACTAGGTACACTGGTCTGTTAGTAGGGTAATGTCGTCAAAAAAAAACCTTGTTAGCTTAGAATAATAACGCATATTATTCTAAGCTTGTTAGTTTCATTGACTAGTATTTTGAAGTAGGAACTGATTCTGGTACATACGGTTGGGGTTAGGTTAGGTTACGGAAGCCATATGTTTTGCATAGATACATCAGAATGAGAATGCAGAAACCAGCATGTTCACCGACGGACTCCTAATAGCTAAGTCTCTATAAAAATAAGAAGATTCTAGTTAGTTGATACTGCGTTAGGCACAAAATGCTAATACATCTATCAAATAGAACAATCCCCTATTGAGATTTTGTCATTTTAAACAATATGTATTTACTTGTATCTACGTACCTACCTACAAAACACCGCACATTGAAAGTTGTAGTCGCATGCGTTCGACTATAGCTAACATTGCAACTGTGACAGTTGAACTGTCGCCGTAAATAATTTCAATTTTAGAGTTCGAAATCACGACCAAAAAAAGAAAACACCTTATTTGTCGAATCGCACCGTGGCGTTTAGATGCAGGCGACACAGAATTGAACCAGAACTGATCGCTTTGAAAATCTGTTGACTAGCTAGATCTATTTTCAGTCTTTATAAGAAGTTAATAGACTTGACGGACTTATTTTTTTATTATATTAACATTTTTGATAACATGAAACACATGTCGTTAAAAGAATAATGAATATTAAAAAAAAAAATGATGATTTTGATGGACGAGAGAGAAGAACCAAAGAAAAGCTGTAAGGCGCGTGACGGTTTAAGAATGGAAGAAAAAAAAAACAAAACAGAAATCATCAGCCAACGAAAAGATACAGTAATGAAGATATAGCTGCGTGTCGAGTTATGAGACTATTATACAAACTGTCGCAAACACAAGTTTACGCAACACAGGTCCGATGCAGCTCATACGGCTGCAACAATGATCACTTACTGCAAGCTATCGATGTTTCACACTTTTCCCACATTATTATAGCCATAACCTTAACGGCACTCATGTAATTTACGTCAGCCTCGAAGATGAACGTGTGATAACCCTCTGTCGATATTCTTTGTGAAGCTAACGAACGACACCACACAACTATACCTTATTATGCACGGCTAGAAAGGTAAAGGGTTTACCGTAACGGTTTAGCTACATACATCCTACATAATTACCATGTAACCGTATCCCAGTGTGGTGGGACATATTCAAACCTGGCAGGAAACGTTCGTCTAATGTTATCTATGTCACGGATCGCAGCCACAGCGGGAACGCAGCCCATCTGCACGGCTTATCTCACCATCTCCGAGATTGCCGCGGTCAAATTAACTGCACAACAGAACAATTGGTACCAGCACAATATTGTGGTAGGTACTCGTCTATTTCTGATTATGCCTCTATAATCGGCAATCTACATTATATCCATTGTTTACATGACATAAACTGATTCGAATGATAGTTACCAAAAGTTCAAGTATTTGTATCTAGGTCGTGGACAATGACAGATGACTCGTAACGAATTGAATTCTTCTATTTTCTGATTGTTAGGCAGGTACGATATGGAACAGAAAGAAGAAAGCCAGTAGAGCTAGGTTCGAATACGACTAGCAACACGGTGCTGAAGATAACAAGAGACTCGCCGCGGGCTGACCGACCGCGCTCAGCCAAATAACAGATACCGTCAGCTCGGGATCGGGTCCAGCTAATGCTCGTTTCTCGTTAACTTGCATTATGATAAATTACCCGTGTCCAGTGCAAACTATGGCAAAAACGGTGTGCCAACGGTGTGTGGTGATTTACATCACATTTATTCTACCCTTATTTGTAGAATGTTCAGGTCTGGTTGGTCTGGTTAGATTCTATTGGTAGGTTTCAATTCATTTTTTTTTTTAACTTTACGATCTACCTATTTATAATATTACTAAAATGTTATACGTATTTATGGCACACAAACGCCTAAAATTTACTGTTTATTTCGTGGTTCACAAAAGTTGTACCGGTGCGGTACAATATAGCTTAGCCGCAAAACATTTGATCCATTCCATATAACAGATTCAATCGCGGAAATATTGAAGATGCTCATCAAAAATTTTGCCAGGGCAATTTTTACCGGTCAATCAATTTTGGCGTATCGTTATGGCAAGGTAACGCTATTCGGTGGGCAGACGCGGTTCCATAGTGTGCACGTCATTACATCGGTGGAACACTTCGCGGTTGGCATTAGCATGCGATAACGGTAGCGTGTGAGTCGCGAACTCGCGGCGACAACCCCGACCCGACGTGATGCCGCTCTAATAACCTCTCCACCACATTCGATGTAATCCTCCATGAAACGAGCTTTTTAGATCTCTATGGTGTAACGAGAAAAACTGTCGCGCCGAAACGCATGATCGTTTTGCACTTGTTTTGTGACGGTGAATCGCTAAATAGGCCAAGTGTGAAACTGCTTTCACTGAACGTGTTTGACTGCACGTCACATTAATTAACTGATAATTTCATTTTAGATGTGTCGATAACATTTGTCGTAATATTAAAATTAGAAGTGAAACGTTTCGATCTTCAAACGTGCGAAGTCATTAAATAGTCTACTATATATAGTTAACATAAGTGTTCTAACACGGCTACTTATTTATCACAATACGTTTTCTACTTCTCATGTGAGCAAAATTTCACATAAGTCGGTCAGATTATTCTGAATTTTAAGAATGTAACAAATTGAGCGGTTCCACTAAGCTAAGGCCCACAACACCTTGACATAACAACAGTTAAGTAGGTCCCCCAAAAAGATCTAGGATTTTTTTCAAATGAGACTCAAGGACTTGACTATCATTTCAACTCGCACTAGTTCTACGAAGGCTTTTCCAGTTATTCGATTTTACGAAATCGTGCACGACACCGGCTATTTTCCTGAAGCCAATGCCCTAATGTACACGTTTTATATCGATGTTTGCCATAATTCACCTAATTAATTTCTGTAGGATCAAATTAAATAAGTCTTAAAACTGCAAACTTTTACTTCAAATTAAGTAACGATCGAACGATATGGTAAGTATGGAACAGTAAAGCTAATAATGGATAATGATAGGCTACAGTTTGGCTATCAATAGAGCCTAGTCATTAGCGGACACAGAATGGGGAACGTACTGACCGTCGGATAAAGTCCCAAGCAAAGTGAACGATCGCCGCGGGCCTTTTCTGCGAAGCCACGAAGCGATCCATACAAAATATTTCTTAGTCTCTAGCGCATATCTTAGACAGATTAACTGAATTTCAATTTGTCCAGTCAGCCCTCGCATTTTTAATCATCACTATTATGTAAGAGTTGCTTATATCAGGGCGTATTGGGCATAATTATGCTACACAATAGTACGCTCTGCATGGAGTTCCACAAGTCTCCTATAACGGCCCGGTTTTGTTTTTACATTTCGTAAATAATACATTAATTACCGTATGGTAAACGCTAGAAAATAATATGATATTGAGAACAAACAAACAAATTTTTTTTGTATTTTGTAGTTTTTCCCGCGAGGGCTGGGTCGAAAGGGAAAAGATTTCTTGGAAGGAATTGGGGAAGCCTTTGCTCATGCGAGTGACAGCTTGCTAAACGCTAAAAGAAGAAAAAAAATACTTAGAGCACAATAACAGTAGTCGGTATCGGTACCTACTGCCGTACCGATGTTGGTGTGCCTATCAATATCTATGTAAAATTTTACAAATATAGCCATAACAGCCCTTCAGAAAACTATCTCTACACCCTTCATACAATCCATCTCGTCATCTTTTTTATATTCATCTCCGGCTTCTTCCATCAATAGCTACTAATATTCAGCACTTTCTTACACACACGCTTTTCTACAAACCTCTTCACGAATCCTAGATTCATCCTAATTGTGCCCAAACTGTCATTGTGCTTCATTTACGTGCCTTCTAACTATTGTCGAATTATTTGAACTCAAAACTAACCAACACATCAGCATCATCCCAATGTCCTGGCAAACAAACATACGAGCAAAAGTCAATAAATAATTTCATACTGAGATGTTCGATGTCCGTGTACTATTTATAGTGTAGCTATATAAACCGTTGCACACGGATGCATGTTATGTCTCTAACAAATCGGGTGGGCGCAGCGTGGCTTGGTATCTTGCATGTAGGTCTAAGAGTCCTGAGCGATCGTTGCTCGCCGGCCGAGCCTTCCACGGATACTCGTTCAGCCAAAACAGAAAATCACCACCCACATTCACGTACCACATTAAGTAATTTAGGTTCCTCCTCGTCATCGCGTGGATACCGATTTGCAACCGATAACGGCTCTTCGGCCTTATTAAAGTTTGCCATTTTCGATTAGGTACCTTACCCACTTAAATTGCCTTTTGCAGACAGTGAATCAACGTGTAGATCTTATTAATTAGATATTTATTCCGTCTATAAAAACTCGACTAGATTTTAGCCGTGTAATGGCTGGCACTGGCTTAAAACGGGTCCGTTACTACGTTGTGGCTTTTCAATACCACAGGGATTTAAGTACCTAACTTCAGTATCTCAGTGGTTATCCATAAAAGTTCTTGGGAACGGTAGGTAACCACTACGCCTCTTCCAGTTGTAGAACCATAAACGGTTATTCGTTTTATTGGCGATCGAGCTGGCCGTTACCCGTGGCTATTTCACGATGGCGATGGCGCCCGCACATAGCTTTACGTTCTAATCTACATAATTCTTGCAATATGTTTGTTACCTTTACTTAAAGCCTTGCAGCTGTAGGTTTACCGGGTTGAGTTACATGTTTAAAGAGCCTTAGATTTTTATAACAAAATTTATTAGTTTAAAAGTTATTAGTTTAAAACTAATTTACTTAGGTAACTTACTTTTTCTGCAGTTTCGTTGTTTTCAATTATGGTTGAGCTTTGTTACCTGCCTTAGAAAATCACATTTCTACTAAAGTGAAAACCCACGTGAGTTGCTAGTCTCTAACTACTTACGATATTATACTCTCCCTATACATTAAGGCCATAGCTCCTTCCATTAGGAGGTAGGTAACTCTTAGCTTACCTACCTGCTAATGGATGGTGCTATGCTTAGCGCACATCATTGATATCAGAGTTCTGACTTACTGAAGTAGTTCCTTACAAATCATAAATAAGTAGCAGCCTAATAACTTAGAGCGAAAATACGTACCTACTATTAACTTAGGTAGATAAACTATTGAGGACTTAAATATAAATAAGGTATTCGGAGTTACTATACATAGCATGCCCTAAAATATATACTAAAAGAGCAATGTATGTATATGTCAAAAATTTGCTCATGGTTTGAAGGTTAACCCAGCAAAGAGTCAATTCATTGTTGCCGGCAGCCCTAGGCTGCGTATCAGAATTGAGTGGACGAACCTTTCCCACATTGTTTTTAAATGTATATATATGTAGTAATAACTTTAATTGTGTTATTTAAAAAAAGTGACAACCCCTTTTTTATGTTGTGTCCATAATGTCCATCAAAAGGTTTTCTGGAAGATATCGCTATCAGCGATAAAACCGCGGCTATTGTAACCATAAAATTAGCAGTTTGGTAATACCGTTATGTTTTATTTTTGGTGTACAATAAGTTTTATTATATTATATTCTATGTGTGTTTTAAGATAAACGCGATGACGCGTTTATCTTGTAAGTAGACTATCGGTATGTTACGCAGGGTCAACAAAGGGCACGAATCTCAGCGGTCGCATTCAGTAATTGTGCAAACATAACGGACATAGCTACTCAAATGCCAACTGTCAAGTGCTGACCCCTCGCTAGACTTTACAATGTTCTGCGAATAAAAAACATTCAAGTAGGAATACATATTCTTGTAAGGAGACCAAAAACATTTTATCCGAAGACGGCGCCATCGCACCAATACCGCCGGTGGCTATGGCAAATATTTTCCAAGAATTCCAAACACTTAACGCTCCTTCTCGCTCTAATGCCCACACAATTAAATAATTACAAAATGACGTTTACTTTGAGTAAACAAGTAATTAGACTGTTAAGATAAAAAAGAAAATTCAAAATACACTACGGCACGCTACTTAAGTTTGACCAAATTTCTAAGCTACATTATAAAAGACATCGTCACCTCAATTTCTAGCTATTTAAGTAGCGCGAGCGTTACAATTAAAATTAATACAAACTTTTGGTCGGTTACTTAAAAGATGCATCCAAAATTTGAAGAAAACACTTTATTAAGTTACAGTTACCTAATTGGCGTTTAAAATTAATCTTTCTTAGCGTGTGTTTCCATTTCATTTGCCCTCGATTTCGTCAGTAGCTAAACACCATTGTGACAAAGTTTTGGACTTGTTATGTTTTCTGTTTTGTCCGAGAAGTACCAAGTAGGTAGACTGTTTTGTTCTGTTCGCGCGTCTTCGCCAGTGGGTCACTTTTAATTGAATTCGATAAAAACGGTGATTATACACGCACGCCTAACAATGGAATATAGGTTTACATCGTTTCTCCGACTTTGAAGGGTCTCGAGACTCTCATTGGACATACCATCCAAACAAGCGTCGAGACCCTTAAAAGTTTCAAGTAACGACTTAAGTCATTACTTATGTTCTATTTTTAACGTTATGAAGCAATTCCTTTTTGTGTCGTAATATGATGAAATTGCTACAATTCGCAAATTATATAACTATGCAGGTGCTTGTTGACGATGAAATGCAACAGAGTAATGTCAGAGAACCTTCAGATTGCTGGCATATTTACAGGCTACTTAAATAACGCCCGGCGGCTGCTGGAATCTCGGTGGACGCACTGGTACAATGTCATCAAGATAACTTGTTTTATGTCTAGGCTGTGAATTATTTCTAAGTATTCCCAGCAGTTAAGTTATTGCTAGTTGAACCTATAAAATACCAATAGAATTAATTCTTGTCGAATAAAAAAATATGCGTCTTTCATCAGGCCTAAACGGTGGCACTTGAATAGTCGCTATTCTTTTCGTTGCATCGCGAACCAAAAACAATCGGATCTTGGAATTCTTGAACGTGCGCGCAACGATGCATATCATTGACCATGGTGTATTTTTATTGCTTTTGTATGCATGGCAGACATAATACTCTATACTGAATTGAATTAAGGGACATTTAGTTAACCCCGTTATGCTATGTGGAACACCTTGGCAGAAATAACTACATACTTATTTCTGCTAAGGTGTATATCGATTATGCATTCTGGAGAAGATAGTGGAGATTGGTTTTGCTCAATCCAGCAATAGGTACCTACTGCTGCAGCTTTGTTAAATGTCCCAATGTATGTACCTAACGGACTGCCCCTGGAATATCATGTTCTTAAGTAGACGTAGTTTAGTTAGGCAGGCAGTCATAGTAATTGCTTGTACTAAAATACTCGGCTGGTCGGCAAAAGCTCGAATGATGATTTCGTCCAGTTTCCATTTGTTCCGATGTGACTTCACGTCTGTGTTAGCGGTGCCGCATTGACAGCATGAAATCAGATGGCCTCATAAAGCTCGGCAGGAAGAGCATCACGCGTGAAACGCGTTATTGTTTGGATAGAGTCGTTTCGCGCCACTCGCTCGTCACAATGACGACTCACTGTTATGAGTTCATCAACATATAAAACCACTAGGTAGCGTGTAGATTTTACTGAAAGTGATAATTTATTACAAAAACAAAAACGCATTCTAGTTGGTGACGTTTAGCGGAAACAGATTGCGGTAACAATAAAAGTAAAGTAGATAGATAGTCGCTAGTTAAAGAAGATATATGTACGTATGTAACGTCAACTTCAAAAGCTTACGTAATGAATAAGTTCCTCACGCATTTCCTAAACAATGTTCTTACAGAGAGGTGTGTAAAAATAGACCTAGGTGATGCTCCGCTCGCTCATTCTACGTGTAAGTACACATGATGATAAAAAGTCGCAAAGTATTATGCATTGAATAGGAGTCGCAAAAAACGCGGTGATTACAAACGCTTTCGGAAGAAAGCTGAGACGTTTCGCTAATTACTAGCATAACAGCAATTTTACTTTCGATTCTTTGCTACTTATAGATTACGTTGTTAGACAATAACGTCTCGATTAAGTTTATAGTTCCCCGTAATTCACGTTGTTACTTAATAACTGTTCGGATTTTTCAATAAAAATAAGTACTAAAGTATCTTAGAACAATTTGATTGTTTGAGAACTGAGTTGATTCTATTGATTGTAGGTAGCTAGGTATTGTACCGGCCGGCAATCCGGCAGTCACAGCCTCACAATGGTCGTTCTGCTCCAGTCGTTGGGTCATGCCGCCTGCGCATCCGTCATACCATCAAATCTGTGCCATTATGCTCACCACATAACATTATTTTATATAATGATGTAGGTATCACGACACACAGATTTGTTATGTAGACAATTACGCATAATTTGTACATAATGTTCTTCGTTATGAAACATTGACAACTCGTATTTTTTTGGCTTCAGGAAAAAAATTGGCAAACCTGCTCCCTTTTTCGCTTTTTTTCTCCAATCTTTCTTTTTATATAAATTATTTCACTGAATCCGGTGTCATATTTATCAATGTACGTACAGTCACGTACAATAATATATATACATTGTCACATTTTCTAAAATATGTTAACTTCACTATTTGCAAAAATAAGTGAACGAAAGTTTTTTCTAAATTACCTAACCATCAAACTGTGTCAAAACTGGGTATACATTAGTTTCACAGTAATATAAACGAAACAAAATCAGTAAAAAGGTTACACTTCCAAGGTATTTTTTTAAGTATCCATGACAATTTCAATAACATGTATACAAAACGTATACATGTAATAGAAATTGTATACGTGTTATAGCAATTGTCATGGATACATTAAAATGACATTGAAAGTGTATATCTCCTTTTTCCTATTTTTAAACCCCGACCAAAAAAGAGGAGTGTTTAAGTTTGACGTGTGTATCTCTGTATCTGTGCATCTGTGTTTTTGTGTGAATGTCTGTGGCATCGTAGATCTTAAAAGGATGAACCGATTTTGATAAAATTGGTTTCGTTTGAAAGGTGTTTTTTTTTTAATCAAGAGTGTCCTTAGCTATGTTTCGAAAAAAAACTGCTCAGCCGTTTGAAGATCATCACCTCTTTTCTAGTTGATGAAGGGATATAAACAACTTCCACAGGTCACCATGTTATGTGTTACTTGTCACCATGGGCATCGCCAGGGGGTGGGGGGAGGTTGTACCCCCCCTTATAGCTCGGGTTTTTAACTATGACTTTTTTAAATTGAATTTATAACTTTCCTTGTTTTCGTTAATTAGCGAGAAGAGGCGCAACACCGTGA
Organism: Cerastis leucographa; assembly: GCA_963082945.1. Taxonomy (NCBI): domain Eukaryota; kingdom Metazoa; phylum Arthropoda; class Insecta; order Lepidoptera; family Noctuidae; genus Cerastis; species Cerastis leucographa. Next base: position 14,750,515 of record OY720383.1, on the reverse strand, counting down.
AAAGTGGAATGCTAATGAAAGGAATGCCCATACCTAGGTAGTAGGCAGGTAGTAGGCAGGCAGTAGGCAGGTAGCAGGCAGGTGGTAGGCAGGTAGCATGCAGGTATTAGGCAGGCAGGATGTAGGGCGGTAGTAGGCAGGTAGTCGGCAGGTAGCAGGCCGGTATTAGGCAGGCAGTGGGTATGAAGTAGGCGGGTAGTAGGCAGGTAGTAGGCAGGTAGTAGGCAGGTAGTAGGCAGGTAGTAGGCAGGTAGTAGGCAGGTAGTAGGCAGGTAGTAGGCAGGTAGTAGGCCGGTAGTAGGCAGGAAGTCGGCAGGGAGTAGGCAGGTAGTAGGCGGGTAGTAGGCAGGTAGTAGGCAGGTAGTAGGCAGGTAGTAGGCAGGTAGTAGGCAGGTAGTAGGCAGGTAGTAGGCAGGTAGTAGGCAGGTAGTAGGCAGGTAGTAGGCAGGTAGTAGGCAGATAGTAGGCAGGTAGTAGGCAGGTAGTAGGCAGGTAGTAGGCAGGTAGTAGGCAGGTAGTAGGCAGGTAGTAGGCAGGTAGTAGGCAGGTAGTAGGCAGGTAGTAGGCAGGTAGTAGGCAGGTAGTAGGCAGGTAGTAGGCAGGTAGTAGGCAGGTAGTAGGCAGGTAGTAGGCAGGTAGTAGGCAGGTAGTAGGCAGGTAGTAGGCAGGTAGTAGGCAGGTAGTAGGCAGGTAGTAGGCAGGTAGTAGGCAGGTAGTAAAGTAAGCAGGTAGTAGGCAGGTAGTAGGCAGGTAGTAGGCAGGTAGTAGGCAGGTAGTAGGCAGGTAGTAGGCAGGTAGTAGGCAGGTAGTAGGCAGGTAGTAGGCAGGTAGTAGGCAGGTAGTAGGCAGGTAGTAGGCAGGTAGTAGGCAGGTAGTAGGCAGGTAGTAGGCAGGTATTAGGCAGGCAGTGGGTATGAAGTAGGCAGGTAGTAGACACGGTACGATATGGGACATTTTTGTTATTCATATTAAAACGATTTCAATAATACCTAATCACAATAACACAAGAAATATGTATATACTATATAGCTATACTGCACGGCAACAAAAAACAACAGTAATGCGCGCCCTTCTGTATGAGTTGCAATGTTGCCGTAGGAATCTAATAGCTCAATAGTTTTAGGACGGTAGACGGAAATAAAAACAGTCGACAGGCGAGTCGATGCTGTTCGCTGATGGCTACTAGCTACCTTACTATAACACAAATTAAGGATAAAAATCTCAAAATAAATAATGTAATAAGATCCACTAATTATGTATAATGATATTGTGGATTAGATAAAATCACAATTTAGGTTCCTTTTGAACCCAAATTGCGACTTATTTCCGAGCTTAAGCTGCTTGAAACTGCTACTTTGTAATTGTTTACATAATTTCGAAACTACACTGTAAACATACTATTGAAGATTGTTTGGGTACAAAATTATGTAACTAAAAGTTAATACATATTTTTGAAACTTTATAGTTGACGATATTTTGATAAAAATGTGTAGTTAATTTTGACACATTTTAACGCACACATAATTATTGGACTCAGTTAGCATACTTTTCTTTGCGATTTAATGTTGTTGACATGAATTTGAATTTTAAGGGCGTTTCTATGTTATTAGACGTGACTGTACCTGCTGTACCTATGATTCTCAGATGTTTTAAGTATAGGTAGAGAGATTATACTGATGTTACCGGGCGCTTCCTCTCTGAGCTTCGCGTCACGAGGCCACATCCGTTTTCAAATTCAAACACGGTGGTAAAATAAAAATGTTAATGATATTGCAATTCCATTTCGAGGCCTGAACAATTTCTGGTTTTGTTGCGATCGAGTGCGACGCGACCATTTATATTAAAAAAAAACCATTTTTTGGACCATTCTTTGTTTTGATGAGCGAAAGTTTTCCTTGTATGGCTGTTTGTAGGTAAAGGTAGGTGTTTTATGAATAAAAGTCTCAATAAATTTAAACTTCACAGTATATTATAATCACATAAATTCAATCAACGTTACAATCGTGTCTCAGATTCACACACACTGACGTCCCAGAAGGCGGGCTGTCAAAACCTACTTATGAATCTGGCACCGTGGCTATTAGCCCATACAACACGCTGTCTTTTCATTAAAAAAACCTATTTAATCTAATACATAGTCATTCAGAAAAGCTGGGGCTTTTCTTTCTCTTCTAGGTCTATTAAATAATGGGCTAGGCGACTTATCAACTAAAGGAGTCTTAATAGTAGATTGAGAACTTGGATTGGTAGCTACCAAACAGTTTTGAGTTTCAGGATTCTCTAACAGGCTAACATCTAAATTACTTGAAGAGGTACAAGGAAATGATACAAGTTTGTCATCATCCTGTTGTGTGTTTGATGAAGTGACATTCTCTTGTTCCTTAATAACAGGAAGTTGTGGTGTGATATTCGTGGTATTTTGAGTTTCAGTTGCTTCTGTTGAATGTGGTGAAAATGGACGAATGTGTATGAGGTCTCTTCTATATGTTGAATCATTCACATCCACTAAGTAGGAACGATCTGAAAGAACGTCTGCAATTACTCCAGGGGTCCAAGTTTTGCTAGATGCTGGGTGAACCTGAACTGATACGGGCTGTCCTATTTCTAATGTGGTTGCTCTTTTGGCCCTTTTGTCATGCGAGTATTTCACCCTCTCTTTTTTACTCTTTATGTTTTCAGAAACATTTTCAACCACATTTGGTTTCAGTAAAGTTTGAATGGTTGGTAGAAATCCTCTTGTTCGACGTGAAAATAACCTTTGTACAGGGCTTGAATCTAATTTGTTAGGGGTATTTCTCAGGCAGAGCAGACTCAGCCATATATCTTCTTTATCTTCATTAGCTTTTGTTAATAATTTTTTTGCTATCTTGACTGTGGCTTCAGCCTTGCCATTGCCTTGGGGATGATGTGGAGATGATGTGACTTGTGTAAAGCTCCATTTACAAGCAAAATCTGAAAATTCTTGGCTGACAAAATTAGTGCCACCATCTGTGACAACAATTTCTGGAATTCCATGTCGTGAAAAGTTTTTCTTGCAAATTTCTATTACTTGTTTTGAAGACAAATCTTTTAGTACATCAATCTCAAAGAAATCTGAGTAATGGTCGACCGTTATTAAATATTTAATTTGTTTTCCATTTTGGTTGAAAAAAAAAACGTCCATAGATATTATCTGGAATGGATATTCAGGTATTCTGTGACTTTGCATTGTACATTTTTGCTGACTTGGTTGATATTTACTACAAGTAGTGCAGTTTTTAATCATTTCTCTTATGTCATTAGACATTGATGGCCAGAATATAGCATTTCTAGCTAATTTCAAGGTATTTTCAATCCCTGAATGCGCTTTATGTAACTTAATCAACATTTTTCTTCTTATATTTTCTGGTATTAGTATAGCTTGATTCTTAAGTACAAGACCATTATAGGTTGTTAACTCACTTTTGCAGTTATGGTATTGTTTAATGGCATCTGGCACATCTCTCAAATATTTTGGCCATCCATGTAGAATAAAGTTTTTTAAAGCCAGAACATTGTTATCTTTTGATGTTGCATCTTCTATTTCCTGTATGCAGGTATCAGATATAGGTAAGTTTAATAATGGATTAATTCTTTCTATAATTTTAAATATTTTCAAGTCTTTTGATCTATCAATGTCTTTACATTCTAAATAAAATCGAGATAATGCATCTGCCATAATATTTTCTTTTCCAGATACAAATTGTAACTCCAGACTGTATCTTTGTAGCATCAGAAGCATGGATTGAAGCCTTTTTGGAGCCTGAAGAAGAGGTTTTTTAAATATATTTAATAATGGTTTGTGATCTGTTTTAATAATTGTTTTTGTGTTACCAATGATGAGCTGATCAAACCTTTTGCAGGCGAAAAGAACTGCCAGAAGTTCCTTCTCTATTTGGGCATATTTCTTTTCAGCCGGAGTGAGGCATCGTGATGCATATGCCACTGGTTGGTTCTGTTGAAACAGAGCCACTCCCAGGGCTCCTTCGCTGGAATCACATTCTACAATAAGTGCCTCATTTTTATCATAATATTTCAATGTTTTAGTGTCACAGATCATAGATTTTAGTGTATCAAACTCCTTTTGAGCTTTTTTATCCCACAACCATTCCGTTTTATCATGTGTAAGGTGTCTTAGATATATCGAGTTGGCACTCAAGTTAGGAATAAACCTACTGAGATATGTCACTACACCCAGAAATCTCTGAACTTCTTTTTTGTTTCTTGGGATTGGAATATTTGAAATAGACTCTATTTTTGACGGATCTGGTTGGAGGCCTTTGTTGGAAAACACATGTCCATAATATTTTACTGATGTTTCTAGAAGTTTAGTTTTATTTTTATTTAATTTGCAATTGTATTTTTGTAGTGTATTTAGTAAATTCTCAAGATTTTTGTTATGATCTATAATAGCTTCTGTCATTGTATCTCCGACTCCATAAACAAGCAAATCGTCGACCAATGCCTCAATACCATTTAACCCCTGAATCATTTCACTCATCTTTATCTGAAAATGATCTGGTGCTGAAGAGATGCCAAAGGGAAGGACCTTCCATCGGTATTTACCAAATGGTGTCCAAAAGGTGGTTAATTTACTGCTTTTTTCAGATAGTTTTAAATGCCAAAACCCTTTTTTGACATCAAATGTAGAGAAAACTTTAGCTTTACCGAGCTCTGGTAGGATTTCTTCAACTGTAGTAAATTGGTGATTAGGCCTTTTAATGGCTTTGTTTAGTGGAATTGGATCTAGGCATATTCTGAAGTTTTCTTTTTTTTTTATAATAAGTACATTGCTCACCCAATCTGTGTGATTATCTTCTTTGGTGATTATCCCTTCTTCTTCTAACCTCTTTAATTCTTCTTTCAGCATAGGTTGTAGAGCTACTGGGACGCGACGAGCTTTTTGGATGACTGGTGAAACCGTCTCATCGATTTCAAGATCAACTTCACCTGAAAAACTTCCTCTGCCTTCAAAAACTGAACTATATTTATTTAGAATTTTTTGGGTTTCCTGTGTATAATTGCATCGCACTTCCTTGCAGAATTTCACAAGACCCATATTTGTACAAGCTTGGCATGATAAGAGTGGAATGTGTTTGTTGTGTACTATTTGAAATATAACATTGTGATTGTTTTTATGACCTGAAATATTGGTTCTTATAGTTAAATCTATTTCCCCATGTACTATAATATGATTTCCTCCAAAACCAAACAGAGTTTTCTTTGATGGTCGCATTTTTTTTTGTACATAGCTTTCACCAAACATCTCCTTAACATTTTGGAGACCAATGAGACACTCATCAGCTGCTGTATCAAGTAAACATTTTGTGGTTTTCCATTTGTTTCTATCAAAGTATTCAAGTGTGCATTCTGCTAAGTTCTTATTCTTGTTGTTTATGATCTTGTTGATAACATATTCAGTGTCCGATTCTGAGACAAGGCTGTTATTTTGTTCTTCCTTCACCACCTTTACTTGTTTCTTTTTTTTACATACCTTCTCTAAATGGTTTTTACCTTTACAGTTTTCACATTCTTTACCCCAGGCTGGACATATTTCTTTCTTGAACACATGATAATTTGCACAAAACTTGCATTTTCTCTTGTTATTGATATCATTGTCCGCTATTTTCTTTATTTCTGATGTTGTTGATCCTGACAAATCCTTCATGTGTCTTTCAGTGGCCTCTGCGGCACGGCACAAATTAACTGCATCTGATAAAGTCAGGTTATCTTTTTTTAATAACTCTTTCTTTGTTTTCATATCTATTAATCCTAAGACAATTTTGTCTCGTAACATTTCATCTTTGAACATAGCATATTCACAGTCTTCAATCAGCCTTGTTAGGTCCGCATAGAAAACATCAAACATTTCGTATTTTTGTTGCATTCTACTTAGAAAGATGTATCTGTTGTAGATTATGTTTTTTTTAGGGAGCATTTTGGTAGATATAATCTGTAATATCTCTTTGCATGTTTTATTAGCTTTTTCTGTGTCCGTAAGACTGAAATTTCCATATTTTTTTAGTGCTTCGACACCTATGGCGCTGAACAAGACGCTCACTTTTCTCGGTTCCTGTTCCGCCGACCACTCATTCATTTGAGTTGCGGAACAATAATTGTTCCATGCAGATAAGAATGATTTGAATGCGTCTTGTGGGTCCGCATCTATGTTTATAGGAGCTGGCCAGGGCACATTTATGTTTTGAGGGAGTGACTGCTGAGATAGTCTTGCGATCTCCTCCTGCATAGACTTCAAGAGTATAGTTTGTTGCTGAATTACGTTCATTATTGCGGCTTCTTCCATTTTTGCGCTGCCACCATGTTTTATGAATAAAAGTCTCAATAAATTTAAACTTCACAGTATATTATAATCACATAAATTCAATCAACGTTACAATCGTGTCTCAGATTCACACACACTGACGTCCCAGAAGGCGGGCTGTCAAAACCTACTTATGAATCTGGCACCGTGGCTATTAGCCCATACAACAGTAGGTAAAAAAAACAATATTTTTTCGTTTAAGACTTAAACCTATTTTACAAAAAAAGCATGCGTGCGTGAGTGTTTGTGTGTGTATGAATAGTTTGTGATATATTTAGTGTGTGGTGTGCTTCTGTGTGTGTGTGTGGTGTGCTTATGTGTTTCTTTTGCGTGTGGTCATAGGCGCGAGTGGCTTTATTTTATATTATATTTTAGTGTTTTCATAATTTTTATAGAGAAGAAAGTTTTCTATGGTAAGCTTTAGTGTTTTTATAGGTAAGTTATGTACTTAACTGTATTTTCTTTACTTATTTTATTATAAAGATATGGGCCCAATGGGCCCATGTAGCTCGGTTGTACACGGTTTCATGTCAAAATCAAAAACCAGGTCTTTCCTACGTTTGGTACGGTCGTAAGTTGAGCCGTTGTGGATTAAAACCAGAACCCTTTTTTTTGTTACGGTTTTGAAATCATCAAATTACCCCTCCTGCTCTGGGCGGAGCGGAATGGAGTGTCAGACTTGTACTGACTAAAACCCATCCATGTTCCTTCTTAGGCCTTTATGTTCCAGGGCCACGGTATCTTTTTCGAACAGTCCCGCAGCCCTGGCAGGCATAGGCCCTCTCGGACCCTATCCGATTTGCTGACATCTCCTTGAGGCGCGCGTGGAACACCGGAACCCTACTGATATAAAGTTGTTGAGCTGTTAAAACCGCAGAATCGGATAAATTTTCTACTATGGGCCGTTGATTCGGAAGTTCATATTTTTTTTGTAGATAGTACTCATAAATAGAAAGGTTTTTCAAATGATCAAGTTGCGGAAATTCACGGTTTATGTGCGAATTTTTAGGTTGGATAAATTGTCATAGTAGACGTCAAAGCTGACATTTCGAGTTCCGTTGACGGTAGAGGTGTATTTAATTTAATTTTATGTCATACTTTTACTCAAATAAAATTTTATTTTCACATTTCGACATATTCAATTTGTGGTGTGTGTAATTAGTGTGTACAATAACCGTGCTGTATTATGCCAATGACATTGACTACTGGCGTTAGTAAGAGCGGCAACCTCTGATCTCTCCATGTCTTTGACCATGGAAGAGGATTGCCGTGTCGTCTGCATAAGTTATTATTTGACCATTTTGTACATTTAAATTACATATCTTATTTTTATAGATTAGAAATAAACTAGGACCGAGTACACTCTCCTGTGGTGCACCAAAATCTATATTAGTAAGTAGCATAGTATGTAAATAATTTAAGAGGGGTTCCTCGAATCCCTATATTCTAGATCTTCTCCACCAGCCTAGCGACAGAGACGGTGTCAAAAGGTTTTGCTAGGTCTAGAAAGACTACTATGGATTTACTTTTTCTGTCTAGTTTACCTGAAATATGTTCTGTAAGTTTTATTACCGCGTCCTCTGTAGATTTTGCTGACACGAAGGCTTTAGCTGCTAGAGAAATTTATTTATTTTTAGTTAGATAATTTACGAGTCTGCTATTCATTGGCAATATGCACAATAGTGGGGACCAGAACATCTCTAGCTAATTGAATTACCTTGACAAGTATATTTTCCCAATGTCTAGCGCAGTCTTCTCTTAGGTTTAGAAGCAGCTCTTATCTGTTTCAAGCAAAACTAATGAGTTACACTATTAAGTAAATTTTGGACATTATAAAATAAAGTGACTTATAGAAAGAATAACATGTGTTACAGGCCTTATTGAAATAAAAATGAAAACACCATCCAGTAAACATAAAAATATCCAATGACTGTAGTCATTGGGTATTTTTCAGAGAAGCCAGATGCTCAGCTGATTTAACTACTACTTGCCTACTACCCACTGTTTTTTCCATTGGTTACCCAACAGAATTCGTATTCATTGGATTTCGCTAAGTCTCTAGCTAGAAAATGCAACCTTCTTGGTTTAGGTGTTAAGTTGTCTGATACGTATATTGGTTGTGGGTCATTGATGAATCCCAAGCATTTGGTATTTAGTTGATTTTACTTGTTTAATGTGTTATATTTTCCCACGGCTGTTATTTATTTTGATTTAAGCATGGGAGATCCCATTTCAGCTATGCACCATGGCAGCAATACTATCAGCAACATGGCAATACTATCCTTGTTTTCAATTTCCAGCTTAGATAATCTTGAATTGCGCTGAAGTTCGTTAATTAATGGACTTTTCCAGGGTTTGGATATGGAGTTTGTAATCCTGGTGCATCTGTTCCATGTTTCCAACTTAATTTTCCAGATCAGTGTATCTATTACTCATGATCATGAAGTCCACAGACTTTTCCAGTTCTGTATGATGATATGATGATATAAAGTCAACGAAATATACCAACGATATGATTTTGGCTTCTTATTTCTTTTATGACTTGTATCTGGAACACTATAACACATACCTTTTGGAAGTGGCCTCGTTTCTGAATGTGCGTTTGCGAATTTAATGATGCTGTTACTTAGGTAGAGTTATACTTTTATGTAAGTAATTAATGAATCATCCTGAATCCGCATAGGATTTTAAGCAGTACCTAGTGGTGATAATTAATTATCCTATAGGTAGGTGCATATTATATCCTCGTTTTACATTGTAATAACCACATTTTAACAAATTTTATAACTAAATAGATAGGTACCTACAGGTATACAAATCTTAGAGTCCAATTCGGAATCAACACCACCATGAATATAAAACAAAGCGGCTTTAAGCTACCATAGTATCAACGTTCATCCCTGGAAGTTTAGTGCATACTCTCCTAATGAAACACTCAAATTAACCCAACATTAAATCAGAAATACGACATTTTATGATGAAGAAACTGGTCTTTACGTACGGAAAAGCTCTATAATAGGATAAGGAAAATAACTACCTATACGTATCGCTAGTATAAGTGCCTCGGACCCTCTGTGTCCATCGCAAGCGGGGGAATGCGATTACATTATATTCTAAAATTGTACTTTTATGACCACCTTGGTCTTTTAACATAGAACTCTAGTTACTAGGGCAATCTATATCCTTTGATTATACTCCGATTGACAACCTTGCAGTATTAGTTACTGTAAAATCTAGCTAATAAAGACTTAAGACGTAGACGTAGGTGATAGTAGATCATTCATACCTACACTTTCTTGGCTTGGAACTTTTCATAAAGTCATTTTAGCACAGAGCTATGTATTAGAATCACTCTAAACTTGTTCCTGCGTTGATTGATAGTTACTCGATCAAATCGTTTCGATATTAACACTCATTAATTATTTTGACTTCGATATCGCAATAAAAAAAAACCGGGCAACTGCGAGTCGATCTCGCACACGAACGGTTCCGTACCTACCACCGTATAATCTGTAATTCAGTTGCCATTATTTTGATCGGGTAAAATACGCCGAAAAAACACGTTTATTTTCAAGGGCTTTTTTTATTTGGTGTTATAGCGGCCGGGCCATAGTAATACAAACTCTATAAATTTCAAGAGTCTACCTAATATTACTGTTCAAAAGATATACAGCCTTGTGACCCCTACCTACGTACAGCAGACAAACAGACAGACAGAAATAGGGTCCCGTTGGCATCCTTTGGATACGGAACCCTAAAACCGATCATGATTGTAGTCTTTGGCAAAATTCTAATTCTTAGAGCCTCAATGGGAGAATGTGTATTTGTGAAAGGCATAAAAGACTAGCTATTGCCCGCTACTTCGTCGGCGGGTATGTTGTTTATCTTTTAAGTACTTACCTACAAATAGCCAGGATGAAAAGTCCTGTGTATAGTTGTAAATACACAGTTTTTTAAAAAAATCCGTGGTTAAAAACCCGTTTTAAATTTGTTTAAAACGGTTTAAAACCACGTGGGCCGTACATTGGTGGCGTATATTACATTAAAAAATAAGTTCAAAAGGGTAATTCAAATCATTTACCGTAAAAACGGTAAATGATTTGAACCACGCTAAAGTGGTTACTATGAAATACGGACCAATTTAAACAACAACAAAAGCACTGTTTGTTTTATAAATAACTAGGTACCGTAATTTTAATTGATTATTTGTCTTTTGTGACAACCTCCTGAGTTTTGACGAGGATGCAAAACAACACCTTGTATATCATGCTTATACTACTTTTTATCATTAGGCAAACTGAAAACAATCATGATTTGCGTATTTATTAAAATGTTACGGCATCGCCGTATTTGTTTTTATTTTGCACTGTGCTACCAAAATCGCAATCGGTCTTGTTCACTACGTGTGAAGCCCCAGTACATTCTATTAAAAAAAAACCATTAATAAACCGTTTGGTTGGTTTTGGTTGGTTTCAAATCGTTTTATACCAAAAAAACCGGCCAAGTGCGAGTCGGACTTGCGCACCGAGGGTTCCGTACAAACCAAAATTACTGAAGAGAATATATTTTTATATGTGATGTAACTAAAAACTGCTGTTTCTTTTGATTGCGTTGAGATAGAAGTTTGATTTTGTTACTGCTTAAAGATATTATAGACTTGAGTATTTGATATGAATTTCAATTTAATACCTCTACGTGTTCATGAGGAAAGGGGTAATAAGTTTAAAATTATTAAAAATATTTTTATTATATGATGTAACTAAAAATTTACGGTTTTCGTAATTTTTCCTTTATCTGTGCTATAAGACGTTGCTTCGTACCAAATTTCAAGATTCTGAGTTCACGGGAAGTACCCTGTAGGTTTTGATTCCCTTGCGAGTGTCGAAAATTTGCGGAAATTTGCAGCGTAAACAGCTGTATCTTTTGATTGCGTTCGCTTAAAAGTTTTATTGTGCTGATGGATTACAGCTACAACGAACTGTAGACCTGAGTACTTCATATAAATTCCAGCTTGATACCTCCACGATTTCCAGAGAAAAGGGGTCTTGACAGACAGACAGACGGACGGATAACAAAGTGATCCTATAAGGGTTCCGTTTTGTCCTTTCGATGTACGGAACCCTAAAACGGTTTAAAACCAAATGGTTTAAAACATTTAAAATCCGTTTTGCATCTATAGTCCAGTCATGTGTCTTACTCCAGGTCTCAGGCTACCTGTCTGTTACATAACGAGGTTCAGCGAGATTTACCTACGCGTGTATAGACAGACAGATAAATATTCTTGCATGTACAGTATTAAATATGGGTTGGTAGGTAGGTACCTATTTGTTTATGTACAGAGATTTACATGTCGTCGCCTCACAAATTAGTAGGTATACCAAAGCATTATTTATTCAATGATCATAAGTGGAGTCATGTGGTTTCCTTCAAGTAGAAATTATTGACTTAGTCGCCTAGCGCCTACTTACTCTTTCACTAGGTCACACTAGGTGACGACTGATGAGTGAACTAATTCCATATATTAGATGCGCCACACACCCGGGGCCTGAATATGATTGAGCTATCTGTAATGTGAGATATTTCGCTAACCACGCACAGGTTTCAAGTCGGATCGTAAAACTAGCGCAAGGGAGATCCCATTACATCGGTGATACTATAATTATTGGAAGCAACAACGGCTCAGTGAGCAAGTCATTGGGTTAGTGGCACGGTCGGATCGCTGCATTGCTGATGCATCCGACCGTAACGTTAACCACCCCTATATTTGTTATCGGAACGGAATGTCTAGATTTTTTTTGTTTGCTGTTTACAGAAGTGCTGCATCTAATTGGTGAGCCTGACTTTCGCGACGTGAGACTGCGATGGGAGTACGGCAAGCCTGATGAAGAAGAAAGGCCGAAAGTGTTGGCATTTCAAGTGCATTACTGCGAATTGCAAGCATGGGGTCAATATCGCTGCAGGACCAAGGTATGGAATAAGAAATTGTTCTTGTGAACTTATATGAGCAATATGGCACAGTCGTGTGAAATATATAAGTCGTTAAAAACTATGACATTCTACAATGGTATATGTTGGCAATGAGTTGGCACTCCGAAACGGGAGATAATGGGCCGGGGTTTGCGCGCCGAGCGTGACTGCGGCGTGACTGTGACAAGGAACATGCCCGCCAGTCATTACTGTATTTACGTGTTAATATAGCACCGCTGCCAGTGTTTGTAGCCTTTCTCTTTTATTGAATCAGATTATATTTAAACACTGAGCTTTACGTTGACATCATTATCCGCACTGCTAAGCTGGAATAAACTTTATTGCAGGCAATTTTGCTAGAAAGACAGAGACAGTATATTGTCTGAAAGGGTTGTTAGTAAATTCATTGCCTGGGCTTAAACAATAATATTGATTTATGATCTTTAAGGTGATCGACACAGCAGAAGAAGAAAAACCTACCAAACCCTCCACCAGTACTACAGAAGCGTCAACAACCACGAGCCAGCCGACCGCAATAAAGCGCGGGCGCATGTACAGCACGCGTATCATCGGCTTGCGAATGGCTACAACATACTCCTTCGAAGTTAGGCCAGTCCGGCGAGACGCCCGAGATTTAGCTGACCCGCAATCGATTAGCTCAAAAATTATCATCGTACCTACGAAAGGATGTAAGGATTTTTTTTTGTACTTTTGTTTTTGACTCTACTATTATTAGTAGACTGTGAAGACTTGGAAATCCTGCGACAGGGACATAATTAATTACCAGAATTTAACCGACCTGAATAGAAGCCACTCACGTGTGTGTGTGTGTGTGCGTGTCACTCGAAGTGACACACACACACACTTGACTCAGATGTTAAATTCAGGTCCTGACTTTCATGAACAGCCTCGACTAAACGATATTCCTTTTCCAGTTTCAGCTCGCGCAACTCAGTGCTTACCACACGCGAGTGAAGTTGAAGTATCTACGGGTCCTTTTTTCGGAGGTCGTATCGCCGTAGAAGCAGCTGATGGCGGCCCCGAGCGGTGCTCAATCCAGGGCAACCCGAACAGCGCCCAAGACGCCTACATCCTGCGGATACACCACGACGAGTGCGGCTCCGAAGTGAACGACACCACAGTCGCTACCTATGTCATTGTGCAAGAGAATCTGCCCATTCTTACGCATAGCACTAGACGGTAAGTTGCAAGCATTTCGGAAACAGAAAATGCCGGGTATTCTCGACTGAATTGCAGTATAGGATATATCGTGAACGAACAATTTATTATTAACTAGCTTTTGCCCGTGACTCCGTTCGCGTGGAAATTTTGAAGTGGACATGAGAGTAAAAAGGGTATGTCTCTGTGTCAAATTTTGTCCAGATCCGATCTGCCGTGATTGATTAACAAATATCCATCCAAACTTCCGCATTTATAATAGTAATGAAGTAGGTACAGTAAGATAAGATTTTCGTGTTTCTTTCAGGTTCTTGGTCCTCTGTTCCTACAAACCCGAAACATTGACAGTCAGAGCTGGAATTAACTTGCCGAAATCCAATCCTGGGGACGTGCTTCATCAGGATAGACCTTCGAGTGGATCTGTCGAACCCTACGACAACCAGGACATGGACTACAATGAGCTACAACCTGCCAGACTTGAAGCGAGGAAGGAGGAGTCACAACAAAGTATGTCTAAACGGTTATACAAAATGAATTCGATTATGATTTATGCGTGTCCTCGTTACATTTGATTTATTATTCCAGCCGCGGTTGGTGAGGTCACACTGGTCATGTTCTTAGTAGTGGCTGCGTTTGGCGGCATCGCACTATTAATATGGAAGGTGGTACCGCAAGCTGACAGAGACAACATATCTATCGCG